>OX101811.2:12529348-13960144 GCA_944452925.2 Chrysolina oricalcia | reverse complement strand
AATGGTCTATTGGATGATATTGATAGTTTAGACTGGGAACCAAATTATATCTGTGATACCAGAAGAAGTTTCAACAAATTTCAAATTATTCAGAGATGAAAAAGTAGGAAAAGACGCGATAACATAGAAAATGAAAGAACAAATATTCCAGCTGTAGAAGAAATTAAAAATAACCAAGCTATTGAAAAAACTAATGAAATCATTTGTGATCCACCTACTGAGAAAATGTATTTGAATTATTTTACATCGTCGGCGCATAACACCTATAAAGGTCTCCCCAAACCAATGCGGTTATTCTGTCTACCTTCAAAGTAGACAATTTGAATAGTGTTTGTATTTTGATTTGATTTTTTATCAATTGTATTTTAGCTAATGTATAGGAAATATTTTTGTCATAATTTAAAACATTTGAAAGGTCCTAAACATGACTGCTATAATCACCAAATGTTAACAGAAACGGATCACAACCTTTAGTTTTTTTCAGTTTCTCCAAGTATCTTTTCTGGACATCCAACGACAACGTATTGAAATAATCATGTACCAAGGTTAACTAATAATAAATTATTCATTATCATTCTTTTAAAGCCGAAAATGTCCAGGTATAAGCCCTGTTAAAGCCAATCAATATCTAATAATTACTAATTTCCTTTATCGCAATGATGTTTGTTTTCCCTCAGAGTATTTGACAGCTGGCATATGACGTTACGTGTCCTCGGTCTATAGTCTAGTATAGTATGGGTTGGAACACTAATATAAATCATATTTGCAAAAAATTTAATAGCAGTTACTTTGCTTTACTACTACTGAAACATATTTTTATGTCGAATCAGTCAATAAGCGTTTACTACGCTATTGTTCATTCCCACATTTCATATAATATTATTCTTTGGGGTAGAGCAGTGGGTGCATCCAGAGTTTTCATTTCTCAAAATAGGATTATACGGTTGATATTCATCCTAGACTATAGAGGAACATGCCGTAATCATTTTAAAGAACATGGAATTCTCACTTATATGCAAAAAGTAATAATCACCATTGGAAACTTATTAGGCCTCCCAAACACGGAACCAGTCTGTACAAAAAAGACCGAAATTTAGGGGGATTCAATTTTTGAATCATTTCCCTGTATAAGAATAGGAGACAACTTCAATGTATTCAAACGAAAACTCAAGAACTTTTTAAGTAATGAATGTTACTACGACATAAATGAATTTTTTAACAAAAAGAAAACTTAAACTATCGATGGTAGTAGATTATAGACCTGTGTATTTAGGTAAGGTTGCTCTAGGCACTTCTGCCCTTTGACTTATTCTATATCATGTGTGATCATGAAGGATGAATAAAGTATTATTTCATAACTGTACTTTCGTTTGCAAATACTGTGCACTTCTGAAGTGCATTTCTGGAAAAATCTATTGCCAAGATTTGCAGTCATAAAAACTCTCCTAGCTGCATTTTTTCCATTTTGGAAAATCGTCCATTTGATGAATGAGTAGCAACTGAGCATCTAACACATTTAAAACACATCAAAAACATTCAAATTTCAGTATTTAATTTTACCAAGAAATTTCGCAAATAGCATGTTGTCCAACACGACAAGAAGAACAGGTATACAAAATCTCAATATTTGGGTAATCATTTTTTTTTCGGTAGTGGGCCCGATGGCTGATAACCATTACATGAAATTACTCACCCAAGGGTATTATGAAATGGCTCAACTTTCCAACTTTAGATGATCTATTGTGTACTTGAATTTTTCCATGACCTTCCAAAACAAAATAGCACTAAAATAAAAATAAAACTATCAACCTTGAATCAAATATAACTTTCGTTAATATTTACATCAACATTAAAGTAAAGTAGACAGGAAAATCTTTACTCGTTATGTTCATTACAAAATACTCTTTATTGCTGAAGACATCACTTCTATTAACAGAAATACATCATACAATTATAAAATTAATGTAAATAAAACTTCATGAATACAGGTTTTTATTTATTAACCAGTAAACTAAATCATAAAAAATAATGTTTTGCATGAGAAAATATTTAAATTTTTTTAATTTCTTGTTTTTTTTTTTATAAAATACATATTATTTTTTTGGTTTGGTTTGCTAGTTTATAAAATAAAAGTAGTATTGAGAGGTAATTATCAAAGAAAATCAAACAATAAGAAGATATAGAAATGGTAATATATTGTAATATCCTTTTTAAATAAAGATCTACCTATGTTGTTGCAATTTTCATGCTTGTAACTGTGTGTTTGATATACAAGCATAAAACAAAATTCACTATTGGTCTGATCATATCACAAGACAAAATAATGAATTGAAATTGCCAATCCCTAAAAATACTCTTATCAAAAATTCAATCGTTTATGATGGATGTAAGATGTTTAATCACCTTCCCTCAGAACCTTCCCAAAATATCAAGTCACATTTTAAATGATGTAAAGTGTTTTTTGTCTGAAAGAGTTTATACAGTTTGCAAGAGTTTTATAATGTTGAGTTTTGAAACTCATGAATTGAACATAGTTGAATTCAAATCTTTTATTGTTTCCATCTGAATCACTTTCTGAGTTATAATTTTTTTGTTATGGTTTCGTGTGCATTCTCATCATTGATGAACTGGGAACGTTTTCACCAAGTGCTGCAGCTGCATCGGCAGAAGATGGCAGAAATGAAATGGACATTGATGTGATGAAGAGCGTTAGTTTACATTTTTATTCTCTTATAGTTGCATGCGCTCATTCTCGCCTCAGTGACTCCTCTGGTAGTAATGTAGGTTTTTCCGAGTTTTTCCTGCCGTTGGAATAGCAATATGTCGCCCTGGAGCGCATTATATGGACTTATGTTCAGTTGGGAGAGACTATCACCATTGTAGTTTCAGATTATGTAACAATTTTAAATTTTTATTTATAGTTTAAAACCTTTGTCGATAAGTTGAAAAAGTTCCGACTTCAAAATATATCTTCACTTTGACTTGGATGGGTGTCTGGCAATGCAAAATACATTCCCAACCAATGTTCCTAGTTGTTATCTAGAGTTTTAGCTTTCAATCGGCTTTGATAGCATTAATATTAATTTTGTAAAATTAGCTAAGTCAGAATTGGCTCCTTCATTGAGTAAATTGATCAACTTATGTTTTGAATCTGGAATATTTCCAAAAAATTGCAATGTTGCAAAAGTTCTACCATTTTTCAAAAGCGGCAAGAAATGCTTTATGAATAATTATCAAGTTATTTCTTTTCTTCCTATTTTATCAATGATTATAGAAAAAGTTATGCATAAAAGGTAACTTAATTATTTGCCAAAAACGAACCAACTGTATGATAATCAGTATGGGTTTCGTGGATAGTGGATAATTCTTTCATCCTATACAAAAAAAACATAAAATTTCTAGGTTAACCATTAATCAAACTATCTCTTGGTATCCCCTATTATTGGTATTTTATACAAACTGAGATCTTATATTCCACTAAATCCTAAAATATTATTTACTTCAGTTTGATATTTTCACAATTGAAAACGTTACAAAAAAAGATTATGACATTTATTTTCAAATTAACGTTTTTGGAACCAACTTCTAATTCTACAAACCAAGAAATCTCAAGAAATTTGCACGTTTATTATCTAACAAAAAATAAGAAAAAACATTTCAATTTTTCCCATGTTGTTACTACTGATAGTCATAGCCATCTAACCAGACAATCTGATAACCTAAAAACTGTGTAAATTAAAACTCAATTTTGCAAAAATTCATTTACATTATCGCGGTATTATAGCTTTCAATAGCATGCCGTTACGAATAAGATCTATTAATTACCTCACAAAATTCAAAAAGGACTTTCTCATTTCTACTGAAGATGAAGTAGCATAGTTTCTCCGACTAATTTCATCTGGGATTGAATTTATAAATAAATAAATGCTAAATGAATAGGCATATAAAAGACTCAATAAAATAAAGTAATCTAACCTAGAAAACTTTAAACAAAACGGTGTTTACACTCAGACGTAAAAGTGTAAAGCAACTGTTTTCAAAAATGGACATGAGAGACCTAAATGGATCTACAAAAAATGTCTGGTCAGATCCAATCGCAAACTTACCAAGGCATGTTTTTTAGCTGTGTGTACTGGTTTCACTCCGTTGGCTGGCAATTTTAAATAACCCATTGTAGCGCCATTCATGCCTCTAATAAAATTTGTCAACGACAAGTCATCTTGGCATTTTTGGAACCTGATGTCATTCTCTACATACTCTGAAACAAATTGAAGATCTTTGGTTGTTATATTCCAAAATACGCTTAATATAACACAACTGAGCAAAGTTCTGGGAGATTGTTATAAATAACGTTTGCTGATAACGATGTTAACCCTTTTTTTTCCCCCCATCCGACCACATTGTAGAACATTTTGGAAAGTATACCTTTATCTTTATATTACTGTACTGAATACATTTTCTAAAACTTTGTCCATGACAATGGTCGATGACGTTTACAGAGAACGGGACGTGATTTTACTAAATATACTATAAGCTAGCACGAACTCCGCCCACCGTAGTACGTCACCTTTAAACATTTTCGATTTACTCGGCGTTAGCACATCGCACTGAATATACTGCGCTCCAACAGAGCCTTCATAATACGAGGTCTGTTCAAATTTCGCGGGCTACGTACATTCGATTATCGATTTTTTTATTTTGTTCTGTTGGTACACTCGTCTCGAACATATGTTCCCAGTTTTAGCTATATAGCACATTTAGTTTGTTTGTGAGAGGCATAAAAGTTAGAAGTGTTTTGGATGTTCGGCGATTTTCTGCTGTCGAAAAACATGGATCAAAGAGTTTGAATTTAGTGTGAAAAATGGAATCAAGTGCTCCAAAACACTTCAAATGTTGAAAGTGGCATAGGGTGAGTATACTTTAAGCCAAAAATATATTTACAAGTGGTACAAGCTTTTCACAGAAGGTCGAGAAGATGTGAATGACAACGCTCGCCCTGGACGCCCCAACATATCAACAACCAATGAAAATGTTGAGGAAGTGAAGAAAATTGTTTTGGAGAATCGTCGAATCACTATTAGAGAAGTTGCTGAGGATGTCGGCATATCGGTTGGCTCATGCCATGCAATTTTTTCTGAAATTTTGGGCATGAAGCGTGTGGAAGCGAAGTTTGTTCCAAAATTGTTGAATTTTGACCAAAAAAATCGTCGCATGAGCATCGCTCAGGAATTGTTGAATGACGTCAACGGCGATCCAGATTTGCTTAAAAGGGTCATAACTGGTGACGAATCATGGGTATAAGTTGATTTTATTGAAAATATGAACAGGGTGTTCATAAAGTCAGTTGTGGAATCAACTGCGACTGAAAGTTGGAATTTAGTCGCTGTTTTCCATCGTACAAGATAACCTCTCTTGGAAGGGATTCATGTTTTAAAGAGAAACATTCTCAATTGAAGATTGAACCAATACATGACTCCTCTGGAAATGGAAAAAACCTAAGATAAAATTGAAGTTACTTTCAGATGTAGTTCAATGTCCAGCGTGGCTTTAGCTTGGGAAGTAGTTGTTTTCTGTTAGATATTACAAAAAAGTAACTTCAATATTACAGTAGGTAGGTTTTTTCCATTTCCAGAGGAGTCATGTATTGTATGACATCGAAACCAAAGTGCAATCGTCCCAATGGAAGAGCCCAGGAGAGCCAAGGCCAAAAAAAGCTCCCCAAGTTCGATCAAATGTGAAGGTTTTGCTGACTGTTTTTTTCGATTACCGTGGCGTAGTACATCAGGAGTTCTTACCACACGGTCAATAAGGAGTATTATCTTGAAGTTATGCACCGCTTGCGAGAAGCAATACGAAAAAAACGTCCGGAATTGTGGAAAAACAATTCATGGCTTTTGCATCACGATAATGTACCTGCTCACTCGTCATTGCTTGTTCGTAATTTTTTGGCGAAAAACAACACCGTAATCATGCCTCAGCCACCGTATTCACCAGATTTGCGACATTTTCCTGTTCTCAAGATCGAAGAGATCCATGAAAGGACGGCATTTTGAGACGATTGAGGAGATACAAACCGAATCGCTGAGAGAGCTCAAGAGCATACCAAAAAGTGCATATCAGAACTGCTTCGAGGATTGGAAAAACGCTGGCACAAGTGTATTATATCTGAGGAGGGCTACTTTGAAGGGGAAAAAATAGAAATTGATGAATAAATATTTTTTGAGAAAATGAAAATTCACCTTATTTTTTTAACAGACCTCGTATATTAGATATATTATGGTATTTTTATTGCATGGTTATTCTGTTTACTCTAGACTAGTCAGGTTAGGTTAGATTTGGCTGAAAATATACGCATTTTCAACTAACATATTTATAAGTTTTCTGCCCGTAGATGCAAGTTTTCTAGGTGAATTTGCCATTCTTCCGTCAATCTTATTTCTGCCTCATTCTCTCCTATACCTATCTCTAACGGTTTTTGAGATATTGATTTTTTTTTTTCATATTTCTCAACCAAAACAGCTCGAATTGAATGTTTATTTAAGCGGTATTTGGATTCTTAGGAAACTGCAATTTTGTGTTTAGCTCATGAATATCATGTATATTGATTCTGTATAGAGAAATTTGTTCTGAGTTATACAGGTTTGTTCAGAATTCAAGATATCACTGCTAGATCCAAAAGTGGTTGAAAGTGCGTTTTTTTAAATGGAAAACCCTGTATATTATGAAATATCTTGAAAGATGATTAAATTCCCTATGAATTGATATATCATGATCCTATTCCTAAATAGCCAGAATTCCGAGATAAGAGCAATTTTCTAAGAAAATCGAATTATTTTTCTCATATTCATCTAAGGTGGCTATTAAATGTCATGATGGTACATGGCATTATGAAAATTTAACAATTAGTGCAATATTAATAATACCTTTGTGTGTTTCTCAACGGAAGTGAACGAAAAAAATTGAAATGTAGGGAAATAACTATTCAAACTAAGTTCTGATGAAATTGTTTATTCTTCATTCATTCATTCAATTCATTTTCCTTTAAACGACAAAAGTACATTTTGAATAGAAATAGTCAGTCTAGAAGAGTATATATTACAAAGTAATAAGTCATATTTGAAATAAAAATCTATCCAGTCACCTGTACAGACCTGAATGAATAAAATTCGTCTATTGAATAAAAACAACGTTTCAAAAGAAATGATTTCAAATTATATTTGAATTGTTTAACGGTACAAGATGTTTTAATATCATGTGGTAAATGATTATAAATTCTGGGGCCGATAGTTGGGAGAATTTTGTGTAATTCTATACCTGGTAACAAGGGTATGAATTTCATTCTTTCTCCGAGTATTCATATTGTGCAAATCTTTGTTTTAAAATCATTTATGTTACTGAAAATATAAACTGCCAATTCATAGTTGTATAAACTAACAAGAGTTAAAATTCCATAAGTGTTAAAAATAGGTCTACATGAAGACATTCTAGAAGTACTAGAAATACAACGTAAAATATATTTTTGTTTGATAAAAACATTTCTGGCCATGGTTCGAGTTGCCCCACAAGCAGATGCCATATCTCAGTCTCGTTTCAACTTCTGCATAGTATATGTTACAGAGTTGGGCTCTGTCTAATACAGTTTTTAAGTTCCTAAACATGTACTGAATAGAATTTAATTTAGAGATCAAATTTTCACAATGTGTATGCCAATTGAGATGTTCGTCTCGCAAGCCTAAAAATTTCACTATAGTTTGGTTTGATAAGTTTGTATAATTTATATTTATTGAAAATGTATTAGTTTTATTCTGATAATTGTGGAAACGTATAATTTTAGTTTTCTGTGGATTCAAAAATAGGTTATGATCACTGAAATAATTGGACGCATTAATTAGGGCAACTTCACATTCGTTTTTTTTTAAGATTCGGTGTTCTTTGCCGATACTAGCAGCGTTATGTCATCTGCATACGCGATAAAATTAGAATGCATTAGTTCAGATTCGAGATTGTTAATGTAGATCAAAAATAAAATAGGCCCTAAATGTTGAAAAATGTTGAAATACGTTCATCTACTTCAAATTTAAGAGAAACACATTGACGGCGATTTTTGAGGAAAGAATAGACCCATTTATTCGAGATTCCTCCCACACCACACGATTCTAGGGTATTCAATAGCTTCACATGGTTTACACAGTCGAGTGGATTTACCCTTACGAAATCCATGTTGCTTGGGACTCAAAATATTGTGGGCATTCATAAACTTCAATAGACGATTCAAGAAAGCATATTAGAAAAATTTTGACATGCTTTGTGGAATGGTTATAGGTCTGTAGTTATCTAGATTGTTCGATTTCTTATTTTTTTTTTAATCGGTATCACTTTCCCTAGTTTTAAACTATTTGGAAAGCTACCTGTTTTTTCTTTGAATTATTAATTAAATTGATATGCTGTTTCTTAGCTTCCTTATAAGTGTCAGACAGAGATGGATTGATTTTTTTTTATTGAAAAGGTTTTTTAGAGCAGAACTCGACTTCTTGATATTATCATTTAACCATTTTTTGTCTTTATTGTTAACATGTAATTTCCGTTTGGGGAAGCTGATTTCAAAGTTGTAGATCAATAAGTTATAAATGTGGAAAATGTGAGGGAATTATAGCAATAACGTGCTACTCAATGAAACGTACCCCGATTCACAATGAACAAAAGGAAATTTGTACAAAATAATTTCATTGAGTAGTATTCAACAGACCGTTTACCAAAAATGGGATAATCAACAAGTGGAATTCTCACAACTGGAGCGATACAAATCCACATTCGGTTCGAGAACGTCAATTTCGATACCGTTACAATTTCAATGCTAACTGCGCTTTAAAAGATAACTCCATAGAAATGCTTCACTTTTATAACGAAAATTTAAATGGTAAGCTGAAAAGTGTCTGAATAGTATCTTGTTTGACTGAATTAAAAAAAAAAACACATCACTCGGGAAAATACTTTCCCGGTAGCCATGCAATAAGCATTCATATTGCATAGAAAATAAATAACAGACCGGCAGGTGAACAATACCTAGATATTTGAAAAATCTCGATACGGATTATTTGGAACAACTGACGCTCGCTGACCACATCGGCAGATAGTGAAGTTGTATTTGAATGAAACTTCATTTGACCAATGGTTTGGAACCGACGGTCCTCAATTATGGCCACCGCTATCGCCCGATTTAACCCCAACGGATTTTTTATTTGAAGTGTTCCCATACGCCAACAACAGAAGATTTTCAGCAGAGAGTTTATACTGTCGCACGTTCTTGTTTAGCATCGAAACTAAATTTGAAATTGTTTATTCAAATCATGATTGTTGTCTTGAATACGAGACTAGTTTTCCGTGAGATACTCAATGAATATTAGGCAATAATAAAATTTTATCTATCATAATTAGGGGGTACAACGTAAATCCTCGCGTGAAAATAACTGCAATAAAAAGAAGCGGTTAACAAAAGTGTCACACGTTTTTGTTTAGCACTGAAACTAAATTTGAAATTGTTGTTTATTCTAATCATGATTTTTGTCTTGAATACGAAATTATTTCATAATGAGATATTCAATGAAAATTAAGCAGTAATAAAATGTTACAAATGAAATCATCGCGTGAAAATAACTTCTATTACGGAAAATCTCCAAAATTATAAGTTTTGGGTATAGGAAAGTGGGAACTTGGGCTTATTTTCGTAACAGAATTGAACCTTGAAGAAAAAAGGGGGGTCAAAATTTGAAAAAGTTGAGATTTTGCATTTTTGCGCGCCCTGTGGATCATTCAGTGGATGTAAAGATGGAGCGTGATCCGTTCAACCTTCAGTATTCATGATTCACGGAATGCAAATTTTTTAAAACTTTAATTTACATAAAAACGACTTTTGTTCAAGAGCCTGTATCACTCACTTTTTCAAAAAAAAACTCGAATAACTCAAAAACGGTTCATTTCGTATAAATGGTATGATACATGAGTTAGAATAAAAATCATAATTAAAAAATGAGGTGAAATACATGGTGTGCTATAAAAAATAACAAAGATGACATCACTTCCGGTGAAATCGGAATAACGAAAATGTGTTAGTTGGACTCTTCATTATTTCGTCACTCATCCTACCAATTTTGAATCACCCTACTTTTCGAGGAACATGTTTCAATTTTGAACAAAAAACTGTCTTCTGGGTGTTATGCGGTAAGAGTAACATCGAATGAACTTGGTCTTTTTTCCTCCAAGGTTGTGTACCATTCTTTAGTAGAATCCCACTTGAGATATGGAATCCCATTCTGGGGGGTGTGTAATATGAATCTCTGTTTTTGTGCTACAAAAACGTGCAGTAAAGTATATTTGCAAAGCAAAAATTCGTGATTCCTGCAAGTGTCTTTTTAATAAACAAAAAATATTAACAGTATTTGCAATTTTAGTTTTGGAAACGGTATGTCTAATTAAAAAACATCTTCACAAATTTGACACTACATACCCACATCATGCCACCCGTCAAGCTGGCAACATTAAACTCCCGATTCCATCATTGACACTAATTAAAGATTCAGTGATTTATGGAGGAGGTAAGATGTTCAATCACTTACCAAAACATATTAAAGAAATTAGATCCATAGAAAGTTTCAGAAAGGGAGTAAAATCACTCTTGTTGGATAAACCCTATTATAGTATAGAAGAATTTTATGATGATAGATTTTAAATCAAACTTGTTTTAATATGTTGTAAGGTGTTTCTCAGGTGCTAGTTTTTTATATTGATTTATGAGACATTTTAATACTATATCAGTGACGATTTTTTTCCATTTTATCTATTTTTGTGTGTATTCTACTTTAGTTTAAGGTTAGTTTTTAGGCCTTCACTTTGTCAACAAGATCTTGTATCTTTGGACAATAAAGCATATTCTCTCTCTTTCTTTCGTCAAGATATACCCTGTAAACTTACATGTGATTGTACATACGAGTATATTCCCCATGACCTGTGTAATTAATGTACAATGTAACACCAATAAAGTATTTTGTTTTGTTTTGAACTCTGCTTTGCGTTCAGATATCTAATTTCTGTTAAAAAAAGTAATGTGAGCAATTCAAAGAAACCAACCACTTAGTCGTAGACCTATGAGAAATAAACAATCAACTAATCAAAATATTTTGTTAAGATTCATTTACTATAAGGTTAAAATTAGTGCTAGACTTGAACAATTCATGGATTAAGCCCATGAAAAAATTAACGGCAAGGTTAATTTGGCATTCAAATTGAATAATTAGAGAGATGTAAAAGAAAATCTGATGAACAGTTTTCGAGGAAAAAAAATAAAAACTTAATATTTAGAGGTTTTTTTAAGTTTTCCCAAAAACCATTCATCAGATTCCATTTCAATTATCATGACATATCAATGTCAAAGTAAAAGATAGTCACGATTTTTTTCAGAATTCAACGTTCCCTCACAATTTAAAAAAAATCTGACAATCTTGTTATAAAATCAAAGACAGTTGAGAAGAATCGCTTTTGAAAGTGATATTTATATGAAATATAGAAGACTGAACACTGAGGAACTATTCATACTATTTTTCAGACATAAAATCAGACGATTTATATTTTCAATAATAATTTTCAAAACCTCGGAGAAAGACCGGTAAGTGATTCCTCTGTAGTACATGAACGAAAAGTCAAAAATAGTTCTGCTACTGTCCACAAGGTATTGCACAGAATTATTGTCAGTCATATTTACTATACAGTGTTGCCAATAAATCTAGACAGCGGTAACCGATGTAATTTGTTTAACTTTTCGAAAATGAAAGTCACGTCTATAGGGGTTTATCAGTTGGATGTTGAATTGGTGCGCCTAAAACCTTGGAGCCCTTGGACACAATTGAAGAAGTATGTGAGTAATAAGTTTTGTTTTGCGATTTAAAATCTTAGTTTTGGAAATAAAACAGGACGCAAAACATAATTAAAAAATAATAACAATAATCATAATGGCGTCTTTATTGTCCATTCCAGTTGTTTTTAATTAACATTATAAAGAAAACGGCATAATAGGCGGAGTTCAGCTTACAAAATTGAAAAATATTGTTAAAATTAAATTAAAGTGAGTTGTTCATATTAGCTGCTCTTTTTGAATTTTACCAACAATATTGTTGTTTGTGTAAGGTTATTCTGGACTTGCATTGTCTAAAAAAGAACAAAGAAAAATTCTCTGCAATTTTTAATCACGACGTTTCAACTGTTAAAATCTACAGTCGTTATCAAGTGTATAATGCGACAATCTCAAGGATACTTCTTATATATGCTGTGGATAATTTTGTGTCATTAGCCTAGGGGTAATTTGGCGGTATTCAGGTAAGCTTGTTAATTACAGTGCCAGGCCCCTTCGGTACAGCATTGTTAATTCTTATCGCAATTTCAATTAATCCATGCCACTAATTAAGGGTTTCCACACATTGCGGATTTCTATGCTTGCTTGACTGAAGACATTGTTGTTCATAATATATGCACTCTCTTTAAACTTCCTTCTATACCAGCCCTCTTCTTTATGGATGATCTCCTCTCACAGAAAAACCGACGGCACAGGCATCATCAATAAACCAAAATCTTGGAAAAAGAATGAACCAGCTTTAAAGAAAATAGTCCCCTCCTTTAGAAACACTGAAGATGATTGAAAAGATAACCCCTTTTAGAACAAAAGGAGGTCTCTATCCATGGTGAGCATGGATGTTCTGCAAATCGACCGAAATTTGCAGACAAGGAAAATACATTACTGTTTCTGAAAAATGTTGTGGTGTACAACCCATTACAAAACTGAAGAATCCGCAAATTTTCCGAAACTTGCAGATATGATTCGGCACGGGGGTTAAGTTCGAAAAACGAGGTCTCCACCCAATACAAATCTGAGGGCGCAGCAAATTTCCTGAAATTTTCAGACAGGACACAGCAAGGAACACTGAATTCGAATAATAAAGTCTCTGAGGTCTCCACCCAACAAAAACCAGAGGTACTGCAACTCTCACCAAATTCACGGACTCGGCAGAGGCCACTGAATTCGAATAACGAGGTCACCGAGGTCTCCATCCAACAAAATCTACTACTATAAATTCCACCAAATTCACAGACAGGACTCAGCAGAGGCCACTGAATTCGAGTAACGAGGTCACCGAGGTACCAGCCAACAAAAGAGCGAAGACACTACAAATTCAAACAAATTCGTAGACAGGACCCAACAGAGGCCCACTGTATTCGAAAAACGAGGTCCCCGAGGTCTCCACCCAACAAAATTATGGAGGCACTGTGAATTCCACCAAATTTACAGACAGGTTGTGATGAAACATGAGTTTCATCCTAAATGTAAAATATTTGAATTAAAATGAACCTTATTGCATTATTCAGATAAATATAACCTGTAAGTATGCAACCAAATTTTCAAAACATGTATTGGTAGTTGCCTACCTCCAGTACATAAATTCATCCTTCATAATTGAGAGATTTCCAAGCGTTGGTGTATGTTTTTGTTTGCACTAAAAGTTTTTGTCTGTTACATTCTTTTTTGTCTGAACTTATCAGTAGTTTGCAAGATTTTCATTTATGAATCCTTCTTGATGCAACATTTCTGAAAGGTGAACTCGTGAACAAACTGCCAGTCAGATATTTGTCTCAGATAATTTATGTACTGGCGTTCGGTCATCTTTTTAGGTATGCGATTGGTAAATAATGTACATGTCAGATCTTCATATTTGTTCATCTTTTTAGAAATAAGGTTCCACACTATCCCAAATATCGTTAAATAAATCTATCATCTTCTGGACCCTTGTGTATTTATTAAGGATTAAAGCAGCTCAACCTACGTCCCAGCACAAGGTTAGGTTAGGTTTGAACGTGAGTGGTATCAGGCCCTCCTCTGCGTCCAATGGCCTATTGTGGCTCTCACAGACAGGACTAAACTTATCTCGAAAAATCATTTCCCCAAGGTTTCCACCCAACAAAAAAATAGAGACCCTGTTAGTTTCACTAAATTCACTGACAAGGTTCTGCAGAGGTCCCTAATCAACAGTAATGAGGCCCGCGAAGTCTACATTAACAAAAAAACGGAGATTCTGCAAAACTGAAATATTTTGTAGACCACTGAACAATAAGCCTATATGAAGAGCTGGAAAAGTGAAGAAAAGAAAATAAAAAGAGTATTGGCCGTGAATTTGGTGAAAGGTGCAGTGCTTCCGGTTTTGGTTGGATGGAGACCTCGGGGGTCTCATTATTCGGTTTCAATGTCTCTTGCTGTGTTCCGTCAACAAATTTCAGGAAATTTGTTGCGCGCGCCCTCAAATTTGTCTTGGATGGAGACCTCATTGTTCAATAAACATTTCCGAAAGCTCGATCAAATAACAAAAAGTATTCTTTTAAATATCCCAGTATTTTGATTGCATCCTCAAGATACATCCGCATTTTTCCTTAACTAGTCAGTCAAGACTACCCTTCGCCTTATACATATTATATATATTCTATATCTCTAATGTAGATAATAATGATTCAATATTGAAGAGAAAGAAATCACAAATCATCATCATCTCCACAACGAACAGGAAATGTAATTATTATTAGTAATCTGGATATCCGTAATATAGCTTCATAATGCATTGACCACAATTAATACCAGATAATAATTAATAATCCTGCGAGCTATTTCGCAGTACTCCGAATTATGTTGAGATTTGGCAACAATTCATTATTAGTAGGGTTGACTGTTGCAGAAAACTGTAATTTATTAGGAAATATTATAAAAGATCGCTGTCACTATGGTATGAAAAACATATCTTGTCAGTGGTATCTTACAGTTCAGAAACGCGAAATATTTGACTTTATATGAACCTTAACTCTTATTGAAAACTCTATAGAAAGTGCAAAATGAACTCACTCAGTCTAACTATTTCGGAACCAGAACATATATTCACGTATTCGTTTTCCATGAGACAATTCCGATTCACTCTATCCCTCTGCTCAGGCTTGTAAACTTCGTTGGTCGGAGAAACTGGAACGGTTTCCGAAACTACCTTGGATTTTTTCTTATTGGACTTATTTACTTTATTCGGTCTCTTCATGCTTGGCAAATTGCTAATCTCGAAAGTATTACTTCTCAGTAAAGTTGACGTGCCAGAATCTTGACTTATCATGTGTTGGGGTCTAGGCTTCCTCAAAAACATGTCATCACCCACATCTTGAGAATCTTCGCCTATTTCAAAATGATTTGGGTCATCCTGGATATGACTGGGAGTGTCAATTTCATTGTCATTATTGAATGCTGTAATACTATGCATTTGATCTAGGTTTTTCTCAGTTGGCGATGATGTTGTGGCTTTGTCTAAACTAGTTATTTTACTAGTTTCAGATCCCTTAATTGAATTATGCTCGTTCTCAAGTGAATTTAATATTGTTTTTTTTTTCGATCTATTTTTTTTACTTGTACTGGTTTCATGTTGATAAGTTGAATTATTTTCATACTCAAGTGAATTCGTTCTAAGTCTTTTACTTGTAGTTTCAGGATGATCCTTAAGTGAATTCAATGTTGATTTTTTATTCCTTACGGGCTTTTTACTTGTAGTTGCGGGTCCCTTAGTTGAATTACCTTCATCCTCAGTTAAATTTGATGCTGCTGATTTGGTCGTTTTATGCCTTTCATTTATAGGTTCAAGAGCTTCAATTTCATCTTCATTCTTGTCTGAATTGTATCCTGGCAAAGGAGTGGCTTTCTTTGGCCTTCCTCTTGCTTTTTTCTCAGTGGTCTGTGTTTTTTCTTGGTTTTTCTCCCTTGAACTGTCTCGTTCATTATTGTATTCTCGTTCCTCATCACTTTTCACGGGTTTTGTTCTAGCTGTAACAACGAAAAAGGCAAAATTATAAAAATCTATTAAATACGCTCGAAAAAATATTCGTGAATTTCAAAACATAAAGATTGAGAATTATTAGTACTGATCGACAAGCGTAAGGATGCCTTCGAGAATTGGTTGCGCAGTAGACAAATCCCGGGAGTGGGGCAGGAGCACAATCATTCCGATGATAACCAGTCGTAAACAGTAGTCGATCTTTGTCGCACATCTACTCACGCTTTCTATCGTTTGCGCATCTCAGAGGCATCCTTACGCTTGTCGATCTGTAGAGTGATAAAGAGAGAGTAATAGAACGTTATAAGGCAAATTTCTTATGAAGAATCACCTAGTAATTTTGCGATGTAGTTTGCGAATGATTCAATATTATTTGAAATATGAATGAACATTTCTACGGTATGATTAATTATATATTCTTTGGAAAATTCAGGATATGAAGTAGCGGATTTTGGTAATTGATTTGCTTACAGGATGACAGGATAAAATATTGTTTACTCTGAGAACAAATAGTATTTTCCATAGTATTTTCACTCCTAGATGCGCGTTTCGATAACCAAGTTACCTTCATCAGTAGGAATACTACTCTAACAGTAAGTATCCCAACCAGTACTATTTATATGAAATAATTAATTAATATGAGTTAAAATTATAACTCATAGAAAGGAATGAAGACACAACTCAACTATTAAAATTGCATTACTTACATTTGTATGTTGCTCTGACTGGGTTCTCAATCAGGTCCATCACATATCTTTGCTTGGGAGGTCTGCGATCTCTACCAGATCTTCTTATACCTAAATAATACTTGATGGGTTAGTCAAATTGCTACACTGCAATCTCGATTAAAGGAAAAAGCAAATACATGAACGAGATGGGATCATTACTATCAGACATACACACATTATTTACATCTTTTACTTTGTCACACATTATTGAGCAACTATTCACTAATTTTCAGCTCACTTCAATTTTGCAGATAAATTAATTTCGATCAGTCAATTTTCAAAAAGCTACTTAATGTATTTTTTCTACGACAGTGCGTAAACTAAGCTTTTACGCACTGCTGACAGTGCGTAAAGTAATACTTTTTCGCACAAGTGCGTAAAAAAATCGCCTGTGCGTAAAATCATCAACTGTAAAGTATTTTTTTACACACTGTTCATACATTTATGCATTTTCGAAAAATACAGTATTTTGCGTCAAATATAACTCGGAAGTCTTTATTTGATAATACGACAATTCATATCATCAAACATTCAAATTAATGATATAATTGCTACAATTTGGCAATATAATAACTGTCGAAGAAAATACTTTGTATGAAAAACTTTCGTAGAGAGCTTTTTACCACTCGCGTGTTTGTTGAACTCGGCTGCGCCTCATTCAACAAACTTCACGCTCATACAAAAAAGTTCTACTTTACGAACTTGTATCATAAATATCTATTTTTGATGAATAATCCTTTTCATTTAGACCTGTTCTTTGATAGGTTCATTAAACAATCATCTAGATGTCCTGATTGGTGTTCCGGTCCATCAGGTGACCCAATTATTTTTTATTTATTTATTTATTTATTTAAACGGGCAAGCCCAATTCAGGTTAAGGTATTACAGTATATACTAGTAGTTAATATAAAGTGGTTAGAAGGTAAATTATGTGATTAGTACAGTTGCAGTATTATAAGATAACAATTAAATCAAATAATAGAAGAAAAAAAAGAAAAAAGTACACTTGAGTAGCAATATAATCTAGTCTGATTCATGTAGGCCAAGTATCACTAAACCCAACAAAAGAGCAAAAGCTGTAAATATCGAGTATTAAATATTAAATATCAAATAGCAAGGTCAAGAATACGGTTTTTGAAGCGAGGGACTGATTTGTTAGAGATTTGAAGATTGTCCAAGGAGTTGGCCAATCGCAGAGATCTGGAGATGAAGCTGTGGTATGAGTAGTTGAATATATGAAATGCAACATGAAAGGTTTGTACCTGTCTAGTTGCACGACTGGGGACAAATAGGGATATTTAAGAGAGAAGTTCCGGGCTGTTACAGAGTCCATTGACAATCTTAAATAGAAGTATTATGTCTCTTTGTTTCCTGCGTACCTCAAGAGAAGGTAGGTTCAATATGCGTTCTAATGCAGTATAGTCGCAGTTTACATGCATCTTGTAGGCTATATATCTAAGAAAGTTGTGCTGAACATCCTCGAGCTTCATTTTGTATGTCGCATAATGGGGAGACCAAACTGATTGAGATCTAACGAGAGAAATGTAAAGGGATTTAATAGCCGTGATGTTAGTAAAGTCGCAGGAGGTTCTCTTTATAAAGCCTAGCATCTTCATAGATTTCTGAGTTACAGTGGAAATGTGGGATTTGTAGCTAAGTGTGGAGTCTAGGGTCACACCTAGATCTTTAGTTTCGATAGGTGAATGAAGGATATAATTACTTATGCTGTAATCAAAGGTGATTGGATGTTGGGTTCGGTGGAAACGAAGAATATGGCATTTGGAAGCATTCAGACATATTCCATTCAGCGTGCACCAATTAGATGAGCATTCTATGTCATTTTGTAGGCTTAGTGAATCAGCCTCGTTTCTGATTATTTTAAAACATTTCAGGTCGTCAGCAAACAGCAAGACTTCACTTTCTTGAAAACATCTAATGAGGTCGTTAATAAAAAGGTTAAACAGCAATGGTCCCAAATGCGATCCTTATGGGACACCCGAGGTAACTGCGATGGAATGCGAATAGTAGTGATTAACCCTGACAATTTGCGTTCTTTCCGTGAGATAGCTCCTTAGCCATAGCAATACTGTACCGTTAATGCCGTACAATCGAAGTTTATGAATCAGGAGCTCGTGATTGACTTTGTCGAACGCTTTGGAAAAATCAATGTACACAGAGTCAATTTGTGATCCCCTTTCCAGAGCTTCTGACAGAAAATTGACATACGTGATAAGACCTAGCTCAGCTGATTTTTTGGATGTAAATCCAAATTGCTGTGTCCCTATTATTGCTGAGCAATCGTCAGAAAGGAAATCAAATATGATACTCTCAAAAGCTTTGGGGATAGCGCTAAGTATAGAAATGGGACGATATCAAAATAAAAGTTTGTAGAGGCGCTCATATCGATAATAAATGGTGATAATTCGAATATTTATATTCAAAAGCAAACCAAGGAGCAATACTAGTTTCTGTTACATTCAGAAGTTCTATTTGTGTTTCAGGTTTTAGCATGATTAAATAATAAAGAAGATTTACGATTCGATCTCCAAAGAAAATATTTCTTTGCAAACTTTCATTTTACTTTACACCAAGCAATAGAGCATAAAAAGAGTGAGTTTCTAACAAAAATACTAGTAGGAAACCGACTATGCCATCACATGAAAGACAGTCCGTAGTCATATTGTGTTATGTTTTCGACTTGCAACTGTCATTTATTAATTTGTTAAAACATTTAAATAGCAAAATGTTTTGCTTATAAAATAAAAACTGTTAAAGCAATCTGGTGTTGTACCAATGCGAAGAATTGTAGATAGATGTGAAATAAGAATAAAATGGGATGATTCACAACCCTGTCGGATAATTAGTAACGGAGAAAAACTGGAAAAACCGGAAAATTTTGCGATTTTTTTTAAAATTCTTAACTCTGCCATTTTTCAATAAGTAGGATTGGCCTTCCTCATGAAAGTATTGAATCATGTGAACTTTATCTGGGCCCAAAACAGGCGTTGTCGGATCGTTGGTTTTGGCACAATTGCAACTAATTTTTTTTTTCCACATTCTGCAGCAAAAAAAATTAAATTGCAATTGTGCCGTAACTATAAATCGGTCAGAGCCTGTTTTGTGCACACACAAAGTACACATGATTCAATACTTTCATAAGAAGGGCCAACCCTATTTCTTGAAAAATGTCGGCGATACGAATTAAAAAAAAACGTTAAATTTCAGAGCAACCTAATTGCACTATCAGTTTTCATTTTATAAGCAAAACAATTTTAAAAAACACGTTTTTTGTTATTTAAATGTTTATAACAAATTAATAAATGACAGTTGCGAGTAGTCGAAAACATAACCGAAAATAACTACGGACTGTTTTCCATGTGATGGTACAGTCGGTTTTCTACTAGTATTTTTGTTAGGAAAAAATGCTCTATTGATTGGCCTACTTGCCTTGTTTATTTATTTGTACATTCGGGTGAAATCTTGAATTTTGATTTCATTTAATTCCTTATCCCAAGTGACCTAGTTTTAAATTTGTGGCCAACATTTGTTTTTCTTAGGTTATCGCTACAAACAAGTTTCATTACTTCTTCAGTAAGAATATTTCAGTAATTTTTTTCATTTAATGTCATCTGAATCATTAGAACAGTTAGTTTCAGAACTCTAGTACTGTAGTACTCTATTATTGTAGAACTAGTAGTATCACACGTGAGTTTATAATTACGTGGGATGCAGTATTAAAGGTCTATATTATCTTCATTACCTGTTGGTGCAGAATCTTCGCTTGTGACAGAAGTATCTGCAAAGAAATACATCAATAACTTATTCAATTTACTAGAAGGATAAAAATGTTACCATCAGAACTGCTAGGGAAAATTCTCTTTCTGGAAATCTTACTAGATTTGGTTTTTGGAACTTTGAAAACCGGCTCCTTTTCTTTCTTATTTTCAGACTCAGGATTCTTGGTACTTTCCTTCTGAGATTCTTCCTGTGCATTGACTACCACATCATTTACTGTTCTGGGCGATTTTGGTATAGTCCTAATCGAAGTTTGATTTAATGGCACAACTAAATCACCAAAGCTTTCAAATTGATTTCTATTATTTGGCGTTTTTTTGCTGTTGTGTAATTCAGGATCGTCCTCATCTTCACTATCCAAAATGACTCTAATTCTACTCCACTTCCTATGAATTTTAGTTTCTGGTAACTTTCTCAACATTATAGATAATTTTCGTTGCTTCTCTATGTGAGAGAGGCCATCTACTTTCGCATCTTTTCCCAAATTATCATCAGCTTGTGAGACTTCAATATTCTTGATTCGACAGTTATCCGTGTTCAATTGGATTGGTGAGCAATGTTCTGAATCACGCGTTTCCTCATCATTTCCGCCTTGGAGAGTATCGATTTCGAAATTATTTTGGTTTTTACTTTCACTCCTTGATATAAACTTTGTTCTTGAACTCAACGAGGTTTTGGAACCCTTCTTTTTTTCTGTTGCAGTTTCTCTTTGCATTTGATTCACAACAATTTCTGATCCATCCTCCTGGCTCCTTGTATTGTTTCCTATTAACGAGTGAGTTGAAAGATTTTTTTTACTTTGGTTCATTTCAGGAATGTTTTCTGTATCATGAGCACAATTTGAAATATTTCTGGAGTGATTTATTTTTGACCCGCTGCTACCATATTTGTTTTGCTCTTTTTCGTGATAGTTTTCATTTTCTGAATCGCTTAACCCATTCTCCAATTGGTTTTCCAAATATGAGTCAATGATTGATTTTTGTTGATGAGATGAGTTGGCTGTTTCTTGAATAATTCTGTGAATTTCATTCTCTTTCTCTGCACTGCCAGTAAGAAGTTCTGATGGAAACACATGATTTTTTTGTGTCTCGACATCAGATTTTCTTTTCAGTATCATTGGATCTTTTTTTGAAAGGTTTCTTGAGGGTGAGACGATTTTACTTGTTTGTGGGGTAATTAATTTGTCTTCAAAATTCCCTTTTCCTACTTGTGAAATGGTCGTTTCGTGTATTTGAGATCTTTGTAAACCCGAATCTATGCCAATCAGGGTATTTTCCTCTGGTTCAACGCCTTTTTCAGTATTTGTTTCATGTGGCTCTATATCCGAACTCATTCTCTTGAAGTGATTAAAAACGGAGTGGTCGGAACCAAGCTCAGAAGATGAGTTTATATTTCTTTCTACAAAAGCTCTGGAGTCTTCTGCTGCCTTTTTTTTAGAAGATTTATATGTACGAAAAGTGCTCTTCAAACTGGGTAGTTGTTTTTCTCTGTTCCTATCAATATAATCAATTTTTCCACCTGAATCTTCAAAAATGCTACTTGAAGTGTCAAATTCGCTTTCCAATCGTTTTTTACTAAGCAGTGTCTTCTCTTCCTCAATTTGAGCAGAACTCTTTAAAAAGTTGAGTTTAACACTGATTCGTTTCGACGATTGCGACACTACTTGGTCTTCGTATCGCCAAGGAGCTTTTTGATTCTCATCTCTCTCATCATAGCTTCTAGAGGAAGAGGAAAATGATTCAGGAAAGATGGGTCCTTTCTCCAAGCTTTCATAGAGATTACCGTCGTAGCGTTCCAGAATTTTGCTGCTATCTGTCATTCCAGAACTCAAACTGGTATCATCATTGTTGTTATTACTAGTCTGAGTTTCCGCCACAGCTTTGGTGAATATATTTCTAGCACAATGCTTTTTGTTGGAACCAGCTTTTCTGACAGTTTTGCCAGACTTCCTCAAAGAAGTCTGAACTTGTTTGTGTTGGATCAAAAAGACCGTTTCGAGATTTGAAGATGGTCTTAAAAAACTTCCCTCTAGCGATTGGACTTTACTACTGTTAAGGGGAGATTGCAGATCTGTCATTTTAGCAATTATATCATCAAGCCTCCGGCATCTTTCTTCCTTGTCTGTACTAGACCTGCTACTGAAATATGTTGAAGGAGATACAGGTGTATCCACAACCCGATTTGGATATGGAGAGGTTTTACGTTTGAGCGAACCAATTGTTAGGAACTGGTTCTCTTCTGGAAATACACTACTTTCTGCAACCTGCTCTAAAGTACTGACAGCTATAGACTGTGTCACTGGTGGATCACATATCGCACTTGAAGATATATTTGGAGATGTCCCTGTATCAACAAAACGTTTCTGAAACACATCAGAAGTTTTGCAGCCCAGGGGAGCAGAATATGCACTTTGAAGATTAGGAGGATTGTCAACTCCTTCAACAATCTTCTGAATACTGTGATTCTTCTCAGTTGATTTCACAAGAGCTGATTTCTTCTTTTTTCTTCTTCTAGGTGCTGGTTTCGGTGGAGACAAAGGCAGTGCATCTTTATTGTCCTCATTACTAGTATTACTGCTTTGCATATTTTCTTCTGGAGATCTATTTCTAGCTTGAGATTCCAATTTCTTCGGGTTTTCTCTAGATTTGCTTCTTGTTCGAAAAACTGGAATTTTTGAGGATTTTTCTTCTAAATTCGTGAGCCTCTTAATGACAATTTCAGGGTTGTCCTTGACTCCACCAGTAATTTGTTCTTCTACAGTGAATTGTTCCCTGCTGTCAATATGACTGTGTTTTCTGAGGGTCACATTTCTACTGGAAACCCTCAACGATACTGACCCTGTTCTAACACAATTATCAGGTCTTGTTGGCGTTTTAAAGTCTTGAGATTCTTGTATAGGGGACAGACATACACTGTTAACAGATTTTCTTAATGTATAGGATGATCTAAGGTTATCATCTGGGAAGTGACTTTCCAAAATGGTTTTATATGACTTTTCAATAGTTTTAATGCGATTAGGAGTTACTGAAACGTTTTTAGAGATTTTGTAACATTTCTCAGCAGATTTTAGTTTGCTATTATCTGCAGTTTTATCATCAACTTTAATTCTGTTTGGACTATTTGAGGCATTTCTGGTGACTCTGTTAGCCTTCTCACTAGATTTCTGTTCAACTATATTTGGAGTCCTATCACCGCTTTTAGTTCGATAAGGACTTTTTGAGGCCTTTCTGGTAATTCTGTTAGACTTCTCACTAGATTTCAGTTCAACTGTATTTGAAGTCTTATAATCGCTTTTGGTTCGAAAATGACTTTTTGAAACATTCATAGTGCTTTTGTTAGCTTTCTCAAAAGATTTTAGTTCAATTCTATCTGCAGTTTTATCACCAGGTTTAGTTCGATGAGGATTATTGGAAAGATCTTTATTAATTGTGTGAGCCTTTTCTACAGATTTCAGTGCAATTCTTCCTGAAGCAGGGAGTTCAATACAAGGGTCAATTTTTGACAGAGTTGAATCAACTTTGTCATTGGCTTTCAATCCAGTATCATTTGTTAGACTTACACTGAGATCAGGTAATCTAAAGTGTGTTTGGTTTATACCATTCACATTAACTTTTCTTGATTTAGACTCATTTCCAATTGAATGAATTAGTTCTTTACTAGTTTTCGTCAAGTTACGTGATATTTTCTCACCTAATTTTCCCCTTCGATTTCTAGTATCATGGGTTTTCAATACGGAAGGCATATATTTGCTTTTTGCATCGTAAGATGTATCAGAGTAATCAGAGGAAACAGATATGACATTTGGGTCCACAATTTGAGGTTGGTTCGGTTCAGTAGAAATTGTGTTTTTAATTTCTTCTTTGACAATGTGCTCATCATTTTCCGAAGTTATTGGGGATATATTCAAGGAACACTCAGTTGAAAAAAAATTTCCATTAGCTTTGGCTGGCATGGGAGTACTACTTATAACATTTCGCAAAGCTCTTGTTATAATTGACCTTCGTATTCTTTGATGGGGTTCCTGTGCATCAGTAAAAATATTTCTTCTTCTGGGTCCTCCAACATCAATGTCCTGCAACCGAAATTGATGAGGTACATTTTTTGATAATATTAAAGGTTCACTGAATTA
Organism: Chrysolina oricalcia; assembly: GCA_944452925.2. Classification (NCBI taxonomy): domain Eukaryota; kingdom Metazoa; phylum Arthropoda; class Insecta; order Coleoptera; family Chrysomelidae; genus Chrysolina; species Chrysolina oricalcia. Next base: position 13,935,599 of record OX101811.2, on the reverse strand, counting down.
AATAACAAATTTAATCAAAGAGGATATGTAGAACTCACCAATAATTTCTTAACATTCTCATCCAAAAGCAAGCTTTCAGTAGATTCGTCGTACTTCTCTTCATCTTGTATTCTGCTACAAATCAAATTAAAAAATATTTTCAAAATCAACAAAGAATATAAAATTCGAGCAGAAGTATTCTGGTGATTACCAATTTTTGCGAACAGGTTTAGGAGTACTGATGGAAATGATTGCTGTACTTTTCATTCTCGGTTTGATTCCAATTGTAATCCAACTCTTTTTATTGACTCTCCTATAAACGAATCGATAATTATATTTGATTAATTTATTATTTAAGAGTGTACAAGGAGCAAAATTTAGTTCGTATTGCAGCACCTTCGCTGTCACTTTCGTTTGAGAGAACTAAAAATGGTAGAAAATTTTTATAGACAAAGGTTGAATCGATGCTATTAGTTCTCCTGAAATCAGAATTCTCAAATCAGAAGTCAGAAAATATAGACGAAATATATCTATTTCGGTAATTTTTAGGTAGTTTTCAGGTTTTTTTTTCACCACCTCAGGAATTAATTATCGATATGAAACTTCCTAACAAGCACAGTTTGAAACTTCATCTACATGAAAATATTTTTTGTTGCTCAACATATTCAGTCGTTTTCCCAAACGAAAGTATGAGCCAGAGTTCCACCTTTTAAGAAAACCACTCAAATTCAGCCCGTTTCATGGCACCCTCTGGTGAAGCACCTCCTCTTGCGTGCTTGCTTCATTTCAATCAATGGGACACACTTATGAATGAAAATAATAGCATGGTTGATTGAAGTTACCATTTAAATGAATATGGTCCAGTCGCTACAAATAAAAATGAGAAATTCTTCCTAAATATTGAATTCTCGTCTGGAACAATGATTGTGAATATGGTATTCAAGAGAGATTTTCATTTAATATGTCACATCAAAAGTAGAAAAACTGAAATAAACCGTTATTCGTTGATAAATCTCGTGTGTTTCCAAAAAGCATGTTGCGGTGATTTGGAATTCGGTGTAAACCCCTGCGAAAACAATTTTTTCCCTCTTACGTATTATACGCATTGGGAAAACGTACATTCATCAGCGTATCAGTTTCTTTTGTTGATGTTGAGTTACCTATCAAGCCTGCGGGAAGAAAACTTGAGAATGCGAATAATTCGAATTACCGTCGAGGAAACAAAACAAGTCTGCGAACACGACCCGACGTAGTAAACGAAATTATAACAGGAAGGTGAGAATAAATGTTTTTGAAGTTTTGTTTGAATAGGTATGGCGGGCGACAGCAAATATTTGGCTGATTTGTGCAGATGTTTATTATTTCCACGTGGTGGAAATATTTGGAGAAATCATTTAATTGATACTCTCCGGTAAAACCTTACGAATTTTATTCGAATTCTACGGGTATGAAAGCAGCAACGGTTTTCCTAACAAAGGTCTTTTTTTCACTTATGGTATTAACAAATAACCGTTGATCGAGTTTTTTTGATGGAAATGAATTATTCTGAACCTGCTGAATACGGTATATAGAATGAAATACTTTTGGCCGATTTCACCAACTGATTCCTAAAGTTAGGAAATACCTAAGTCGAATTTAGGAATGCCCAAGTGCAATTTGCTTTTCACCAAGCGTTAATTAATGCTTAAAAGTGATAAGAAATACCTAAGGTGCGTTTCAATTTAACGTCTGTCGTCCGGTAACGGACGATGTATGACGTCATAGTTGTTTCGTCGGGCGATATCTGTTAGATTGAATTTTGAAACGCTCTCCTAAATCGTGGGGTAAATAGTTGACGGTCAGACGTTCCACTCAAGAATTTTGAAACGATGGAATGAAGTTATCGGACAAGACGTTCTAATATCGAAACGCTTCATAAGAAAAGTTAAACGTCGGACGCACGTCGGACGTAATATTGAAACGCACATCTGACGTATGTATTTCCTATCACTCTTAAACATTACTTAACGTGTGGTGAGACGGAAATTGCTCTTGGGTATTCCCAAATCCGATTTAGGTATTTCCTAAGTTTAGGAATCAGTTGGTGAAATCGGCCATTTGTGAACTGAAAACTACCCCTCAAAAACCCTCCGCAGTGGAGAAATCTTGAAACAGTTGAAATACCCGTTGCTCGTGGTTTTTGACAGAAATGATTTATTTTACACTTGATGAACACGTTCTATACGGCGGAATAATTTGTGAACCCAAAACTACCCGTCAACAACCCTTCGCAGTGGAAAAATGAAATGAATTATCCTATACCTGCTGAAAACGTTCCATAGGGTGAAATAATTTGTGAATCAAAAACTATTTCTCCAACCCTCCGAAGTAGAAAAACATTGAAACAATTGAAATGCCCGTTGCTCGAGTTTTTTGGCGGAAATGAACTATTCTACACTTTCTGAATACGTTCTATAGGTTGACATAATTTGTGAATTGAAAACTACCCCAACGTGATAAAATCTTGAAGCAGTTGAAATACTCTTTGCTAGAGGATTTTTGACGGAAATGAATTATTCTATACCTGCTGAAAACGTTCTATTATATAGTGAAATAATTTGTGAATCAAAAACTACCCCTCCGACCCTCCGAAGTAGAAAAACCTTGAAACAATTGAAATACCCGTTGCTAGAGGTTTTTTCATATAGAAAGTATTCAGCAGGTGTAGAATAATTTATTCCTGTCAAAAAACATCGGAAAACGGTTTTTTGTAAATACCATATGCAAAAATCAACAAAATAGATAGGAATTAATTGAATTAGTAGAAGAGTTGGTCAAGACATGTTTAACCTATTTTGCGATTTGCTGGTTCTATCGCTGCTGCCGTACAGTGTATATCACTAACTGATTCTAGTTAATTTAGTTAATTTTTTATATATCTATCGAATTTGCAAATATCACAAATTCTACGATAGACATTACGGGAGCGTTTCCATGACAAGAGAAAAATTTAGATTTTTCAGAACTGAATTTTTTTCAGGAAGAAATTAGATTAGTTATAAAATGGTTGCTCTGATTGCGAATCCGTATACATTTTCGAACTATTATTGTGCGTCTCACTTAGATTTTTCAGAAATTTCAGTGATTCTATAGGTACTGGCCTATTGCGTATATTACTAAAAATTACCCAATCTATGCAATTCTGTTAATTTTTGATGTATAAGTGTGTTTCACTTCTCACCCTGAAATCTTCCGTCATTTTTGACGCATAACCATACAATCTTCAGGATCGATAGATACGCTAGAAATGAACTCACTGCACAAAATGGGTCATCCCACGTGATATACACTGAACGCTAGCAGCGATGGAACCGCCCATTTTCCCAGAAAGTTGTTAGGAGGCAAACTTAGCATGAAATTCCTTCTCCTGAAAAATGTTCAGTCCTGGAAAATTGTAATTTGTTTCACTTCTCTTGGAAACTTCCCCGTATCTTCCGTAATTTTCAACGTAGAAACATGAAATGAACTCACTGCACGAAAGGTGTCATCCTAGGTGATATACACTGCACGCCAGCAGCGATGGAAAAAGGGCTGGTTCCATCGCTGCTTGCGTGCAGTGTATATCTCGTAGGTTGGCCCATTTTCGTGCAGTGAGTTCATTCCTAGTGTATCTATTCATCCTGAAAATATAGTTCTATGTCGAAAATTTCGAAAAATACGGGGGCGTTTTCATGAGAAGTGAAACAAATTAGAATTTTTCAGGACTGAATATTTTTCAGGAGACATGGGGATCCTGAACACGAATCCGAAAGAATTTTGGGCCAATTTTGGCCCCTAATATAACTTTCTGGAAAAATGGGTGGTTCCTTCGAAGCTGGCGTGCAGTGTATATCACATAAAATTACTCCTTTCGTGCAGTGAGTTCATTTCTAGTGTATCTATCGATTCTGAAAATTTCATGCTTCTACGTCAAAAATTACGGAAGATACGTGAAACACACTTTATATTGATACAGGTATATAGTTTTGTTAATAATAAATAATCAGATTTACATTTGTTTCGATAATTTATCTCCTACAATATCTGTTCCCACTTATCCTGTTTCACTAAAAATGCCGTTATAAAAAAAATACAATCAGTTTCATTAACATTTCCACCAGAAAATGGGAAAAAATAGACTTCACAAAGTAGAGTGTTGCACTTTTTACGGCAGCAGAATTATTATTCTTTTCACGTACCTACCTATATTCATAAATTACTGTAATCCGTGGATAGTTCTATCATATTTGAAATAAATTTGAAACAAACAAAATTATAAAATAACTTCTGTTCTTAGAAATGTTTGTGTGTCCCGTCCGCGATAGGAGGTAGAAACCCCAAGACCCGTATGCGTTTTGCAGTGCCGCATTTCACTACAACTCACATACATTCACATAAATATATTAAAATTTGTATAACATACATACAAACATACATGTAAACACAATATATGTTTAATAGCTAAATTTAAAACAAAAAAAAATTATGAAAGTGAGGTCACAAAAGGGATGTTTGAATATAATCATCAACAGAATATAAGCAATGATCCAGAAGCACTTTTTTCACATTAATTTTAAAACATTTATCATTCATGGATTTAATTTGGCAAGGTAATTTGTTATAAAGTTTGAAAATTAAAGAGTTTCTTTCTGATTTTTTACAATGGACCTTTACATTTAGGGAAAATAAATTACAAAACTCGTTTAAATCGATAGTTGCTAGTCTGAAAAGTCCATTTAACAAAAAGTTCCATTATTTTTCTTTCATTAAAAAAAATATCACATTTGAAAGTGTGCCGCTGACGTCACGTTCATCGGAAATATCTCCCACCATAATCCACGTTCCGAAACAGGCAATACCGTTCTCCTTAAAAATATAACTTCTAGCATGATATAAGCCGTTGAGAAATAATCAATACATTGTCACTTGATCAACTCATAGATAAAAATCCACATAATAGCTATTTTTTATTGTATTTGTAACTTTCAAATTTTCTGAACAGACCATCCTTTTGATGAAGAACGATCATTGACAACACAGCAAATCGTAATGACAGTTCTCAACTGTCAAAAGTTATATGGAGATGTGAGGTTAATGTTAATTTTATTCACATTCAACAATCAACATTCAACTGATAAATTCGATAATAGTGTAGTGACGTGTTATCATAAACGATTTGGTGTGAATTTATTTGTGTAATTGTGTATTAAAAATATGGAACAAGGCTTCGTGAAGGGAAGTTCGGATAATTTACCGAGGTACAAAGCACCTTTTCGACATGTTCAGTTATTGCAGGGATACAGGTACTGGAGATACAGGAATTAATAACAAATTTTAGAACACAAACAACAAAAGCTCTCAAAACTTAGAAAAACCATTAACCTCAAAAATTAAATCAAGGTAGTGTTCGTTGAAGTTTAGATCTGATGGAACTGCTTACTTGTATCAAATGGGTAGGCAAATGAGTTAGACAGAGACAAACTATTCTTATTGATCGCACCGTGAAACAGACGAAAGAACCGGTATCAAATGACAACTGTCATACGACACATTATATTTGAATGAGAATTTGGAGCACAACTTTAACAACGTTGCCAAGTTTAGTTTTGATGAACGTGACGTCACGAAACCACTTTTCTTCTGATTATAGATAAACTAGCGGTCAGAAAAAAAATCCCGAGTGATATTAGCGTATTCACTTTCCAATTTCAGTGTTACCTCATATCTCTTGGAAAGGTCCATTCTGTGGCAAATGGATTCTCCGATGCCAAATCTCTCTTTCACACACACACACACACTTTTTCTGATTTTTCTCTCTGTAGCGTGGCACTAGTAAATAATCAGAAGTAACGGAACGTGTGTTATGATGATGAAGGCTAAACATTTTTGGGATGCTCAGTCTCTTGGAATGAATTTCTGTCAAATTTTGTAGAATGTAGATACAAGGAAGTGGTTAAATCCGCAACCTCTTGAAGAGTGGTTGACAATATTTAAGGTAATGAGAGACATTTATGATTCTTGAGTAGTAATTACCTGCTTCCTAACTGCGAAAAGAGGTGAAAAACACTGCGTAAATCACGAAATACTGCTGCGGAAACTGCATCGATACGGTTTCACAAGAGGTGAACTCCGGTGGTTTGAGAGTTACCTTTCAGATTATCAACAGGCAGTTAAAACAAACAGTGTCTCGAAGACTACACATACAAAACATGGTGTGCCACAAGGATCTGTCCTTGGACCTCTTCTTTTCCTACTTTATGAGAATGATAATGCTTTTTTAGACATCAGAGGTAAAATATCATTATTTTCCGATGACACCAATATTCTCCGGCAAGAAAGAAATGAAACGATTTATTAATAAATATTTAAATTAACAAGTTTTTACAATGTTTTTATTAAATTCTAAATGTAATGACAAATTGTTTGGATAAACAAACAAATAAAATGTGATAAAAAATAAATAAATTGCCAATATATAAAATACAATTACATAACAGTAAAGTGACGATACAAAAATAAGTAATTCCAGGACATAAATACATAGGGGTGGTCACAATATCAGATTTGAACCTAACCTAAACCAGGATATTGGAGTCATTAAATATTGGTGTGAATCCTCCTATCTCTTAATGTAAAAAAAAACAATATCCTAACCTTCTACTGCAGCATACCAAACCTAGATATCGGCAATGAAGAAATTGAAAATAAATTATCAACCAAGTTTCTGAGATTATTTATCCATATTAAATTACTTTTTATGGAACATAATGACAGCTAAGTGTAAAAAACTAGCTTCTGGAAGATATGCCATCAGAATCATCGCCACCGGATTAGGATTTCACCTAAGATATGGAATAGCATTCTGGGGGTTATTCCCAAAGGAGTTTTGTTTTAAAAAAATGAGTCCTGAGAAATAGGTGTAAGGCAAAATCTAGAACCTCCTGTCAAGATTTATTTAAATAATTTAGAATATTAACGGTAGTTTGTATGTACATCTTAGAAACAGCCTCTCTATAAAAATTGCATTTTATACTGTATTGTGTTTTATTTATATTTTTTATTTTGCATTTTAATCTTTTCAAACATGTTTGATTACGTGACAGTAATGTATATGCACGGGCGTGAAAACAGCCACGGTTTTTTCATACACGGTTTTTGATTTGGCAACACCGCGCAGTTCCGCAGTTGCATAGCGATCAAATAAGTTAAGGCTCTTGGCCTTTTAAGAAACCAATAAATTAGCGATTCAAATGGAAGATATGTTATTCTCGAACTGGATATTGTTAGGAGTTACAGAGAAAAAAACATAATATTATGAGGCAGTGGTGTTTGGCTCTTGAGGTAGAATGTAAAACTCATCCTGAGAAATTATCGGTTCATGGAAAGCAATGTGAATAACTGAAAAACAGTCTTTTGCATCTCAATTTTTATACCCTACACCAAAAGTTATTTTCGGGCCGTCGCAAGGGGTACAGATTTGTTTAAATTCCAATTTTTACCGAAATCGTATTGGGCGATGGCACTCGAAATAGATAACAATCATGTGCATCCTCTCTTTCACCCTTCACCCGCAAAAGTCAATGTCGGGCCGTCAGAAGGGTAGAGAATTTTTTGAAAATTGCATTATTTGCCGATGACTTATTAGGCAATGGCACTCGAAATGAATAGGTAGAAAATAATCACTTGCATCCCTACTTTCATCCTTCACCCCCAAAAGTCATTGTCGGTCCGTCAGAAGGGGTACAGAATTTTTTGAAAATTCCATTTATTTACCGAAAATTTATCAGGCGATGGTACTCGAAATGAATAGGCAGAAAATAATCATTTGCATCCTGACTCTCATCCTTCACCCCCAAATATCATTGTCGGGCCGTCAGAACGGGTACAGAATGTTTTGAAAATTCCAATTTTTTTTCCTAAAATGTATTAGGCCATCGAAATGAATAGGTAGAAAATAATCATTTGCTTCCTTACTTTCATTCTACACCCCCAAAAGTCATTTTTGGGCCTTCAGAAGGGGTACAGAATTTTTTGAAAATTCCAATTTTTTTTCCTGAAATGTATTAGGCGATGGCACTCGAAATAAATAAGTAGAAAATGATCATTTGCATCCTTACTTTCATTCTACACCCCCAAAAGTCATTGCCGGGCCGTCAGAAGGGGTACAGATTTTTTTGAAAATTACAATTATTTACCGAAAATTTATTAGGCGATGGCACTCAAAATGAATGTGTAAAAAACAATTATTTGCATCTCTATTTTCATCCTTCACCCCAAAAGTCATTATCGGGCCGTCAAAAGGGGTACAGAATTTTTTGAAAATTCCAATTTTTTTCCTAAAATGTATTAGGCGATGGCATTCGAAATGAATAGGTAGAAAATAATCATTTGCATCCTTCCTTTCCTCCTTCACCCCCAAAAGTCATTGTCGGGCCGTCAGAAGTGGTACAGAATTTTTTGAAAATTCCAATTATTCACAAGTAACTTATCAGGCGATGGCACTCGAGATGAATAGGTAGAAAATAATCATTCGCATCCCTATTTTCATCCTCTACCCCCAAAAGTCATTATCGGGCTGTCAGAAGGGGTACATAATTTCTTTAAATTCCAATTTTTCACCTAAAATGTATTAGCGATGGCCTTCGAAATTATTGGGTAGAAGACAATCATTTGCATCTTTATTTCCATCCTTCACCCCCAAAAGTCATAATTGACCCGTAAGAACAGGCACAGAATATTTTTAAAATTCCAATTTTTTTCCTGAAATGCTTAAGACGATGGCACTAGAAATTTTTGGGTAGAAAACAATTATTTGCATCCTTACTTTCATCCTCCACACCCAAGAGTTATTGTCGGGATGTCAGTAGGGGTACAGCAATTTTTGTTAATTCCTATTTCTTACTTACCCAAAATTTATTAAGCGATGCGCTCGAAATGAATAGGTGGAATCCAATAATTCACATCATTACCTACTTTCACCCTTCACCCCTAAAAGTCTTTGTCGGGCCGTCAGAAGGGGTACAGATTTTTGTTTTAAATTCTACACCCCTTCTGACGGTCCGACCATGACTTTTGGCAGTGAAGTATTGAAGTAAAGATGCAAATAATTAATTTCTACCTATTCATTTCGAGTGCCAACGCCTGATAAGTTTTCGGTAAATAATTGGAATTATCATAAAATTCTCTACCCCTTCTGATGGCCCGACATTGTCTGTTGGGAGTGAAGGGTGAAAAGAAGGGTGAAAAGAAGGGTGAAAAGAAGGGTGAAAAGAAGGGTGAAAAGAAGGGTGAAAAGAAGGGTGAAAATAAGGATGTTTATAATTGTTATCTACCCATTGAATTCGAGTGTCATCGCCCGATACGTTTTCGGTAAAAAAGTGGAATTAAAAAAAATCTGTACCCCTTACGACGGCCCGACAATGACTTTTGAGGGTGCGGTATAAAAGTTGAGATGTGAAAGACTGTTTTTCACTTATTCACATTTCGTGCCATGAACCGATAATTTTTCAGTATGAGTTTACCATTTTACCTCATGAGCCAAACACCACTACCTCATATTATGTTTTTTTCTCTGTAACTCCTAACAATATCCAGTTCGAGAATAACATATCTTCCATTTGAATCGCTAATTTATTGGTTTCATAAAAGGCCAAGAGCCGTAACTTACGTGAACGCTATGAAACTGCGGGACTGCGCGATGTTGCCAAATCGAAAACCGTGGATGGAAAAACCGTGGCTGTTGTATATGTTTAGTTTTTACTATTGCTATTTAAACTTATTTTTACACCCGTATTCGTCTTTGGATTGTAATATTCTAGAATGCAACAGTACTATTTGGTCTCCATTCTATTTTGGTCACAAAGAAAGGTTGGAAAGATTTCAGTGTAAATTCACTAAGTTTATTATTTCAAAATTAAAATGTCATTTCATAGGTTTGAATCGTATACGAGACTATCTCTAGTAAACCTTCAAACTCTTGATGATAGATGCAAACTTGCCTTGGTTTTTTCCTTCACAAAATTTTAATTAATGCCTTTAACTGCTCGAAAATTCTAGACGTATGCCGTTTCAGCACAATCAAAAAAACTAATGTCGCATTTTTTAACTGATTAATAACTATTTTCTAACATAACTAATAATTTTTTAACTCAAGTGATTTCGGAGAAAAAGGGATTGTGCTAGCTTAACGCTTAAGATGGCACAGCCGTTATGTAACTTTTTTCTGCTGAAAATATTTAAATAATTGGAATGCTGGATTTTTTAAATTTTTAATAACTTCCGCGTGATATACAAGGAGTTTCAAAATTCCGCTTCCTAAGACAAAAAACAAATATTTTAATTAAATTGCATAAATATTACAATTTGATTCCTTCATTTTCTAACTTTCACAATATAGAACACTGACGTGATATCTCACACATACGTCCGATTGTAGTGAAAAAAATTACAGTGGCAAGTATTAAAATCGTGCTCGAAACGCAATGAGACCGAAATCCTAGTCATATCACCATCTTTTTCCTTTCATTTTCTAACTTCAACTGAACTGGATGGGATGAAAAATGTCTTCGTTGAATGCAAAGAGCAAATTGACTTTTCAATATTTTACCCAAATGATATGAATAGGAGGAAAAATTAACCGCGAAAATATATTAACCATCTTCGAAACGAGATGAGACTGCAAACATGATTACACAATCAGAACAATCATTGGAAATAATATACAATTTTAAATTATATTCTCTTCTTATGAAATACCCTGATATTCTTTTTTATTGTACAGATAATGCGAAAAGATTGATTAACTATGAAATTTGGCAATTTTTCGATTCTCCCATTTTCTAACTCCAGCACAACGACTGATAAATGCAACTAGGTGTAAAAATATAACCCGTGTAATCTTAGCAGTAAGGAAAATCAGCTGAGGAAATACTTTTAACAGTTTTCAAAACAGGATGAGATCGAGAGCATTACAATTTTACCATTATTGTGCCCTCTGCTTTTTTAACTCCAGCACAATCATCTGAAATAGTTATACAGGTATGTGTTACATATATTCGGCCCATATAAACTGATTGGAATGAAAATTTTCCTTGAATTCATTTTAATGTTCACGTAATTCCAAAACATTGATTAACATTCATTTAAAATATTGATATGGGGATGAATCACATCAAGTTCGACTCGTATGAATTGACTGGCATGAATATTTCCCTGGTACTAATATTTAAAGTCCACGTAGTTCAAAAACATTGATTAACATTCAAATTTCGCAATTTTTCGATTTTTCTATCTCCAGCACAATAACCGATAAATGCAAAAAGGTGATGTATTCTTCAATTTTCTACGCATGTGATCTGAGCAGCAAGGAAAATTAGCTGAGAAAATATTTTAATCGGCTTCAAAACGTGATGAGTTTGATAGCATTAAACATTTTTCATTATTGTGTCCTCTGATTTTCTAACTCCAGCACAATCATCTAAAATAGTGAAACGAGGATGAATCACATCATATTCGACTCGTATGAATTGACTGGCATGAATATTTCCCCTGATACTTATATTTAATGTCCACGTAATTCGAAAACATTGATTAACATTCAAATTTCGCAATTTTTTCGATTTTCCCATTTTCTAACTCCAGCACAATGACCGATAAATGCAAAAAGGTGATGTATTCTTCAATTTTCTACGCATGTGATCTGAGCAGCAAGGAAAATTAGCTGAGAATATATTTTTAAACGACTTCAAAACGTGATGAGACCCATACCATTACAATTCGTTCATTATTGTGTCCTTTGATTTTCTAACTCCAGCACAATCAACTAAAATAGTGATAAGGGGATGAATTTAATCGAGGGCAAATTTTCTTTGATTTGACATCTTCAGATTTCGTATCCAACGTTTCGTATTCTCAGGACCACCCTCAACAAATTTTTTTTTTAATACGGACCTGGATATTTTATGGCACTGTTCGAATCAACTTTTCATTCTGAATCCAGAGGTGTATCATACAATGCCTTTTAACACTAACTTAATGTAGATAATTCAAAACGCAACTACTGATAATAACAAAAAGAAATTAAGTAATTAAAAACCAAATTATTCGAAAATGTCATTCAAATTAATTGATTAATTGTTCGAAATGTCTACCATTTTCTTCAATACACTTGGCCATTCTGATATTAATATTTCTTATGCAATTACTTACTGCTTTTCCTTGGATATCTTTCAATGGATCTCCAATCTTTTCACGGAGAATCTCAATCGTTTCATTCGTTGTATTATACACTTTATTTTCGAGATTTCCCCACAAATAAAAATCCAATGGATTCAGATCAGCTCTTGTTGTTGAATTGTTAAATTTTCGGAGAATTATATAATTTCTCGAGAATTGACTTCATATTTCTATTTTACTGTGTTGAAGCATAACCGAAAAACCTGAATGGTCAATTTTAGTTTTTTTTTAATCATTAAAAAAGTAGTAGAGGTTTTGAACAATTAAAATTCATTTTTCGATGACTTATTGTTGATCAGTTACTTATTAATCTTATCAAAACATATTTTTTTCTCACACATGCATACAAAATGTCAGATAGGTACCAGTTATTAAATTCAACTGTTCAATGTCAATTATTTTGGCGCTCTCTTGCAGGAAAAATAACTGTTCCATATTCCAAATTATGATAGTTCATTTGCAAGCTAATTTAGTATAAATTCGGTGAAAATGCATTATGGAATTTTTCTAAAGGAAAAAACAAAATGGCGGCTCCAAAATGGCGGACAAGATTATCAATTATGGTCCGATTCTATAAAAAATTGATATGTGGTGGGTAGGAAATTATGATTTGTTTGTCAATGCAAAAAAAACAAGATGGTGGCTGCAAGATGAAATTTGTAATTGTGTTCCGATTCGAATCAAAATTAGTATGTGGGGATTTTCAGGGTCAGAAATTTTGATTTTTTTTGTCAATGCAAAAAACCAAGATGGCGGACGAAATTTTATTAAATTATTTTTAGTCATGCTGAAAATCTGTACCTAAAAACCCCCACAATCCAATTTTGAACGAATCGGACCATAATTACAAATATCATCTGCCATAATGGAGTTGCCATTATGTTGTTTTTCAAAAATTCCATGATGCATTGTCATCGCAATTATGAACACCCACCAAAGTTCGAGTTGACCGGACAACTAGAAGTGGGTCAAAATTCAGCTGCAAGATTTGTCCCACACTTACATACATACCAACTAACAGGGCAAGTTGAATAAAAGCTTCTGAAAAAAAATTGAACATTTCATAAACTTACAAAATTGGAAAACCTTGCATAAATTCAAACTACACTAATTCACAGTAGATGCTCAAAGTGTTCCCATGAACTGCCATACATGAGTATAAGTTAGTCTCGAAACGCTGTCTGACGTTTTTTGAGCAATTTATGCAAAATTTTACAATTTGTAAGTTCGTACAATGTTAATTTTTTCAATTTTTGTTATGTTTTCGTGAATTGTTCACATTAGCATTCAAATCAAATTTCATAAGTTGGAATACAAAACAGTTGTTTTTTCCGCAATAGGGCGCCAAAATGAAAAGTCAGGTAGCGAACACTCACATGTCTGAATTCCTTATGGAATTACCTTTTCAATGCTGTATCATTTTTAGTATTTTCCCTATTCAAATTGTATGAGCGACCAAGGGGTGGGGAGAGTGGTATGACTGTTGAGGTTGATATACGATAATATCCCCTTGGATTTAAAATGGACGTGTTTTTGCATTTTTTTCCACAACACATGTATTTTGAAGAATTCGTTTTCGGTGCTGTGTCGAATGAAACCATAACTACAAATTTCGCACGCCAACTTGTTTTTTTGCATCGACAAAAAAATCATAATTTCCGAACCTGAATATCCCCACATACAAATTTTGATTCAAAACGAACCATAATTACAGATTTCGTCCGCCATCTTGGAGCCACCATCTTGTTTTTCTGCATTGACAAACAAATTATAATTTTCGACTCCGAACACCACCACATATCAATTTTGAATCGAATCAGATGATAATTGCAAATCTTGTCCTCCATTTTGGAGCCGCCATTTTCTTTCTTTCCTCAGAAAAATTCCATAATGCATTGTCACCAAATTTATGTCAAATCAACTTGCAAATGAAGTATCATAATTTGGAATACAGATAAGTTGTTTTTCCCGCAAGAGGGCGCCAAAATAAAAAATTTGGTAGCAAAAATTGACATTGCTGAATTCCTTATGAAATTATCTTTCGAATGATGTATCACACTCACTACTTTCCCTATTCAAATTGGTTCGATGATAGTGACCAAGGGGTGGGGGGGGACAGTTGAGGTTATGATAGGAAGATGTCCCAATTGGATTAAAAATCGACGTATTTTTGCATTTTTTTCACAACCCTTGTGTTTTGAAGATATTTGACCTGTTTCGTTTTCAGTGCCCCACCCTGTATATGTATTTGTACATTACTGAGTTCATGGGTTGAACTGCGCTGAGAGTTTATAACTCGACGTTTCGGCTCCTGCTTTGGGGCCATTTTCAAGAGAATGACTACAAGGCCTCTATCTGCCTACTCCTCATGTCGTGGTCTAATGATGTACCAAATCAAGGTCTCTATCTGCCTGCTCCTTGATCTCAAAAGACTTTTGCTCCTTGCTCCTTGATCTCAAAAGAATAGAACTATTATTACATACAATTTTTGTGTTTCACTGAAATATGGTTATCAAATAAAACCATCACAAATTTTGCTTTCCAGGTTATGCTCTTATGGACGATTTAGATTAATTAGAGGAGACGATGCTATTTATGCTCAAAATGACCTCATCACTAAACCAATACATCACTGTGGACTGTGTATATGTGTAGAGAAGCACATAAAATGGCATCCCAAACAATCATATTTGAAGTTACAAAGCTCCAATAGAAGAGGTCTTTGATGTCTTCTTTGATAATATAAATCAAATTCTAGAAAATATTTACAAACATATGTGTTTATTCACAGGAGAAATCAATGTCAATTCCAAGCAACCAAAATGTAAGAAGCAGCTTAGGGATATATGGATGATTACAGGGATTACAGGGAAAGTTATATCAAAATAAAAAATAAGAAAGTATTTTACTTACTTTGATACTCTTCGTTTGCTTTTATTCATTGTAGAAGTAGGCTTTTATTCAAGTCAAAAGGAAGATGCAGTTTGAGGGATTGTCGACAGTTCCACTTCAAAACCAAAAAACATTGTATATACAAATTGCACTGGAAGTTGAGTCCAAGTTATCAATCCAGATAGTAAACAATGTAAACATTTACAACGAATTAAATACTAAAAAGTGAGATTAATAATTGATGTTGACAATTTTTAAATAACTTCAACGGTTCCTAACAGACGCGTAATAGAATGTCAGTGTCAATTGTCATTATTGTCTGTTTCGACTGATTCTCAATGCCCAATGGCTCTTTCGCACTCACAGAACTAAATTCCAGTTCTGTGATCCCACTATATCTCTGGTAAATAGTTCTGTGTTCGCACTATACAATAAAATCACTGAAATGAAATTATAATGGTCATGTTCCGATATTCCCGAACAGTACTGCCCAGTAATTTTGATCGTTCCGATTTTACTGAAATTGACTGGTACACATTTCGCGCCACTTTTCATGGAACCTTGTTAGAGGCTAGAAATTTACTGGTTGCTACTGTTACAGAAATGGTCGTGTAGTCCCAGTATCCCCTCCCGGATTGATAATAATTTAGGTTAGGATATGTTATTTGATATTTATTCAGGCTGAGTCAAGTCTACGGTCTGACCAATATGATTCGACCAGCGCGGTCATTTGGTTGACTTGACGACCTCGTTAGAACTGTATGTATGTGACCAATATTTTCAATCATCTGGTCGGTCCGACTCATCGTCATACTTCATATTGAACGCGCGTGCCTGGTCCGACCGGTGACTTGACACAGGGTAATTCGATCACTAATTAACATGAAAAGGTGAAATAAAAGCATAAACCTGGCTGCCCAGCATTAACTTTCATATACCAAGAGCTAGTCCTTCACTGTCTATAGAGAACGGCGGCCATGACACGTCCAACCAAGGAGACAGTTGTATGGCAAATTGGTAATGATGGAGACTCTACTGGAAGCAGTTGTTGTTCTGGGTTTAAATTAAAATAATGCTGAACAACTTCTCTCAATAAAACCACATCATCATCATACGTAAACCGAAAAAGAATAGACATTTTTATTTAGGCTGAGTCAAGTCTCCGGTCTGACCAATATGATTAGACCAGCGCGGTCATTTGGTTGACTTGACGACCTAATTAGAACTGTTTGTATGTGACCAATATTTTCAATCATCTGATCGATCGGACTCGTCGTCATACTTCATACTGAACGCGCGTGCCTTGTCCGACCGGTGACTTGACACAGCCTTACTTTATATCAAAATCTTTGCATCGCCTTTCTTATCTCCAATTTATTAATACATGCAAGTAATTAAAGGACAAATATACAACAAAACAAATGGGGTAATCAGAAATATCATGTATCAGATTATATTTTAATGATAGAATATGTACAATATGCAATGGGTGGTCACGTTTAGACGGAATAATTAAAATAAGGGAAAAATAAGGCCAACTTAAAGCAGGCATAAATAAAGTCAGGCACTATCGTTAATAAGGGAAATAAAAGGTAAGGTACATGAGCGCATGCGCAGATGTCAAAATAAGGGCGACTTTAATGGTGGATTTATGCAGCAGTCACAAGTTTTAAGTCATAAGGAAGAATATTCATCAATGATTGGTTGGTCCGTTTATCCCAATATTTCCAATCACTGACGAATATTCTTCCGTATGACTTAGGCTGGATTCCCACAGATCCGATGGTACGATAATGTTCTGATTGGTTGAATTGGTAGGTGTGACAACAAATCAACCAATCAGGACATTTTCCCAACCAATCAGAACATTTCCCAACCAATCTCGATTTCATGATCATTTTAAGGTTAGAAATGCGAACACTGCTAGATTTTACTGCAGAAAGTTTAAATGAATCAAACTTTCAGCAGCGTGACCTTGAATTTTCAGCGTCGTCTAAACATGTTTACCATTGGTTATCTTATCAATAGAGGGGGTGACGCCACTGCTGCTGCTATTATGTGAATCAGGCTTACATCAACCGAAGTTACCAATGTTTTCAGGAGCGGTAACAACCACCGACTTAACCTAAAGGTTAAGTCGGTGGTAACACTTTTGACAGTGGTTATGTACTGGTGACTACGGTTGTGGTTTATTTACGGAATGCCAGTCATTTGTCAAATTAAGGTTTTGATCGTTTCCCGTGTGTTTTGTGTTTTTACTTTTTCACTTTGCTTGATTGTTACATTTTTCTCTATTTGCTTTTAATTCTTTTTTTTTAATTCATTACATAAGTACTTATTATTCATACCTATGATGTGTCTTGGAACTGGATGCCAAAATGATGATGCCACATTCAGTTGGCTTGAGAATAATGAGATATTATTAGAATCCTTTAGTGAAGTTATATAATCATTCTGTTGGCTTGACGACAATGAAAGTCCTGAATATTTAGAATTTTTGTTATCAGCTTTATGAATCCGTTTCGTTTTATAATTTACATTGACATTTTAAAAGTTTTTTAAACATTCATGCTCTGCCAAGTTTTTGTGCACAGTATATAAGCACAAGCAAAGGATATATTTTCCTATATTTAAAAAAAGTCATCAAACTGAAAATGTATTGAATATTATTAATTCTACTCTGTAAACGAATCCATCGGAACTTAACTCAATAATTAAAATGAGAACGAAAACTAAAGCACGTCAACGTCAACAAAAACCGAACTTACCAGAGAAAATCGACGGTCGTTCTGGTGACAGATAATCTACCGCTTTTTCAGCAACCAAGTTCCGTAAATAACCTGTGTTTCAGGAACCAACCGAATATTTTATATTTACGGGACAGAAAACGAGTAACCAAAGTAACCAAGTTGATTTACGGAATGTCAAAATAATGTTGTAATCTCCGGAGTAACACTGGCTGAATGCACCAGAAAGAAGCAAAAAAAGAAGAATTAAGAAGAAGTAAACTATCAAAAAATTTGGTTAAATGAAGGTTTCAAATAACAAATAATAATATTGTGGAAAATGTTTATTAAAAATGGGTGAAGAAGTTGAGGTGAATAATTCTGATACAGGTAAACACATCCAACGATGAAACTCATTAAACCGTTTACCAAGTAACCTTCAATCCCAATTTTTCAGTGGACGACTCGAATTCAAGCGTCTTAAAACTTGTTGAAGTAAATGAACAAGAATCTGTTGGAACCGAGGTGAATGATGAGAAAGAAATGAACGATCCTAATGAAAAAGACCAGAAATCCGATGATGATGAGAAACAAGTTTGCGAAGAAGTTAAAGACGAAAATGTCAAAATCGTGAAATTTAATCAAGATCAAGATGACTCTGTCTCAAATGTTTACAACACCGAAGATATCAAGTATGAAGGGGACATTGCCATCTATACTGATCCAAATTCTGGTATGAAATATATGTGGGACAAAGAAAAGAACGAGTGGGTTGAAAAAAGTAATGTGGCATACAGCTTTGAAGATGACACACATGTTTATACTGAAGCAGATGGTTCAAAATATTTCTGGGATAAAGAGAAAAATGCTTGGTTTCCAAAAGTTGATGATGATTTTATGGCAAAATATCAGATGAGTTATGGGTTTGTGGATAATACTCAAATAGAGGTGAAAAAAGTAGTTGAGATTCCAAAAGTTGAAGAAACTCCAAAGAAAGTGAAAGGTGAAAAGCGGAAAGCTTCAGATCCTACATGGTTTGAAGTAAACGAAACTCAGAACACCAATGTTTATGTATCAAATTTGCCAACTGATATAGATGAACAAGAGTTCATAGATTTCATGCAGAAATGTGGTATGGTTATGAGAGACCAACAATCAGGAAACTTCAAAATCAAATTGTACAGGGAACCAGAAACAAATTTTCTTAAAGGAGATGCTCTTTGTACTTACATTAAAATAGAATCTGTAGACTTGGCTTTAAAATTACTAGATGGCTATGAGTTGAATGGCCATAAGATCAAAGTAGAGCGAGCTAAGTTTCAGATGAAAGGTGAATTTGATCCAAAACTCAAACCTAAAATGAAGAAGAAGAAAGACAAACTGAAACTTAAAAAACAACAGGAAAAACTATTTGACTGGAGACCAGAAAAAAAACTTGGAGAAAAAGCTAAACATGAAAGAGTAGTGATAGTCAGGAATCTTTTTGATCCGAAAATATTTGACACTGATGTGGGTCTCATTCTAGAATTCCAACAAGACTTACGGGAAGAATGTGGGAAGTATGGAGAAGTTCGTAGAGTTGTAGTATATGACAGACATCCAGAAGGCATTGCCCAAATAAACATGAGCAATCCTGAAGAAGCAGATCAAATTGTGACCGTATTGAATGGTAGGTGGTTCATGAAAAGACAATTAACTGCAGAAATATGGGATGGTAGAACTAAATTCAAGATTGCGGAAACTGATTCAGAAATTTCCCAACGATTGGATAAGTGGGATGAATTTTTAGATGGAGATCAAAAAGACATACAAAATGAGAAGTCTCAGAGTGATGAAGTAGAAAGTCAAAAAATAATACAAGCTGTTGAAGAAGTTTGTAACCCATTAGAATAATTAATTATCTCTTTTTGGTTCATGAAAACAATATGTGAATTAAATTAATGGGTAATTATGATTTTATTTAAAGATAAAGTAAATTATTCATGTATCAATAATACCAGTGTTTAATTTATACAAGTGGCCTATTTGAAAGCAGAACAATACTAAAGTTTTAAATTGTTTTGTGATTTAAATGTTTTTTTCTAATGAATAGCTCTAATATAGTGCCCAAACAAAATTTCGACTCCTACTTTGAATTTAGTCAAAATCTTATGAAAGTGTTGGCAATTTTGTTTATATACAAATATATTGTCCCCACTTCATTGTTAGTGGAATATATTTCATTATTGTCATGAGTTAATGTGTTATTCAGTTATTGCAAATTTTGAGTTCATGGACAGTTTGGGCTTTGAAAATAATCCAAAATGACGTTTGCAATTTTTTCCTATCAATCAACTATAATACCGGTCAGATATAAAAAAAATTCTAAAAAATTACTAGGTAAATGTTATGTTATTTCTCAATATTTCAAAAATATTAAATGAAGTTTATTTTTCAGTTTCCTGCCGACGTACCAAATTTGAACCAGTTAGAACTTTGATTTTATTCGCGTTTTCTTAACCCTACAATTTTTCAGGTAATTCAAATTTAGTAAAATCTAAAAAGTTGTGATGTAATACAGTCATCTGAAAGAGGATTTTTTTCTGTTTAAAAATGTTTCTAATACGATATTTTCAAAAAAATACAAGCTAAAGAAATTGTCATGCTTGAGATGAAGTTCCAACATTTTACATAGCTAAACAGTGATTCTCTGGACTTATATTCAAAAATTAATCATCAATCAAGGGTGCTCTTGAGCTAAGAAGAAGTATGTTATGGTCTTAGTTTTTGTAAACAACTGAATAGAATGTTATGAAAATTGAAATAAAGTGTTTGACAGTTTCTCCAAAATCACGCATTCTTAAAAAAACAGTATTTTGTCAGATTTTACTTAGAACTTATCATTTGATAATACGACGAAAATTCAACACTCCATAAGAAAAACATACATCAACTGCTGCTATATGTTAAATTAAAACCTGTCGTAAAAAAATTAGAGTGCTGTTATCCACACATTTGTACATAACATTTTCGGAAAGAGCTTTTTTGTATGTCTGTATTTTTTTATGTATAAACTTAGTTTTTATTTTTTTTCTCTTTGGTGTTTTGGCATCGACTGCTATGGTCATTAGCCATGTGTTCTTTATAGGCCTTGTTACTAACTCCATACACCTTAGGAGCAGCACTGTTAATTGGAACGCAACAGTAAATCGTGCAGGACTCACCCTAGTCAAGCCACGAGATTTTAATAATTTAATCGGTTAAATTAAATTAAAAAATCCCAGCCCAACCAGGGTTCGAACTCCGGACCTTTCGACTCAGAGTCGGACGCTCTAACCACTGCGCCACGCCCCGACATATATTGTTTTTATTATTATAAGAAATAATTATAAGATATAAAATACTAATATTCTCATGTAAACTTTTATTACATTTCTGATAGAAAATTCATTACATACATTCTTAGGAAGTGAATGAAAATCAAACATTTACAGGAAAACATGTTCATCAGTATTATAATCCTAACACAATTTCGTTCAGAACCATATCACAGGTAAGAATAAAAAAATACACTTGATCACTCCTAAGTTGGTTCATTAATATCGGATCCACAGAAAGTCACTTATATTGTTTTATTTTGTCAATTTATAATACACATATTTACAAATTACACTTCGCATCAAAATTAACGTACCTCTAAAAATTGGCCACAATTTCTGAGTTAATTTTCTGGCAAACCTTCAATCTGATTCAAATATATTTTTAGTGTATACTAGATTCATTCCTCAGAAACGACGCCATTATGACAAAATACATTTAATTTGTTATATCGATAAGTATGAGTGCAAGTTTTTATTCTGAAATTTGACACTCTGTCCAGTGGATGACCATGGAAAAAGAAAAACAGGACTGTCAAATTCAAAAACTGACATAACTTTTTTTATAGGCTTATTGATTCACGTCATTATCTAGAGATATATAGATAAAATCAAATGAAGGGTCCAGTGGAAAAACGATGAGGTTCCACTTTTTAAACAGGTGAGAAAAGCGCAATCTAATGTAGGAGTCCCAGCGTTTTTCCACTGTGCTGCCTACTTTCCACCGCAGTTTTTTTATGGAATCTCATAGACCATTCCAGAATGACATCCACATTTCAAATTAAATCAAATTTATTCATCCAAAGACCACAGGTGGTATAGAACATGTCAAGAATTTGGAGTATGGAGACAATACAAAATTACAGGGAGAATTTTAGGAAAACCCAGTGCCTTAAAGGAAAACATGCATCCTGATAAGATTCCTACCCAATATATGAGCTACACCACAAGTGGTAAACCAGATGTGTCTGCAGCTACTTGTTCTCGACATTTTATAGAAAGTTAGTTAGTGGATATCAGTTAATTTTGGTACGGATCGCGATATTAGATATACGAATTTTTCCATCGTAACGGCACTTGATATCACCGCTAAGGAATAAATGATAAGTACTTCGAGGCATATTTGTTACAATTTTATCAAAATAAAACCAGAAAAAAACTTTTAAACTAAATGCACAAGGTTAAACACCAACTAATCGATATGTGTGCCCTCCGGCAAATATCAAAGTCACGTGTTCTGGAATGGTCTATTGTTTGTCCCCTGTAAGGTTTGGTATGTTGATACTACAACCTAACAGATGCCGCTAAAATGTCGATTTCGGAAAAAATGGAACCTCATCGTTTTTCCACCCTTCAAATGTTAATTAAGAACACTATTTTATTTTTCTATGGCCAGTCTTGTTAAAGTTCTTCAATTTTTGCAATAAACCGGTGTATGGTGTTTAATGGCGTGAATCAAAACAAATTTTTCATGTAAAGATTGCAGATGATTGAATCCACTGCTATAGTCGGAACGCCCTACAGGGTGTTAAAAAATTTGGAGAAAATACCTGAAGAGTGATGATTTGAATTGAGATTTTTAAGAGAGATGTTTTGTTGTTTACTTACGAGCAAATGAAGATACAATTCTCTCTTATGTTATGGCTCTTGCTTCCTAATAGGCGCATTTGGCCAGTGAAAGTACAATTTAAAAAAAATGTATTTAATAGACCATATTCATCAAGAAATAAATTGGTGGCACATTCATTTTTACTGTGTTAATTTCGATGCAAAGTGTATTACAGATAAATAACACATTTATGATAAAAAATATCTCCACTTCCATGGATCCTGAAACATGGAATGGATTTTAATCATAAATATTAAAATCAGGCTGGATGTGTTTCTCGTCCACTAAAGTAAAATAGATAGGGTGATTCAAATTCAGCTTTCTGCGTGGATATCTCAAAAATGTACACACACATAATACATAGTGCCGGTTTTTATAGTCTCCTGTTAACTTTTGAACGGTTTAACGTACAAGCATGGGTCAAAAACCATTTTGAATGGTATCACCGGTACTACTTTTTGAAATTAATGACATTGATTTGAGCATCAAGTGACACATCGTTGAAAAGAGAATGAATCTAAATTTTTCACAATTTCGATCTCTTTGCATTTCGAAAATTTCAAGTTGGTGTGCCACCATCGCCATCTGCCGAGTAATTACAATGCATCTACTCTCAAAAAATAGTATCAAACTGTTTAAATTTATCGAGATGAGGGTACCATTCAGATCTGCACTTATACTTGATATTTCGAGTGCATATTGTAAAAAAATATTAACGAAATGCGATAAAGTTTAGATGGTTGAAAAGATAATTTAATTCTCTTTTCAACGATGTCACTTGCCCCCCCCCCCCCCCCCCTGCAATTAAATTTTTTTAAAATTGATGTGCACTCCCGCGCCCGCTATTGAGAAATCAAAAAAGTAATATCGGTGATACCATTCAAACCGGTTTCAGTCCCATGTTTGTACGTAGAACTGCTCAAGAGTTAACATGAGAGGAGGGATTGGGTCTATAAAAAGCCAAACTAACTCATCTATGAAAATTATCTACATATAATACTTCAAATTACAATTATACAGTTAAGTGGAGAATCATAGACTATTTATACTTTATATACTATATATACTTTACTATATAAAGGCTGATTCATGCAATGTTCATCGTAATCACATTTTTCTAGTTGAAAAGATTTGTCAATACTTTTTGGATTGACGTGGCCTTTACTTGATGGAAATTCATAGTATATGACACTAAGGTAAACACGATTAAATTTCCACAGATTTATTGTCTTCGCGACATGTTTCGATACACTGTATCTTTTTCAAGCGAATGTATTACATTCGCTTGAAAAAGATACAGTGTATCGAAACATGTCGCGAAGACAATAAATCTGTGGAAATTTAATCATGTTTACCTTAGTGTCATATTTGTCAATACGTTGAAAAAAGTATATTTTGACTTTTACAGACTAAAAAACATTACCATGGCAACGCCATTTTTTAAATATGGTTCCTGTTTGATATCAGTGGTTCAATTAGCCACGAAAACCCGCCTTTATCTGTCAATTTCAATTGTTGAAGCTGTCTATTTTGAATTTTTATGGTGGCAATCGGTATTGTTCAATTTATTCCTATTATTTGTATCAAAATTCTGTACAAATGAATACAAACGAAAGTAAAATGCACGCAAAAGCGCTCCCAATACTAGTGTTATAACAATTTTGGATGAATAGTCGTTAAATTACTAACAATTTTGTATGATTATTCCGTCTACGTATTGTGTCTGGTTAGGTTTGCTAATAAATCAAGCCTTTTCAACTCAGTTTGCCTAGCCTAACTAACCTCAAGCAGACAAAATGAGCATACAAAATTGTTAACGCTTCAACGACTATTCATCCAAAATTGATAAAAACACAGGTATTGGTCGGAGCGCTTATTGCGTGCATTTTACTTTATAGTACAATCTACGCATGTGCAAGTTTACAAATTAAGTCTTCCCATTTAAGTTCTACCATTTCTTGATGAAAATGTAATACTATGTTAATTATAATGTAATGAAAATGTAGTTATAATGAACTTTGCACGAATCCTTCGTCAAAAAGTAATATTTTCACTACTAGTTTTACAACAACCAAACTTTAATGTCACATAAAAATATTGTTCATATTGCACTATTCACCGGTAGTGGCGATGCCGATAGTATCAAGTTCTTTTCATAAATCAACCTGTTTTCATTTTTTAAATCATGAGAGTGAGTTGGTAAATTTGTGCCAAAAACCAATAGAAACATAACTTACAGATAAAAATAAATGTAACCTCATGTTTTATGCAACCTGATCAGTTCAAGCAGTCATGGCTGATTCACATTTCACACTTTTACCTTATCCCAAACTACCTAGCACTCTAAAGTGGCTACAATGGGTTTTAGAGGCACCGTCATACTACACATTTTTTTTAACCTTAATAAGGGCCAGTTTCACAGGTCCCAGTTAACCTTTAAATAACTGAGAGTTTAGACGGTGAATGACATTCTTTAAATGGCGTTTGAAGGTTCACGTTCTAACCATCAGTTAATTAATCTGAACTCTAACTGAAACCTGTGAAACTGGCCCTAAAAGATTCAACTCTACATAATTATTTGTGATTTGTTTTATTATTTCCATTCACGCAACTAAATTTATCTGCATTTTTCTTTCTGCTATAGATTGACTATAAAAAAAATTCATGAGTTTGCAGAATTCATCTCAATAATCAGAAAAGTAATAAACCACGTGCATAATTTTATTAATGAGCCTTTACAGTCATTTTCAAAAAAAATATATTGCATTCTCACGTAACTCGAATTCAGTTTTCGATTTTTAATTTCATCATTTTATCGAATCAAAAATTATTGAAAACGCCAAACCACACACCTCATTTTTATGAGGTCTGTGCGCCAAACTAAACTACCGAACTCAAACAGACGCACAAGAATAGGCGGGAAATCGTGTGAAGTTAGTGCGCGAGTGATTCTGATTGGTCACTTTCAGCCATGTTCGCGCCATCCCAAACTTCAGCCAACTAAATTAAAAGAAGACACTGACGTCACAGCTAAGGAGCGTTTGAATGTACAAATAATGAAATTACGTTTTCAATATTGAATAATAATGATCAGTTTTTCAAATTTTAGGGAGTAAAAATGGTTAGGACTATTTTATAAATTGCCCTCCATTACGTCGTGTGAAAAAAAGTGCATATTTTAAGACACTTGAAATGCCCATTCTAGCGTTTGTACCTAGTCACTTGAAAGATTGTGACCTGGGTACCCAGCCCCACTGTACAAGGTGCAAGGTGAATCAATCTTCATTCGATTTTGAAGTCTATTAATAATAATTATAGCCCTCAATTTAAATCTTTCAGTGTTTTTACGGTATATCTAAGACAGAACAACATAAAAGTAACTTTTTCTAATTCTATAAAGTGTAAGTGTAGTCTATGAAACAGCCATCGAACTTATCAAACTATGTGTTGCTTAAGGCATTAAAATTAACGTATGTTGGTAGAAATATACCAACCTTGCATTTTAATAATAATAAATGTTCTTCATTTTACTTAGAGGAAGGAGTTTAGCAGAGCTATTAAGTAATTTATCTAGATAAATTACTATTGATTTCTAGAAACCATACAGTATATAAAAAAAATTAGTCTGGCAATCTTGATCTTGATTAAATCAGGATCATGCACAGCCCATATTTTATCTGAAAAATTAATAATTTAAGTCAAAAGGGCAAGGTGGGTCTATTTCCATGCCGTAAATGTAGAATGAGTTTTACAGAACATGTTTTAATCAAAAATGCAATCAAAGGAGTTTCGGATAAAACAAAAATGTATTTGATACATTAATTCAAAATTATATATATTACAATCAAGGTTGTATTGGAAATATAATTTCAGTGAATGTTGATATTTCACCCAAATTTATATGATATTAAGAAAATATATTTGATACAGTGTATAATTCAATTCACATTAGTTTTTATAATTACTGAACATTTCAGTCATCAATCAACTGAAAACTTTACAGTTCATTTGCCAAACAAGTCATTTTATACTGTCATCAGTTAAAGTTATCAAATGAAAATATACAATCGTCAGTGATAAGTAAACTAGTCCTTCTAGTATATCACATAATTTTTAAAATGGGATTTATACATAGATTGTTTATAGATTTCAGTGACACAAAATGTACAAAACAATAACTCTTGATTAGGATTTAAGTAACCTAAACATCTGATGTTGAAAATATATTCAGGAAATTTAAGCACCACTATTATTATATGAGTGATAGAATATGTTTCAACACTTGTGTTCAAAATTCTTACTTTTTACAGATTAGTCATGTAAACTGGATTTCCTTATCATCAGTTTCATACTGCTTTTCCAATTTTTTAGTAGACTCGTTCAGCTTATTGGTAAGCCTTGTATTTTCGTTGATGTTTTCTCTGAGATCCTCACTCACCTTTCGACATTCATTCAAATACATCTTGAACTTCTGACCTTGCGAATTTCTACTTTTTTTAGGAACATTATTCTTTTTGACCTGATTATTTTTAATGTACTCAGTGTACTCTGCATTATCGATCATAAGTGCTTCCTCAAAAGTCTGCAGCTTGTTGTCAAATTTGCTAATATCGTCAATGTAGATTTCGGTTTTCAAATGGGCATTTTGTGCCATTTTGTACCAGTCCCCAAAGTTCTCTGCTAGTTGTTCGTGCTGGGGAAACACTTCCTTTTCAAACAATGCCTTAATCCTGTTGATAGTTTCTGTTATTTTTATCCGTTCCAGTATGTGAAACTGTTCATCGTTGTAAGACAAAGTGCGAGTTGCTCGGTCTCTTACTAAATGCTGCCAGGAATCCCTCAAATTTTCCACCTGCGTTTTGGCTCTAGCAGGTGCCAATGTTTTGTATGGACACTTCAAATCTCTACTCATACTGTCCCACTGCAGCTTCAAGTTATTATCCACACAGTGGGCCTTATACAAAGTGCTCACTCCACCTTCTATTACAGACATAAATTCTTTACTGATTTTGTTCAGTTTCTCAACATAATTATTTTTCAGGCTGTAGTTCGTTAATTGCTGCGAGAGTTCCAACATCTGAGCAGTGCTATTGAATATCATTGTTTTATCAAGCAGGTGTTGTGTATTTTGGTTCAACTGTTTCAGTTCTGCATTTATGTATTTCGTGAAGTTTTCTACTGTATCACGAATGAGCTTACTGAGTAGGGAATATTTTTCAATTTGGCGTCTGCATTGATGTCCTATGCTGCAGGCAAACTTTGCTTGGACTGCATCATTTTCCACTGATACCACACTGGAGAAATCATTGAATTTTGGCAACTCTGGATCACGTATTATGGTTATGTTATTATTTTCTCTATCAAACAAAAACAGAGGTTCCTCTTTAGTTGTTAACGGATAACCAGTTGCTAAGGTGTATTCATCTATGAGGTTCCTGAACAGGGTATTTTGAAATATCAAGATTTGGCTTTCATCTTGAATCTCTGTTTGTTCTGCAATGTAATTTTGAAACTGCTGATATGTTTCATCTGGCATGATGTATACTTTTATCAACTGAGCCTTAGTTACGTGAAAAATATTGATAACTTTGCGAGATAAGACAACTTCTACTTCTTTGAAAAATCTCTCAAAACTCCAAATCTTCCTATGATCAGCTTCAAGCAGACCAGCTAATAATGGAGTGATGATTTTTTTCAAACCAAAGCTCAATTGACAGTTCACAGGAAGATCTCTCTTCCATTCAATTGGACCATTTTCTTTAGTCTGGATTCCAGATATCACACCACTTTCCTTTTTTGTAGTAATGTGATGCATGGTCTCTTTATTTCTACGACCACCAAATGGACGAAAAGGCAAATTACCTGTTGCAACATGATATAAGGTTACACCAATAGACCACAGATCAATTGTAGCTCCGAATGTTTTATTGGCATTTTTTCTCAAAACAGCTCTCTCATACATATCAGGATGAAGATATTCTTCTGTACCATAAAGAGATTGAAAATACTGACCTTCTTGAAGTTCTCTTGCAGCTCCAAAATCGGTAAGTTTGTAGACTGTTGTGCGATCTTCACGTATGAATTTCATGATATTTCCTACAAAATTTCAAATTATCAGTCTTTATGAAATCCATTAGAATCACAAAGACAAAATAACTTATAAATAAAATTTATGTTATAAATCAATTAATTTATTTGGATTTCATGATTGACAAAAGATTATGATCATTTTAAGGATATGACCAAGAAACTCTCCTAAATACTGAGAACTTTTTTTTCAGAACTTCCTTATTCTATCAAATTATTAAAAATAACCCTTTATAATACTAGGTATTAGTGTCTCATTTTTACTTCTGCATTGTACCTATTATTCATTAGACTTGAACAATATTTCATTCTTATAAACCAATGTTTGAGGGTAATTTTGATATATATTGTATTTCAAATTGTTTACTCATTCTGAATTACAAGTTTCTATTACTCAAAATTTTTCTGTATATCATCAGTATCCCAACGTAAACAATGGATTCAAATTATCTGCACAACTATTCAGTTTGGAAGATAACAGCACAAAATATTGGTAGTGTTTGAAAAGAAAAACTGAACTAGTTGAGAAATCTCTCAAATGTGGCATTGATGAATAGTGAAAACAGTTTATAAAATAATAATCATTTACATACCAGGTTTCAGGTCTCTGTGAATTAAATTGTTATCCCTAAGGTGCTTCATTCCTGCGTAAAGATGCTCAAGCACCAGAAGAAATTCGGATTCATCTAATCCATAGGTATTTTCAGGATCATCCAAAATGTTGAACAGACTTCCACCTGTGCATAGTTCCATGACGATAACCTTCCCTCTATTCTCTTGTTCTTCCTCAATTGCAAGAAGCTTGACAATGTTTTCATGTTTGACTTTTTGTAATACTTCAAACTCTCGAAGCTGAATTTCCTGGGGCCGAAGTGTACTTATATGATTGAAGGTTTTCACAGCAACAGGCTCTCCATTTACTTTATTAACTCCCTGGTGGACAGTTGCAGTAGCTCCTTTTCCCAGAATACTAGTTGTGGACCAAACAAAATTAGTGGATCCTCTTAAATAGGAAGACATCCTGGGATTCACAGATTAAGGTCATAAATGAAGGGAATAAAAACTTTTGTAAAGGACTATTTGGCCAAGATCAAATTTTCAATCTTCAGAGTGGGATTACTTTAAATAATCGACAAAACTATTGGACATTTCTTCTGTTTTGTTAAACTTCAGACAAACCCCAATTTAACCAAAAAAAACAGATAAGAAAACAAACTTGAGACCCATGGAATAAGTCAAAAACAGTAAAATAAAAACACTCAAACTTCCAAAGTTTCAACTTTCAACTGCTCCGCTGTCAGACGTCACTGATCTGATCAGCGGCAGCGGGCAGCGCTGTCGCTCTTTAGGCAAAGAAACAGCTGTTTTTTGTCGTATCACTTTTATAAAATTATTTGGGCCGTTTTAAAAACTTTTCATTTTAGCGTTGAGACAATGACGTCATAGACAGAATGTTTTAAAACGAAATGCACCATTTTGAAGCCCAAATCTATGACGTTAAATTGAAAAAGTTTTTAAAACATTATTGAATACGGTTCAACGACAAAAAACAGCTTAAACAAACAGGAGGCCCAAGAGGGTTTAATAAGCTCTACCCAATCAAAATCTTGTAGCATCAACGCGTCATAGTGACGTACTTGGACATGAGTACCTAGTCCGTCACTTTCTATAGAGAACGGCGGCCATGACATGTTCCTCCACGTCACATTTCGTCACAAATGTTCTTTTATCTCTTTCTATTAGTGCCCCCATTGTCTTATATGGATTAGACTCTCCTGTTAAATAACGTTTGGTCTCCTTGAAAAGCGGCTGCAGCCGCTGCATGCTGATAGACGCATTGGCTGTGTCTATGAGAGAAAAGCGGAAAGCGCTTTGCTGGATGAAGCCAAAGAAACTAAACTAACAATGAGGGTTTAATAAGCTCTAGCCAGCTAGAATCTTGTAGCATCGATGCGTCATAGTGACGTACTTGGATATGAGTACAGAGTCGACCTCGAACCACAGACTTGATTCTGTGCTCGAACCAAGCAACAAAACGGTCAGCAGTAACTCTCATATACCAAGAGCTAGTCCGTCACTGTCTATAGAGAACGGCGGCCATGACAGGTCCAACTCTCCGAGCAATAAAAGATATAAGGCGTGTTCCGTTTCATGCATTGAGGACATAATGCGCATATAACCGTTCCGTTTCCTACATTGGGAGCGCATTGACACGCCCACTTTTATATTCCCCTCTTTGGCCTTGAGACATCGAAAGAGCATGAGCTACTGCCCGTTCGTCTAGCAGCGATCAATGCGATCCAAATTAGATCTGTCAAACTCAAAAGTCACGTTCAAACAGAAACGTCAGAAACCGAATTAAAAGTTTAAATTTGATATTTGATGAAGTGTCAAGTATCGTGCATTATCACATTTACCTGATTTACCGTACAATGGAAGAAAAAATCGTCAATTCATTCAACATCATATCCGGTCTCATGCCAAAACCACAAATGTGCAATTTGTCATTTCGAATGAGGAGAGTTTCAAGAATATTCGTGCTTCTTGCTTTGAAAACCTAGGTAAGTTTTCACATTGGCGAATTCACTCTAGTTCACAGTAGACAACCTGATAGCACTTTCGTGGGTTTGGCAATGAACATTTTGGTAGAAAATTAGTATTTTACATGTTGAAGTTAGAACCCTGGAATTAGCATATTAGTCGTTTTGGCCTGGGACAGACGATATTATCCTCATAACTATCACTTGTATCAGAATCTGAGTTACTCTCAGTTTCACAAAGCTCACTTCCTACTCTTGCTATTAACACTTTCGTTCTACCCATATTAATTTATTTACTAGATTAACAGATTTGTTTCCGTAACATAAGAATTTGGTTAACTGATAAAGTGATAAATGTCAACATCTGCGGGAAACGGCATACACCACGCAAGCAATTCGTTCCGATTCAACCCACCAACGTCAAAGTTAGTTGAAACGGAACGCTTGATTATGTCTGCAACAGTGATGCGATGAATGCATGAAACGGAACACGCTTATAGATGCATGTCATTTCTATAATCATGCACAACACACATTTGTTATGAAAGCTCCATAACACTATCCTTTGTTACAAATTGATAGTGAGGGGTAAAACTCCGAGTTCGGAGGGGGAGATTTGTTATTGTTATGACATTCGGACGTAAGCGTAGAACCAGTGGCGTGCTAATACATTTTCTCGTGTTTCATTTTTAATTAAAAATATGTATCTGTTGGTGCAGAGAAATTTGTTCTCACATGTGTTGGTATCGATAGGCGACCACATGCCTGATTAGAAAGCACATGTATTGTCAATCCTGACGTCTAATGCTTGGCGGAAGTGCTGTAGGTTTTCCTGAGTTGAAAATGAAAGCGCTACCAATAATTTCTAAGTCACGGATCGCCACGGCAAATAATAGCCGCCGCCATGCACCCTCGCAGGCAATGCCTTTGAGTTCACTCTACGAGTGTGGTCCGTATAGAGAGTAACATATTTTATTATGATGAATAGGTACAAAAATAAGTGACAATTGTAAATGACATGAGAATTGTTGAAACGCCTCATGTACTACCATGCATACACCATGTATACACTATTTTTTCTATGATCTAGAAAATTGACTCTTATTCGTCAATTGTGAATGCAGAAAGGTAGTGATTGTTGCTGTATGGCAATAGAAACTAAATTGCTTCAAAGCAATGAACACTTACTTTCGATGGTTCAATCGATCAAAAATACTGTATTGTGCGAAGAATTAGATTATTGCTGATAAAGCATAGAATGATGCGAGGTCATAAATACTGAAAAAATAAGTGCAAGTGCTTAAGTAAAAAAGTCAGAATATTCAAATCTTTGAATCACATTAGTAAACTATACTATATATACACTTACATTTAATACACATAAGAATGTATTCATAAACTAAAATACACATAAGAGATTACATTCAAATTTATAGTGAAAGTGTATCATTGAAATACGCATCCAAAGTGTAGTAACTCTTTTCTGATGTTTTTTCTGAATTCAGGTTATTGATATCCTCTGAGGCAGATGATTGAAATTCTTTTAGAGTTGTCAGAAAGTTATATCCAAACTTTTGTGTTGAGGCTTAGAGAGCGTTCGATATTACAAGTCTATCGGTTGAAAATCGATAATTTCTCATATGGTTATTATTTAACTTCTTGCATCTCCCAAAAGGATTGAAGAAATTCCATGAGGTATCTTCCGAAATTAGCAAGGAGTATGGGCTCCAGCAAGAGATTAAAAATGCGATGATTCACAGTGTTCCATTCACAGTAAAGAAGTTTATGTCCACTTCCGGTTGAACCGGAAGCGATACGTCACTAACAACATTACAGATCGATTGTTCATATTGATATGTGATAATTCCGTGTACTTATATAAAATTTTATTCAAATGGGAGCATCGACAACTTCTGATGAACAGATTACCTACGTGATAATCCCTGTATGTCAACAAAACATTCCAATACCCATAAGATATGGCTAGTGGCTTCCCAGCAAACACAGTTACATCACAGATATATCGCAGCGATGTAACAATTGTGACCTGCGATATCGCATTCTATGTCTCATAGACGTCGCTGCGATGTCAGAGGGATGTTATTTTGTCCCACTCAAGCTTCATCCATGCGACGTCGCTGCGATAAGTTCTCTGCGATGTAACAGCGATATATTTTTTGCGATATGTTATCTGTGATGGAAAAGCGATGTGTTCTTGCGATAAAACTACGATGTTATGCGAGATGACATCGCAGGGATGTAAACATATGACATCACAGCGATGTACAATTGTTATGCAGAGGTGAGGTAATATATAGGAAAAAATGTCAGTGAAGAAAAGCCCTAGATAAAAAATATAAATTAACATTTATTTTCAATAAACAATGAACAAAACAAAAAATAAAAGGTGATTCTCTAGCAAAAAATATAAAAGGCGATTCTCTAACGAAAAATATAAAAGGAATAAAATGTATGTGTCTTTTCTATTATTTCTGGACATCGGATCCCTTGTTTTGAATGCCTAAACCAATTCGAGCATATTTCCTCTACTTGTTTATTATTTCCTCCATGCACCTCTAATATAACATCTGAAAATGAAGGAAACAATCAAAATAGTGATATACAGTGATCGGCAGATTTTTTTTAAACAAATGGGGAAAAAAGTTAAATTCAAATTTCTCAGATTATTTCATGCACTTTCCAAATGAACCAATCAGGAGCTCTAGTCAAGTTCGGATTATCGATAACACCGAACTTGACTCTTGGACTTTAATAATAACAACAATATCTCGAGTGATATCAACAATCAAATGATCGATTATTTTTCGTTTGAATTCGCCCATCACTATTTTTCAGATTTGTGTAGGTATGTGACAGTTATTATTAAAGTAATAATTGTGCACGCATTTGAACATGAGCAAATTTGGAATGAATTCTATGTTAAATAATCAACAAAAAAATTTATGAAAATAAACGGATGTGTATTTCGTTTGATGTCAATGTTTTCTGTTAATCGTGTTTATTGAACTTTATTCTGCCGAATTTCAGATTGTTTACTTTTCACTTTGTTTGTGCACTTTGTGAAATAGTCTAATAAAATTCCACTCTTGATTGAATTTATTTCGTAAGTCTGTCCTTCATTTCTGAGCTCCAATGAATTGCTTCGTCCAGAAATGAATCGACAGACTTATCGCGAAAATTCAATCACTTATGGTATCACTACTGAACATTCTATTCTTCATGAAAGTACCTATACAGAAGACACACAGAAGGTATTTTGAAATCACTGTCAGATGAAGTAAAAAAAAACATTTGGATGGAATAAAGAAAAGATGGATTTCAAAAACTATAATTTAGATTTTTCCCAACATTTATTATTGAGAATCTCATTATTTCAAATTCATAATTTCCCAAGACTCGAAAAAAACTTACTTCTTAAAAGATTCGTAACCCTCAAATCTGCAATTCTGATGTTGTCTCGTTGCCCCAACCAGGAATACTTCACTGCAAAACTATCTTCAAAGAATGTCTTCAATATTCTTTGTATATGTTCTTTTGAATCTTTCCCTCCAATCGATTTCAGGAATTTTACCTTCAAAATAAAAAAAAAACAATGAAATGATACACAGCAAATGTTGATAATAGCCCTTCTGAATGAAACATGCTCTTGGGATTCTCATTAGGTCAACATAGTATTATTATTCATTATGATATATGGACATTTATTAAATTTTTTTAAAACCTTCTGAATGTGAGAATAAAATTGACCAGCTTTGGTAAATGGATCAGCTTTAATAATAATACAATGAGGAAACAACCACCCTCTCAGATGGTTCAAAAGTGGATGCTGTTTATGACAGGTAACTTACCAAAGTAAGATTGTTTTCTTTCTTGCCACAAAACATCTCAAAATGTTCCGTTTCGTCCAAACTTTTTATGGGAAGCATATCAGTGATGACTTTGATTTGATCACCGGCCATTTTAGTAATGTAGATATGCGAATGGTTCCTATTGGTTATTGGTCACTGACATTACATTGACAAGTGACATATTAGACATTTAAAGTTCAGTTAAAAACCAAATAAATCCACTTCTCAAAAATAAATGAAAGATGAACATTCTGGAAAAGGAAACGCGTATAAAATTAAAATAGACAACATAATGAAGCACACATTTCTATAAAGTACTTGGTTGAAAACGAGATCTGAAAATAATATATGGCCCATAGAGTAGTACCGACATTTGCCGTTCCGGCGCTACGATCTTAATCTCAGTCGCCAATAGATGTAAAATTTCATTTTAGAAGATCAATTTCCAATTCTTGGAGAAGGTAAAATTAATCTGAATGAAAATTCCTAAAAATATGTAAATTTCAATAATAAATCTGCTTCTGTACATCGCAGTAATGCAACATTCCTGATATCGCAGTGTTGCCTCCTCAAGACATCTTAGAGATGTCATATCGCAGATGTGTTTGCTTCTGTACATCGCAGTGATGGAACATTCGTGATATCGCAGTGTTGTCTCATCGTGACATCTCAGAGATGTCATGTCGAAGATGTGTTTGCTTCTGTACATCGCAGCGATGGAACGTTTGTGATATCGCACTGTTACCTAAACGCAACATCTCAGAGATGTCATGTCACAGATGTGTTGGCTGGGTTATGATTTGAATTTGGTTAATGAAGAGTTGACTTTGCTCACTTACTCACTTTTTAGTATAATACCTACATCGCAACAAGTTTTTTCCTTTATTGATTATTGATAGGTAATCGTTTAGTCGATTTACATAGTAACATAGTTTTTTTACAGCTATTTCAACAAATAATGTATTTTTGTCTCAAACTCGGGAGTTTATGTTTATGCCATGATTACCATGCTGCGACGCCCATGGTTTGATTTGACAAGACTACAAATAAATCGTAAACAGAGGTAAACAAACATGATCGTCAAGTTAAGAGTGAATATAATGCGGAATTTCAACCTGATCACCGAGTGCAAACGGATATATCCGACAAAACGCCCTATTTTCAACACGATTTGTAAAGCTGAGCTGAGCTGAGCTGAGCTATTTGTAAACATAGTCGGGTATGTTGCTTTCGGGAAAATACAGAAAAGCCCTCTCTATATATTTTATTGCTCGGAGGTCCAACTCTCAGAACTCGGTACTTATATCTCATGAGATATGAGTATGAGTTCTGTGGTCCAACTACGTCACATTTCGTCACAAATGTTCTTTCATCTCTTTCTACTAGTGTTCCCATTGTCTTATGGGGATTAAACTCTCCTTGTTAATAACGTTTAGTCTCCTTGGGATGAAGCATAAAAGCGCTTCAAAAGTCTACAAAATGTCAAATTACAGGCTGCTGAACCGCTTCAAAATAAAGTGTTTCTCTCGATTTCAAAATAATTTTAAGGTTAGAAATGCGAACACTGCTAGATTTTACTGCAAAAAGTTTAAATGAATCAAACTTTCAGAAGCGTGACCTTGACTTTTCAGCGTCGTCTAAACATGTTTGCCATTGGTTATCTTATCAATAGAGGGAGGTGACGCCACTGCTACTGCCATTATGTGAATCAGGCTTTAGACCACAGAACCACAGAAAAGAGAACTTTTCTATACTGTTCTGTGTGTTAGGCTGAATTCCCACAGATCCGACGTCCGATGATCCGATGGTACGAAAATGTTCTGATTGGTTGGAAAAATGTCCTGATTGGTTGATTTGTTGTCACACCTACCAATTCAACCAATCAGAACATTTTCGTACCATCGGACATCGGATCTGTGGGAATCCAGCCTAAGACGCAGAAAACTTGACATTTGACAGGTGAAAGGTTGGGGTTGGTTCACCCGGTTTACCGCATGTTTTTTAAATTATATTTAGAAAAATTGAGTTGTATTTTCACTACCATGGGAAGACGAAAAGCTGGTTTCAGAAAAAACCACCATTTTAGCCATAAAAACAGGGTAGGTATGTTTAAATTACTTTCGTAATTTGAAAATTACAGGACAATTTTAGGGTGCTAAAGACCAAGGAAAGGAACCAGTTAAGATAGATACTCGGAAACCATACGTTGATATAATAAGAGAAAATGAAAAATTTGTTGAATATTATAAGGTACAAGATTGTCTTTCATTTTATTCTTTTTTCCGTTTAATTTCTGGTTTTCCTTTTTTTTTTCTCCCATTATCAAATGATTATTCCAGACTCTAGGTGTATGCAAAAAAGAAGAATTTGAAGAATTTATAACTAGCCTCAAAACTGACCTTCCTGCAACGTTTAGAATTACAGGATCTAAAGGTGTTGCAAGAAAAATGTTGGAAATAGTAGAAGACCAACTTATCAAAGATTGTGTAGATCAAATTGATGAAAATGAAAAACCGCCCAACATATTTCCTTTACCATGGTAGGACAAGAAAATGTTACTTGATTTTGTTATGCCATAACCATTTTTCTAGGTACCCTAACAAACTAGCTTGGCAAATGGAATTAACAAGAAAAGATATAAGGAGTTGTGAAGCTTATTATAAGTTACACAACTTCCTGATATCGGAAACAGAACATGGAACTATATCTCGCCAAGAAACTGTTAGTATGATCCCCCCTCTGGTTTTGGATATAGAACCTCATCACAAGGTAAAGTTTCACATAATGTATCATCCAGAGATTATCATTTATGGTTAATTCTGAAGATCTTAGATATGTGTGCAGCCCCTGGTTCAAAAACTGCTCAACTTTTGGAACTACTTCACGCGAAAGATGATCCAATCCCATCAGGATATGTTATTGCTAATGATGTTGACAATAAACGATGTTACATGTTGGTACATCAAGCTAAAAGACTGAATTCACCATGTGTTGCTGTAATCAATCATGACAGTGCAGTTCTACCTAACTTGTTTGCTACCCAACCAGATGGATCAAGAGAACAGGTGTGTATTTAATATTAGGGGTTTTATTTAGGGGTTGGGAGAAAGAGGGAAACATTTTATTGTAAAAACATCAATAGTAAGATCCTACCAACAAACTTAAGGAGACATGAAAAAGTGTTTGAATGCTACATTTCGGCATGCTGATCTTCAAAGGCCAAACGGTGATTTTCTTATTTTTATGAGCAACAAAACAATTTGTAGGGTTTCTAGCTCATTAACAATGTTATGTGTGAGTCTAATATTCTGTATAATGTGTTAAAGAAGGAACATTTCTATGTGTTTCACTCACGAGCTTTTGTTTTTTAAAATAAAAAATTTCAATTTTGCAAACATAAATTAATTTTTCTAAGATTTTTGAGCCTATAGAAAAACATTTGCGACAGCCAATTTTTGTGATATGGGTTATGCTAAATTTAGTAAACCATGAGTATGGGATATGATAATATGATAACACAAATTTCGTGAATTAGACATTTTAGAGGTGCATTTACTCAACATTTTATTAAAATTGTGCTTAAATATATGTTAGAAACGAAAGTTGAATCTGTTATATCAAATGGCGCCATTTATACAACAATATTAAGTTTATGCTTAAAACCTTTGATGTTACCGTTATGTTTTGATAATGCTTGTGCTAAAATTGACTAAATCCACCCTTATTCAATAAAAAAACATCCAAAAACGAAAGTAGAAATGTCACAGCCCACCCTGTAACATTTTTAGGTTTTTTTTATATGCATCAATCACAATGTAGGTACTTGAATTGATTCTGGTAAGTTTTTGTGCGAATAAAACTCTCCGTTTTCTTGTTTTTCCTCTGAACCTATGTCCAAGTAAATAAACAAGCTTCCTGAATCAATTTCGTACTCTTGAAGTCTACCCCCAGAAGCCTCCAAATTAGTGCACATCGAAATTCATGTTCAAAACTACAAAATAGTGAGAAAATGTTTATATATTTTGAATCGAGTAAGTAAAACAC
Organism: Chrysolina oricalcia; assembly: GCA_944452925.2. Taxonomy (NCBI): domain Eukaryota; kingdom Metazoa; phylum Arthropoda; class Insecta; order Coleoptera; family Chrysomelidae; genus Chrysolina; species Chrysolina oricalcia. Next base: position 13,896,245 of record OX101811.2, on the reverse strand, counting down.
TCTAATGTGAACACACAGTATTTTTTCAATGAATAAATTCCACACTGAGAAGTTCAAAAATGGCATACACCAAACTGGTGAACCAGATGATTGGATTCATCCATTCTTGTCAGCTGAAATTTTTCAAAAAACTTCTTCAACTATCCGATAGATGACGGGAAAAATTACAGTTGGAAACTAAAATAACAACCATGTCAACAATAATCGGATTAAACAGTTACCTGTACACAAAAAAAACAAGAAAGTTGTGTACTAAATTTAGGACACAAGGACCGAAAGGGCACAAAAAAAAACGTTCAATCAAGTTTACCACAAAATACTAGTTCAAGTTCCTAGACAGAAATTTCGATTGATAAATAAGTTGCATATGATTATATTTAAACAAATCAGTTTTCTTGTGAACACTAAAGTTTAGTATTCCTATGGTTATTAAAATGCGCATCTAGGAGTGAAAATGCTTTTGTGGTAAAGGGGAAAAATACTATTTATTCTCACTTAAGGGTTTATTTTGTTTGTTGTGGATTATGGACAATGAATTATTGACAATGGATTATTGAATCAATTTGCTGTAGCAAGTCTACCCTTCTATATCTTGAGTGGCAAAAATAACCTTTTATATTAGTTTGTTATAGTATGAGTCCTTAAAAAAAACAACTATTACCTAATCCAAAAAATGTGTACCATGCAACTACTGAATGTGTCTCAGGTATGTCATTATATTTATTGGAGGTAGGTAGTAGATATACGAGGATGTGTTACCCCGTACATAAGTCATAACTTTGTGAGGCATCTCTGGAGATTATGAAGGAAGGATACTGGTAGAAATACATGTATTGATGATATGCGTGACAGCAGGTAATATTTGAGGACAACATAGTAAAAGCATTTCTACATTAATTTCATTTGGTCCGAAAGCTTATTTAGATCTGATACTAGAATATTTCCTGTATTTCATGTTTTCATGAACATGTGAGAAAGAAAATAAAGACTCAAGCGCTTTTTTGCGATTGTCATTGAAGTATCTATCTACGAGGATGTATTGATATCCAGTTAGCCTAGACCAGTTCCCTGCATAAACAAAATATTGCGTTACCATAGCAACGAACAATAACTTATTAGAAGTGTCAGTGTAAAGTTTGACCTCAAAAAAGTAAAGCAGAGTTACGCAATAAATAAAAAAAAAAATGAAATTGTGAAAATCGAAAAATTGGAGTATCGAGCCATCATCAAGTACCTGTATTTAAAAGGGTTAAGAGGTAAGCAGATTTACGAAGATATGCTAATACCCTTGGTGGTCAATGTCCTTCGTATGCGACCGTGAAAAATTGGACCGCAAGCTTCAAAAGAGGTAAATTTTCCATTGAAGATGATGACCGATCGGGAAGGCCAGTTTCTGTGTCAGTCCCCGAAAATATCGATGCAGTTCATGACATGATTTTAACAGACCGTCGAATTGGGCTAAAACGGATATCTGAAGCACTGAATATTTCATACGAACGCGTTCATCATATAGTTCACGTCAATTTGGACATGAGAAAAACTGCTGCAAAATGGATACCCGAATGTTTGAATGTTGACCAAAAGCGTGCAAGGGTAGTAGCATCGCGTTCGATTTGAAAACGATGTAGACTTCTTAAACCGAATTGTTACTATGGATGAGACTTGGGTACATTTCTACGACCCAGAAACAAAGCAACAATCGTTGGAAAGGCGACACTCCGGTTCTCCAAGACCTAAGAAGTTTCGTGTCCAAAATCTGCTGGAAAAGTTCTTGCTTCAGTTTTTTGGGATTGCCATGGAGTAATCATGATTGATTTTTTGGATAAGGGTAGAACAATAACTGGAGATTACTATTCAACATTACTGACCACTCTACGGGAAAAAATTAAAGAGAAAAGACGCGGAAAGCTATCCAAAGGTGTTTTGTTTTTGCAGCACAACGCCCCTGCACAAAAATCTCATGTTGCCATGCAAAAAATTCGTGATTCAGTGTTTGAATTACTAGAAAACACCCTTTATTCACCAGATTTGGCTCCGTCCGACTATCATCTCTTTCCTCAACTGAAAAAAAGTTTAAAAGGTCGTAAATTTTTTTCCAACGAGGTGGTAATAAAAGTTGTGGAGGTCTGGTTTGCAGAGCAAGAAGAAACATTTTTTTTTAAATGTCTAGAGACGTTGCAGGTTCGCTGTAATAAATGTATCCAATTAAGAGGAGAATATGTTGAGTAATAAAATATTTTGACATTGAAATTTTGTTTGGTTCTAGGCTAAGAATTTTTACATATATCCTCGTATCTATTGAATATTCTCCAATGAAAGGAATCTTGAGAATTCAATATAAAACAATCTAAAAATGAATAAATCCCACAGAGGCAAATTCAGAATTATAACTACTTTAGGAATGACTTCTAAAAACTCTTATTTGATTGTTTATGATCCAGAAGATAGTTGAAATTGGAACCAGAAATATTTATCACTAAAACTTCTAACTTGATTTAATATTATTTTACATTGTAACATGTTTTAAAATAAAGTTTGTTTATTATTATTAAAATGAATTTCCCATCATGATTATCTACTTACAGCTGTGTTGCAACTCATTGATGGTATTTTCCTTATGAATATATTCTATTCTTATTCATTTATTTCATTCATACTAATGTAGTATATGGATTTATTCTTCTATTGTAGGTTCAGTTTGATAGAATTTTGTGTGATGTTCCTTGTTCTGGAGATGGAACTCTAAGAAAAAATCCAGATATATGGATGAAGTGGACAGCAGCTAATGGACTCAATCTACACGGGTTTGTACATTTATTGATTAGTTTATTGGTTTAGCATTCTTCTAAATGATGCATTTATTATGCATAAAAAAATAATGAGTGTAAGTGTAAGAGAGTACTTTCTCATCTAGTATGAGAAAGTGCTAACTCTACCTTTTGGATGTATGTTATTACTACCAATAAAAGCATTTATTATTATTATTATGCATGATGGGAACTTCATCTACTGCATCTTGAAAAGATTTGTTCAGGAAAACTAGAATCTTAACCCTACCCAGCCTTTACATATTCAAACTCATTATAGAATTCACACAGCAAAGACCCAATATTCCTAAGAATCGAGATAATCACAATTCCCATGCAAGAAATAGGTATAAAATTCATCAACCATTTTCGAGATTGACTCTTGGGCAGAAATCACACAAATACCAACAGTTAAAATGCCACAATAAGTACCAAACAAGCCAAGTAAATTTAAGAATGAGCTTCATACATTTCTCTGTAATGGTACATTTTATTCTCTGGATAAGTACCTGTTATTATTATTGTTAACTTCTAAGTACAAAGCCCAATGTCCGATAACTTATTTTATAGAATTTCAAACATGTTTTTATAAATGTCTTATATTTGTAAATATTATGTGTATTGCTTAAACTTTTAAACCTTAGTTTTAAGATTTTGAGTAGTCTGATAAACATCTATGGCACCAGGCTGAATTGTGTATATGTTTTAAAGGTGAATAAAATAATAGTGATGCAGTTCTTATTAATTGTTGAAAATCTATTTTCTTTATTTCATTAGATTTTTGATAATATATTTATTTTATTAGATTTCAATACAGATTATTATGGTGACATTGCATTTTATAGTAATAAAATTACTAAAATTTAAAACTAATTCTTAGTACTTAGCTATTTCATTAATTGTTAAATATATGTAGACATCATATCAGATTAACGTTATAATTACCTCTATCACATTCAAAGACAAAGTCTCTAAATATAGTAAGTACATTTATCCTAACTGCTTACATTGAGCAGGTGGTAATGCGAATCAAATAAAAAGTAATAATATATGATGTCATTTTTAGAATTCAATCGAGAATTTTGAGAAGAGGAATTGAACTACTTGCAGACGGAGGTAAAATAGTATACTCTACATGTTCTCTGAATCCTGTTGAGAATGAATCTGTTATTCATAGGATGTTATGTGAAAGTGATGGTTCCGTTGAATTGGTGGATGTAACCAGTTCACTGCCGGGTTTGAAGTTTTGTCCAGGTAAATTATTGAACAACGCGAACATTATCCCATTTCATTAAAATGTATTCAAGGTATGGAAGATTGGTTAGTTGCAAGCAGAAACTTGGAATTCTACAAATCATTTGAAGACGTTGATGAAAAATGGAGAACGACCATCAGACCACAAATGTTTCCACCGAAACCAGAAGACAGGTCGAAATACAATTTGAATAAATGGTAAAAATTCATAAAAATAAGTTCATTATCATAATAAATAAAAAAATCGCAACTTATTCAATTTCTATGAAAACTACAAAAAGTATGTTAGTTATATTTGGACGAATAGCTGTGTGTGTATTAATAATTGTTAATTACCAGAGAAATTATGTCTGACCTATAAAATAAATCAACACAAAATTGCTACTCTACTTTGGAAACTCTCTTTCGACATATATTTATATTTGACATTTCTTAGAAAATGTTCTTTATACAAACCTTGTACAATATTGGAACTGGTGATAGACCAGGTCATGACTATTCAGAATATCGGAATTTCACCTTAGTAAAAATCTCACCGTTTTCGAGATAATAGCATTTTTAAAATTTCGGGAAAATCACTACCTCATCTTGGATTTTTGAGTGCCCTGTCTACGAATTGGGACCAATTCGAATATCTTTGCTGCTGAAGATTACTGATGAGTGATGCTTCTAGATGTACAAGACAGTTTTTCAGAAATCGATACAATTTTTTCAAGAAATGAGGGTAAAATGCCAGATTTGAGTTTCACCAATTTTTTTAACAACAGTTTGAAAAAAAACATAACCAAGTGGAGTTGGATATTCATGACAAAAGAATGCCCATTTTGTCCAGACTCTACCATGGTATAAAACATACAATAATTATTTTTGGAAGGAGTAGAATTTCGATTATATTAGAGTGTGATGTTATTCTGAGCTAAAATCAACTCCATTAGACTTTGTCAGTAATGTCTTTTATTTTTATCCTATCAAGATGAAATGATTAAATAATCATGAGTAATAACGAATCAACTGCTTAGAAGCATTCAATGAGATGTAAAGAAGTAAATACTAATTCAACGTTTTTTTTTTTGGAATCATCATACACTATAAACCACAATAACGATTATTCAACATCGCACTGAATAATATTACAAAAATGTTATTTTCCATCCACTCGTACGCAGAGTCGCCATTTTTGCAAGAAGAACCTTTTCAAATGCGTTATAGGTTATAGCCCCCAGATCAGCGATTCTCTGAGCGGCATTGTGCAATCGGATATCGTTCTGCATAAAGCGCTGCTGAAGCAGTAGCACTACCTCCACATTTACCATAAATGTAGTGCATATGCGCATATTCTCGGGGAGTATAACGTGTGTACGGCTTGACAAAGAAATAAATACCAGTGAATGAAACAAGCGGAATAATTTTAAAAAACTACGATAGAAGTCACAAGTTGTTCAAACAAAATGTGACAGCCACCTACTAGATTTTTTCAATTCTATTTACAGAAGATCCGTTCATGCACAATGTTGTATTTTATTTTTTCAATAGGGAACTATTGCTTCTACGGACACAACACAGGAATTAGAAAAGTTTTTAATTTTCGACAAGGATTCACCTCCTAAAAAAATTTGCACTTATTTGGTTACACCCTGTATATCTGTCGGTCTCTGAAACTTCGTTGGAATCTGGATGTTGGACAATTGCGACATTTATCACAAGAATTCGTATTTGTTAGCGAATCGAAAACTCAGAAATCTGGTTTCGAGATAAATGGACGGTATTTTAGAAAATATAAATTAATTAGCGGACAAAAGCAAATTGGTATATGGTGTGGGGAGAAAGTATAATTATTCGAGATCATTAAGAGAACTTACTTGGTTGATCCTTTTGTGACATAACATATACTTTTGAAGTTCGTGAAGTTGTTGCGGCGTTGGCGTTGGAAAGGTACCTTTCTTCGAGCACAGTCAACGTGGAGAAAGTTCTTCGTTCTTGCGGTTGATAGTCACACACGATATATTTCTATGAAAACTATTTACAACATTTAGGAAGCGAAATCACTCGATCTCTTCAAAACGGCGTATTCATTTCATTTCATTGTTTCACAAGTACAGCGTTTTTTGGAACGGCCTTTTTTATACCACTTTTTTCTGTCACAGGCATTTCATACCGTAGTGGAAGGCAATTGGTCCCTTAATGATCAGTGGAGCGCGCAAATATTTTAACAAAGTAAATGATCACAATAATCCATTTATCTGGATTTACAAATGAGCAGTCAATTCCCAAACATTCTGCCCCGGCCAAAAAATGTGTTTAAGATTTTTTTTTTTTTTTCATTTACCCAGAATAATTAAAAGAAAAATTAGTAAATTTTATCTAGATTCCCAGAACGTAAAAAAAAATGTAACTTACTCCAAACTATAACAAACATTGAAGGACGACACGTAAGTACATAAATTCCTTGTAAATAGCGTTAGGAGATAGGAAGTGGTGCGAGCTTCACTAACGGTCTTTTCAGGTTTCCCGTAGCGGTTTTGACCGTCGCGACGCGAGCGACACTGTCTTCGCCAGCATGAAGCGACACAATTCGAGCGAGCGTCCATGTACATGGAGGAGCATGGTCGTCTTTGATTAATACCAATGATCCTATAGCAGGATTGGAGGTCGACTCAAGCCATTTTCCCCTTTGTTGCAATGTGTGAAGATACTCACGTTGAAATCGCCTCCACAGCACGTAATTTAATTTTTGTATTAGTTGCCATCGTGATACACGATTGAGAGGAATAGACGTCATATCAGGTACAGGCAGAGCGGAAATTGGTTCCGTAGTGAGGAAATGCCCTGGAGTTAAAGCATTTATATCTTCAATGTCAGAAGTGAGAGGCGTTAACGGGCGAGAATTTAAAATTGATTCAATTAGGGTAAGAAGTGTGTAGAATTCTTCATACGTTAAAATTTGATCGCCTATAACCTTTACAAGATGACTCTTGACAGATTTAACTCCTGCTTCTGCTAATCCATTAAAATGCGGTCCTGAGGGAGGGGAAAATTTGAAATCTATCATCTCTTGTTGCGCTGCATCTTTAATTAAATTTAGTTCTCTGTGTGCCCCTACAAAGTTGGTTGCATTATCACAATATAAAGCATTAATTCGTCCCCGACGAGCTATAAAACGCTGAAGAGCAGATAGAAAAACTTCAGAATAAAGATCACTAGCCAACTCTAAATGAATAGCTTTGGTTGCTAGACAAACGAAAAGACACAAATATGCTTTGCAGGTCTTTACTCCGCGATGGCGGTTAAAAGTGATGAAAAATGGTCCGCCAAAATCAACACCTGAATGCAAAAATGGTTTAATTAAATTAACGCGAGGAGACGGTAAAGATGCCATAGGTGGCTGAAAAGTTTTTGGGTGTACTTTCCAACAGCGAATGCATTTGGATAACACAGAATTTATTGCTCTTTTTGGTGATAGTATCCAAAATGTTTGAGATAATAAAAATTGCGTGGTGCGAAAACCAGTATGAAAATATTTATGGTGATAATATTCAATTAGTAGTGTAGTCAAACGACTATTGCGAGGTAAAATCATTGGATATTTGGAATTATATGGCAGGGTAGAGTGTTTTATACGTCCACCAACTCTCAGTATTCCTTCATCGTCCAAAAAAGCATCCAGTCTTCGAAAAGGAAGCGAATATGGTGGACTCTCTAATTCATTCGCAAAGTATGTTTGTTGTGTAAATTTAACTAAATATATAGTGGCAGAGTACAATTCGGAAACGAGTAAAGCACCAAATCGTTTTTTATCGGGATTCTTTGTATTGAAAATGAAACGTAAAATGTACGAAATAATCCGTTGCAACGTTCTAAATGATGAATACTCGTTGAGCAACTCATTCAAAAAATTGGTTGCTGGTTGCGAAGTGAACAACGCAAGTTTTCTTTCTTCTTCCACAGGAAACGTAAAATTGTAATGCGAGTAAGTGAAGGGTAATTCCTGTTCACGTAGAAAGGTTGGACCTTCCCACCATAAATTATTTGATATAATTGCTGATGGCAACAGCCCCCTCGACGCTAAGTCTGCAGGATTATTGGAGCCTTCCACATAAAACCATGACTCAGTCGAGGAGTTGTTTTGAATATAAGCGACTCTGTGCGCAACAAAAGTTTTCCATCTATGAGAATGTCCTTTTATCCAATGTAAGGATATTTGCGAATCGGACCAGAAAAAAATGTTGTTAAATTTGATTTCTTTGATACCTTTCACAACAGTGCAAAGCAAACGTGTACCAAGGACGGCGGCACATAATTCCAACCGCGGAATGGTAACTTTCTTTAGGGATGCTACTTTTGATTTGGCACATAAAAAACGAGTAGAGATTTGACGCGACTCATCAATAGCTCGGAGGTATATGACACAAGCGTACCCTTTTTCGCTTGCATCGCAAAAACAATGCAACTCGAGGGTCGAAACGTTTGGCGGAATAACCAAACGTAAAATTTTTAAATCGGAGAGAAGTGGCAGTTCAGATTTGTATTGTTGCCATATTCGAACTATATCATTACTGGGAGTGTCATCCCATCCCGCCCCCGACGTCCACAAACGTTGAATCAAATATTTATTGAAAAACGTGACGGGAGAAATAAATCCTAGCGGATCGTACACTCGAGCCAGTTCAGATAACATAACCCTTTTTGTACAATTTGAGGTCTCCGCGGTTTTCACAGAAAACGAGAAATAATCTTGGGTAGGATTCCATTGCAATCCTAAAATTTTTAATGGTGAATCATCACCTAGATGTGACGAAAACGAAAGAGGAATTTTGGATAAATAAGATTCGGGTAAATCCTTTAAAATAGCGGGTTCATTGCTGGAGAATTTTCGGAGTTCAAAACAGCCTTTTTTCATTATCGAAATTAGCTCATCTCGAATTAATACTGCGCGTTCGAGGGAAGGGACACTCAAAACAAAATCATCGATATATGAAAAATTGCGGATTGCATGCGCAGCTAGCGGAAAATGCTCTCCTTCATCATCAGCTAATTTCATTAATACCCTCAATGCTAAAAATGGAGCTGGGCCAAAGCCAAACGAAATGGTTCGGAGTTTGTAATCTTGAAGTTTTTCCAAAGGGGAAAATCTCCAAAGAATTCGCTGATAATCACATTGAGCGGGTTCAATTAGAATCATCCTGTACATTTGGCGGATATCTGTGCATAGCACGTAAGGATATAATCTAAAATTTAGCAGAATATTTGAGATGTCTTGTTGCAGTTTCGGACCTGTCATCAAACATTCGTTGAGCGACTTTTTATTTGACATTTTCGCAGAAGCATTAAATACAACTCTTAATTTAGTAGAGGAGCTTTCTGGTTTTAGTACGCCGTGATGTGGCAAATAGCACGATTCAGGAGGTATTTCATCACTTCTCACCAATTCCATATGTCCTGAATCCAGATAATCTCGCATAAATTTACAATACTGTTCATATAAATCGGGTTGTTTCAAAAGACGTCGTTCAAGCGAGTAAAACCGGGCACTAGCAAAATCTCTCATTCCCTCAAATGTGGGATTAGGCTCTCTGAACGGGAGTGTGACAATATAGCGACCATTCTCATTGCGAGAGACGGTTTCAACGAATAACTTCTCACACAATTCCTCTTCGGGACTTGAATCAGATACCGATGGTACATTTTCAATTTCCCAAAATTTTTGTACTATATTATCAAGTGAAGACATTGAAGTATTGCAATATAATGATAATTGCTGCGCGGGACTTGAGACATTAATTTTTCCCATTATAATGTATCCCAAAACTGTATTAATCGCTACAGGTTCATGTGCATATCTAGATATACACCCATCTATAATTATTTGGGAAAATATATCAACCCCTAATAAAATATCTATAGCCCCTGGACTATAAAAGAAAGGATCGGCTAATTTCAAGCCCTTAATATGCGACCAAGTTTTGTGAGAAATTGGACAAGAAGGCAAATTATCACAAAGTTTTTTCATGATGACAGCATCAGTGTATAGTAACGGAGATTCTTTTCCCGTAGGTTTCACCGAAAGAGATACAATTCCATCATTAATACGCGAACGCATAGATCCAACTCCACTAACATCAATTGAAAATTCAGATTTTTTCAATCCCAATTTGTTGTATGCCCTCTGACTAATGAACGATGTCATGCTGCCCGAATCGAGAAGGCCTCGCAAAGATTGAAAATTTCCCTGACAGTCACACACATCCACCACGGCTGTGGCTAATAATAACACATCATCTTGGCGCGAAATCATTCCAGCTCCGGCAAACGTAGATTGATTTTGATTAGAGTTAGTTGAATTATTATAATTAGTTATAGAATTTGCCGAACTAGAAGCTTGTGGATTAACAATGTTAGGCGGCTGATTCGTTGTATCCCCTCCCGGTTGAGAATAATTTTTTCTTTCGGTATGAAGTAAAGTGTGGTGATATTTAGAATTGCATTTCTTGCATCGGTAAACGGATCGACAAGATTTCAAGTCATGAGAACTGCTGAGGCAGTTGAAACATAAATGCAGCCCCTTACAGAAATTGTATCGTTCTGTGGGTGATTTTATTGCGAAAGCGGGACATGAGTATAACGAGTGATTTTCTTTACAAAAGATACAATTTGAAGCGGGAGATTGGTTTACATGTAGCGAAGTCGAGCGATGAGAAACCGTTGGGGGTTTATTCGGAATAAACTTTTTAATTTGAGTGATATGTGGCGATGCAAGAGTATCTAATATTATACAATGACTATTTAAGAATTCTATGAGTTTTTGATATTTAGGAACCTCGGTAGAGCGGTGTTCGGTTTCAAAGCGAGTAACAGTGTTGTTATCCAACCTTTTGAGAAGGGTCATCACCAGTATGAAGTCCCATTCATCCACAGGAAAATTTAAAATTTTCAATGCAGCTAAATTTTCGGAAAATGTGTCCAATAATTTTCTAAGAGCACCGGGCGTGTCAGCATTTATTTTAGAAGTATTCTCGATTTCTGCCCAATGACTCTGCGCCCGAAGACGAATACTAGAATAGCGAGAAACGAGGGAATCGTAGGCTTGTTTATAATTTAATGCAGTGAGGGGCACCGTTCGTACAAGAGAGAGCGGTGGTCCCTGTAGAGATGATATTAGGTAATTGAATTTCTCTATGTCATTCAAACTAGTATTTTTATGCACTAAGGCATCAAACTGATCAATAAACGTAGCAAAAGTTTTGAAATCTCCATTAAATTTCATAAGTTCCATTTTGGGAAGGCGCACATTAGGGTTGGGTGATGAAAAACTCATTGTACTATTGTGAATTGATGTACCTGGATTATTCACATTATCAAATAATTCTGCATATACCGTTTTTACAGCGTAGTATTCGGCTAAAAAACCTTCGCGGATAACATTTTCCCCATCCAACTCCGAATTTGGATCGGTCAATAAGGCAGCTACTATATTATTATGCTGTTTATTGAATTCATCATGAATGCCTTGTATATCAGCGCTCCTAACCTTAAACAATGTATGCATCGTTTTGTCTTTTTTTGATTTTTCTGCTAAATTATTCAGAATGGACATGTCACTTATTGCCGTGTTTCGATAAGTTTTGTATTTTTTGAGTTTATCCATTTCGACAAAATTAGTTTGGTAACAATATAGCGCTTGTTTACTTTTTTTGCAGTAAAACAGATAAACTGGAACTAATTTTGAATCCGAACACCTGTTGAATCGTATTCGTATGTGGGGAAACGGTAGTGCGCCTATATTTGATGACCGCGCAGCTTTTTCCACTTCCTCCTGTTCCTCCTGTCTCCTTCTCTTTTTACCGACGAACGACACAAAATATTGAAAATGGCTACTTGAAATACCTTGAATTGTACGACTTAGACTTAGAACGATAATTTGGAGCAAATACCAGTTCAAATTTTGAATAAATTCTGAAATTCTACTGTCTATTAATGATTATTTTCTGTGATTGCTATACTGCGGCTGCGATGAATGTATGAGTGATGAAAGATAGAGAGAACTAAAAATAAATAAAAAAAGCTTGAAATGTTGAATTGACTTGCTTCTGTTAATTTTGAATGGAATATTTTGCAATATCCTGGCTTCGAAGGACCATAGGTCGCTGGTTCATATCCGGCTCGAAGGACCAATGTTAGCGAATCGAAAACTCAGAAATCTGGTTTCGAGATAAATGGACGGTATTTTAGAAAATATAAATTAATTAGCGGACAAAAGCAAATTGGTATATGGTGTGGGGAGAAAGTATAATTATTCGAGATCATTAAGAGAACTTACTTGGTTGATCCTTTTGTGACATAACATATACTTTTGAAGTTCGTGAAGTTGTTGCGGCGTTGGCGTTGGAAAGGTACCTTTCTTCGAGCACAGTCAACGTGGAGAAAGTTCTTCGTTCTTGCGGTTGATAGTCACACACGATATATTTCTATGAAAACTATTTACAACATTTAGGAAGCGAAATCACTCGATCTCTTCAAAACGGCGTATTCATTTCATTTCATTGTTTCACAAGTACAGCGTTTTTTGGAACGGCCTTTTTTATACCACTTTTTTCTGTCACAGGCATTTCATACCGTAGTGGAAGGCAATTGGTCCCTTAATGATCAGTGGAGCGCGCAAATATTTTAACAAAGTAAATGATCACAATAATCCATTTATCTGGATTTACAAATGAGCAGTCAATTCCCAAACAGTATTAATCGGTGCCATGTCGGATAATCGACATTTCATTTCGATAATTTCATTAGGCTTGATTACATGAAAAGTTAATTTTATTGACGTACTATTTAATGCTACCAAGCAGTCTATGCTTTATTATTAATAATCATTTCCACATTTATCTTGATTAAATCGAAATAAAATAATTTTTGCGCGTAAGTATAAAAGTTGATGGAAGCCTAGAATAAAACCAAGCCTAATTCAATGGAAATCACTACCTCCAAAAATAATTATACTTTGTTTTATACCATGGTAGAGTCTGGACAAAATGAGCATACTTCTGAAATGAATGTCCACTTCCAATAGGTTATGTTTCTTTCAGACAATAATGACAAACTGTTGTAAAAAAAAATTGGTGAAACTCAAATCTGTCATTTTACCCTCATTTCTTGAAAGCAATTTTCACTTTCTGAAAAACTGTTTTGCACGTCTAAAAGCATCACTCATCAGTAATCTTCAGCAGCAAAGATATTTGAATTCGTCTCAATTTGTATACATAGCACTCAAAAGTCCAAGGTTAGGTAGCGATTTTCCAGAAATTCCTAAAATGCCCATTATCTCGAAAACGGTGATATTTTTACTGAGGTGAAATTCCGATATTCTGAACAGTCATGACCTGGTCTATCACCAGTTTCAATATTGTACAAGATTAACCGGACACCCTGTATAAGTTTATGCATCTCTTTAAACTCATGCACAACTCATAATTTGATTGTCTGTCCATTCACGGAAACAAACAAAAAAATTCATAATACAAGGGATCAAATATAAGTCACTGTCACCTATTTCAAAAATACCAACTCCTTCAATATAATGAACTGTGACGGAGTTAACTCATCATATAGAGATAAAGCATACTGCAAGTACTAGCATCAGATAAATGAAAGATCAGCCATCATCTTGAAACATTACTTTTTTTTTTATTTAGCATAAGGATACTCCCACACCAACAAAACACGGGCGCCTTTTTTGTAGCTGTTTTGAGAAAAGTTAAACCATTGAAAGCTAAAGAAAAATCCTTCAAAATCAGCGAACACAACACAGACAACCCTACTACCAATGAAAACAAAAAACGCGAGAATGAGAGCAGTTCCTTTGAAAGTCACAGGAAAAAACTGAAGAAAGGCTATAAAGAAGACCCCTTCGTATTTTTCAACCAAGACGAACCTGTGTGGAACGATATTCAAACTTTTTACAAAGTTTCTGAGGAGTTTGACTCCAAATGTTTGTTGACGAGATGTCACGTTGGGAAGAAGAAAAATATCTACTTGACGTCTGACGCGGTTAGAAATTTAGTTGTGACCAACCAAGGTGTTATCAAATTCATCAATACGGGCGTTAAAGCGTTTGTTAGATGTGATAATAAGAATATGAATTGTGCTTTCAGGTGAGAATTGACATCTCAGATCAATAAGTAAACATAGATCGGCCCGATGCTACGTAAACATCATATTCACTGAACCGAAGACAACTTTGTTTATTTACGTACACCTCTCATCTCTAATGTTTTCAAACATTGACGCCCTGTTGTCAAATTGGTAAAAAAATATGATTTTGGTAGGAACCTACCAATAAATGCATAATCAATCATATTTTATATTCAGATGTATTATTCTAAAAATTCTAGAGAAATGTTTATGTCCAGAAAGGTGTGAAAAAATTACCAAAAAGGAAGATATATGTCGTTTTGAACTGATGAAATTTTAGGCACTTCGAGCGGTTACTAGAATTATTTTACTCTTGGCAACACCGCTTGTGACACCGGCCGTGGCGGACATTGTACCTTGTCGTTTTGTGTTGATGAAGTGTTGTTAGAAATTTTCCTGTGTGTTTTCGTGGTTTTTGTCCTGCTTAAACAACTTAAAGTTACATTTGGACTATTTTTCAAAATAGTGCAGTGGTTTATTGAGTCACAATGTCGAAATACTGCTTTGTTTGCAAAACAAATGATAGTAAACAAACATTCCACGGGTGAGGTTCCAGTGGCGTCGAATGCACGATGCAAATCATGCAATCAAACGTATTCGTCAAATATAATATTGGAGGACAAAGAAACTCATTCAAAATTACAGATACGAAAAGCCTATGGCAAAGTGGTGAATTCCTCAATGTTTGTTATAAATATCTGTGAGCAGGGGGAAAAACATTGAGGCTTATGAAAGGAAAATTGAATTTATTTTCCAATAATATTGACATTGTTAAAATTCTAACAGTGAGGACAATTAATGATATACCAAAGGAGTTGCTTTAAAGGACATGGCACTGGATACATGTATTCCTGGGGCTCGACAGATTTGTTTTATTTTTGGATATATCATTATAGTGGTCAAAAAAAGCAACTTTCTTCATTGGACTTTTTTCTGGCCCTACAGGGTGAGTTAAAAAATTGGGTTGAATATCTAATGTCAATTGTGGAAAATACTGTCTGTAAGTTGATTTATCTTGATTTTTGGGTGAAATATGCTGTGAAAAATATTAATTGACTTTGAATGGTGTTCATACATACAGGATGAGGCAGAATACGCGATTTTTCCAAAACCTGTTTATTAACTTCTCGCCCAAGAGTGGACTTTTTATTTAATTTCTCTACGCCAAAAGTTCTCCTGAGGTTGCTCGTGTTAGCATTTTTGTTTTTCACATGTTTGTACCCATATACTAAATGAACTCACTGCAAACAAGGGGTCATTCTATGTGATATATACTGCACGCCATCAGCGATGGAACCACCCATTTTACCGGAAAGTTATATTAGGGGACAAAATTGACCCAAAATTCTTTTGGATTCGTGTTCAGGATCCCTAAATCACTACTATTACACATATCTACTGAAAAATTTTCAATCTTCAAAAATTCTAATTTGTTTCACTTCTCATGGAAACGCCCCCCTATCTTCCGTAATTTTCGAAGTAGAACCATGAAATTACCGGGATCGATAGATACACTAGAAATTAACTCACTTCACAGAAGCGGAGATCCTACGTGTTGTACACTGCACGTCAGCAGCGATGGAACTGCCAATTTTTCCAACGCTGCTGGCGTGCAGTGTATATCATGTTGGATGACCCTTTTTGTGCAGTGAGTTCATTCCTAGTGCATCTATCGATTCTGAAAATTTTATGGTTCTACGTCAAAAATTACGGAAGACACGAGGGTGTCTCCATGACAAGTGAAATACACTGTATATGGGTGTAAACAAGTTAAAAACAAAAATGCTAACACGAGCAACTTTGGGACAATTTTTGGCTTCGAGAAATTCAATGAAAAGTCCACACTGGGACGAGAAGGTAATAAACAGTTTTTAGAAAAATCACCTATTCTGATGCCTCATCCTGTAAATATGCACATCATTAAAAGTTAATTGATATTTTTCACAGCATTTTATACCCAAAAATGAAGAAAAAACAACTTACAGACAATATTTTCCACAATTTACATTATACATTCAACCCAATTTTTTGGCTCACCCTGTAGGGCCAGA
Source organism: Chrysolina oricalcia (assembly GCA_944452925.2). Lineage (NCBI taxonomy): Eukaryota > Metazoa > Arthropoda > Insecta > Coleoptera > Chrysomelidae > Chrysolina > Chrysolina oricalcia. Next base: position 13,879,951 of record OX101811.2, on the reverse strand, counting down.
AAAAAAGTCTAATGAAGAAAGTTGTTTCTTTTGACGAAAAATATCCAAAAATAAAAAAAATCTGTCGAGCCCCAGGAATACATGTATCCAGTGCCATGTCCTTTTTGGAAATCATTTCTTTGAGGAAGAGCCTTTATCAAACCATAGTTTTGCCTTGGTAAAGGTAATAAGTACTTCAAATTTTTTTCAAAATCTGATTATACCTTGAATAAGCGGAACTGACAAAGTAGAAAGGGTCAGGTCTCTTTTGACAAAGACAGTTCTATTTAAAAATCAATAAATACCAAGTGTTGAAATCCTCATTCTTGAGAATCATTCTTTCACATACACTTTGACACTTTATATTTATACATTTGTAATATTGTATGTTAGGCTTAAAATTAAATAAATAATAGTGATATTTGCCAATTTGTTATAATAACGTGTGGTATAAACATATATTTCATTCAATAAATATTTTATTTCCTGTGTTAATGTTGATGTTAACGAACAGTCGTTACCGACCGATGATGAACCCTTTACTCCCATAAACACCTACTACGTAGGCTTATTATGGCAAGTACCTGTCAGAAAACAACTACTCCCCTGGCTAAGACCACGACGGGTATTGAATTAAACGCACTTGCAATTGCGTCCTCTGATGCTTTGAGGAACGTTGCACAAGTAGCTGTTAGATTTAACTCAATACCCGTCGTGGTCTTAGCCAGGTGAGTAGTTGTTTTCTGACAGGTACTTGCCATAATAAGTAGTAGGTGTTTATGGGAGTAAAGGGTTCATCATCGGTCGGTAACGACTGTTCATTAGAAAACTGTCTTTGTCAAAAGAGACATTACCCTTTCTACTTTGTCAGTTCCGCTTATTGACAATTCATGGTATATTCGGAATTTGAAAAAAAAATGAAGTATTGCCTATACCAAGGCATAACTATTGTTTGATAAAGGCTCTTCTTCAAAGAAATGATTTCCAAAACTTTTAAGCAAGTCCTTTGGTATATCATTAATTGTCCTTCTGTTAGAATTTTAACATTATCGATGTTATTGGAAAATAAATTCAATTTTCCTGTCATAAGCTTCAATGTATCTGTAATTTTGAATGAGTTTCTTTGTCCTCCAATATTATATTTGACGAATACGTTTGATTGCATGATTTGTATCGTGCATTTGACGCCACTGGAACCTCGCCTGTGGAATGTTTGTTTACTATCATTTGTTTTGAAAACAAAGCAGTATTTCGACATTGTGTCTCACTAAACCACTGCACTATTTTGAAAAATATTCCAAATGTAACTTTAAGTTGTTTAAGCAGGACAAAAACCACGAAAACACACAGGAATATTTTAACAACACTTCATCAACACAAAGCACTTGCACTTGCGTTCTCTGATGCTTTGAGGAACGTTGCACAAGTATCTGTTCGATTTAATTCAATCCCCGTCGTGGTCTTAGCCAGGAGAGTAGTTGTTTTCTGACAGGTACTTGCCATATGAATGAACTGGTCCAAAATTTAGGAAGGATAATACTCAACAGAATGAACAATTCATTTATAGATGTTGGAGAAGGTTTCTTAACTCATAGGGCCAGTTGCATAAAGAATTTAACAGACAAATAAATATTTGATTTGATGATTACTATGGCGACGCATATCTAAGCTCACCAGTTATGTTACGTTAACAGTAGGCTTTATGCAACTGGTCCATATTTATTCAAATATTCGTATTGATTCGTTGAAACTTGATCTACACAACATAAACCCCCAGACACCAAACTTGAAATATAGTCAAGGAACTTGTTAAATCTCTCGAAATAATTACTTTAGACCATAAATAATGCTTTATTTTTGATAGCTGAAAACTCCTAGAATCCAACTAAGGAAAGAATATCACAAAACTAATCCGCTATCTTGAATCCCCAAATTTTGATAAAAAGTTATTTGCTGCCAACCCCCGGCTTTTTATTGACTCTAGGAATTTTTAGACAAAACCGTGACATAACTTGTTGCAGCTCACAGGTACTGCATTGCATAAGTAATTTTGACCCCCTTAAAAAAGCACGGCACTGTGCTTGAGGTGTTGTGTTTTGGTTCGAATGTCAAAAACCCGAAACAAAACAGTTTCCGCAAGAATTATCTTCGGTTCAGTGAATATGATGTTTACGTAGCATCGGGCCGATCTATGTTTACTTATTGATCTGAGATTGACACCATGTAGAAAGAACTGTGTACAAAATTGGATGATTTTATATGTTGGAAGTCTCAGACACATGATCATACATTAGTTTCGTTAATTTCTTTATAGCATGCTTTACAATACGAAATAAATAAAAAAATTAATAATTACCCTTCTTAGTAGGTATACCTACTTTATTAGGAAAAACTGTCACATAATGTAATAAATTTCTGATTGCCTCGGCCGTTACTTGATGAAGATACTTAGTAATTGTATTTCTATACCCCTTTGCAATAATTAATAAGAACTACCTTTCCCAGGTAAATAGTAAGTAACTATTCAAAATTACAGAGTATTACCCCTATCATTCTACATTAATGAAATGATCTCAAAGATTAAGATTCTATAATCTCTACTTCCAAGAAAATAAATTCAATAAAGGTGTTATTCAAAGTTAGTCCATACCTTAGGGCAAGTTCCAAAATGTAACTTAAATGTACTCCTGACTTCTCGAATTTGTAAGTTCTGTCTTTATTGAGTTTTAGCTACCTTCTTTTTTATCGAATAAGCTACACTTTTGACGAAGAATTCAAATCTTTACATATAGAACATAAATTATTTATTCAAATATGTACCATTATGTCAAAAATGTGTTAGCATCCCAACAGCATGGTTTCATGGCAAATAAATCAATTACCTCTAATTTGTTGACCTTTACCAACTGTGCCTATGAAACCATGGATCGAAAATGCCAATTAGATACGGTTTACACAGATTTTCGAAAGGCATTTGATTCAGTTAACCACGATGTCCTTCTGAGAAAGATAGGTAAATATGGATTTCCAGATAATTTAGTTAAACTCATCAAAAGCTATTTACAGAACAGATCTGTTATGGTGAGGCATAACGGAAATACAGCTGGAAAGTTTGAAGCCAACTCTGGTGTTCCACAAGGTTCACATATGGGGCCTCTTCTATATTTACTATTTATAAATGACACCATCAGTTTTGAGATGGTCAGAATGCTTATTATTTGCAGACGATCTGAAATTTTTTAAATCGATACAAACGGTTAGAGATTGTGTTCAACTTCAAAAAGATCTGAACAGTCTATCAGAATGGAGTATTACGAACAAATTATATTTCAATATTAAAAAATGTTTCACGCTAACTATAACCCGTCTGAAAGAACCGATTATCTTTGAGTATATGATCGAAGATGAAACTCTAAACAGATGTAACGTTGTAAAAGACTTAGGTATCACCTACAATCATTCGCTTTCTTTTGCAGAACACATAAAAAATATAACAAATTCGGCAAATCGACTGTTAGGCTTTATAATTAGGCAAGCCTCAAACTTCACCAATATAGAAACACCCAAAAGTCTTTACTACACTTTAGTAAGACCTAAGTTGGAGTGTGGTATCCACATTTGGTTCAATGAATACCAGTCTACATTATCGATGCAAAACAAATTCCTTAGATATATTTACTACAAAAAGTACCACGTATATCCAGATTTTAATACAGTGAGAACCACTTATCTCAGATATGAGTTTAAGATTTTATCCTTAGAAGACAAACGAAAACTAGCAGTATTGGTTTTTTTGTTTAAAATCATCAACAACAAAATCAATTCTCCTGAGATTTTATCCCAATTACGATTCAATGTACCACCAAGGACTCGCACTTTTGTTATGTACAACATCCCGTCAATACACACAAGAGCTCCTCTTGTGTCCATGTGTAGATTAGCAAACCATTTCAACTCACTAATTGATTTGGATTGGTCAGGCTCACAAAGTAAATTCCAAATCATTGAATTGTCATTTTAGTTAATATTTAAACTCTAAAATCAGTCCTCACCAATAGCCCTATACTATTAACTTATACTTAAGATAAGATAAACTTGATTAGTGTGATAATTGTATTTAATTATGTAATTAAACCTTATAGGTTTGTTTGGATATGAATAAATAAATAAATAAAGGATTAAAAGTTAATGGGTTCAAAAATTCAAACATATTGCTTAACCACCAACTTGATTTGAATAACTCACCATTCTTGAATTTACTTTCTTCGAAGTAGAGATAATGAAAATACATGAGCATAATTTAGAATCAGGCAATTTTGAAATAATAATTGTGGTCATCAGATTTTGGCTAAAATGCAATAAACTAGCGAAATCTTTTAGAATTGCAAATGATGGACTGGAAAGCATATATCCTTACATAGGATCTGATCGAAAAATTGATATTCCCAAGGAAGATCTCATAAATCTGCTTATGAATGACGATCCGAAAAAGTCCCCACCCATAGCCAATTTGTCGGAGAATGTTCGGGAAGAAGTTGAGAAATTAAGTGAGTATATTTTAAATAGTTTGAGAAAATGTTTCCAGCACTAGTGCGGGAAAATAACACTTCCCAAAGTAAAAAAATAGTTATTTTTCTACAAACGTCAAAAAATGACAAGGTTCGCGCATTGACAACAGTATGCGAAGTGGCACTTTTTTTCATTTTCATTCGTTACCATGACACCGTGCGCGAAGTAATGTGCGAAATATATTTCGCATACTGCATGTAAACTATATGGGATTTTCATATTCTAACCTGTATGGTCCTCACCTCCTCAATCAAGCAAAAAACAAGAAATCGTTTATTTATTAATGTAGAACAATAATTAAGGCTTTCAAATTGTGAGAGATATTTTTCTGGCTTTATTTGCTTCACACCACTCTTTAAATTGCTGATATGCATTTTCATACTGCCGCCTCGATTTCTCCGGTAAAAGGTTGGAAATTACGGAATTGGCCGCATCTATCAAGTTAGGTGGGGTACTGCTTAGTTCATCGTCGCTCGAAATTTCCATTCTTTTACAATAATAAATATCACGCACGAAATTGACGCGAATAAAAAGTCACTCCAAAATAATTAGCAAGAACTGTCACTTTGAAATAATTGTCAACAAATGCCATTTTATTTCCATAGTTACAGTAATTACTTGATTTGGAAAAATTATTTAAGCCAGTTCAATACTATTTTTCATAGTTATTACTTATTTTAGAACAATATTTTTGACGTTTGTAGAAAAAATTTTGTTTGCATCTCATGCGCGAAATACTTTGGTAATCTCGACTATTTTTTTTAACTCGGCTGCGCCTCGTTAAAAAAATCAGTTCTCGATCACCAAAGTAGCATTTCGCGCACTAGATACAAAAATAACTATTTCCTAACAAGTGCGGAAAGTGATACTTTCCCGCACGCGACTGCCGTTGACCCGAACGACGCGAAGCGGAGTTCGGGCAAGCAGTCAAGGGCGGGAAAGACACTTTACGCATGAATTAGGAACATTATTTTTTCTACGACCGCATAAATATTCAAAAAGCACATTGAAAATATATATTTTATTTCAACATACAAAACATTCCATGAAAATCCACTAATTATTATTAATATTAATGTAGAAAACACAATTTGTTGCATTCTGCAAATGCGTCAGAATAGCCGGTCCAGAGTAGTTAGTTGGTGGTAACTGGCTGTTAAGAGTAACACTCGTAGATTGCAAAGTGCATGAAGATGACGGAGACGGCATTGGTTGCAAGTTGCCAGTACATGAAAGAATTTTATTCGAGATGGTTTTCTTCTGTTCTACGGAGTCCTCCAAATAACTCTCAGCAACAATGAAATGTAAATTTAATAACGATAAATTGACATATTTTACTTTCCCGCACTAGTGCGGGAAAGTGACACTTTCTAAACAAAAATGAGTGCGGGAAAGTGGGTAAAAATGCACGGTCGTACAAAAAAACTTTAATGTCAGAAGTTTTTCAAATTATCGACAAAGATTTCAAGTATAAATAAAAATGTAAATTGCTAGTATAGGATGAATCACGCACGCTTGTAGAAAAAAAGATTATTTCCTCTTTTCTAATAGTAATAAATATAAGTTTGTTCGCAAATAAATTCGTACATAACTATAACTAAAGTATACATTGAAATGAATAAACTGACCTTAACCTTGTTGAAAAAAAAGGAACTCTGACAAACTGCTAGAACTCAGCAGAGCGCATCTCAGAGTTATAGTAGGTTTGCTTACTGGCCACTGCAAACTCAAACATCACATGCATAAAATCGGACTTGCACAAGATGCAGAGTGCCGGCTATGCATGGAGGATGATGAAACGGCTAAACACATTCTGTGCACATGCCCTGCAGCGGCCAGAACCAGATTCTTAATATTTGGCGATACGACAGTAAGGCCAAAAAACCTGGTAAATTGTTCTCCCAATGCATTCCTCAATTTCGTCAAGAGATTGGATATGCTGGGAGAAATATAACCATAGGGTGAGCCACAATAGGCCATTGGCCGCAGTGGAGGGCCTGATACGGGCCCACTCACGTTCAAACCTAACCTAACCTAACCTTGTTGTAAGGATGTTTAACTTTTTGTTTAGTCAAAATGTCAAAGGTACACACTCAAGAACTTGCATAATATCTATTTTAAACTAACCATATTTTTAATTTCCATTTTCATTTCTGAATATATTTTTTTACTGTTTCGACTATTCCATAGGTTGAGATATTAAAACAAAATGAATTTATTCATGACCTAAAATTAACTAAATTGAGGTGTTTAAAACAGAATGAATATTTGTTGAATTGTGAAAAATATGTCTACTTGTGATATTTAACCAGTCTTTTATTTAATTCTTTATTTTTATAGGAATACAGAGTTAGTTGTTTTAATAATAATAATAAATTTTGATCAAACCAACATTGATTTTTCCCTAAATTTCATTTTCTATTTGATTCAGTTCACCCCTAGTTAAAGCATTTATAAAACCTCGTCAGCAAAAGCCTTTTTGAACAGTAGTGGTCCCAAAACACTACCTTGAGGTACTCAATAACAAAAAATTATGGGATCACTGAAAACTTCGTAAATTTTCTTTTGTTGTATTCTATCAATAGTATAACTCTTCATAAATTTCAATCAAAAACTTAAAAAATAACGCTCACACTATTTGAAAACAATTGAAGTAGTCAATAAACTAAACTAAATATTTTTCATTCTCCTTTAGGTCCTGGCAGTTGTGTGTTGATATATACAGAGGAAGTTGAATCCAGTAACCCGCTTGTGATTCATATCAGTGGCTGGAGAGGCACTACATCATTGAGGTGTTACATGGATAAACACAGCACGGTTCACCTGTTGAGATTATTGGGAGGAGATATATCCAAATATGGTAAATATTGTTTTAAATTTCTGACATTGATTTACGGAATAAAAACTTCTCAACACAAACCATAGTCAATATTTCCTTTTGAATTCATGGCAAGATCCTATCATTGAATACGACTTTATAAGGAGTTATATCCTACGGTTGATACAACGGGAAAATTCTGTCTGTCTGTCCGTCTGTCTTGGCATTTCAAAACGCTCGCATTTCCAAATCCTTGGAGATATTCGCTTTGAAATTTGAATAATTTTAATAGCTTGGGGACAATATTTGTCAGGTTTAAATTGTTTCCGATCGGAACATCTGGAAAAAATTTGCAGAGGGTTTTGTTTTTTTTTTTTTCGTTTCTTTTCTCGATACCTGTTCAGGAATTGATTTGATTCATTCCGTATTTTTTGAAGATATACTTCAATATGTCCTACAAAAGTTTGAAGTTTTGGGAATGATCTGAAAATGCTGACAGGGTTTTTCCGGCTATTTTCCGAAAAATGTCGATAAAAAAATTGAAATACTCCGAACCGTTCATTCAAATTGATGGAATGGACGAACAAATCGTATTATTTTTCACGAAAGCCGGGAAAAGTTGAAAAATTTGGATTTTGGAAATTACGAAATATCTCGGAAACTGTTGATATTTTTATAATTTACCAAAAAAATTCTTCTCACAAAATCAATAGTCAGGAAATAATTCAGTAATAGAATAAATAAATATATTAAAATTGCTTTGTATGCGTCTTTACAAGCCACATCGATATTTCCAAACTGTCTCTCCAACTCCAACCCGGGATTTTTACCTCATTCCCCCCCCCCCCACCCAAATTTTTCAGGCGCTTCGTGATTTTTTATCAGTTATCTCCCTTTCCCCAACCCAAATTATCTGGTTTCCGTCTCCCCTCCCCAAAATTTTTCGTGCGCTTCGTTTCACGATTTATGATTATTTTCTCCCCTCTCCAGGATTTCCTATTATTTACCGCTCACATTTTCCCTCTCTTTCCCCTCAAATCTTCTTCGTGCTTCTCGCCCAGATTTTTTATTATTTTCCACCCATTCCCCCCTCCCCCCAAAATTTCATTGCAATATAGGAAAACGAAAAAAAGACATTTTTAGCATTTTTTCCTAAAAAAACAATAACTCGAAAACTAGAAGAGATATCGAAAAAATCTATATGAGCATTTTTATTGTCCTCGAAAAGTTCTACAAAAAATTCCGATAAAAGTTTGTCATATCTTGGAAAATAAAACGAAATATTATTTTTTTTTATAATAAAGACACCAAAAACTGGAAGACGAATTCTTATGAATTTTTTTCATATCTTGGAAAATAAACGGAATATTGTATGTTTTTAAATAATACCACCTAAAACTTAAAACTTTGACAGATTTTTAAATTTCACAATTTATCAATGAAATTTTTCCGAAATATCAATAGCCCAGAAAATATTTGAAAAAAAAAAACAAAAAATAAGGGACTTTGTCCACATACAAAAGTTCCCATGAAATTTTTCCATATCTTGAGGTTAATTAAGCCTTAAAAATTGGATTTAGATAAAAGAAATCTTGTCTTTAAAACCCCATTTCTCTAGCTTTCTTAAAGTCGTGTATATACAGTGTCCGCCAAAATGTTGGAACCATTTGGGAAACTTTTTTATTAATAGTTTCTCAGATAATTTCATTCTTCATAAAAGTTGGTGCATTCAATTAGACTAAGTACGCGCATATAGGTTATTGCCAGTGGCGTGCGGCAAAGCAGTAAACTGCCGATATTCTAAATTTACTACAGAGTAAAGTGACATTAATATTCAAAATATCGATAAATGTTATTGAAAAAAGTTGTTTGCATTGAAGGATATTCACAGTTATGCTACCAATTACTAATTTCATTTTTTTAAAAGATCCTGGCTTTATTTCATTACTACTGTTTTTTTGACTCATATTGAGGATTTTGTTAAATCAGGTAATTGCATTTACAGATAATTTATGCTAATGGTATCCAATTATAGTTTTAAACACGTTGAAGTCGTAGTATTCAACCCTACAACTTCCGAGCCTTTACTTACTGTTACCATTCCAGATCCATTTCTCACAGTTCTTAAATAAAAATGTGCATGTCATCCAATTAAACTCATTTGTGTATTTATAAATTACAATAGAACTGTATCAAGCAATTTTGCACAAATATTTCCGTAATCCAATTTTATACAAATTTCTTATATTTTAGAAAATGTATATTGTTAATTTTCAGATGTGAACAAATTCAAAAAAACGGAAGGTCACGATAAGGAAGAATCAATGAATATAGATGAAGAAACTGTAAGTGACTCTGAAAAGAAAACTGAAGTTGTAGCTGAAGTAAGCTGAAAAAAGGTTAACTTTTATATGAAATATTCTTAAATTTTATTTAATGATATAAAGTGAAATTATAACTTACATTTTAAATTTTATTTTTTTCCTCAAAACAGAAATTACAAGAAAATGCAAAAATTCGTAAAAAAAAATTCTGATTGCTAGAAAAACCTGTATAGCACGACACAAATCGTTGCTTGGCTTCATAATGTTTTTAGGTGCATTCATCATCAAGAAAAAACATTTATATTCAATTATTTTATTAACTATAATCTACAGTGTATGATACAAAAAATATTGTATAATGTGTCTATAACTATAAACAATGCCTTTCGAAGTTCTCAACATAATTATATCATTATTTCAATAAAAAAAAAACACGAAATAATGCAAAAATATCTGCAATATAAAATGATAAAATTTCAGAAAATAATTTCTCTTATCGTTTAAAAATTAATAACCTCTCATTATCAACTGCACAAGAATGGAAAACGAAGAAAAAAGTTACAAGTAAATTATATACAGAGCACTTCAGATCATCAAATTATTGCTTGAAGTGTTGACAAACTATTGAACACACTATATATAATCCACCCGTCACAGGAATGTAGCGCAACAAAGTTAATAATTATCCATTTGATCTGAAGCCACAATCACACGTAATACTAAATAATGACTCGTTTGGGCCCCCGTGAGCTCAGAAAACGTTTGTGCTCTTGGACAAAAGGGATAGAAAAACCTTTGCTTGCCAGGCACAATGTTTGTTGTGCCCTGAGAGATTTAGTCAAACAAGAATTTACTTCCTTGATCTTTTCAGACCTTGCCAAACACTACTTGGCAGTTCTATTATAAAATTGTGCGTTCCAAAAACGTTTTATGCCAGCACAAAGCGATAAGGATACAAAAAGCCATTTACAATTTGGGGTGTCAACCGAAACACGTAGCAAACATTTAGAATTTCATCTGGATAAGACTCGTTGAGGAAATTGAAATTTACAAAAGAGCAATGCAACCAGTGTGGTGGTTAACAAATACCTGGCTAGAAACAACTACTTCCCTGGTCAATACCGCGACGTATATTGAATTACATATGGTAGATACTTGTGCAATGTTTCTCAAAGGAGACAATTGCAAGTGCTTCTTGTAATCAAACACCAAAAAAAAAATTGATTTAGACGGGACTACTATTTGCAGACCAACCAATTTTGGGGACTAAAATACGACGAGTCCCAGATGAGGTTGTTAACCACGGAGAAATCCAAAACGATAACAGATACAGATTTTTTTTTCTGTGTTATCGTCAGAGCTTACCATAGGGTGAGCCACAATAGGCCATTGGCCGCAGTGGAGGGCCTGGTACGGGCCCACTCACGTTCAAACCTAACCTAACCTATCGTCAGAGCTGAGACAAGAAGAAAAATATTTCTTTGTAGAAACTTTTTATAAGCTGCCCGACGTTTCGTTATTGAACAACCATCATCGGCTTTTTTTAAATACGGCCCTCTCTTAATAAATGGAGATTTTAAAAGTATTCTTCATTCTAAATTTAATGATGTATATATCACACGTGGCGGTTTCATTTTTAAGGAATTTTCGTCTAAGTTAGAAAAAATAATGAGAAATTAGATATCCGAGATCTGGATAAAATCAAATGTTTGGATTGACATGAGGCAAATTTAAAGCAATTAATGAATGTCATTCTACCATTCTACACATAGACTCTGATGAACATTACTGATCATGATCAGAGTTGCAATAAATCACGATTTTAAAAAAAAATCAAAATCTGATTTGTTTGAAAAAAATCAAAATCTGATTTTTTTGATTTATACAGATTTTTTCTGAAATATGGAAATAAATGAACTTTAAAATCACTTATTTTCATTATTTTTCTCTATTCGCCAAACAATATTTGTTTTCTAGATTTACAGTTAGAAAATCTCCTAGGCGACATACAAAAAAACCTGTATTTATCGAAAAAAGTCTGTAATTAATAGTTTTTCGATAACGAATCGCCGAACAATATAACTGAAGTTTTTGTATAAATCGTGGACATTGCTTCAGCTCTGAATAGTGGTCACATCATTAACGCCATCTGTGATAACCTACTCTGCAGTGATGAGACGCAAAAACCCCTAAAATCGGTCGGTAGGTAGTAGCGAGGGAAGTAGTTTTTTCTATCAGATATTTGCCTATAATCCTACTTTGTAGGATAACTAATGTGTTTCAACCTGTTCAAATATTCTTCTTCCACAAAATTTTGAAACGTTTGATACTCCTAGTAAATACTTATTTAAGGAAACAGAACAGTTTTAAAAAGTGCTAATAAAAATGTGATTGGTTCCATAAAATATACGGTCACGAACCAATTTAAAATACTTCCAATGCGTGAGTCATCGCAAAATTGTTTGTAAGATAGTAATAAATGGTGTAATTTATCAAAACAATGACCAGGAATGTTTACAAGATAAACCTTTATTTCCAAGTTTTCTCTTATTAACTGAAAATAACAAACTAATAGTTGAATTAGGTTTAAATAAAATGATTATAATCTTCTGACATTAAAGTATAAGTTGACTTTGAATTGATTTTGCAGTTTTTTAACAGTTCCTTTGTGCTTATGAGATTTTTGTTTTGAAAACTTAAATATGTACAGAGTTTGAAATTTGTGAGTTTCAAAAGCTTCGAGAAACTGATTGAAACTAATTTTTCTTGGTATTCTTACCAAGAATACGGCAAATGTCTGACAGAAACTATTTCCCGGCAAATACACATTGCGAGTGTTTTAAATGCAATTATTTATTATACCTGCATCGTGACTTGAAAAAAAAATGCTGGAAATAAATTTCAGATCAAGATAAAATATGTCGGAGATTGAATATCAATTGGTTTTTCCTCGGTAGTAGAATGCTAAATATTCCGGCCTAGACTGTAATTTGATTATTAAATCTAGTAAGATTTATTTAATCTCCGGACATTCCGTCTTACACAATAATTTGGTTGTAAAATAATATAGTGGACTTATTCAATTAGAGATTAGAGTTGGCGTGATCGTTATCAGACACGGCGACAGGAGGGGTAGTTATACGAAAATACGAAGAAAATGGGAAAATGATTACTTGAAGTTTTGAAAGAAGAGAACAGATTTTGAATGGAAGTCGAGTTGAGTTGTAGGCATTCAGAGTGTTTGCATAATGCCTTCCTGATCGCCGTGTATTCGTAGCCAAATTCTAAACTTATCACTGTTTAGCTACTCGGAAATTTTGATACTTTAATTGTGGAATTGTTTTTTATTAATAGTTGCACGTGCATATTAAGTGTTAATTGTCTGAGAAAGGATGTCTTTTCTACGAAATTAATCGACACTTGGAAACCTCAGCTCCGACGTATATATCCCTTATATTTTATTACATCTAATCAAGTAGGTAATGGAATTGTGGACACGGAGGCTTTATGCCATTTCATATGACGAAACTGAGAAATTGGCAGTTACCTAGCAATAACCATTCTAGCTCTAGCTCGGTGAGTTTTAATCTTGAGGATTTCGCACGCTTTTTGTTGCACTTGGCAAGGAATATGATGCAGGTATTATAAAAAATGTGTTTATTGCAAAACACACAGCATACACTAAAATTTCTTTTGGTTTAGATGATGTAACCGCATACGACCGTTTTTGAGTTTTTCACCCCCATCAGTATAGGGTTGGCCATCGCTGACAGTACATCCATTTTTGTCCTTTTTCGATGGAACAAAATGCTTGCAAACAAACCTTCAGATAATAATCACTCTGTCCAAATCAAACCAAATTCAAGAGTGTTCGCCAAAAGAAACACTGCACAAGAATAAGTTATAACATGTTTATCAATAGCACTTGTGGTGGTAGCCAGTAAAGTAGGTGTTCTCTTTCACATAACTGACCCAAGCAGAGTTCTTGGAGAAAAGATAATTTCAAACAGATTCCGAATATAATTTTTTTGAACTGAAATACGTTCACAAATAAAAACAATTGTTATTTTAAAATAATATGCAATAATATATTGTCATAGATAAAAATTAAACAAAGTCAAAACTATAAAAAAGTATATGTATATGAATTTGCAATAGAAATGTCTTCAATATTTTTATCTATCCTCGAAAGTTATCTGTTGGGACTTACTCGGTTAGACATATCTATTGTTGACCACATATTTGTTTTAATACAGTTGTAGTTCAATCAGACAATATAAATGTCAATTCCTTGGATATTTTGTACAACTCTTTGTTGCATGTTCGAAAAGAGAAGAAAATTCACTAAAAATAAATTAAATAAATACATTAGTCTCAGAATGCTCTAAGGTCAAGAAAAATGTAAAGAAGTCTAAAAAAGTTGCAAATTTTAAAACGTACAGCAAAAATATCTAGTTATCAGGAGTTGATATACAAAATAAAGTATTTGGGTAATATCTATTTCAGTTTAGCAGTCACTTACTAGTTTCTTACCAGTTGATTCATTTTTGAGCATTTACATCACTTAGGCTAGTTTTTTGTTCATTAAGCCTCGTGGATATGGTTGTAAAAATTCGGAAAATGTGTTGGTAAAAACGTTTAGCAAAAGAGTCGATATCTCTGTGTCTAAAACAACAAATTAAAAACTAGTAAGTACTGCCTTGAGCGAAATAAAGTATGAAGAAAGAAGTACGGCATATCTATCTATTGTCAACTGATAAATAGATATCCACCTCCCTATCAGTGGTAGTGCACCTCGATGGAGTTGCGCAACCAGTCGGCAGGGGGGTGGGCGTGGCCTCAGTAACCTGTCGCCTCTTTGTATTCCGATCCTTCCAAGGTGAAGAAGTCTTCCAGTTTCCACTGGAGAGTTTCGAAGGTCGGCCTCCTCATTGGATCCCTGTTCCAGCATTCGAGCATTATTTCGTATAATGCCGGGGGACAACTAGGCGGCGAGGGCATTCTGTAACCGTGCTCGACTTGATGGAGAACTTCGGCGTTTGTCATACCTGGAAAAAAGTGATAATTTCACATATTTGTTTAATTTTTTTCCTGAAATACTAGCAATTAGTTGAAATAAAATGCCATGAGAACCAATTTCAACTTTACATACAGCCGTATGCATAGTCAATTCCAGCGACTCGCCGGAGCTTCGCCGCTCGCTACACAAGAACTATAATGCACAGTCGAGCTCCAAAAAAGTGGTACATCGCCAGCGTTTCGCCAAAATGTGACTTATCGCGTAGTTGCCACTTTTTTGGAGCTAGACTGTGCATTATAATCCTTGTGTAGCGAATGGTGAAACTCTGGCGAGTCGCTGGCGAGTGACTATGCATACGGCTGTTAGACTCTCATCGGGAATGTGGGATATTTTCACTAGTTAGCTACGCAGTCCACGTCAACGCCAGGGAACAACTGGTATCAAACATCTTGCGGTTTGAAACTTGGGTGTCTGAACTGAAAGTGGACTCTGATACATGTGCACATGTCAAAGGGTTTGTAACTTGGCTAAGGTCGGTAATGCAAAACCCATACTTGGTGGCCGGCGTGAAGTTAGCTACAACTGGCACCACGGGTCCATGTCTGGCTCCAGTTAAATCTTATCTACCAACCATTTGCTATCGTAGATCACGAAATTTTGTTGAATATTATCATTGTTTATATATAGAAGTAAGATAGTCAATGCCTGTGAAATTGGTGTTGGACGCAAACGCGAGTGTCATCTAGCGTGATTAGTTACAAACATGATTATTTGACGTCATTTTAATGCAGGTTCCTTCAAAAAAACCCTGATTTTAATGCTGTCCTATTGTTTCAATCAAGTTACGACATGACTTGGAGGCCAGATCACTGAAGTTACGACATGACTTGGATGCAAGCTCACTATCGCCATCTACATGTCGCATCCATTTTGATCCAATTATAATCCCATAAGGTTGACTAACTATCTTCTATATAAACAATGATATTATGTATGAAATAGGTATCAGAGGTCCAGTTTACAAATGGTTCCAAAATTATATTTCAGATAGAAAACAGTTTTTCAGTTGCCCTCCCCTCTGTTACTTTTGAACGGTTTGACTTTCAAACATGGAACAAAAACCATTTTGAATGGTATCACCGGTACTACTTTTTGGAATAAAAGATATTGAGGTTGCCCAATAAGCGAGGTGGGAGGGCACATCAATTTAAAAATTTCAAATGGCATAGCATATTATATATGGTTGAAAAGCGAATTCAATTATCTTTTCAACCATATAATTTTTTTCATTGTTGTCAATAAGTATTTTCACAATTTCGATATCTTTGCCTTTCGAAATTTTCGAGTTGATGTGCTCCCAACGCCATCTGTCGATCAATTGAAATGTATCTTCTCTAAAAAAGTAGTATAGGTAATACCATAAGAAATAGTTTTTGTCCCATTGTTCCTCAGATTGGCACTTATACTTGATAATTCGAGTGAATTTGGTAAAAAAAGATATTAACAAAATCCTAACAAATTTAGATGGTTGAAAAAATAATTAATTGAATTCTCTTTTTATTGATGTTTCACTTGACCACCCATGCTATTTGAAATTTTTAAATTGATGTGCTCACCCCCTCTATAAAACAATCACAATGTCGTTTATTTCAATGATTTGTATCAGTGACACCATTCAAAGTGGTTCTGGTTCCATGTTTGTCCGTTAAATCGTTCAAAAGTTAACGAGGGGGGGGGGGGCTAAAATGAGCAGCACTGTATAGGAGATAAATGCAGTACTAAAAAAATTGTCATGTGTGGAGTTCCACAAGGATCCATTTTGGGTCCAACTCTTTTTCTTATTTACCTAAATTCTTTAGCTGATTTGGATTTATCTGGAAAAATTAAATAAAAATGCTTGGTGATGATACCTCAATAATATATGGCGGAAAAAGTCAAAGTGATATCAAAAATGATTTGCAAAATGATCTAAGAAAAATATCATTATGGCTGATCTGTAATAAACTGACGTTAAATTACAAAACAATCGTCAAACGCTAATTTGAAAGATCCGATCAAATTAAGTAATTAGTACATAAAATATTGTTCAATACTGAAATTTTTAGGACTCTTTCTTAATAAACGAAAATTTGTCATGGGCAAGATATTTCGAGAACAAAGGAGGCGGGTTTCACTATTAGTTGGAATAATTCGAACTTTGCTGCCTCTCAAATATTAAAAATCCATATATTTTTCGTTAGCATACTCTAAATTTCAATATTTGATTTCGGTTTGATGCCCTGCTTCGACCTATTTGCTTAAACCTTCGAAATCACAAAATAAAATTATTGAATGTTATTTTAAACTTGATTATTAAAAACCTTATACAAAGCAAGAAAGCTACTGGAGTTACATTCACTATACAAATTGAAAATATGCACAATCCCAAAATTTATATGTTGACAAAATTTAAAAAAATATTGGAAAGAAATTAATTTATTTTGATAGTCAAATTCAAAATATACTTTATGTGTGACATTTTACAATGAACATCCAAATTATTCAATAATTTGTGGTAAATTGCAATTAATAAATAATCTGAAGTATTATACACCATTCCAATTCTTATTTCATGATTATTTTATTAATTTTAAATGTTTTATTTACCTTCATGTTACTTTCATTATATGGAATTTTATTCCCTCTCATAAACTATATGGTAAATAAATTGTGTTAATAAAGCTCTAATTTTGGGACAACCCTCTCTTCAAACTTTAATCACGGCCGGCCTCCACCATATGTCGCGACTAGGGCTACTAGGGTAGCATCCTGAGCCATATAAGGGGTTGTTTCCCTTATAATAAATGCGACTTGGGGTGTAGCTACAGATGGTATAGTTATTGAAAGTCAAGGGGTAGCAAAGGAATATAAACATTTATTATACAACAGGAATACTGGGGAAAATTATATACACATTGTAACATAAGGACATTCAATAATATAATAGGGAACAAATAAAACTCTTACCTAAAACCATCACTAAACCATTACTTAGAGCTGAGGCCAAAAGGGCCTAGCCCAGAAGGCTGTCTGAGCGCTAGGGCTCTCTCCTCTATGGGAGTCTATTACTAACTATCCCCCTTGATTCAAATCACCTTATATTTATATATAGATAGAAATGTTTTGTTTATATGTGGTGTGCACAGTCACGGTCATACAATTCGCTAGTCATCAAACCCGCAATGGACCTTTCCAAGAGATATGAGGTAACACTGAAATTAGAAAGTAAATACGCTAATATCACTCGAGATTTTTTATTTCTTTTTTCTGACCGCTAGTTTATCTATAATCAGAAGAAAATTGGTTTCGTGACGTCACGTCCATCAAAACTAAACTTGGCAACGTTGTTAAAGTTGTGCACCAAATTCTCATTCAAATATAATGTGTCGTATGACAGTTGTCATTTGATACCAGATGGGTTCTTTCGTCTGTTTCACGGTGCGATCAATAAGAATAGTTTGTCTCTGTCTAACTCATTTGCCTACCCATTTGATACAAGTGAAGCAGTTCCATCAGATCTAAACTTCAACGAACACTACCTTGATTCATTTTTTGAGGTTAATGCGATTTTATAAGTTTTGAGAACTTTTGTTGTTTGTGTTCTAAAATTTGTTATTAATTCCTGTATCTCCAGTACCTGTATCCCTGCAATAACTGAACATGTCGAAAAGGTGCTTTGTACCTCGGTAAATTATCCGAACTTCCCTTCACGAAGCCTTGTTCCATATTTTTAATACACAATTACACAAATAAATTCACACCAAATCGTTTATGATAACACCTCACTACACTATTATCGAATTTATCAGTTGAATGTTGATTGTTGAATGTAAATAAAATAAACGTTAACCTCACATCTTCATATAACTTTTGACAGTTGGGAACTGTCATTACGATTTGCTGTGTTGTCACCGCTCGTTCTTCATCAAAAGGATGGTCTGTTCAGAAAATTTGAAAGTTACAAATACAATAAAAAATAGCTATTTTTATCTATGAGTTGATCAAGTGACAATGTATTGATTATTTCTCAACGGTTTATATCATGCTAGAAGTTATATTTTTAAGGAGAACGGTAATTCCTATTTCGGAACGTGGATTATGGTGGGAGATATTTCCGATGAACGTGACGTCAGCGGCACACTTTCAAATGTGATATTTTTTTAAAATGAAAGAAAAATAATGGAACTTTTTGTTAAATGGACTTTTCAGACTAACAACTATCGATTTAAACGAGTTTTGTAATTTATTTTCCGTAAATGTAAAGGTCCATTGATAATGACCTGCAGTCATGACCAAATCAATTAATAACAAGAAATAAAAGATCAGTGCACTAAAACAATTCAAAACTAATGTACAGCATGGGGGCGCACCTGCCAAGGGGCGCCAAATTAAGTTCAAATATTTGAATAAAAGATAAATTTCACATAAAAACATGTCAAAATATCAAAATAATGAATAAATTCGTAGGTTATCATCAAACAGAAAAAAGTGTTGATTCTTATGTTGCTTCTTCAACAATTGCGAGAAGATGATCCTGACGATTTTAAAAATTACATGCGCATGGATGACACAATTTTCAGACAACTATTGAAGAAAAGACTAACTAAGCAAGATACCGCAATGCGCAAGTCAATTTTGACGGATATATCTGCAGATAAATCGTAGTGATTATGTCAAACGACGATAATCAATCGCTTCAACCTATGCCTTGGATTTATCGTACAATTTCAACAGTTTCTACAATCCCCTATCGTACCGTTTTATCTTTACAATTTTAAAGATTCAACGGAAAATCGGTCGATAAATTGTTCCGTGTATCCACCTTAAGTCTTATTCATTCAAAATAGTTAATTTTGTAGAGCTGTCATTATCGGACTGAGTCTTTAGACTACCCAAAAAAATCTTAAAACGTTTGGTTCGGGTTATCCCCAGTAAGCTAAATTCATATTCAGAAATAAATGAGTCATTTCCACAATAGTTCTCGGAAAATTCGACCATAATGAATGATATCCGATTTCAGTATTATTCTTATGTAATGACAATAGGTGGATATACACGGAACAATTTATCGATAAATTGCACCAAATAATCGTTAGATAAATTGTCAAGAAAAATCTCTCAGTTGAATCGTACATGATCTATTAACGAAATGTTTTATTGGACCAATATTTCTGGTCAAATTAATCAGTCCAATTTATTTGTACGTGTGTGTTGTTTGGAACGATTATTGGGTCAAATATAATCAATTTATCTGTAATCGGTGATCTTTCGTCATTTCGAAAAATATGACAAATTAAACGTTGGAATGAAAGAGGTACGAGACGAGGTTCTGGCGTTTAGTTATGTTTGAAGTTTAAATTTGGGCGTTGTAAAAGTTGAACATGGACGAAACTGCTGAGTTACTTGTAGGGATGTTGGACTACACAGTAAAAAACGAAGAAGAAAGACAAGGAATCGTACAAAATGGGTGAAAACATGGTGTTACTGAAAAAAAGAGTTGAATCATATTCCACTTCTTAGACAATTGCGAGTCGATGAGCTGACGATTTCAAAAATTACCTGCGTATGGATGGCACAACCTTTAGACAATAGGGAATATGCATAATTTTTTTTTATTTGTTCAATTAATTTTTTACTTCGTTACAACATAGTAAAAAATATAAATACGGATGAAAGTCTTGGAATTAATTTTTAAAATAATATATAAAATATCGATTGAATTTGACCTATTTGAACGCCTCCATTTTCGCGCGCTGGGGATGACGTCACATGGCGCGGTCAGTGTTGTTCTTCTTCAGTGTCGTTCGTTGAGACGTACTCTGATTGCTCTACTTGCTTGAAGTTGATATTTTATAAAAGAGTAAGACAAATGCAGTACAAGTGTTAGAGAGAGATGAACATATGTGAAAGTGATCTCAATCAACCAGAGCAGTCTTCAATGAACAAGCCTTTCTATAGTTATGGCCATTGACAGTATTGACAGATATTAATTAGGTTAGGGATTTGCGGTTTTAATCGCTATTACGAGAATGGAATATTCTAAAAAACCGTTTTATAGGTATTGTCTACTACCGGAATGCCAAAACACATTTATAAGTACACCAAATAAAGTATTGTTTTCTGTTCCAAGAGATGCGGCAATACGTAAACAATGGTGCAAGGTTATGAGAAGAGGCGAAGTATTTCCAATATTATTATTCATTTATTCACCCAAGAAACATTAAATGTTTTTACAGGGAAGTCAACGATTAATTGGCTATATATAATACGTATATAGGATAAATGAATACAAATTAAATTAAATTGTCAAATCTGATAAAATTCTAAAAAATTAGGAAACTAAGAAATACTCTTTCAGTTGTAATTTGAACTTCAATAGATGTTTTATATTTTTCAAACGGTTAGGTAATTGATTATAAATTATGATACCATCATGCAAAATGCACCTCTTTCCAATTTCAGATGTTGCCTTACTGGGATATAGTTCATTGAAATTTCTTGTTAGGTGTTTATGAATGACTTTATTTTCTGTAAAATGCAAACCAGTATATTTTTTTTTAAATCGGCTTAAATGAATAAACTAACATACTGATAATTTGTAAAGAGATTCCAAGTTCAATATTTTTTTTTGGCTTGTACAAATTTTTTGTTGGTTCAAGATGGGAAAGTTTGTGAATACATTTTATTGATTTATTTTGGAGTTTTTTCAAAGGTTTCAATACAGATTTATTCGCGGATCCCCATATAGATATCAAATATTGTAATTGCGAATATATGAAGGAATAATATATATTCATCAAATATTTACGACATATATATTGTAAAGTATGCCGATAATTGGAGAGATTTTTTTTCTAATTTTTTCAATATGTTTTTTCCAACTTTTACTAATTTCAATAATAGGGAATATGCAAGTGATTTAAATTTGATTTTTTTACTTCCTATACTTGTTAGTCTTGTCATTACACCTACACATTGTTGTGAAGATCATTTCAATGTGAGTACATTGTATTTCGATAGTTAACATGAAGTCAATTGATCAGAAGAAAGTTTTGTATGCATAAATATTTTGTATATCAAGCGGGAGATAACTCTGTTTATACCTGCCTCACCTAAGTGACAAAAGGAAAACTATCATTTGATGAACTATTACTACTTATCAGTTCAGGTATTGTCGGATTGTGCTTTGACAAAACCACTTTTAGTCATTGCTCTTGATAATTTACAATTGTCACTAGACCAAAATCGCAATATGTAATGGAAAACACTACAAATATATAAATAAAAACATTTTCTATGAAAAAGATAAATGTCATAACGTGCTATGTGACGTCATTTTTCGTTTCGACCAATGGTGATGCGTTTCGCAAACTTGAATTCCGCGCGCTTATTATGTACTTTTTGATTGAAGTTTTATGGAGTTAAATACAAACTAAATGATAAACAAGCGGTGTAGGTGTAATGTCAAGACAAAAAAGTATAGGAGGTTAAAAAATCAAATAAATTTAAATCACTTGCATATTCCCTATTATTGGAATTAGTAAAAGAAAAACTAAATAGGCAAGATACGGTAATGCGCAACGCAATTGTACCGCCCTTTCAACACAAACAAGCTTAGACATGTCCTGGCGTGGTTATCGGCCAATTTGGCGGATTTATCTGCAGATGAATCGTCTTGTACGTGTCAAACGACAAATCTATCGCTTCAAATTATTGCTGTTGATTTATCATTTTCTAAAGTCCCCTAACTAACCGTTCAATCTGTACAATCTTGAAGATCTAACGATAAATTGCTCAAATCGTTCGATAAATTGTTCCGTGTATATCCACTTCGAGACTTATTCAAACTAAATATTCAATTTTGTAGAGCTGTCATTATCGGACTGAATCTACCTCAGGCTACCCGAAAAAAATCATAACATGTTTAGTTGGGGTTATCCCCAGTAAGCTAAATTAATATTCATAAATAAATGAGTCATTTCCACAATAACAGTTCTCGGAAAATTCGACCATAATGAATGATATCCGATTTCAGTATAATATTTATGTAAGAAGTAGTAAGAACAATGCCATCAGTGTCACTGATGGAATAAATGGAATGCGTTTTATATTTACCTGGATATGGTATCCGTCCATATGTGACAAGCTCAGTGAGAAGGATTCCAAATGACCAAACGTCAGATTTAATGGAGAATTTGCTATAATTGGCAGCTTCGGGTGCTGTCCATTTTATCGGGAATCTTGCGCCAACCCGGGCCTCGTATTCATCTTCCTGTGAACAAATTTCACACATTAATATTAAACAGTTCGGACCATAAAGTATGAGATATACGGAAAAAAACTAACTATATTAAAAAAGTAAGGAAAAATATTTTCTGTGTTTGATTGTGCATGTCCGATGGCTTAAAAATCGATAATGACATATGTCAGTTGTTGTTTAAAGCAAAACCTCTTCTGAACTGAATTATTCACGGTGAATTTTTGCAGCAGTCTTGAGTTATACGTTATTAATAATTAATTATCAAAAGTAAATTATAATTTTTTATAAATCACTGTCTTGGTAATTGCCATAATCAATACAAAGTTTGACAAATAAAATAGTATAAGTGAGTTATAATTCATAAGTCACTAGTGATTTATAATTTATAACCCACGAGTAGGTTTTTTTCACTCAAACTTCGAAAATAAGCCATTACAATAACCTTACTTATTTATGTCAAAATCCAAATCTGAATTGGACGCTTAGGTATTAGTTTTATTTACGGCAATATGTCACACAAGCATACATTTAGTCATCTCTCAAGTAGGAGATTGCAGATAACAGATTAAAAGCCCTCGGGTTTTATTCAGAACATAATTCACACTCAAAGATTTTTGTTTTAGAAAATGCATGTCGTTAAATTCGAAGATTTATGTTCAAAGAATAAAACCTTGAGTTAAAAAGTTCCGGGGTTTATTCAGAACATAAATCTTCGAATTCAACTAGTTAAATGTTCAAACAAAAACGTTTTCGTAGAACTCGAAAAATGTATCTGTTATGTACTCAAAACCACTGCAAACATTTAAAAAAATGGTTACTCCAATACATACAGGAGAAGATAAAAAAGTTGTATTATTATCGACTTATTTCTTTCATTGATAACATTGCCAACATTTTGGAGAAATGTTTTAAAATTAGATTGACAGATTTTCTTGAAAAACATAACTTATTGTTTTCAAACCAATTTGGATTCAGAGGAAAAAAGGGATCAGAGAATGCTATATTCAATCTTAAAGAAACTATTTATAAATCCTTAGATAATCAAAAGAAAACCATTGGATATTTTTAGATTTAAAGAAAGCGTTTGATAAAGTTTCACATACAAAATTATTATCGAAATTAGAACAAGTTAGAGGAATCTGCCTAAAACAATTTGAAAGCTATTTATTTGAAAGTTAACAAAATGATCAGATTGATCAAATCAAAACTTATTCTAGAAAAGTGAAATGTGGTGTTCCCCAAGGGTAAGTTCTAGGACCTATTTATATTTTATTTATATCAATGATTTGTTAAATACGGAAATTAAAGGAAAGTTTATATAGGTAGTGGGAATGCCTGGGAAGAACTGACTAATTTGAATTTAAAAAAATCTCATTTTGTGACATTCACATTGCATGAAAATATGCAACCAATAAAAAAATTGAAAAATTGAATCCATACTATTTCATGCCTAAAAAATGAAAATCAGTATAAAAGTACTGAACATATTTTCAAAGTTGATGTAATAAAGTATCTAGGAGTTCATTCAGATTGGAACTCTATAAATTTAGGTTGTTAAGAAACATTGTCAGTCGTAAATTAATTATAAGTTTTTATTATAATCTCTTTCAGTCTATCTTGGCATATGGCATAATAGGTTTAACATCAGTTTAAAAGTATACCTTGAATATTATTTTTTTAAAACCATTTGGTTATTTTTCTAAAATTATATTTGAACAATATAAAATTTTATCTGCAAAACAATTATTTTATAAAGCATCAACAGCTTACATAAGAAAAATTTACAAATGGATAATCATAATTATATAACATAAATATGAAACACAGAATAAAATTGATAGTTGATATCAAATGAAAAAAAGTTCTCTGACTTTAATGCAACAACATGCAATTTCTATACTTAAACAGATTTATAATAAATTGCCAGTTTCTAAAAAAAACTTTATTAGTTCAAAATAAAATCAAATACTGGGTGATTAAGAATTCTGAAAATTTGGAAAATTATTTGGATATGAAATAATTTTGAATTTTGATGTTTTAATTGGTACGTACCAACTTAGTTTTTTGTTACTGTTTTCATGTATACAAAATGTGACCAATATTGTGTAGGAATACATTCAAGTTCATTTTGCTATTTTTCTTTGTATGTATATATTATGGATATTCAGTATGTTTGTATTTCACATGATTAGAGACAGATTTTAACTTATTTGATCATGTTTCTATGAAAATTTTACTTCTATTTATTGTATTTTGATATTTTATTTGTTACTAACAATAAAACAAATAAATAAATTCACAGTCAAAAACACTTTTTTCAAAATGTACAGATTTCTACAACAAAAAGTGATAATAATAATAAATAATTTACCTTAATTAATCTGGCTAGACCGAAATCCGCAATTTTCACAATATTCCCGTCGGCCACCAGAACATTCCTCGCGGCAAGGTCCCTATGTATGTAATTCTGAGATTCTAAATAGGCCATCCCCGCCGCTATCTGCGCGGCCATATCTATCAACTGCGTCAACTTCAACCCTTTCCCCTTCCCCTGCAGGAACTCGAGCAAGGAACCGTTCCTCATCAGTTCCGTGATGATGTAGATGGGTTCTTCGATGGTGCACACGGCGTACAGCTGGATCAGCTTCTGGTGCCGCAGTTTCTTCATTATCTGCGCTTCGGCGAGGAAGTCCTTGGGATCCATCGTGCCCGGTTTCAGCGTCTTTATCGCGACCGCCGTGGTGTTGTTCCACATCCCCTCCCACACTTCCCCGAACTGGCCGTGGCCCAGTTTTCGGATGAATTTCAGGGAGGTTCGTTCGATTTCCCATTGGTCGCGCGTTCTATGGGATAAACCTTCGGGTTGGGGTTTTTCCACCTGAAATAAGAAAAATAATGGCGTTAGATGCGTTCACGAACATCGCTAGGGTACTTTTGGGTAAAGAAGTACTATAAGAGCACAAGAAGCATTGCTCCTAAATGGTGAATTTTATGTGACAATAAACTCTTAGATGAATTTTGAACTAATTTAGACAGTTTCTGACTAGGATAATGGCTCTATTAATTAAGATGTCTTAAAAAAGCACTGGTGTACCGACCGATTAGATTTTGTTAGATTTTTCTGAAGACAAATGAAATGCTCGTTTGCTTCTGTAATCCAGAGATGGCGTCCGCATGGAATTTTAGTTAGGGTCACTGAATCCTAGAAGGCTTTGGCATTCTTACGAGTATGGCCAATGGGTGGAGTCTAATAGTTCTAATTTGTTTTAATACTTCCATGTTTCCAAATAACCTACAAATGCGCCAATTAGGAAGCAAGGAGCATAAGAGAGAAGGAGAGAACAGGTAATTTTGGAAGAAAAAGTTGGGTTATATGCTATTTTCTCAAAAAAAGAGTTTTGTTCTTTTTGAAAGTCAGTATGTCATGTTCTCTTGTTGATTGGATATATACCAGCTCCTACTTCTTATTTTTTTTATGGATTAAAATTGACAGGTGTACAATTAACTAGAATTACAAGAAAGCGTCGGTTGACTGCTAACAACTCAAAAACCAAATAATATCGATTACCGAATTTGAATCTTACAGAAGTGACTATTCGTGAACATGTCAAATACATTTGCTGAAAGCCTCTCAGAGGAAATCAAGCTTTGGCCAATTCTGGTTTGAACACATATAATTCCTTTCCAAAAACTTATTAAAAAACGAAAAATTTTTCTAAAAACATTTCGATTTATATAGAAGACCAGATTTGTTCGGATCCCCAGGTTATAACTGCCAGATTCAACCGCTTCTTCATCCAATCTTCCCATGATAATATCAGAAAAAATACCTACTCCCAGCATACATCCAGTATATTTCTTCAGCATGTAAATGAAGAAGAGATAGAACATGTGATAAAACATAAATTAAAAAATGAACATTCCTCTGGCATATGTTATAAAACTCATTTCGACTCAAATCACAAAACCCCTGTCATATCATAAATGAGTCTTTTCAGGATGGAATTTTTCCAAGCAGGCTGAAAATGATACTTATAACACCTCTTATCAAAAAAGGAACTCTGCATAATATGGAAAATTACAGAGCAATATATCCTTTGATATCGAAAAATTTTGAATATAGCATGCTGAATTTTTTGACGGGATTCCTGTTGAAGAATGATATATTTCAGCTTTATTCTGTGATATGAGTCGAAGTTTTTACTGCGTACTGAGCTTTTAATGCAAAAACTTTATAATTTCATAGAGGAAAACTTCATGAATGGTTTAAATCATATTTTCGAAGTCGTACTCAAAGTGTTAAAATGTATCATAGAGTAGATACAATGCATATAAAGCTTTGTTTTTAAAAAGTGTTTTTTAACGTTCAATTTATTTTGTACATTTCAGCGTTATATGTCCTTCAATTATCTGTTAATAGGTGAACCAGTTGCCCAGTGGAATGCGCATATTTGCTAACCCTTGGTATCCTTAATGGATACATACGTACTACCAAAATTATTCGACTGCCCGATGTTTTTCACAATTTTTTCGGATTTTTCCAATTTTCTTTAAGTGAATTTTCGAAATTTATTTCGAGGAGGGGGGCCGAGCTCCCCGACTGATATTATTTGCCATAATTTTCCACGTCCGAAACCATTGGAAATGTTTCTCTACCCACCATTCAGGTGTGCAGGGAGGTTAAATTATTTTAAATTAAATTATGCGGCGTTCCGATATTTTTACGGGATTTTCGCGAGTTTTTGCAAGTATTTTCTAGAAGGAAATTATATGTGTACCAGAGCAATTGGTTGGAGGAACTGGTCTAAGTTTCAGTTACAAGATTTGACCAGATACTAACACGGCAAGTTAAATAAAATCTTGTAACAATAATAATTGAAATTATGTAGGTATCTTAGACCATTATCCAGTACAAATATAAGTACTTGTGGTAGAGTTTACTGTCACACATGACTGGTTTAAATTTTTCGAACTTCAATCAACTTTGGGAAATTTATAAAACTAGCAATTCAACATATCAATTTGAAAGGAAATATAAATTCTTACTGACTATATGAGGACTAAGTACAATAGTGAAATACAATCTAATAAGTTAGTTAACAATAATGTTTACACATCATGAGTAATTCTCATGGCATTAATAGTTTTATAAATCAACCTTTCTATATCTTCAATCATAAACATGCAAAATAAACAGCTATTGACTTTATTTGAAAAACACAAATAATAACTGATAACGATTGTGGAAAAAATAAATATTGAAATAAACATGGAGAAAGCAGTCATAACAGCGAAACATTGACAATGGAATAAAAAACTAGGTATGTGCTTTCAACAGTGTAGAGATTAGAAATAGACGATTCATTTTTGGGTTTCGGTAAAAGCATACAACTAACGTAAATACAACATTATATAGAAAATATTAAATTTAAAATGAATAAGAAAAATTACATGCTGCTGACTGGAATTATTGAGTTGATACTTTAGTGAAGAAAATGTTCTGAAAACTACCCTAATAGACCAGTCCCCAGTAAAAAAAATCGAGCGTCACTCCTGATGATGGTAGCGTTGTAAGCGAAACGTTAAGTATTTTCGTGAAGTGGAGACACATTCCTCAAATTATTCACATAATACGAGGCTATTGGTGACAGCAGACAATAAAAATGAGAGGAGAGCAACAATTAATTTTTCATCAAGCTGGGAAGTGGTCTTGAAGATGAAAAATGCATCAAAATGACACTCAAGAGTGTGTTAAGAAATGTTTTTCTATTTTCATACAAATACAGAGCAAATGTGATGGAATGTAACGTGAGGAAAAAACAACATACCTCGGGTATCTTACTCTGCACAGAAAAGTAACGCAGATATTAATAAACAAACATAAAACAAATAATAGTGACATATAAGTATAGCCAATAGCTGTCGAAAACTGTTTCTTATTGTTTATTTTCAAATCAATTCAAGTATATCTCACCTGTACGCAAGGTTTACAAAGGTTGACACACAAGCCATCCGCGTCATTACTGTAATGTAGTACTAGCTCTTGGAGAGTTCTAAATGTAGTTCTTCGAGCTATGAAAAATCCTCCTTCGTCTAATTGTCGTATTCTATAATGCTTGACAGTATCTCCATCACGAACTGAAAGGCAAAACACCATTACATTAAAATAATGATGAAATTGAAAAAAATATATACGGGGCGTGGCAAATTGGAATGAGCGTCCGACCCTGGGAGCAAAGGTCCCAGGTTGCAGCCCCAGTCCAAGCTGGGATTTTTTTTCAATTTAATTTGACAGATTAAATTATCGTGGCTCGACTGGGGTGAGTCCTGCATGATTCCCTGTTTCTTTCAAACTAACAGTGCTGCTCCTATGGAGTTAGTAACAAAGCCTGCTATGCCATTATAAACAACAAATTTTAAAAAATTGAAAAAATGCATAATATTACTAATATCCAAATCGGGTTCTACTGTTGAGCTCAGAAAGGCTTGAAATATTTATTTATGGAATCGATATGATTTTTTCCAACTAATAATAGGTGACATTTGTGATATACAGGATGTTTATTAAGTACTTGTACAAACTTAAGAGGGTAAATCTTTGACTAATTTTAAGATAGAAAGTTCATATGAACATATATCCGCAAATGTTTAGTTTCGGAGATACAGGGTGTTGAAGTTGAAGTTTTATTTTCAATTATTTTGAATGACTTTTGCATACAATTAATTCTTCGCAACAAAATTTGGTGAGTATTAATATTTATGTAGCACTTAGAGGGCGCTGTGTACGATAACATTATTTATTTGAATTCGCTCTATCTTTTTGACAGTAAACTTTTGATATTTTTTATATTTACATCTTAATCCTGAACCTTTTTTGAGAAAAAATGTATACCCGCTCTACAACGCTAGGGGCAATCCTTTTTGAGAAATTTGCAAATTGCTGCATCGATGCAGGTTATGGGGTCACTTATGCGCCAGATGAAGTTGCTCAGAACTTTACAAAAACTGAGTATGTGATAGATCTCGCTAAAATAAATAAACTTTTTTCCACGAAGATGTATCGAGAAATAATTTATTTTCAATATACAAGTTTCAACACCCTGTATTTTGAGAACGAATAATTTTTCGATGCATCTTGATATGAAAAAAGTTGTTTATTTTGGTAAATTTCTGCGCAATTTTATCTGGAGCCTAGGTGACCCCCCCCTAACATGCATCGATGCAGAAATTTGAAAATTTCTCAAAAACGGTTGTCACTAGCGTTTTTGAGCGGGTATACCTTTTTGCTAAGAAAAGGTGTAGGAATAAGATTTGAATATTTTTCTTAAGATTCGCTTATTTTCGACAAAACTTCAATTACTTTGGATGCCAGTCGAAGGTTCAAATCCGAGCGACTGCAGAAATTTTTCTGACGGCCCGTGCAAGTGCTAGGAATCACACGTAAAATAATAAGACCACGTTAATCCTTCGCTCGCACAAGTTTCAACTTTTGAGGGCTGCCGTTCGTAAGGGTACGACAGATGGTTAACGGAAAAAACAAAACAACAAACAATTCAGCAGCGCACGGTATTAACAATTATATAGAGCATATAAAAAGTTGATTTCAAAGTAGAACACGAGAACAAAGATATAAATCTGCATTGGAAAGTTTTAAGTTGTGTGTTGCATAAATTACTGAATGTCCTGTATGATACGATACTGATGTTAGTTGATGAACAATTTCTTATAAATTTTGTTTAGATAATGAAGGTATTTATTAATCAAAAGGCGGTATTTTTATTGATTCCAAAGGACTTGCACGTGAAGTCTTGAACAATAAAAAGAGTATCTTCTAGATGTCTTTCTCAACAAAAAATTTTTTATATGACACATGAATCATTTGTTTTTTTTTTCTGATTTTTATAACTCGTTATTTGGTTGTCTCAATATTAATAAATTCAATTATTTTAATTATACCGATGGGGACCAACAGAGTATTAATTAGTATAATTAATATCATGTATTATCATACAACCATGTAGCACTGATAAAAAAATTTTTCAAGCATTTTTTTTTTGTTTAACTCTCCACAAGAACATTCCTATTGTTGTTGGGTTTGAGTAGCTCTGAGCTAGACTTCGTCAACAAAGAGGAAACTCTCCTGTGAATTTATTCTTCACTTGAGCAACTATTGGTATTTTTTCAAATGATGTCGATTTATTATTACCATTATTTCAATAAATAACAACATTTATCTGATTCATTTCACACGTATAGCTATAACAGATTCTGAACATCAAAGTTTTCGATTAATTCGTGCAACTGAATACATGAATATTTCAGTTATTACAGGTGGCTGTGGCTTTTGTATTGAACATTTTCTGATAGTAGGTCATGTTTTGCAGCAAATCGCAAAAAACCGTTTTCAACCCCTAAACTGCATCCCCATTTCACCATTTAGAGTGTTTTCGTGTATAAATATTTTTTCCTTTAAAGTTGGAACCTCAACATTTTCCACCTGGTCCTTGCCTGTTTATCTTTTTTCTTTTACACAAACATTATATGCACCAGCCTAGAAAGGATTTGCACATTGAACAAGCAAACATTAATTAAGAAAAACGACGGAAAACTGGTATCCCTTCAACTTACAGTGGATTTATGCTTGCAGTAGTCAAAAGTAAGAATATTCGTCAATGATTGGTCGAACCGTTTATTCCAACCAATCATTGACGAATATTCTTCCTTATGACTTAAAACTTATGACTTATGACTGCTGCATAAATCTACCATTCGTTTTTCAGACTTATGGCAGATTTATGCAGCAGTCATAAGTCATAAGAATATTCGTTAATGATTGGTTGAAATAAACGGTCCAACGACGAAAATTCTTACTTATGATCCTTATGAATAAAAACTTATGACTTAAAAAAAACTGCTGTAGAAATCCACCATTAGCTTTTACTTCTCATTTAGCGTTCGGACTTTGATTGTTTTTCCCGGGAGAGTTTTTAAATCTGCCAGATCTAGTGCATTGTAAGGTTATTCTCCTGACCACTTGATCAATCAGAGAAAGTAGAACGTTTGCCACCAGATGGTGAAGCTACCGCAAATTTATTAAATATGGACTTAGCTGGTTTTTCCCCTGTACCCTTCATGTTATGTAAATCCATTATAAAGAAAAAATTGAAAAACAGTAAAAAGAAATTTCTTTCAATGAGTCATAACCTCATCCGTCAACATTACGTAACATGCTAACGAACAGTCGTTACCGACCGATGATGAACCCTTTACTCCCATAAACACCTAACTATGTAGGCTTATTATGGCAAGAACCTGTCAGAAAACAACTACTCCCCTGGCTAAGACCACGACGGGTATTGAATTAAATCTAACAGCTACTTGTGCAACGTTCCTCAAAACATCAAAGGACGTAATTGCAAGTGCCCTCTATGACCAACCAGCAGAATTATGTTTTGATTTGAACGGGGTGACCACCTGCAGACTAGTTTCGAGGTTGTTGCCTCTCATCAGTGCAAGGGCAGGTCAACACAGACAGCACTGAAGCCATCTGTTCCCCGTCCAAACCAATACACACTCCGCTGATTAGTCAATTCTGGTTCACGAGTTGAAAGCAGTTTCTAGGCCGCGCCACCTAGCGAGCAGAGGAAGACACTCCGAATCTCCGGGTTGAGAGATTTAATCGAAGAAGACAGAAATCTTTGGGAGATCGTTTGCTAACGAACAGTCGTTACCGACCGATGATGAACCCTTTACTCCCATAAACACCTAACTATGTAGGCTTATTATGGCAAGAACCTGTCAGAAAACAACTACTCCCCTGGCTAAGACCACGACGGGTATTGAATTAAATCTAACAGCTACTTGTGCAACGTTCCTCAAAACATCAAAGGACGCAATTGCAAGTGCCCTCTATGACCAACCAGCAGAATTATGTTTTGATTTGGACGGGGTGACCACCTGCAGACTAGTTTCGAGGTTGTTGCCTCTCATCAGTGCAAGGGCAGGTCAACACAGACAGCACTGAAGCCATCTGTTCCCCGTCCAAACCAATACACACTCCGCTGATTAGTCAATTCTGGTTCACGAGTTGAGAGCAGTTTCTAGGCCGCTCCACCTAGCGAGCAGAGGAAGGAATTGACTAATCAGCGTAGTGTGTATTGGTTTGGACGGGGAACAGATGGCTTCAGTGCTGTCTGTGTTGACCTGCCCTTGCACTGATGAGAGGCAACAACCTCGAAACTAGTCTGCAGGTGGTCACCCCGTCCAAATCAAAACATAATTCTGCTGGTTGGTCATAGAGGGCACTTGCAATTGCGTCCTTTGATGTTTTGAGGAACGTTGCACAAGTAGCTGTTAGATTTAATTCAATACCCGTCGTGGTCTTAGCCAGGGGAGTAGTTGTTTTCTGACAGGTTCTTGCCATAATAAGCCTACATAGTTAGGTGTTTATGGGAGTAAAGGGTTCATCATCGGTCGGTAACGACTGTTCGTTAGCAAACGATCTCCCAAAGATTTCTGTCTTCTTCGATTACGTAACATGTCCAATTCGGTAAAGTTAAGACGTCATACAATTTAGTATTAATTTTTTTTAAATATCCCCATTGATCTTCGAATTTCAAAACTTTTTTTACGGCATATTATTGAAAACATGAATGTGCAACTTTGCCTTCAATTACCATCCTCGAGAACACAATTTGAGTTAAGCGGTACAGACTCCATATTTTGAACCGCCAATCAAATGGGAAAAAGCTATAAAAAATAGTATAATCTAAATGAAACTTACCTGATAGTGAATAGTCGTTATGTCTGCTCTCGGAATCTCGTATCAGGAACGCCCCATGCTCGTTTTCCGGAAGTAGTAACTTTTTTTCTGCTTCTATGCGTTTAATTTTGCGGAAATACCATCTGAAACAAATAAATCCGTGTTAAAATGTTGAAATCGAAATCAAGACAAATAAATTCAGAATTCTTTGGAAGAACTGGGGTGGAGGGGTAAAAAAAAAACAATTGACCAACTCAATTAAGCATTTGGTGAACACCAGATTGATTCATCATCGCTAGTATTCGTCAATACTATTTGGAGATACTCCTAAGATCTATTACTGATAAAGAATGAATCTTGGAGTCACTTCAGAACTGTTTCAAATATGAGTGGATTTCTCGTCAACAGGTAGTTACCTACTAGCAAATATTTTACAGGCAGTCATGATGATCATTTTGTGATTCGGTCTTAGATTCACTTATGAAATTAATATAATGTAAAAAACAATTTTTATTGACTTTTATTCAAATGCACTGTGAAAAATAATTTCTGTAGATGTGTGGAGGTTATTCTGTAACAGATCCAAAACTTTCCGCGCAAAGTTTTCAGTTTGTATGCAAAAGTGACGAGCTTTTGTTACTAACAGAATAACCTACGTCACATAGAATAAAATAGAAATTTATTGACCATTTAAGGTACAGGTAGTACATATGGCACATTATAATATGTATTCAATAAATAATTAGGAAAATAATAAAATAAAATTACATATACAAAATTGGTTAAAACAAACAGAATAAATCAACAGATAAAATTAAACATTCACAAACAGAAAAACATTGTTAAAACCTACTATCAAGTAGTACATAATATGACAAGTCATAAAAAAGTTATAATAAAAAAGCGAGTATTATAATAATATGAATATACAAATGACATAAACTTGTTAAAAACATACATAGAAATTTCAACTCATAAAATTACACATTTCCAAACAGAAAAACATACTTAAAACCTATTAGACACATAACTGGGTAACACCCAAATATTCTGATATGCTGTAAAAACAATTAGTTACAAGAAGATTTTTTACAGCTGATTTTCATTTGAGTTTGTCAGGAATTTGCTTGATTTTTAGTGGGAGCTTATTGTATAACTTGTTGTTGTGTTGATGTGCAGTTGAGAGAGTGGGTAGATATTTAAGGTTTTGTCTTGCGTACATCAGACACTTGAGGATATATACAGTGAGCACGTAAAGGTTGGAACAAATTCGTTAAATGCTTGATATGGCCATTAGGGAAAATAAGCTCAGACACGTCGATTTTATTTTTCGGTGGCGCATTTTTTGGCCTACTTATATTTTTGATGACGTCATCCTTGTTCAAGTTATGACGTAATCATAATTTTTTTCAAATGGCATTACCCTATTTTGATAATATCTTCAAAAAGAACGCATTTTGCTGTGTATGGATGTCATATTTTTTCTTATGTTACATAACCGCATGTTCGAGAAATAAAAGATATTTCATTACTCACAATAATGTAATATTACGTCTGTTAACGTGAACTTTTGACTTGAGGTATCCCCACAAAAAAAATTTAGTGGGGTTAGATCAGGAGATCTAGCTGGAAACTCTAAAAATCCTGCGATCGAAATAATCTTCATTAAGCTCATGAATTACTTTCACTTCATATGGGTGCCACTTATTCCTTTTTAAATCATTTTAAAACAGACGTTTGACACATTGATTGCTCCAATGCAACTAGATACTGACTGTACGTAAATATGTTTCTGAAATTCTGCTTAACAATAATAGTTAGCTATCAAATAATTGTGGTATGAATAAGTTATCGACACCATGCAAAAAGCGAAAAATGACGCAAAGATATTTTAATGATTTCAGGTTATGGGGATAAGACTAGTACGCAAGCTGAGGTTTGTGACTTATTTAACTATAAATATCCCGATAGACCTATTAGACGTTGGACAGCGATCAAAGTCGAAGCAAAATTTAGAAATTTTGATAATGTAGGTGATAATTATACGAAAGGTCGTCCTGGCGTTACGGAAGATCAACAATTGGATGTAATACTATCATTTCAAGAAAATACTCATATGAATCATGAACTTAATGAAGATGATTTCGATAGTAGTCGATGATTTTTAGAATGGCCAGCTAGATCTCATGATCTAACCCCACTAGATTTTTTGTGGGGATCCCTTAAGTCAAAAGTTTACGTTAACAGATCGAATATTACATTACTATGAATAATGAAATATCTTTTATTTCTCGAACATAAGGTTATGTAACATAAGAAAAAATATGACATTCATACACAGAAAAATGCGTTCTTTTTTAAAGTATTATCAAAATAGGGTAATGCCATTTAAAAAAATATATAATGACGTCATAAATCGAACAGTGATTACGTCATCAAGAATATGATTAGATCAAAAAATGTGTAACTGAAAAATAAAATCGACGTGTCTGAGCTTATTTCTCCTAATGGCCATATCAAGCGTTTAACGAGTTTGTTCCAACCTTTACGTGCTCACTGTATACAGGGAGCACTTAGTAGTTCATTCTGAATCATAGTTGGTTTACAACTATCCATATATCCAACAAATATCCAACCTTAAAAACCCTCACAGACCAATATCCAATAGAAACATACTGTTATCACAAAACTCGTCCGCCATCTTGATATTATGAGTTTTGACAAAAAAAATCATAAACTCCGAAATCCCCCGAAAATCTCCACAACAATTTTGAATAGAATCTGAGCATAATCACAAAATTCGTCCGCCATCTTGGAGCCGCCATCTTGAATTTTGTCAATATATTCAAAATCTCCGACCTCGAAAGCCCCCACATACCAATTTTGAATCGAAACGACCCATGATCACCAAACTTGGCTGCCAAATTTAATTTAAGAATTTTGACAAAAAATCAAGATCTACTCCGAAAACCCCCAATTTTGAATTAAATCGAACCATGATCACAAAACTCGACCACCATCTTGGAGCCGCCATATTTAGTGACATTTCATTTTCATATTCGTCTCAGCAAACACTTTCGTTCGATTCCCATGTCATGGGGGTGCACATGTTTTCGAAATCTTTTGGGATTTCTTGAAATACCTGGGGCTGCCAGTGATTTCGTCGCAGGCAATTTGGAAACGATTTCCTTGGATTTCTTGTAATTCAAAAGGATTTCCAAAAATATTAAAAACAGATATTTTAAGTTAAATCTGAAATGATTGCTATGCCGTAATACAATCAGATTGAAATTATTTCATCATTAGTCAGAATAATGAAAAGAAATGAATAAAACACCAATTTGACACGTGATTTTATCAATCGGTTTTTTTTCATATTTTTGCCAAACAAAGTTTTTGTGGAAAATAAAAAATTATCGTATGTTATATCACAAGACCTATAAAGGACCCCGCACAATATCATGCGAAAATGGACCACAGTGGGATTTGCCTGAAATTGACATATGTTATTGGTATTAAGCTTCTGATCAAATGTTCTCATTGGCCCAATCTTCTAAGTCCAATGATTTAGCTCTCAGGGCCGTATTTAGTATAGGTGCCAAATAAACAGTGGCACTTTTTTCCCAAGTCCATAATTTTTTTTTCTATTAGAAGTTAATTAAATAAGAAATATTGCAAAATCTCAGCATTTGTCTTTCAGCACAAGTCCTCTGTGAAACATGTTTTGTCCTACAGAACCGTATTTATTGAAACTGTATTTGCCATAAGTAATCGATAAAACACTGAATCAAATTGATTTTGTTATAACTTTCTTATTTCCTGATCTATGTCAGTGGTTGATAGCTTGTTTGATAGATGAATGTAGCTTTCTTTGTGTACAAAACAAAAGTGGTCGCCATCTTAATATCCAAGATGGCCGTCCCAACATATAAACATTATGTAGGACTTATCTTAGCTTTTTAAGAAAGATTGTAATAGGAAAAAATAAGAACTAAATTGGTTTTTTACTCTTTTTGAATTATCTAACT
The DNA here is from genome assembly GCA_944452925.2 of Chrysolina oricalcia. Lineage (NCBI taxonomy): Eukaryota > Metazoa > Arthropoda > Insecta > Coleoptera > Chrysomelidae > Chrysolina > Chrysolina oricalcia. Next base: position 13,842,152 of record OX101811.2, on the reverse strand, counting down.
CTATAATATAATTATAACTCTACTCTCTGATCTTAGAGTAATAATTTCATGAGATTTAAAAACGATAAAAATACAAATGAATGAACCTGGATTTATTAGAACTTTGAGTGTATTCTCGATTCAGGAGGAGAGAAAAATATCAAGTATTTATTTAATAAACTATGCATGAAAACCAGCCTGACGAGAATAATGAAGAAGATGTATCGCAAATAGCTGTTGCAAATCAGGGGCAAAGACACCAGTAACATATGCTCATATTTGTAGCATATTGTGGTATTTGGGATTTGCCCGCCATAATTAATATGTGAATTTTCCAAGATGCCGCAAATCGTCCAGAGCAAGATGCAATACTACAGCAGCTGTAAGTATTCGAGTATTATTTTGATAATGAGTTCTCAACTTTTTTGTTCTCTTCCACCATCCTGGAAATATCGGTTTCAACTTTGTTAGTTATGAATTAGATATAGTTTTAATAAGATGGTAGTGTTATATTAAAGAGTTAGATAATTCGAAAAGTAAGTAAATGACCGATTTCAACAATAAAAACATTGTAAATTGTGAAAGGCTTTCGCGGCCATCGTCACTTACATGGTGGTTCTATAAACATACGTCGGCCTTACAACCCAAAGAACCACCATGTAAAAAAAAAACATTGTAGTTCTTATTTTTTACTGTTATTATCTTTCTTAAAAAGCTACAAGATAAATCCTACATAAATAAAGTTTATAGGTTAAGGTTAGGCCGTACATCTTCGATATTAAGATAGCGACCACTTTTGTTATGTCCAAAAAGAAAGCCACATTCATCTATCAAACGAGCTATCAACCACTGACATAGATGAAGAAATAAGAAAGTTATAACAAAATCATTTTGATTCAGTTATTTGTGGACCACTTACAGTTGTACTAAATACGGTCCTGTAGAACAAAACTTGTTTCACAGGGGACTTGTGCTAAAACACAAATGCTGAGATTTTGCCATAATTCTTATTTAATCAAATTCTAATAGGAACGAAAAAAATTATGGACTTGAGAAAAGAGTGTCAGTGATTATTTGGCACCTATACTAAATACGGCCCTGGGAGCTAAATCATTGGTCTTAGAGGATTGGGCCCATAAAAACATTTGATGAGAAACTCAATACCAATAACATATGTGAATTTCAGGCAAATCCCACTGTGGGCCAATTTCCTAAACTATCAAAATATTTTGAGCATGATTTTGCTTGGAAAATAGTTGAATGCACAATAATTTAATAAAATCCCGAGACTGCAAAGCGGTCGAGGGGTTTTATTTTGAAATTATTGTGCATGAAATTATTTATCAAAAAGCACAATCATGCAAAAAATATTGTGATAGTTTATCCATTAAAATGTATAGGTCGTGTGATATACGACAAGATTATTTCTTGAATGAAGTAGATTAAAACCAACAACAAAGAATTTTATTGATAATGAACACCGACATTTTCTAACAATTTCTTTATTATAAGTACATTGAGAAAATTATTATTTTTATTTTGTATCCGTACAGTTGTAATAAAAATTGCAATTTGTATAGGTCACAAATGTTTGTTTTCATTGCTATTTATATTAGATGAGACATTGGTATTTAATGAAGACGATTGGGCAGATGAAGCTGGAACAGAGGCTGCCAGATTGTTGGCAGTTGTTGATAGACCAGTTGTTTTAATATCATACATGTTTCTTATTTTGTTAATTATATCCAGATGATGAGTGGGATCCTTTTGGAGATATGGTTTAATAGAAGATGCGCTGTTATGTCCTGGGATTTTGATTAGTTGCTGTTCATGAACTCCACTTTTAGCTAGCTTACGAACTGCTGTTGATCGGTTAGAATGGTTAGTTATTTTTGCTTTCTTGAATCCGATTGTCTGTCCATGAAATCATGTTTTTACTGTATCAGCTATCTTAGGAGGACGATAATTCACTTGAATATACAGGATATGTACGAAAGAACCGGCCATATATTTCACCAATTTTTCAAATCACTCTGTACGAAATGAATGAATTGTGATTAATGATGGAATAAGAATAGTATATTGCATGCCAAAATAATTTTATCAATATTTCTTTATTACATCGAATTTTCAGACATTACTAAAATGTTTTTATTTTTCACTCTGTACATAATGATATAATCTGCACCATCTGAATGATATTCAGTAATATGAAGGTACGTTGATGAAAAGAACAGAAAAAAATGCAGTTGGCACTTTCAAATTTCGAGAAAATAATTGAATATAAATTACTGATTTTTAACTTGAAAATCTACCTGTCTACGAACTTTGCGATTTTGCTCGTTTGTACTTCGAATACTACAATATACTAAAAATTCAGACAATTTCACCGAGAACCATTTTACCTATAAAAAGTGCGGGGTCCTTTGTACACATATTTAGGTAGTGATTATTCGCTCGTTGGAAACCAAAACTGTAATGATTTTGGAATGCCCATTGCCGTACATCCAATGCAATAACTTGCAACAAAATTGTATATGATATCCCCTTCATTAGTGAATGGATTGCCCTGATTTAAAATCAGTAGACATCGACCGATTGCTAAAGAAGCAAAAGTGTGAAGGTAATTCAAATGAACAATTAAGGTTATCTGTATGCTGTGACTCAAATAAGCAAATAGATTCCGACCGTGTTTAATTTTTTTAATTATATTCGATCAAGAATTTATTGCAACTTCATGATTCTAGAATATACTTTTACCAAGTGATTAGTAACGGAGAGTGACGTTCAAGCGTCTCAAAAGTAATGGGTAATTTTTTGAAACGGGTAGGTACTATCCAATATCCATTATGATGTTCTCATTAAGATAATAAAACTAATAATATAGAATAATATATTGAACAGAATAGAAAATCCAAATAATCACAATACTGAACAATACTATATATACGATAACTTAATTTTCCTGCTATCGTATTTCTTACATTTGAAGAAGTATGAAATTTCATCCATGTGGTAGAAGTATACATGATGCTGAAGGCCGCTATAAAGGTCTATAAATCCATAGACATTTAGAAATACAGTAATCTCACTGCCTATCTGAAGAGTGACTCAAGAGCATGCAAGGCGAAGAAAGCTGCAGTAGTGGAAAGAAAACACGTGGAAGAATTTTTGACGAGAGCTTGTGATAAAGAATATTTATGATGATCAAAGTATAATAATAACATTTTAGACAGTTTAGATAATAAACTCCGTTTTTCTTTTTATTCCATTGGACAACATTCAAAAATCCAAAAAATCCATTAGACAACATTCATACAAATACCACAGTGGAAAACAATCAATAATATTGACCTACCCAAAAACATCTTCAAAAAGTATGTACTCAATATTAATAGGGAAATCGTTCATAACATTCTTATAAAAAAATGAAGACGATGATAATAGTTATTCTAAGTTCAAAATCTGTTATATTTACCATTTATACCGTTACACATTTATATTTTTCACTCAAATATACCGATCAAAATACCGTAATTTAATATTATATTTATGTTCATATTTTTCTATTATATACTTTTAACTCTTCTATATATACAATACGATATGTTGTAAATTGTTTCTCAATCCAACTCATTATTTATGCATTTCGCAATAGGAGTCCCACGCACAACTTCGGTTTTAGTGGGTTTCTCTGTCTTTGTTTGTACTGCATTTCTTAATGTCACTATTACAATAAAGCTATTATTATATTATTATTATTCATTAAATTCGGAAAATAATTTTTCATAATGTTCCTAGAACGTGGCAGGCAATAATTGGCGTGTTGCTTCTTCTGCTTCCTTAATACACCAATCAATAGAACATAAAATGAGTGATTTTGTAACAAAAATACTAGTAGTAGTAGAAAACCGACTATACCATTACATTTAATAGAGTTTTATTCTGTTATGTTTTCGACTCGCAACTGTCATTTATTAATTTGTTATAAAAATTTAAATACAAAAACCGTGTTTTTTCCTATTGTTTTGCTTATAAAATAAAAACTAATAGAGCAATTTGGTTGCTCCAATGAGACAAATTGTAGAGAATTGAAATACGAACAAAATGAGATGTTTCACGACCCGAGCGAAACATTAGTTACAGAAAAAATTCAGAAATTTTAGCGATTTTTTAACAGTTATTTAATCAACTAGGGTATTAATGAAGGCGATTAATGATCGAGATATTTTAACGCGTGAGCGAAGCGAGCGCGTTAATGTTCGAGATCATTAATCGCATTTTAATATAGGAGTTGATTACAATACTTGTCCGTCGACCTAATGATAGCATGAAAGAAAATAAAAAAAAAAGTTGAGAAATTTTTGTGGTTCAGGATTCGAACCCCCGATCTATACATCTGGAATGTCTTCGTTCACTCGCATTTCACCTCTACACTACGGAGCCCATGTATAAAATGTCGCGTTTTGATGAGTTGAGTATTTGCTACATTTTCCAAAATTACTTGCTATACATAATAATGAAAATAATTAATTTTTCATAGATTTTTCTGCTTTTATCAGGCAATAAACTTAAAGCTGCCACTTTAGCGGTTTCCGCAACATCTGGCGGTGTCAACGTGAAATTATCTTCAATATTCATTATTTAGATTGGAAAAGTATGTGTCAAAATTTTACAGCGCACTTAAAATCTGAATCCGTTGATGTCTGGTTGCCATGCAACGCGCAAAATCATGCATTTACAGAGAAATCGATCGTTAATGACAAATTGAGCATTAATGGTCGATTTCGTTTGCATTGAAGCATATTAAACAGACATGTTAATACGAGGTTGGCGGAAAAAATTCATAACTCCGCCATATTTTAAGAAGTAGGGTTGACCCTTATCATGAAAGTATTGAATCATGTGTACTTTATGTGCGCACAAAATAGGCGCTGTCGGATCATTAGTTTTGGCAAAATTGCAATTTGAATTTTTCGCAAAATTTTCCGGTTGATGATCAGATCGGGTCGTAAATCATCTCATTTTGTTTGTATTTCAATTCTCTGAAATTTTTCTCATTGGAGCAACCCGATTGCTCTATTAGTTTTCATTTTATAAGCAAAACAATAACAAAAAACACGTTTTTCTGTATTTGAATGTTTATAAAAAATTTATTAATGAAAGTTGAGAGTCGAAAATTTAACAGAATATAACTACGGACTGTCTTTCACACAGTCAGTTTCCTACTAGTATTTTTGGTACGAAAAAATCCTCGATCCATTTGCCTATAAGGATTATATCCGGAACAGAATCATTTTCTTTCATTTTTCACCCACTCCACAAATTTTACAAATGGAGTCGATAAACAATCGTAATACACCAAGCAATAGAGCACAAATGAATGTGATTGTGAATAAAACTTTGTATTGCATTCGCGTTTTGGATACATTTTAAACTATTATACAATGAATAACTCTTATTTATTTAGCTTGTTATATATCCACTTGAAGAAGCTACTGTGTAAGCGGAACATGTCTGATTAAATAAAATTTGTGAATACCGAATCGTTTTCTGAGTAATTTATACAATCGTTAGGTATAAGCCAAATTTTATTATTAACACCAAAATAGTTTCCCATTCGCGGATTGACTTCCAGTTCATCACTGAACTCTGCCTAAAATGAAGATGAAATTTCTTATGAAATCAACTTTCCTGTTCTACAATGGACGTACTTTTCTCTGGGCAACTGGACGAAGCTTTCAAACCTCTCTTGAGCTTCGTTGTACGAGTCATCACTAGCATCACTGTCTTCCGTTGTTGTCCACCACTTTGCGTAGGTCATAACAAACAATAACCGAGACTAAACTTGAAAAATGAATTTGTCAATGTGTTTACCGATTTCCGGAAAAATAAAACCTGTGCAGTGAATGAAGCAACTCGAATTTGATATCGAAAATCTTATCTAAAGATTGCTTATAGAGTAGATGACTTACTATAAACAATATTATTTGGTTAATTGATAAATAGCATGTAACGCCGACAAAAGTAATTGTGGGTTTCTAGTTAATCGTTAGACAAATACTTCAAAGAGTAGGTTTAAAGAAAACAAATGTGAAGTGGGCAGAAACGGCGCCGGCGTAGGTAATGAACACTGTGATTTAGTAAATAAAAAGTCACTGTTTATAAATAAATGGGGACATTTCCTACCCTTTATGCTACAATGTGAGTGTCGAATTTCAAATTGACGTCAACATTCAAACCTAGAAATTTACAAACTAATTTTTCTTGACTTCTGTGGGATCTTTGAAGAAAATCATATTAGTTTTATGAAAGTTAATAGATAAGAAGTTCATATTACACCAAGCTTTGATGACTTGTAGATCTAATTCAATTACAATGTTTACATCGGCAAGCACATTTTTATTGTGTCATGAGCTGTAGCATCGTCTGCGAAAAGTGTGAAAATTCCCTTGTGAAGGGCTCAGTACCTTGAGGCACACCAATATACAGTAATTTGAGATCAGAGGATGAATTCGCAGCAGTTCACCACTTGTCCTCAATTACCCAGAAAGGACTCTCACCAATCATATACAACGCCTCTGCATTCATAACCGTGAATCTTTTGCAGCAGTCTTTCATGATTGACACAATCAAAAGCCTTTGACAAATCACAAGAGACTGTTGCAGCTGCCTCCCCACAATCCAGGTTGACATAAACTGTTTCAAGAAAGTGAAACATCGCGTCATATTGTTGGGAACCAAACTGTAGAGGAATCACTATTTTATTCTTTTTGAAATATGGCTCCAATATTTTTTTAACAAGTTTCTCGATTATTTTCGATAAGGCCCATAATGAATATGCCTCAGGTTTAAAGGTTCATTCACATCACCTCCTTTAGGAATTGGTATCACAATTGCTTTTTTAGAGCATCAGGAAACGATGCATTTCCAAATGAAGTGGTGATAATAGAGACAATATTTTCTAAAGTTCCAACAGGCAGAATAGTTCACTATCATTTTTGTTCCTTATCTCAGACAGAGCCTTTTTCAGCTCTGGTATTCAATTCATTTATTTTCCTTTCAGACGACACATGATTGTATAGGAATAGTCAAAACAGTGAAACAGTCGAAAGGACTGTAAGCATAAATGTTACAAATACTATAAATAAAATCTACAGATACAGAAGATATAAATAAATCTTACAAAATAACACGACACAACTACAAACGGTATACATTACGGGAGAAACATGTTCACATTATAAAACATCTATCAGCTAAGTAAAATTTCAGACGACTTCTGAATGAACACTTTTTTTTATTTCATCTGGTAGTGAGTAAAAAGTTTCGGTCCCATAATCTTAAGACTATTGAAATAAACAGTAGTTTTACAGTGTGGTACAGAAATGTAATTTTTCTGTCTGGGTATTCACATTGTGTACGTCTGATCTCACTTGGAGTCTCCTACGTTTTTGAAGACACACATACATGTACATACAGTACCCTTTTCAATCTGGGCTATGAAAACATCATTTGCTGATGGAGATTTGCCTCAAATACAGATTCCATAACGAATTCTACTTTCAGCTTGGGCATAATACGATTCAATCAACATATGTTGTATGTAAGTTGGAGATGAAAGAGCTTTGTAGGTTGTTATTCTTGCCTTATATGAGAAAATGTTAATCGATTTCTAATACGTTGTTTCTGGTAATATTATGGGCTGAGTAAAGTAAATAATCCTAACAAATGAAATCATTAAAAAACATCCAAAGGGGTCAAATCTGAAGATTTTCTGGGACACTTCTCCTGACAGAAAATCTCTTGGAAGTGCGCCTCATTTTGATCAATATTTTGTATCAACTTAATTTTGCAACAAATCCAGATAAATTTCTATTGTCTTCCCACTCAGGAGTAATGGTCTGGCCAGATGATTATTATAAATATTATTTGCAAATTCTAGTTTTGGATATCCTCTTTAAAAATAAAGTCAAACTATTCGAGCTTATTGGGGTGATTTTAGACTCGAAACTCACCTGGAATAAACAGCTGGCAAAAGTTAAGAAGAAAGCCGAAATGACACTGATGTTAGTCAGGCAGGCACACGGAAAAACATGGGGGCTTAATCCCAAAATGGTGTACTGGATATACAACATTGTGGTGAAACCCATGATTACATATGCATCTTTGGTATGGTGGACAAAGATAACACAAAAAATAGCCGCGGCTGAGTTGAGCAAGGTACAAAGACTTGCATGCCTCAGCATAACGGGAGCTATGAAAACAACACCCTTCATTAGCCATGTTGAACCTCCCACCGATTGACATAGCAATCATGGGAGAGGCAAGAATGGGACTCCTGAGGCAACAAAATACGATCAACAGATCGGCTCACAACAGGATAAAATAAATAGTGGGAGGCAACATTCTTGAAATGAAACCAACGGACCACATGACTCCTAGATACTTCATCAACTTCGAGGCTATCTTGCAAGATCGAAGAGAATGGACAGACGACAATACCAGGAGCAAACCTGGAGAGAGGATCTGGTACACGGACGGATCCAAAACCAGAGAAGGAACTGGTGCTGGAATATACAGTGAGGGGAGGAACTCTCAAATAAGCGTCTCACTAGGAACAAACACCTCTGTATTCCAGACAGAGATGTACGCCATCTTGCAATGCGTGAGAGAAATCAATATGAGGGAAATGCACAATGCACGGATCAAAATATGCACCGATAGCCAGGCGTCACTAAAGGCTCTTATGAACCCGAAAGTGACATCAAGACTGGTATGGGAATGCCGAGAAGAACTCAGTGTTCTCACAGAACACAACAAATTAACTTTGATGTGGGTTCCAGGACACTGCGGTATCGAGGGCAATGAAAAAGCTGATGAGCTAGCTAGAAAGGGCTCATCAACTCCATATATTGGCCCAGAACCCGCACTCGGGATTAATAAATTCGACATTCGAGGATGCATTCGAGACTGGGTCAAGCGAAAACAAAAGGAGAGGTGGCACGAAGCCCCCCTCATGCACCACGGGAAAACATACATTAAAGAACCGTCAAAACACAAAAATGAAGAACTACTCAAGCTGAGCAGGAATCAAGTTAGAACAATAACGGGTCTTCTCACTGGTCACAGTCCAATGAGAAAACACCTGCACAAAATGGGTCTGTACAACGGAGAACCTGTACAGACTGGTACAGGGGACCAGAGTTACGGAGTGGGTGCTGTAAAACCAACACGGAAAACACAAAAAGCCCAAGAGGCTGAGGTGTAGCTGGTGAAAGGATCAGCATCCGAGGAAGGAAAAAAAAAACGAGCTCATTTGGGAACATTTAGAACTGGACGTGTATGTATGACATTTCCGCCTTTTATTCGATATTTCTTTTCATTCCTGCATGACGGAAGGAATTTTTTTATTGTACTGAGAATGATTGACAATTGAGCAACTACACTAGTTTTTTTCCGCTTCAAATCAATTCTTATTCAAGATGCGTATTGATAAAAATTAGTTTCGTAAAAAGACCGATAAAATCGATAATAAAAAACACGTTATTTGTCATTTTTACACGCACGTACGCAATTATCATTAGTTCGTTATTGAATATCCAATTAACGATGCCAATATACGAGACCTTTCCTTGCATTCCAATTTTTCATGGAAAACAGTATCGCATTTCCTTTAAGCACATAATTGCAATTATTGAGTTGTACCAATGTCTTCGATTATGGTAATTCAAATTAGCGAACGCTTGTTTGGAAAGTAGAACAAAGTGTTTGTTGCTGGTAAATGAGCTTAGCTTCTAACAAATTGTAACTCTATATTTGATAATGGAAATCATTAAATAGTTTGATTTTGAAGAAAGAGGTTGTTTCGTTTACTAAAAGTTTAGTTTGAATTAAATTTTGTAATTCAATATGTACGGCAAACTTTTCACACATTTCCAAGATTATTAACTGACGGAATGCCACTAAAAAACTCCATTTTTCAAATTTTATTCGATGTATTTTAAATAACACAAATCTACTATCATTTATAGAAAAGCACTTACAAAGTTATTCTTGTAAAACTTTTGCACCAATGCCTAACAGATGTAATATACCGATCGTAGTTATTTTCAGTCTAATGATTGTCACTGAAATTCCTATTGCATGAAATATTGCAGAAAGTTGGATTCTAAATTAATTTTCCTACCTACCTACTTTCTTTGGTTATTCTAAACATAAACCCCCTTTATATGGAAACCTGAAAATGAAAAAACGAATTTTATGAAACGACAAATCGATTTCAGTAAACTTAAACCTCACACTACTCCCTTCTGATCTAAGCGACCTGTTTTAAAACACCCACTATATAGAGGAAACAGTAAAGTGCACTGCACAAAGTGTGCCTGGTATCCGTTATCAATATTTACACTTGAAATAAACACTTACAAGCATTCATATTGCGTGTGATGAATGCATCTTTTCCCATGGTTGGTCTTGGGTAGGTAGGTGTCTTCTTCACCATAATCATTGCCTGATGCAATTGAACAGTAATGGAATGTAATGATTTATAGGCATATATGAGACGGGCAACGTCACATCGTTGTTTGACCTTTGACGAGCCTATTTCCTAGTGACCCAGTTTTCTTTGTAGATAAAACCAGTAACAGCTACTGGACTCAACCAACCGGGAGTTTTAGGAACGTCAGACAATATGATTTTTTTTTTATTTCATCTAATGGATGGAAATTTGGTATGTCATTGAAATGTTTATAGAGTTTGAAGATACAAAATTCGTTACTGATATTAGAAAATGATAAAGTACTGTATATAATTTTTGATTCGCTGCCAAAAGAAAGAATCCTTTCAGAAATACAAATGGCAACCTATTTCAAATAATAGTAAAGACGTTGCATAAACAAAATTGAAAATTTTCAACCTAACTTGGACGTGGCGGAAAATTTATAATTTCTAGGACACATCACAAACCTTACGAAGGCCAAAATAACATTCCAAGCCGGTCCACGTTGCCAAAACTTCTCTAATAGGAGCAACCACCAATAAGAGAAGTGGCCAAGTCATGGAAATATCACTTTTACGTATTAGAAATACCATAATCAAAATTGGCATTCGCTGACTCAAACTTCAATTTGGATAATGCGACAGTTAGCAAGCTGTAGCTACGTATCGCGATTATTAATTAGCTTCAAATGAGGAAAAGGTGCTCTATATGGTCTTCAATAAAAACAATTATTTCTGTTAATGATCAGTGCTAAAAGTAACGATACCACAGGACGTATTTTTGGTATAATTCGATCCAAAATATGACTAGCGCGAAATTTAAGTTCAGGGTCAAACTTCGTCGAAATAAAAATCGCCTCCTAGCCAACTATGGGTTGAAGTCATTTCTAGGAACAAACGAGTCAACAGAAAAACAGAGTATACCGGTTTTGTTTGGAAAAAAGACTTCAGCTAATTATTTCCCTCATCATTAAAAAGACTAACCAGACACCACCATTTTTTGACTAAATTCTGTTTAGATTAAATCACAAGACCTGTTTAACCATATTGGTTTTCGTTTTGTCGTTTATCACTTATTCTTACAATTATTGGCAACATTTTATAAAAAACATTAACTTAATAGAATTCTTATAAAAATATTTTGACATGCATAGAAAATGTGTCAGAATTTGTTGCGGTGCTCTAAAATATTAAATTTAGGATTTGTTGTTTGTAAAAAAATTGTTAGAAAATGTAAAATTTAATTTTTAATAAAATTCCTTTTTGTTAGCTTTAATTTAAGTTATTCAGGAAATAATCTAGACACCACTCGACTTATAAATTTAAATAGATTAAACTTAAAAAAAACTATATGATTTTGCTTTTTGGCAAATAGTTTCATGCGCAATACTTTCAAAATAAAAACCCTCGCATTAAATTATTGTACGTTCAACTATTTTCCAAGCAAAATCATGCTAAAATATTTTTTTTCTACATTCATGCAAAAAGCAAAACTTTATTGAACTATATTCAGTGGAAAAAGAAGTTCTTTATTGCACTAGTGCCATAAAGTTTTTATTGCACTCATCTGTCATTCTACTTCAACGTGCTGTCATCATGACAAACATAAACGTTTAAACCTACTACATATTTCGCAGATATTCTGTGAGATTGGCAATAGGTACTTCACTACGAAATACTCATATTGAAAATTGCACCAATTGTTCATTCACTTTCAACATTGAGGGTAAAAATAAAGTTTGAGTTAAATTGTTCGTAACGTATTAGTTCCTGTTTCAATGCAAATCGATATTAATAATAAAGTATTCAAGTTGCGCTTTTCATTTTCCTACACCTAGTGCCGCACCTCAATAAATCATTTTTTGCTTTTTGCATGAACGTAGAAAAAATGTTGTATGCAACTCGTGCAAAAATTGTTTATTGCACTCGACGTGTTGTCCAACTCGGCCTAACGGCCTCGTCGGACAATTTCACGTCGAGTGCAATAAACATTCACTTTTTGCACTTGTTGCATAAATAACTATGAATCGATTAAATTGAAAGGTCTTGTGATATAATACTTATATGAATATGCCACTGAATTGATTTCATATCTTCTTAAATAACTTTACGTCGAAATGAAATCTTCAATGTTTTGGAAATGTTATTTTTCCCTCCTATTCTACTTTTCCCACTCACGAGATTTCTGTGACAACTCCGGAGAAGTCAAATACATATATTTGGTATAGTGGACAATCGAAAGTTCCCAGACATTTTATAGTGCAGGTTTTCATTATCACCGATACTACTTTTTGAAATAATATGCATTCTGAATAATGGATAGAGGGCGCGGGGGACACATCAATTTAAAAATTTCTAATATGGCACGGGAGGTCTACTGATTTCTGTAGAGGTCGGCTATCTCCTTGAAACCTCCCAAAGAATGCTGATTCATCAGGATAAATCGAAAATTGGTCCTTTTTTGGGGGCCATATTGGGATCACTGACGACAATTTTCAAATGCTGTCTTCAGATTCGTGTTTAGCAACTTTGAAAACCCTCTGGGTCAAGATTTCATCCAATTTCTGAAATATGAAAAATTAGGACATTTTGGAGGGCGGGCATATTGGGCACAATTATATGAATTTTCATATTCTGGCCCCAGATTCCAAATCAGGGACTCAACATATCCTGGGTCACGAGTTGCGTGGTGAATATTTTTAAAACATATTTTAGTAGGGGTTGAGACGTACATGAAATATCCTGAAACAGGTTTATTGGACGTTATAAACAATGCTAATTTGGATATGGAACAATAACCCGCAGTTCCGGAATTATTTGCTACTATAACTTCATTCGATTATCATTAAAGTGATTCACAAAATCTGTCTTTTTAAGAACCAGAAACAAAACGAGTTCATATTAATGTCGATGGCTGCATCAACTTTATTTCTGGAGATAACCAACCCTAAAAACCCTGAAGGACCTTTTTTGAAGTGCCATATCGGGACCACTGACTTGAATTTCCCAATTCTGACCACAGCTTCGTTATAAGCGACCCTGAGAACCCCTTAGGCCACGGTATAATCAAGTTTGTAGAATATTGATAAATTGACGCTTTTTGGGGGGCCATATTGGGACCACTGAGTTTTCCAATTTTGATCCAAAATTCGTTATCAGCGACCCTGAAAACCTCCTGAGCCAAGTTTTCATCAAATTTCGGGACTACAGAGTCGTTGGAAAAGCAATCTGTTCATGGCGTACGTAATACATATACCTACCAATGAACACATCAATTTGAAAGCCTTTGACCATGATTATCTCAAAAACTGTCCATTTTTTGACCTCACGTCCATTGAGATATAGACATTTAATCAGGACATGGATATCAACAATATCCCAAAGTTTCAACTAATTTCACCGAGATCCATTTTCTATAAGGTTTGTTGCGGGGTCCTTCATATTGTCTCTTGTCTAGACGGCTAAAAATTGAAAACTAGTTTTCAGACAACAGTACATTTTTTGCCATCGAATTCCAGCTACATTCAAACGAACCGGTCGTGGCTCATCCTCAATCAACAACGACCATTATTTTGGGTTCTTGAATACAATTACCTTCAAAGAGCGAACACACGATCGCATCGGACCACCTCTGACCCCGGATAACAAATAGGTAACCCGCAGAACTTTCTGTAGACCGGCACACATCGACGAGCAACCATGGCAAAGTTGCGAAATCCGCCCTGAACCATTAGATAATACGCCGTTACGAAACGACGAATAAACTTCACAACAAAAGAATTTATTTATATGCTAGCACTTAACCGTTTCCAAGTAAGTTGCCATTATTCCGATGTAAGCGAATTTATTTCATCCTATAAAATTTCTAATAGTTTTCTAGGTAGTGGCGTTTGTTGCGAAACTACCATAGCGAACAACGATCAGTGTTGTGATATGTTCCAAAAGCTCGACAAAAAAAGCACCCAAGTGTGAAGCAATGCGGAGTCATTGATCCTTGTATGCCTTCTCGTCTAGACGTTTATGTTTACCCCCGAGTTCACCACTTGACCGTATTCGCCGTCAGAGATCAACTGAATTGCTCGAAGCTATTCAGTTTCGTTCAGAAAAGAATCGACAGACTTATCGCGAAAATTCAATCACTTGTGGTATTACTACTTAAAACACCCTATTTTCATCATTATTAGTGATGTAAGATGGGATTTTTCTGGCCAGCGCACAGAGAACAACTTTTCCCGATCTCAGACTCTTTCAGAGCGCTGTATAAAACCTAGAATATATGGATCTGAAATAAAAATGTTCAGCAAACTAAGAAAGTCTATAATATGCTATCTGATATTTCACATGTACCTATTTTGAATCGTAAATATTGGAATTGTTAGATACATTTCTGTAATTTTTTTATGACCTTATCTGACATAAAAGTTTTCAAAATGAAACTCCAAAAGGGCTAAACCGAATAATACTAATTGTACAATAAACCTAAACATTAATAAAAACATTCCAAACTAAAAACATTATTAGTTGGAGCTGTTATTATTATTAGTTAGTTACCTTGTTAATTTTCAATATCGTTAACTTAGTAGTTACGTGTTTATTTTATTCCCATGAAAATAAAAATGTTCCAATTCTCTTTCGTACCTACGACTTTTTATTGTTATATTTTGTTTTTATGTTTTCTTTTTCAAAGAAGTGTAATAAAATATGTCGTTCTTTACTTGTACAGAAAGAGATTTTTCTCACTCGTGCATTGAAAAAAAAAATTCTTATTTCCAGACAAATTTCTGAAAAGAAAATCAAAGGGGTAGGTACAAACCTAAGAGGTCTAAGGTTTTCACAAACGACGATATGACATGATTGTGCATGTAGGCATCCTTTAATATAGTGCCATAACTTTGAAACAAAATTCAAAATATCTAATAATGTGTTAGCAAATTTTAAAACAAAATTTGACATCGATGCTGAATTTACTTTCAAATGGGTTTAACGGAAATTTTACAAGAAAATTATAATTTCTAAAAGAAATATAGCACAATAAAAATGATATTATTGAATATTAAATCTTAAGAATAATTTTCCTCCAGAAGATGGTCACTATATCTCCAGTTTAGTGATTATGACACCAACGGTAATTTAGGGATCTTTGGAGGAAACAAAGATTGATAATAAATATTATGAATAACTGTTCGTTAAGTAGACATGTTTACAATTCAAACTGATAACGGTCCAAAAAAGCACTTTAATCAACAATATTTTTAATTTGCAAGTTTTAACGACCCTTTCCTATGATGACTGATGTTTGTTTTTTTTTGGGTTTGATGTCTTGAATTAAAGAAATAGAGTTTTCTTTAATTCAAGATCTCAAACCCAAAAAAACAAACATCAGTCAATATTTTCAATTTCAATATATAGAGAACGATTAATCAAAATAGTTTGATATTTCTGATAAAAACCTTTTTTTTAGGGAAATTCTGGTAACACCCATTTGAAAGTCTCCCAAATCAAGTGGCGTACTCAGAATTCATCTCAAAAAATTGCAAACCCAAATTTTTTTTTATTTTGTGCAATAAAATTAATTCGAAATAGGCATTGAAATTTTTATTTTAATTTAAGGGTTTTGGATCTATTCTGAAGCTATTGATGATCAATTAGAGAAAATTAATTAAGTTTTTTAAATGGGTCATTCTGTATATAGGGCTATCGAAGTTATAGAAGACTTTTAATTTATAATTTAAATATTTAGTTCTATAGACAAAGTTCCAGAACATACAACATTTCTCTTTTAAATTCAGGGTTCCCATCAGTTTTTCATCAAAGTAAAAATCAATAGATCTATTTATTTAAGAGAAAATAGAGTATTTTTCGATTTGATTCCGAGAGTTCCAACCTTTGACAGCTGTTTCGTGATCACCCACTCATCAGAAAGGATTCATTGAGCTCTCGAAATCAAAACGAATCCACTCAAAGTTAATACCGTGAAGGCAAGACAAAATATTACAGAAAGCTACTTATGACATCTACAGTCACTAGTTGAAACTTAATTTGACACGAACCAAGGAATCCAAAGTTAGATGTTTATCTACTCATTGACAGGCAGGCAGCCAACATTTTGTTGTTCTGACCAAATTAAGTTACAACTAGTGACTGAAGATGTCATAAGTAACTTTCTATTTATTTATATATCCTAATCAGTTTTAAATTTTGAAAATGATAATTTCAATAAAAATATTTATGACTGGTTCAAACCTGTCTTGAATTTAATTATCTCATTAATGTCGTTATCTCTTGGCCAACTCTGAATACAGTCACCACAGTCACCAAGGATTCAACTGAAAACTAAAGATTTTTGTAAGAAATATAATGAGAATTTTCGAATGAAAGATGCAAGTGACTCAAAAAAATTGAAAATGAAGAAAATTGAAACCTCATATACCTATATTTTTGTTAAGGTGAAAATATACATTGAACCTTGTGAAGAGGACGTTGAGGATGTCAAAAAGTTGACGATGGTTCACAATACCATGATATTCTCATTAAATAAAGATCACCGACGATACACAGAGCTATTTCTTTTGAAAAAAGTTGGAATTAATAATAATAGTAAATGTTTTTATTGAAAGGACAGAAAAGTACATAATATAACACTATGTTCCCAGACGGTGCGATCTTTTTTCATTTTCAGATGTGAAAGTCTGAAGATTGAGGGTATTGTCGGCTGGGAATAATCCTCCACGATTCACTGCTGCATTAAAAATCAACAGTGCTGCTCCTAAGGTGGCGTATGGAGTTAGTAACAAGGCCTATCCAGAACACATGGCTAATGAACATAGCAGTCGATGCCAAAACACCAAGGAAAAAAATATGACACTATGACTAAATATGCCTCTCAAATGGTAGAGTTCAATTTCACGATTAAATCATTAATTGCTCTTCCACTCAACCATATAGCATTAGGCAAAGTGTATCGAGCAGAAATGTGACTATGTTAAAAAACAAAAGAGAAAATTATACAAAAAAAACTGAAAAATGTCCTAGTTTTCACTTCACCCTCGTACATCAAATAATCTGAATACGTTCAACAATATGATTATTGCTTTGTTTTGTCGCATTATTTTTGCCAGTCTGTCAAGAAGCGACCTTGCGCGTGCTATATTCAAATAATTGGCTACAATCATTTTTTATTACGGATAATTATTTAAAATTCTCTATTCAAATTTCGCTACTGCTTACAGGAAATGAGATGAAAGGTTAGATACGCAATAAATTTGCGAGCGAGTACATGCCATTATTATGTAATGAGCACTGAATATGTATACAATAGGCTGATTTGTGTTCGAAACAGCCGAATTGGTAACCAATTACATACAATTTCACTTCCTTGTCTGGCGAATTTATTTGAACAAAGACTAGGGTACGAAACTTTGGATCACGTTCAAACTTTCGCCAAGAGTTTTGAGTTTGCATTAGAATTTGAGCACACTGAAATTTAATCGGGTTTAGTTTTTCTAGACCAATACTCGAAAAAAAAATGAGAGACCGAGACATATTAATTAATTACTTATAATCAGGCGAAAATATTTCCTTAATTAATTATTCTTTTATTATACTGGTATCATAATCCCTGTTAAATGTACTGAAAAGCGAGCGAAATCTTCAAGACAGCTATAGTTACTCCAATTCATTCAATTCAACCCGTATTTAAAAACCATTCTGTAGTAGAAGATAACTCAAAACGAGTCATTTCAATTTTGATTGACTGAGTTATGTCAAACTTTGAAACTTATACAGACAGCTAATATTTCTTTGTTGACATGAATAGCCGTGATTACCTAAATAGCCGCTTGTTTACCTAAATATTCGCTGAACACACATCATATGACTTCAATCTTGGAATTTTATTGGTGCAGGCAGGTGTGAATGAAATAATCAACTTAGCTGCTCTTCCACATAACCCCCCAATTGAGCAGCAGTTTTAAACACATTGGAAATCTTCAACAGAAAACAAAAGATAGAATAAAAGTTAGTGATATTCGTACCTTTCACTAGCTTTGTAAATAAGTACATAGGGATTTTACTCTTGTTGATTTTGTATTTCAAACAGGACTTGTGTAGTTTGAATCTCTCATTCAATTTTAGCCATTTGGATTGCACATGCTGATTTGGTCATACTTTCTTAGGTTGGAACTAAATCTGATACACCAATTTTGGCCTTTCTGAAAGCTGTCGTGATCCCGTTTGGTTAGGGCTGGCCAATACACAATGTCGCAATAAGACAGATGAGACAAAATCAAGGAATTGCAAAATTTTTGTTTTAAACTGGTATCCAATATATCTTTGTGCATAAACATGACTTTGAGTTTCATATAAGATTTTCTTAGGAGTTCTCTCACATATTTAACAAACGTTAGATCTGTATCAATGTGATCACCTAAGTTTTTACAAAGTTTTCATACCTTGAGAGTGGCATTGTTGAGGGTAATATTCAGTTCAGGACTTTCAGATATTTTAGAACCCAAAAACGATCATTTCCGTTTCAGATGCAATATTCAATTGACAAGGATCGAATGTAAGGTAAACAGCATATTGGTGCATTTGTAAAAATCGGATGTATAGATACAGAACAAAAGTGGCCACAGGATAATTCCCTGAGGCACACTTCGGGTTAAAATCCTATTTCTGGAGGTGTGTCCATTTATGTAAGTCTGCTGGCTTCGGTTGAATGAGTAATCACTGAAAAAAGTCAGTTAATACCATCAGACACATTCATTCATGATTGAGCGTATCAAAGGCCTTGATGAAATCTAATAGTAATAAGATGGTACTTAGTTGAGACCACAAATTATTTCAAATATGAACTTGTTTCGTTTTTTGCATGTGAGTGTATTTTCAGATTTGAATCAGATGAATTTCGATCAGAACGAAATTGTAATAATGAGAAATTGTCAAATATGGAATAATTATTTAATACTGAGTTCCTATTCCAGTGGGAGGGGAGGGGGGACTTTAGTTGAAACACGGTGTACATAAAACCCTAAGCATACAATTGACTCGAAATAGAATAATAGAAGAATCTTTTATGCATCGGACCCGTTGGAACTATTCAAAACCACCTACCAATTAATTGAATCCTTGAACTCCAATCGAGCGCCAGATTTTTCAACCTTAATTCAAATTCGCAAAACTTTTATCGACATCAACCATACGCAATCGAACAGCTTGCATAACCATAACAAGTCTAATGAATATTCATGGCCCGTCATCATTAACCAATTATCGCCTAAAACATTTCGGGCAAACAGCTGGCAGTTTGTTTAGCCAAAAACTAGACCAACGAGAATACAAAATAAGGACGACATGCACTTTGGAGTTTGAAAATGCGATCACATACTAGAGTTACCAAATGTGTTGAAAAACTTTGAGCTCATCTTCTCATTTTTTTTCAGTTATTCTCTTTGGTGTCATTTCTTTCCGCCTTTCACCTATCCCCTCTCCTATTTTTTTTCTATTTCGCCCCTTGTCGTGATCTTCTGATTCTGCCACCTAGTTTAATTTCAGCACCATTTCGAAAGAGACAAATTTTGATTTGTGTTCAGCAATCTATACATTCTCAAACAAAAGAATGGGTAATATTGTTCACTATGAATATGTAGCGGCAAATGATCAACAAAGCTTGTCTTAAGAAAAACGAGGTGCTATTGCATGCCCTATGGTCAAAATATTCCGTTGCCAATCTTTCAACTTTTCTGAAATATGAAAGCATGCTTTTATGTTTAGATATCTTCTGGCAAGGCGATTTTGAAACTCCAAAATGCATCCGGATTTGGAGAAAAACGAGGTTTTTTTGTATGCCCTTCTTGTCAAAACATTTCGCTTCCAATCTTTTCAACTCTTTGATTTGAAACATGAACGCCTGCTTTTGTTTTCTAAAATTCGTTAATCAAGATTATTTTAAAACTCCAAAATGCATATGAATTTGCTTGCAAGTAAGCAAAATATTCCGCTTCATATGTTTCAACTTATTGAAACACGAAATTCTGCTTTGCAATATTGGTGTTTTCTCTTTTATATTTGAGAAGAGAGAAAGTCGAAAAAAATTAGTACTATATGAAATGCTGATTTGATGTATCCAGTTTCTTTTCTGAAAATAAATGTATCATTAAAATTAATAATGTAACTTTTTAATAAATCGCACATTCTATGCATTGAATTACTAATTCGTAGTTTTAATTTTCTATTTGTTTATCTTTATTCTCAAACATACAAACGCGTTTCAATAATATCAATAATTTTGTCAAAATAGAGGGGATAATTGTTATTTTTGTAAACTTGATTAAGTAATTCAAATTTTTCAAACTAAACGTAGTCTGAAATTTTGGCTAGAAATCAAGCAGAAGTCAATTTTCTGTAATTTATGAATACACTGATGAAAAGGATTTTTTGCATCAAGGCATAATTGCGTTGATTCAAAGAGATTGTATTCTTGAATAGGTCCAACCAAATATTAGTTTGATTTTCTGACGGATTCCTCTTGGCCACTTACAAGGAAAAATTTTTGAAACAAGTGAACACTTGCTTCATAAGTTGGTTGATGCAAGAATATTTTAGCTTCAATGATGGGCACTTTTTTGTTGAATCATGGGAGTAGCTTGAGACAAGAATATTGCAATTTTAATAATGAATACTATTCTTCTATCAACTTGGAGGTTGAGTTTCAATCTGCACTTTGCACTCGATTACAAAGTATAGAATGAATGGAGGCCATTTTCATTTTGGCAACATAGAAAAAATTAAACGAAGCATAGATTCACAACTACGAATAATTTAGGTATAAATAATGATTTTATGTGAGAATAGTTTTAAGTTTAATAACTGTATTCTCAATAAAACCAGTTAGTGTGATTGAATACATAAACAACGCCACTCGCTTTAGACAAAAAACTGTAGAAGACCAAAATATATTTCACTCATTTTCACAATTGGCCCGTAATGAGCATAATTCAATTTTCGATATTGGATTTTTATTGTATAGAAACAGTTTTCACTAGGCACAAAACTAACATTATCGGTACGCATAGCTTCATAACCTCCAACCCAAATGGTCAAACTGGATGAAATGGTTGAAATGGAAGTCGTATTCACAGGTCGCGGTGTCACCAGCTGCTTTGATTGCTCATTGGTTGAATGTGTCACGTGGCACGGGTAGTGATATTATAGTGAATTATATTCTTGTGTCAGACGATTATGTTTCACAATGAGTTAATGTGAGTGTTTTCTATGATGAATAGTAATGTTTTCACTGCAAGCAAATTCTTTTCAAGAAAATTTATGTAAAGAAGCAAACATCTCAATCAGTATGAAATGGGAGTATATTCATCAATTAGAAATAATTATTCTTTTCGGAAGATTATTCTATTCAAGAGTATCTATATTTTTGATTGAAGAAATATTTTTTATCTGTGTAGATAAAGCATATGTTACTGAAAAAAACGTTTCAAACAGTTATATAGATCTATGCCGGAGATGCCGAACGATTAATTCACCTGTGGGAGGAAGCTATGGTCACTAGGGAACTTATAGATGAAGGCTAATACCTAGAGATAAAAATAAAAACATCACATATAAAAATGACGAAGATCTATCAACATACACCATTACACAAAACCAAATAATAGTAGCTGTTATCAAAAAAAAATGCAGTTGTAGACCATATGACAAGCGATCTCGAAAAAATAACATTGAATTTGGAAAAATTAAAAAAACACTTGTTTGCTCAAGGTTCAGTCTAGTTACTAGTGGCGTCCCACAGTGATGCATACCAGGGCCCTTTTTTATAATTTTCTTTATCCAAGAATTTCCATGTCATTTTGTTGCAGCATTTGCAGATGATTTTCCATTGTTACTACTTCAAATAGCAATCTGGATATAGTATCTATAATGTCATACAATATTTATCTATATATCTCTCTGTTTGTTTTTCTATTTGTTGTATTGATTGCAGGTTTTTCAACAAGATGACCTCTATATATACACATACACTGTGAGGGGTCGTTGAATTCTAAACAAGTGTCAAGGAGATGCTGAGAAGTGTGCTCGAAAAATATTCCATCAGGTTGATTTATAATTCCATATTCGTATCGGAGCTATGATGGAATGTCAAAAGCTTTTCATTGTGATATCAAATCGATGAAAATCCCAGCTGAACCCCGAAGGTGATCGCTATTATAATTTGGGCGGAAACGTTTTTATTTCTTCCGGTGGTGTCTTGAGGTCGAGGTTGTGGATTATATCCACCTACTTGAAAAAACGTCCCTGTCTTCTGTCAACAAAGTCACCGATGAACAATTACGTGTGATGATGAATATCAATAAAAACCTTCATGATTGATTTCAACTGAAAACAATGTGGTAATCAAACGTGAAACAATGGTCATTTCGAAACGGTCTTTTTATAAATTGTTATGCAGTCTGCACTTATTCTGAGAAAATCTAACAATTATAATGTTCCACTGCAAGCAACTGAATAGAAGCAATTTTTCGGATTTTACTGATAAATCTCCCTTCCCGGCTGAATTTTTTAAAAATTCTTATTATTAAAATTTCTCGAAGCCTTCGAAAATTATATAAATCATTTGATAATCTTCAATACTTAAAAATATCGCAATATTCAAAATCGCAAATATCGCAATATTCAAAAATATCTACTTACAAAAATTCAAATTGCTACTGGCTGGAAAAAATATGGATAAGGTGGAGCATTGTTCAATAGCAAAAGAAAATGTGAACTATTTTAGGTTAGATCCTTAAGGAATCTCATAATATGTAATCAATGTATTCAAATGATCAAAATCAAACAAAAAAAGAAATCAACTGGCTTGAAGATGCACGAAACATAAGATCTCTGTGTTATATTAGCTGACCCAACAGACGTTGCTCTATGAGGCGCCGTTTGCGTAAAAAGTCTTTTTGCAAATATATAAAATTTTGTGTCAATATATTTATTAGTTGGAGCAATATTTTTTATTTTGCTTGTCAATATATTTGATTTTGATCAAACACAATATATTTACGTTTCAGGTGTATTCCAAATATACAAAAACGTGAATTCCCATTTATTTATAAATTCGATCTATTTTATATCGTCAAGAGATGGCGCACCAACGCGATTTGGTACAGTATTTGGCAACAGGGCGAAGTCAAGTACATAAATTAGCTAATAGATGGCGGCCAAATGTAACTGAATCCCAAGGAGACTAAAATTTAACAAGGAGTGTTTGATTCTCATAAGACAATGGGGACACGTGTCATGGGCGCCGTTCTCTATAGATAGTGACGGACTAGCTCTTGGTATATGAGAGTTACTGCTGACAATTTTGTTGCTTGGTTCGAGTTCGACTCTGTACTCATATCCAAAAGTAAGTCACTATGACGCGTTGATGCTACAAGTTTCTGATTGGATAGAGAAACCCTCCTTGTTAAATTTCAGTCTCCATGATTGAATCCTAGAGGCTTTGGCCTTCTTACGGGTATGGCCAATAGGTGGAGTCTAAATAGTAACAATCGAGGGGGAAGTAACTAGCCATTTTTTGTACACCTAATGAAAATAATGCAGTAATTAACTCTAATGAAAAATAATTACCATTAATGATGTTATACTATTCATCGGAAAATCACTGATTAAAATCCGCGTCTGCTCAGCGATCACCGAGGCGATCACTTACCGATTGTCAGACGGCATAAATTTGCCAACTTGGAACCGAAAAAAATCATATCACGGATCCCCAGAAACATAGATTTCGATTTTAAGTTGAATATGAAATGATTAATGAAGTAATGAAAATGTTATGATGTACACCTAATGAAAGAGTTACTTCCCCCTCGGTAACAATATTCCAAAAACTCCACAAAAATTAGGTCCGAAGTTTGTTGAACTAGTGACACATGTCAAAAGTCAATTTTTATGTAATTGCCGTCATTGGTAATGTTTTCAACATAGTTTTGGTTTAGCAGATTCACAGAAAAGAGAGCAGAAGTCCCAAAATCTTCTGATGAGCCCTGCTGTCACTGATGCATGATGCTTGATGAATATTTTGGTTACTTTTTTTACTGATACAAATATTCCTTTCTTCTGAAAGTGAAGTACCTATTGTGCAGTGACAATTTTTTATGGTTAATTTTTAAGAAAAATACATGAATTAATGATGATTTCAGTAAAAATAAACATGAAACTACCCTACCACCTTTCCAATTGAGAGCTTGTTTTACCCACTTGTTACCCCTGAACTAAACTAAATGGAGATCTAAGATCACATCAGGAGCTACCCCGGGTTACTCGGAGCTGACAACTCGGAATGTCTGTATCCCAGTCACAGAACAGAACACAAAACTGAAAAGTAGACAGCTGCTGTGCTACTGACATCTGTTATCCACTTTAGGTACTAATGACTTTTCCTGGTTGCCATATCCTCAAGCTGTAACAAATCGCGTAGGTAGCGCCATCTCTTGAGGACATAAAATAGATCGAATTTATAAATATATGGGAACTCACGTTTTTATATATTTGAAACACTTGAAACGTAAATATATTGTGTTTGATCAAAAATAAATATATCGGCAAGCAAAATAATAAATAATGCTCCAACTAATAAATATATTGACACAACATTTTTATATTTGCAAAAAGACTTTTTACCCAAATGGCGCCTCATATTGCTCTGTCCAAATTTTAATAAAATTGTTTGTTATCGTTTTGGGAATTAGTGAAAAGCTATTGGAAATGTGTAAACAAAGTAAAATGTGAAAAACGTATTTCTGAGTGATCACTGTATCTATTAACGATTGTGGCGATGGATATTCAATTTGAGAAAGGAGTATATTCAGAAGAACGCCAATGGGCAATTTTACAGGCGAAATAAATTTTGTCGAAATGCTAGAAATGAGTGATGTGTTTGGAATATGATCGACTTGGACCATGTGGTTTTGTTTCAAAATTTAGGTGACAATTGAATTAACTCAGAATTTCATGACAACCAATGATTTATTTTCTTTCATTAAATTTGAAATTACAATGAATCTAAAGGTGTTTTATTTACATTTCGATTACAAGATCGATATTCAAGTAAACAATCAAAACAAAGATTTCACGAAAGATTGCGATGAAATTACAACAGAATCACAATTCAACTGATGAAAGTAAACAACCGAATCAATTTTTCGTCACTATGTTACCGATTGTCTTGATTCACTATTTGGTAATCAGCTGTCAAACGACATTTGCGCACGTTGCTAAATAAATTGGAATAGTAATAATATGACTACATCTTTTGAACAGATCGCGAAACAACACAAAAGTAAAAACAAATGTATTGTCATTTAGGCTGGAATGCTTTCATCCATATTTTTCTCTATATGTTCCACATTAATTTTTCAACTGAAAACACTCAGATGAGTTTTAACCACCCCGGTAGCATAATGAACAAAAAAAAATAATCAACCAAATATGTCCTTCCTTTGTTCAGTTAGATTCGAGAGTGTATTTATCCGAACTTTTCATACTTTCCTTTGTAATTGTCCCGAATTTTTTCCTTGAAAACGTTTCCAGGACCACAACAAACAAAAAAAATGCATTTCTATCATTGATAATTTTGATAAATTCTTTTGTTTCCAGAGGAGTCATGTATTGGTTCAATTTTCAATGGAGAATGTTTCTCTTTACAACATGAATCCCTTCCAAGAGAGGTTATCTTGTATGATGGAAAATAGCGACTAAATTCCAACTTTCAGTCGCAGATGATTCCACAACTGACTTTATGAACATCCTGTTCATATTTTCAACATGCCATACCCACGACAGGTTTTATGTCAAACATATTTTCAAAGTTTCACCGCACAAGAAATAGTCCAACAATTCCTCATTACAGTGTGAAATTGCTTCTGAAGAGTATGTTTTCCAATACTTCCGACCTCCCTGATGATCTTAGAAGCGAAAGAGATACAATTCACAGATCAATGAAATGAGCGACTTTCTGTGAATGATACTTCTGAATAACATTCTCCCTTATCTCATTTATAGATAAGAATGGAATGGAAACTGGACATTTAATAAATAATCAACTATCTGAATGAAAATGCAAATTTTCACTTTCAGATTTTTTCTCTCAAGTTATATAGGGTCTTTCTCAATATCTATCGGATGTAGTTCAATGTCCAGCGTGGCTTTATCCGGGGAAGAAGTTGTTTTCTGTTAGATTTTACAAAAAAGTAACTTCAATTTTATCGTAGGTTCAATTTTCAATTGAGAATGTTTCTCAAAATACAAAAAGTATATTATATAAATATAAATTTCTTCTTTTTAAGTTTTCCATTCTGGGATGCAGTCGTTGAAGATGTATATCACGATTTCTAGTATTAACAAGATAATTCAATCTCGACATTATCATGCGAATTAACATCATCCCAATTCCCTTATAGGCCATTAAGAAACTTTTAGACTGAGGTGTTGTAACTTCTTCTGAAACATGTCTTACTGGGATGAGGCACAGCTTTTTAGCTGCCAAAGCGAAAAAACGTAATTCTGCTATCAGATAAAGTACTATCGGAATCTCGCTTTCATTGAATTTTAGTAAAATATGGAAAATTGTTTTGACATAAGTGTTTGTTACTCTTGTAGGCCAACAAGCCTGCATATTGAAGCATCAAAATTATGTTTAACAAACTCAAAATTGTTATTTCACAAATACAAAGTTTTGAAAGTTAGAGCATTGTTTTATAAAAAATCTTGTACTTATCTCAAACATTATAATTGATCTTTACCAACAATAAACCATACAAAATCTAACAAAAATCCAGTCACAAAAAATTTCTCACACTCTATTCCTATATCATACTATTAATATAGGATGTACAGTTTTTAATTTGATGCAGATGAAATTAAAAAAAAATTATTTGAAAAATCCATCGCAGAATGTATACAATTATCGATAATTGAGAATATTGAAAATATTAATATACAGGGTGATTCATAATGAATGCGCAGGACTTCCGGATGTGAAGCTCGTTCAAAAATATGAAAAAAAGTTTCTATTAACTTACCCTCTAAAATTCAACATTTTCGAGATACAGGGTGTTGAAATTTAAAAAAAAAGATAGTTTTTGCGAATATCTCTGGAACCGTTTATCGCACAAAAAACAGATTTTGA
Source organism: Chrysolina oricalcia (assembly GCA_944452925.2). NCBI lineage: Eukaryota > Metazoa > Arthropoda > Insecta > Coleoptera > Chrysomelidae > Chrysolina > Chrysolina oricalcia. The sequence goes on along the minus strand of OX101811.2, from coordinate 13,814,482 downwards.
ATGCATTTTCTACTCATAATAAGCTATGTTTTGTGCAGATTTTTTATTTTTTAAAATTCATAATTGGTGAAGATTTTGATTTCTCCAACTTCTACGCCACTGGAAAAAGTATGATTTTAAGCCGCCTACTTGAACCGCCAATGTTTTCTACACAAAATAGGTACTCTTGGTCATAAGCTCTAAAGTTGACTGTTTTCAAGAAAAATCAACTTTCATTTTTTTAAATAATGTTTTTCCTAATTATACAAAATTTATTTAAACGTTAGAACAAGTAACAAAACCAAACGTTGACTTCTTAGTTGGAAAATAAAAAAAAAACATAACAATCATACTCAGTTGAATTGTTGGAAATGTCCGCCGTTAGCTTCAATGCACCCAGCAATTTTTCGGGGAAAAAACATTATTTAAACAACATGAAAATTGATTTTTCTTGAAAACGGTCAACTTTAGAGCTTATGACCAAGAATACCCCTTTTGTGTAGAAAACATTGGCGATTCATATAGGAGGCTCAAAACTGTACTTTTTCCAGTGGCGTAAAAGTTGGAGAAAAAACCACCCACTACCCCTTCAAAATTTCCACCAATTATGAATTTGAGAAAATAAAAAATCCGCACAAAACATAGCTTAGTATGAGTAAAAAATGCCTACGAAATCTGTTTTCTGTGCGATAAACGGTTCCAGAGATATTCGCAAAAAACGATTATGTTTTTTAAATTTCAACACCGTGTATCTCGTAAATGGTGCATTTTAGAGGGAAAGTTAATAAAAACTTTTATCATATTTTTGAACGAGCTATCACATCCTGAAGACCTGCGCATTTATTATGAAACACCCTGTATATCATGTAGCATTTGAGTGAACTATCAGACTGATGATTCGGTTGAATTTATATAATTACTTACATATTTTTATTGACACGAAAAAATATGATCGCTCCAAAAATGCTTTAAAATACGGAACGCATATATAAATGAATACAGAAAATATTTTAGGAGTCAAATTTCAATTACAGCCGTTCCCATTCGTTTATGAAAATCGGCAAATTTCAAAGCTACCATATAACGCTCTTTATAACGAAAAAAAAAGTTTTTACAAGCTGCAGAATCCATGTTTTTTTTTTAATTTTGTATTCTCGCTTATGTTTTAAGTCATATTTTTTCAGTATTTGGATGAAATAGGTATATTGAAAAAACATGATTACACACAGGTCTCATAACCTATGTAATTATATATTAACTAAGAATTCAATATTCCTGTCCAACTTTCATTATTTATTATACAATTTATTGCAAATTCAATGAAATAATAGTCAATGTTCATGTCACCACAATAATATATGACATTTGCATTTTAAGGCTGTGAAAAGTCAAAAAGATCAGAGAACTTATGCAAAAATACATCCAGAATGGTCGATTCGAACCGTAGCCAGAAATCACACTGATCCAACTACGACGAAAATTTCCAACACGTATATTCTTATCGCACAGCTCACACTGTTCGATCATTCTCGACCGTCCTCGACCGGTTTTCAAAGACCGTGTTTGAAATTCCAACCTGCTGGAAATTTTGGTCGGCCTCAGACTACCGTGATACAATGCCCAATACGCTAAATTATCATTTGAACACATGTTTGTGATAAACTTTGAACAGTTTTTCACATAAACAAAAATTTTAATATTATTCGTGTGAATTAGTATATTTCCTATTGAAAAAATAAAGTATCTGTCAGGAATTCGTGAGGACTATATTTACAGTTTATAGTACATCTAAATTTTTTATATTTTTAAGCAACGGAACAATGCAGGAACCATGTGGACCGCCAGAGAGATGCAAATTTTAATAACAGCGGTGAGGAGCCACGTTAAATCAGAATATAATCCTATAATTACAGCAATAGAAAAGTCATTGATGGAATTTATTAACTAAATAGGATAATAATTGTTAAGTACCAGTAATGTTCAACTAATAGCAACTTACATATTTTAAGTTAGTTAAAGAATTTACGTGCTGGCTATAGAAAAAGGAGACATTCCTCGGTGCTCCATCGGAAAGTAATGCCAAGCAAATAAAAAAATGGCATTTTTTATTGGGAATTTTCGTTAGTGTAATTTATGGACATTCAATAGTAGTTTGGAACTTTATTGATCTCTTAGTAATTTGGGATAACTGGTTCAAAATTCACCCTCTTGTTCGCGATGTAAATAAAGTTCTCTACTCCACGCACTTTTTTACTTTTCTTCATTAATCGTTTCGTTTATCGTTTCTTCACTATCATTATTTACAACAAAAGCATTAAAATCAATGTCAGATTCACAAAATTTTTCTAACGGTCGGTCGTAGATGGTCGATCAGTGAGTTTGAATGTTTCCATTGATCTACTTCAATTTTTGGTCGTAGGTGGATGGTCGCGGACGGTCAGTCCTGGTCGACCAGTGAGAGACTAAAGAGAACCAATCAATGATGTGATGGATGCTTTCTATACAGTATCATTAACATTATCGTCGACACACGAGTTCTCGGTAAGATCCAGAATGTGGATCGTTAATACGAACAGAGAGAACAGTATTTAGTCATAAATACGTCAAGTCGTACAATGGAATACGCGGTGACAAAAACCGATGTAACGTTACATTCCGCGCAAGATTGATTTCTGCTCGGCGTATGCGATACGTTTACGACCTGCCAGCATAATGCCCTATTGTGACTTTTTCTTTTTTCGAGCGGTCGACATTGTTGTGATCGGACCAGATGACAAGCGTTCATATAATATGTAACAAATTGCTGTTACGTCCGTTACGAGGTTACCGTGAGAACAGACAGCTTCGAGAAACAAGTACGAGCGAAACACATTTTTCATTATACCTATCTGAAAACACTATATTTACATGCTTATTTAGCGCACCGAAAGTGGGCTTTTCCGTGCGCTCGCGCGGAAAATTTTACGGTGCGCTAGGGTCATATTAGCTGCCTACTTACATGTCAAAATAATATGTTATTGACAGTTCTCTAGAAATGGCAAATTGTTTGTATCAATTGGCATCCGCAGAATTGCTCTATCTCTTTATCATTCTTCAATTGAATATATCGAAAGGGTTTTATTTCGCAGACAATTCATTTTTTTAGATTTTTGAATTTGGTTTCGTGAAATTCCAATATTTTTATATATGCACACCGAATTTCAAATCGTTGAAATAACGAATTTGCATTTTTGATTTTTACAGCTATTTTTGAAACAGAATTTTATTTTTCTCCTGTTGACTTGAGTATACTAATTTGACCACTCTGAATCGTAGGGATCGACCGATACCGATATTTATATCGGTCTATCGGTGATATCGGCATCATTGGACGATTATCGTATCGGCCGATATCAAAAACCGATAGACCGATATATTTTTTTATTGGGAAAAAATTCAATTTGAAAAATGAATGAAAAAACTACACTTCCATCAAAAATACATCTTTATTGCCAATAAAAAGTATGTATCGTAAAATCAACTAAATTCTTTGAATAGTAATTAAAAATTAACAAAATAAAACCCTATGCGGATTGCAACTATAAGTTAAAATTATTTCACCCTACTAAAATACAAAAATATCTGATTAATACCGATAATTTAGTTTTGGTAGGTTGTGATGCAAAAACAATAAGCTTTCTGCCCTATCAGGAGTTAGCCTGCTACGTTTTGCATCATAAATATTACCAGCTTCAGAGGAAACTTGTTCGCTGGGGGCACTTCCAGCTGGTGCAGACAGGTATATGGCAGCCTGCGGAAAAAGATTGGGAAATCTTAATTTATTGTCGTTCCACCACTGAACGGGATTTTCATTTCTGGAAATTATTGGATGACTTTGATTTAATTTAATTTCATTATCCAGTACCTCAACAAAAGCAGACCTTTGTTTCCGTTTTCGCTTCGAACTTCCTGATGTGCCTTCACCAGCAAAATGTTCGTAAGATTCCCAAAATAAATCACGCACAGTCTTTGATGCACCTGAATCCCTTTCCATAGCTAGCAATTTTACTAGTGGCATATTGTCCTCCCAATCACTTTCACCATCCGTAATAGTTTCGATTATGCCGCTGCCTCCCTCTTGAACAGTAATTTTTCTTTTTAATATTTCATAGATTGGTCCGCCTTCATTGTAGATCACTCAATTGAGTATTTTATCGAGTTGAAAGCGTTTTATTCCGCCGACAATTTTTTGAAATTTTCGGACTTGGTTTCGTGAAATTCCAACATTTTTGTATATACACACCAAATTTCAAATCGTAACCGTTTCAAATAACGAATTTGCATTTTTGGTGATTTTTACAACTATTTTTGAAACAGATTTTTTTTTCCTGTTGACTTGAAAACTAATTTGACCGCACTCTGAATCGATTTGCTCTATCTCTAACCGTTCTCAAATTGAATATTTCAAATCGAGTTGAGAGGGTTTTAATTGGCTGACAAATAATTTTTTTAATTTTCGGTCTTAGTTTCGTGAAATTCCAACATTTTTGTATATGCACACCAAATTTCAAATCGTTTCCGATTCAAATAACGAATTTGCATTTTTGGTGATTTTGGGTCAGAATTTTTTTTTCTTCTGTTGACTTCCGATCGACGTCCGCAGACTTGCTCTATCTCCAACCGTTCTCGAATTGAATATTTACACGTCGAAAATTATAACCTCAAACTTGAACTTTTATTAACATCAACGGCAGTTTCATGCTGTTTCATAAATATCATAATCGGTTCTATATATTTTCTCTGAGATTCAGCCGGTAATAACACCATATTTGCAGCTTCCGCTATATCCTAATCTCTAATGAAAGTTTCAATACTGAAATCCACTGAGAAGTCCCTAAAAGCCATACCAGCATCGAGAAAGAAATATTTTGAAATTTTCGAAAATTATTTACATCCTACCGATTTACTTTGAGGCAATACTATTAAAAAAAAACAACTATACAGATGACAGCTAGTTTTGTGAAACATACTCCAAGTTCATTGTTTTTCAGTGAAATACGGTATAGGTAAAGCATTTCAACGGCTTCTTGGTCCCTGTGGTTATTCCTCACCAAGAAAATTTTGGTTCCCAAAAAGAAATATCATACATAAACGAGGAACCTATAATCTGATTTGCTCTTTCCACAGTTATCACAGGAATTGACAATTATTTTAACATTTCTTTATGTTTATTTCGGTTATAAGATGAGTATTAGTAAATATTTTGTTTGAGTTCATGTTGAAATTACGGCCTTTATATCTATAACACCTTGTATAGTAACAGATACCATTAATAACCTGAACTCTTTTTGTAATTCTCGTTGAATCCTTACAAGAAAAGTTATCGAAAGAAGTCGAGAGACAGGATATGTGTTCTCAAGTTGAGGGCAATAAATAACCTGTCTTGGTTTCTTTGAGTACCTCATCTCAAGCATCCATCACAAACCACGAACTAATGATCTCGTACAATTTAATGTATAGTAGTCATAAAAGGTCGGAGTGGCACAACTGCACTGAAAATCAAAATTCAAAATTTAGTAACGTCGCCTAACTTTCTCTCTTATATGATACATTAAATCAGTGTTTTTTGACCTTCATTATTATTTGATTTGGTGCTGATAGAGCCTGAATTTAATTTTGACTTTCTTTCAATATGATTTTTTCTCCATTCAAATTCAAATTAAAATTTATTGAATCCTTTTTCCTATAGTACATTAGATTGGACGAGTCAGCAAAAGTATCAAATTTCTTATAAATAGAACTTTGAACAAATAAAACAGTGGAATCTTTCCTGCAAATGAAACAGAATAAAAACATCGTACAGAATAAATAAACAACATTTCAATCAACTATAGGAGAGAAGAGCATCAAGTTACCCCAAATTATAAAAACAATTATTTGCAAAAATTATTTTCAACGTACCTTTGAAAACATCGCATAAAGGACAGTTTTTCAAGTGGATGGGAACCTATTGTTAGAAGACGTTAGAAGCCCAGCGATAAAAAGTGATTTTTTATAGAAATTGTACTTTGCTTTTTGAGCCAAATAGTATATTGTGCAACAAGTGGGGAAAGTTCAACTTTTCTTCACGAGTGTGGAAGTTTGTGACACGAGCCTGAATTCCTACAACTGAAAAACATAAAAAAATACAAGTAATATACCTCAATATTTATTTTTTCCTACAACTGCACAACTACAATAACATCAAAGTATCCTACCTCTTGACAGATAAATAATTTTTTCGTATGTCAATTCATACTTTTTTTTGAAATTTCCGGCAACAAATCCAACGTTACTTTCGCAGCTTTTTCCAATATCTCTGGCGGAGTATTATTATCAAAATCGTCAGTATTGTCAGTATCCATATTATTTATTATGAGTAAGTGTCTTATTGAAATATTATTCAATAGAAATTGCGATTTTTATGAAAGCACGAATGAAAACTATCTGAAGAGTTTAAAAAACTTCTATAATCTGACAGTTCTGATAACTATCTGAAAATGAACAGCAGCCAACTACCTAGCCAACTAGTTTTTGTCGATTTTTGTTGATTGTGGGCTAAGTGCCGTGAGAAAAAATATTTCTCACAGTATGAGCAATACATCGTTTTGAAATTAAGTAAGCTATGAGAAATACGCTACTTTTCATAGCATCAGTTGTAGGAAAAATCATTTTTGTTTCTCGTACCATGCTTGTGTATATCACTAAGTTTTTGAAATTTATGTTGGATTCTAAAAGTATTGCTCAGTAATTTCAAAAGATAAATGCCACCGTTACCATTTTCTTGTCTCTAAATATATTGGCACGAAGTTTTAAAAGGTAGATCAAATATAAATAATAATGATAATACTCCCTCATAAACATTCCAAGAGTGTACCCAACGACATAGTCTAGTAAAATCGTATCGATATCAATCGTATTATCCTTTTTCTATACAAATGCTCTTTGAACTTCACGTCCTTGCCCCCAGACCATGGTACTGCAAGCTGGTACTTAACTGGGGGTTAAGTGGAAGAACAAAGCTGCTGTGTTTTGCACTTCAGATTTGAACTTCGCCTTTTGGTCAAAATATATTTTTGTTTTCCAATAAAGACTATTATTATTATTATTATTAATTGCAGAATATGCAAATGAATAATACACATTCAATAGAGTATCCCAATCTAACATGGATTTAGGTCTGTCAATAAGTAAAAACACTGTTAATTCTATTGCATACAGTATCGATTTGTGCATCCCATGAAAGGTTACTGTCGAATGAAGTTCCGAGAAATTTCACCGGTTTTGATTTGTCAATGACAAAATTGTTCAAAGCGCTAGTACAGATTGATGGTAAATTCATTGTGAATAGAGTAATATTTAATGCATGCAGTTTTATTGAAATTCATTATAAATCTGATGCGATAACATCAATCTTGGAAACTGATTCAGAGTGTTGGCAACCTTTTCAGAAAGTGCAATTTCTTTATTGTTTGATAAAATTGTGCATGTATAGTCTGCATACATAAGAACTTTAGCGTCAGTCTAATAACTAGGAAGGTCATTATTGAATAATAAAAATATTATCGGGCCAAGAACACTGCCTTGAGGAGTTCCCAGCTAAATATCAAATTCGTTCGAGAATATATCATCACTTTTCACTATAATCTTTAGATTTTCATAAACAAAGGATTTTTTCTACGACAGTGCGTAAACTAACCTTTTACGCATTGCTGACAGTGCGTAAAGTGATACTTTTTCGCACAAGTGCGTGAAAAAATCACCTGTGCGTAAAATCATCAACTGTGCGTAAAGTAATTTTTTACACCCTGTTCGTACATTTATGCATTTTTGAAAAATACAGTATTTTGCATCAAATATAACTCGGAAGTCTTTACTTGATAATACGACGACAATTCATTTCATTAAACATTCAAATTATTGATATAATTGCTACAATTTGGCAATATACAGGGTGGGTCACGGTCGATGGTACCTTAGACGTTTACGAAGAACGGGACATAGGATAATTCTGAAAATTTTGTTTCTCAAGTAGTTGCTCTTGGTCTATCGATCTAAAATATTTTCAGCAATGCAGCGTTGCCGCTTATACCAGAAAGTAGCAGCATCTTTGTTATTTCAAATGGGTCACCCTGTATATTACCGCATTTTTGAAATTGTCATTCTTTTCTGATTATTTCTGCCTTATACTCCCCTATTCCTATCTATAACGGTTTTTGAGATATTGGTTATTTTCCATATTTTTTATCCAAAACATAGCTCAAATTGAATGTTTATTTCTGCGGTATTTGGATTCTTAGGAAGTTGCAATTTTGTGTTTAGTTCATCAAGATCATGTACATTGATTCTGTATAGGGAAGTTTGTTCTGCGTTATACTGGGTCGTTCAAAATTCATGATCTTACTGCTAGATACAAAAAGGGTTGAAAGTGCGTTTTTTTAAATGGAACATCCTGTATATTATGAAATATCCTGAAAGATGACTAAATTCCCTTCGAATTGATATATCATGTTCCTATACCTAAATAGCCAGAATTCCGAGATAATTGCAATTTTCACTTGTAATCTCCCAGGTGCTTGAATTATTGCCGGAAATTTTTCGAGTACATGAATTTTCTTTGAAAATTCAAGTACGAGATAAATTTACGGCAATTAATTCAAGCACAAGGGGGATTCAGTAAGAAAATTTCACACCGAGAAATGAAAATCATCCAACAATTCATAAGAAATAACTAACAATGGTTTTACCTGAACTATTTATAACCACTGAAATATTGATATGTAAAATACTTAACAAAATTTTCATCAATAAATGTGTTTAAATTTGGAACAAAAAAAATAAAAAAGTTATGTTCCTATCGTGGATTGAACCATCGACCTAGCGACTCATAGGCCGCAATACTCGTGGAGAAAATATTTTCAGACACATTCCAAATATCTAGTAAATACATAATTATCTCCTTTCATATGAAAACTAGACCTCCATTTGTACATTAAAGCAAAATATCAACTTGTCACATGTCAAATGTCACATGTCACATGTCAAACATTTATTGATGAAAGTATTTTACATATCAATATTTCAGTGGTTATAAATAGTTCAGGTGAAACCATCGTTAGTTATTCAAAGAAAATTCATGTACTCGAAAAATTTCCGGGAATAATTCAAGCACTTGGGAGATCACAAGAGAAAATTGCTATTATCTCGGAATTCTGGCTGTTTAGGTATAGGAACATGATATATCAATTCGAAGAGAATTTAGTCATCTTTCAGGATATTTCATAATATACAGGATGTTCCATTTTCGTATCTAGCAGTAAGATCATGAATTTTGAACGACCCTGTATAACGCAGAACAAACTTCTCTATACAGAATCAATGTACATGATCCTGATGAACTGAACACGAAATTGCAACTTCTTAAGAATTCAAATATCGCAGAAATAAACATTGAATTCGAGCTATGTTTTGGATAAAAAATATGGAAAATAACCAATATCTCAAAAACCGTTAGAGATAGGTATGGGAGAGTATGGGGCAGAAATAATCAGAAAGGAATGGAGTTCAAAAATGCGGTAATATACAGGGTGACCCATTTGAAATAACAAAGATGCTGCTACTTTCTGGTATAAGCGGCAACGCTGCATTGCTGAAAATATTTTAGATCGATAGACCAAGAGCAACTACTTGAGAAACCAAATTTTCAGAATGATCTTATGTCCCGTTCTCCGTAAACGTCTAAGGTACCATCGACCGTGACCCACCCTGTATCGACTTTCGAAGAAAAAACTTTGTATGAAACACTTTCGTAAAGGGCTTTTTTGTACTCGCGTGTTTGTTGAGCTATTTCGGCACTGTCAAATGGTTTCGTTAAATCGAATAATATTGACATCTACAATAAATATTGACCTCGATCAATTTTGGATAAATTCCGTTAATCAACCAATGTTTTCAGTAGCGGTAACAACACTTTTGACAGTGGTTATCTACTAGTGACCACGGTTGTGGTTTATTTACGGAATGCCAGCCATTTGTCATTTGTCAAATTACTTATTATTTTTATCGTTTTCCGTGTGTTTTATTTTTATTTTTTCACTTTGCTTGATTGTTAAATTTTTTTCTATTTGTTTGAGGATAATGGAATATTATCAAAATCCTTTAGTGAAGTTATATAGTCATTCTGCTAGCTTGACGACAATGAAAGTCCTGAACAGTTAGAATTTTTGTTTTCGTTTATCAACCCTATAAATCCGTTTCGTTTCATAATTTACATTGACATTTTCAGAGTTTTTTAAACATTCATACTCTGCCAAAATTAGATTTTCAAATAGGGTGCCCAAAGTGCCTAAGTCTTGTGCACAGTAAGCACAAGCAAGGAATATATTGCCTGTAATAAAAAAAAGGCATCAAACTGAAAATGTATCGAATATTAATAATTCACCTCAGTAAACGTATCCGAATGAGAATATTGTTTTGTGTTGTAAATAAAAGAATCAAACCGAAAACTAAAGCACGTCAACGTCAAATAGAACAATAATAAACCGAACTTAACAGAGAAAATCGACGGTCGTTCTGGTTAGAGAATCTACCGCTTTTTCAGCAACCAAAATCAAATTTAGGCGGATAACCAAAATTTATTGGTATTTACCGCAGATATATCTTGGTCTTTCATGACAAACGTCATAAGTGACGTCACGTCTACTTTCGCCTAAATCTTTTGGTTTAAACTCTGGTATATCAATTTTTATATTTCAGTAACTAAACATGTACAATAAATGAATAAATCAATGTGATCAATTTGTTTTAATTTTAACTATTCTGGTTTTTCTTATGTTTGTGGAAACAAAAGTGAGATTAAATAAGTAAATTCACCAAGAAATCTAGAAAAGTGGCTTTTATAGGTACCATTCAATCGCAAATTTGCTAAGTCCTGTACTTCCATCAGGTAATCTAATCCTTTATAATTCAAGCTCAATAAATATGTTGCTGCCATATCGTGAAAAAGGACAAAATTTTATAAAAAAAAACGGTCTGAAATGAGGTTAGTTTTGTTTCCTACTATAACCGAAAATTAAAAACAACTCGGGAGTTGGGTTATTACCGCAAAATTTTGGTGACAACTTTGACAGTAAACAGCTGATTCGTGACGTCATTGGATGAAAACTAGTCTAATAACCAAAAGCGCCTAAACGTACTATTAAGTACCAATTTGAATTGGTAAATACCGAAACATTTTGGTCATCCGCCTAAATTCGATTCAAGTTCCGTAAATAGGCTGTGTTTCAGGAACCAACCGAACATTTCATATTTACGGGACGGAAAACGAGTAACCAAAGTAACGACGAAGTTGATTTACGGAACGTATGCTTTGTGTATATTGGGTGTAGTCAGCCACGCTTGTCTCAGTTAAGAAACCACTTCTGAAACCATGTTAATTTCGTGTTGTTAAACTAAATGAATTTAGATTTGTTTGAACTCTGAGAGTGACCACTATTTCAATTATTTTGGAAAAAATACTCAATAATGAAATTGGTCTCAGTAATTTTCGACAATATTGGGTTATCTTTTTTGTACAGTAATATGACTGAAGCTATTTTCAGAATTGAAGGAAATTTACCTTGTCTGCTTGACAAATTTATGGTATGAGATAGGAGTGGAGATATGACATTTTTACGTCGTTTATGACCGAAGCAGGTATTTCATCAAGACCTGTAGATTTTTTAATTTTTTGTTGAATCGATTAGTTTTATTTCGCCTTCTTACTCAGATGCGAAAAACATGGTACGTACTGCGAAATCACTCTTGGAGCATGAAGTACTCAAATTATTCAAAAATGATCGAAACATTTCTTCTGGATATCGATCTAAGTATTCACTGAAAGCGACAGCTCCAGTAGTATCATTTATTATGTTGTTTTTATAATAATTAATTTATGCAATTTTGTAATTTTTTTGTTTACCTTCGCGTTGTTCGCGATAGACCATGATGTTTTGTTTTTATTAGGGGATTTGTCAATGAGGTTTTTGAAATATCTTTTTCTTTTCGGATCCTATTTGTTTATTCACTTCCTTTTTCAGGAGTTTGTAATTTTCAGTAAAATTTTCATCTGAGACAGGCAATCTAATCTTCGCAACTCTTTTCTTTTTTCTTTTGATTCCTCGAAAAATTTAGTTTTTTCATTAATACTTGCTTCGGTATCGAACACCAGATGATTTCGTCCAAAAAGTGTTCAAATACATTATTGACGTCAAGACTACTGTCGACATCAAAACTTACTTGTGAGTACCCATGGTTTTTTCAGAGATAGCACCATTACTATTATTACTATTGAGTGAATTACAGTTTGGTGAACAAGACATGACCTCGCAAAGGCTTTAATATGTGGTTTCACCAAAAATTGTTTGAATTTACACATTTTGTCGACTTCAACCTCATCGTGAATAAAGTAACGAATTACAAAACGTTTTCGCAATCTTCCAACAGTTGCTGAACTCTTTTAGTATTCATAAAAATGTACTATTTCATAATTATTCTTAAAATGTATAGTATTAATTCGCCAATTTTGGGACAACCTAATTTTCTATTATTCAAATGACATCATGTAGAAATCGCAACCTCGTGAAGTGCAAAATTCAGTAGGAATGCATAACTGAAGATGATTTAATGCCTTTGATAATCTCCCAGATAATCTAACAACGGTAAAGAGTTATTAAAATAAATGATGAACAATTACTATACCTATTCAGGTATTTAAAAGGAACAAGATTGGATACAATTTCAAGGCTTTGATTTCTCAACTTTGCAGGAGTGTGTCATTCCAGAAATATTCGAATTGTACTAAATGATATATTTATGGAACTGAATTATACAGGGGGAAGTACGTCCAATTACGGAAAATAAAATGGTGTTCTAGTATTTCATGTATAGAAACACACCTGTTAAATAAATACCAGCGATTTCTGTGCAGATTGATAAGAGGATTGCTACTTACGTTTTGAGATATGGCAACACTGATGTGAATATGTCAAATCTGACATTGTCGTCGTAACGTTTGACATTTTTAATGATGAACATACTCAGAACGAGTTTTCAGTGCTATTTGTGCGTTGTTTACAGATACTGGAAACATTCATCTTGAGTGAAAAAATGAAATTGAATCGTGAACATTTTCGTGCGATGATTTTCTATGTCTTCCGACGTGGATTAAACCAATAGCAGTGTGTCGATCAACTCGCTTCGACTTTTGGTGTTTCGCTGGTTTTTCGAATTCAATAGTGGTCGCACTTCTAAAATTGTTATTTTTGTAAGTGCGAAAAACGAGTGTTTTTTTAATGACACATGAGAGTGTTAATTTTAGGCCGAGACCGCAGGTCGAGGCCGCAGGTCAAGGCCAAAAGTTCTCTCGAATGTGCCATGGAAACACGAATTTTATACACGAAATACAAACACCATTTTTTGTACAGCTTGGCAAACATAGCTGAGATTGTGCAATTCCCACTTCTTGCGCGAACAATCAGGTGAATTTCACTGGATAGTCCGCTGTACGACTAATGCGCATCGTGGGCGTGCATATTTTCACAATTGCAGCTATGTTTGCCAAGCTGTACAACTGAATGTGAATTTACTTCCAATACATCTTGACGTGGTTTTTTGTCATAAGTTATCGATTATGAACGACTGTTGACTTGAACATATTATTAAATGTTTTCAGTAAAATCGTATTCAAAAATTTTTCCTGTCTGAAAAAAAAGGTCCAAAATAACTTAATAATACTTTTCTTTTCCATACATGTTATCTTTAATGTTATCAATACCTCCAATACAATTTCACAGCATCCAGTGGTCTTTCTGTGTCGTTACTATAGAAACGGTTTGTTGGCACGCCGCGTGTTTGACTGTTTGACTGTGTTTGCTCGTAGTTGCTTCAATTTCAAGTTATTTGTAGAAGATGGATGTTGATTATGATAGTGGTTGTGATACCCCATCAGATATATTGAGAAAGCAAATGCAATAGTATCTAATACGTTACCGGCCAAATCCAAGTTAATATATGAGCAAACATACAATAATAATACTTTATTGCGTACGATCAACTAGGGACACAGCAAACGTCAGAATTTACAGTACAATAGAAGAGTTACATTTTAAAACTAGATTAAAAGAAAAATATTGACAGGATGCATACATTCACAGCTGTAAGATATACATGTAATGAAGTTGAATATAATACAATAAGATGAAAATAAAATGTTAAAAGCAATGCTTTAATGCCACCAACAGTTGAAGCAATAGTAGCATTTTTGTTTCAGATATGTAATATGACCAATTTCGTGAATGGTGCGACAGTAACATGTAAAAAAGGTTTCTGAAAATGTGCTTATTTGCTGTTTTGAGGAAAAATCAAAGATTATAAAACCTCCTACGTTATGGAGTGTCTACTCAATGTTGAAAAGTACATTGAATGTTAAGGAAGATATTGGCTGTGTCTATGAGAGAAAAGCGGAAAGCGCTTTGCTGGATGAAGCGCTTCACAAGTCTACTAGACGGTCCATAATATGTCAAATTACAGGCCGCTGAACCGCTTCAAATAAATCTAGCGAAAAATAACGCGCTTTATTTATCTACAGCGGCTGCAAGAGCTGTCAGCCGTCTATCACGTGAAGCGTAAAAGCGGCTGCAATCGCTGCACGCTGTTAGACGCGCCCTGAAAATCCTGAATATCTTCACATACTAATTTTGATTCAAATCGGACCAGAATTACAAATTTCGTCCGCCATCTTGGAGCCACCATCTTGGAGCCACCATCTTGGAGCCACCATCTTGTTTTTTTGTATTGACGAACAAATCATAATTTCCGATCTTGAAAACCACCACATATCAATTTTGAATAGAATCGGACCTAAATTGCAAATCATGTCCGCCATTTTGGAGCCGCCATTTTGTTTTTTTCTCTTAGAAAAATTCCATAATGCACTGTCACCGAATTTATGTCAAAATAGCTTGCAAATGCAGTATTATAATTTGGAATACGGAACAGTTATTTTTCCCGCAAGAGGGCGCCAAAATAAAAAGTTAGGTGGCAAAAATTGACATTGCTTATGAAATTACCTTTTCAATGACGTGTCACACTTACTAATTTTCCTATTCAAATTGTTTGGGTGATAGTGCCCAAGGGGTGGGGGAAGAGGTATGACAGTTGAGGTTATGATAGGATTAAAAATCAACATGTTTTTGCATTTTATTCACAACACATGCGTTTTGGAGATATTCGATCTGTTTCGTTTTCGGTGCCCCACCCTGTATATTTCGTTGCTTGTATGCTTTTCGGAATACGAATAATCACACTGGTATGTCCCACTATAGAATCTAGTCTCGGATTCATCTCGTTCCCGCGTTGGTTTGAGGAAACCTTTACCGATTCAAGTGATGATTGAACGAGTCAATAAGACCTGACCGGGCGGTTTAACATAAAAAAAAAACAGTGAAATATTTCTTTTGCAGAATCTGCATATGAAATAATATTTCATTTATTTATGGGCCGTGATGGCCTCTCAAGCGAAGGGTCGAGGGTTCAAATCCCCGCATGGTCATCGGTCTCGTGCATGGCATCACATGTTAAAAGGTAAGGGATGCGTCTTCCCTAGCTCACACAAGTCTCTCGAAGATTTCTGAGGGTTGCGCGTAGGGGTGCAATCGGTTGACGGAAATAACAATTTCAACAATTTTTTAACAATTTATGGATATACTGATATAGTGAAACTAAATGGAAGATTGGCATCTCTTTCATTAAGTGCCAAATGACTCCAGAAAATTGTTTATTAGGGCGGGTTGTACAATACAAGCTCACCAACAGTTCAACTAAAGCGAGTTCAGTTGTTAAGGAACTGGAAATTTCATTGGCTAATCCCTAGCAACAGAAGCGAGTTTAATTAAACTGCTGTTCTTGATCTTGCTTTGTACAACCCGCCCTTAGTATAGTTTATAATATTGATTGTTATTGATAACATCCTCTATTTGTCATTAACTTTTTTAATGGCGTATACAAACCTCCACGCTGTACAAATTGAAATGGACACGAAAAGCTATAAAAGTCTCAATGTCATGAAGACAATAAAGATTTCATCTCATTATATGTTCCATCTGAATCTAATGCAGAAAATTAAACTTTCATCAGACAATAAAGAAGTAGGTATTACAGTGAATGTTTTTGTAATTAAAAGTATTCAGAATGAACCAACCGGGAGAATTTTTTGTAGAGAAATCGTCCTGATGGATCTACGCTACTGTTGATATCAAAACGGGGTAGTTTCATAAAATGTAGCTTTTACTACACGTTTGTCTCCCTCATAACTCAACAAAATGAATACGCCTGTTTCAAGAAATCGAAATAAAACCTTTTGCTTGAGGCTTTGGGTTCTTTAGAACTTCTCCATGTCGACTCATCATCTTTATTTTAATGGACAAAAACAGTTTCAACCTCTTTCAGTTTTACCAGACATACCATACAAATAGAACCACATTACCTAAATCACATACAAGTTTTTCCTACCAATTCCTTTTTTTTATTTCCTTACAAGTCTCAACTCTCATATAGACAGGACAAAATAATGGTTTCAACGCAGTCAGAAGTAAGTCAGAAAACAATGTTTTAATTTTTGTACAAATTAATATTCACCCAGGTCTTCAAAAACTAAGCCTAACATGCTTTGGGAGAAGAACAGAGACTATTGCGGGATTCTTTAGAAAGAACATGTAGTAGCATTCAGGCCGCATGCCAGGTTATCTAATTTCCTTTTCAATAACACAGCAAGAAACACATAACAACATTTCTTCTTATAACATTTCTGTACAATATATGATTCTAAAACTTCAAAATCTTTCAAACAAAGGTGTGGGACCAGACGAGCTACCTACAACACTCAAGTACTGTGCTGAATATATTGCAATACCACTTCATATAATAGATATTCAATAAATCCCTTGAAGAGGGTGTATTTCCGTCAGTATGGAAGAAAGTTCACATAATCCCAATTTTAAAATCTGGTAATAAATAACTTGGCAAAAACTATAGACCGACTTCAAAATTGTCCATCATAGCAAAAACTTTCGATGACCTATTCTTCGACGGCGACGTTAAAACATAATTAATTTTGAACAACATGGTTTCATGAAGAAACGATCAGTAGACTCCAATGTATTCACATATACTGAGTATATCCTGCATAGCCTCAATGACAAGCACCAAGTTGATGCTATTTACACCGACTTCAGCAAAGCATTTGACAAAATCGATCACTTAGTTTTGCTACGGAAGCTTGCTGGAGTCGGGGTAAATCGTCAATTTCTATTTTAGCGTCCATAACTTCTGAATTCGTTTATGTTTGGTTGCCTATGCAACAATCATACCAATCGACCATTAATGACAAATCGACCATTAATAGGGTTCATTAATGGTCGATTTCATTTGCATTGAAGAACATTAAACAGACATGTTAATACGAGGTAGGAGGAAAAAATATTAATATTCAACAATATGACAAAACCCACAGATGGACTAGTCGGTGCTCGGATAGAGTTGATTTTATTCAACATAGAAATCACGATATTATACACCTGATACAGTTATAAATTTCAAATAGAATTAAAATAAGTGGAAACTTATTCCATGGGAACAATTCAACAATCTGTGAATAAATTTGAATGAATGTATTTTCTTGAATTTCAACAGAATATCTGGTGGAATAACAGGACAGCATTCGACAAAAAAAATCCGAGCCATGTTTTATTATTGATGCGATGATATAACGCGATGGTATATTTGCATTTGTCAATAAATCACTTTTTGCCGGGAATGTTTATTGCTTGCCACAAACATTAAAATCAAATGAGTTTCTCTTAGTGATTGATTTCCCAATAACTAAGTACTGATCACAAGAGAAATTAATTACAATTAATTGATATATGCACGATCCATCATGTTATAATGAACAATCAACATTTCATAGAAAAACTGAGTAGGTGAAAAAAATTTCAACTGTAATACCACAAGTGACTGAATTTTTGCGATAAGTCTGTCGATTCATTTCTGAACAAAACTTAACTGCTTCGAGAAATCACCACGAGTCCGCAGGACGATTGATTTTTCTCGATACAATTCAGTTGAGTTCTGAAATAAAAGACAGACTTATGAGATAAATTCAATGGCGAGTGAAATTTTATTAGATTATTTCATTCATGATGAAATAGATCAATCAGACACTACCATTTTTCGAATATATTTTATTTAAATAAGTGATTATTTCACAAGAGCTGTTTAATCGCGATTAAATTTTCGTCCTCCATATTGGTTTTCGATGTGTCGTTTTTCAGGGATTCTTACAATTCTTGGCAACAGATTATAAAAAAACAATAATTTCTTAATCGTTTGAAGGATCTAATATTGATTTTCATCAGTGAAAACTCCATTTTCGATAGGATTTCTAAACAAATATTTTGACATCAGGCAACGAAAATACGACAGAATTTGAAATGTTTACATGCAAAATTCGCAGCAAAGGCTTCTTCAATGCATTGTTGGGATGCGTAACCAAAGTAATATACAGGGTGTCCGGTAAACCTTGTTCAATATTGAAACTGGTGATAGACCAGGTCATGACTGTTCAGAATATCGGAATTTCACCTCAGTAAAAATATCACCGTTTTCGAGATAATGGGTATTTTAAGAATTTCTGGAAAATCGCTACCTAACCTGGGATTTTTACAAATTGGGACGAATCCAAATATCTTTGCTACGGAAGATTACTGATGCTTCTAGACGTACAGAACAGTTTTTCAGAAAGTGAAAACATTTTTCAAGTAATGAGGGTAAAATGACAGTTTTGAGTTTCATCAATTTTTTTTTAAAAAGTTTGACATTATTATCTGAAAGAAACATAACCAATTGGAAGTGGACATTAACTTCAAAAGAATGCTCATTTTGTCCAGACTCTATCATGGTATAAAACAAACTATAATTATTTTTGGAAGAAGTGGTTTCCATTGAATTAGGCGTGGTTTTCATCTAGGCTTCTATCAACTTTTATTCAAGAAAAAAAAGGAAACTACCCAACACCAAAACTGCGCCACAATCACACTCGACGCGCATTTCACCAACAAAGTTAGCATCTTCAGGAGCTAAAAGTAAGCTTTTAAGATTTAAAGATTGTGACGTAGTTTTGGTGTTTGGGTATTTTATTTTTTTCTTGAATTGTATTTACACCAAAGGTTCCAAAATATTCATTTATTTGATCAACTTTTATACTTACGCCCAAAAATTATTTTAGTTAGATTTTATGAAGATAAAATGTGTAAATAATTGTTAATAATAAAGAATAGACTGCTTGGTGGTATTAAATAGTATGTCAATAAAATTAACTTTTCATGTAATTAGGCCTAATAAAATTATCGAAATGAAATGTCGATTATCCGACATGGCACCGATTAATACGAATTCTTGTGATAAATGTCGCAATTGTCCAACTTCCAGATTCCAACCAAGTTTCAGAGACCGACAGATATACAGGGTGTAACCAAATAAGTGCAAACTTTTTCAAGAGATGAATCCTTGTTGAAAATTAAAAACTTTTGTTTGAACAACTTGTGACCTCTATCGTAGTTTTTGAAATTATTCCGCTTCTTTCATTTAGTGGTATTTATTTCTTTGTCATGCCGTACATACGTTATACTCCCCGAGAATATGCGCATATGCAAAACATTTATGGTGAATGTGGAGGTAGTGCTACTGCTGCAGCAGCGCTTTATGCAGAACTATATCCGATTGCACAATGCCGCTCATAAAATCGCTGATTTGAGGGCTATAACCTATAACGCATAAAAGGTTCTTCTTGAAAATAGGTCCTCTCTGCGTACGAGTGGATGGAAAATAACATTTTTTTAAATATTATTCAGTGCGATGTTGAATAATCGTTATTGTGGTTTATAGTGTATGTTGATTAAAAAAAACGTTGAATTAGTATTTACTTCATTACATCTCATTGAATGCTTCTAAGCAGTTGATTCGTTATTACTCATAATTATTTAATCATTTCATCTTGATAGGATAAAAATAAAAGACATTACTGACAAAGTTTAATGGAGTTGATTTTAGCTCAGAATAACATAACACTCTAATATTATCGGAATTCTACTCCTTCCAAAAATAATGATCGTATGTTTTATACCATAGTAAAGCCTGGACAAAATGGGCATTCTTTTGTAATGAATATCCAGTTCCACTTGGTTATGTTTTTTCAAACAATAATGTCAAACTGTTGTTAAAAAAATTGGTGTAACTTAAATCTGTCATTTTACCCTCATTTCTTGAAAAATTGTATCAATTTCTAAAAAACTGTTTCGTACGTCTGAAAGCATCACTCATCAGTTATCTTCAGCAGCAAAAATATTTAAATTCGTCCCAATTTGTATACATGGCATTAAAAAATGCAAGGAGAGGTAGTGATTTTCCAGAAATTCTTAAAATGCCCATAATCTCGAAAACGGTGATACTGCGGTGAAATTCCGATATTCTGAACAGTCATGATCTGGTCTATCACCAGTTTCAATATTGTACAAGGTTTACCGGACACGCTGTATAAACAAACATCATCAACGAAGCGTTTGATTCTAAAAAAGAGACTAAGCAAAAATATTTTTTAATAAAAAAATTGTTCATTATCAATAAAATTCTTTGATGTTGGTTTTAATCTACCAAATTCAAGAAATAATCTTGTCGTTTATCACACGACCTATAGGATAAAACTATCAAAATATTTTTTGCATGATTGTGCTTTTTGATAAATAATTTCATGCACAATAATTTCAAAATAAAATCCCTTCACCGCTTCGCGGTCTCTGGATTTTATTAAATTATTGTGCTTTCAACTATTTTCCAAGAAAAATCCTTCTCAAAATACTTTGATAGTTTAATCGATTAAATTTATAGGTCTTGTGATATAACATACGACTATTTCACAAACAAAGTGAAATGTAAACAATCTGAAATTTGGCAGAATTAGACAAAATTAGCAAAAAAGTTAACCTGAGAAATTTATAAAGTTCAATAAACAGGAAATATTGATTAATTCGATAGAATTTATCCCAAATCTGCTCGTTTTTAAATGCCGGCATAGCGTCATTACTTATAGTTGATATTTAACTGTCACATAAACGAAGCTGAAAACATTGAACTTGACAGACCAATCAGAGTCAAGAGTCAAGTTCGGTATAATCGAAAATCCGAACTTGACTAGAGCTTCTGATTATTTCATTTGGCAAGTGCGTGAAATAGTCTAACTCCACCAAAAATAAAACCTTATTTTAGATACCATGTTGTCGAAAGACTTACATCAAGCACATGTTTCGAAGGATTAATCCTTCATCTTCAGCAAAATGGGGGTTGGTAACAAGTTGATCTACAGAAAAGCCAAGAGGGTTACAATAGAGTTGAGAATAACATTAGTAAATTATATAACGTACCATTTCAAGGTGGAAAACTATAATAATAATAAAAACGCAAAAAAATATATAAAAATTAATTAACTGGTCTTAATTACGACCATGTTCCGCATCTAGTGCGGGTTCCACGAGAGTTGGGGACCACGATTGGTACACTTCAAAATTATATAAAACAGATATTTTAAATTTTAAAGAAATACTAGAAAGCAACAATTAAGAAACTTGACATCTGTCTTATTGAACGTCATGATATGAGGTGGCATCCAACTTGTGTTGTGTTGTTTTGAACCCGGACGTGCAAAAAAACTGTTCATTATTAATTCTAATATCAAGTATTCCCACGTAAGAGTATTGAAATAACTTTAGTCTTTGTGAATATTTACGACCAA
This sequence comes from Chrysolina oricalcia, assembly GCA_944452925.2. NCBI lineage: Eukaryota > Metazoa > Arthropoda > Insecta > Coleoptera > Chrysomelidae > Chrysolina > Chrysolina oricalcia. Next base: position 13,792,605 of record OX101811.2, on the reverse strand, counting down.
CATAATATATACATAAAACGAAATTTGCAACAGGCGAAACATTGGATCTTGAAATGCTCTTTTTCAATTCTGATAAGGTTCCCCCTAAAAATTAAATTGCAGATTATTTTCTGTAGCAAATCACTGGAAAGAATGAGGTGAATTCGTTATTAAGGTCAGATGTCATTTATATTCATATTAAGGAAACACACTTGTTTATAAAACGATTCACGGAAGTAAATCCCAATACCGGAAGTCGTACGTGAAATTATTTGCAATTATCTCCCCTCGGAAGTGAAGTTTTCCTGAAAAATTTATTTTCATCCCTAGGAAACATTTGTTGAATTATACTGACTTAAAATACTTAAATGAAAGAAACAAGATTTAAAAAATACTCTAAAGATTGAATGTCTCGAATCCAAAGACTTAAGCCGGAAAGAGATTTAAGCCGATGACTAAAAGACTAAGATTTAAGGATACTCAAAGACTTAAATATTCTAGTTGTATTGTCAAGATTATCCTAGGTAATACCACAAAAGGTCTGGTAATAGTATTCAGTACGAAATATATTCTTTGAATTACATGAGCATTTGCCATTTGTTATTTTTTTCATTAAAACTTAACGCAAAAATTTGAATGTATTTCCCATATGATGCCAACTACTTGAAGGACGTTTCCGTTGGAAAGTGGTCTCTGTTGTATCATTAAATTTTCGATGTCAAAAGAATATAAAACTTAAATTCTAATACCTTTTTTCAATCACCTCAAGAACGCTTCAAATTATTCCGTATTCCTTCCATTGTACAATTTTGCTCTGATTTAACAATCTCTGCAAGACTTGTCGTTCTCGAATTCTGGCAAATAGGGAAATATGAACCATCCTGTACATACCGAGTACCCTTGGAAGAAAAGCATTGAAAAACTCTCCCATAAGGCGCGCAATTTTGTCGAACGCTGTAAGACAGCGACTGCGGACTTTTTTCTTACCGTCGATTACCACCAATCACGAATTAATCTGCGATTGGAATGTTTCCGAAGTCGATGAGTGCAATTTACTGCATCTCGCTCCATTTATCCTCGTCTACGAGAAGATCGGTGCCATAAAGGACAACGGCAGCAGTAGTCCAGTAAATGAATCTCAAAAAATGACAAAACCTCGCAATTTTTTCGTCCTGCATCGATCTGCATAAAAATTTGGAACTAGGCTCATCTTCTTACTATTCTTAAGAGGCCATGATCATATTTGGGGCGCTTTTTTGGGTAAAAGAATCTATTGATGACTCAAAAACGGTTCGTCATATTCATGGTACCTTATATCAAAATTTCTACCAGTTTGACCTGTATTTACCACATTCTGGTCGATATATGCCAGATTTCTTCATTTTGTCTAATTTAGGTTTGGCATTAAATAATCTTTTGAAAGATAATTTTCAATATTCTCGGAAATTCTACCTGCATAATTGATACTAACATATTTGTGTTCTGGTTTTGTGGAAATTTTGAAATTGTTGAAATTGAATATAGTTCTTTCATTTTTGTTCATATTTATCTATGATGTTGTTGATTAGAGTAATAGGTATTTTGTTATTAACTGCTATTTGTTTAATGATTGCGATTTCATCTCGAAGGTTTTGATTATAAAGGGGTATTGTGAAAGCTGTATGCATCATTGACCTGAATGCAGACAATTTCTGTGAAATCGGGTTGAAAGAGTCGAAAGGTAATGTGCAATCTGTGAATGTGTTTTTTCGGAAAATGTTAAAGTCGAATTTATCATTGTTTTTGGATATTGTCAGATCTCAAACATTTATCTTATTATTCTCAAGTCCAAGAAAAATCCCAATTCTATTATCTTCAACGAACAACTCGATTTAAACAATAGCCCTCTCCTGAACCTAAGACCCAATTCCCAGAACCTGCATTTATCAAATTATTTGTTATGTTCATTTATCATTGGTATTGATTCTGAGAATCGATATACTGCTACTAATTAAAGTATATCCTAGGTATAGGCAATGTAGGCATAAATACTCAGATTTTGATATAGTTTTGAAATTGGTGTCATGACCAAAACTAGTCAACAAATATAAAATTATCGTGGAAAATAGACATAAAGTGTTTTATTGTGTATCCTCAGTGAAAATCACAATTCATGGAGAAATTGGCATAACATTTTTTTAACCACAGATTATTGTTAATTGATGTATCCCAATAGTACCTACATGAATTATTTTATTTCTTAATATTCATACTTAATGTTATTTTTTTGTTGCGTCAGAGTAACGCATCGCGCGAGGAAACCAGACTACCCGTTTTTGGATATATTTTCAGGGCTCTGTAAAAATTATAAATTTTGGAAGTACAGTTTCGGGAATCGGAACTTTTTTTCAGCAAATTTGCTGATCTTCTCAGATCTTTTTTTAACATTTCGAAAATCTTTAAAGTATTTTTCGAGATATTCAAATAAAACCAAAGCCCCACTTTTTTTCAGGGTTGAAAAAAAGATATATTTTTAAATTTAATACAAAACACACGTTTTCTTTTGTTTTAAACGTTTTTTTGTTTTTAAATTTTATGTTTTAAACAAATAAAACTTGGAAAAAAACAATGTTTAAATCATATTTTTTAAAAAATAATATTAATTTAAAATGTTTGATCTATTTTACTTTATTCTACTAAATATCAAAATAAAAGATACCTTTTTCAAAGTCCGACTCTATACACTAAACTGTCGCGATCAGCTGTGTTACGAACTACGTTGCGCCACCGCCGTGAGGCTGTACCGGTGAGTCCACGAAATAAGAAAACCAATAGACGAGGAAAGTGATGAGGACACAAATGTCATTCTTGTCAAAAACTGATTCCAAACAAACCTCCGATATTGTTTCCGTTTCGGTAAAAAAAATCACCCTCATGTCCCCCCTCAAAAGCTAGATAGAGAACGCAAAGGAATGTGGAAAATGTTTCAACAGTTTCGAACATGGAAAATAATGATGAAAGAAAATCGATCGGGCGGCTTGCCCCCTCTCCTGTCACGAAAAAAAAGTAGTAAAACTCGCGAATTAGAAATCGAAAAAATCCGTAAAAATCTTGAAAATTATCTGACCATTGAATACGGTTTCAAAAAAAGTTACCCTCTTTCCCCCTCGAAAGCTGGATAGAGAACACGTAGAAATTAAGAAAAATTTTCAACGGTAAATAAACAGACAGGCGTCCTTGTAACTGTGACGCATTTATTTAAATGAACCGACTAAGACACATATTCATAGAAAACTAAAATATAAATAAATAAATAAACTTAAAAATAAATTTTTAGAGAAAAGCTTTTATTTAAATGCACTAAAAAGAAGAAAATGAATTTTAAAGAGAATTAAACCTATCATTTTGTCACATTATAAAATTTCAAATGATATAAAAGCTTCTCGAGAGAATGAATCTTGAGGTAATTTTAAATTCAATTTACAAAAAGAAATGCATATATACTTATCGCGACGAAATTTTACATAATTTGAAATTTTATAATGTAACAAAATCACTAGAAAATCATGGGTTTAATTAACTTTAAAATTTATTTTCTTCTTTTTAGTGCAATTGAATAAAAGCTTTTCTCAAAAAGTTATTTTTGAGTTTATTTATTATTCATTATATTAATAAAGAAAATGAAAAAAACGCTTGTTTAATTTAAGCGCTTTAAACTATTTTAAACAAAAACTGTTTTAAACTTAAGCAAATGTTTAAAACATGTTTAAAACAGTTGATTACAACAAAATGCTTAAAACGAAACAACCCTGCTTTTTTTCACTTAATTTTGTTTATAACTTTTGTAATTTTTTTCGGTCCCTTTTGTGACCTTTCCTTAAACTTTCTCAATGACATTACAAATCGAATGACACCATGATCATAATTTTCGGTGACTATACAAATTTTTTTAAAGAAATGGTACATGTTGACTAAACTATAAAAGGACAACGGCAGCAGTAGCAGAAGTAAGCAGATCCAGTGGCATGGCGCCATCGGATCGACTAGCATACTTGCACGACGACCGCTTTCCTCATTCTTGTTTTATAATAGCCGTCGTAAAGCACTGGGCATTTACAATTCAGTCTAATTAACGACGAGAAAACGTTCTGCGAAAAATTGCGTGACGAGTTTTGAAATTGCGCTCTTAACGATAAAGCAAAAATTATATAATTCGCGAAATCGTCGCAAAAATGTCCAAGTTCATTGCCTCGACTCGTTCATTAAAATAACTAACACTATATATAGAGTAAAGGAAAATTATACCAATCAGATAGGAAGAAACATTGTTTCAGAAAGTTCAAATTCATCAATTATAAGTATTACTTTCTAAATGAAGCAGCAATCTGACAACTTTCATGGGTTTAGAAGAAATCACAATACACATAAAAAGGACATCTTCAATCAAATAAATTGTTATGATATGATATGTTGTATAAATAAAATAAATTACTTGAATACTTTTTAAATTGGGAGTGTCTAAAATAGTTATCCATTGGGATATAGTATATTGTGATGAGTGGAAAATATAAATGCTAACCAGTGTGAATTTCAAATAAAGGGGAGAAACCAAGACATTTTTGAAAGAACTACCTACATTAAAAAAACTTAGGAATTGATGAAATTGAGTTCAAACATAAAGAAACACGATAAAACGCATATTATACCAGAATTTAACTGATCGAAATCATTGCAATTCGAAAATCTTGTCTCAGACTGGAACTGATGAGACTAAAATAATCCCAAAGACAAGGAGACTTTTGAAAAAACTACAGAAACCAGGTATTTACAAACTTTTGAACGAGCTAGCCCACAGAAGAAAACTTTGTTAGTGCAAGATTTTCACACATGAACCCTCCAAGACTGTTTATTTGAGTCATAAACAAATTTATTTTAATTTCCTATAAATAATTTTGACCAGAACTGTACCTATGCAGTATTCCGTGACTTTCAAATTGGGTGTTTTCTACAGATATTCATTAATAAGGTGTAAGATTTATTCATCTTTCATTTCTATGCAATTTTAGTTCACTAAAAAATTTTGTTTTCAATTTTTCTTTATTCGGTGTAAGACATTCATCTTTCAGGACTGCATCAATCTATATTTATTATTTGGAAAAGTTATTGATTTCATTGTTTCATTTTCTTGACTCAAAGTTATTTGAAATTTTCCTTAAAAACAGAGAGAGTGAGACCTATTTTTTGAGTAGGTATCTATTTATTTTTTATTGAATACGACAACATTTATTTAAAGAATAGTGTCTATTAAGAAAGAAAATTTGAAGTGATTTATTTAAAGAATTTGATATAGTTAGGTATCGCCTAGATAATTTTAATTTAACTTTTTATATGTATATTATTACATACATTTGTATTTTGAGCAAACGTTTTCGATTTTGATTGTCAGCATTATTTTCTACTTTCAACAAATCACAGATGAATTCACTGAATGTTGCATTCTACAATTTTTTGCCTCAAGAGTTCAAGATGCTCAATTGAAATTATTTCAAATTATTCGAAACAATTCGAATTGTTTACTAAATGATCAATTGGACCTTAATAGTTCCCCTTTGTTAAACCTTTTCAACTAATTAAGTAGTAGATATGTTTTGAGATTTACAGGTACCTTCCTACATTGTATTGTCAATTTTATTTTTATCATAGGAAGCTCCTAATTACCTCAATTGTTAAGAAGGGTATTTAAGTAATGTTCAAGGTAGAATAATTTAATGTATAACATTCGCTTGAAAAAGATACAGTGCATCGAAACATGTCGCGAAGACAATAAATCTGTGGAAATTTAATCGTGTTTACCTTAGTGTCATATACTTTTACATAATATAACATATAAAATATCAAACATCCTCACCGATCCAACGTCTGCTAAAAAAAATTGTTCAAGGTCAAATGTCTTGCATTTTTCTCATGAACGGTGTTATCGTAAAAAATACCAAACAAAAGTTGTAGACCATTAAATTTTTTGTTTATCTGATCTATTTTTAGGATCTTTTTTGCATGTTCAGAATGTTATTTCCCATCAGTAGTATTTATCGTCAACTACACATACTCACTCTCGAAAATAAACTGGCAGTATATTTAAATAGAAAAACTTCTGAAAATTCCAGTTGGTTGATCATAAAAATGAAAAACAAGCTAGCAACAATCCGTAGTATTACTTCCTCGATGATTCAAAATATTGGTCTTTCGAGCCAGATGAAATCAAAGATGGAAAAATGTCTAGAAAAGAATTTCATCCGGAGACCCTAACTAACTTGACGTTGTACTAGACATTCAGTCAGTATTTAAAATCTTTTTTATTCACAATTATTCTGTCTTATAGAATAGACCGATAATTTCAATTTATTAAAAATAATTATTCAAGTTTGATTCGGCAGTTCCAAAATTCCTTTAAATTAACGTTTAAATGCAGAACACGAGCCCTAAAAATTGAAACACTAATTTAAATACTGGGCCACCGCTACGATTTAAATCAATAAATGTCCTCCAAACCGATAAAATCAGTCGGGTTTACTAAACTAAACTTAAACAGTAGGAATAGGAAATAGGAAACAAAATTCTTGAATTACACCTTAACAGTTTCCGATATAAAATGTTTTTGACTCAACCTCTATAATCAATTTAATTATCGCATTCGCAATATTTCTTGAAGGACGGTAAAGTGATATTCAAAGTTTATCGAGAAAATTCAATCTTCTCGTAGTATTGCTCGGACTTCCTACACTATTTTACGCTTATTCAGAGTCAAAATTTTTGTCATTTCGGATACGTTGCATATAAATACTAACGAATGGACCAATGTGAAAAAAAGTTAAACTTACGTCTGACTGGCAAGATCACTGAACTGGCTATCAAAGGAAGAGCTCAGCTTCCGCCTGTTTCTGCTCCAAGCCTGCCACTGTTTCTTCAATCTCCTCTCAGAATTCTTCGTGCTGAGATGCTTCTTGAGGAACTTCTGCCACTGAGTCAAACCGTCACCATCCTCACATTCCGAACAACTACTCGTAGACCCTACACTGCTCTTCCTACTGTTCAAAGTACTATCACACCAGGAGGACTTTCTACTTTCCGGAGTAGACGGCGTCGTGACACTCGATTTCCTCGACTCGAAGCCCGAAGAGGACGACTTCCGTTCGGTCAAACTACTCTTTCGACTGTCTGTCGGCGAGGATATCGCGATTTCCACCGTGGAGTGCCTTCTGACAGGCACGTTGTCGAAGGTGATCAAGCTGTTCTGCTGCTTGAGCCACCGGATGACGTGTTCGTTCCTGTCTTCTTCCAGAGAATCTAAATGGAAATCGTTCAGGTTCTCGTAAATCTTGTCCTCACGAGGAACGTAGCCCATCTTTCTTCGTCGCGGAGCGGCCTCCTCGTGCGCCAGATTCGGGTTCGTCTGATCGAACTCGCTGGTGCTGATTTTCCGCGACTTCGAAACGAACTCCTCGTCGGAAATTTTCTCGATGGCGCTAACGATGTCGTCGTCCAGCGCGTCTCTGCTGTACTTGCAGTACTTTTTGAGTAGTCGCAGGACGATTTCGTCGTTTTCCTTAGATAATCTATCAGTCTTCTTTTGGTCAGTCTCAGACTTAAATAAATTATTAATAAATAAATTGCTTCTATCTATGGACCTTAGTTCTGGCATCGAAGGCCTTCGAGGTTGCTCGACGATCTTGTCTTCAGGGATTTGGCCGAGGCTCACTTTGCGCTCGGCTGCACTTTCAGTCGTTTTTATCACATTTTCACTGTCTACGATTAGGTTCTTAACATCTAGGTTCTGGAGCATGAGCTCCTTGTGTTCTTCTGTAAGTTCTGCGAAGCCGTCATCTTGCAGAATAAGGTCTTTATTCGCTACTCTGCGCAGGAACTCCGATATGGCGGCCCAGTGGGCCTGCGTCAACACGCCATGGAGTCTGATGGACGATAATTGCAGAGGAATCCACTTGTTGTCTTTGTAGCACCAGACTACACCCCCGCTTAGGTTAACCATTCTTGAGACAAGTCATTAAAGATGTTTTCCAACGACGAAAGTTCACGAGAACGTTCCTAGAGTAGCTACAAACAAAGTGGGTAGGTAATATTATGATTGTTGGCGCTAATCTAACAATGCCTTGGTTATCTGTGCACAAGAATTATATGAAAACGTCGGTTTTAAAATGGATAAAAGAAATATTCGTGGGTAATACAACAAGTGTATCGGTGATTAACAGAAAATAAATTCCTTCTATTTTAATAAACAAATTATGTTGCTTAGCAACCACAATAGCGCTTCGCGCTCGTTTCGTTGCCCAAAGCAACATAATTCGTTTAAAAAAAGAGAAGTAATTTATGATAATCATCGATAACGTTGTATTTGTTGAGATTATTTTACGAATAAAATAATCGCCGAAAAGGCTATTTTCATTCATATTGACGTTCAAGTAAGGTTTTTCCGATTAGGTTCGGTTGACTAATAGTTTTAGTAATTTCAACTCAGTTTGTGTGCAGCTGTCTTGTCGTTTCAAACTTCCCGCTATGACAGTACCAATCACAGAGCGCGTCTTTCGTTCATTTTACTGTTGTCCCGTTATCACGCTATAAAAAATTCCAACATTTTAGGTTAGGTTATATAATCAGAATAGTTTTTATCGGTTTTGGTTTTATTCAATTTATTGATGGCAATGTACAAGTGAATACAATTAATAGTATTGAGTATTGGTTCAATTCAATTTATTGATGGCAATGTACAAGTGAATACAATTAATATTATTGAGTATTATTAAAATTATTGAATCTTATAACTTGTTGTTTAAATTTTATTCCTTAATTTGAGTTGACTGCTACACCTACAGACCCTACAGTAATTCTCAAAAGAGAGCCGTAAAATAAATGCAATGTGGTCTGGGGGGAAATTGAAGAAAAGTTATCAGGTTGGTTGTTGTGTTATTTTGGTAATTTTGTAAAAGTTTTTTCTTTGTTGGTAAGTACATTTTTTTATGATATATTTAAAAATTTTTAGTTTTCCATTTTTTTGTTTTAGTGGCAGTCAGCGATAAAGTTTTGGACCCAGGAAGTGTACAAATCTTTGAGAATGACTCTTCTCAAACAATGGCAAATTCATAGACATAATAATGTCCTGGTATTTTTTTGGTCAGATGGTTCATATTCATGTTTATGCAAAAACATCCAGATCAGGCATGAGCAGGCATAGAGGCTTCTTACTTCCTGAGGATTAGATTCTTTGGAGAGTTGTTGAATTGAGAATAACCTTTTTTTTAACATTATCATCAAAATTGTATTTTGTACAGTTTGTATACACCCTACGTTATTTTTGTACACCCTTTCCCTCCATGCTGTAATACAATACTTGATTACAAATTCTGCTAATGTAATATACTTACAAGAATTTTTTTTTGTCTATTTATCTTTCAGATAATGAAATTTGTGGATGAGTTGTCTTACTATGTTTTTTATGCAAACGGCATGCTCATCTCGTCGAATGTGTTTATCTAAAATGACCCTTAAATATTTCATTTTGTTAGTTTTTTCAATCATGGGACAAGAATATGGATCTTGAGTACAAACAATTTTGTGTATTTTGAGTGTTTCGTTTCTGACAGATCATTATGCTATATCTCACTTCCGTTACGTTTATCGGTCATTAAGTTAGGATAACATCTGACCGCTAAATATAATGGAAATGATACAGCATAGGGTTAAATGTCATAAATTGAGTTTTATCAATATTCAAGCAAAAAATATTCCTTTTTCAGCTGCTGCTTCAACTGACCGGCCTCTTTTAAAGGATTTTTTCAATTGAATCTCCTTCGGAATTTGCTATAATTCTCCAACTTCTTTCATAACTCATCTCCAAACTTTCTAAAATATCCTACCTAAATAGGCTATCTTAAAAAACACATCTTGATTCACAAGTAATTCATCGATAACTGTTTGGATGGAAGAGCAATCCCTGCCATGAGTGATCATGTGCAAGAATTGAATCCTGCCTCTTGTTAGGATATACGCTCATTGCTGTACCTTTCAATAAAAGCATTTATTATTATTATAAAACCCTCGAAATCCTCGAATCCTCGAAATCCTCGAACAATTTCTAGAAAATATTTCAAAATCCTCGGAAATATCTCGAATTCTTTGGGAATCATTAGAAATCGTATGGGATTTCCATGAAATCCTCGGAAATCCTAAATTTTTCAAGAAATCATATGGGATTTCGGCAATACGTATACATTTTCTGAGTATGGTCACCATCTTGTTGAAACCGAAAATGAAAAATCCGTTCCTGCTTTAATACGGACAGGTCCAGCTCAGTGAGACAGTAATAAATTTTTTTCCGCTCCGCAGTATATCCGTATAGGGCGCTCTGGTATCATTCACCCTAACAGCCACTCCCCACATTCGTGAGGAGTCATGTGCCCTGAGAAGACAAAGTGAGCAAAGAAAAACGGTCTTCTGCATTCGTGACAGTATTTTTATTATTATTACAAATACGGTAAATCAAGTACCACCATCATACTACCATGGTCCATCTAATTTGTGGCATCAAAAACTCTTGCCATCTCACTCATTGCATGTTACGTCGGGTTTCCCGCAAAATTCAAATAATTATTTTGCCCTCTATTCCAAAATTGAACCGATTCTTCGTTCTGGTTTCTCGACGTTGTGCAATGTTTTATGTATTTTCAAGTCGGCATGTTGGATCTCGTGGTAAATTACTTTTGTTTTTATAGAACCGATTTCTAGGTTAAATTTGCAAGTCAATGACACCAATCTGCTTTCTTTCGTCAAACTTCCTTTGTATACCTATTGGAGCGTTAAAAGTTCTCTGTGATGAACGCAAATTAGCAGTGTATCGTGCGAGTGACATATTTTTATGAATAACTAAATGATGAAATTCATAACAAATGAGATACTTTATAATAGACACAAAAGTCATTATAAATCGATATTTTATAATGAATTTAAGATGTTTAATCACCTTCCAGTGAATACAAATAGTATCACAACACTTGTTTGTTTCAGGAAAGGTGTGAAACGTTTCTTATCAGAAAAACTGTATTATAGTCTACAAGAGTTTTATGATGATAGCTTTCAAATGTCAAAATAGAACATGAATCGAGCATAGTTGGAGTATAAAATTTTTCTTTGCACAACAGAGATAATCCTGATTAGATGTAATTTGACAGGCAGACTTTGAAGATGATATACATTCTGTATTTTTAGAAATAAAAAAACCGTCCCAACGGTATTTTAAAAAATTCTAGACTACGCATTTGGATAATATAATATCTAAAAACCAAAATCACTACTGAATGCGTTTTTTTTCAATCCTGGGTTCTGCTAGCTTTATATACAGTTAACTGAATTTTCTATGAAGATTTCTTTTCATTATAATCTCAACAAATAATGAGCGTTCATATACTTCAAAAAAGTGATTGTGACGTCACGGATAGTCAAGGACAATAAACACAAATGGAACAGTGTGCCAAAGATACTTATCATGGAGTAAATTAATCCAATTGTCAATTTTTAAATATTGCTAGCTACCGTGATAGTTGTTGAATTACATTTGCCATATCATCATATGAATAATTTAAGAAGACAATAAGTACTGATAAGGGACAAATGGCCAAAGCTGACCTTATAATCGATTAATTTAGAAAAGATATGGATTGAGACAGTCATTTAGAATCAGCATCACTGTTTTTCGGTACCGCTTCGGATAAAGAAATGTTTTGTATTATAGTATATTATATGCCTGTAACTCAGTGATACCCAAATTTAAATTTTTCTGTAAATCAGATGAAATCATACTTCTCAGCACTATCTAATGGAACTGGTCATACCTTCCTGGGAACCAATTTTTGAAATCGTAGAAATTGATTCTCTCATGAAATATTTCTGTAGATTAAATTTCCACGTGAAATTTTGAAACGAGAGAACTGCTATGTTTGAACACCGTAGGAGGTAATTTCCTATGAGCTTAGTTTTGAGACGTATGTCTTGCATGCGATCATAGAAGAATTTTGTTTGACCAATTAAAAAATAGGATTTTTGGGGACACACATTTGAATTTGACGTTTGCAGATACGATTTTTGCTATGTTTTGTTATAACTTCCTGGAAATAGACGCCAAAAGAAGATCAATAAGCAGCGCTAAAAAAATCCATTACCTGTTACTGCAAAAAATGATGCAGAACTAGAATTGATAAATTTTTACGAAAACTTTTACTCATAATATCGCAGAAGAAGGGTGGGATAGTATTGTCATTAAATTGAATGCCATTCCTGGGGAATATAAAACTGGGGTTTGCTGGAAAAAGGTATGTTGGTGGAATCATACATAAGAGAAAAAGTGAAGCAAAATTTTCCTATCCTAGAGTTGGCAAGATCTGAAAAATCATGCAAATAAAAAGAATAGGGACGCAAAAAATTATAACAAAACGAACCGGCAGAGGGCCACCAAAAATATTAAAACTGATATTGAATGAATAATGCATTGAAAAAAACACATAGGTCAATAATTTTGCATCTGCATGGGATATCTAAGGCTATTGAAAGTTTAGTATATTTTTTCATTGCGAAAACTCGACAGGGAGGTTGCAGCTTATCATCGATTTCTAACAATAACACCTGAAAAGTGTCGTTCCTAAATCTGAAGTGTTTTATAAACTGTCGTTCACTTGAATTGTGGAACGAATTTTGGTCTCGCAAAAAACTGTGTCATGCTTTAGCCATTGCGGCCTCCAAATTTTTCAAAACCATCCATGGAACAATATCCATACCTATACCTACCTGAATAATAATAATTTCATCAATACATATAAAAAATCTTCGAGTTTCTTTAACCTGAAAACTAAATTACTAGGAGAATTTTCAAATTCTCCTGCATTGGGTACTAGAAATTTCATCTGTCAATATCAAGAGAAATACTTTTCTCGTGATATTTCAAAAATAGGTATTGCTTGAAATTGAGAGAAAATAACGTCATATTTCTCTAGGTAACCATTTCCGACCATTCAAAAATTGGGTCACTGGAGTCTCATGATTGTGTTTTAGTAACTCTCCGAAGATCCGGTTCGAAGGACCAATATATATCGAATTCTGATCTTTTATATTATTCCTATAACCTACAAGTCTTGAGGAGATGGTAATAACAGGTAATTACACAAAAATTTGTCTTAGTTAACGCTATTTTCCGTTCAAAGTATCGCTGGAACTCTGATTCGCATTGCTCTCGTTGATACCCGCATCTAAAAACGCTTATCAGGAATTTTAGCTGCAGATTTCCCCGCCGACCTGTACCTAAAAGGACATACAGCCACATCTAAAACCATGAAAGGCGTTCCACTTCGTTATGCCGGTTGTCGGCACTACACTGTGTGCCTATCATCAGTATTATATTTGCCAAGCTGTGCCCATCAAACAAGAATGATTACAGAATACCGTTGTGTACTCTAGACAACCTCAAAGGATAATCTCATATATGGAGTTCTAAATTTAGATGTTGCTCCCATCTTCAACTCCGTATATTCTAGTTCGACGTCGATGTAATGTCCTCCTCTAACAGTTGTTTAATCGGAAAAAAGCAGCCGTAAAATTTCTCTAGGTAATCATTATCTGATTGGCCACACATCGATCTTTCGTTTGAAACCGACGTTCGCATGAAACCTTTCACTGAACGAGTACTGGTTGAAAATTTGAAGTCTTCACTAAATGATTGTTTGTCCATGAATATCTGGTATAAAGATTCATTATGAAATGAAACCGCATAGAAGGGTGACCCATTCAAGACGAATCAACAAATGAATATAACTTATATAGATAGTATAATATATTCCATATTATTTATGTCATAGTAATTCTCTTACATCCAAGAATACTCTAATAGGTTTTTTTTTCTACGACAGTGCGTAAACTAAGCTTTTACGCACTGCTGACAGTGCGTAAAGTAATACTTTTTCACACAAGTGCGTAAAAAAATCACCTTTGCGTAAAATCATCAACTGTGCGTAAAGTAATTTTTCACACACTGTTCATATATTTATGCATTTGTGAAAAATACAGTATTGATGATACGACGACACTTCATATCATTAAACATTCAAATTAATGATATAATTGCTACAATTTGGCAATATAGGGTGAATGCACCAGTGAATGACTGATTAAGGAATTCTTGAAGTTAGATTCCAAGTTGTAATTATTGAAATGGGGTTTGATACTGGTTTAACGTTTTATTAAATGAAACATTCATTAAAATTTCAATAAAATGTTTTCAGATTTCACTTAATATAACCGTTTTTATTCAGTCTCTTTCTAAATCGATTCAAACCCTTTTCCCTAATGAATGACCGCTGACTTCCAGTTATTGACTACACCAGACCCAGTAAATGACCAATTCAAGAAGAGATCAAAAAACACTTTATTGATATTTTTCAATTTCACGTACTACATAATTATTGCTGCTTTCTTTCTATACCAAGATAGGAGCTTCGATTTTCTCAACAATATTTTCGTTGTTGTACCAAATCTGGTCCACTTTTTTGGGCCATTTCCATTTATCACCGTCAGTTTTCATCATCACTCTTACTTCAGCCTCATTCAAACAAGTTTTGACTACAATTCCTGGATAATACTGTTGGTCATATTGTACTATAACAAAATCGGCAACAGATATTCCTTGGCTATTTTTTTCTAAAACTGAAATTTCTGTTTCACCTTCTTCCAACTCATTACTCGACCTTTCGGAGGAATGTGATGAACTCAAATCATAACTGAGTTTTCTCAGTTCTTGCAACTTCTGCATCCTATCTCTAATTTCGCTCAATTTGTAATCATCTGAACTTTCATCAGAAGATGCACTTTCATTTTTCTGTACTTGCACCTTTTTTTTCTGGTCTGTGTTGTTATTTTTATTCTTTATTGTCTCGTTTTTGTTGCTATTTGTCTTTACATATCGCCTCTTAATTTTATCATTATTTTCTTTTGCTGATTGTGCTTTCTTTAAATCTCTTTCAGCTTTCTTTTTTTGCTTGGTTAGTTCTTTAACCTCCTTTTCTTTGTTCTTACATTCATAGTAATCTTTCCATTTTTTAGACACAATCGCAAGAGGCACTTTTTCTTTCTTTCTATTGTTCCCCTTTTCAATTTTTGGATAGTGGAGGTGTTTATCCCATACTTCAGTATAATTTAACGGTTTCATTACTTTCTCGCAATTGATCTCCTTCAGTACGTTGCTTGTATTATTTGTAAATGAAGTGGACTCAATGAACTGCGGCATCTCTGGCAATTTATTTAATTCAACATTTTCCTGATTTTGTGGAAATATATCGTCGCTATGTTTTACGTTTTCTTGCTTTTGATTCTCATCTCATTCCACGTTTACTTGGTTCTCCAGTAGATCTATGAAATTTCCGTTTTCAATTTCTTTTAGTCCTTCGGCAATCTCTTCCTGAGTAAGATCCCCAATAACTTCAATTTCCATCCTAGTATTCACAGAATCAACAGGAGCAATAATAACATTCTGTAAAACATTTATTTTATCTGTAGGTATCTTTTCTGATGAAGACTTGCATACAATTTGATGGTACTTATGCCAGATCTTGTACAGATCATCAGAATCTTCAATGTTATCAGTTCCTGTAGCCATGGAATCAGATTTATACTTTGACAGAGTTTCTGGATTCATGTCGTGCTCTAGAATTTTTAAAAAAATCTTAGCATTTTTGATAACCGTTGATTCATCATTATTGCCTTCGTCATCTTCTACTGTAGTTTCGGTTTTATGTCTATTGCTCATACACTTCTCATAGTCTATGCTGTCAGCATTAAATGGGAATAAACCACAAGCTTTGAAGGCATTTTTAATAGTTTCTTCTTTTGAAGTAGCATCAAAAGCTTCCTTAAATACAGGAGCGAATGTTCTTTTTGTCAAACTTTTACTTGTGCCTTGCTTAAAACGTTGGACTGATTTTCGCCAATTGACTTTTAGTGGTCGAAAAATACCAACATCACATGGTTGTAAAATGTGGGTTGCGTTGGGCAAGAGACAACAGATAAAAATCTTTTTCTTGGTGCATAGTTCGGCAAGTTCAAGGCTGATATGACTTTTGTGGCCATCTAAGAAAAACAGGACTGGAAATTTAATGTTGTTCTGTTCTAGCCAAGGACAGAAACAATCGGCAACATATTCAAAGAAAGTTGAACCAACCATCCACCCTGAGTCACTTCTTCCAACGAAGTAATCATCGGGTAACGAGTTTGATATATCTTGAGGGATCCTCTTATAAGGTAATACAATCATCGGGGGAACAGCTTTTCCGCTTGCTGAAAAATTCGCCAAAACTGTAATACATTCCTTTTCTTTTCCTGCAGCTACATCGTAAAAGTTTCTGTATTGTTTAGGTCCTAAAACCTTTCCCGTTTTGGGACATAATTGTACACCTGTCTCATCCGCATTAAAAATACGATCAGCATCCTGTAAAATATCCAAACAGTGCTCTTCTTCCAGAAATTGCCTGACTTCTTCAAACCATTGCCTGACTTCTTCAAACCATTGCCTTATTTGGTTTTCAGTGACACTTGCTCTTGCTTTAGAGATTACCTCAGCATTTCTTTTGCTTATTGCAGGTTTACGTTTTAGGAACAATTCTAGCAATTTCTTACCAGGGCGATTATCTGTGAATGGATTTGGTCTCTTTGTTTCCACAATAACTTTTTGTACGACATCTTTGATTTCGTTTTCATGCATAGGAAATCCAAAACGTGCTTTGTCTAGTATCCACTTCTCTAGTTTATTTTCTTCCTCTGCAGATAGTACTGGCATTGGTCCCATTTTTCTTTCATCAACAGAACCTCGTCCATGGAGTCGGTTGACTAATGTTCCTTTTGGAATATTAAATTCTTGACATGCTTTATTTATTGAAAGCTGCCGTGGCCCTTGAACAGCTTCTATTGCAAGTTTCAATGCGGTTAGGCTGTACTTAAAACGCTCATATTTCCGTTTTCTTGTCTGACTTAGGTCTGGAAAATAACTTTGTATAAGAACTTGATACCCAAATAATACAGTTAAAAATTGTAACAAACGGTATAAGATGTATCAAAAAATGTACGGTCATTTACTAGATTCACCAAATTATATTGCATCTAGTAAATGACCACTTTTTCCTAAATCGGTCATTAGTTGGTCTAGAGTTAGAGCACAGCCATATGATTGAATTATAGTATATATTATTATATTCAATAAATCTAATAAATAATATTTATAAAAAAGCGTCAATAACGTGAATCCAGTGAATGACCGGTAGGAGTCATTCACTAGAAAATTAATTAAATGGAGATCCAGTGTATGACCACTTTAATAATCTAACCTCACACTACTAAATTGCATGTTTTATTTGATAAATGTGCTCTTATGACAGTTTATCATGCATAAATATATAAATAAGAGTGAATCATCGATCCCACTTTGAAAAAAAATCACCCCAAATAAAAGTGTTACATCACTTACCTTACTATTTTCATGAAACTCTTACACGCTCACAGACTAAGCACAATTTGCAGCCATATTTGAAATAATTGTATAGGTTGTGGTGCCATCTAGCGACAAATTTCGGAACTATTAATTACAGATCTGCTAAAATTTAAATTGGTTGAATGAGGATTCCTTTACATTTACTTACTAAAAGGCAATATTGGAGTTATCGGTCATTCATTGGGGGCTGGTCACTCACTGGTGCATTCACCCTAATAACTGGCGAAGAAAAAACTTTGTATGAAACACTTTCGTAAAGGGCTTTTACCTACTACCAATATGTAATATCAAACATTACGATACTGATTGAGTTTCGTAATGAAACGCACAGTCTTCGAATCGCTTATATTCTTTTTCGTATCTATTGCGGGATTTAGCGGGTACTAGGGTTTGTATTGCGTTTTTGCAGCAAGTTCTATATCAGAATCCACACTTTCATAGTCGGAACTCATGTCGATAACAATTATTATACCAAACTGAAGTGAACGCGTCAAAATTGACAGTTTTCAAAATAAATCAACAATGGGCGCAACGCTTGCTTGTTACATGATTCTAATATCATTAATTTCAGGAATACTGACTAATTTTGATTGATAAGAATTTAAATTTTGAATGTCATGTGAATAAAATAAAAAAATCGATTATTCCTTTAATTGGAGATTGGAGCAATAAGAAGAATTGACTTTCTGAATAGTCAAATTCAGAATCTCATTTATAATGCCCATATTGTCTCACATATTAGATATTTAATAACAATATGGTCAGCTTGTATTGAAAACCGTTTGATGAATAAAGCAATAAAAGTAATTTTTAAAAAACCATGGGAAACTCCTTCTTCAAAATTGTACGAAAATACCAGAAATTTCACATTAGATAAACTAATAAAATTTGAAAGAGCAAAATTTGCTCACAAAGTAACAAATAATTTACAAAAAAGTAATAGTCATTTCAAAAAAAGTCAAAATTACATGACCATAATATCAGAAATGCAAATAACTTCCATTTGAATAACATTCATTCAAATAAAGGCAAAAATAATCCAGTATCTAGCTCTATAGAAACTTACAATAAACTTTCAGATGATATAAAAAAATCAAAATCAATATATATTAAAAAACTCAAGCAAAATTTGTTATCATACTGATGTTCATCAAACTATTATGCATAGTTGTTATAATTGTTATATTTAATTGATTTTAAAATTATTGACACTTGTAATTATATATAATGTATTATTATCTTCCTTACACCAGAACTTGTTCTGTTGGAAAGATGTATTTTTTAATAAAAAAAAAATTAACATTATTGGTAGTAGATAAAATAATGTACTATATTCGTATCGTAAATTCATATTAAGATACTCAATGGGTTATCAAACTCGACCTAACGGCCTCGTTTGACAAATTTCCCATCAAATTTCGTAATATGAATCTTTACGACACTTATATCGTAAATATCTATTTTGTACTCGCGTGTTTGTTGAACTCGTCTGCGCCTTATTCAACAAACTTCACGCTCATACAAGTCCTACTTTACGAACTTGTATCATAAATAGCTATTCTGTGACGGGAAAAAAGTTTGACATTTTATCTCTGTTAACAGGTAACAAAATTTCACTTTATATGAAATTACTTTTTCCCCCGGGAAAAAAGTGAATACCTACTTACTTACTAGGGACCTTATAAAACTGATTTTTACCGACAACATGATTCATACATTTTTCATTGAGAAATACATAAAACAGGAGACGATCTTTTGCTGCTGCTGCTGCCATGTACATTCGGTAAAATTTAATATATTCTTCAGTTACTACAAATCTACTGTTTACATCTTTCCTTGTTTGCTCAATTTTCACAATTAGTAACGTTCCCGAATCTTCAATATCAACTAATGTTACCTAGCTGATTTTACAAATTCGACAAGCTCCTGCAATCCCAAATACAAAACAACGTTGGCTAACAAATAAACTTCATCGGGAGCATTACTTAAAAACTCAATAATTCATGTACACGTAAAATTCGCAGTTTTCTTGGGCGTGTAACCTTGGCTTATTCAAACATCCCTTTCTGGTGGACCCCAATATAAAAAAGAATCGAAATTCATAGCTGTATGCCAATACCGTTAAAAACCCTACGAGTGTGGGTGGCCGCCCAATACTGAAACACTGCTATTATTTCATTAACGGCCTTGGCGGCGTTGTCCTGTGTCGTTTTCTAACCAACGCCTTGTTGAAACAATACATACGTTATAAACTATATAGAATGACAATTAGTCATGAATATGACCGTTCGCCTTCTCACGGTGCGAAGGATTTCGCTACACTGAGAGAAAAACGAATACCAGAATTTATAACTAAATGATACAGATGTATATTGCTGCAACGTGAGGTAAGTCCTGCCTGCATCCTTGTGGACAAGCCGTCTGACGCTATGTGTTGCTAACGTAGCAAAGCTAAGGGATACGCCACTGGCTTTCGAGATCGTACGAAAAATATCTCTTTGTACTCTCACATCTAGGCACAGAAAAAAAAAACATTGCATATTCAATTACCTCGCTTTCCAAAATATGCGTCCATTCAACAATAGATTTGCTAAAACTAGGTGTTGAGACGAGCACTCATAACACAAGGGATTATGT
This sequence comes from Chrysolina oricalcia, assembly GCA_944452925.2. Taxonomy (NCBI): domain Eukaryota; kingdom Metazoa; phylum Arthropoda; class Insecta; order Coleoptera; family Chrysomelidae; genus Chrysolina; species Chrysolina oricalcia. The sequence continues at coordinate 13,772,423 of OX101811.2, read as the reverse complement.
GGACAACCCAGAGACCCTGGCACCGCTCCTTCATAGTACGAATATTTTGATGAAACCGTTCTCCTTGTTCTTCACTCAGATCACCAAGATTTCCAGGGAAACGGTCTAACACAACCGACCTGCTGGAAGTGCGACAACATCTCTTTAATGTGGTCCGCGTAGCTTTTATCCTTTTTGTTTCCAAGAAAATATTTTTCTATACGAACAAAGTCATTCTGTGCATTTTTTTTCAGTATCTGTCATGGACTTACTATAGTGTTCATCCTTGATCCACCTTCTTATTTGAGGACCATAGTTTCTCTGAACAAACAAATTTTGAAACTTTTTAGAGATGTATCTGAAACAATCACCATCGTTGTTGATATGGCTATGACAAATTGTTTCAAGAGCCCTAGTTAATATGCCGAGGTGGCAGTATTATGCGATCCCTAGGCACTAGTGGTTCATTAGCAACATTCCGTTTTCTCGGAACCATAGCTTGCCTAGAACGCCAGTCTGTTCTAACCCAGTGCTAAGATTTAGCTCTGCTGTCCCATAGACAAGTAAAACAAGAATATTTTGTATAGTCCCCTTGTTGTCCTAGCAGAAAATTCACCATTTTTAGATCCACGCATATGAACCACTTGTGTTCGTTGTACTTGATTTTATAACAAAGGCTATAGTAGAATATTCGTCTTTTAATTCAGTTGAATATGCAATCGGCAACGAACCAAATTTATTATCGTTATGTATAAGTACGCCATTCAAGCTCCGTTTAGAGGAATCTATAAATAAACGCCATTCATTCGGATCATTTTTCTCTACTCCCATTGCAATTAGTAAACCGGAAACATTTGAGCAATAAACAGTCATCATCTTCAGAAAAGAATCATCTGTTCCACTTTTATCACTTGAAGGAGAATTTTCTTCTAATTTCTTTTAATTCAACTGTTTTTTTTTCTAGACGATGAATGAGTTGTATAAAAGTGTCAGACTAGAAAGCCAGTTCCGTAGAAACATTCATAGCACCAGTGAATCAGTTTGTGATTGAACATGATAAGAAATTTACCATCTCATTAAGCGCCAACTTTTCGCAGTGTAGACAAATAATTTGCATACAATGTTAATCTGCGATATGCGAATATCCCGACATAAGATATGACTCATGTACTCTACAGGGAAAAGCTCAGTAATAAGTTTTACCAAAGTGATTTATTCGAGTGTATTGTGTAATTGAGATTTGCATAATCAATGAAAGTTTAATCGGGTACATGAATCTTTCGAGAAATCATCGAAGAGATTATACACTTTCTGTTGACATTTGTACAAATACAACTGCATTGGGTCAGCAGTATCAGGGTATTGGGTATCAAAGTGTATTCCACTCCAAAGGATATGGAATTCTGTGGGTCGTCAAAACTTTTAAATGTTTATTTAGGTAATTATTACAGTGATCAAGAAGAGCAACTTGAAATATTTTTGTGGCCTTACAGGGTGAGTTATCAAAAAGCTTTGAATGTCAAACATACATCATTTAATTTTGTCTAAATGTGCGAATTTTCTTCTTCAGACAAAGCGTACTGACATTTTCGGAACAATCATTTCGAGTGTCTACAGGGTAAGCCCAAAAAATCGCTGAATGTCGGACATCTAATATAATAAATTATTTCTAAGTACGTATTTTTTATTGAATTTAGATGATACTCTGTCGAAATGAGGAAATATTTTTTGTGTATCAGGGAATGTATTCATTGTTAGTAGAATTTTTTGATTTGTATGCCTACATTAGTCGTCTACGGATCTGCCGGTGTGTTGTTAATCAAGCTAAATACAATATTTTTCATGGATTTTTACATTATTTCTTTGATGTTTTGGCAGTGACTGCTATGGTCATTGATTACATTATTATTGTAAATTATATGTGAATAGTTTATTCTTCTTCTACCCAGGTGGTGAAGGTACATATATGGCTCGGTTCTGAAAGGGCCAATGTCAAATATGGTTTAAATGAGCTAACCATGAGACTACGCGTTTTATAAATATCATATAATAAATGAATTGATGCCATCTACAAAAAAAACAGGATATTCTTTCAAAAAGGTATAATTTTCAAATTGACCTTAATGATAATAATAATAACTTTATTATTCCCAAGAAACATTTGAAGCTTATATTAGGGATATATCAAAAATAAAATCGTAAATAATACAATACAACAACACAATAATGATAGAACCAAATCACAGAATGGAAGCCTAGAGAGACTCGAGTAAGTGGGTCAGAAACTATGTACAATACTTGTCCATAATCAAGGCATGTACATGGGAGAGAAAACAAAAAAACAAGAGGTTATTTTGGGTAGGATCTGTTAGGAAGGTAATATCTATTTTATCACGAATATATTACCAACGATAGGTGTTCGACATTCATCGCTATTTTGGCTATCCTTGTAGACATACGAAAAAATTGTTCTGAACGGGTCAATCATATTTTTCTGAAGAATATCATATCCAGCAATGAAGATAAACTTCGCACCTGTGAACAGAATTTTATAACTTACCATGTAGCTACAAAGACTTCTATAAACGAAAGTTACTTCTCTTTATTATTAGAATACTATATCTGAAATTCAAAAAAATCAATAGACCCATAGGATTGCATGTATCCAGTGCCGTCCTTTTCTAGTTGCATCGCAAAAAAATATCAGAAGAAAATGGGTCAAAGGACAAACAGTTTATAGCCATTGCATGTATGATGTTTTTTCGCCACTATCGCCAATTGAGGTAGACAACTTTTCAATCAAAGGATGCACCATTATCATCAATTTTGCCACATCGAAAGTCAAAAGTCAAAGTACCAAAAGATATTTTCCAACGGAAAATAAATTAACACAGTTGATTATTATACCAGTAATCAATAAATATATGCTATACCTATAGTACAACGGAAAATTACGGAACATATTAATTTTTCGAAAACAGTCGATTCCTAACTTCATGTGTCTATTTCCTAATGTCCATATGGAAGAAGTTAGCATAGTGTTGGAAAGACGCAAGCAATGACTTTTTTTAAATATAAAATAGGTGGCATGTGATATATCATTTGAAACGTCTCATAATTTTCGACACAGCCAAATGAACTTTTACAAGGTGAACCAATTCTGTTTAATTTAAATAATACAATAACTCACGTAATACAATTCTTCAATAAGAATCTAAATTTGATGATAAATTGAAGATAAAAATTGACCTCTTTCAGTATATTTATCAAAATACAAATAATTTAGCATTGCACTATATATAGGAATATCGTTTGTATAATTACATTATCAGTTATTTTGGCAGGTTATCATGAAATACGTGTTCGATTCCTTCATCATCAGTCGAAGGAAAAAAAATCAGTTTGTCCACCATTTGAAACATTGTGAACTCAAAAATTGACACGAAGGATTCCGGTGTTAATTGTTCGTCATGATGTGAGATACGCTAATTTCAGTATCGAATCAAAAACATTCGCTTTCCAATTTAGGCCAAGGTCAATCTAATGAATTCAAATGGTAGATACAATTATTACGGTACAGCTAGCAATTTCCGTACTTGGAGAAAATCTTACTAAGTGAATTCTTATTGCATGATCAGTGACCAACCAACATATATTGAAGCTCTTGATTTTCTGTTGGAAAAAAGTCATCCTTCTGTTCATGAAAAAGTAGGTTTTCCGTCACCTCGGAAAAAATTTGCGAATTCCATCAATATCTTTGATAGTCAGTCCATTTGAATACATCAAATGAGAAAAAGATCGGACCGACAATAACTTGATTTCTTAGTAAAAAAATTGTTTTTCCTAGTAGTTCTGATAACTAAATCTACACGTTAAAAAGTGGATGGAAAAATACATGCCAAAATGTAATATTTACATACTCCTCCTAGTATTATAACTTGATTCCACAAGTAATTTAAAAGTTTAATGTAAAATTTGGTAAATGTCCTCCATTTCTCTCGTGTTTTACAGCGAGCATGTAATTCAATGCTTAATTACATGTAATTTCCGCTGGTTTACATGATGGCTATATATGAATGTAATAATTAGTAAAACGACGTATTGTTACAGCGGAATGACAGAATATTCCAGGTAATGTGTGAATTTTCTTTTGTTTAAATGTAATTTTCCGTGACGCTATCGTCATGCGCACCTACCGGCATTCGGCCCAATCCTACTTCTCATTCACAGTTCGTGTTGGTATAGGATGAACATCGTTGGGCATCTGGCGAAGATAAGTTTTGAAATCATACAAGCCCTATTTTTTATTTGTATATGTGGTGCCGAATTGTCATCGTATTGTATATCAGGTGAGTAAATAGGAACCGAGGAAAAAATATCAAACATTTATTGTTCGTTCCATAATATTATGAATAACACCAATATTTCCATAGGAAATCGAATCGAAACTTGTCGGAAAACCGTTGTCGCAAAACCAACTCAGTGATGATTTTGAGTATTTACTTGATTTTCAAATCTCAAGTGGATATATATCATCTCAATTCGATTCCAGAACATGATAACGGAGAGTGGGCAATCTCATGAGGTCAGCTAAACTATTTAGTTAATTTCAAAGAGTTGAAGTATAGAGTAAAAATTATTGTTTGTTGTACCATATTTAAACGATTTGAGATCTTGAGTTATTTTTATTCAATATATAACCATATGTTATGATGAATAAAGTATTTTTGAATTCGATTCTATGTCTTTTTTGCAGATTCTCCTCCCCCTCTGTGCTAAGATGGAATATTGTAGTATATATCACACTCTGAATAAGAATTTAACACTTCTCTGTAACCGTTACGGTGAGGCAAAAAAAGATCTGCTAGCATGATCACGATCTACTTTTTTTTTCTATTGAAGTTATTACTTTTAAAAAAATTTATGGTTGACTTTTGATGTTCTTATAATCAGTCTTATCTCCTCCGGATAACAATGAACGACACTAGTTTTCACACAATGTAAAGGTAGTTGACATTACTTGAGAACAATGGACAAAAGACACCTAAACAGACATGTAACAATTTCCGTTAAATCTGTAGTTACGGGGAAAATCACATGAAAATACTAGAAATTATCGGGAAATATGAGGAAAATCACATTTGTGGTATGTAAAAATGCATGTTAATCCAAGTTTAATTTAAAACGAAAATTTCATTTTCCCCTACAAATACTTGAATATATACCCAATAATACATACTAAAGCATGTATGTCAATTGGCACTACTTGAATACGAGGGCTGACAATAAAGTAAGGTCTCCAATTTTTTTTTTCATAGAAAATGACATTTATTTACAAAAAGCGATACACCGTTGGAAAGGCCAAGGTCTTGGCTACTTTTCTACATAATCGCCATTTTTTTCCAACACCTTGCGCATCCGCACGATGAACTTGTCTATGCCGGCAGAATACCACTCTCCGTCCGCCTCGCGCAGCCAGGTGTTGACCTCTTTCTGAACCTCCGCGTCACTATCAAACTTCTTCCCTCCGAGATGTTTTTTCAGGGCGGGGAACATGTGGTAGTCACTGGGGGCCACGTCGGGACTATAGGGAGGGTGATCGATGATTTCCCAGCCAAATGTCTTGAGCAGGTCAAGGGTAACGTTGGCTGTGTGCGGGCGCGCGTTGTCGTGGTGAAATTTCACTCCTTTGCTCAGCAATCCCGGGCGTTTGTTTTTTATGGCACGACGAAGCTTTTCCAGGGTCTCACAGTACCTTGCTGCATTGATAGTGGTTCCCCTTGGCATGAAATCCACCAACAATACCCCGTGGCGATCCCAAAACACCGTAGCCATCACCTTGCCGGCTGACAGTGTCGCCTTAAACTTTTTGGGTTTCGGAGAATCGCTATGGCGCCATTGTTTGGACGACTCCTTTGTTTCGGGTGTGTAGTGATGAGCCCACGTTTCATCCCCCGTAACAAACCCTTCCAAAAAATCATCGCCTTCCTCTTCAAAACGGGCCACAACTTTGGTCGCACATTCCACGCGCCGCTTCATGTGGTCTTCGGTCAGCTGTTTCGGCACCCATCGGGCAGAAACTTTGTGGTACTGCAACTTGTTCACAAGGATATGACGGATTGTTTTGCTGCTACACACTCCTCCAAGCTTCTCTTCCAAGTCCCTAATTGTCGCACGGCGGTTTTTGAGCATTTCTGCCTCCACTGCTTGAACAATCGCATCCGAGACCGACGGTCGGCCACTTCTCTCCTCGTCGTGAACATTAGTGCGCCCGGAATTGAACTCGCGGCTCCACTTACGCACGTTTTTTATGTCCATACACTTTTCCCCGTAAACTTCAACTAGTTGACGATGGATTTCAATAGGTGTCACCTTTTTCGCACTCAAAAAACGTATTACAGAACGCAATTCGCACTTGGACGCTGACGCGAGTGGTACCTCCATCGTTGACGGCTGCTCAGCCAAGACTGAGCGGTCGGGGAAGCCTCACCCAGCAGCAAAGTGGTAGTGGGGGAACCAAGGAACACGGCGGTGTTGCCAGATTTCGCCTAGCGCGTGATCCGGCGAAGTTGCAGCGTTGGAGACCTTACTTTATTGTCAGCCCTCGTATGATGGTAAAAACACTTGAACAAACATGTTTAAGTCGCCATTAGATCTGGAATGATGGAGAAAATTACATAAGTATACAAGTGATAATACATGGAATATATAGGAAATTCACATTTAAAGTCAAGTGATGACTTTACATAATATTGCATGAGGTATGTAACTGTACATGTATATGCATGTTATATTGTAATTATGCCTTAATCTACGCAGTCCCTTATCGGGTCACCTTGAGATAACGGCTTCCCATAAATCCAAGACGTAGAATCAGCAGAACAGATACTCTTTGTTATTTTAAGTCTGCTGCTGATGAAGCTACTTGGAATACATAAATAGACCCTGCGAGGTCAAAAGTTAGTTAGTTGATTTTGATATTCCAACCAAGTAGTTGTGTTTATTTTGTAATAAAGTTTTTAAAGTATTTGTGTTTTTTAAAAAGATATATTTGAAAGTTCAAATATAACAATTGGCGCAGTCGGTAGGATCTGAAAAACGTTACTAGAACACGGAGACACCCCAACTAGTAGCGGCGGATCCCTATCCCTCAACAGAAGACGAACCGAAAACCCCAGAGGAGTCAACACTCGAAGAGCAGCGGAAGGAACACCTGGTGAAGCCCCTAGCTGAACGACTTCGAGAACAAGACGAATCAGAATGAGCATCATACTATTGTAAGACAATTTTGAATCAACTCGTTTATATTTGTTTGCAATTAACCAATAATCATACTGATTGATTATTTCTAGTTGAACAATATTGGTAATTGTACAGCCAATTACCGTGCTGGAAAAGTCGTACTGTTCGACTATTTCAAAGTTTGATTTACCTGTATCCAATAAGTTTATTTAAAATGGCTGAAAATAACCAAGATAGAGATAATCAGCATAGACCTGAACATGAAGGCGATGCAATTGAGCCGTATAAATTATCTGAAGTGTTTTCTTTAGTGCCTGAGTTTGAAGGAGACCAAATTTTTTTGAACACCTTTTTAAATGCATGTGACTGTGCATATCGCATGGCCACAGTGGACCAACGAGTTCTATTAGTGATTCACATAAAGAATAAACTCAGAGGTAGAGCTGCACAACTAATAAGTTCTAGGAACCCTGTAACCTACCACGAAATTAGACATCTTTTAACATTATATTTTGGTGACGCTCGTGATCTCACTTCATTAATTCACGATCTTCAACGTATTAAACAACTACCTAATGAATCACCTATAACATTTTTCAATCGTCTGCAAGTCCACAATGCCAAAATGCACTCCTGCATTCAAAAATCTGGTCTTACTGTAGAACAGAAAACCGCTCAATGTGGTCTTATAGAGACTATGGCATTAAACACACTTTTAACCGGTCTTGAACCTCGAATAGGTCAAATAATCCGTGCTTCCAACCCTGGAGACCTACTTGAAGCTCACATCAGAATTAGGAGAGAAATGCAACTTTCCTATTTCGAAAATCAAAAATCTGAAAGACCAAATCAGCCACGTTCTCAACAAATGGTTAGGAGGAATCAACCACCCGCATTTCAAAGAACTTGTCACTCTTGCGGTCGTGTAGGTCATATTTCCACTGAATGTCGAGTAAGACAGCAAAGAATTCCACCCCAAAATCCTCCTCAAAATTTCAATCAGAATTATTCAAGACAACCAAGTTCCCAATATAACCAGAACTTCTCGAGACAACAGAATCCTCAACCTAACCAACAATACAATAAACCTCAAACGAATCAACCCCAGTTTCAACTCCAGTTTCGACCCCAATCCCAAAATAACCAAAACCAATATCGACCACCAGTGATCCAAAGAAATCCAAACGTTTCAGAACGTCCTAACCAACAAAGAGCTCACTTTATGACATACGAAAATCAGGATTATCATACAGGTGATAATCAAGATAATTATTCTGCTAATTATCCTCAATCCGATGATTATTATCCTAGTAACAACGATTATGATTACTACACTGATAGTAATCAATATTATCAAAATGACACACTGCAACAATCACAACCTCCAGAAGACCCTTCTACATACCAGGATTTTCTGTCACTCCCGAATACAAACCACCCACCGAATCAATTCCAAATGAGCAACAACCAATCAGTCGATCCCATGTACGAAATCCAAACCCAAATTCAGTCATTGAACATTCAAGATTATCACCCAGATCTGAACTTCCCGGAACAGAGTTTCATATGAGTTCATTATTTTCCATGAATTCGAAGAACCTTTACTACATCAAAGACGCTTCGAATACTTTTAGAATTCTCATCGATACTGGTGCAGGTATATCCATTTTTAAACCCAAAACATGTGAAAAATATTCCTATAGATTCCCTGAGAATGTCACTATACAAGGCATTACTGATCAGAAAATAACTGTCAATGAATCCACTTTGATTGATTTTAAACCAAAAGACCCACACAAGGTATATATTTATAATTTAGATATTGACTTTGATGGCCTACTCGGATCTGATTTTTTAGAACATTATAACTGCATAATAGATTTGAAAAACAAACAATTAGTAACAAATTTCAAGACAGTTCCATTATTCAAAGTTCCAGAAGAAAATCAACTAGATCACAATAATATTGAAAAACCAAACCAAATTAAAATTGAACCCCGCATGGAACGAATTTTTAAATTAAGTTGTGACCTTAGGAATACCGACGCTATACTGCTAGCGGAAGAAAAAGAAAAAGTTAGACTTCCTAACGCCTTAGTAAAAATCGACGAAAATGGTACATTTTATACTTCTATAATAAATACGAACGCCATACCCAAATTAATTGATTTTTCGGAAATAAAATTACAACCCCTTCCAGCCGAAGAAGTAATTTTGAATATGAACCTAACACATCCCCAAAACACGCACCCAGTAAATCGAATCCAAGAAATTAAAAATCAACTGAGAACTGAACACTTGAATGAAGAAGAGGATCAATTGATAACTGATTTATGTCTTCAGTACGAAGATATTTTTTATTTAGAAGGAGATAATCTCACATTTACCAACGAGATAAAACACGGTATAGAAACAAAGGATGCTAGACCAGTTTTTACTAAATCCTACAGGTACCCACAGGTACACAAAGAGGAAGTAAAAACCCAAATCTCCAAAATGCTAAATCAAGGCATTATTCAACCATCGATTTCGCCTTGGTCGTCACCTGTTTGGGTTGTACCCAAAAAGCTAGACGCCTCAGGAAAACAAAAGTGGAGAGTGGTTATCGACTACAGAAAACTCAACGAGTTGACTGTAGATGATAAGTATCCATTGCCAAATATCTCTGACCTTTTAGATCAGCTTGGAAAGTGCCAGTACTTTACCACGCTCGATCTGGCTTCAGGATTTCATCAAATCGAAATTCAACCAAATGACATTCAAAAAACAGCATTTTCTGTTGACAATGGCCACTATGAATTTGTTCGTATGCCATTTGGTCTGAAGAATGCTCCCTCTACTTTCCAGCGAGTAATGGACAACATTCTCCTGGGCATACAAAATGAACGATGTCTCGTCTACATGGACGACATCATTGTATATTCCCCTACCATCCATGAGCATATAGCTAGACTCACCGAAGTGTTTAAAAGACTTCAAAAAGCCAATTTAAAGATTCAGCCAGATAAGTGCGAGTTCTTGAGAAAAGAAGTTGCCTATCTTGGACATGTGATCACCCAGGACGGAGTTAGACCAAACCCTTCAAAGATAGAATGCATTCAAAATTTTCCCGAACCAAAAAACCAAAAAGAAATTAAATCCTTTTTAGGTTTAGCCGGTTATTACCGACGGTTCATATATAACTTTGCCAAAACTTCAAAACCCCTTACACGATTATTACAAAAAGACACCCCTTTCAATTTTGACACTGAATGCAAACGATCATTTGATGAATTAAGGAATGCGCTTACATCTAGCCCAATTCTCATCTACCCGAACTTCGAAGAACCATTTTTATTGACAACTGACGCGAGTGCCTTTGCTATTGGAGGAATTTTGTCTCAGGGACCTATTGGCAAAGATCTCCCAATAGCCTATGCGTCCAGAACCCTCTGTAACGCTGAGTCGAAGTACTCTACAATTGAAAGAGAACTTCTTGCCATTGTTTGGGCAGTAAAACATTTTCGCCCTTACCTTTTTGGAAGAAAGTTTAAACTTGTCACTGACCATAGACCTCTCACCTGGCTCTTTTCAATAAAAGACCCCGGAAGTAGATTGGCACGTTGGCGACTTAAACTTGAAGAATATGATTACGAGATAGAATACAAACCCGGCAAAATAAATAAAAATGCCGATGCTCTATCCCGCATTAAAGTCAACCACTTCAAGGAATGTGCAAATTTTCAAAAGAAAATTTCTGTTCTCACATCCAACACTGACGAAAGTGAGAAACTAGATAACCCTGAAGAAACTGAAAGCGAACCTGAAGAAAAACAAGACGAAAGTCAAAAGGAAAGTCAAGAAGAAAATGAAGGAGAAAACCCTGTAGAAAAACCTGAAATCCCCGTGGAAACTATTCAAGAAGAATTCGAAAACTTCATGAACCTTTATAAAACTAAATCGTTGATCGATTATTCCAAAGTAGAATTCGACAATTCTCAACTACTTGATAAACATCATAAAAATATTGTTAGTTTTTTTTGGCAAAATAAACTAGACGCAATGCATTATGAAATCATTGAAGATTTTTTCGGAGAACATCCCGATTTTCATCATGATAAAGTTAATATACTTGCCAGTAAATCGGTCAAAAATAGGAAATACTTCATCGTCCCTCTTCCGTATGACCCTACAACTGTCGTACAAACTTTATTTTACATCATTTATTCATCCCAAGATGAATTCAATTCCCAAGAAGTATATTCAATTGAGAATAATCTGGAATTACCTATTTTGGAAATATTCTCATTTATATTTGCAGATAAAGACATAAAGTTGAAAGTCTGTCAAAACATAACAACAACCCCTGATGCAGACCAGATCCCTATAATCTTAGATCAGAGTCATCTAGGAAAAACCAACTTACACCGTGGCATCAATGAAACGGTTAGGCGAGTTAGAGAAAAATATAATTGGCAAGGACTTGTGAAAGACGTTGAAAATTTCGTTAAGAAATGCGAAATTTGTCAAAAAGTCAAAATTTGCCGAAAAAACCTCAGTACACCCCTTGTCATCACTGAAACTCCAAAAACTTGTTTCGAACGTATTAACGTTGACATTTTTGAAGTTCCAACTAAATACTACGTACTGACAGTAAGAGACGAGTTTGGAAGATAAAACTACAAGATCTGTTGTAAACACCCTACTTATTTACTTCCAACATTTTGGTGTACCTTTGAGAATTCATTGCGACTTCGGTCGTGAATTCACTAGTCAAATTATGAAAGACCTTTGTACCTTATATGATATTAAAATAACATACTCTAGTGTTAACCACCCCCAGTCTAATGGATCTATAGAACGATTCCACGCGACATTCGCCGAAATGATGCGTGCTCATAAAGCAGAAAATCCCGACGAACACCCATTGAATGTTTTACCTTATGCTGTCATATGTTATAATAATACAAAAAATAAAACACACGGTTTTACCCCTCAAGAGTTAGTATTTGGACATACAGCTAGCAGACCTGCAGAGACGGTCTACAATCAAAAAGAACTCATCTCAAAATATGTTAGGGACCTAAATAATAAAATGTCATTCTATTATAAAGCTGCAAGAGCCAAGACAGATAGACAGAAAGAAAAAGCAAAAATTAGATTTGACCGAACGGGTTCCGAAACTGTCCCCGATTACAAAGTAGGAGACAAAGTTTATGTAAAAGAGTCCCAAATTTCAAATAAACTTGAAAATAAATTTAATGGACCTTTCGAAATCATAGAAATCTACCCAAATTCCGCAATGTTAGTAAATTGGAAAACTAAAAATAAAACTAAAGTCAATTTTGATAGACTGAAACCCTTTCACGAAGATTAATTTCTTTCAGGACACTCCTGCTGTCATCAACAGCCAATTCCCAATACACCATTGAACAAGTTAATAGCTCAATAGGAGTTTTCTTCCATGAAGAAGGAACCCTCAAAATATCCAATGAAAAATGGACCCTTTTGGTTTACAAAGACTTATCATCTATCAAAGAAGCTTTAGACAATAACGATAAAATTTTAGAAAATTTGATATATTTCCTCGAAAAGGATGAACCCAGTATAATATCATTTAAAGCTCAAGTAAAGACACATATCAGCCTCCTTAGTCAAATATCAGATTCATTACGACTAAAATATAGAGAAATCTTCGCTGATACTGGAAGTTTCGAAAAAAGGACCAAACGTGGCCTAATAAATGGTGTTGGCACATTTTGGAAAGCCATCACAGGAAATCTTGATGCATCTGATGGTGAATACTTCACAGATTGCATAAATAAAATCAGTCAAGATGAACATCAAATTGAAAACCTTTTGAAAAACCAAATTTCGGTTACCACCTCCGTTATCAAGAATTTCAACTCAACTATTCAAAAATTACAGGTTGATGAAGAAACATTCAACCAGGATATCAAAGAAATTGAAAAAACCCTAATGGATATGTCAGATACCTTGGCATTCTATGAAGCACAAGTAAAAGCCCTCGAAATATGTGAATCACTCATGGAAAGTTATTTGTTCCTTGAAAATGCCATTGATGATATTACAAATGCGATCACTTTCGCTCGCCTAAAAATTATTCATAATTCAATTATAACCTCAAGAGACTTGGCATTTTCCCTTCGGGAAATATCGCAAACACTCAGCAAAAACAAATTGCCTTTACCAACAAATCTTGGATATATTGCTCAATATTTTGAACTTATTGAATTGCAGGCATTTCAAACAGATCATAAAGTAGTATTTGTTTTGAAAATTCCACTCGTGGAACATGAAACATATACCCTTTATCACTTGTACCCAATACCGATTTTGGATACTCGAACAGGACTTCATCATATTTTATTAGCTTTTCAAAAATTCATTGCGCGTGACGATGATTCAATGTTGTACATTTCCCTTCGGAATTTAGAAAATTGTAAAGTGATCCAACGCGACGAGCGAATCTGTTCCGAAGTGCTTCCGTACCCAATCGACAATAACGCCATTTGTGAAGCCCAACTTCTCAAACAAGTTTTGAAAATCCCAGAATCCTGTCAATCAACATTGATTTACGCAAAGGACTACAATGTTCAGGAAATCTCCCAAAATTTATGGTTGATTTCTATATCTGATCCGCTACCAGTCACGATCAAATGTGTCAACAGAGAAGTGATTACAAAAATCATAGAATCCAACTCTCTCCTGAAACTTCAGCCTGAGTGCAATGCTTATATTGGAAATACCAGAGTTTATTCGAAATACTTTCTCGACGAACTCAAAAACATCACGTATAAAAATCATGCAGTTCAAATTCCATATCAGTGTTGTGAGCACCTACCGGAGAAATCAAAACTCCCGGAACTCAAGCCGCTTAAACTCAGTAAACTAAATACCGAGGACCTTAGTATTGCTGAACATAAACTGAACCAATACTCTGACGATTTGGATAAATTGATCAATGAACCCTTCGTAAACAAACATATTTCCTGGTTTACGTATTTCACGATCGCCCTTATTGTCTTAGTGATTATTTTTTATACCTCCATTAAATGTCGCCGAAGGAAAGGAATTAGAATTGGAATCACCTCGTCAACCGACGATCATCCACCAAGACCACCAAGAACATCCCTCAGAACCCTTTCAAGATTCATCCCTAGAAGAAGACCCAGCGTCCGAATAGGAGAACCAATTGAAGAAGATGTCGAATTAACCTCTAGTTTTGATAAATCTATTGCTTGATAAAAGTTGCTGCAAAGCACCAACTTTTCTTTGAAAAGGGGAGTTGTTATATTGTAATTATGCCTTAATCTACGCAGTCCCTTATCGGGTCACCTTGAGATAACGGCTTCCCATAAATCCAAGACGTAGAATCAGCAGAACAGATACTCTTTGTTATTTTAAGTCTGCTGCTGATGAAGCTACTTGGAATACATAAATAGACCCTGCGAGGTCAAAAGTTAGTTAGTTGATTTTGATATTCCAACCAAGTAGTTGTGTTTATTTTGTAATAAAGTTTTTAAAGTATTTGTGTTTTTTAAAAAGATATATTTGAAAGTTCAAATATAACATGCATGGCAACGCATTACCCATATGGGATCATGTAATCTGATGGAAACAATATTTACAGTGTATTGGAGATTTTGCCGTGAGTGTTTTTACCTCTTGGTAGCACTAGATACTCAAAGTATTCTTCTGCAGTGATTTTCAAGAGTGAATTTGGCATCCCCATGAGGAGAATTTCTTTTGTCTGTGTACAATTTGAATTTGAACCAATATGAAAAAGTGTGGAAAAATGCTTCCAAAAGTATAATAAGCTGACAGACTGTTGACTCCTGCCTAGAAATAAGAAGCAAATATGGCCTTCCTTCCTATAGTCATTCTAGTAGTTTTGACATGGAGAACTTCATAAGTTATTTTATTAAATAACAACAAATCAAGCAGGTGAAGTAAAAGAAAAATGTACATGATGGAAAAAATGATCTCTAAAACAACAATGGGGACGAACAAAAAGAAATAAAAAAGTTGTTTTAAGCATTTGCAAAAAATTACACATGGAATAAGAAGCAAGCAAATAGCGAAAACAAAATGGACTGAACTAGAGATATATAAAAGCTAGCCAATCATTTACATAAAACCACAGCAAATAATAATAATAGTCGTTCTTTACCCGCACAGGCTATGCCCTTTGGTGCCATCTACAAGTGTTTAAGAGGGAGCATTATTATTATAGGACGACAATAGGGTCTGAAAGTGTACCTTGATGGGGAGACTCCACCTATTACTATTTTCTTCTAGTAACTATTATACTACAAAAAAGTTATTTAATTTCGGCCAATAAAGTATTTATAGCTGTCATGATTGGAATAACTACCTATTGCTGCCGAATAGACGGTTGTAACGATTGTAACAAATATATTTCAACACTTTCCAACATTTATTTTTTGCTAGGTTTTTGAAATTTTACAACACTGTGGCATTGTTTAAAATTAATTAAACTGAAACATGTAATTAGGTTTAACTGCTGTATGTTTCTTAAATTAAATAAATAAATAATATATTAAGGGTGCGTATAGTGAAAGCAGTTTTCTCTTGTAAAATAATTATCTAGTAATACAATTTTGGGTTTAACTACGAGTTTCATTTCCTAGAAGCTGACGATTTTTAAATATTCAAGACTTAACGCCAATTTCTACCCTCTTTCCCTAAAATTTCCACATCTCTTCTGAACATAACAGAATCTCACTTTTCGTGCAAACTTGTAGATAAAATCTCAGATGTAGCAGTAGCAAACTTCTGAAGTAATCACCTTGTAACATGCAGCAGTATGTGGTATCGTTATGTAATCTGCATGTAACATATCAACAATGCATTAACCGAAGCAGATAAATCAAACTACTCGATACGCGCTTATCGAATTTGCATTTTCATCGGCAATCAAGCAATCGAGCAAGGAACATTTCTCGAAGCACATGAATCATGAATGAAACGAAACGAGAATTCCTACGCATAATTCGAGACTTTTTTCAGTCGACGAAACACGCCCGAACAGAAGGGAGCGCGCGACTATGATCCACATGTCGATTATTTTATTAATTACAAGGTTGTTCACCTTTGCTATCCAATCAAGTGAGGGCAGTGGTGACTAAAACCAGAGACTCGTACGATACCGAACTGAAGTCGACTTCTCCTAGGTTGGTCTTTTCTTAAGAGTAGGTACAAAACCAAGCTATACAGGGTGATTCAAAATTCAATGTAAATATTTTAAGGACGTATTATTGGGATCAAAATCAAACTTTTTCTTCAAATAAAAATATTTCCTAAACTACACCCCCTCCGAGCTACAACCACTGTAAGATAGGTAAAAAAACAAGAAAGAAAATTGTGACTTTAACAACTTAGATAAAATCTTCTGAAAATTGGCATTCCCCTGTTGATTTAGGCACTCTATTTCTTTTTTTGCTCCAATAATTATCTAAACCCAGTTCTGGGGGCGTTGGTGGGGGTCCACACTTGTATTGGCCCAAATTTTATGTTTAAGAGAAACTCTGAATTCGAATAGCATAATCTTGTGGGTCATGAAAAAATCTAAGAATTCGGTCTTGCGCATTTTTTTTCATACAACTGACCGTTTGCCAGAAAATCGTAATCAACAAAATGGGGATATTTCCACAATTCAACAATTTCATCTCATCTATGCCATGAATCACACAGATGTCAAGGTGAAATTTCTGAGTGAAAATATTCTTGGCTTATTCAACCTCCATGCACCATTTAGAGACATCCGAATAACTAAAAAATATTCTCCATGGATAACAGATAATATAAAACTTTTAATGTCCCTGCGAAATAAATTACACAGTCGATGGAAAAGAACTAAAAATCCAACTAATTTTGATTATTACAAATTACTGAGAAATCTCACAACACTGACATGCAGGAACGAGAAAAAAGCATACTTTCTCCATTTGACTCGTAGTCAGGGTGTTTCTAGGGTCTGGAAAGATCTCAAATTTCTCAATATAGGTAACAGACATAACTTCGAGATTCCTCCAAACTTTAGTGATGCCAACTCTTTAAATAATTATTTTGTCAGTGGAATACCTACTCTAATACCAGATGGAAATATGATAACATTTTATAACCAAAATACCTAGGTATAATCTACAACTTTTTTTTTATATTTTAATTTTTTTTCATGTTTCATTATTGTTCACATTCACATTTTATGTTTGCGTCCACTGCTTGGGAATAATAACAGGGACCCAGGTACTTGAACAGGGTCCTGATCCTGATCCTCGGCGTTTTCCTAATGCATATAAAATAAGTTTAAAGATTGATCTTGTTATTATGTTCCTATGTGTTTTGGGAAATCTATCTATCTATCATCTTCATATAGTTACACTTTTTTTGGTGATTTCAGGTAGCTAAATTTTGTATGTAGGCGATAGTCTAGATTAAGATGTCTAAAAACCCTGGTGTGTCGAGTGATTCGATTTTGTTCTGATTTTTCAGACGACAAATAAACAAATGAAATAGTGGTCTCCTTCTTCAGTCGGTCCCAGAGATGGCGCCTTTATAGAATTTTAGTCATGTCAATATTCCAGGGATATGGTGATTGACGACTGTTGTCAATTTTATGGAATTTCAACAAACTTCAAATACTGTTCAAAAATGAATAGTTGTGACGGAATCTAAATTTCATAGTGCAATTTCCCTGTATTGATGACTATTATTAATGTGTTTGTCCGTTTTGCTGTATATTTTCTTAGAAATTCATCATTCATTCAATGATAATTCAATTTGTCTGATTGACTCGGCCGTTACTTGATGAAGATCCATAGTGATTGTAGAAAATACACAGAAACTTTATTCAATCAGACAGTGAAGAAGCTGCTGTGCTGGCGAAACATTGAATAAAATTTGTGAATCTTTAATCGTTTTCTGTGTAGTCTGTACAATAATAATTTGATCATGTTCCGTTTTTGTATTATTTGTGGGCAATCCAGAGAGACGAACAAAATAATTCATCTATATCCAGTACCGAAAGTGAGTACCACCATATTACGAAGATTATCACATAGTATCTTGTATTATTAGAAAACATTTTAATGAAAATAATGGGACGAATATATCTCACGGGATCTCGCAATTCCTGATTATATTAGCACAAGATTGACAGGTTTCTAATGGTGAATTTTCATGAAGCTTAGTTTCGATAATTCCATATGAAATGCGTGGTTATTATTGTAGTTAATTGCATTTCAGTAAAAAATTATAAAAATAAGTCGAAAATGTAACAAATAAAACTGATTGGTGATAGTGATTCAGTAAATTTCAGTAATTAGGTTTCTTTATTCAGTTCATCCGTCGACAATACTTGAAAACTTCTGTGCTTGTAAATTTACCATAACAGGAAAACCGACCGTGGCGGTACACGCAAATGCGGAATATTTGGGAAACAGGTCACGATTTCATTTGTTTTCTCTTAATCAAGCTGGCGAATTGTCTCCCGTTTTATCCCACAGTTTTGCAGGAATGAGTCGACACACCATGGTTTTTAGACATCTTAGTCTAGATATAGCTAGCAATCGAAACAAGCGTCACCTGTCATAGTACTTATGAACCTGGTTGTGAGATAATGTCATATCAAAAACAAAATCTGAAAATGATTTCAGGTCGATTGGAAATTTGCACAGCGAATGTTTATATAATGACAATACTTTTGAAAAAAGTCAGCTGAAAAGATATTGGGAGATTGTGCGCCAGCTGCTCAAATAAACCTGTAAACATAATAATGAATGTAAAATCAGTTCAGGTTCAATGAAACTGATACAGTCATCTCTTCATTTTATTAAAACAATAAAAACAATCGTCAGTTATTCTTTCGATGGGGGTAAGACCATCAGCAGAGGGTTTACAAGTGCTGAGTGCGCAATTGATCTCAGTTACGAGTAACCCAATGTGTGATCTAACTGACGATCTTTTCTCCTTTTTGCAAATAACTGACATACATCGGTACTTTCTACATAAGAGAAAAGCACGCTTTTCATTTTTCATTAATTTTCCTATTCAAATTGACAGAAAAACCACTCAAGCATACATTAAAAAATCGTTCGGAGATTTAAAAAATGTCAATAAATCTTAAAATTTTATTGGTTACGCCGCTGCATGCGAGCAGTCTTAGATATACCTATCCCTAATAATCATTATTATCTATAAACAACGACAGGTGGACAAATGAACTTCTCATATTCTTTCGCTTAACGACACCTTGAAGTAGGGTGGCCTTCAGGATATTTCTTCGGGTGGGATACACATTCTTTGAAAAATTAATAAGGTGTTCAAAAATTTGAGGTGTGGTCCATCGGGGGCAGTCCGTTCCTGACTTTGTAGCAAAACAACGGACTCATGCATGAAAGCTCTTTTTGTTGGTTCAAAATTTGGTTGATTTTCAATATTCACTTGAAAAGTTATCAAAGAAAACCATCTTTCGGTTGGTAACTTCGACGACCCGTCAACTTAGTAACGAAAGATTTTAGGAAAAATCTTTATGGAGTACTGGTGATATTTTGACCCCGTCCATACATTCCATAGAGGATAATAGGAAGTCCTGGGACACCCTATATTTAATATGTAGAGCATTAACACTGATTTTGTTTTTTGATTCATTAAAAAGAAAACTGTTCTAGATTTATCGCTTAAATTCGCAAATCAGATTATCTTTAATCAGTATCGATATATTATATCTACTATTTGTTATCTAACAATGTTATTTTTTGGGTCAACCAATAACCGGTTAGAAACTTTTTAAAAATTAATTCCGACTTAATCAAAGGTCAAGGTGATTTGAATTTTATTAAATTGCATCACGGGGTTCCGAGATTACTGCAACAATATTGTTCGTCGATCGACCGATTTTTCAACTAGTTTTCGAGGAGTTTCAAAACAAAAATTTGAAACATATTCACAAGAAATATTTTCGAAAAAAAAATGTATTTTAACATATTAAATTTGAATATTCGGGAATAAAAAAATTCATGTACTATTGAGATACATCAATTAACAATAATCCGCGGTTGAACAATTCTTATTCCAATTTCTCCAAAAATTATACATTTGTTAATTAACAAAGTTTTCTAAACTGAATGTTAACACAAAAACCCCGATAATTATTCAACTCAAACCCTAGGATTGTTTTCACTTAGTGAAGTTATTCTTGATATGATTTTTTTTGAAGGAAGTAGTCCATACTCAAAGTGGAGTTTCAATGTCAGAGAAGTTAAGTAAAACTCGAAGTCGTCTCCACAATATATAGGGTTATGATAAAGTAATGCACAAAATTCATAAAACGTACAACGATCACTTTTGGAAAAAATGCAAAAACATGTCAAACTGTTTTTTTATTCCGCATCTTTTGACATAAGTTACAAAAATAACACGTCAAAGTTGTCAAAGTAATGACGTCATCAACAAATTTTTTTAATGGGAAGCTAAGATTTTTATTACATTATGTGTTAGAGCTTGTGTTTTTACACAAGGGAAAAATAGTTGTAGTAGGGCTCACATAAAAAAAAACGAGAAAATGAATAAAAAACGTAAGTTTCATAATAACTTTTCAATTAACTAAACAGTCCATTAAACCAACTTTGACGTGTTATTTTTGTAACTTATGTCAAAAGATGTGGAATAAAAAAAACAGTTTGACGTGTTTTTGCATTTTTTTCAAAAGTGATCGTTGTACGTTTTATGAATTTTGTGCATTACTTTATCATAATACTGTATATATATTTCAACCCAATGTTGAGGGGAGGTATGTAAACGCAAGTTTCACAAGAAACTTAAGGGTTTGCGTTACATAAAATTCAAAAACATGTTTTCAAGCATAGTAATGCTCATCTTCAGTTGAAGTAATACAGGGTTAAACTGAAATCGGTAAAGAACAATAATTACAATTTTGAAAAAGTATGAGACCAGCAAAAAGGTAAAACTTGGATTCAAAATGGATACTCACATGGCATGGAGAATTGAAGTGTAAAAACTTAATATAAATGTATAAAAACTTGAACATGTGTGGTGCAAATTAGGGCCAACACATTATTATTAAGAGGGAATAGTTGGGGACCATTCTAATAGTGGAACCACCATCAGTAACATTCGTAATAATTATTGATAGGCTTGCAAATAGATAACCGATGCAAAAATTGTAAAAAATTTATTTATCACTTCTTTATTAACAAAAATTGCCACCATTGTTTAAAAAATTGTTATAAACAAATACAATTTTTATGAGCAAATCAAATTTATTTTTGTAATATATTGATTAATGGAAATTATTATTTTTAAAGAAAAAACAATTCCCTAAAAAATGTATTTGTTGCTACAACATTTTTATTTACTTTCTTCAATTTTATTATTTTCAATTGTTAATGAAAAAAGTGTGAAATCAAAATTTTGCAACGGATGTTAGGTAACCAAATAAGATTTTTTACGATCTGAATTTACTTTTTATATATTTATATATGACGTCCTTATTTAATAACTTTAGCTGTAATAGTAATTTTATTGTTATTTGTGATGTACCTATGTGCTCACCTTTATTTTATCTTTTTATTACCTATTTTAATCTTTGACTATTAGTGAACTGATATATTGAAACATATAGATTATATCAACCATGTAAAAACTTGTAAATTTGAATATTTATTGACCATGCTTGGGATCGCATGTTAAAAGGTAAGCTTTGTCAAAGACTTCTGAGGTTTGCTGGTGAGTGCATAGTGGGTTTATGGCAAATACAAGAATAAACAAAAAAAAATACATACACACCTTTAGATACAATTGGAATAACATTTTATTTGTAAATCTTTAGCATGGAATTATCGCTTGTATGTTGGATTGTATTTAGTAAATAAGAAAATTCATAATACACGATCTAAATAACCATTCATATGATGATATACAATCAAGGTACTAAAAACGATTCTGAAACTGTCCGAGTACACAAAAAATCGAACCCTCGTAACCATCAGTTCAAATAATTTCATTTAGCTAATTTGTAGCGTGGACGTGACTTTTATATAAAATGCATATGTATTATCTATTCGTGCACAGTGAAAATAACCAAGGCATTGCGAAATCACCGGGCAAGTGACCTAGGGTTCGGTCTCGCATTCAAACGACATTCGAAATCCTCGGCTAGTTGCGTATCGTAGTATCTTCGCCAATAGAAGATTTCTCATTCATTTGCAATATCGAAGAGTAACAACATATTACATTAAGGCGCTACATAAGATTCGATCTCCGTAAGATGAAGAATACATGGTTTGATTCAGAGAGGACGAGACTGGAATTTTAAGCAATGCGGCAATTTATTTATGTTAAAAGGATAAAACTGTTTTCTTTTTAACCGAGTATAATTATTATACTTCCAATCCGAACTCGACCCAAAATGTAATAATACACAGGATTCGATATCAGGTTGATGAGATACATTGCTATAATAGTCTAGTCTACGAGAACTATTTTGGTGAGTTTCTCTTCAAGGGCAACGAAAATTATGATCCAGGGCTCAATCGATTCGGAATGACCTCTAGAAACTTTTTGAAAAATTTGAAGGTGCGCCGGCAAAAATTGCAAAAATTATAAACAATTCAGTAAAAAGGGGGGGTTTGGTTTTTTGCAAATATCTCGGAAACTATTATAGATATCCAAAAGTTGAAAAAAGATCCTGAAAGAGGAGGAAATTTCCCAAGAAAAGTCCCACCTCCCGGAACTCTACCACCAATATTTAGAATTTGAGTTTAGAGGCGAAAATGGCTCTAAAAGCGGGTGATGCGAGTCCCGCGTGCGCTGACTGATACGGACCCTTGAACAATAAAAATAATTTTAACACATCAAATATCAATATTAAGGTATAAAAAAATTCCCCTACTTTTTAGACACTTGAGTGAACGAAAATCCATGGAAAAAAAATGTGTCCCATAATTATTCTATTACATATGCTTTTGTTAATTAACTAGTTTTTACAAGTTTAAAATTTACATACAAATCCTGACCATTGTTATAATAAAAACCTCAAATTTGTTTCACTTCTTGAAATGTTTAAAAAAAGATCCCCATTGGATAAATTAAAAAATGTTAATTTTCCACTTTGATATTAACAATCTAAGAGACTAAAAAATGAAAAATGCAAATAAAGCTATGATTTTTTTTTAATATTCCAATTTGTTCATATTTTAATTATTTGAATTGACATAAAAAATATTTTTTTAAATTTCTTACTCTGATTGTTTAAATAATTGTTATAATTAAAAAGGATTGTTTATAAGATATTTGAATTTTTGTTATTATGCAATATATTATGATCTTGGAGAACAAAACCATTTCTTAAAAAAAATTAATGCTTAAAAACGCATTTGTTGATTAACAATAATTTTTTTTGCTACCAAATATTACTATTAATTGTTTTTGTTATTCTTTGCAGTATTTGAAAAAAATGTATGATTTAGAAAAAAAAATGTTTCTTAATATTAAGATTTGGTAGCAAAAAAATAGTTATTCAACAAATGCGTTCTTAAGCAATACATTTTTTTAAGAATTGATTTTGTTCCTAAAAATCACAATATTTATTGCTGATTAAAATTCCAAAAACAAAAATTCAAATATCTTATAAACAATGCATTTGTTTATAACAATTATTTAAACAGTCAGAGTAGGAAATTAAAAAAAATAACTTTTATGTAACTTTGTATAATTAAATTACGCACAAATTGGAATATTGAATAAAAAAATAATTTTTCATAGCTTTATTTGCATATTTCATTTTTTAGTCTCTTTGATTGTTAATAACAAAGTGAAAAATCAACATTTTTTTATTTTTCCAATGGGGATTTTTTTTAAAGCTTTTCAAGAATAGCTCCAAGAAGTGAAACAAATTAGAGGTTTTTATTATAACAATAGTCAGGGTTTGTATGTAAATTTGAAACTTGTAAAAACTAGTTAATTAACAAAAGCATAAGTAATAAAATATTTACGGGAAAAAGTTTTTTCCATGGATTTTCGTTTATTCACGTGTCTATAAGGTAAGTGATTTTTTTATTTCTTAATATTGATATTTAATGGGTTAAAATTATTTTTATTGTTCAAGGGTCCGTATCAGTCGCATCACCCGCTTTTAGCGCTATTTTCGCCTCTAAATTAAAATTGTAAATATTGGTGGTAGAGGTGGGACTTTTTTAGGAAATTTCCTTCCCTTTCAGGATATTTTTTCAACTTTTGGATATCTTTAATAGTTTCCGAGATATTTGCAAAAAAACTAACCCCCCTCTTTTTTACTAAATTGTTTATAATTTTTGCAATTTTTGCCGGCCCACCTTCAAATTTTTCAAAAAGTTTCTAGAAGTCATTCTGAATCGAATGAGCCCTAGATCGTAATTTTTGGTGCCTTGAAGAGAAATTCACCAAAATATTATCAAAAACTCAGTTCCCATTTCAGTTTCTCATAACCATGAAATGAGGACGATCAAATCCATAAAAGAAAATTAGCTAACAACTCTCTTGTATTTACGAAAGCATACAAAGGTAATACAGTAATATCTCTAAATAAATCTGACTATATTTCTAAAACTTTTATTTCAACTGGCAATTACACAGCATTACAAAAAGACCCCACCACCAAATTCGAGAACGAAATTAAATTAGCCATCAATAACTTTAAATCAATAATTTCAGAGAAAGACAAATATAAATTGATATTTCAGAATCCTCAACCTCCACAGCTATATTCGTTAATTAAGCTTCATAAAACAGATTATCCTATAAGACCAGTTGTTTCATACTGTACAGCCCCCGCATTTAATTTGTCGAAATACCTTATAGAAATCATCAAACAACACACAAAAATCACACCACAATTCTCGATTAAAAACTCATATGAACTCGTTAACAAAATTGAAAATGTCAAACTACCATCAAACTCAAAATTAATTTCCTTTGATGTAAAAAACCTGTTTCCCTGCGTACCCCCAGAAGAAACAGTTACAGCCGTATGCATAGTCAATTCCAGCGACTCGCCAGAGTTTCGCCGTTCGCTACACAAGAAGTATAATGTACAGTCGAGCTCCAAAAAAGTGGTACATCGCCAGCGTTTCGCCAAAATGTGACTTATCGCGTAGTTGTAACTTTTTTGGAGCTCGACTGTGCATTATAATCCTTCTGTAGCGAGTGGCGAAACTCTGGCGAGTCGCTGGCGATTGACTATGCATACGGCTGTTAAACTTACAGACAAACTGCTATCACAACAAAGAGTCAACCCAGTATTTCATACAGAAATAATCTCATTACTAGAAATTTGTATCAAACAAAATTATTTTACATTTAATAACGTTATCTACAATAGTAAAAACGGCCTCATCATGGGTAACCCATTGAGCCCTTTATTAGCCGAAATCTTCATGAACAACTTGGAAAATATCATCAATTCACATCCCCTCAGTAAAAATATTCTATACTGGTATAGATATGTAGATGACATTTTAATTTGTTATACGGGAACAAAAAGAGAACTGACTAATCTTGAGAATTGGATCAATACTCTACACCCCAATATTACATTCACATCCGAAATGACAACTCTATAAACTTTCTAGACCTCACCATAACAAGAATAGACAACAGACACAGCTTTTCCATCTACCATAAACCATCACACACAGACACAACCATCCACAAGTCCTCATTACATCCTTATCAACATAAATTAGCAGCATACAATAGCATGATACATAGACTACTTAATATCCCTATGTCAGACTCCAACTTCATAAAAGAACTTAATATTATAAAACAAACAGCACATAATAATGGTTATGACCCACAATTAATAGATGTAATTATTAAAAAGAAAGAATTCTCAATTGCTATCAACGAAGTATACCCCATCCAAAAACAAGAACTAATTAAGTATTGCTCATTAACCTATTTAGGCAAACCCAGTGACAAAATAAAATCATTTTTAACACAACATAATTTCACGACTTCTTATAAAACGAACAATAATTTGAGCAAATTCATCAAAAACAATAAAACTAAAACCGAAAAATCACAAAAATCAGGGGTTTACAAATTAAAATGTGGAGATTGTCCTAAAATATATGTCGGTAGAACCTTTCGAAATTTTAAAACCCGCATACTTGAACATAAAAGATGCTTTGATAACCACAAGAGGAATTCAAATTATTCAAATCACCTTATAGATGAAAATCATACTTTTGATCTAATTTTTGAAATTTTGCATTCAGAAAGAAAAGGTCTAAAACTTAACTTCTTAGAAGCATTAGAGATCAACAAAAGAAAAAATTCCAATAATTTACTCAATGACCAGTTATATTTAAATTATTCACCACTTCTTAATCTCTTTAATAATTAAATGCATCTCTGTGCAAGCTACCTGTCTATCATTATGTGTATCATTGTACCGTCATTGTACCGTTCTTCTATTGTTTACCTTACTTCAAATTACTATAAATATGGTTGTACATTTACTGAATTCCAGTTTATGTTTGAGAAAGCTGTATTAACAGCGAAACGCGTCACATATTACATCTAGTAATATATTGTGGATATAAAAAAACAAGTGTTTTTTATTTAATTCTGAGATATATATTATTAATTCTGACGAAACCATTGCCAAGGTTAAATTGATTTGACCCCCCCCTCTATCAATGAATCTTGACAATTTTTTTAAAAACAAATCCAAATATATCTAACAAGGTGCATTATTAAAATGGTTTTACAAGAAACGTAGAGTTTAGAAAGCGAGTAAAACGTAAAAAAGGTATAAAAAATGATGGCTGTTGACATTCATTTCAATATACAGCAGGATATCAGTTTGAATACTTCCCACCTTCAGTATTGCCACTTGAGTAGAGCATTTGATTGTGTTGACCAAAAGAAATTAATGGATTTATTGAAGAGTTTTGGTATCGGAGGCATACCTCTGAACAGAAAACAAATTGTCTCGATGCAGTGTATATATGCCAACAATAAAAGTAATACAATACCTACGATCGGTTAGAAGGGGACTTCAACTGGGTGTCCTTAAAGGTTCGATATTGGGTCATATTCTCTTCATCTTGTATGTACCTAACTATTTGGATGCCATAGTTGGCAACAACGAACACGTAATTTTAAGAACTTATTCTTCAGTGTCTAAAAAACTCAAATGTTGCGGATGCATTGTCGGCAAAAAAATCTTGAAGACCTTGAAATTTCATTTGGTGGAAAATTTTAGCGTAATATACACAATGACGTCAGATTTTTGGGAATATCACTGGACGAACACCTATGTTGGAAATCCCATTGACAACAACTATCTTCTGAATTTAATTAACTGAAATTTTTTTCGTCAATTTACGATCAGTTTAGAACTGGATCAGATGATAAATGTGTATTATGGTCAGGTTAATATGGCATTTACCTCTGGGGCAATTCAGCTGGTTGAAAGTAAGTTTTTATTGGCCAGAAACGAATCTCAAGATCTATGGAATATATCTGTGGGTGAGTTCAAGAAGGGCCAATGTCAAATTTTGAGTGTTTGGAGCTAAAAAGGCCGAATTGTATAACTTTTTATTCTCTTTCACTTGTGAAGAAATGGCCAATGTCAGTTAAGCTTATAGTGTTGATTAAATGACCGAATAGTCATATGTCAGTCATAAGAAATCAATGCGATTATTTGTGAATTAGGTTGACGTCTACATTGGCCTTTCTTGTCATCTAAATATTGTGACTTCAGAGTGTCTAAGAAGGCCGATGTCTGATATATTTTATTGATTTGTTTTTGATTAATCTAATATCATTCATCATCTAATATCATTATGCAAAAAAATAATGGTATTCAGTACTCCAGATTATGTTGGTAGGTTTTTAATAATTTTCCACAAAAACTGAAGAATCTAACTACAATGTCTTCTTTCAAATACGAATTGAAATCTTTTTCAGCCCAGATGAGTTTTAATAGTCAAAATAGTTTGATAGCAATTTAGCTCACATGTGAGGAATTTTGTTTAATGTTATACCTCTGCTTTTTTATTGTTTCATCACTTCATAAGTGATCATTTTATTTTATTAATTTTATGATTTTATCTTGCATTTTTATCAATTTGTTGACATTACCAAAACTTTCAAATCATGTTAAAGAAGGAAATAAAGTTTGGTTTTCCTTTAATGAAAAGAAGGTAGCAATTGATGATCTTCTTGAATTTTTGCAGGCTGTGTGCCTCAGGAACACCTCCCGAGGAAGTGAGTTCCACAGCTTTGTAGGTTGTTGGAAGAACGACTCCTGGAAAAGGGATGTTCGGTATGTCTCCAGAATGACGACAAAGGGATGTGAAGACTGACATCGACGAGTCAGTTTCGATAGTACGGCTAACGGTGGAATGATGATATTTCAGAAGGGAGTCGTCCATGAAAATATCTATAAAACAGAGACAGATTGCCAACCTGTCTGCGGCCTTCCAGAAAAGAGAGTGAGCTTGTAAGAGCAGCATCACCGATGAGACAAATGGCTCTTTTTGGACATAATCTAAAAGTTCCAGTATGTTTTTATGTATGTCAACTTCAGAAGTAGAGAAACTTGATGAAGTTGGATCAAAAATGACACATATAATTTGAAAATATAATACTATACCGGGCTTTTCTTCGCAGAACAATTGTCGATAATAGAAAATACCTCAAACTTCTCTTTTAAAACCTACCATAACACGCTACATGCATCATTGTTTACATACGTAATATTTAACCAAGGCACCTTACATTGTTATAAATCATAACAAATATTATCAGTGTGCTCGGTGTTATCTACAGTCTATATATTTAAAGCATGTAGTGCAAAAGTCCATTACAATGAGAAGAAACGTGCTAATCTTCAAACTCATTGTTTCTATCGGTTGAATAATCCTAAAAATACGAGATTCTGACGTTTATTTTAGTACACCTATTTACGGTCAAGCAAGATAAGTATCATAATATATAGGAAATATGAACGGAACTATTAGGAACTCGGAAAATACGAATACAATGCTAACAGGACTTAAGAATAGTTTTGTAATACCTTTCTTTCTTTCTGGTGTTCTCACTCATGGATTATG
The DNA here is from genome assembly GCA_944452925.2 of Chrysolina oricalcia. Taxonomy (NCBI): domain Eukaryota; kingdom Metazoa; phylum Arthropoda; class Insecta; order Coleoptera; family Chrysomelidae; genus Chrysolina; species Chrysolina oricalcia. The sequence continues at coordinate 13,743,051 of OX101811.2, read as the reverse complement.
TAATCGCCTTGATACGAATAATAGATGACGAATTTCGAAATTATTAAGTTATCGAAACCTGAATCTTTAAATGAGACTTGTTTCAGCTACTTAGAGTCCGTGTATACAATTTGACATTAAATCGTACAATTAGAGTGGGTATACTCTTTGACAAGACATCGAAAAATAGCTATTTATGATACAAGTTCGTAAAGTAGGCCTTTTTTGTTTGAGCGTGTAGTTTGTTGAATGAGGCGCAGCCGAGTTCAACACGCGAGTACAAAAAAGCCCTTTACGAAAGTATTTCATGCAAAGATTTTTCTTTGTCAGTAATTATATTGCCAAATTGTAGCAATTATATCATTAATTCAAATGTTTAATGATATGAATTGTCGTCGTATTATCAAATAAAGACTTCCGAGTTATATTTGACGCAAAATACTGTATTTTTCAAACATGCATAAGTGTATGAACAATGTGTAAAAAATTACTTTACGCACAGGTGATTTTTTTACGCACTTGTGCGAAAAAGTATCACTTTACGCACTGTCAGCAGTGAGTAAAAGCTTAGTTAACGCACTGTCGTAGAAAAATGCGTTTATCGCTTTGTCTGCACACACAGACCATTTTGAATTTACAAGAATATTTCCTGAATTTCTACATGACTCCCGTGTACTGTCCAATGTGGATTCCATCACTCCTGTGGAGCATATATCCGTTTTTAGGAACAAGTTGATGACCTGAACGCTGATGGTGCTGTGGGTTTTTCCGGGTTTTCCTCCTACTGAAATAGCGAATGCGTCGTCACGATGAGTCTTGGGTTTTATTCAGATTTTCATCATGATTTAATACATCGTTTAGAAGTCTCGATTTTATATTTCAAATTCATCTCCTGCCTATAGACTTTCATTTCAAAGGTAGTCTCCACAAATAGTAAAATAGGATCACTATAACGTCAATGACGATTTGAGGGGAATTATCGAAAATGATTTGAATTCATTGTCACTATTTTCCATGATGCAACAATAGGTTATTATTTCGAAATTTCCGCTCTAAAGCTGAAAAGCTATCACAAAATGACATTTCTCGGAAAACATCAACTTTGCGTTGAGATTTGAAAGCGTAAAAGGCTACTTTGGTAAGCGGTTGTAGAAAAATAATCAAACAAGACCTCTCCGAATTCGTCCACTGAAACCACATCTAATTTATAATACTATAAAAGACGCTTGTAATAATTCTACTTTTTTCAGTGGATGTCGAAAAAGAGAAATATTTTTTCCTTGTTTCAACAGGAATCAGTTTAACAAAGAATCAAAGACAATGGCTAATAATTAACAAGGCTCATTTCAGAGGGAAGAAAGTACAGAAGTGGAGCAATGACTTGTAATTTGACAATTACATGAAAAGGCTTTTTAGAAGAGCGAACATACTTGTGAAACTTATCGGGTGGAACGAATAATCAAAGAACTTTTTTCAACATCACGAACACTTCAAAAAATATTTTATAGAAAATACCGAGGGTGAAACAACTGCTTTAATAGCACTCTTCAAATTGACCGTGGAAAATCTCATCAAAGTTGCGAATTTTCTAGAAGAGGTTCTTCCTGACACCATAGATATGGATGATGAAAGAGAAAAGAATAAACTCCATGGCCCATTTCATAGGAATCCGAAGAAGTTTTGCGTTTCTTAAGGTTATAGAAAACTTTGCTTTATCAAGTGAAAGAAGTCGAATCGTCGGCTGAATCTGAAGTCAAACGCAACGTAGAAAAATTGCTGTAGTGCAGTCAACGTTCCAACATTAAACATCACCCTCGTATCCTAACATTCCCTTCCTATATGTGACGTCCGGTATAATGTATTTTTTTTTGCTGATGATCCATTCTGAGACGCTCTGTATAACGTCGGACATATTTTTTCCATAAATTACTAATTTTGAGTTGATCTGTATAGCGGCAGATATAATAATATTTGCAGTAATACCAATATCCAAATAATGATGATACTATCGAAGCAAACGTGTGAGTTCGTTGAGTCTTCTGAGTCATTGGAAATGCAATTGAGCCCTTTCAATGACAATCTTGAGTCATTCATCTCAGTCATTTCATTCCCAATTTCAAGTCTTTAAGTTATTGAGATTTCGTTGTGAGTCTTTTCAGTCACAATTTCGAGTCTTTCAGTCAGTAGGATTTGTCTTTCAGTCATTTCATTCCCAATCTTGCGTCTCTGAGTCGCTTGAATTTGAGTTCTTTCAGTCCCAGTCTTGAGTCTTTTGAATAATTTGAGCCATGCACATATTTTAGCGAGATGTTTTCCCCAAGCGCCAATGTTTTTTGGAAAACAGAAGTATTTTTCAGTAATTTGGCATAGTTTTTTTCAGATGGGTAAATTCACAATACGATACTGACTAATAAAAGTTATAATTTCATTCAAGACAATAGTTTTGTAAATTAAACGATTTGTATGTTCAATTGGAAATGCAATTGAGTCCTTTCAATCACGATCTTGAGCCATTCACTCAATGGAAATTTGCTCTCAGTCATTTCATTCCCAATTTCAAGTCTTTGAGGTATTGTGATTTCGTTGCTAGTCTTTTCAGTCACAATCTTGAGTGTTTCAGGTTTCAGTCAGAGCAATTTGTCTTTCAGCCATTTCATTCCCAATCATGAGTCTCTTGAATTTGAGCCTCTTCAGTCCCAGTCTTGAGTCTCAAGTCTTTTGAGTCTTGTACACAATTTATCGATATTTCCCCCTCGCGTCAACGTTTTTTGGAAAACAGAAGTATTTTTCAGTTAATTTGACATGGTTTTTTTTCGATACTGACTAAAAAAGTTATAATTTTATTAAAGACAACAGTCTTGTCAATTAAACAATTTGCATGTTCAAGTGAAAATGCAATTGAGTCCTTTCAATCACGATCTTGAGCCATTCACTCAATGGAAATTTGCTCTCAGTCATTTCATTTCCAAATTCAAGTCTTTGAGTTATTGTGATTTCGTTGCTAGTCTTTTCAGTCACAATCTTGAGTGTTTCAGGTTTCAGTCAGTGCAATTTGTCTTTCAGCCATTTCATTCCCAATCATGAGTCTTTGAGTCACTTGAATTTGAGCCTCTTCAGTCCCAGTCTTGAGTCTCAAGTCTTTTGAATATTTTGAGTCTTGTAAACAATTTATCGATATTTCCCCCTCACGTCAACGTTTTTTGGAAAACAGAAGTATTTTTCAGTTAATTTTTCGATACTGACTAAAAAAGTTATAATTTTATTAAAGACTTAAAGTCTTGTCCATCAAACGATTTGTATGTTCAAGTGGAAATGCAATTGAGTCCTTTCAATCACATTCTTGAGTCATTCAATCAATGGAAATTGGTTCCCAGTCATTTCATTCCCAATTTTGAGTCTTTGAGTTATTGAGATTTCGTTGCGAGTCTTTTCAGTCACAATCTTGAATCTTTCAGTCAGTAGGATTTGTCTTTCAGTCATTTCATTCCCAATCTTGAGTCTTTGAGTCACTTGAATTTGAGTCCTTTCAGTCACAGTCTTGAGTCTTTTGAATATTTTGAGTCTTGTAAACATTTTAGCGAGATTTCCTCCTCGCGTCAACTTTTTTTGGAAAAAATAGAAGTATTTTTCAGTTTTTTCATATGGGTAAATCTACAATACGATATTGACTAATAAACGTTATAATTTCATTAAAGACAATAAGTAGTCGTGTCAATTATACGATTTGTATGTTCAAGTGGAAATGCAATTGACTCTTTTCAGTCACAATCTTGAGTCTTTCAGTCAGTAGGATTTGTCTTTCAGTCATTTCATTCCCAATCTTGAGTCTCTGAGTCACTTGAATTTGAGTCCTTTCAGTCCCAGTCTTGAGTCTTAAGTATTTTGAGCCTTGTACATATTTTAGCGAGATGTTTTCTCCTTGCGTCAACGTTTTTTTTGGAAAACAGAAGTATTTTTCAGTTAATTTGACATTATTTTTTCTAAATGGGTAAATTCATAATACAATACTAACTAAAGTAATTGATAATTTTATTCAAGACAACAGTCTTGTGAACGCAGTAATTCATCGGGGCAAATTATTAATTTTTTCATTTTCAGTCTGGAAGGTAAACACCTAAAAGATCATGTCAAGAAGCGAAAATCAAATTTTTAATCGACGAGAATAAAAATATTGAGACTTTCATTAAATAAATTATTCATATTGCGTAAATAATAATTCACGAGTTGTTACTTTCAAACGTCGTATTCGGGAAAAAAATTTAATAATCTTTTTCAAAACCGCAGTATCTTCATCGTCGATCTTATCGTTATTCTTATCAAGCGCCAATGTTACTCTTCGAAATTGCACCTGAATCATACTCGACAAACTTCGACATTTACCTAATTTCCGCCAAACGTTATCCAACAACAGAAACCGATTCGAATTTCCCACTGACAACCAAAGAAAATTCCGTTTCCACCAATAATTCACCGCACAGACTAACGGACTTTCGAGAGATCGCGCGAATACGTAACAGTAACATCGAGTTAGCTGCGACGAGAGAGCTCAACAACTGATTGTATGCGTGCACTGCACCGCGATAGGCAATTGTCCGACGACCCAAAATGGCGGGGGTACCGCATCTTGGTCAGCTCCCAGCAGCGGATGTTGTGTCTTCTTCGGTACGGCTGCTTGCTCCAATCTTGAAGATTGGATTCTTCTTGAACGGTACTAATGTCGATGTCGACCGCAGTATTGACTCAATGGATGCTTCATTTCTATCGAGGCTGAACGATTGTGTTCACAGTGCATTCTTCTCGGATTAGATTCATAGATTCACAAGGGGTTACTACGAACATTTTGAGCTTTTTTGATGAATGCTGCTTTTTTTATTCGTAGGCCGTCAATCATCGTGTTTTCGGATGCACTGCAGCCAAGACTTCTGTGCTTCTAACTAATAATCATTTCATCCCAATAAGGTAAAGGCAGCAGTGTTCGTCACTTTAAGGTCTAACGCTATAGAAATTCGCTTCTGAAAAATAGTATTAAACGAGATAAGCTTTCAATTTTTTGTGTTGTTGCCTTCAAATGTAAAGATACCTTGAAGTTACATTGTTTATACTACATACAGTTGAAATAATTTTAATTTGTATTTCAATTAAATAGGAACCGATGTACCAGTGTTCGTCACAGTCGCTCTAGGGGAAAAATTATTAATAAGCAATTGAAAGAATATTTATTAATGAAAAAATTTCAGTAACTAGGTACCAAAAATATACAATGGTATAAAAAAAAAAATCAATTTTCTTTTTGAGCAGCACAGGAACCGCAGTAAAATGTCTTTTGTTTATCGGATACATTTGCACATTTATTGTGCATCCATTGCTTGCACTTCATGCAACAAATCATATTTTCAATGGTGTTTTCCTCGCAAATAACACAATGCCAGACGCTTTCATAATTTTTTGTTTTTTTAGTTTCATTTGTTTTCTTGGTTTTCTTCCTACTTTGTTGCTCTAATCTTTTTCGTTTTCTCTCTTCTTGTTCATTTTGTTTCTGAACTTTCTTTTCTTCCTTTTTCTTGTAATATTCTTTCCATTTTTCGCATGTGGCTACTGATGGAATTCGCTCTACTACCTTCTTTGGTATTTTCGGTGACATTTCCGGCCAGAATAAAAGATTTTTAAATGGCGTCGCAACCCCTTCTGGAATATTTTGCTGCTGTTTTGATGATGTTGGCTTGGGTGACTGTGGAGGTGTCACTTGTGTTTTTTCAATGTCGCATTCTTTGTTCGGTTTTGTGTTTTCTTTATCATCATCTGAATAATCTTTTGAAGTTTCACTATTCTCATTTTGGTTCTTTTCTTCATGTAATCTTTCTCCTGATGCATCCTTCGAATATCCTTTCGAAGTTTTATTGTTTTGGTACTGCTCTTCATCTTCATTTGGCTTTTCTCCTGGCGCATTCTCTGAATTTTCTTTCAAAGCTTCATTGATCCCATTTTGATCCTCTTCATCTGGGTTTTCCTCATGTGCATTGTTCAAACACTCATGTATGACATCGTTAGTTTCAGTTTCTTCATTCCCCATTTCATTATTCGCATTTTCATACATATGTGAATTTGGATTGATTCCCACATGTTCCAAAATTCCGCCATCACCAATTTCAAATTCTAAAATATCTTTATTCCTCAAAATATCATCTAGAAAAAGTTCATCCACTTCTGTAAACCTCTCATTATGGGAATTATTCTCAATTTCAGCGTCAACTTTTTGTGACTTTGGTTCTTTAACATTTCGCCAAAAATAAAATAAACTGGTGTCCTTAATATCTCCAGACCACATGTCACCCGAGTTTTTAAATCGTTGTAACATTTCATCAGAATAAACTCCAGTTGTGTATATGAAATAATTCCTCTTCTCCGTTCTTCGCTAACAGATTTGCCTTGTACCTGTTTAGTTTTGAAATATGAAATTGCATCTGGGTTGAAAGGAAAAAGCCCACATGCTTTAAACCCATTTTTTAATGTACTGCCTTTACATGTTGACTCAAGAACTTTATTTAATAGGGGTCAAAAATTGTCTCTTTTCAAACGTGTTCCAGAGTTTTCGATCCTCCATTTATAAACCTCTTTTTTCCACCCCGCTTTAAGGGGATGAAACATGGCCACATCCATGGGTTGTAAAAAATGAGTGGAGTTGGGATATAAAGCAATGAGTTCGATGTTTTTGTCACTGCAGAACTCACTTAAAGGCAGCGTTAAATGATAAACGTGACCATCCATAAAAACTATTATCGGAAACTCGAAATTGTTTTCCGTCAACCAAGGATAAAACACCATAGAAAAGTATTCAAAGAACGTTTGACTGGTCATCCATCCATTATCGGATCTTCCGATGGCCCAAGAAGATGGCACAGATTCAGTCATTGATTTCGGTATACGCTTCAAGTTAACAACAACCATCGGTGGTGCAATTTCGCCTGCTGCATTTCCCATCAATAATGTTGTCAGGTTTTCTTTTTCATCGGAGTTGATGATGTTGTACACGATTTTCTGACCCTTCCTTACCAAAACTTTATTATCTGCAGGACTCAAAAAGAACGCGGTTTCATCGCAATTAAATACTCTGTTTCCGAAGTTTAAAACGATATCAAAAATATTTTTTGCCTCGAGGTATTCTTTAATTTCATTAAACCAGTGTTTAATATTTGCTTCTGTGACCCCTGTTCTAGTTCTCGTTAAATTTTGCGATACCCTCTGTGTTATAATAGGATGCCGTTTTAAAAATGCTTTATACCAGTGCTTTCCTGGTCGGTCATCAGTAAAGGGGGTTTCTCTTTTACGATTTTTTACCAGCATTTGGACGCTGTCTAGTAAATGGTCCTTGGAAACTGGAAAACCATTTTACCCTAAGTGTAAAATCCATTGCACTAGATTGTTCTCTTCATTCTCGTCTAGTATGGTAGGTGGGCCCATTTTTCTAGCAAGCGGGGTTTTTCCCTTACATTTATCTGATAATGTCATCCGCGGTACTTTAAATTGTGTGGCAGCACCTCGGATGCTCATTCCGCTGTTTTTCACAGCTTTTATGGCATTTTTCATATCGTCCTCTGGATATTTATTTCGAGGCATCTGCAAAAAAAACAGAAATCCAGTTATTGTCATGGCTGTGCACGAGTATTCGTCATAGTTTTCAAACGCATGCTAAAGTTTCAAATAAAACAAAAATGTATGACGGTTACTGGTCCTTCAGTATTATAATATAAAAAGAATAGATTCAGCCTGTTAAGGCTCTATAATGTCGTACAGTAAGGCTGAAAATCGAATAATATGGCATTGATGAAATGAACCAGTTATCGTCAGCCATGACGAACATTGAGCTTAGTACTATTTCTGGTGGACGAGTGTTCGTCACCCCATAAATTCAGATAAAGGTAGGTTTCAAGCTTATGTTTTCAGTTTTAAATCATAATTTAATATGTTATAAGCTATCTGTATTGTAATAAATGCCGTACACCTCTAAGAAATTCGTTTTATGTCACTAAGAAAAATATACTCACCTTAACTGCAAGCTAACGAACTGTCAAAAACTGCGATGATCGCTGAAGCACTAAAGTAAACTGTTACTGAACTGGAATGTAGTTACGTTGGGGTGTATATAATACCAACTCAATACCGACAAATATCACTAGAAATTTTATTTTGTTGAACTTAACAATTTTCGTGATCACAAACCTTAATATTTGCATATAATTCAAGGAAGTGACGAATACTGGTCCCATGACGGTCACTGGGTGTTTTACCTTACGCCTATTCATGTAATCCGTAATAGTGGTTTGATCTGGTTTGTCTATGTTCTTCCCGTCCGTACTTGTTATGTGTTTTATGATGCAATGCCAAAAAGTTAAAAAGGTTTATTGAATATTAAATCTACAATATAAAAATGTATAACACTAAAACGACATATAAATAGATAAAAATATAAAACAAAGTAAAACTATCACTTTGTCACAGGGAGAAAGGAGGGAATAATGCTGGGTTTTGGAGTGAGGTTTATACCTGCCCTGCTGAGGTCTTCAGCGGACGGGGGAAACACTGCTCGTTCCTGCAATGTAGGCCTACGGTGTTGTGTAGGTTCGTACTCTGCCGCTTGGAGCTTTCCCGTCTCCTCCCAGTTATACGGTGGTTTTTTATTTATTTATGAGTGAAACATCAGAAAATTGGATTTCATCATTGGGGGTGGAGGAGGGGTTCAGTGGGTGGCTTCCCGAAAAAAAGATAGAAAAACCGTGTTAAAAAGATTTTATACATGAGCCTTTGCTCGTCTTTTTAACTTATGGCGGAGGTAGTGGTCACTTGCACTCTGGGCGCTTTTACAGATTGGCCCAACTTGCCTTCCTGGCCTGTTATGGTAGGCTCTGACTGCTGTTGTTCTGAGATGCGATGACCCACATGCGTCTTCCGTTTGGAGAGGTAAAAGTCCATCCCTAGAAAACTCCAAATTCCAAGTATTTTTGAAATCTGGCAGGACCCACTCCAGTACAAAGGGAAAATGTCTATCGACTTTTTCGACGATTTTTATGTGTCTTCCGTTATTATAATTTTGTTTAGAAAGTGACTAGTAATCATCTGACAAAGAGGTAGAAGATTTGGTTGAGACGCACTACTCGAAACTTATTTTTGAAAATGTTGGGCTCCAAAATCGATCATCGCAAAAATTCGACGTCTCCTATATGCTTAATTTTGTGTTTCTTTACTTTATACAAATCAGTAAAACGCAAAGTCGTCTCCACAATTTAATATCATCATCCGGTGCAGTAGGAAAGTTTCGGACCAACATAGATCCATCATCAACTATTTAGTAATAATGGAGATGAAAAATGTTTTATTAGATTAAATGTTGTGTAAAAACCATGTTCTGCTCCTAATTTTATTATGTAACACAGCAATTATTTTTCACATATAATTATACAACATTTTTTTATCTCCATAATTACTAAATAGCTGATGATGGATCTATGTAGGTCCGAAACATGTACTACTATGTGACTGTCAACTGACTGACAGCCGTTAAAGTTAGCTACGCCACTGAGTGGAAGGCTTTTTTAGTAGGATCCGGTCTCAGGGTTGGCCAAATAAACAAAATGAAAAACTCGCGGGAGCAAATTGAAAACTGAACTTGGGTTCAATCTTAAGCTTCCAAATTTGGCATGGAGCTTCTTCAGGTCCCAGAAAACCTAATTTTTAAAGGAAAGACTTTTTGACCAACTTTTCACTTCTTCCCACCCCTTTGAATTTCCTCTATTTTCTCTGTTTAGTCCTGGTATTCTGTTTCGTTCGATTTTTTTTCATCGATAATTCATTGTATAAACTTTAATAAACTTAACTCAACTAGTATGTAATGATAACATGAATATATTTCTTGAAGGAAGAAAATTTGTATTTCGTCCAAGATATTTTTATTTTAAAAATCGTAGCAAAGCGCTTTCGACTGTTAAGTCATCATCAAAGCGTACCTGTAAGTAATAGATAGAAAATGAATAAATATGATAAATTGAAAATTTGAAAGGGTGAGAAGAGTTTGAGATCGGAAATTCCAACATTGAACTCGAATATTAAGAATTTGAACCTTTTAGAATTTTGTTCTTCAGATTTCAAATCGGAAATTCCGATTTCAGACTCGGAAATGCTGACTTTGAACTCGGAAATTCCGATTTAACCGGATTGAACTCGGATATTCCGACTTTGAACTCAGAAATTCCGACTTTGAACTCGGAAATTCTAACATTGAACTCGTATATTCGAACTTTGAAATCGGATATTCCGATTTTACTAGGACCTTCTAACATTGAACTCGGATATTCTGACTTTGAGCTCACAAATTCCGACTTTGAACTCGGAAATTCTAACATTGAACTCATATATTCGGACTTTGAAGTCGGATATTCCGACTTTTAACTCAGGAATTCTTACATTGAACTCGGGTATTCTATTCTGACTTTGAACTCGGATGTTCTAACATTGAATTCGGATATTCTGACTTTGAACTCAGAAATTCCGACTTTGAACTCAGAAATTCCGACTTTGAACTCAGAAATTCCGACTTTGAACTCGAAAATTCTAGCATTGGATTTTGAACTCGTATATTCGGACCTGAACTCAGATATTCCGACTTTGAACTCAGGATTTCTTACATTGAACTCGGATATTCTATTCTGACTTTGAATTCGGATGTTCCAACATTGAACTCGTATATTCGGACTTTGAACTCGGATATTCCGATTTTACTCAGACCTTCTAACATTTAACTCGGATATTCTGACTGAAGTCAGAAATTCCGACTTTGAATTCGGAAATTCTAACATTGAACTCGTATATTCGGACTTTGAAGTCGGATATTTCGACTTTGAACTTAGGAATTCTTACACTGAACTCGGATATTCTATTCTGACTTTTAACTCGGATGTTCCAACATTGAACTCGTATATTCGAACTTTGAACTCGGATATTCCGATTTTACTCGGACCTTCTAACATTGAACTCGGACATTCTGACTTTGAACTCAGAAATTCCGACTTTGAACTCAGAAATTCTAACATTGAACTCGTTTATTCGGTTGAACTCGGATATTCCGACTTTGAACTCAGGAATTCTTACATTGAACTCGGATATTCTATTCTGACTCTGAACTCGGATGTTTTAACATTGAAAGTCTAACATTGAAATTGTATTTTCCAAATTTGAAGTGGGAGTCTCCGACTATTCAGAATTTTGTTCTTCGGACTTCAACTCGTAAATTTCGACTTTGAACCCGGAAATTTCGACTTTGAAGTCAAAAAAATAAAATTCCGACTTTGCGGCCATTTTAACGCTTTCGTAATACTCCTACTCTGAGATTTTGAATGCAGCCTTCCTTGATGTATCCACATTGCTCACCGGATATTTCTAGACGTAATCACAATTTTTACTTACTCTGATTTATTGTATAATGATGTTCGAAAAACTTACCTGAAACAAAAAATAAAGGATTATTAAAATAAAATTTAACTTAAATCATTAATGTTTGTAATCAATTTTTCAATTTCGTTATATTATAATAATACCGACATCGGCATTGCATTTTAAATGATGGCATTCATTCGTGTCATAATATCATCGATTATTTCATTTTATATTCCTGAAATGAACAGGCGTTTCTTCTTTAAAGTTGGCATCATCAATGATCATATGGCCAAAGCATGTTTGAGTAATTTGGCTAGATACCTATTTGGGCAAACTAGATCTTAGGTTTTTTTCGGACAGTTTTTAATGAAGTTGACAAGTAAAATAGAGGATAGCTATTTTTTATAACTTTCACAATTCTAGAATTAACTTCATCAAATCTAGAAGATTTATGAATATACAAATTCTCAATAACTTGCTCTATTTCATCAGTATATACTGGTGCCATAACCATATACACAACACTTGATCTATTTCCAATAAAATAATTTTGTGTTTTGATCGCTGAAGATAGTTTTGGCCTAATGTTACAAAATGATTATGAATTTCCTCGCATATAAAATGAGGATAATTTTTATTTTATTTGTGGTTATGTGTTTGATTTTTGTTTGGTGCTACTAGAAGTGTATAACAAAGCTTTTATGCCATTCCTATATTTTTTTTTGACAAATATATATTTTCATGAAACATTTTCTTTGTTTCTCTAATTGGTTTTTTCACTAACCTATTATGACGATCATTCATTTTTTAGAAATCACAACATCCAAAATTTTCACAATGTCCAAAATTTTCAAATTGCAGGGTTTCAATTCGAGAACGGTTAGAGATAGAGTAATTCTGTGATCGCCAATCGATTCAAGATGATGGAATTAGTATATGCTGTGAATTTCAGTCTATCGAGAAATGAAAATTACTCGTGAAATGTTGTAAGGGGGTAGGTATCCTTAGAAATAACGAAAAATACAAAATGGTCAGATCCACTTGAAAATCGCGTTATACAGTGTGTCCCACTTACCATGGGTATCTTTTTAATGGTGAGAGATACGAGGTCGGTTAAATGACACCAAATGTGGAGTTTATCAAGGCCAACTATAATGTGAAAAAATAATTTGATAAAATCTATTCGTTTTTGTTTTATACGCAAAAAACAGATTTTGATAATTTTCATGTCTCCTCCGTAACTTCTTCATTTATGAAAATATTCGAATAGGAATTTCACATTCTCATAGCAGTTTTTCAATCAGATTTCAAAAAAAAAATATGAAATTCATACCAACTCTTCTAGAATTTGAGATATCAGTACCAACTTTAATTTTTCAAATGTAGGGCATAGCTCACTATAACTTAGTTATGAATAACTTTTTTTTCTCTTACAGATCATATGTCACAGTAATAGTTTTTTGCTGATAACAACGGAGTTATCGTCATTTATACAAAAACAAGAACTATTTCGAAGTCGCCATCTTGAAATTTTAAATTTTAACAAAAAAATCATGATCTCCGACCTCAAAAACCCCCACATACCAATTTTTAATGGAATCGGACCATAATCACAAATCTCGTCCGCCATATTGGAGGAGCCGCCATTTTTTATTTTTTATTTCAATAAAAAATGCATAGTGCATTGTCACCGGAATTATGAACATCTGCCAAATTTCAAGTTATTAGGACCGCCAGAAGTGGGTCAAAATTTACTTGCAAGAGACATGAAAATGATCAAAATTTGTTATTTGCGTATAAAACAAAAACGAATAGATTTTATCAAAATATTTTTTCACATTTTAGTTGGCCTTGATAAACTCCACATTTGGTGTCATTTAACCGACCTCGTATCTCTTACCATTAAAAAGATACATACGGTGAGCATGGTAAGTGGGACACACTGTATACATAAAATTTCATGCTGATTCCGCAAATATATGTTTTGTATATGCTCAGATTCAAGTTATAGCCAAAAAGAGGAATGAAATGTTGAAAATTTTGAAATTGCAGGGTTTCAATTCGAGAACGGTTAGAGATAGACCAATTCTGCGATCGCCAATCGATGCAAAATGGTCGAATTAGAATATGCGGTGAATTTCAGCATCCCAAGAAATGAAAATTACCCGTGAAATGTTGTAAAGGGGTGTCCTTAGAAATCACTAAAAATACAAAATATTCACATCCACTATTTACGTAAAATATCATGCTGATTCCAAAAATGTATGTTTAATGAAATAACTAATCGTTTCCGACACGTTCATTGAACGAAGGTTTAGAATCATGTTTTTTTTAATAGTTTTGATGAAAGAGGTAAATTAATAAGAACACAATTCTCCATATACAGTGCTTTAAAGAGACTTTCGAATTGATGAATTTATGTGATTGAATTTTTATATGAAATGAACAATGAGTGAAAGTAATAGTCAACAAATCAAAACTGACCAAAAAACATATTGACCTTGATATAATTTGCACATTGTGACTTTGAAAGTCTTCACTCCAGACTTTATGGATATACGTGATATTTATTTAATATAAGGAAAACAGAATTCTTCATTGAAACATATTTGTTAGCACTTTCTTTAATTTCAGTTATTCTGTCAAATTGCGACACCAGAACGACATTGAATTGCGATAATTTCGCAAGTTCGTTCGAAAAAATCGAGACAAAAACACTTCTGAAAATCGTGCCAACGCACACGGTAGAGGTTAAATGAAAATATAAAATTAAAGAATTACGATACGGATATATCGCCAAACATCAATGGCGAATAATCACGAGATCTGGACAAGGTTTCAATTTTATTATTATCAGGACATATACTTCAACAGGAAGACTTTCACAAGACAAACACATCCATATAATGTCGGTTTATCTCCATTTCACTAAGTATTATGCAAAATTATTTGCAATAGCAAGACAGATATTTTAATATCCTCAGCGCTTATGTTCGAGGTCGAAATATAATTATTATAACACCGTATGGCAGGTACTCTATGTGACATTACCGATTTTCAATAGTACTGCAGCCTAAGCTAACATACAACGTGGTCCAAAAAGTATGAGGGAAAGTACATACAGTGTGTCCTAGGTAAGTCACCCCCTTATCTCCGAAGTCGTAGAAAAAATTAAAATCGCTCAGACCCATCGATTTTTATTTCAATGGGAATCATTGTGTTGATTGTGTTGTCAACCTCCTCATCCACAGGACCCCCTACTTCAGAATTTTCAATAGGACTATTATAGAAAACAAAGTTCTTTGGGATATCGTTTACTAACGAACAGTCGTTACCGACCGATGATGAACCCTTTACTCCCATAAACACCTACTACGTAGGCTTATTATGGCAAGTACTTGTCAGAAAACAACTACTCCCCTGGCTAAGACCACGACGGGTATTGAATTAAATCTAACACATACTTGTGCAACGTTCCTCAAAGCATCAGAGGACGCAGTTGCAGTTGCCCTCTATGACCAACTAGCAGAATTATGTTTTGATTTGGACAGGGTGACCACCTGCAGACTAGTTTCGAGGTTGTTGCCTCTCATCAGTGCCAAGGGTAGGTCAACACAGACAGCACTGAAGCCATCTGTTTCCCGTCGAAACCATTACACACTCCGCTGCTTGGTCAACTCTGGTTCACGCGATAAAGCAGTTTCTATGCCGCTCCACCTAGCGAGCAGAGGGAGAACACTCCGAATCTCAGGGTTAAGAGATTTAATCGAAGAAAACAGAGTTTTTGGGAGATCGTTTACTAACGAACAGTCGTTACCGACCGATGAAGAGATGAACCCTTTACTCCCATATATACCTACTACGTAGGCTTATTATGGCAAGTACCTGTCAGAAAACAACTGCTCCCCTGGCTAAGACCATGACAGGTATTGAATTAAATCTGATACTTGTGCAACGTTCCTCAAGCATCAGAGGACGCAGTTGCAGAGAGGGCACTTGCAACTTAATTGCAGGTTAATTTTTGCTACAAATCGTGAGAATACATTTTTACCCCCAAAAATTCACCTCATTTCGAAAATAAAAAAAAATAGAATTTTGAAAATATGTTGCTCTATTTTTTCAGTACATAATTTAAAAGTTGACGCTTCAACGAAAAAACTGGCGGCCGGCGAGCTTGAAAAGCCGAACTTTATCGGTGAAACTTTTCAGTTGAAATGAGGTCGTTTTTTCGGAATTTGTCGGAAAAAAGGAGAAATCTGTATTCCGCTACAAAAAAATTACAGCCTACTTGAAACATAATAAGTTATATTTCCACCAAATTTCTTGAAAAAAAAAATGATTTTTGAAGGAGAAAAAAAATAATAACTGAAAAATAGGGTTTTCTTCGATTTTCCCGAGAAATTTGAGGTTATGTGAAAAAATGTTAAATACAAAAGTTCTAGATGTTTTTATCATCAACAACTCTGCCATTTTTTTTAGATAGGAGATCAACTTTCGTTGCAATTCTCGAAAAACCGTTAAATATCGTTTTCAACCCCTAAAAGTTCACCCGTTCCACCCTTCTCCATTTTTTCGACTCCAATTTATTTTTCTCGTCATTCGAACAATATTTTACTCCTCTTCCAGTAGGTCTCATGCTGTTAGTAATTTTTTTTTACTCAAAAATGCATCTGTAGAGTTTTCTTTTGCCTGCTTCTATAATACTTTTTCGTGCCTCTTCCGTGGCATGCTTGAATCTTAAAAAAAGTACGCAAGGAAAACAGCATGTTTAATTTTTTATCGATTAAGGACATATCATCACAAATCATATTCATGAATGGTATTTATAGGAAAAAAGCAATTATTTGAAATTATAGACTACGCAAAGGTTTCTTATGAATTATTACTTCCTAGGAAGGAAAAGATATGTCGACAGATTGTCGCCTACAAACACCTCACCTTACAAATATTCAGTCTGCAATTATGCCGAAAACTGGTTCAACCTTATAAAAATAATGAACGCAGGAATGGATAATCTGCAGTAGAAGTTTTAGCAGATGCGAAAAAATATACAAGACAAACAAATAGCTGATAATTATAATCATAAATAGTAATGATATATTATCAGTCTAATAATGAAAATGAGTCTGTTGTGGAGAATGAAAAGGGACGAATTTATTGGAACTACTCATACCCCACCCTCGAACAAATTTAAGTCAATAAGCCTAATATATTCCTATCAAAGAGGAACGATTTTCTTCAAGGAATATCGCTAGAAAAAATAGGTAAAATTATTATTATTATTATTATTACGAGGATATATTGAAAAATTCTTAGCCTACTATAGAACCAAACAAAATTTCAATGTCAAAATATTTCATTACTAAACATATTCTCCTCTTAATTGGATACATTTATTACAGCGAACCTGCAACGTCTCTAGACCTTTCAAAAAAAATGTTTCTTCTTGCTCTGCAAACCAGACCTCCACAGCTTCTATTACCTCCTCGTTTTAAGAAAATTTACGTCCTTTTAAACTTTTTTTCGGTTGAGGAAAGAGATGATAGTCGGATGGAGCCAAATCTGGCGAATAAAGGGGGTGTTCTAGTAATTCAAACCTTAAATCACGAATTTTTTGCATGGCAACAAGAGATTTGTGTGCAGAGGCGTTGTCCTGCAAAAACAAAACACCTTCGAATAGCTTTCCGCGTCTTTTCTCTTTAATTTTTTCCCGTAGAGTGGTCAGTAATGTCGAATAGTAATCTCCACTTATTGTTCTACCCTTATCCAAAAAATCAATCATGATTACTCCAACGGACACTGATCACCAAGGGTATTAAACATATCTTCGGAAATCTGCTTACCTCTTAACCCTTTTAAATACAGATACTTGATGATGGCTCGATACTCCAATTTTTCGATTTTCACAATTTCGGTGAACATATTTTTTCTTTTAATTTATTGCGTAACTCTGGTTTACTTTTTTGACGCCAAACTTTACACTGACACTTCTAATAAGTTATTGTTCGTTGCTATGGTAACGCAATATTTTGTTTATGCAGAGAACTGGTCTAGGCTAACTAGATATCAATACATCCTCGTAAGTGTCTTTACGAACATGACGAACATGAAGTAAAAAAATTAGACATTGAGTAGATCAAGTACGGAGATATACGAATAAATTAACAGACAATGATTTTAAAAAAACTGATTACGTGCTTTTGATTGTGATGCCGTAATTGTGTAATGAGTTTTATGTTATATTATGTTAAGTTTATTTACTGAATTTCTTTTTTCAATTTTTTAGATTTTAATCCATTCTATAATTGTTTCACCACGTACAAAGTATCGCTCAGATAGTTTCTGTGGTTTAATCTGTAAACTATAGAATACTTATGTCAAATAAACATACGTACTATACTATACTACATTTTAGTACGATTCTTTTTCCTCCTCCGTCTCTACAAAATTTCAGAATCATGCAACTTTTAGTTAGTTATCTTTATTTAAATCGCGTTACCTCATGATGATATACCCTGTATAATTTGATCACAACAGAAAACTTATTTTATAGTATTTATTTTTTAAATAAAACATTCCAAGAAAATGATAAAAACACCGTCGCTGTCTCTTCTTTCATCATTAGTCATGGTTATCCAACAGTTAATACCTACGGCGTGAAATGTTTAGAAATAAGAATGGGCAATTTAAAAAAAAAACTTTTGACGTAAAATCCCATTTAACAACTGGTTTATTACAAATATGAACACTTGATACTTGTGTTTCGTTGAAATCCATAACGACGTCTACGTAAATTGTCTAATGACGACATTAGGAAAATGAAATAGATTGTTTTATTGACCTCACCGATGAGTAATTTTAACACTCTTTATGGTGATATTGAATACAAAGCTCAGAGTTCGTTAAGTAACGATAGTAGTTGCCAACCGATGTTTCACCCTTATTTACTCTCTTACATCTACAATGTAGGCTCATTCTTAGTTTGGCACCGACCTGTCAGAAACCAACTAATTTCCTGGTTAATACCATGACGGGTATTGAATTACATCTGAAGGGAACTAACAAAATTTTGTTTTGATTCGACAAGGGGACCACCAGCAGACTAGTTCTGAGGTTGTGCCTACAAGGGTAGACAGCTTTGAGGCCCGGTCCCCGTCCAGATCATCTCAATATATTCTGGGTTGTAGTTAACTTCACACCCATACTTCAACCATAGGTAAACCAGGACAGCTTGGCACCTGATATTTGGATGTGCAGTTTGTAAACTAAACCTTAATTTCTAATGGAAAATGGTGTTCCATCTTTGTCCCACAGTTACTCCTGTTTATCAATTGCGCATCCCAAAGACCAAGGCGTCCTGGTTGAAGTGTACTTCAAAGTAGTAATGTAAAAATTCGAGATGCTTCGTCTGTTTTATTGGAAAATTTGGGCCAGGCAGTGTTAAAAGGTCGCTATAGATGGCTCATTAGGTGATAGTTAAAAGCAGTAAAGAAGTTAGGTTTGTTTGGTATTAACCGGCTTGAATCACATCCAAGTCTTTTGACTCCAAATTCTCAGGAAAGGTTATTCTTAGCAGAACCACTTTGGAATTTTCAAAATTTTTCAGGACATAATTTAATGCTAACTTATTACCCTATTTCCGAAATTTCTTCCCTTCAATTGTGGGGAATATCGCGGGTTCTGCTAGCTTAACGTTAAGCTGGAAGAACTAAACCGCTAAACGAATGTGTTTGAAAAATCAAATCACACCATAACTTTAGACTCATTTTGGCTCACGTTTGAACCCATCGCCGATTATTTTTGAATGCGTTTTTTTAAATCCTGGGTTCTGCTAGCTTTACCGTTAAGCTAGCAGAACCCAAACATAACAAACAAACAAACAAGCAGTGTCTACTGCTTCGTGGTATATTCTTTATTCACAACCATGTTGTATTTGTCAAATTCATCTCTGTACCAATCTTTTTGTGAATAAAATTATTATTATTGTAACAACTGAGAATAAATCTAGTTGGACAATAATTTTAGGCTCTATTCAGGCTACTTTAATACCCAATTATATATTTTTTTGCTCTTCAGTTGGAAGAGAAATCAAAGGTTGATTCCAAAAGGTTGTTTCCGTTATGAGAAATCTGATCACACCATAAGTTTAGGCTCATTTTCAGGTCACGTTTGAACCCATTGCCAATTTTTTGGAATGCTTTTTTTAAACTCCTAGATTCTGCAAGCCAGAATAGAGCCTAAAATTATTGTCAAACTGGGTTTGTTCTGAGTTGTTTCTTATGGCTGGGTTCTGCTAGTTCAACGGTAAATTTAGCGGAAATCAGGATAATAAAAACGCATTCCAAAAAAATTGGCAATGTGTTAAAACGTGAGCCTGAAATTATGGTGTGATCAGATTTTTTATAACGATTCGGTTAACATTTTGGTGCAGCCAGCTCAGTGTTGAGCTAACACAACCTATGATTTCTCCTCCAACTGAAGAGCAAAAAATATATAATTGGGTAGTGAATTAACCTGAATATATCAAAAAATTATTGTCCAACTGGATTTGTTGTTTTTTATGGTTGGGTTCTGTTAGCTTAATGGCTAAGCTAGCAGAACCCAGGATTTATTTAAATAAACGCATTCCAAACAAATCGGCCATGGGTTCAAACGTGAGCCTAAATGAACCTAAAATTAGGGTGTGCTCAGATTTTTCATAATAATTCGGTTAGCCTATTGGTATAGCCATCTCAGTGTTGAGCTAACACAACCTATGATTTGGGTAATAAGTTAGCATGAATAGAGCCAGAAATTATTGTCCAACTGGATTTGCTTTGAGTAATTTATTTATGGTTGGGTTCTGCTAGTTCAAAGGTAAAGCTAGCAGACATTTTTTTAAACGCATTCCAAAAAAATCTGCAATGGGTTCAAACGTGAGCCTAATATTATTGTATCATTAGATTTTTCATAATCATTTTTTAGCGGGTTGGTTCTACCAGCTTAACGTTAAGCGATATCTCCCACAATTGAGGGGAGAAAAAATCGGGAATAGGTAAAGAAATTAGTCTAAAATGAGCCTAAAATTATGGCACACGGTTTTTTTTAAATTCCAATGTGGTTCTGCTAGCTTTACGGCATTACAGCATTTAAACTTGAACGGAGAATGAAGTTCTGTGGATCTGGTTGGTGGAGAATTTGAATTGTAGAAGGACTAGAACATCTGTTTTTTTTTCGCATGAAGGTGATGGTGGCCATTGATGTACTTGTTATAGCAGTGTGGATGTTACATAAGTGGATCTTCAAATTGTTTGGTAATCCGAATGAAGAAGTATTTTGCTTCTGTAGGTCAAGGATGCTTCCTCATTATCATTCACGTTAATTAGGTTTTGCTTTTATCTATCACAATGGTGTGAGTGTGCAAAAAATTGTTGAAAAATCATCAACATTACGGTCATAACAAAATACCTCTTTTGCTTTTTTCTTGGTTCGTATATTTTCAGGTTCTGTATACAGTTCGGAGACAATTGACAGTGGACAAATAAATTGTCTTCAGTTTTCGAATGAATTCTAGGAATCCCGTTTTTCTGTAAAAGTCATATACATTGCCGAATATATGAGAAGATAATTCCACCGATAAGATTGTAAACGAATCGTTTCGAAGTAATCTGAAGCAATAATTTCATTCGGGATTACCGAATCTTTGATATTCCAAGAAATTCTCACAACTCAAGGGTTCTCGGAAGAATGGAATAACGAATTAGCCAAACCAGTGAATTTATTCTCCTTCAAACAATTTGAAATGTCGAAAATGCTGAAATAGGTCTCACATTTGGTTCTGACAGTTCAGAGGCGTCCAGTGGACCCTCATCAACAAACTAGAAAAACAAATAAACTTCCAGAAAAGGTTTACTTTGTGAAATATGGGGTTTCTCCTGAAAAAGACTAATTTAATCAAGACGGAAAGTTGTTTTTAGTGAAATTCATTTATTAAAACAGCAGAGTGCTTCAGGTGCTATCTGCAAGTAATACCTGCGATACCTGTGAGTAATAATAGTCGTTGAAATATCGGTTGGAGGTTACTCACTCGTCAATGATTTATACAAGATCCAATAAAATCAAATTGACATGAAACCATGGTAAAAACAATTGTCTGAACAGACATACAATTAACATTAAACATATCTGAGAAAGTTTCAATTAAATAAAATTTTAAACTAGCACTGATTTCACAACAGGATTGCAAGAGAAACATAAATTAATCTGATAAAAATTTAGTCAAAAGCTAACTGATGTTACAATGTAGACTGTCTGTACAAAGAAAAAAGTTACACTGGTGGAAGTGAATAGAATAAATTTTGAGTAAATGCTTAAACTTTCTTGAGACATACTTATTCATTTCATAGAGAAATGAAAGAGATACATTATAGTATGAGCATTTGCTAGATTTTATTCAACTCACCCACTGGCACAAATGCACAAATGCATCGATTTTTGTGCATTTCGCGAAAAAAAACATTTTTCAAGGCGTGGCCTAATAGAATTCGAGCCGCTATTTCTGGCTGCTCGCTAGCGCTTTGACAGTGACCGATCAGGGTTTGGTTCTATCCCCAGAACAAAACTAGGACCAGAATTTTCCGAGATTTCATTATTTAATGAAATATCGAAGAAGGATTGTCAAAAATAGGAATTTTGGAGGTTTCTGGAAAAAAATTAGTTCTTTTAAGTGAGGTAACATAACATTAGAGAATATAATTCCTGTTCTTCCCAAACTGTTCACCTGGAGGGGATAGCATTTACCCTGCAGTGCTATAATAGTTATTTATGATACAAGTTCGTGAAGTGGGACTTTTCTTCATGAGCGTGAAGTTTGTTGAATGAGGCAAAGAAGAGTTGAACAAACAAGCGAGTACAAAAAAGCTCTTTACGAAAATGTATCATACTCAATTTTTTCTTCGACAGTTATTATATTGACAAATTGTAGCAGTTGTTGCACATACTAATCTCAGGGGCCAAGCTACCCTGGTTGAGCTACCTGTACATGGAATTATATAAAATATTTTTTCAATGTATTTAATCACTTCTAATTTGAAAAACGTTCGCGAACAGAAAATACTGGCAAATATCATTATTAGTGAGACTGGGCGCAGAAGAGCTTTCCACTTTGGGGCTAAAGGTCCCGGGTTCGATCCCCAATAAGATCTGAGATATTTTTCAATTAAAATAAAATTTGATTTTGAAGTTCTACATCCTGGTGGATCTGCACATATTACTTTACTGTATATCATCCTGTTGAGAGATAACTTCAGATTCGCCCTTAGATATTTCACCAGCAGAGGTAGCAAATAATATTGTAGCATTGCAGGAAAAATACCACCCTCTCCTGGTAAAGAGTAAGGGAAGAATTGTAAGTAATTGTAAGTAAGGCATTAGTTGGTTGTGGACAACCATATTAATAACTTTAGCAAAATCTTCAAATACCCATGATGTTTTTCTTAAGTGAACATGAAGTTGATTTACATTTTTGTTAATCTGCCAATAGCGTCCGCCGTAGATCTACCAATAAGGAATCTGTATAGTACTGCTTTTTTCGATGTCTATGAATTATGACCTTAACAAATTACCGTGAATTTTGATTTTGGAATATAAAGTGATGCACACCAAAATCAATATAAATTACTGCAGACTTTCCTCGAACTAATATGACGCAAATTCAATTCCAACGATATCATTAAGAATTTCAAAACATAAAATGATTTACTAGTTCCAGCATGACCCGGCCTTAGTAGCATTCTTCTTATTTCAATAAGAACGCTAATGGTACCTGATACGAGAAATCTGTTTCTAGGAACTAATGGTATTGAAACTCAACAGCTTCATTTACAGAGACCGATGGAGAATGTTTCTCGTGAAATGGAAAACTCACATCCTATTTAGATTAATTATCACAAAACCGTTACTGACAGGGAGAACAAATTATTTCACACATTTCCCACTGCATAAATTTGAGTGAAATGAACAATAAATTTGTGAAATTTGTTTTTACGAATCTACCAGTTTTTCGGAGAACACTCCTCAAAAGCAGGGCTTGAGCGAGCAAGGGATCAATATATTCAAGAATATATTTTTTAAATGACTGAAATATTAGTACTATTGTAGAATTTAAAAAAAATCACTTATAATCTCCCTATAGATGAATTATTTTCGAAAATGTTTTCTTAAAAAATTCGCCAATAAGAAAATTGTACACCAATATGATTTCCAAAGACTCAAATTAAGACACTCATGACCTGCATCATGAAGCGTAAAAACAAAAAATAATTTAGTTACATCACATAGTTGTGATTACTACACTAAAACACTTTGAAAAAGAAATGAAGCATGAACAGTTTGAGTCTATATCAGTAGTAGATTTTTCCAGAAAATTAATTTTTACTTTAATGGTTTATCCTTGTATTTATAGAAAAATAATGCGTTGAAATATGTCTTGAGGAAATGAGATTATGTTTTATTTTGAAATGGATTGGTTTTATTATTCCATGAAAGAGAGAAATTTTAGTGAGCATTTGAAAATTAAAACAAAATAAAAGAATGGAACTCATAATAAAATATGTTTATCCATTATTTATATTTTTGTTGGTTGTGTAGAATAACAGGCAGATTGGTGTAAAATCATAAAATGCATTTGTACATGGACATGTACTTGCTGTCAAATGAGGGAAATTTCTGCTTTTAAATTTACCGGGAAATGACCACAGTTGATAAAAATTCCTGAAAAATGTTGCTCTTGGTATAGTGTTATTGTCGAAATGAAGATTCTGATTGTCCCATTATTTTCAGATCACAAACTGTTTTTGAACTCCTTATTTGTGTAAACTAAAATTAAAGAAATGAAGCAAATGATGCGGACTACTCAGAGAGTCTGAGATAAGGATGTACATGTCCGATAACCTAAAAATCGATTTTGACACATGTCACGTGATCGCTAGAATGGCGGCAAAATGAAAAAAATTGTAATGCAAAGGCAAAAAATGGGGGAAGATGGCAAGATATAAAAAAAAGTTATTTGAAAAAGTCACTTAAAATTCAATTTTATACACATAAACGAAATTTCAAGAGATAATTCAAAAAAATTGAAAATAGCAATTTTTTAAAAATATTTTCCCAACTATTTAAAAATATTATTTTTTTTATATGAATAGCTTGACTATACTGAAACATTTGCATTTTAATGATAATGACAAAACTTTCTCATTTTCTCCACACCAGAGGGCACTAAATTGAAAAAATGGGAATTTGTCAGAACCCTTGCTGTTACATCGGTTCGTATCTAACAGTTATATCCGAATTTCACGACCATTGTGATGACATGACACTCCAAAAACATGGTAATTTCCAGATTATAATCAAGTTCCGATGATAATCGTGCATGAGCGTTTCACTTCGCACATAAACTTGAAAATAGTGCGTCAAATTAAAGATTCTTAAAGTTTATGTGCAAAGTAAAACGCTCATACAGCGTTATTATTGAAACTTGATTAAAATCAGGAAACATGGTGTTTCTAGATTGCCAGATCAACACAATAGTCTTGGAATTCTGATATAACTGTTAGATAAGAACCAATGTAACAGCGAGGGTTCTGGCAAAAACCAATTTTTTTAATTTAGTGCCCTCTGGTGTGGAGAAAATGAGAAAGTTTTGTCATCATCATTAAAATGCAAATGTTTCAGTATAGTCAAGCTATCCATAAGAAAAAAAAATAATATTTTTAAATAGATGGGAAAATATTTTTAAAAAATTGCTATTTTCAATTTTTTTGAATTATCTCTTGAAACTTCGTTTATGTGTATAAAATTGAATTCTAAGTGACTTTTTCAAATAACTTTTTTTGATATCTTGCCATCTTACCCCTTTTTTGCCTTTGCATTGCAATTTTTTTCATTTTGCCGCCATTCTAGCGATCACGTGACATGTGTCAAAATCGATTTTTAGGTTATCGGACATGCACAAACTTTTCCCCAGAATATTTTTTCCAATACTCCAATAATAAAAATTTTTCCCATATGGTACATACTTTTTGGCGGTCACTGTATATCAAGGGCTGGACTTGGGCTTTACTATATTGTTGTCAGCACTTTCACAGGAATATGTAAATTATCTAGTATCGACTCTATGTTATTATGCAAATAACCAATACTATTATAATAAATGATAATATTGAAACTTCTGATGGCGTTAACCCCGACATGATCGTTTCTTCGGAGAGTCATAAAAATAATCAAATTAGTTATTGTTTTACGCAGCCCTGAAAAACCTCGTTCGAGGTGAAGGAATATTCGGCAAAATAAATAAAACGCCTACATAAACAGACTAATTTTTATTATATTCAAGTTTTTTGACCTGCGTAGTTTCGATGAACCAGATAACCTCAAAAGACAACAATATGCGAAAGGTTACTTCACTTGTTTACAACAAAGGTAGTATGTTTAAAGCAATAATAGTTATTGAAATGTATAGTTAACATAGACATTGTTCTGTTAATTAATGTCTCTATATTTTCATACAAGGCACGATCTTTATTGTATATTCCTTTATGTTGGGAACAACAAAATTATAACAGAATTGTATAAATATTTGAGTAAAGGTTCTTTCGAAGCTAGCTACCTTGAATGTGAAAGTGAAAACGAATTCCCAGTGCGAAAATGAACATAACAAACATGTTCGAGGTTTTCATTTTTTAAAAACGTCGATAGCCTACTTTGAAATTATTTGTCTTGAAAGAAACAAGAAAACAAAATGATTCATAAAATGGGTAAGCAACTGGCAAAGCCTAATGCGAGGTCCGTGAATTTCAATTATGGTCTAATATTTTCATAGAACTCTAGTTGCCAATCTTTAATATCAATCAATATATTTACCATGAAACATATTTTAGAAGGAATTGCCATTATTGAAGTAGACATAATCCATTTCTAGTCCATCCCTACAATCCGCAAAGACGATTCAGTATCAATGTTTGGTGTGGTCTATTTTAGGGCCGGTCTTTTCACCTCACAATAAAGTCTCTGATAACTATCTATCGGATAAACGTCACAGGTTTACATATCCTTATCTGATAGAGTTATCTGGGACTTATCTATAGGTGAAAAGACCGGCCCTTAGACGCAGAATTATTATCGGTCCATTTTTCTACCATGGTTCTTTAACCGGACCCCGTTACATTAATTTTTTATTACAAGAGTGTTGAAGGAGATTATCGATGATCTGATCTGGAGGCTCGTCAGATGATCTATTTTCAGCAGGATGGAGCAGCAACACATAATTTCATTGGCGTAAAAAAATGTTGTGACGCTCTTTTGAAAACAGATGGTTTGCTATAAATGGTTCTGTTAAGTGGCCCTCTCGTTGACCAGACATGACACACGCCTAGATTTTGAATTTTGGGGATTTCTGAAAAATGAGGTGTACAAAATGAAACATAATAATGTACCTAGATGAATTGAAGAATTATATTGACCTAGATGAATTGAAGAATTATATTGAAGCTATAATTAATAGAATTGATGGCCGAAGTGTGTATAGTGTCAAGAGAAGGGCCCAAATGTTTCTTATTAATAAAACTGTCTTATTTTCAATTTTAGGAAAAAAGTCATATGAGCTTTGTTGCTGAAGATGTAGTTACGAGTCGAAATGCAAGATTAAATATAGGGTGTTTAAAAAACTTATCATTTTATGAAATATTTTAAAAACGCGACTGTTGAACAAGAAAAGTTTCCTATTAATAAAACTGTCTTATTTTTAATTTTAGGAAAAAAAGTCATATGAGCTTTGTTATTGAAGAGGTAGTAACGAATCGAAATGCACCATTAAAAAAGCATCAATAACCCTTTTGACGATGTTTGAATGAATTATATACATCAGCTCCTAACTAGACGTAATCAATTTCTCCAAAATTACCTGAACTAGGTTAGTTATAAAATTGTACCTTGCCCGTCTGGTTCTGGAGCCTTACAAGGTGAAATGTGAATGTCCTGAATATATATTTTTTCTACAACCACACTCCAAAACATGCTTTTCTGCATAGTTTTACGTTCGCAAACATGATTATTTCTCACAATAATTGAAATTTGACATTAGTGTGCCGCAAAGTGACATTTCTGAGCCACAAAGTGACATTTCTGTGCCAAAATTTTTCAGTACCTAATTTCTAAGCAATACAGTTTTCGTGACAGCAAGGTGAAAGTATATTTTGAAAATTCTGCATTTCGAAGGGATATTCGATCGGGCAACTTCAAGAATGAATAGACAAAGTCTATTGGTTTATATAATATGAGGGAAATTCATAATATTCTGAACAAAAATCGTAGACATCACTACTGCTGTCTCAAATACCCACATACACACTATCCATTGCTAGGCAACGGAGCAACATCTATCGAATCATTTGAATGTCAACAAACGTCAAGCATAAAATATTCGTAAAATATTCTTGACCCGTCATTTTTTAATGAGATTGAACTAAAATGGATAGCGACAGTTCTGAAATTGAAAATACTCCGCCAGAACTAAGAGAACAAGTTAATTCATTGTCATTGAATTTACTACCTTCAACTTCAAGAGGAAAATATAAGAATGAGTCACTGAAATTCATTCCGTCTTATAGTATAGTATTATTTTTAGCAAAAAGGGTGTTGTAGAAAAAGTATAGTGTGTAACACGAGCAGAAATGCAATTTCTCACTCGTTTGAATTGCAGCACTCGCTTGCGCTCGTGCCGCAACTTTTTCAAACTCGTGAGAAATTAGCACTTTTCTGCACTTGTTGCACAATATACTATACTAGGTTATGACATCTGCATTAATGCATCTGCCACACACAACCGTAAAACTATGAATCTTCATCTTATACCTAAACATAGAACATAACCTTATTCGAGAGGTCATTCACGTGTATTGCAGTTCGAACAACCAGTGACAGGCATATTTTTTGAAACAAATGGATATAAATTGAATTTGATATTTCTCAGAAAATTTCTCACCCAGTATTTTCGACCATTTAAGAGGCCATGAGCGCGATCATATTAGGGACGGTTTTTTTGGTAAAAGAGCCGATAACTCAAAAACGGTTCACCGTATCGATTTCAAACAAAGACAGGCTTCTAGAGGACGTTCGATTCTATGTACCTACGTCTGCGGCAGCACCTCACGATGCTTTTTACAGATAATCGAGGAAGCTGCAATGGTATTTCTCTTCCATTAAAACTTGAAGCAATCTTCATCCAATCGAAACAAATTTGGTATCAGAGGAAAGTTAAAACGTTGATCTATGTACGTGCTGTAATGTTTTTTTGAAATTATTTGTTCATCTACCCAAAAACTTGCTTCAAAGTAACTGCTTTTTTGGGACATTTTTGAGATTTTTTTTGTGAAAAAGTGGATTGAAATTTCAATTTCCATTACAGCACGTACATAGAATTGAATGTCCTCTAGAATCATGTCCTTGTTGGGAATCGATACGACGAACCGTTTTCGAGTTATCAATTAACTCTTTTACCCTTAAAAGCGCCACAAATATAATTGCGCTCATGGCCTCTTAAAACTTTGTACCGTTTCCATAGTAACTAAAAAAAATTCCGGAAATTTTTCTCCTCCCTGGGGTAAGGTGCATGAAATTACACTGGATATTATATTTATATTTAACTTCAGATTATATCGAATTTCATATGAAAATACGTACTTGACAGGCTTGAAAGTTCGTTGCTATGTAACCGTCTAAGTAATACTTTGAATCAAACTAGTTCAAAAAATTCAACAAACGTCATCAGCGGTAAACATAGTAACGAAGAGTCCAGTTACCTTTGATAAAATAATTTAATTATTTGGATATTGGAAACGCAATTAATAAATATAAAAAAGTCGATTTTGCGTGGAGTTGGAACAAATTTCAAGAAAAAATTATATGATTCACACGGCAGAAAAGCAGATTAGATGCCTTGGCTGGTGTCATAGCCTCGGCTAGCAAACACCAGCCCGGCTATGAAACACCAGCCGCGGCATTCCTGCTAGGTACTGAAAAAATTATCAATGGGTGTATTTTTTTTGTTTTCCTTAACATGTTCATGCCTCCCTATGTATGTGACATGACACCGTACGGCGTCAAAAATTCAAAATCATCTGGTGCCAGACCGCCTGACGGCGTCCTAATAAGCATATCAGCAAATGTTTTTTGAATCTCTACTGTCAAGTATCATGGGATCATATATACCGTAGTGTCATATATCAGCTGATTATCCACTCCCGCTCGCCCTATAACCACCTGTTCCAGGTAAGCTTGGCTTTTGGCGAGCATTACGCCGTGCGTGTTTTTTTGTTATGATTAGAAGCGCTTTTGTTTCCGAATACATTTTTTTCTTTAAATTTTTTATTTGCTATTAATTATAACACCGTTCAGAGACATGCGATGACAAATGCTAATATACTTCGACAGCGGGACAGGACGCTGATCGGAGTGTTCAAAAATAATATAAAATAAAAAACACATGATAATTTTTTCACATCAAATTTTAATTAAATCACTAACCTAAAGCAATAACGAATCTATTTCCACAATGAAACGGTTGTGTCACTCACATGAAGCGGAATTTTGATATGAGAACTGTCACTGAACGTGATAATTTCCTTAATTTTGTATTCTTTTACAAATATGCATATTGGTTTTATATTTCAATCACATTTTTTTTTTCATTTTCATTATTACTTTGTACTATTACTCAAGGAAAAAATATTGATTGGAAAAGTATTGAAAATCATGCTAATTTTAACAATTTTTTTCATGGGAAAAGTTAAAGGATGGTCAGGGGAAATTTCTACATTTCTTTTGTGGGAACCCTGAATTATGTCTATAAAAGTATCTGATTTTGCCAGAAATTGAATTATTAGTGACAAGAACCCACTGGGAAGTAGTTATTTGCGGGTTTCATCTAATGCTAATAGATGCGGTTTCGTCGGATCTAGAAAAATCATTATTTTCATATTTAAGGAAAAAATCAGTATAAATAAAATAAATCACGATTTAATCGAGAAAACCAGATTTTTTATTTTTCAAAAAATTCGTGATTGTTTGCAACTCTGATTATAGACCAGGAT
This sequence comes from Chrysolina oricalcia, assembly GCA_944452925.2. NCBI lineage: Eukaryota > Metazoa > Arthropoda > Insecta > Coleoptera > Chrysomelidae > Chrysolina > Chrysolina oricalcia. The sequence continues at coordinate 13,712,524 of OX101811.2, read as the reverse complement.
CACACGCCTATTTTCAAAAATGATTAATAACAGGCTGAATCTTCCTGAGTAGCTTCTTTTTTCCGAGACGCCCAACTTTTTCCTCTACAAAAATTCTCGATAGTGGTAGCAAACACACTGCGCAGGCGTCAATCATGTTGTTTTGATGAGTGCAAAAAAAGTCGTCAATAACAGTTAGTTTTTCAGTTGAACCTCGAGATAATTCGATAAAGTACTCGAAAAAAATATTGTCCTACAAAATGGATGGTAGTACTGATGAGTCCCCCACTCCCAACATGTACCAATGACGTGGTCATAAAAAATCATTAGTAACCAGCCGATTTTTTTACCGTTGCTTGGTTAATATTTGTATAATTGAATGGTCATATTGTCCTACAAATTGAATGGTAGGTGTTCCCAGTCCTACGCTCCGAAATTGTCAAACCAAAATTAATTTTCAAAATGTTAAAAATGACCAGGAATACTATTAAATTCGCTGTATATTCAATGCACCCTATTTTTTTGGTTCATTTACCAACTGTTGTTTGTCATACGTGACACACAGCTGTATAGACAATTGAATACCCTCCGAAATGATGTATCACTTGACCGCCTATTTCATTTAAACAAATGGGGGGGCGATTTTTTTTTAAGCCACAGCGTATCTTTTTGAAAATATGAATTGGCGTGCTTCAGGGGTTATCTTGAAAATAGATATTAACGTAGAAAATGAATTTATCCGTTACTTTAAGACCTCACCGTATATTTTTATATTGTATAGGTAGGTACATTTTGTCTTTTATTTATCACACTATAGATGTATTCATCAATTTGAGAAATTCGTCTCCAGGTCACCAAAGCACTTCATTATATTATACTCGATTTACGTTTCGCTAATAAAACTAGCATCATCAAGACTGATAATAGTCTCCAGATGGGTATTTATAGCAATAAAGTGTTTTGGTGAAATGGAGATATATTGTTCAAATTTTTGAACGTTGAACGTTTCCAAAATCCTCAATATTTTTCCATCCACTTTTATACCTTTATTAACCACTCTGGCTGAATGGCAGACAGATTGACCCCGTATTATCTGGGTAAGAATCGTCTAGCACACTTCATGTAGGAGCTAGAAAAAATAATTGAATCTGTGGCGTTCAGTCCTAAAACAAAAATAGTATGTTTTATTAGTATAAACAAATTCTGTCCTTATCTTCATTATCTTACGATATTTCGGTTAATTTATGTACAGTTCTCTTTAATAATTGGAAATAAAAATAAATTTCAAACATAAACTGAATATTTAATTCCAATATAGCAAAAAACTGAAAACATTTTCGAATAATACATTGCATATCATAAACTAACATTAATCATTGTCAATATATTGTAAAGATTTTTGGGCTGGTCTTTCTATTCAGTGCGATTGCCCTAAAAACAAAAAATAGTTGTATTATACAACAAGCCACAGGCTTTCCATCGTCTTGTTAATTCTTGAAACAGTTAATAAAATTCAAATTAAATTATCATAGAATATGGACTATTATTCGACAGCTAGATGCTTTCTATTCGGGAAAATGTCCTTTTACAATAATGGAACAAGTACTTGTGGAGTTTTTGGTGTACGTTGTTTTTTTTAAGAATTTGAATTTTTGGGAGCAAGTGTCACAAATAAACTCAACAAGAGACAACATTCTCCAAAAAAAGTAAGTATATGTTAAGAAAAAACGACCAAAGAATTTATTGGTTTCTCCATAATTTGGGATTCATTAATCGAAAGTTACATGTTTCAAAACATATAATAACGTTTCAAAATCAAAAGTTTTGATGCGATTAAGTAATTTTTCATATGTAGGTAATGAATTCAACATATATTATCGGTGTTTCCCACAAAACACATTGTGATTTTGAGGTTATATTTCTCAATTTCATTAGATAGTTAGATATTATGAAGAAGAAACCTGAATGCAATCTCGTAAATATCATGTAATGATTTTAATAAAGTTCACTACCTTGTATTGGTGATGCAATGCACAAAATACACTCATTACTTATTACTTGCAATACCTCTATACCACAATTGGTCACAAAAAAGAATGAACAGGAACGTGTAGGAGCTGACTTTACTATGTGGATGCGTAATTTTACAACCAACGCGAAAATTTGCGCCAAAACGGATGTACATTCCAGTTGCAGGTGGATCTTCTCTTAGTCGAGGGATATTCACACAATTATTTTCAGTATATCGAAGGAAATTTTACGCGCTGAATGAAATCTCATTTCAAGTGCGTATAGATACATCTTGTAGTTTAAAAATTGAACGATAGAAGTAAGATTCCCATGAATCTGAAATAATGTTCCACTCTAAGCATTTAAAATACATTACAAATTTAAAACAATTTTCTCAGTGAACTCTTTGAATGACATTTAGTGAACGGGGTTTATTTGAGGTGGAAATCGAAATTTGCTATAAATTTTTATGTACAACTCTGAGGGCGCTGCATACCCTCTCATCATTTATTTTAATTTTCCCTAACTTTTCTTACAGTGAACTTTAGGGACCTTTTAAATCGAAATCTTAATCCCACACTTTTTCTCTCCGTAAAATATAATATCTTCTTTTGAACTGGATTTTTTTAGGCCTCTAGAGACACCATACATCCTATTTTACCGTAGAGCAGATTTTCACATTTCGTCTGACCTCTTTGAAAGTTTTCAATTATAAATTTTAGCTCTTCAGACGATGTGGTGTTATTTTTCCAGGTTTCCCTGCATCTGTGAAAGCGAATGCACCATCATTTAAAGCCGCACCGGAGGGCAGATTGATTATTTCAATGTTTTTACTTTGTTTTCAATATGTTGATAAAAATTATGAACGCTAAGCAAAATTTCACACTTTTTTCGTAAACATTTCACTAAATTATGATATTTTTGAGTTGAACAAACAATTACGAATTGAAAGTAACATTACTTTACAAATAAAACTATATTAAATTAGAAAACCACAATTTCAAAATAATTCGTATGACTAGCAATACATACCCGTTTTTTTGTAGGACACTGTATTATTTAGGTGAAGAATATACTAACCTTACAATAGAATTGACAATTTTGGAGCGTAGGACTGGGAACACCTACCATTCAATTTGTATGACAATGTGACCATTCTATTATACAAATATTAACCAAGCAACGGTAGAAAAATCCGCTGGTTACTAATGATTTCTTATTACGACGCCGTTGGTACATGTTGGCAGTGGGAGACTCTTCAGTCCTACCATCCATTTTGTAGGACAAAAGTTTTTTTGGGTACTTTATCGAATTATCTCGAGGTTCAACTGAAAAACTAACTGTAATTAATGACTTTTTTGCATTCACCAAATCGAGATGATTGGCGTCTGCGCATTTTACTAGCTACCACTATCGAGAAAGATCACATTTCTTTAACAAATAAAACTAAAAAAGAATACTATCAAAACAAAATTGCTAAATCCGACAATAAGTCGAAAGCGTCATGGAGTGTACTGAACTGTTTCTGAACTGACCAATAGGAAGTGCGAACCAAAAAATATTGTTATTGAAAAAGATGGAATACCAATTGAAGATCCTCGAACCATTGCAACTGAGCTCAATAATTTTTTTCTAAAAGAACCATGTCAAATCGTACATAAAATAGACCACAGTAATACAACAACGAAAACAATCTTTAATAATAACATTAACTTACATACACTATTCCTTCAACCTTATACCGAACAAGAATTACATACCATATTAATCAACAGATTGAAAAACAAGAAGTCATCTGGCCCAGACGAAGTACCATTATTTTTACTAAAGAGAAGCTTCCTACAATAATATATCCCATAACAATTCTAATCAACCTCTCATTCTCTGAAGGTAATTTTCCTAAGATCATTAAAAAAGGTAAAGTCGTTCCGATACACAAAAAAGACAATCCAAAGATGATGAAAAATTACAGGCCAGTAACTGTCCCATACTCATTTTCCAAGGAATTTGAATATGCATTTTTAGATAGACTCATAAATTTCATCGACAGAAACGACATCATAAGTAAAACCAACATGGATTCCGAACAAATAAATCAACCAATACGGCGTTAGTATCATTGATTCTATTGAGGCAGGCGAGTGCCCTTCTGTAATATTTTGTGATTTAAGCAGGGCATTCGACTGTGTCAATCATACTAAACTCTTGTCATCTCTGGAAAACTATGGTGTTAGAGGGGTCTCCTTGAATTGGATTTCTTCCTTTTTGAAAGATCGTGAACAATACGTCTCTTTGCAATACTGCCATAATAATGGAATAACTAAAATCAACTCCGAGTCAGTTTCTACCAATATAGGTGTCCCGCAAGGGTCTATATTGGGGCCAATTTTATTTTTACTATATGTCAATGGAATTGAAACGGCTCTCGAGGAAACTCACTTTACTGCGTATGCAGATGACTTTTCGTTGATTGTGTCTGCTCCTGATCAAGTTACCATGGTCGAAAAATGTAGCAATTCAATTGCACTTGCATCCGATTATTTCAATAATAATGACCTATTCTTCAATGTCGATAAGACCCAAATTGTTCAATTTCACCATCGCCAGAATATAATTCCACGACTGAAGTTTGATTTTAATAATCATATTTTACAGAGCAGTCTCGACAATATAAAATTTCTGGGCATTCACTTCGATGAGTTTTTGGACTGGAAAGCGCACTGTAAACAATTAGTTTCGAAATTGAATTCTTTAACGTATCTGTTCGTGAATTTACGTTTTGTGTTGGAAACAAATCAGTTGTTAAATTTGTATCATGCTCAGGTGGACTCAAGACTGAAGTATGGTGTATGTCTCTGGGGCGACTCTACAATGAACAAAAACGTATTCGTTGCACAGAAACGTATTGTACGATGCATAGCTAGGATATCCAAGGAGGTCTCATGCAGATAATTTTTTGTCAAATATAAACTTTTACCACTGCCATGTGTCTTTATATTTGAATTGTGTGTATATGTATTCCAGAACAAACAATTTTTCTTACGGAATAGTAATATTCATAATGTCAATACAAGAAACAGAGATTTGTCCCATATCCCTTACGCCAAATTCAAAATATCATCCGCCTCTCCAAAATATCTTGGACTGAAAATGTTTAATCATCTTCCTGATATGATTAAAAGAAGTATTACTATTTCTGTGTTCAAAAGTAGGTTAAGAAATTTTTTATATGAGAAATGCTTTTATAGTGTAAGAGAGTTCTTCTCGTGACTTTTCCCACCAAATTGACTATTCCTATAATTTTTGTAAATTATCTGATGGAAAATAAACGATTATTATTATTATTATTAGAATATTCGTAGAGGAAAAAGTTGGGCGTCTCGGCAAAATGAAGTTACTCAGGAAGATTCAGCCTGTTATTAATCATTTTTGAAAATAGGCGTGGGAACGTGGTCTATTAGTTATGTACAAGAGAATTAGTAACAAATGTTCTTTTTTCATATCAAAATTTGAATAAAAAAGTATCCAATATTATGCGACTCTCCTCTATCAGTACCATCAAAATTCAATATCGTCGGATTCTTTGACAAAGGAATACGTACTGAATTTTTCGAAGTAAATATATTCTATCATAACAAAAATAGTAAGCTGTCGAAACGAAACGAACAGTATCGCGTTGTAGGTATATTGCTCAACCAAAGACCCATTTCGTTGCATCATCCAGATCCCGATTCCGCCGAGATTACGAATCAACGCAACGTCGAGAATTCCGAATTACGCCATTTACGCGAATTTTTATACCCCCGCGCGGAGCGATCTACGCGCCCATGATGGCGGGAGGCGCAAACGTACTTGGAAGGTCGCGAAGTGAACGACCAGCGTCCGGTACGTCCTTGACCAACGGACGCCGCTCCGTGCCGTAGTGGCAGTGTTGCCAACCGCGAATTGTTATATCTTGGGGTCGGGCTAAAAAATACTGCGAAACAATAACGTGTCTGGAATCACACGTTAAAAGGTAAGGTCCTCGTCTTTCCTAGCTCGCACAAGTCTCTTTGAGACTTCTGAGGATTGCTTCCAAGGGTGACGGAAAGAACTTTTTAGAACGAAATTGTTTTAAGATCAAGCGGAACAACACACTCACCGACAAAAAATACCAGCTACTAAAAACTGACCTCAATTTCAAAGTTTGAATTCTCAGTAACGATGCGTTGTTAGAAATATAATAATAATAATAATAAATGCTTTTATTGGTAGTAATAACATACATCCAAAAGGTAGAGTTAGCGCTTTCTCATACTAGATGAGAAAGTACTCTCTTACACTCAACCTGATATTTAACAATATTTATTCAGATTTGAATTTGAGTATATACGGGCTGCAACAATGAGACGAAGTTTTTTCCTCCGAAATTTGTAACACCCTGTCGAGTATAGCAGCTATAGCAGCTGTTGTCAACTGAAATCACATTGAACCCTGGTGTTTTCTGAACATTTCGGTTTTTTAATCACGACATTATCTCTGTTTTTAATGGAGATGCACTGTTTTGAAGCGAATGCCTCAGCAACAAAAAAAAAAACATCGAATCGCAAGTTTAATTAGAAAACCAACAAAAACATGAAAATTTAAAAAATAATAAACAAAATTTCCGGGGCTAATATCTAGTGTGGCCTCCCCGCTCCAGAATGTCTGCATTCAGTCGATGTTGCATCGAATCAATAAGGTTTGTCAGAAAGCTTATGGAATGGCATCAAATTTTTTTCTGAATTGCAATTCGCTGATCATGAAGGCTGTCGGGTAAAACAGGTCGGCGACGAATGCATCTTTGAAGTTGGCCCCAGAGATGCTCAATTGGATTGACATCAAGGCTGTAAGCTGGCCAAACCATCCGTTCAATAACCACTTCTTCCAAATATTCGTTAACTACTCGTGCTACGTGGGGTGCATTAAAACGAAGCCGTCTCCGATAAAATGAGAGTAGGGAACAACAGCGTTCTGAAGAATATCTTCGATATAGTGATGCGCATATAAGGCGCTGTTTTCAACAAAATTTAATATGGTACCAATTTACCATTTCTGGCAACATTGCTCAGTACATTCAAATATTCGGCACAGTTTAGGAGGAGGCTCGTGGAAACGCAGCTATTCTTTTTTCGGGAAGATGAATGGTGTCGGCTGATAGGTTGTTTATTTTGTTTTTTTTAATGAAACGTGAAATTGCAGGACCGGTTTTACGTCAGTCAACTCAGACATCTTACTTGAGTTAATATAGCATTGGTACTTGAAGAGTGTCTAGTATGATGGTGAAAATCCACACTACACCAAATATACCCTGTCTCCTTTACTTTCTATAATAAGTGTGTACATATAGAAGAATATATAAAAAAGTATAAATAAAAATAAAGATAAAATGTACAGATGAAAAACACTATTCACAGTAACTCAAGAAAAATGCAACGTCACAGCTTTACATACTAGAGAAGTCAATAAAATCAATTAATTAACAAGAGAGTAACATTCAGATACTCTTATACACTATAATATCACCTGTCAATTTATAACATTACTTTATTACAAAAATGTTTGTCAATTTGAGAATGTTTTATGTTATTCGGAAATTTGTTGTAGAGAGCAGGGGAGTTTTTGAATTTAGAACTTTTATGATTTGACATTCGCAGCTGTCCTCCAAGTTTTGCAAATTTCACACATCCAAAATTATAAATACATGAAATCAGTTTTCTCTTATAAAACCGATTTACAACTATCACGATAGACCATGTCGAAGATGCGTCTCAAAATCCGCTATTGGCCCACAAAAACTATTTAAATCTTTTCCACACCCCCATACCATTTATGTTAAGTGAAATATGTGAAAACGCCATGGCAAAATAAATGCTTAGTAAACTTTCTGTGGTTAATGTCACAATTTTCACTAGGGTTTAAAGGTCGTCGTTTTTTGGAATTTCTTCCAAACGTTTCGCTAGCGCGAGTGGCTAGCTTCTTCAGAGGCTTATAACATAAATAATCTCAGATGACTGGAGATTCCGTCTGCGGAGATTGTATTTATTCCGACTAAGGTAGTCTTGAGCGTTACTTACCTTATCTGGATTTGGTACATTCTCACTAACCCTAACTGACCCCTTTCTACCTGCCGGCTGAATATCGTTGAAATCCTTTGTTATTTCAGAATTGCTTATTCTGAAATAACAAAGGGGCAATTTAATAAAATAGCAGATTACGTCAAACTGAAACTTTTATATCAAAATGTAAGGACTTGAAAACAAAATCGACCTGTTCAAAGAAAAGGAGCGAATTTTTTATGAATTTGTTTCATACTTTTGCCGGTAGAATCAGAACATACTATTTCCAGAACAAATTGTAAATACATAATAGTTCTTTCGATTCTAACAATTGCTATTCGAAAATATATGACCATAACCAAGAGTTTACCTTTGAAACATTAAAAGAAATAACATCAAATAATTCTGGAAGGTTTCACAGTCCCAACCTCTGTTTCACAGCTATTTCATTTCCAAAGTTATTTGGGGGAACTGATTTAGTTTGGAACACCCTGTATATTCTCATCAATTGAAGGAATGACGGCAATAGAATAATTGTAGCCTATACTGAATTCTATCTACTGTGAATGCTTCGTCAACCAGTCCTAAATAAAAAGCAGTCTAAAGCGGATGACAATACAGGGTGTCAATTTGAAAACTTCCCACCCTTAATATCTTCCTTCCAGTAAACAATATGAGTAATCGAAAAAACAGGTCAATTTTATTGTCAAGGGGGACACTTTCACGGACTATTTGTAGCCCTCGTGGTTCAACCCCCTAGGAGAGGTAGATGTTACCCTTAGAATTTTAAATGGGAAGGGGGGTCAAGTGGCACATAATTTTGATGGGCGTTCAATTCTTGTTCCAATGGTACCCTGACTTATTATTTTGTGATGAGCATTTTCCGAAAAATTGCGTTCTAAACTAACAGAAGTAATTATTACAACGCCTATACTGAGATGCATTATTGTATTGACTCCCTTTAATAAAAATGGTTAGAAGAGTAGGTGGCACCGCTCCAACCCTTGAATGACAGGAATAAATTTATTACGCATGGGATTTTTTATTTGGTGGTTATTTTCCTTCTACACAATAAAATTTAATTTGCGAGAAAGACATTTCCAACATAAAATCTACTTACGCTTATCTTATTAGCTGTTCGAAATGTTGTCCATTTTGCTCTAAACAGTAATACAGTCTGTTTTCGAACTCCCCTCTAACATTACGGAAAACTTCACTAGGAATTGACCGGCATGCTGCTGTAATTCGTCTTTTAAGTTCGTCAATATCAGAAGGTTGTGTTTTATAAACAACGGATTTAAGATGCCCCCAAAGAAAGAAATCTAAGGGTGTTAAATCCGGTGATCTCGGAGGCCATTCAACTGCTCCCCTTCTGCCAATCCATCTACCCGGAAATCTTTCGTTTAACCACTGTCGGACGGGAAGAAAATAATGAGGTGGAGCACCGTCCTGCTGGAAATGTAACAGATCCTCCTGCAAAAGTTCATTACCTTCTGCATCAATTTGAGTTTCTAGCTCGTGAGTTATAAGAGGATCGATAGTCTCTTCAAGCATATCAAGGTACAGATTGCCAGTCAAGTTTTCTTCCAGAAATAATGGACCAAGAATGGCATTTCCAAGAATACCAGCCCAAACATTAACTTTTTGTGGGTGTTGTGTATGCCCTTCCCGAAAAATATGTGGGTTTTCGTCACTCCAATAGCGACAATTTTGTCTATTAACATTGCCATTCAGAAAAAATGAACACTCATCGCTGAAACAGATGTTTAACAGAAGATTAGGGATGGTATTGACTCGATGAGACATGATTTCACAAAACTCTATTCTTCTATCATAATCATTCTCGTGGAGCTCTTGAAGAATCTGCATTTTATATGGATGAAATTTATGCATTTTCAATGCTTTTCTTATAGTATCGCGTGACATTCCCGTCTGTTCTGATACTGATCGTAAGGAGCTCGTGGGCTCTGCAGCAAATGTTCCCAAAACTTCAATTTGAGCTGCTTCATTTAGTACTCTGGGGTTATTTCTTTTTTTATTTGTCACTGAACCAGTTTCGTAAAACTTATTCACCAAATCAAGCACATACCGGTGACTTACATTACAATTTGGATGTCTTTCGTTAAAAAGACATGCCGCCCTTCGTGCGCACTTTCCAACTTCGCCATAAATTACAATCATTTCAATTCTGTCTTGAAGAATGTAAACCATTTTTACACTTTTATACACTTATTAAAGTAATTCCTAAACAGCCCAACAGGTACAACGGTATTCACAATACTACCACATAGTTCAAATTTGCTAACCAATTTTTTGCCGGAAAACAGAAACTTTTTACAGCAGAAGTAGCAAAAAAGGAAGGCTATCTGTACAATTTCTGCGATGACACTTAAAAATTCAGCATTTAATAAACACAACTTTACTACCATCTACGTTTTACTATTAGACTACTTTTTTATGTAAAGTGTTTGGAGCTAATGGCTAATGTTACCCCTAATAAAGGGTTGGAACGATACCACCTAATATTCTAACCAGTTCTGGCCAAACCATGCATCTCAGTATAGGCGTTCTAATAATTACTTCTGTTAGTTTAGAACGCAATTTTTCGGAAAATGCTCATCAAAAAATAATAAGTCAGGGTACCATTGGACCAAGAATTGAACGCCCATCAAAATGATGTGCCACTTGACCCCCCTTCCCATTTAAAATTCTAAGGGTAACATCTACCCCTCCTTGGGGGTTGAACCACGAGGGCTACAAATAGTCCTTGAAAGTGTCCCCCTTGACAATAAAATTGACCTGTTTTTTCGATTACTCATATTGTTTACTGGAAGGAAGATATTAAGGGTGGGAAGTTTTCAAATTGACACCCTGTATAACGTCTGCACATCTACAGAGGTTTTTGCTATAATAGATACTTCTGCGCCAGAGAACTTTCTCATTGTTGATGTGTTCCATCTCGATTACAATCATAAAGTGGGGAGTTATGTTTATTTAGAGAGAGAGACTGAGCAAACTACCTTTACAATTGTTTGTAACGTTATTTATGGCTATTTGAAATAAGCAACTGGTTTTTCATGTCCGACAGTTTTTTCCATGTGCGACGGCATTTGACGCTATTGTCAGTGTTGCCACAGAAAAGCTGTTATCTCTGATACAGGGTGTTCTCGAGAATAAAGAAGTACGAATGATTATGAATATTTATTTGTTATCATATGAAGTACGACGAATATTGTGAAGAGTCAATTTCAATATCATATAAGTTGAATTACCTTGCGATTTTTCAGTTGATTAAAATGAAAAAAAAAATAGAAAAAAAAAACGATGAAAGAGCAAGAACCCAAACCTAAGAAAAAATAAAACACTTATAGGACCCTTTTCGAACATTCTCCACAAGTTATAAAAAGGGTTTATCTGAATCTCAGGGCACCAGTCCTGTAAAAAGAGTTTGAAAACACCAAATTTTCACCTGCATTTTTCTAAATAAGTTTTCCCGATCTCCGATTCTGCCCGTGAACCGAATACAAATACCGAATATATGGCTTTAAAATATAAATATACAGCATAGTAAACTAAATTTAAAAAAGTTTATTTGCTAACTGTTATTCAACATGTACCTTTTTTGTACTTTAATATTCGTAAATGTTTGAATATTTACATACATTTTTGTAATATTTTTTGACGTTTTGTCCACCTTATCTGACACAAACTAGTTTATAACAAATTAATAACTGCCGTTTCTCAAAATGAATCTCCATTTTTTCTTTACTTATTCCAAAAACATCGGAGAAACAAGAAGCCCAGTGAACGTCAAAATAATTAGAGCTACGGAGTACTCGATTGAACAGATATTATCTATGAAGAAGGATTTATAATAGTTTAATAGCCATGCATAATGTCAATTCATTAAACAATGTATTTGTGTATCAATAATTGAAAAAATATTTATTCTGTAGCTGAAACAGTATATCACCAATGAAGAACCCATTAGGCAAGGTTTCAACTAATTTTGAATTTTGATGTATTAAATAAAATAAATAAAATGTTTGAAATGTGGCACCATTACATAAAGACTTCAGTCTTCGATATTTTTTTTTACCACAAAACAATGTTATAAACATTTTGGCAGCCAAAATAGATTAATCGAAGCATTTCTTACTAAATACACTATGAAATATTCTTGACTATTTGTTATATAATTTTTATAAAATAACTAAACAACATTTTTCTAAAAGCTCTTGAAGTAAATTAAGGTGAATGTTATAAAGTCACAATGCAACAAGTGATGTCAACAATGAAATAATATATACAGTGCGACGCTAAATTATGGAACAAATTCATTATTTCTGAATATAAAGATATTTCGGTAAAATCCTCGGACAGGTCGATTTTCTTTTCCGATGGGCCAATTTTTTAACCCCACCCAAAATATATAGGGTTATCCGCAAATGAGTAAAAATGACTTTGGTGATATTTTTAAATTGAACACCCAGTATATTTTTCCATATTTGTTTAGGGATCGTCATTACGAATCCAGTGATACCAAGTTTGATGGGATTATATCAAACGGCTGCGGAGATATGGCCAAAAAACTTCCTCGTATGTCTAATGAGTATGACTGCGAGACTCCACACGATTCAGAAGGTTAAAAGTCTCTGTCGCACTCATTGGGTAATGGAGAAGTTTTTTGGCCATTTCTCCGCAGCCGTTTGACATAATCCCATCAAACTTGGTATCACTGGATTTGTAATGACGATCCCTAACCAAATATGGACAAATATACTGGGTGTCCCATATTATAAAAATATCACCAAAGTCGCTTTTCCTCAAATGCGGATAACCCTATATATTTTGGGTGAGGTTCAAAAATTGGCCCATCGGAAAAGAAAATCGACCTGTCCGAGGATTTTTCCGAAATATCTTTATATTCAGAAATAATGAATTTGTTCTATAATTTAGCGTCGCACTGTATATACTGTTTAATAATTCTAAACAGTTGCAAGAAGCAATTCTGATCCTATAAAGAACAATCAGGGAAAATATGAATGTCGCCTATGAGAACCATTCAAAAGAAGCCATATTAAATTTGTAACACTGAATGTACAGATGATAAAATGTTCATTGCGAATAAAATTTTATTTTATTGTGAAATATATCATAATATCAACAAATTTTAAACGCGCCCCTTATTTTTGCATGATTTATATAAAAAAACTAACTAGTTAAAAATGTGTTCCATCGACCTGGTTATTGTTGGTGGAAAAACAAGTATAAATTTTTTCTAGAAATAATTATTTCATAATTTTCAAATATTTACCAGCTGCAATATTACGACAAAAGCGATTTTTTTATATTTTCAACTTTAACCATTTTTATAGTCCCTTATGCACCCGTTTTTTAAATGGCGTCGTCTCATAATAGCTATTTATGTAACAAGTTCGTAAAGTAGGACTTTTTTGTATGAAAGTTTGTTGAATGAGGCGCAGCCGAGTTCAACAGCAGAAAAAAGCCCTTTACGAAATTGTTTCATACAAAGTTTTTTCTTCGACAGTTATTATATTGCCAAATTGTAGCAATTATATCATTAATTTGAATGTTCAATGACATGAATTGTCATCGTATTATCAAATAAAGACTTTTTTCATGATTTTTTCACGCACTTGTGTGAAAAAGTATAACTTCACGCACTGTCGTAGTTTTTTAGTTTTGTTTCGAAAGCAAACGTAAGATAAAAGCTACTATGCAATTTGTATAAATAAAAAAAAATACTAATTAAGACTGTCATGGGAGATCATGTACAAAAATCTAGTCATTAATAGAAGAAAGTCATATTTTTTTTTTCAACCTGATCTAAAATGAGTTTTACTTTGTCAAAGCAGGAATGAATCCAGAGAGCATTCTGATATTCAGGTGAAGAATTTAATTTTGTAAGAAATTTGTTATTTAATTGTTAAATTTCAAGAGCAAAATTGTTTCTAAGGATACTGTCATTTAACGTCACAAAAGGTGATTTTGAAATAATTATCATTACATTTATAGGATATTTGAAAATATTGTCGAAATCTAATAAAGAGTAGGAGAGATCTGGAAATCCAATAAAAAAAACTTTTTAATGTAGATATTTGTTCGACAGACAGAGATCTGGAAATGGATTAGAAAAATTATTCTCTAGAAAATTTTTGAAAATATGGTCCTGGGTCGAGCGTATAGTCGTAAATTTATTTAACCTAACCTAAAATCAGTTTTTACTGTATCAACGCAACCATAATTTAATTTAGTATACATTTTTTGGTTACACAATTACTTACAGCCTGTAAAAAATTCAATTTTATAAAAAATGTTTTGTTTTCCATGTTGTCGTAAAGATGCTATGCTATGAAATAGTAGTAAAGTGGTTACTAAAACAACAATTTACCCTCAAGAGCGGAATTGTAATTTCGAAATAATTCATTAATAAACTTTTAAGGGCGGGTTGTACAATACAAGTTCAACAACAGTTCAAGTAAACTCGCTTCAGTTGCTAGGGATTAGCCAATGAAATTTCTAGTTCCTTAGTAATTGAACTCAGTTTAGTTGAACTGTTGGTGAACTTGTTTTGTACAACCCGCCCTAAGGGTATTGAAAATATCGCCAAAATGCAATAAAAACCCACTACTTAGCTCCATTTTGTAAGGAATAATAGAGAGATATTGCAATAACGCCAGTCAGTATTTATGGCGACTATATTTCGATACTGCCACTATTCTGTGATTGAAAACAGAGAAATTGCAAGTTTCATCTAATCGTCCCTTATTTACTCGTGATTGACAGATGCGTTCCTACCCTAAATCAAATTTAGAATTAGAAGGAATTATTCTGATGATAGAATTGCCCAAACGAACTTCTACGTCGACTCTTGTTGAAAATCTAGTATATTTATCAGTCAGAGCCATGTTTTATCCACTGATCATGTCACGATAATTTACGATCTCTCCCGAAATGGAAATAAAGGAATATTTCGCATTTAAACGTCCACTAATAAAGGCAGGCAGTATTTTAATAAAGTTTTCCTTATTCCAGATTCAAAGGGTGCGTACGTACTGGTCGACAAGCCTAAGGATGCCTCCGAGAATTGGTTGCGCAGTAGACACAACCCTGGAGTGGGGCAGGAGCTCACTCGCTCTGCATTATTCAAACAGTTAACGTCGTGAGTGTACAGTCAGTGGAATAAAATTATTGTGGCGTTATTCTGATTGTGTGTTGAATTTGAAATCCTTGTGTTGTGTATAGTTTTGAAATATTATTAGATAGGTTATAGTGTAGTTTGTTGTGTTTGAAAATACCTTCAAAGAGTAAAGTGAGAAATAAGATTCTGAGTGGACAAAGTAGGGAAATTGTCAGTAATGTCATCAAATTTATGCAGGCAGAAGCAATGATAGGTGAAACCAGTATTCCTCTTGTGAAGGTTCAAGAACGAGTTGCTGCCGCAACGGGAGTTTGCGTTAGAAGCATTAGGAAAATTAATTCAGAAATGAATAAAATTGAAAAAGGTGAAATGGAACAATTCTCAACTCCAAATAAAAAGAGAAACAAAAAATCAAAAGTTACCATGGACAATGCTGATTTGGCAGTGGTCAGAGGTCATGTGATATTGTTAGTCAACTTCTGTAAGTATGTTCCTCGTGTTCTTTATTATATTTATTTACCTATTTCTGATATTGTGTGGCGATGCATTCTTTTTCTAGTCATACTTTATTTACACTTGCGGCTTCGGGAAAATTATGCAATTTTCATAAACGTTCCAGTGATCACAGACAATTATATTATTCGAACAGTTCATTAGGAAAATGAAAATTCAGATAAGAACCTACGTTCCTACGTGTTGCAGAAAAATTTCTCTCCCGATTGTACATTCCGATGATAACCAGCCGTAAACATCTTTGTCGCACATCTACTCACGCTTTCTATCGTTTGCGCATCTCAGAGGCATCCTTATGCTTGTCGACCTGTACATGTCAAAATAATGACTACTTTATTACTGCCTGGCGTTATTAAGTACTGCAATATCTCCCTAATATTTTATAAGTTTTTTGTAATGTTTCTGTGTTAAAATATTTTAATGATGGTTTTGTGACTGTTTCATTTTGGAAGTGTTAATGGCATAAGAAATGAAATTATAAAACAACTTTGGTGCCGTTGGGTATTTATATACTTTAGGTACTCATGGGCCGTGGTGGTCGTGCTGGTAGAGCATTCGCGTATCAAGCGTAGGGCCGTGGGTTCGATTGCCAGCCTGGTCATCTGTCTCGTGAATGATATCACAAGTTGAAAGGTAAGGGCTGCGTCTTCCCTAGCTCGGACAAGTCTCTCGAAAACTTCTGAGGGTAACACATAGAGGTGCAACGTGCTAACGGAAATAACAATTTTAACAATTTTTTTTTAACTTAAACAATATTGGTCAGAAATCTCATCTATCATCACCCCAAAGCTGGACCAGCTGGACTACGGATTTCAGGAGTTAGTTTTTAAAAACTGCAATTTTTCAACATTCACGAAGAATCGAATAACCTGGCAACCCACTAGAGAAAAAACAGAGTGAATAAATAAAGCTGTGGTAGAAGTCCATTATATCTCAAAGTAGAGTGGTATGGATATACAAATCAGTAAAACGCAAAGTCGTCTCCACAATTTAATTTCCCATCTAGTTCAATAGGATGGTAAAACGGTGACTGACCGCTATCAATCAGATAGCCGTCCAAAAGTAGAAGTAGTACATGTTTCGATCCTATATAGGACCATCATCAGCTATTCAAGAAAATTCTACAATAGAAGAAAGACTATGTACTAAAGACAAACAAGGTCAATATAAGATTACTTACATGGAGAAGAAAATTAATGTTGTGAAATAAGTATATATCTAATTGCTTAAAAAATTAGTATTAAATATAGTTAAATAACCACATGGTTAATTATTTGTGGTGTTTGAACAACCAAAATTGTTTTAACGAAAACAACAAAAGTAAGTATAGGTAGGGGAGGCTGTAAGGCCTTGGGCCCCCTTAATGCTATAGGGGAAATAAATGACTTAAAAATCGATCAAAATTATAAAATCAATACACGTGATTATTGTTATTGACTGAACAGAACGGCAAGTGACAGCTGACAGCACAGCCGGAACCACTGTCATGAATGCTCCCATGTCAAAATTGACACAGAACAGTGGAACGAGACCATCACTCACAGAACAAGAGCAGGAAAATTCCAACGATACTATTTCAAGCAAGAGGATCTCAAGCCACCCGACTGTAGCAATAACAAGAGGAGAATCCATACAATGGAAAATTAAGGAACTGAAAGAATTACCACAGAATAGCTACTCTAATCCACACCATGGAGTGAGAAACCCACCTACCAATCGTCACACGAAGGTCGAACATCCTCACAGAAGTAGACAGATCGGGTTTAGTACTATCGAACAAATCCCTCATGACCACACTGAAAGTGTGATAGCACTTGTGTAGAAATGAAGGACCAGTGGGACAGAGACAAACCCGCTGCTACAGTACACTCCACGAAGGAACGTCCGTCGTCCGCGAACGAACAGAAGTAGGACAACCCACACCACAGAGCAGACAGAACAGCTATTGTACACCAACTTATAAGCGATGAAGATACAATATTTGTTCTATTTAATTTGTGGAGAACCAAGGCAGGAACAAGAATCTAGTTTTTTAGAAAATTGAGAGAATTAAAGAACTTTTTGCAATCAAACTGTGTTTGTTCATTGAGGGAAACGATATTAGGATTGTTGATGGCCGAGTTAATTTCCAAGATTTCAAGGAAATTAAGTAAGGCAGCTTTTTGGCAAACATGTAGAATATCTCAATCTGAATTTATGTCAAAATTATGGTTGTAGTTAAGAACTC
Source organism: Chrysolina oricalcia (assembly GCA_944452925.2). Taxonomy (NCBI): domain Eukaryota; kingdom Metazoa; phylum Arthropoda; class Insecta; order Coleoptera; family Chrysomelidae; genus Chrysolina; species Chrysolina oricalcia. The sequence goes on along the minus strand of OX101811.2, from coordinate 13,694,553 downwards.
ATTGAGAGCTCTAGAAACCCACATATAGTTGATTATAATACTAAAAGTTCTTTCTCCAACCATATTCTTAACTACAACCATAATTTTGACATAAATTCAGATTTAGATATTCTACATGTTTGCCAAAAAGCTGCCTTACTTAATTTCCTTGAAATCTTGGAAATTAACTCGGCCATCAACAATCCTAATATCGTTTCCCTCAATGAACAAACACAGTTTGATTGCAAAAAGTTCTTTAATTCTCTCAATTTTCTAAAAAACTAGATTCTTGTTCCTGCCTTGGTTCTCCACAAATTAAATAGAACAAATATTGTATCTTCATCGCTTATAAGTTGGTGTACAATAGCTGTTCTGTCTGCTCTGTGGTGTGGGTTGTCCTACTTCTGTTCGTTCGCGGACGACGGACGTTCCTTCGTGGAGTGTACTGTAGCAGCGGGTTTGTCTCTGTCCCACTGGTCCTTCATTTCTACACAAGTGCTATCACACTTTCAGTGTGGTCATGAGGGATTTGTTCGATAGTACTAAACCCGATCTGTCTACTTCTGTGAGGATGTTCGACCTTCGTGTGACGATTGGTAGGTGGGTTTCTCACTCCATGGTGTGGATTAGAGTAGCTATTCTGTGGTAATTCTTTCAGTTCCTTAATTTTCCATTGTATGGATTCTCCTCTTGTTATTGCTACAGTCGGGTGGCTTGAGATCCTCTTGCTTGAAATAGTATCGTTGGAATTTTCCTGCTCTTGTTCTGTGAGTGATGGTCTCGTTCCACTGTTCTGTGTCAATTTTGACATGGGAGCATTCATGACAGTGGTTCCGGCTGTGCTGTCAGCTGTCACTTGCCGTTCTGTTCAGTCAATAACAATAATCACGTGTATTGATTTTATAATTTTGATCGATTTTTAAGTCATTTATTTCCCCTATAGCATTAAGGGGGCCCAAGGCCTTACAGCCTCCCCTACCTATACTTACTTTTGTTGTTTTCGTTAAAACAATTTTGGTTGTTCAAACACCACAAATAATTAACCATGTGGTTATTTAACTATATTTAATACTAATTTTTTAAGCAATTAGATATATACTTATTTCACAACATTAATTTTCTTCTCCATGTAAGTAATCTTATATTGACCTTGTTTGTCTTTAGTACATAGTCTTTCTTCTATTGTAGAATTTTCTTGAATAGCTGATGATGGTCCTATATAGGATCGAAACATGTACTACTTCTACTTTTGGACGGCTATCTGATTGATAGCGGTCAGTCACCGTTTTACCATCCTATTGAACTAGATGGGAAATTAAATTGTGGAGACGACTTTGCGTTTTACTGATTTGTATGAATAAATAAAGGTCAATATTCTGAAAGCTATTAACCCGTATTAACCCTTGTTAAAAACACAAAAATAAATCGACTCGCTACCAGTCTCAACCGAATGAAAAGTGGGAAGGTATATTCGTGTCGATACGTATACCTAAATCCACCCGTATTTATGTAACCAACAAAACGAAAATGAACTACCCGAACAAGTCAAAAGCCCAGCCTCGGCATGTGGTACTCTCGGTATAAAATTTGCATATAAAATAAATTTGAATAGATGGCCAAATTTTTCATGTCGGGCCTAATTCAAGTCTTTTTGCTGAGGGTCAAAGGGGGAGGGGAATGTTGGACGAGTGTATCGTAAGTAACCACTTGAACAAAACGACTGGATGTGGGCATGAAAGGTTCTAAATTTTGAGATGGAATCGGAACATACAGAGTCTTTCACAATTAACTGAATTGATAGGTAGAATTGAAGAGGCTTCTTTATGAAAATTTTTAGTCGGAAATTTTCCGAAAAACTTGTATTGGCTGAAAATTATTCTCAGTTTTATCCAACTTTTAAAAACTCAAAAATGTATACATGGTGTTCAGAAAATTGCTACAAATCTCGCCATCTTGAAAATGCCAAAAATATTTTTTTTCAAATGCTTGACCCTTATTCTTTCCAGCCGTGGAATCTAGGGGGGGGCTCTGTAATTACATCGCTATATCTGTAAACAAATGTTTTTGTGGAATCTTAAAAACCCCAATTTTCGTGGTGATTAGAAAATCAGTTGGCTTGGTACGAAGAAAAATAAGCTGCCCAGTCAATAACCCCAGTCGACCTACAGGTCATGAGTGGGGTCTGCTGCATACTGTGTCCCGACCTTCAATCACATTTTGTACAGATGGCGCTCACTTCAAGCACATTTTGTACAGAAGCGCTCATAGTCTATTTATTCCTCGATCATATTAACTGCTACAGACCCTTAGTCGGGAAAGTGTTGTACAGTTTTTATTTTTTGAATAATATTGATTAAATGTCCCGGGTTCGAGTCCCAATCGGAGCTTTGATTTTTTCAAAGTTTCACCGATTGCATTATTTAAATCTCGTGGCTCGACTGGGGTAACCCCAGCCGAATGAAGGATATTTTCTTAAATTGCACAAATATCTGTCAGATATAGTTCAATGTTCGTCGTGGTATTAGCCAGGTAAGTAGTTGTTTTCTGTCCGATGTTTACCTCATATTTTCCACTTAGCGGAAATATTTGGAAAGAAAGGGTACTTTGACTTCGTCGGTTTTTTTCAAATCATTTAGTTGATACTCTCCGGCAAAATTTTCGAACTTTGTTTGAGTGCTCGCATTACTCTTCCGAGAAAAAAACATGATTTTTAGAAAAATTCGAATTAAGCACGATTTTTTAAAAAAATCCTAATTAATCACGACTTTATTGATTTTTTCATTTTATCATTTTATCAACTATATTTTAGCATAAAACGTAGTAACGTAAAAGGTTAACTAAACGCGGCTATTTAATATATGTAGCCAACAAAAATAAATTTAGTAAAATCATGAAAAAATAAACAATTTTCATCAAATGAGACATTCAAATCGTGCGCCACTTTTCCAACATGGTTGCTATTTTGTTTTATACGTAGCGGGTTAATCAGTCTGTTTATTAACCGGTAAAAATGGTTATATTACAAAAAACCTGGTAGATTTACATCACTAATAAAACGGAACGCACCTTTCAGTGCAAGAGAAAGGGGAAATTCCCGCGCCAAATGGGAATCTCTCGCTTTTAATTAAATCACTGATTTTAAATGATAAAATCGTTTTATTCAAATCGCGATTTAAATCAAAATGATTTAATCGTGCCAACCCTGGCTGCGACTGACTTATTGTAAGTCGCTGCTTCATTTGTGAGGAATTATTAGATAAAAACTTGATTAGTATTTCGTGGTACTGAAACTAACTAATAAACCAAAACTAAACAAACCAAACACTGTAAATGACAATGAAGAGAATTAATTTCTTATTACAGGATCTGATAGAAAACCATCATACGAGTCAATGAAACATCAAAAAAGATATAGGCAGGGGTAAGCAGGCCAAGCATTTCTAGGGTAATAAAGAAATACGAATGCCTCCCGTACCGTACGAAAAAACAGGAGTTGGTGTTAGTTTTTCAATGAAAAATCCTCAATACATTTTTTCCCAATTTTTCCCTATTCAAGTGGTCACAGTTTGCCAAGGAAAAGTAATATTTGGTTAGTTTTTGCAGTATTAATTAAATATTTTTGTGAATTTTGTAAAATGTGAAGATATTTTGAAAATTAAGCAAATATTACTGATGAAAAAGATAATCACATTGCCAGCTACAAATTACACCCTGTATAATGAATTGATTCAAGCATGGGGATCTAGGGGTTTCAGAATATTCAGAATTTGATGTTAATTTTGTGCTGTAAAAATCCCTAATATATTTTCCACAATTTTTCACATTTCAATTGGTCATAGTCAGTCGTGGAAAAAATGATATGCGAATGTTTCATCAACATAAATGTAGGTATTCCTGAGTATCATATGAGAAAAAAAAAACAAGTTATTTTATTCTTAATGAAATATGAGGGCGTGGCTGCTCATAGTGGGATCGATACATTTGTTATTGACTTTTAAATGGTAAAAAAATTACAATTTTTACGGGATATGCTTGAACTCCTGGAAAATGTGCCTGTGAATTCCAGACAACGGTTCCAGTTGGATGGAGCTTCCGCACCATTTCAAATTCAGTGTCAGACAGTTTTTAAATATGTTACATAGGTGCCATAGAACAGAGAAATTTCTCTAAAAATAAAGTGTCTACAATGATAGTAAATTCTGTTACAGAATCACATGAAATTCATATCTGTTCTTTCATGAAAGAACTTCCAAGTGCTAGTAGTCAAGTTTTTTCTTCTAAAGTTTCGAAAAAATCCGAAGATTTCGGGTCACATAATTTTTAACGAAAATTCGAAAGTTGCACTTTTATTCTTAATCAGGTAAGATTATTGAATAAGAAATTGGTTGTTTGACTTAGTTTGTTGTTGTATGTTGAGTTGTTTATACTTGTATGATTTTTTTTCCAAATGAATAGTTTCTTTGCAGCTTTTGCTTCATTTCTCCTCATACAATGAGTGGGCACTATATCCATAACGCCCTGGGGCGTTATGAGTGTATTTATAGCAACCATATCCAATGTAAAATGAACAAATTATATATTAATGAAAAATGATAGCTATTTATGTACCAAGTGCGTTATATAGATCATAACGCCCAGAGGGTAACGCCCGAGGGATGAATGTTGCCCGATGGGCGTTAGGATCTAGTAACGCTCGTGGTGCATACAAGATTTTATTTTTCACGAAAAAATTATCTTAAACGACGTTGTCTACTTCATAAATTTCTTCACATACTATTTACTGCGTTCTGGTCGGCAACTAAGCACAAGTGAGCTTCTATGCAATTGCCATAGAAACATTGAAGAGGTTGCTAAGGGTTGTTTATTTAATAAATGACGCTACATTTTTGTAAGAATTGACAAGCTTATCACCACGATCCCAGGGCCGTCAGACATTACTTATTTTTTTAACGAACGAAATGTGTACGATTGAGTAGTGTTGGTAAGCAAATAGAGAATGAGAGAGAATATGGTTTTTCCTGTGTAAGAAGCAGTTTTCTAATAGTTTGCTACCAAAACTACAAAGATAGCCACTTGTATAACGAAATATATCTTGCGATCAGTTCCCGAACGAATTATTCACACAAGTACGCTCCACTTATACCTGAAACAAATACCTCGAAGAAACTACTTTCTTTTCATCTTTAAATCACACGTAAACATTCCGTTAGTTACCCGGCCTCCGTAATAATATTGCTAGAACTCTTGTTATTAAGCAATTAATTTTTAATATGCTAATTAACCGACCCGGTGAAACTCTAGTACACTGACCATTTCTCGTAAACACTGGCGCCAAAAACCGAACAAAAAAAGAGGCAGCGTGCCGTAGTAATCGTAAATGAACATACATACACAGAGCGGACATGCAGCCTTTTTAAGTGGATCGATAAATTAAAATCAGGGGGATTATGACAGGTTTGTACATAAAAGTAATCAAGTCCGCTTTTTTGGTACTCGTACGGACGGATGGAGTATTTGGCAGAAGTTCGTCGGGTTACGGAGATTACTAGGCAGAGTAGGCCTCAGTTGAGGTTTGTTCTTGTTTCCTACACTCGCGTTTCGTACACCCCAAAAAATTACCTGAAATATTCTGGTTTGGTATTAATTATTGAATTTTCAGCTTCTCGTTTCGCACATCGACCACTGCGATGCACAGTGTTGCAACAAATATAAATCTTCCAAAGTTTACATGAGTATGTTTTTGGGGCCGCTGAATACGCATCACAACTGAAGAATTCAAAAAGGTGGATCCAATATGGCGACTGCTAAATGAAAAATGTAATTTTTATAACCAAACTCGTTATATAAAGTGTTTGGGATCTCTCAGTTTGAGATCAAAGTGATCGAATTGAAGATACGAGCTTGAATATTGCGACTGTAGGTACCTACAAAATTGGGTAACTTCAATCATAATAAAACTCTTCCTTATTGTCGATATATGGATATATCAATTATTAGAACGGGTGCAGTTTCATGAGAAATAGAACATCTTGTATATAATATGTCTGTTGATTCAGGAGCTGCTAACATTATGAATTGGAAATGAAATGATATTGGTATCCTAAGGAATATCTGAAAATGAATGAATTTTTACTGATATCAATGAAAAACTTGCTATCTTTGGACTCGCCCTGTATATCGCTGATATGTGCAGGAATTATTATATTCAATGGTGGATTTTTATCGGCCATGTGAACAATCTATGCATAGTTCATTTAAGTCATGTATTGAAAAAAAAATTATAATGGCCATTTGAAATTTTGGAAACTGTTGAATTAAGAGCGTTAGTGTAATGAAGGCATTTGACAAGCATCACGAGTTCTACAATACATGAAAAATTCGAGAAAATTCCTACTGAAAGCCAATTTCCCATTGATGCGGTGCGAGGTCATTAAGGGATAATTTTGGGTGCATATTTTTCAATGTTTTCTAGAAAAGGGGCAAAAATGGACTCCTTTTCTTTTCAGCGTCTGATAAAGACTGTATTAGACTACAAACTGCCGCAAATAGTTTTGCTCCGAAATGATACGTAGTGAACGAAATCTTCAACAATATATAGTTTATAACAAAATTTTAAACAATATTCAAACTATTTTAATTTTTGAGTTCCACAACGTCATTCAATTTTGTTTTAATATACCGGGTGACACAGCAGACATGTAGCAGCCTGTAGTTTTTTTATTTGAATAGATGAAGATTTGAAATTTGCAGAAGTTACGTAATCAATGATAGCGCTTCATTTGAACCTAACGACAACTTTTTTCAACTACCTGTTTGATCGGCAGTAATTCCAACTTTTTTTTTTGAACGACACCCTGTATATTTATCCAGCCTATCTTATTTGTCTTGAAATTATCTATTCAACCGTGTATCACAAAGTGGCATTCGTTTCTCAATTCGCAGATGAATTTCATTTTATTAAAAAACATCAAGTTGGCTGTTATCCGAATTCGATAATCTTTCGATCTTGGTAGGCTTGGAAATCCAAAGAGTATCAGTTGAATGATATAATTTCAGTTTTTTTCCATACCTGATCACTTCCTACAGATTGTCAATAATTCCTTTAATAAAAAGAAAAAACATCTGAAAATAACTCACGATATTGCGAAAACTGAGTTAGGAACATGTTTTTTTCAATTTGGCTACTTGTGAAGGAACTATCTGCCTTTCTCATGATCTTTCCATTGGGAAACATAAAATTAAAATTGTTCCCCTGATCCACCAATTCACAAGTCTATTAGTCTAGATATTTTTTATAATATTTTGCCTAGTAGGCGGTGTACACATAATGTTTCGTGTTTGACAGGTAAACATCATTTGATTGTACTGATTATTTCTTTCGTCTATTAAATATCAGTCATCAACCAATCATACGTTTGTTTCCTGTTTGACAGGACCAATCAACACGCTCTATTAGCGACTATATACATGATGCACAATAGTCACCGACTATTCAGCATGATACTCATATCAAGGAGCCTGAGCATCTGACAGTACTCTAAATAAATACACATTAAACGTCAAATAAAATCAATCGTGTTGAAGCTGTATAAGAGAATGAATGTGGACCTTCTACGGTTAATACTGCAAGTTCTTCAAAAGCTGAACAAATGTCACAAATTATGCATGGTGGAAATGTCACATACAATAATTGTGTTTTTAATTTCAATAGATAAATTATAAAGATGGTGCTGTTTTTGTTTAGATTTTGTGCTTTGTTCTTGATATTTTGAATAAATTATTCCAAATTGTTTAATTTTCATTCATTCGTATGACTGATATAAAGAAGTAGATTCAAGAAATAATCTTCACAAATATAACACGACCTTGATTAATTGTCGACTATTTTATTGCTGCTAAATTTTTCTTGTATTTATTAATTTTACTCGACATTATTTTGGCATATTATTAATGCCAAAATAATGTCTCGTTAAATTATTATAAAATACAGTCGAAATTTAGATGCAATAAAAATAGTCGACTATTTATCAAAGTCTTGTTATATTACCCTTGATTATCTCGGTCAGTTATTTTTATGCTGATTAAAATTGCATCGTTTAATTAGATACTAAATATGTATTCAAAGAATGAAAAGGTCGATATGTTGTTGATATTCGGAGAGTGCAAGAGGAATTGTAGACAGGCTGAACAATTGTATGTCGAAAGATTTCCGGAAAGACGCTATCCGCCTAATAATTATTTCGCTAGAGTAGAAGAGCAGTTCAGAAGAGAACCGGAAAATCAAAACAATCTCTAATACATTGTCGACGAGGAAATGGAAGTAAACGCTTTGGCCATAGTACATGCAGATCCGACGATATCACTGAGAAAAATTGAGGACGAAATTGGAGTGAATCTAGAGACCGCTAAAAGAGTTTTGAAAAGAACTGCTCTGAACTGCTCTTTTACTCTAGCGAAATAATTATCAGGTGGGTGGCGTCTTTCCGGAAATCTTTCGACATACAATTGTTCAGCCTGTCTACAATTTCTCTTGCACTCTACGAATATCAACAACATATCGACCTTTTCGTTCTTTGAATACATATTTAGTATCTAATTAAACGATGCAATTTCAATCAGCATAAAACTATTATAATTATTGCAATCAAATGATGTTTACCTGTCAAACACAAAACATTTTGTGTACACCGCCTACTAGGCAAAATATTATTGCAAATATCTAGACTAATAGACTTGTGAATTGGTGGATCAGGGGAACAATTTTAATTTTATGTTTCCAAATGGAAAGATCATGTTATGGCTACATGGCTGAAGAGAAAGTCAGATAGTTTCTTCACAAGTAGCCATATTGAGAAAACATGTGCCTATCTCAGTTTTAGCAATATCGTGAGTTATTTTCAGATGTTTTTTCTTTTTATTAAACAAATTAATGACAATCTGTAGTAAGTGATAAGGTAAGGAAAAAACTGAAATTATATCGTTCAAATGATACTCTTTGGATTTCCTAGCTGTGATGTAACAGTTTTTTGGGTCGTGGCTAAACTGAGTGCGGGAATTGTTTGGAAAGGAAGAAAAATACCCCTGGTGTATCGCTCTGACAATGTTTATGTTCCTTGCTGTTGTTGTGTAGCTGGTTGCAAATACAAAGTTTTCAAAATATCTAAAAGAGTTTTTATCATGCTATTATCCTTATAATTTTTCAATAACCCATTTGACATCATATTTCCTAAAAACACTCACCTAAAAGAGTGACCAAAACCACCATTCAACCGTTTTACAAACAGATGTAATAATTTTTAATTTCCGGGTTCACACCGTCAATACTTTGATTTGTCACTGGTACTCACATGCAGGTGATCAAAATCATAAGCTCTAGTCCTAACAATAATTCATGCCTCCAAAGAATAATGGTACAGATAAGAAATATAAAAACAGCAACAAAAAAAACGACAGTATTTGAAATTTTAATTCTGCACAACAATACTCAATCAAAACAAACAAAGCATATGCAACCAACAATACGTCTTCAACGTATTGGGGGTTCTGTCCAGTTGCCGCAATCCAGGTAAATATTGTAAATATTATTATTAGTCACCACGCCATAAGAATATCCTCATATAACTTTTGTATTTTGATTAAAAGATTGACAACAGGTAATATAAGTAGATTTTAAACTATTCATCAGAGCAATATTATTTTAATTTATAAACAAAAATAACAATCAAAACCACACCAAAATAAGGTTTCAGTAGAAAGATTATCGAATTCGGGTAACAGCTTGATGTTTTTCAATAAAATGCAATTCATCTGCGAAACTTACCATCAGAAACTCGTTCGATCCTTATTCAAAAATTGTTTCCATGTTTTATATTGACGAAAAACACCAAATTTATGTCACTATGAAGGTTGTACTTTGAAAACTGACAACTTTGGACTGACACGAAGGGAAGCATAGCTGACTTTGATCTTTGCGCATCATGTTATTTTGTAATTCATTGTAAGAAATATAATGCAATACTTGTCAACTTTCATTTTTGGCAAGGTTTTTGAAAATTTTCAACACTGTGCGATGGTCTAAATTTCCACGCACTCAAATGTCTAAGTAAGGTTAGTTGAAAATGACTTCTCACAAAACGTATTTTCACCAGAAAAAATGGTGTAAAACCTACCTAAGTCATCAATTTCATGCACTCAAATGTCTACGTAAGGTTAGAGAAATGTGCCGGAGAGTATCAACTACATGAAACGAATAATTTTGGCGAAGTCGAAATACCCGTCTAATAATAATAATACTTCCTCATAACCTATGAGGGTAGAGGACGGCCATTATTATTTGCCGTGGCGCTCCGGGGCAACTTACTGATTTTTGGTGGCGTATCAATTTTTTAGTCGCAGGAAAACCCGGAAAACTTACAGCACCATCCCGGGTGGTTTGTGCACACTTCAAGCAGACAAATATCTTTCAGAAAACAACTACTTCCCCTTACGGACATCAAATTATGGCTAACCATTTGTGCAACGTTCCTCAAGAAGGACAAAATTAGCACTTGCAATTTTGTCCTTCTTGAGGAACTGTAATAAAACAATGAATATCCTTTATTTTGTAGAAATGACCACCTGCATACGCAATACGCATGTTGCCATGGTTCAATGCTATTGCCTCTCATCAGAGATATAATAGGTCAGATAACATTGAAGTCATCTTGTACAACCTAACGAATACACTGTTCAACGCTTTATCACCTCTGTAGCTGCTTCATTTGTAGGCCTTGAAATAATAGGTCAAATAACAAACAACCTAACGAATACACTGTTCCACGCTTTATTATTGCCTCCGTAGCTGCTTCAAACATGCATGTAGGTATGCAGGTGGTCATTTCAACCAAATGAAGAATGTTATTGTGTCCTCCTAGAGGAGCGTGGCATGAATGGATGTCAGATATAATTCTATGTCCGTAAAAGAAAGTAGTTGTTTTCTGACATATATTTCTCTCTTATTTCCCAATTTTAGTCCGGGAGCCAGTGACAGATTTCCATGACCAAGTTCCTCTCAAGCGAAAATTAGTGGAATGCATCAGAGAGTTATATTATGAAGCTTCGTGAACGTCAGCTGCGGTTCCGTGGGGGGGATGAGCGGTGATAGCCTCCCACGCACAAAGAAAAAGAAATGTATTCAATTTTGTATTCCTACCTGAAAACATGTTAAATTATCGCTAAAGCAATATCTTGAAGAAAGAAAAAATTAGCTGACTATAGCATGGTGTATTATACGACAGCTAGTTGGTCGAACACAAAAAAAATTGTACGTTCTATGATTCTCTCTCAAATAAAATTTTACCTTATATTCGGATTGCGTCAGTTTAACATGTTTCCGGGAAGGAGGACATAATTGAATATATTTTTTTTCTTCGTGCGTAGGAAGCCACTGTGCTGATGATCCCCCCCCCCCCACCAACGGAATCGCAGCTGACGTTCACGAATCTTTATAATACGACTCTCTGGTGCATTCCACTAAATATCGCTTGAGAGGAAATGACTGACCAAATTTTTACCGGGCTCCTGGACTATTTGTGGGTATGTGTGGAGAACGGTAAATTCGTCGAAAATATGCATTACATCAAGGGAATACTATTGATTCGTCAAGTAGATGGTGTATTCCAGTTGAAAAGTTTGCATCCCTGTCATATCCAAAATTCTGGATTGTAATATTTTCAAATAATGGCTTACAAGATTGCTACCAATTTTGCCACGAAACGGGTTTTTTCTCAATAAACAAGTATAAATGAAATCTAGCATTACACTGTTGAAATAATTCGAGTAATTGAAAAAATCCAACATATTGAAAAGAAATCCAATATAATGAAAAAAAATTCAATATTCTTATTGAATATATTTTCAATATTTTAAATATAAATTCAATATATTGAAAAGAAATCCAATATATTAAAAATAAATCCAATATATTGAAAATAAATCCAATATACTTATTGGATATATTTTCAATATATTAAAAATAAATTCAATATATTGAAAATGAATCTAATATATTGAAAATAAATTCAATACATTGAAAAGAAATCCAATATATTGAAAATAAATCCAATATAATCCAACATATCCAACATATTGGATTTTTTTTATGAAAATTATTTTATTTTATTTGTGTGACCCATAGACGCTTTCGTAAGAAATTAAATATATAAAAATAAAATTGAGCTAACTGTCTCGACTCTTTCGGTCATACGACGAAAACAAATCTTTCGCATGGAGCTCTTTATGGCATTTCCATTCAGAGCTTGTTCGAAAACTGATATTTTCAATATACACAAACTAAAAATCTGAATTACTGAACAACCACGAATTTACCTAAATGGAACAATGGCGCATTTCTAGTTATGGCCACGGAGAAATCCAAACGAACGCGGTACAAGAATGTTTTAATTTTCAGCAGCTGAAAATTGCCAGTTTCATCAATCGAGCAACAAATACCGTTCGACGTTGGCGAGAAAGCATAACTCTTTTTTCGTTCTGCCAGTAATTAAACATGCCTTTTTCTTCAAGAAAATGCAACTCTTACTCTTAGAACACACCATTCTCTCGTGTATTATATGGAAAGTAAAAATGTAAGATAATTTGCAGAATCAGGCCAGACGCATTACATGCCGACAGATACGGATACACGTATGGCGCCACAGTATACGAGAAAAAATGGAAATTGTCTGTTATCATCTCGAAAATAAATCGAACCACTAGTTAAACTTTAGGTTACCGACGCAGCATCCGGCAGATCTTTCATAGAAAAGGGCGTTCCGTCGAATATTTGGAATGTTTGCTAGATGGTAGTACGGAACATCCTCAATCATTATTTTTACTAAATGCGTACCTATCCATAAGTGCAGACAAATAAAAAGGCTAAATTGGTTGGTGGTGCTATGAGAAAGTATAGGAAAATAAAGTGGTATGATTTTTTTTGGACTGTATAAAAGCGCCCTTTCTCACGATTCGCCAATACTAAGGGAGGCCCTCTCTCCTATTTGTACCCATGTAGTATTAAGTTGAGTATTTTGCAGGAGAAAGACGGATGAAATGTGGAAAATCGAAGTAAAAAAAAATGTTTACCTGAATCTTTTTCGCCAGGAGATACAACGATAACACATCACAAACAGAATTCATGGAAACAAAAATTATTTATGTCAAAAAAAACATGACAACTTTTGTTAACAAGTATATCCTCAACATGTCTCTTGAAGGAGTGTATTGATGATATAGGTTATTTATTTCATCTGGTAGATGATTGAAACATCTGCAGTCATTGAAATTATAAACTTTCTTGGTTTGAGCTTGTGTTACGTGTCAAAGGTCTATTTTTATTACGTAGTGATGTTGAGTTTGGGTTTTAAGAATCGTGTCTTTATTTTTAAAATCAAAATACAGTAAAGGCTGGTTCATGTAAACGCAAAGTAAGATAACGCAAGAACGTAAGGTAAGGTAATGGAAATGTACATTTCACAAAAAAGGAATGTAGAATTGGCAAGACTGACAGTTGAATTTCTTATAAATATGACGGAATAGTTGGATTCAACTTATGAGATAAGTATCGTCTATATGTATTCAAATTTTCACACTTTTAAATTTGCAAACCGTCTGACATTTGATACGTTTTATACCTTACCTTGCGTTGTATCATGAACCTGTCTACATGATTCCAATAGTTTAACTTTCTTACGTTCTTGCGTTACCTTACCTTGCGTTTACATGAACCAGACTTAACTCATTAATGTACAGAGATATCATAGTCAAGAAGTTCAATGATTTGAAAGGTTCCCTGCTAGATTCGTTATATTGTAAGTTACCCATAATCCTTATGGCACGCTTTTAAATAATAAAAATACTATGGGATTCAGCTGCTTGCCCGCAATGCACAATTCCATTTTTCAAAATAAAATGAGATGATCCAAAATATAATATAAGATTGTTAACTGCACGATTTGAATGTTGTTATCGGTGCATGACATGTTCTAGGTAATCTACCACATTTCACCTCAATATGTTTGGACCAGTTGAGACTAGAATCGAACGTTAAACCTAACATTTTAGTATTTGTAGAAAAACTAATCATGATCAAACTGTCAATATTAATGCTGTTATGAGTCTGTAAATTTGATTGCGCAAATTTGAAGTGAATACATGTTGTTTTATCTTCATTGATCCATAACCTATTTTTTTAGACAGTTACATAATTATTCTTTCGTGTAGCTAATAGTATCCTCAAGAGTTTTGTCCGTTATCAAAATATTAGTATCTCTCCATATGATGCTGTTAAATAACATGGAAAATTTTAAAAGATGTCGTTAATGTAAATGAAGAATAGGGTGGGACCTAATACTGAGCCTTGTGGAACTAAGTCAAATTCCTCATCGTTCAATGTCACCCTTTGTTAACGGTTTGACAGGTATGAAGTAAACCAATCATGTGCCATTCCCCTCGCTTCATAATCACAGAATTTGTCTAGCAGAGCTACAACACAAGGAAAACTTTTCAACGGGTCCCTTTCTCAGTGGAATGGGTTATGATTGATTCAATTGAATCATTTGCCTGAAAATATGTAGGCTTATCGTGATAAAGGCTTTTTGATAAAACAGATGTGTAGATTTCATTCTCTTTGAATATTTGTATGAAACTGAATAGAGATTTATGAATACAATAAACCGAATCACAAGAAGGTTTTACATTACAGTGTGTATTCTAGACTTCACATTTCATTCTGAAATTCAAAGTGATATTCTACCGAAGAATTACAAAGTACATTTGAATTCTACATTGTTGACTGTGTAATATATACAGTACATATCATGTGAACTTCAACTATATTTCATGTGATTTTACTTCTGGAAATCACAAAATTTACTTCAAATTACAGAAACAGCATAGCAAATTTACACAGCCGATCAAGTAATTTTCCATAAGAAATATAGTTATTCTCCATAACGAGTCATGTTATTATTCATAACCATTTCATAGATTTTACATAACAAATCCAGTTATTTGCTATGGCGTTTTCACAGTTTTCATAATGTACTCTTACTAATACATAACTAACTGCGATTTCACATGATTTTACGTTGGTTACAAAAAAGCCAACGAAAATTATGTGATCACATTATCTTTTTTATCAGTGTTGACTTCTGAGATGCTTGGGTTTTGTTTGCGTTAAAGTTATTGAATCGTACAGACAATATTGGGAAAATCCACAACCGGCGTTGACGCAACTCCTCTTCTTGCTACCAATTACCATTCGATCTTGAAACAATTCCGAAAAGTCATCAATTCGATCTGAACCCACGTATACGACTCGCCCATAAGCCAGTGGCGCGGAGAAAGTACCCGCATTCTCCGGCAATGGTGTACGCCGAAAAAAAGTCCGTTTTCCCTCCCGTCGAATCAATCGCCAATAATAACAACATCCGCGTCTCGCTCGGATTAATTACGAAGAGTAACCGAACGAAATAAGTGACCTGTAAAAATCGCGCGCCGAAAAAACGAGCAAAAGATATTTTGACGCGTCGGTGCACGTCCAGCGGATTCGAGATCATGTTTTTTGATATCGACATTCGCAAGATGGTTTACCGAGATATATTTATTTGGCTTCGGTTCAGATCGGTGGATAATATTCAATATGTTTTTATTATACAGTGTCCGGCATAAAGTTCGCAGCATATGGAATACTTTTTTATTATCGATTTCTCAAAAAACTATTCTTGATGAAAACCTCTGCTTCATCCCAAACCTAAATTGCAAATACCAAAATTGAATTTTATACCTCCATATACAGTGTGGTCCACTAAGTGTGCAACAAATGGGAAACTTGCGAGGGGGAAGTAACTAGCCTTTTTTTGTACACCTAATGAAAATAATGCAGTAATTAACTCTAATGAAAAATAATTACCATTAATGATGTTATACTATTCATCGGAAAATCACTGATTAAAATCCGCGTCTGCTCAGCGATCACCGAGGGGATCACTTACCGATTGTCAGACGGCATAAATTTGCCAACTTGGAACCGAAATAAATCATATCACGGATCCCCAGAAACATAGATTTCGATTTTAAGTTGAATATGAAATGATTAATGAAGTAATGAAAATGTTATGATGTACACCTAATGAAAGAGTACTTTCCCCTCGGAAACTTGTTTATTATCGATTACTCAGAAAATTTTATTCTTGACAAAAGTTGGTGCATGTTCCAAAACTATACCAAGTGTACCTGAAATGGCTTTATGACAAACACCATACAGGATAGGCCAAAAAATTCAAGAGTAAAGTACCCTTATTTCAAAAAATATAGAAATATGTTGAAGAGAAAAGTTGATTAGAATTAAAAGTTATGCTCAGATACGAAGTCATGGCCTGCTATTCGAATTTTTTTTTCGTTTGGAAAATATTGTATGATACATATTTTTACTATTTTGATTTAATATGTATGTGAAGTAGCTACAATCAAATCAGTTTGGAGTATTTTTTATCAAATTAAAGTGTATTTGTAAAATTTACTTAGATTTGTATTTTTTTAGGTGACCGTCAACTTCATGTTTGTTGCAACGATATTTAACAGAACTCTAGAATAAAACAAATACTCTTTTTAACGAGGCAAATACTTTACTAAGTAAATGTTCATATGAATAAACTGTCAATAAGAGTATAAAATTTCTGTTCTTCTGACAACAATGCCTCAACTAGAACAGATATTAAAAAACACTCCAAAATCTATCGCGGATAGCCATGAACAAAAAACACATACGCCCGAAAACAATACTGTAGTTTGAAACTTGCCTGTCAAACGTTTTCATATTTGTTCTTAATTAAAAATGCCTCGCCCAGAAGTATTAACGATAACGGAAAAGGCAGAATTAGTTTTAATCTGTGGTGATGGTTATAAAACAATGCGCGAAGCTGCAAATATTTTCAACGAGCGGCATCCAGACAAACAAATTTGCTATTCAAGTGTAAGTAGAATTTTAAAGAATTTCAAACAGACCGGCTCACTAGAATATAAACGGAGCGTACGAAACCTGTATGCACAGAAGAAAACCAGCTTGACGTACTTCAAGCAGTAGTAGAAAATCCTAGAAGGTCTACCCAAGAAATTAGTGCATAAAAAAACCTCTGTGAGGCGCATTCTCAAGAAACATAAGTACCATGCTTACAAACCTACATTCATTTGTACATTGCAAGAAAGAGACTATGCTTTGATATATGATTTTTCCATGTGGATTCAGGGTGAAATAGAAGAACAAAGAGATTTTCATCGATGTTTTCTGTTTGGAGATGAATCGACTTTTACAACAAATGGGGTTCTATCATCACAAAATTGCAGATGGTGGTCAGATGTCAACCCAAATTTTATTATTGACAACAAAAATCAATACTATCAGAAAAAAACGTTTGGTGTGGTATATTAAATGATACATTACTAGGCCCGTTTTTTTTTCGAGAGAATTTGAATGGTGACAGGTACTTGAACTTTTTTAAACTGAAATAGAAGAGTTTTTGGATGATATGGTATTAAAAGAACGGCAAAAAGTATGGTTCCAACATGACGGATGTCCTGCCCATTCTACTAGAAATGTTTCTCAGTGGCTGAATAGGACATTTCGTAATAAATGGTTAGGACGAAATACCGATCCTCTATGGCCTCTTCGTTCTCCAGACCTTACACCTCTGGATTATTTTTTATGGGGATACTTAAAACAAAAAGTCTACAGAGATCGCCCTTTTAATAATGTTGCTAAGCTTGAAACTTCAATACGAGTTCATTGCAGAAATATTCCCGCTAATGTGTTGCGATCTACAGTAAACGAATTTTATGAGTGAACAATTAGATGTATCGAAAGAGAAGGTGGACAAACAGAGACGCTTCAATAATTTTTATTGTTAGCACCTGTTCAGTTACCTACTGTAAGTTTCTGTACTATCGCTTATTGGTTCTTTTTTGTTCATGGCTATCCGCGATAGATTTTGACAGTTTATTCATATGAACATTTACTTAGTAAAGTATTTGCCTCGTTAAAAAGAGTATTTGTTTTATTCTAGAGTTCTGTTAAATATCGTTGCAACAAACATGAAGTTGGCGGTCACCTAAAAAAATACAAATCCAAGTAAATTTTACAAATACACTTTAAATTGATAAAAAATACTCCAACCTGATTTGATTGTGGCTACTTCACATATATATTAAATCAAAATAGTAAAAATATGTATCATACGGGGGTAATTCAATATTTTCCGAACGAAAAAAAAAAATTCGAATAGCAGGCCATGACTTCGTATCTGAACATAACTTTCAATTCTAAGCAACTTTTCTCTTCAACATATTTCTATATTTTTTGAAATAAGGGTACTTTACTCTTGAACGAACTTTATATTTTTTGGTCTATCCTGTATGGTATTTGTCATAAAGCCATTTCAGGTACACTTGGTATAGTTTTGGAACATGCACCAACTTTAGTCAGGAATAAAATTTTTTGACAAATCGATAATAAACAAGTTTCTCATTTGTTGCACATTTAGTGGACCACACTGTATATAGGAGCGATATTGAAAAACATGCCTTATTTTCAAAAAAATTTGATCCCATCGCTTTATTTTTTAAGGTAGAAATAAAAGTATGGGGAAAATATTGTTCAGAATCGAATGTTGATTCAGAAATTCAAATCACAGCCACCTATGATCAATTTAATTTTTCCACTTTTTTTCCAATTTTCTCCTCATCGCCCTGTACTATATGAGGAAAAGTATGCTAGCTGGATGGTATATTGTTAGATATGATCATATCACTCTCTGGATGTTCCCTCCTTTCTCCCTCCCATCGGAAAATCACGTTAATTCAAATATGTCTAATATAATCCTGCTGCAAATAGTAAATAAAACAGAATTGTCTCCAAGGTATGATCCCAGAATGAAAATTAATTAATATGTGTGCCATATATTACACCAAAATGTCAAGGATGTCTGTATCAGTGCACTGTATAATCACCTACAAACCTTCTGATCGTCTTCAAATAAAAAACATAAGTACTGATCTAGAAGGCAATACATCCCTTATCGACCTTGTAGCTATAGCATTTCTAACATTTTTTTTTTTTTGTAAAATTTGATTTTAAGAAACTCCCAGGTGTTCGAAGAAAACCCCTCAAAAGCAAAGCTTGTGCGAGCAAGAGAGATCTGGGACCTACAGTTTAAATGAAAGTAGAATCCGAACCACTTCAGCTGTGACACGCGACCGGCGATCGAACCCGGACCGCCTGGGTGGAACACCACAACCACTTCACTGTACATAAATCTTTTTCTCGCGAATGATGTCAACACCTAGTAGAGTAAAAGTCCAATGTTCACTTAGGAATGATCCGAAGCATTCTCTAAATTTCAGATTTTTCAATTCGCCACCAAAATCTGACGGCTGAGTTTGCTACGGATCTGAGGAAAAAAAATTATACTCGAGTCCGAAACTTTCATAAATGTTTAGAACATTATATTACTAATTTAATACTTATTCAGGATGTGAACAAATTCGTGCCATCTGAAAAACCTGCTCGTTCTCTACTCCCACCTCAATTTAAAGACAGATTTAAAGAAGATAGATCAGATTAGGGACGTGCCCTACACGTGTCCATCGTTACCTCGACCCATCAGCTTCCTTAATATCGTCAACATAGATGTTCCTGTCCAATCTCAGGTATTTTCCAGAATCCCCCTGTGGGGAAAAAGAAACAAAAGCGTGCCAGAGCGCCAGCTGACCTACAAAATAACGCGTAACTTCATGCGATAACGAAAACACGGTAGTTCGTGTAGTGCATCGAAAAATTATGAATTATGAATTATGGCC
This sequence comes from Chrysolina oricalcia, assembly GCA_944452925.2. Classification (NCBI taxonomy): domain Eukaryota; kingdom Metazoa; phylum Arthropoda; class Insecta; order Coleoptera; family Chrysomelidae; genus Chrysolina; species Chrysolina oricalcia. The sequence goes on along the minus strand of OX101811.2, from coordinate 13,674,687 downwards.
GAGTCGTTATGATTTATTGCGAAAAAATTACGAAGCAGTCATATGTTATTTTATTATTCAACTGAAATGAGGAAACGGTACAGTTCGAATTGTCAACTATTCCATGGCCGTAACCTAGCCAGTAAAAGACTGTAAACGAAATAAATTCGAATAATCGAAATTCAGAACACGTCGATGCGATGCTATTCAATTTTGAAAAAGTGAAGATTACAAGGAATAATGAAGTGGTAGTTCACGTCAATAATAAAATTTTGAATTTTTACAGTTGAATAATAATAATAATTTATTCGCCTCTTCATCAGTTAGGCTCATCCATACTCAACCTAAAAGTCATAACATTCCATTTGCCTAAAAGTGAAGATTTCTGAGATATTTGCAAAAAACTGAAGATATGTCCTGAGAACAGACATACCATCCTGTGTGCTATAATCGCATGATGCAACTTTATTATAACTTATAGGAATAATTGTCAACCTCTTGAACGTTTTTTAATGTTGGGAGTATTCATAACATAGTAGAGGTAAGTCAGAATGAGACCGACAAACTCCGTTTTTTTATTCGTCATAATATTTGAACGAATAGATTTCGTAAATTCACCGATATGTGATCATACATTGTTGCATAATGATTATTCTGAAAGATCCACTGACAAACTCAGCCTCAAATTATAATACTCCTGTTAGAGGAGAGTTAAAGCCTAAAATAATATTTGCGAAAAACTGTAAATACCTACTTTTAAATTTGTTAAATTTTATGTTGGAGTATCATTATCAAAGTCATTTCATACTGAATTATCTAGGAAATTATTTTCCAATCATCATGTTTTTGGCGAAGAAAAACAATTATTGTGTATTTATATCTACTCAAATGATAGAAACGGTTTATAGGGTACACAACATAAAAACAAAAAAGCTCAAGGTAAATGTTCAATTGGACCACCATTTTGTTCGATACACAATTGGCATCACCGTATCATTTACTTTCGCACGCTTTGGAATATTCCTGTTGTATCCTGTATTAACGTACATGCTGGTAAAATTCTTGCCGTTAAATCTTCAACAGATTCTACAGGAGTCGAATACACCAGGGATTTAAGGTATCCCTACAAAAAAAGGTCTAGTGACGTTAAATCCGGAGAACGTGCAGGCCAGTGTATGGGACCACGTCTACCTATCCACTGATCATGGAATGTTTCATCAAGAAATTGACGAACGATTCGTTGAAAATGGGCCGGTGCTCCGTCCTTAATCCATTTCGAAACGATCTTCACTGACTGAAATGATGACAGATGACTTGACAACAATACAAACTTGTTTGGGTTACTATCAATAGTGTCAATCATATCTACTATGCTTTGTTCGAGTTGACGCCCTAGACGATCCGGGCGCGCTCCCAATAACCTTATCGCATTTCTTTTGAAAGTGGGGGCAAATTCTGTTCCATTGTTTTCAATGGCATCAAAAGCCCCGCCAATGCACTGAATGCCCTGCTCGCTCGATCGGGCTTTAACTCAAACGTAGCTCTAATGTAAGTATCGATATATCAGTTTGTTTCTACCGGAAACAATGACTGTCTAATTCAGACTCATCCGAACCATATTTTCAATTCTTCCAACATTAGCTTCAGCATTTAGCTACTGAAGATTTTCTTTCGATACTAATTGCAAAGTCGAACTTTCCAGACTAGTTTGTATACCATTGATCAATGCATAAAAAATACACAAATTTTTTATTCCTGTTCTTTTTCAAAACCATACGCTGAATGGATTAATTTTCCTCGATACACCAATTAGAAAGGCTCTAAAAATAACACTCCAACATAAAATTCAACAAATCAAGAGTACTTATCTTCGGTTTTTCGCAAAATTTGGTTCAGATCTAAACTCTTATTTGAGTGGAGTATTATTAATTTGAAGTTGGGTTTGTTTTTTTTTTTTTGGTAATTGCACATAGCAAATTACGTTGATACTCAGGACAAATCTTCAGTTTTTCTCAATAATCTCAGAAACCTTAACTTTTAGACACATAGAATGTTATGACTTTTAGGTTGAGTATCGATGAGCCTAACTTATGTCAAACGCTCATTTATCATTTCAGTTGTCCAAAGAAAATTCGTTCAAATAATATGACGAATAAAAAAAAACGGAGTTTGTCGGTCTCATTCTGACTTACCTGTACGATGTTATGAATACTCCCAACATTGAAAAATGTTCAGGAGGTTGACAATTATTCCTATAAGTTATAATAAAGTTGCGTCATGCGATTATAGCACACAGGATGTTATGTCTCTTCTTAGGAAATATATTCAGTTTTTTGCAAATATCTCAGAAACCTTCACTTTTAGGCAAATGGAATGTCATGACTTTTAGGTTGAGTATGTATGAGCCTAACTGATGTCAGACGCTCATTTGTCAATTCAGTTGTCCAAAGAAAATATGAAGGAAAATATGACCACATACCATCGTAACTACGCCACTGGTTTACGAAAATTGAAAATTATAACTTCAAATTATCACGTTGATAAACTTTGATTAGTGCACCAAGTTTGAACATTTTTTCTCCAGGAGTTTTAGAGAAAAAAGAATTAATCTAAATTTTTTTCGCACTTTTGACACCCTGTATCTCAGAGGGGATGCATTTTAGGACATACCTTGATAGAAACTTTTCATCTCAAATTGAGGCAAGGAATCTGTAGTCGGAGTTTGTCGGTCTTATTCTGACTCACCCTGTATATATAGAAATCGTTAAACGTATGAGTGGATGAACATATGAATACGGAGTTTTTATGAAATATTTTCTACTAGTCGGTGGATATCAAGTCTTGTAGTTGATTGTATATATCTTTTGTGTTATTTGCTTCAGTTTTTATGGAAGGGAATTGATAAATTTCGGCCCAAGATATAGGTGAGCTCTCTGCATTATATATTTTTCAGGTTTGATGATGATATAATTATTTGCATTTCTATATCTGGTGTTGTGGTGGTGTTCTACACCCTTTTCAAATGTAATTCAGAAAGTATAAGATGTATTTCAGAAAGTATAATTTGTAATTCAGAATGATAAATTGTAATTCAGAAACTGTAACGTGTAATTCAGATTAGTAAATTGTATTTCAGAAACCGTAACATGTAATTCAGATTAGTTAATTGTATTTCAGAAAGTGTAAAATGTAATTCAGAAAGCGTTAATTGTTATTCAGAAAGTATCAACTATAATTCAGAAACCAAGAACAAGCCGTATGTACATATTTTCTGGATGGAACTTAGGCAAGTCTTCTTCGTTTGAGTCCACACCCCCCAATGTTGAACCCAGTCGAAACAATATGGTCGAAAATAAACTCCTTTGTAAAAGAGAATCTTCGAGTTCCCCAAGTTCTAGGTCCGGGTGTTGGAGAACAGCGGCTTGTGTATCTTGAGCAAATCATTGACCTGGCAAATTATACTATAGTTAAAGGCGATTGTGGTAGGGCTGCACAACGCACCACCATTCACCATGCTACAGCTTTAGCATTTCAAGACATGCCCGTTTGGCGATAAATATTATTTATTATTCATAATAATGTTCACTAATAATTAATTCGTTGTTCTCATATTCCCTACTCTTACTAATCAAATCCTTGGTGGTTTCTGAATTACAAGTGATGGTTTCTGAATTACAATTGACGCTTTCTGAAATACAATTCACTAATCTGAATTACATGTTACCGTTTCTGAAATACAATTAATTGATCTGAATTACATGTTACGGTTTCTGAATTACAGTTAACAATTCTGAATAACAAGTTACAGTTTCTGATTTACATGTTACTAATCTGAATTTCAAGTTACACTTTCTGAATTACAATTGAAAAAGGTGTAGTGTTAATAGTTCACATTTTCTAGAGTGTTGATAGATGGTAACCTTTAGGAAAAAAAGTTGCCGTATATCAAACATTTTGGAAATTTTGAAAAGTTCTTCTGTTGGGGATTTTCTGGGTTTTTGTATATTGTTTTCAATACATATTTTTGGGTAGTTTCGAGTCCTGATATGTGGGTTCTCAAAGCTGCATCCCATGCTATAATCTCGTAGGTCAAATGGCTTTCTACTAGTGAGTGGTATATTATGCGCAGCTGTTCAGTGTTATAGATAGAGGTAAGAATTTTAATTTTATATAATATTGTTCTCAATTTTTTTATTACGTAATTGATATGAACATGCCATTTTAGGTTGGCATCAACATATACACCAAAATATTTGATGTTTGTTACATAGGATATAGTGACTGGTTGTTCATTTGCTTTTGATATGGTCAGTGTATTGTAGTTGGGTAAATATTTTGTATAGGAAGTGAAGGGAATATTGTGAGTCTTCTCTATATTTATCTCGATATTTATCGTGAGTAATCGGCTATCGAACCATTTTATAATTTTTGAAAAGTCAGTTTCTGCAATTGATTTTAGATTTTGCCAGGTGTCGGCTTTATATATTACTGCTGTATCGTCTGCAAAACTCACTATGTCCCATTCAAATCCGGTTTTAAATATATCATTTAGATAAACACTGAATAGTATTGGTCCTAATACGGTTCCTTCTGGAACACCATATTTCATTGTTTTGAATTCACTGGTAATGTCACCGATTTTGACACATTGTTGTCTATTTTCAAGATAGCTTTCAAACAATGAGTATGGTGTTCCTCTCACACCGTATGCTTCTAGAACTTCGAGAAGTTGACTGTGGCTAAATGTATCGAACGAAGTTCAGGCTAGTCTGCAATGCGCATGCGCGTCATTAGTGATTTTTTTGAACAGGCCCGGTTTTAGTAAAATATTATGGTACTTGTGAAGATTAACAAACGTTAATTCTGAATCTCGGAGAATGAGGTTGGAAACCTCATTGTACTTATACCTGTTATTTGTATTTAGCCGATTTGAATACATATTTTCACATATTTATGATCCCGAGTATTCAGCAAAGGCCATCAGAAAATAGAGTACGGTTATTATTATTATTCACTACTCTGAAGCGACTGATTTTTGGTATCACATTCACTTTTCAGCTGTAGTCAACAAACAAAAACCTACGGAACTACCCCAAATCGTCTGTGCGAATTTCAAGGAAGCACAGTATTGGAAAATAAATTGAAAGTACAAAAAACTATGAAAATTTATTTCAGGCAATATAAATACGAGGGCTGACAATAAAGTAAGGTCTCCAATTTTTTTTTTCATAGAAAATGACATTTATTTACAAAAAGCGATACACCGTTGGAAAGGCCAAGGTCTTGGCTACTTTTCTACATAATCGCCATTTTTTTCCAACACCTTGCGCATCCGCACGATGAACTTGTCTATGCCGGCAGAATACCACTCTCCGTCCGCCTCGCGCAGCCAGGTGTTGACCTCTTTCTGAACCTCCGCGTCACTATCAAACTTCTTCCCTCCGAGATGTTTTTTCAGGGCGGGGAACATGTGGTAGTCACTGGGGGCCACGTCGGGACTATAGGGAGGGTGATCGATGATTTCCCAGCCAAATGTCTTGAGCAGGTCAAGGGTAACGTTGGCTGTGTGCGGGCGCGCGTTGTCGTGGTGAAATTTCACTCCTTTGCTCAGCAATCCCGGGCGTTTGTTTTTTATGGCACGACGAAGCTTTTCCAGGGTCTCACAGTACCTTGCTGCATTGATAGTGGTTCCCCTTGGCATGAAATCCACCAACAATACCCCGTGGCGATCCCAAAACACCGTAGCCATCACCTTGCCGGCTGACAGTGTCGCCTTAAACTTTTTGGGTTTCGGAGAATCGCTATGGCGCCATTGTTTGGACGACTCCTTTGTTTCGGGTGTGTAGTGATGAGCCCACGTTTCATCCCCCGTAACAAACCCTTCCAAAAAATCATCGCCTTCCTCTTCAAAACGGGCCACAACTTTGGTCGCACATTCCACGCGCCGCTTCATGTGGTCTTCGGTCAGCTGTTTCGGCACCCATCGGGCAGAAACTTTGTGGTACTGCAACTTGTTCACAAGGATATGACGGATTGTTTCGCTGCTACACACTCCTCCAAGCTTCTCTTCTAAGTCCCTAATTGTCGCACGGCGGTTTTTGAGCATTTCTGCCTCCACTGCTTGAACAATCGCATCCGAGACCGACGGTCGGCCACTTCTCTCCTCGTCGTGAACATTAGTGCGCCCGGAATTGAACTCGCGGCTCCACTTACGCACGTTTTTTATGTCCATACACTTTTCCCCGTAAACTTCAACTAGTTGACGATGGATTTCAATAGGTGTCACCTTTTTCGCACTCAAAAAACGTATTACAGAACGCAATTCGCACTTGGACGCTGACGCGAGTGGTACCTCCATCGTTGACGGCTGCTCAGCCAAGACTGAGCGGTCGGGGAAGCCTCACCCAGCAGCAAAGTGGTAGTGGGGGAACCAAGGAACACGGCGGTGTTGCCAGATTTCGCCTAGCGCGTGATCCGGCGAAGTTGCAGCGTTGGAGACCTTACTTTATTGTCAGCCCTCGTAATTTCAATTCAAATTGGATTTATAAAATTGGATGCTTGGAAGCTCGAGGTTTTTTTCCTAGAAGGGTTCATGTCAAAATACGCAACTGCATTTAAATTAACATGCCATTTCTACGAGTATTTCTGGTTGTATTACCTTAGTGCAATTTCCACAATGGGAGTGCATGAAAAAGTGAGGCCAGAAGCATTTTCCTTACCATCAAAGAAAAACACTTCCATATTGACATTAATTTTCTGAGGCGATTCTATGTATGTTTAGTACTTTTTGTAGGAATCTAGAACTCAATATAAGTGGTGTGGTTGAAATTGTATCACTCGCCATGCGTGCTTATGCAGACACAGTATTGGTACTGCACTAGGTTTCAAATTATTCTATTGTTGTTTTCTCATGAATCTTCATGAGGAAAATGTCTGCCACAAATTACACTCACTCACTCAAATATTGTGCTAGGGTTTCTTCTTTAAAACGATAACCTAAAAGCATGCCTTTTTTGTCCAACTAAAATAATATTTTGGCTATTTTGAGCAAAGCATATAGGTACATAAAAAATTTCATCATTTACCAAAAATGATTTATTTCAGGTATTTTTTCTTACACAACACTAAACAGTTCATTGTTTATTTGTAGGAAGAAACGTCTTTATTAGAAATTGTCTTTAAAGGAACAAGATTAATGCAAATTCACGAATGATGAAAGAATAACCAACGACAACAAACACCACACAAAACGACGAGAGAAAATCTGAAATTCTAAAAACCGTCTCTGTCTCTGACGAGAGTGACAGATCTTAGTGACACGTCTTCCTGTTAATGAAAAAGCACAGTTGCACGGTCATTATAATTACAGTAGCATAGGGTACATTATTGTTTTAAATAAATTTCTTTCGCGCCTAAAATTCGGAGTAATCTATCTCTAATAGGTTCCTTTCGGTTTTAAAAAGTCCTAAATGCGCTGTTAAATTTCTCTCTTTCAAATGACATGTGTTTTATTGCCTTATAACAAAAAAACTCTGAATTGGAACTCCAAATTATTTTCAAACTTGGCAACGATCTACCCAAACTACACTGATGACGAGCATGCGCACATCGTAAACGGGTCGCATACGCGGCATGCTTTTCGCCGAGAAAATTGGCGGGATTAGCATTCTAGAGTAAGTATATAATATATATTTCTATGGGAACCACTAATTACAGTTCAATAAAGTTTTGTTTCTGCAAGAACGTAGAAAAAAATCATTTAAAATCACACATTTTTCTAAAGACCCATCTCACTAGTAACACAATAAAAATTTTCGATTTGTCTCAGGTTTTTTATGAAACCAACGCACTGTATATGGCACTGACGTAGACGAGATAAAAAATCCGATTTCTGAGATTCCGTAACTCCAGATATTCAACAAATTATTCGCGTTCAGCTCATTTACTACGGTATTTATTCAACACAAAACGAAAACACCGTGAGTATCATTATTTGCATGTCTAATAGAACTCATAACTGGTAGACATTTTTTTGAATCGACTTAAATTACTTGATGCCTTTCCGGTAAACGTCAAATGCAAATCTATTTATAGAAGTGCAGAGCTATGATTATCTTGTGTTCTACACTCGAAAGGCTGTTATTTCTTTTTACGTAATTATAGTTGATGGCTTGTACAAGAATATGGAAAATATGTCTTAGTAGGGTACTGAGGAATGTTCTTTGCGCAGTGGCGGACTGGGATTACAGCGAATTGGACTAAAATATCATGTATGGAAAAGACTCTCAAAACTTACATACCAATCGATGTGTTCCTTTAATGATTATGTGATTGGGCTTCATTTTCATAGGTGGAATCTAAAAACACCAGAAATATATCACTATATTTTTCCAATGATCAAAGAGATCAGTCTTGCGCTACTATGATCTCCAATCCATTCAAAAAACGATTCTAAAGAAGATTCAAATAGGTTTTACTTAGGTTCTTGATTATCATGATTATAAAAAATATACATTTGTTTACAATAATTAATACTGGAGAGTTGGAGGATCATGCCGACTTAGTTTATGTATTTGAGGGCCTCAAAAACTACTATATTAATCCTTTATTTAGTCCAAGACTAATAATGTACATTTTTGAAAAAATAAAAAGTTTGCATATAGATAAAAACACTTCAACATATATCTTAAATCAAATCAAATCAAATATACTTTATTGTCTGAAGAACATAATTCTTATTGACAAAGTCACATAAAAGTGTTTCTACATATAAATACAATATATATTGTTATGATATTGAATTTTACAGTAGTAAATTGGTGAAACTTTGGAAACTTGATACTTAAAAAAAAACTGCTATAAAGTATTTATTTTTTAAATATTTTCATTTTTACAACTTTTACTATTTCAACTCAGCTCAGATGATCGGAAGTGTCTCATATGTGGTTTGATAAATCTTTGATGGGTTTCGGTTAGTTTCGTCCAATGCTGTATTACTTTCAGAAGTTGGAAGTCAAAAATCAAGTGACATTAAACTTCATTCATCTAAAAAATGTACACAATTGTTTATGAAACATGTTGTACTTTGGATACATGAAATATCAATTTATGCTATGACAAAAGGGAATAATTTTTTAGAGACATTTTGAAACATAAAAAAAAAAAATGTTATATTTAAATAAGAAAATGATAGATAATAGGCTGTTTTATAGTAAAATAGAAGTAATTTGTGTGGACAGTTATATTTGTATGAAATCAAGAAAGGGATTGGCGAAAAACAGAAATAATAAAATGAGGAGAGTTTCCCAGGTGATGAATAAAGAGAGATTTTTTTTTTGGATTTGAAGAGTAAAATGTTTTTTTGAAATTTTGATGAAAGAAAATCAGTTTCTTTTCAAAAAAACATATTAAAATGGAATAAGCAAATACTGAGTTAAAAACAAAGGTTGCAGAGTAAATATTGTACAAGAAAATATTTTCAAGATTGATAGATTGCCATTCACCTACATGAAAATAGATTCGGTAGCTGATTTGAGAAGCCAAACCAGATGAGTTCTTAACAATACACTTACATCAAGGTAAATAAGGTAGCCGATTTGAGAAGCAAAGGGAGCTGAGTTCCGTCTACCCACCACATAAGGTAGTACCCGTTTTTTTATTAACTTTCACTGTGTGTGTTGTGCACAAACAATATTTTCCAAGCAGGCAAGCACTGATCGCAAATACCAAATACCCTCCAGAACTTTATTTTGCTGCATGATCCCTTCATTGTGGTTAGTTTTTACATTCTATAGCCATAGACAATTATTTACGTCAGAACATTATCCCCTGTCATCCGTGTTTACGTTCTGTGACCTGTAATCATAGAACTGAGTGCGTTTCTTTGGTTCGATTCGTTATTACACAGGAGCGTTTATTTGCGCAATGCAGTAGACTTGTTAATTTAGAATTGTGGGAATATTATCATTTGAAATTTTGAAGAACTGTTATATTGTGATAACAAATTTATATTTTAAGGTAGTTATCTCCCAGGTTAGGATAATAATAAGAAGTTTTGAAATATTTTCATGTTTTGAAAAATCAGTTATGATTTATTGGTTTTAACTTCACATTAAAGTTATTCTATAAAAAAAAAATATTTTTATTGTTCAATTTCATAAATTGGTAATTTCATTGCCCAATTTTACAAATTGGTAATTTCATTGCCCAATTTTACAAATCGGTAATTTCATTGCCCATTGGAACCCGCTTATGAGAGAGAGATGTTTCTGCTCCAGGAACAATATACCGACTGAGCTGAAAAGAAATAAAAGGTAACAAAGGAAGGTATAAATAGCCAGGGAATATTTTTTCAATACTATAATTTTTCTATAAAAAAAAATATATTATACCACAATACTTTTACAAATCATAAAAATATATATATATATATATATATATATATATATATATACATACATACATACACATACATATACGCATACATACCATACATGCACAACAAACAGGTACAAAATAAATAATGAATTAAAAACAACATATTATGCGCAAAAGTAAATAAAATAGAATTGGTACGATACAGGTAAATAAAATAGATTAAAATACATCAATTACAATTACAAGCAGACAGTAAAAAACATATCAGTCAACAATTAAAATAACAATAGAACGTAGGTAGCAAATCTGGGATGAGATTCTGTGAGCCATAGAATTCTACTTTTCATTATGGTTGAATTCCCGGGAGAGACAGAGAAATAACTGTCGACTATAGAATTATATGGCTCACATAATCTCACCCATGCATTTTTCAATTCGTCAGGAAGGTCATTAAAGTTACTCAACCCTTTGAAAAAGACTGAATTTTGAGATTTCTTCGTTTTAACAGGCTCAATGAATATATTATTTCTAGATCTGGTGTTATAATTATGGTGTTCAAAAACGGAGGATATTTTTTTCCGTCAGATAAGTTGGGGCATCAACTGTTCTTTATTTTGAAAACAAAAATGAAAATAACTTGGGTAGAACAATAGTTGTAAAAATAGTACATGCAATTGTGTCCATATAAAATAATAGTACCAAAATTGTTAGAATCTATAGTTTCAGTTGTTATTTCTCAATGGAAAATCTGGTATACCTCCCTGAAAGGAAAGGACTACTTTTCCTCCTTCTATCACCTGAACAGTAATTTAAGTATCTTGCACCAACTTTTTTGAAGAATAAATTTTCTGACATGTGAATAATAAAAATGTTTCCATGTCATGCAATCTTTTTGATATACACTGTATGTGTCTTAAACCTACCATACCAAACAATCATTTGCAGATCTCAAAAAATATTATTTCACACAGACGTTTTAGGAACAAATTGATTTGTTTGTAAGTTTTGGAAGTAGTTTCCATACAAGATAGTTTGGTCCAATTCCTTTCCAGTCCCAGTTTTTTTTTCTCCAAATATTGATTAATGTCTATCAATCAATCAATCACTCAAAATATCCTTTATTGTCTGAAGATTTACAGCTTATTGACAAAGTCTTGAAAAAATATGAATAAAATAAAATAAAGCATAGGTATACAGGGTGTTTCTTAAGTACGTGTAGAAACTTCAAGAGCATGTTGCTTACGTCGAAATAGGAAAAAAGTTTCCATAAACACATGTTCGCAAGTTATTCGTTTCTAAGATACAGAGTGTCAAAGTTTAATTATTATATTTGTTTTTTTGTGAATAAATGCCAAAATATTTTTGATATTCGAGTAAAGTTTGGCATCTGGGATGATTTTTCAATGACAAAATCAAATTTTGTGTTAATTGTGAAAAAACTAATTTCTAATTGAATTTATTTTGAATTGAAAAATCTTGTCATTCAAAATCACTTGCATCGATTATTTCAAATCTCAATAACTCGAAAACAGTGACCTCTACCAAGAATATATTTGTTACACAAACTAAAAAATAAAAATTCCCAGATACCAAACTTTACCCAAATATCAAAATTACTTTGAAATTATTCACAAAAAATAATAATAAGAATTCATCTTTGACACTCTGTATCTCAGAAACGAATAACTTGTGGACATATGTATACATATATATATATATATATATATATATACAAAGCAGGAAATTTTTTTTTGGGTATAGCAGCAAGCAAAACGTGTACTCTTTTAACACTATATTTCCGATATTTCAACAGTGAATACTGTCATCTTCAGGGAAGCTACAAGTAACAAGCAAAATTGTACGATTAATGGAAAGAAAACTTTGAAGAAGAACCACTTACTGTGTTGATGAGAATGATTGCTATGGATGTAATATTAAAAATTATAGACAACATGTCATGTAAGTCACATGTGACAAAGATGAACAAAACACATTAAAATACGTCAAACAATAAAAATATTAATATTAAGTCATTGTTATAAAATTTGTTTAAACATTTATTTGAATTATCTCCACACGTGGAGAGATTCAAATGTAACATAAGAAATTTGGTTAGGATTATTCGACAACAGACAGTTGACATTATTGACATTAGATGTCAGACACTTTTGAAGTGTGACACGAAACCACGAATTGGCCGCTGCTAGTGGGTGAAATTACTTTGTTACTTGTAGCTTCCCTGAAGATGACAGTATTCACTGTTGAAATATCGGAAATATAGTGTTAAAAGAGTACACGTTTTGCTTGCTGCTATACCCAAAAAAAATTTCCTGCTTTGTATCCTAACTAGTCAGCAAAGACTACCCTTCTACTATATATATATATATATATATATATATGTTCCAGTGACTGTAAAACAGTCGAAAACAATCCTTTAGGAACTCACTATACCTTTGTATAGATTGTATGGCATATGTCCGACAGAAAACAACTACTTCTCTGGCTAATACCTCGACAGATATTGAATTATATCTGTCAGACATATGTGCAAAGATCCTTACTTTGAAGGAACAACTTTGCAAGAGCTCTCAGAGACAGACAGCAGGACACCGCCTGATCCAAACAAGGAACCAACTGCAGACCGGTTTCGGGATGAAATCCCTCATCAGTGCAGTCCTGGTTATCACGGTTGTATACACGCGGGTGCCCGTCATCGTTCGCCGGGATGAACACTGCAATCGCTTACAGGATCCACCACGGCAACAGATTAGAGAGCGCTCCAGAAGGACATTTCGGATGCGAAATGGTATATGCTGAATACTTGTTTCAAGGAGCAATAAATGTTCCAGTGACTGTAAAACAGTCGAAAACAATCCTTTAGGAACTCACTATACCTTTGTATAGATTGTATGGCATATGTCCGACAGAAAACAACTACTTCTCTGGCTAATACCTCGACAGATATTGAATTATATCTGTCAGACATATGTGCAAAGATACTTACTTTGAAGGAACAACTTTGCAAGAGCTCTCAGAGACAGACAGCAGGACACCGCCTGATCCAAACAAGGAACCAACTGCAGACCGGTTTCGGGATGAAGTCCCTCATCAGTGCAGTCCTGGTTATCACGGTTGTATACACGCGGGGGCCCGGTGCCCGTCATCGTTCGCCGGGATGAAAAAAGTTATTACATCCCTCCAGAGTGAAGTGCATTTCCTCCCTGGGATTTCAATCAATCGACTATCCGCGGGAGGAAAAGAACCCTTTCCTCTCTGGACATGTAAATTATTTCATGGTGATCACATGATTACATTTTCTATTTATTAGTATTCAGAAAACAACTTCTAATTACCAACATAATCTGACGGATCACAGAAAGAGAGGTCAACGAAAAATACTAATTTTAATTTTGTCTTGTTTATGACTAGGGTGTACGACCATTCTTCGTAATTGTAGAAAGGTAGATACTTACAATCATGAAGTTCAGCAGAAGCATTGTTTATATAGAAGTAAGATAGTTAGTCAATGCCTGTGTAATTGGTGTTGGTCGCAAACGCGAGTGTCATCTAGCGTGATTAGTTACAAACATGAATATTTGACGTCATTTTAATGCAGGTTTCTTCAAAAAACCCTTATTTTAATGCTTTTCCATTGTTTTAATCAAGTTACGACATGACTTGGAGGCCAGATCACTGAAGTTACGACATGACTTGGATGCGAGCTCACTATCGCCATCTACATGTCGCATCCATTTTGATCCAATTATAGTCCCATAAGGTTGACTAACTATCTTCTATATAAACAATGGCAGAAGCTATTCGAACGACCTTGTCTTGGAAACCGTGAGAGATACCAAGAAATACTAGATTATCTTTGCAGATTTTTTTTTATAGGATTAGTATTCTCAGAAATGTATTACAGAAACCAGAGCATTCGCCAAACCATAAACTCTCTTTGTTGTCGCCAATGCTTCAGAGCATTCACCATTATACAGCGTATTCTATGTATCTCTAGCTTCGGACACGTCTTGATATCGGACAAATGGTTTTTGAAAAAGAATCGACTAGTTTCAACTTGACTTGACACTCTCCATGAATTCGTAAGCGGCAGTCTCCGTTGATTTACCCGCGTGGAATCCATGTTGGCGACGGGAGAATATTTAATGACTAGTCAAAATATCAGCAATTCTAACAATACGAACGTTCAAAAATATTGGAAATGGTATTCTGAATTGTCACCTGTCTATAATTATCCAAAGAGGTACGATCGTTTTTTTATGTTTAGGTATATTGCCCATCATCAAATGACAAGTTAATTAAGTAAGCTAGAGGTTCATTTATACGATATTATTCGTCCATGAGAGGTTCAGCAAAAATCTCCTTCAGAGTTTTTAATTAACATTTCTAAAATAAATGCTCGTTCCGATATTTCTCAAGTCTCAAGTTTTTTTATGTTTTTGTGACTTTAACAATCTTTTTTTTTATTGGTGCCCCATTTTACCTATTTTAAGCACGCCTCAGCTTGTTTAAATCGAACTTCAAAAATCGTGCGTGTTTGAAAGACCTTTTTATCTATTTATTTATTTAATTAATACATAGGTTACCCAACAGGAAGAGCCCAATTACAGGATAACACACAATTACAATAAAAAGTTACAGTTGTGGAATCATTAATGTAAAACTAAGTCTACTAAGACTACAAATCTAAAATAATTTTTTTAACTCGTTTAAGTAAGCATAATGCAAGTTGTTAAGAGTGTTTTCAGGTTCTTTTTGAAACAGTTCACACTGAGTGTAAAAATGTCCAAGTCATCAGATAACATGGTGTTAAATGTAACTGTACATCTAATCATTGGAGAGTTACCAAAATAATTTGTGGAAAAATAAGGGGTAAAAAATAGTTGTCTAGGACGAATATTATATGGGGAACAGTTCAGTGAAAAGAGAGTTGAACATTCATTGCAATCAATGAGATTATTGAATATTTTGTAAATGAAATATATGTCATTAAAGTCACGCAAGAGATAGGCTCACGAGCTTGTAGAAAATTAGGTTACTTTCATATGGAAAATAGTGCCTATATCTGAAAAATCTATAATTTATAATATTGATTTCTTCTGCACAAACTCCAATCTCTTTATATATTTTTGACCATCGGAGACGATCCATCAAGTACAGTGGAAGTGAGATAAAACTGGGAGGGTGAACAAACTTCCAGTCTAACTCCGCCAAAAATAATCTTTATTGAAGATACTGTGTATGTAGTCCGAAGACTAACAGGCAGATACCATGCAGTCGGAAGACTTACATCAATAGATAGGACATGTTTCGAAGGATTAATCCTTCATCTTCAGGAAAATAGGGGTTGATTACAAGTTGATCATTTACTTTTACCCCCCTTTTTACTTTTATTTAAATCAACTTGTAATCAACCCTTATTTTGCTGAAGATGAAGGATTAATCCTTCGAAACATGTCCTATCTATTGATGTAAGTCTTCCGACTGCATGGTATCTGCCTGTTGTTAGTCTTCGGACTACACAGTATCTTCAATAAAGATTATTTTTGGTGGAGTTAGACTGAAAGTTTGCTCACCCTCCCAGATATATTTTTGATTTGATGGGTTCCAAACTACACTACAGTATTCAAGGATAGGCTTTATCAAAGTATTGAACATAATCAAGAGGCCTAAGATGTCCGGAGGACTGCTCATTGCTAATATCCTATACAATAGGAAAAGTTGGGTCGATAATCCATCAGAAAACAACTACTTTCCAGGCTAATGCCACGACGAACATTGAATTACATCTGATGCAGAGTTCCTACAAGGTTATCTCTGCAATTGCTTGGTTGCATGGGAATGTTCATCGAAACATTCGGACCACCCATATATCGATTTCGGAGTGTTGCTCCTCATCAGTATAGGGTAGGTCTAGCAGTCAATAACTAATGACTGCAACGAATGAATCGACAACCAAACCCATTTAAAGACCGAAACTGAGATCGCGCCCGCACAGTGGATTAACTCCAAACTGGGAGCGCCATCCCAGCGCCGGAAGCCCAACCAAGTAATACCCATGAACTACGATCGTCAAGACCGTATATAAAACGGAAAAGAAAACTGTACGTCACAATGAGCTTATGACAAGAGGCATAAGATGTCCGGAGGACTGCTCATTGCTAATATCCTATACAATAGGAAAATAGGAATTTTGAACATAATCAGTAAAAACGAAGAATTTCTAAAATCCCTGGTATTTATTGATATGAAACCGAGGGTTCTCAGTGACTTCCTAACAATTTTATCAATATGACTGTCAAAGGTCAATTTGGTATCCAAAGTTACACCTAAATCCACTATCTCAGAGAAAGACAGTTTGTCATTGTCAATCTTGAGCGAAGACATGTGTGAATTCGGGCTACGGGTAAATATGATTTGACTACATTTCTTAATATTCAGTGAAAATTTATTTATTTTACAATAATCAGAGAACCGATCGAAATCCTCCTGTATTTCATTATAGTCTGCAAGAGAATTTAAAGGACTGAAAATTTTCATATCATCGGCATATAATGAGATATTGGGTGATGGAAGCATTTCTCCACGTCACTCAAATAAATACTGAATAGTAGTGGTCCCAGATATGAGCCCCGGGGGACTCCTGAGGTGACAGGCAACATGCTAGACTCTGTATTATTCAGTGCTACGTACTGGTATCTATCCTGAACATATGAGGTGAGAAGCCCCAGCAAGTAACCCTGTACACCGAAATTTCTGAGCCTTATTAATAATGTAGGATGATGAACCTTGTCAAAAGCCTTTAAAAAATCAGTGTACACAGCACACGTTGAGATTCCCTTCTCCATATTTTGTACATAGGGTACGAAATCTTGTTTAATACATCTTTTGATATTTTTCCTTAATGTTGAGAAGAGTTGATAATCATCTGCATTCCTATGCTTTTTCCACTTATTATGAGTCCGATTTTTCGCACATATCATCTTGGTTCTCTTTGCAAACCAATGTGGATAGGAGCCTTTAGTGATAATTTTATTAGGAACGAACTACTCGACAACATCATTCGGAACATTGTAGAACTTTTGAACGCTCACGTCGATATCAGAATGATGAGAATATTATTCCAATTGACGTTATCGAGAGAAGTGTTAATCGATCGTAGTTGGCTTATTTGTATAACAATTTTCTATAGTTATTGTTTGATAATAATTTTTGTGTAGACAGTATGAGTACAGCTTCCAAAAATTTGTGATGTGAATCCTCTTTAACAAACGGATAATTGCAATGTGTCACCAACATATCAATTTTGGGAGACATTAGCAGGTCTAGTACCTGTTAGATTGGCTGGTTTGATGGCGGTGGAAAACTAGGAATACCAAAGAGCAATTTTATAACTTGTTTAATATATTAATAACCCAAGATAGAACGCTAGACATTTCGTCCGACATCATCAACATAAAAAAAACATAAGAGACAGAAGACAGAATATTTACAATGTTGCAAACTTTTAACATTGTTACCAATATAACAAAAATGAAGAAATATGCTACCAACTTAAAACTACAATAAGGAACACTAGAGTTACTTGTGGAACGACATAGA
Source organism: Chrysolina oricalcia (assembly GCA_944452925.2). Classification (NCBI taxonomy): domain Eukaryota; kingdom Metazoa; phylum Arthropoda; class Insecta; order Coleoptera; family Chrysomelidae; genus Chrysolina; species Chrysolina oricalcia. The sequence goes on along the minus strand of OX101811.2, from coordinate 13,656,711 downwards.
TTTCCAACAGTACCCTACCATTGACATTTCTTACATGGTTGTATTGTTTCAGTTGTAACAGAGAGAAATAATTAATGAAATATTCTCTCATGGCGATGGGGTATACTTTAATATACTATTTTAGCTTATTTCCAAGTCAACCCTGGATTTTTAAATAGAAACGTATCTTTTTTATCAGATTTTACTTCTACGGAAACAATATGTAAGTAACACTTTCGCATCCGATTGAAATCAAGCAAAATAAATGGGTTATGACAATAAAATAACATCGAACATAAGAATTTTATAATAAAATAAAATTTTGTTACGTTTTCAAAAGAGGTGACAAAAATATGATTGAAAATTACAGATCATTTGTTACAATCGTAACTTTAGTTAACTATTGGAAATAGTGATGATGTTTTATTTGCGCATGTCAGATTGTAGAAAATCAGCATGAATTATTTGAGGAAGTACGGTATCTTTCCCCCATGTTAAGCAGAAGAGTGCGTAAAACTACCAATGAGTTAGGATCAAGCTACAAGCGCAATAAAAAGTCTTATACAGTGTGTCCCACTTACCATGCTCACCATGGGTATCTTTTTAATGGTAAGAGATACAAGGTCGGTTAAATGACACCAAACGTGGAGTTTATCAAGGCCAACAATAATGTGAAGAAATATTTTGATAAAATCTATTCGTTTTTGTTTTATACACAAATAACAGATTTTGATCATTTTCATGACTCTTGCACGTGAATTTTGACCCACTTCTGGCGGTCCTAATAACTTGGAATTTGGCAGATGTTCATAATTCCGGTGACAATGCACTATGGAATTTTTATTGAAATAAAAGATAAAAAATTGCGGCTCCTACAATATGGCGGACGAGATTTGTGATTATGGTCCGATTCCATTCAAAATTGGTATGTGGGAGTTTTTGAGGTCGGAGATCATGATTTTTTTGTTAAAATTTATAAATTCAAGATGGCGACTTCAAAATTGTTCTTGTTTTTATATAAATGACGATAACTCCGTTGTTATCAACAAAAAACTATTAAGGTGACATATCATCTGAAAGAGAAAAAAAAGGTATTCATAACTAAGTCATAGCACCCAAGTAACAATTTAAATGTTATTTGGATTTATCCTAGTTTTATGAAAGTTTTATGAAGGTTAGGTAATGCCCAATTTGATTTATGCAGGTCATATATTATTCCTAATACGCTACCAGAGCAAACAGATTTATGAATCAGTTTCAAAACACTCCTGAAGGCTATAAGATAAAACTATTAAGCATTTAAGTATATTTGTTTTTATGATGGTTTTACAATGGCTTATACACATACACGATAAATCTTTTTGGTATTAAAATAATCCACATAGAAACTTAGTTTTGTTATGGTTTTATAGCACTCCTCAAGTCCATGCAATGGTTCTGTAATAAAACTCACGATGAGGTTTTATCAAGGTTTTGAGATGTACTCTCGAGAACCGCTATAAAATCAAAGCATAAAACTATTTCTACTTAAATGCTAGTAGCTCCCCCTAACCGGTAATAAATAAATCATATTGGGTAAAGATAACTGGAAAAAATAATTAGTAATTAAACGTTTCACAAGACTAAGACACCAAATACTTATCACGGGAGTATAGACACTGAGTATACTGACCACGTCGATCACGAAAAGACGAATGTCAGGAGGGATTGACAATTGACAGTCGAAATATTTTGGAAATTGGATTAAATAATACCAAACGTACTTTTTTAGGATAAAATGGTTTTAAAATGGTTTATTTTGAGGAGAAACGACTTTATGACGGCAACATGTGCAGCTAAATAGAATAAAGGTAGGGTAGCCATATTTTATTACAACCAGAGGGAACAACTAAAGAGATCCTAATTTCAATTCATGTTTCTTGCAATTTGGTGTGTATGACGGAAAGGAAATACACAATTATTGGTATTCATTTGTATTTAGATATAGTACAAATCATTCCGGGAAAGATTTGAGTCAAAATATTTTTTTAATTTTATGTGGTATTTTCTTTATTTTCTTAATTTCGCGTTGTTATTGGGGCACGTTGCAGATTTACCACCTAAATGATGTCATTTTGTCCAAAAAATTTCATTCGCAGATGATATTAGACATTTCACGTTGTTGAATACCAATATATTCTTCATATATCACTGCCAGGACGCCATCATTATATTTTTGCTTGTAAATTAGTCGCCCTATTTTTCGCAACTGAAGAATTAGATTAATTTAAGTCCGTTTTGGCTGTAGTTATTTATGGAATATTTTCTAACCTCAATTAATGACATACAGGTTTATAATAGCCCCATGATTTGGTTTTATAATGATCCTCAGGAGGTTATTAAGAATCCTGCGAATAAGGCAAGCAGGTTTTATGCTTGCATTTCAAAATAGCCCTGAGAACCTTCATAGGAGTGGGCCCTCGTAGATTTATAGCAGCTTTAAGGAGATTTTATGGATGTCGTTACAGCAAAACAGTTTTATCGATGCTGTGATTGTTATGGTCTTCAGAACCTTCTGAGGGCTATCACAAAACTGAAATTGTTACTTGGGAGTGAGCTATGACCTACGTTTGAAAAATAAAAGTTGGTGCTGATATCTCAAATTCTAGAAGAGTTGGCATGAATTTCATATTTTTTCGAAATCTCATTAAAAAACTGCCATGAGAATGTGAAATTCCTATTCAAATATTTTCATAAATAAAGAACGATAAAGACGAGACATGAAAATGATCAAAATCTGTTTTTTACGTATAAAACAAAAACGAATAGATATTATCAAAATATTTTTTCACATTATAGTTGGCCTTGATAAACTCCACATTTGGTGTCATTTAACCGACCTCGTATCTCTCACCATTAAAAAGATACCCAATGTGAGCATGATAAGTGGGACACACTGTATACTGTCACAAGCGAAAAAAAATTTTTGCTCTATGCGAGAAAAATCTTTTATTTTTGTACGATTTTTTAAATATCGTGTCAATGAAATCCGGAAAATAAATAATTCCACTCATTCTCATTATAATGTGAATATATTTAATCATCGTTCATTCACATTAAAAGATACTACACGTAAAAACTGTAAACCGGAATAATTCTATTCAAATTGATTTTCAGCACACAAACTGAATCGCATATGGCAGACTATGCAACTAATATATCAGCACCCCACTTTGGGTATGCAACCAAGAATACAGATCCATTGCAAGCGGTGTAGTATAAGACAAAGCTCTCGACTACGTATTGACCAACATAAACACAATATTTATTTTCCTTCAACTTTCAAATGCTGCTATACGCGGTTATCGGATTCTCTATACAGGGTGGCTCATTAGTGTGTGGAAGTACAAAATGTTGCTTGTCATGGGAAATATGTTTCGAATATACAGTTTAAGTAGTTGCGTATTTCGAAAATACTGCATACGAAGGGTGTTTATTAACAGTGAGGCAACTTGAAATTTAAGTTTTTTAAACGAGTCAATTTCACAAAGATTAATCTAAGCAAAATAAATTAATAGAGTAAATAAATGGTAGTTTCATTTTTCGAAAATTAAAAGAGAGAATAAAGATAAATTCTACTTTTCAAAAAAATTAACATCACAATTTATTTTACAATTTACAATATAATGTACAATATAATGTACAATGTAATACAATGTAATACAATGTAATGTACAATGTAATACAGTATAATGATTATAGTGATAATAAAGTAGATTACAATTTGATGTAGTTGGATACTCAATTTGCAATGAACAGATATTTAGTACAATTTATATAATTTACCTAACAAATTAGCACGTAGATGGAAAGGACATTTGTGTATGCATAATAATAACATAAATAATGTATTCTAAATACTAGAAATGATTTAAAGAGAAACATTCTCAATTGAAAATTGAATCAATACATGACTCCTCTGGAAATGGGGAAGTAGTTGTTTTCTGTTAGATATTACAAAAAAGTAATTTCAATTTTATCTTAGGGTTTTTTTTTCCATTTCCAGAAGAGTCATGTATTGATTCAATTTTCAATTGAGAATGTTTCTCTTTAAAACATGAATCCCTTCCAAGAGAGGTAATCTTGTACGATGGAAAACAGCGACTAAATTCCAACTTTCAGTCGCAGATGATTCCACAACTGACTTTATGAACATCCTGTTCATATTTTCAATGAAATCAACACTAGAAATGATGTTTTTCAAATAGTAAAACAGTGCCTAGCTATCATTATTTTCGACAAATAAACTCATAAGATAGGGAAAATTGTGTCGTCACAGATGAGCAGATAAGTAGTTGATTATGAGAAAAGTTTGCATTGGATCGAGAACATTTTCATGTTTCTCATATTTGGCATCATAAAAACTTTTTAATTGGAATTAAAGCTATATTTAAGGACAACAAGAGTGAGTCGAAATCTCGGTATTGTCTTATTATTATTTATTTTAACTATTTGTATACAAGATTTCGCGAATGTATTTGCGTTTTTGCACTTCAATTTTGTTTTATTTATATGTTTTTTTTATTTATATTATTTTTTTTATATTGTGCGTATGTCTATATGTATATAACTATATAGACGGTATCAGACAATTTTTTTCTGTTGTATTTTTCAGTGCAATAAGCTGAATGACAGTTTTTTGAAGTTTGTGAAATGACTAATGAAATGCAATAGGTAACTTGCTACAAATGTATTTTTACATAACGTAGTCAAATAAATATTTATCTATCTATCTATCTATTATTGTACAGTACGATGCAACTGTATGGAATAAATTCATTATTTCTGAATACAAACATATTTTGGAAAATTCCTCGAACACGTCTAGTTTCTTTTCCGATTGGCCAATTTTTGAACTCCACCCAAAAAATTTCTTCAGTGATATTTTTGAATGGGACACCCAGTATATTTTTCCATATTTGGTTAGGGATCATCATTACAAAACCAACGGCTGCGGAGATATGAGCAAAAAACGTCTCCAATGAGTGCGACAATGATTGCCCATTGAGTGTGACAGAGACTTTTGACCTTCCAAATCGTGTGGAGTCTCAGTCATACTCATTGGACGAGGAACTTTTTTGCCCATATCTCCGCAGCCGTTTGACATAATCCCATCAAACCTGGTATCACTGGATTTGTAATGACGACCCCTAACCAAATATGGATAAATACACTGGGTGTCCCATTTAAAAATATCACTAATATCATTTCCACTCTAATGCGGATATATATTTAGGGTGGGGTTCAAAAATTGGCAAATCGGAAAAGAAAATCGACGTGTTCGAGGAATTTTCCAAAAATGTTTATATTCGGAAATTAATACAAAATTTGTCGCTCAAACCTTCTAAAACTGCCGGTTTTTTAAATGTGCAATAAAAAATTGTTTTACCTTAAGTACGCTAAGACATCACACTATAATTTAAACGAGATTGTACTTTTAAAAAAGCTGAAAATTAGCAGAGAGAAACGACTGGAAAACATTTTCAGTGCAGTATTTATGACAGAAAATTATTAAAACTTTGATGACAATATTTCAAATTACAAATTAATTAATGTTTCTTTATACGTCCCTAATGGACCTTTCCACGACATATGAGAGAACACTGTAATTAGAAAGTGTATACGCTAATATCACTCGGAAATTTTTATTCATTTTTTCTTACAGCTAGTTTCTTTATAATCGGAAGAAAATTGATTTCGTGACGTCACGTTCATCAAAACTAGACTTGGCAACGTTGTAAAAGTTGTGCACCGTGGAATCTCAAATTCTGATTTGAATATAATGTGTCGTATGAATGTTGCCATTTGATACCAGATGGGTTCGTTCGTCTGTTTCACGGAGCATCAATAAGAATCGTTTGTCTCTGTTTAACTCGTTTGCCTACTTTAATATTTAATACAATTAATTAGAGCAGTTCCATCAAATATGCATGCTGCAAACGAACAGGCCCTACTTGATTTCTTTTTTGAGGTTAATGCGGTTTTCAAAGTTTTGAAATGTTTTTGTTGTTTGTGCAATCCCTGCAATAACTGTGAACATGTCGAAAAGGTGCTTCGTACCTGGTTGTCTGAACACCAGTGAATATTGTAATAAACAATTTTTTATGCTCCTAAATACCTATGAAGCGCATTGTAAAATGTGGTTCGAAGCAATGAATAAACCTTGAGAAAAAGCGGAAATATAATTGTTTTTGTGAAGAACATTTCCAACTGAATATTACTGTATTCAAGCAGCGTTCAAGGAACGATTTTAAATGTTAGTCATTGCAAAAAATAAATTCATATTTGTTAAATAGAAAGAGTCAATCATCTCCTAATCTATCCTCGGTAAATTATCCGAACTTCCCTTCACGAAGTCTTTCCATATTCGGATGATGTTATGCAATAATGGGTCAAGCCACAGTCAGCTAGTTTAGTAAAAAATATGAAAATAGTTTAGCAGATCATGGAATGATGGAATGTGGCTTAATACTATCGTCAGAGGATGGAGCCCCTTACAATTGCGGGTTGAATCATTTTCGTTTATTGTAGAATAACACTTTGGCGATTCCAATGACTGATAGCTCAAATATTAAAAAATGTGGTTCGACTCGTTGTTGCATAACACCGTCCATTTAATACACAAATAAATTCACACCAGATCGATCATAATAAATAACACCTCGCTAGAGTATTAATTAATGTATCAGTTAAATGTCGAATGTAAAAAAAAACAAACACTAACCTCAAATCTCAAGATCACTTTTGTTGCATGAGAACTGTCACAATGATTTGCGGTGTTGTCAATGCTCGATCTTCATCGAAAGGATGGTCCGTTCAGGAAATTTGAAAGTTACAAATACAATAAAAAGTAGCTAATATGTGGATTTTTTTAATGAGTTGATACCAAGCTAGAATCTATATTTTTGAGGAGAACGGTATTGAATGTTTCGGAACATGGATTATGGTGGGGGTTGTTTCCGATGAACGTGACGTCAGCGGCACACTTTCAAATGAGATATCCTTCAAAATGAAAAAAATATAGTGGAACTCTTTGTTAAATGGACGTTTCAGACTAGAATCTATCGATTTAAAAGAGTTTTGCAATTTATTTTTCATAAATGTAAAGGTCCATTCTGTTTTTCATATTCTCCTTATTTATGGAGGTTTTCTTATAAGCTCAATTTTAACGTTGCCCCACATTTAAAAAATCCAATTTTTTTAAGTTCTATTAGCGAGGAGGCCACTTCAAAGGAACTTTTCTACCTATCCGTCTTCTGGGAAAATAAGTAGTTTTGATATGACTAGGTAAATGATTACTGTAAATCAAGCCACTTTGGTTATTTCCAATTATGCCGCCCTATGTACACTTATTGACCACTTTGTCTCAGTGGTAGTTCGAAAGCAATGTGGATTTTTGGTTAAATGATAATGGAAATTACGTCTATGAATAATATCCCATTTTTATGAAATGTTGCTTCATCGGAAAATAAAATAAGTGTGGTTAAAAAATCGCTCTATTGTAACTACTCTTTGGGAAATCATCATTTAACTGAGGTAAAATGTAAACGGTGCGGATGAAACTACAGAAAAATTTGACGTATAGATTAACCAACTTTCTTTTTTAACTCTGCAGTTGTAGATTGAAAGCTTATAACTTATGCAAGCATATGGCAATTCCATTTTATTTTAGTTGAATAATAAAAAACGTCCCATTATAATGCTCACGAACCCATAGAAAATGAAACAAGTAGTTCCCTTTGAAATAATATCTAACGACGTCTCTGAAAATTTCGCCATTTGAAAACCAATACGTGTTTCAGAATATTTCTTCACAGCGCATCAACTAGGAAATGTTGAAATTTCTCTACTGCACCCGCAGTGTGAATAATGATCCTGTTGGGTAGACAACCAGATATACAGAAGTATGTATCAGGTGAGGTGTAACTTTAAACGTAGAAGTAGCCATCAGGTTAGTTGGCGGTGTTCAATATTTATGATTGCTCTTTCACTCTCCGCATCGAAGATAAGAAAGGAAAAACAACCTCGTTCAGATCTTTCTCTTTAGAATTTCTGACTCCATTACAATAATTAATAATTACTTCACAACCGATCAATCGGCATTATGAAAAACTATCACTACTCACTACTAAAGAGTAATCCAATTCTTTACATTGAAACTCCACTTTGAGGATGGACTACTTCCTTCATATGACGTTCAAGATTGCTATACAAAAACTTCCAGTTTCTTCATCGATGAAGGTCGTATATCCGAGAAAGGATAAAAATGAAAACATAACACGAACACATTTTATAGAATAGCTCCTTTGTTAAGCATTCAGAATGTTATATTTGTGATAATATTGTTAAAATTATCTTGAAACACTTATTATCTCACCAAAACCCACAAGCCGAACAAATGTTATTTTATTATTACAGAATTACTCATCATATTTCCGTATTTTTTGGATCTTATCGCTATTGACATTTCTGAAATAGTGAATGATGTCTCAAAATCAAAAATTTTAGGGCCGTTTCAGACAGTTTTCTTTTGTTTGTAGCGCCTTCATTATTAGAAGCAAGAAAATGCATTCAAGAACTGTTCCTCTGTTTCAAATTACATTCGATATGGTTCACTTTAATTTTCAATACGTTTCTTTCTGCGAAGGCCACCTTCACACCTCGTAAATGTGCATTATTAACGCTTCATTTGTGACACTGTTTAGAGTCCATAAAAATGCACGTTAAAATACTAATCAGATGATAATAAAGTGAATTGGCAAAAGTAAAACCATATTTCTTTTCTGTTACACAACATTGTTGTACAAACGTTTTAATTATATAGGCCGTGGTGGTCGTGATGGGAGAGCTTCTCAAGCATAGGTGCGTGGGTTCGAATCCCAGCGCGTTCACCGGTCGTGCATTCTTGCATTCATTAAATCCTATAAAATCAACTTTTCATATTGTTTGACACAGACTATTTTCAAATTGGTCGATTTCAGAACAATAAATTCATTAATATATTTTTTTTCGTTTCTGAATTAAATGTAGATCATGATAAAAAAAATTGTCTTTCACATGAGAATGTCCAGTTACGTTTAGACCTTTCGTTCGTTAGTATTAAGGCCATATTTTAAACATGGCTGAATAAAAATAAATAGATTTTAAAATAAATTATCCTAATTTCCAGCCTGATGCGTAGAATACAATTTTTTAATGTTTGAAGTCTTCCTTCAAAATGTCATAATTATCTCACATTAATCGTTTGAAAATATTTTTTCTAGCATCAGAAATCATTGATAAATCATTTATATTCAAATTATTGAAATGCAAAAAAAGTTTAATGATTGCTTTTCCGATTTTGAATTTTTTCAACTTCGCGCTTGAATTTATATACGCACACACCTGTCTGTCCCTATTGTTTAGAGCAAAGCAGTAATATTACACTCACAACATTTAAAAAATAATTTTGTAATAAAGGAGTGTTTTTTATATAAATCGAATAAAGGTGCATTGATAAAATGACAATTCAGATGCTGAAAGTGATAATGAGGAAGATTACTTCGAAATTAATGACAAAAATGGTGAAGCACCGATGACATGAATGCGATGACGATGAGAAAAATTATTTTTTTTTTATATTTTTTTTATTTTCTGCATTTACTTTTTTTGAATTAAATTGTTTGCATTATTCAATAAAATAGATTACTATATTGAAGTATAAGTGGATAATAATGATAATAGAAAAAGACATGAAAACAATTAAAAACTGGTTTGATCACAAAGTCCTCACCATCAATTTTGATAAAACGTATTTCATCCCCTTCTCATGCTACAAGAACTCGAAACCCGAATATAATTCTAGAATGATAGATCGATGAACATCGGGAAGTAAAAGGAACTGAAACGATTAAATATCTAGGCATAACAGTAGATAAACATCTCAGATGGAACGCGCACATTTTGAAGCTATGTGGTACATTGAGAAGCATTTTGTATCGCTTCAAGTTTCTCGGAAAATTCTTCGATAACAAAACTATCTTAAAATGATTTATCATGCGCTAGTTGAATCCAGAACCACATATGGTATAATAGGCTGGGGTAGTGCTTTAAAATAGCATATCAAGAATTTAGAAGTGCTTCAAAGAACATTAATGAAAATTATGCTCCACAAACCAAATCGATACTCTTCTGAATCTTTATATTCCGAATCGAAGGTATTTGATATTCGACAGCATTATTTTTGCAAAGTAGCCTGCTTTGCATTCAAACAGAAATCTTACCTTTCCAAACTCGAATATACATACCATACGAGAAGGAAATCAGAGCATTTTAGAACACCATTTGCCTCAGAGTTGTTATACTCATTTAGTTCAACGATTCTTTAACTTCCTTCCTCCGGAAATAAAAAGTATAATAATGTATAATAATTTTGTGAAAAATCTCAAAAAATACTTACTTGACACAAAGAGGCTGGAAATTCATAGTTTGATAAAATAAAAAAGAAAAACAAAAAAACAAAAAAAGGTTATTTATGCATTTATACAATATACCACATTTTAAGTGCGGCTTTTCTACACATAATTTTTCCATGCCTGACGTTTATTAATCAATTTTGTTGTTCACTTTGACGCGTCAGACCGTAAAATCAAAAAGCAATCTTTGTCAGAAAATGTGAAAACTTGATTTAATGATTGGATCTTGAGAAAATCAGCTGGTTATCAATACATTTTCCTACAGTCGTTTTTGAGTAAGTCAGAATTTTCGACTTCGATTGTGAACTTTATGTTTTTGTGATTATTAATATTTTTAAGAAAAACATCTAATTTTCTATGGGTACTTGTAAAACATACCAAAACATAACAATAAAAAAAAATACTTTATTGAATCATGTTTATGGATCAAATACTCTAGGTTGTCCATGAAAACTTCCGCATGTAGGAAAATTCCTAGAATTAAACCTTTTGAGGAAGAATAGATTTTTTCTGAAATCGTTCAAGAATGCCCACTTTCTCGGAGCAACTTCAGGCCTCAAAATACACTAATCTAGTATTTTAGTCCGTTGCTAAGCAACGAACTTTCCCGGACCGTTTTCGGACCTAAACGGTACGGGAATAGTAATTTACGTAACAAGTCCGGAAAATACTGTTTTTTTGGACGAGTAGACCAAATTCTAGGACGAGCGTCAGCGAGTCCTGGAAGTCTGCGAGTCCAAAAAAACTGTTTTCGGACGTGTTGCATACACTATTTTTTCGGCAACCATGTAGAATAACAAATCAATGAGACACATTTAGTCTAAGAGACGAAGAGAGGTCGACTTTCACCCATCTGTTAAGCGGATGAAACGATTCCAAATTTGAATATTTCGAACATTTCAGTTCTTATTTGTATTACATATTGAAATTCGAACAGAAGATAGGTACCAACAGAAACATTCTAATTCTTATTTATATTAATATTTGTATTAAAATTCGAGCACTTCCCGGGAAGTACGTACTTCCCGGACTAGGCCGGGAAGTGCTACTTTCCCAAAGAAAAAGTGTCCGGGAAGTGTACACTTCTCGGATGGTTGCCGAAAAAGTACTTTCCCGTATCGAAAACGATACGGGAATATTTTTGCCGGCTTGTTTACATTTTAGATAGTTATTGAATTCACGCAAACAATATGTAGAATTCCTTAGATTTTGATAATCCTTAGATTTTGATTGCGATTTCAGAAAAAATAGTATGTGTACCTCGTAGTAAAAGCACATTCCCAGACTTCAATGCTTGTAGGCCTCGGCTTCGCCTTGGCCAACAATTTACATTGTCGTCCGGGAATGTATTGCTTTTACTACTAGATACACAATATACTATTGTTATCAAACTGGAAATAATTTTGTTCACTTTTTTTGGTAAGAAATAGTGGGATCGCGCTTTAGTATTCCGAAGTTTCCTGAATTCAAGAATTCAAGATTTTTCTCAACGTAGTCATTCCTAATAATTGCAATAACCGTGTTACCTCTATCTGCTCTGGTAAACGTACATTCATTTTACTTTGTATAGATTTAACAAGCTTCATTTAATTCATAGACCTACTATCTTTCAAAAAGAGATCAACAAGAGATCATAGACCTTTTGCCATTATGTCTCAAACAAAATTATTTCCAGCTTTGAATTTCAAATTTTCATGGACACCTGGAGAATTTGATCCATAAAAATATTTTAATAAAGTATTTTTTATATTGGTATAGATACTTGGGCAACGTTTTGGTATGTTTCACAGGTACCAATACACAAATAGATATTTTTCATCAATATATTAATAATATTTACAAAAACGTAAAGTTCACAATTGAAGTAGAAAATTCAAACTCGATAAATTTTTTGGGCTTGACAATAAGTAAAATAAACAAAAAGCATGATTTTTCAATTTACCACATACCTCTCATATGGATATTACCATAAATTGCTACTCTACCCATCCTTTTCAACAGAATATCGCAACTTATAATAGCATGTTCCATAGATTAGTAAATTTGCCCCTTTCGATAGACAATTTTAATGCAGATCCTAACAAAAACTTGCAGTAAACTAAGGGTATAATGCGGAATTAATAGATAAAATACCTTCTAAAACTCTACTGGAGAGCTATTCGCAATGTTTTTCCTATCACAAAAAAATAGAAACAGAATTACAGAGCTTTGACCTTCTTCGGACAAGCAACAAAAAATGTAGCTTAATTTTTGAGTAGACAAGATACGAGAATTGCATATAAAACAGATAATACGTTAGGAAGGTATTTATATCAAAAACAATAAAGATAGAACTTCCATATTCAAGGAGCCAGGAGTACGAGGATGTATTGATATCTAGTTAGCCTAGACCAGTTCCCTGCATAAACAAAATAATGCGTTACCATAGCAACGAACAATAACTTATTAGAAGTGTCAGTGTAAAGTTTGACGTCAAAAAAGTAGACCAGAGTTACGCAATAAACTAAAAGAAAAAATATGTCCACCGAAATTGTGAAAATCGAAAAATTGGAGTATCGAGCCATCATCAAGTACCTGTATTTAAAAGGGTTAAGAGGTAAGCAGATTTACGAAGAAATGCTTAATATCCTTGGTGATCAATGTCCTTCGTATGCGACCGTCAAAAATTGGAATGCAAGCTTCAAAAGAGGTAAAGTTTCCATTGAAGATGATGACCGATTGGGAAGGCCAGTTTCTGTGTCAGTCCCCGAAAATATAGATGCAGTTCATGACATGATTTAAACAGACCGTCGAATTGGGCTAAAACGGATATCTGAAGCACTGAATATTTCATACGAACGCGTTCATCATATAATTCACGTCAATTTGGACATGAGAAAAATTGCTGCAAAATGGATCCCAACATGTTTAAATGTTGACCAAAAGCGTGCAAGGGTAGTAGCATCGCGTTCGATCTGTGCTCGATTTGAAAACGATGTAGACTTCTTAAATCGAATTGTTACTATGGATGAGACTTTGGTACATTTCTACGATCCAGAAACAAAGCAACAATCGATGGAATGGCGACACTCCGGTTCTCCAAGTCCTAAGAAGTTTCGTGTCCAAAATTCTGCTGGAAAACTTCAGTTTTTTGGGATTGCCATGGAGTAATCATCATTGATTTTTTGGATAAGGGTAGAACAACAACTGGAGATTACTATTCGACATTACTGACCACTCTACGGGAAAAAATTAAAGAGAAAAGACGCGGAAAGCTATCCAAAGGTGTTTTGTTTTTGCAGGACAACGCCCCTGCACACAAATCTCATGTTGCCATTAAAAAAATTCGTGATTTAGGGTTTGAATTACTAGAACACCCCCCTTATTCACCAGATTTGGCTCCGTCCGACTATCATCTCTTTCCTCAACTGAAAAAAAGTTTAAAAGGTCGTAAATTTTCTTCCAACGAGGAGGTAATGAAAGCTGTGGAGGTCTGGTTTGCAGAGCAAGAAGAAACAATTTTTTTGAAAGGTCTAGAGACGTTGCAGGTTCGCTGTAATAAATATATCCAATTAAGAGGAGAATATGTTGAGTAATAAAATATTTTGACATTGAAATTTTGTTTGGTTCTATAGCAGGATTCAATATATTCTCGTATATAAGTTCCATTATGGAACTTGCCCTAAGGCATATATTGGCCAAACAGGTAGAACATTTAAAAATCGCACCCATGAACATCATATGAGTTATGTGAACAAGGAAACAAATTCAACACATTTTAATCATCTTTTAGAAGAAAATCACACATTTGACGAAGAATAAAAAATAAAGGATTGATTGATCTATCCAATGATCTGTAAAATAATACCGAAATAAAACGCAATGGAACTACCTACATAAACAATACCGGATTTCTCTAAAATATTAATAACGGCTTCCTCTAACTGTCACAATCCGAAATCGTTTTGTCGTGTCGTAAATATGTTGTTACGCCGCATGCATGATATGAATATATGTGCGACGGAAAGGCTGATATGAATATGATCATTACGAAACAGCAATCTACCCATGGCTGCCTACACTTTCCACTGAAATATTCCAGCGGTCGATTTTATGATTCGAATGCAATAACGATACAATCAGTAGCCAATTAGCAAACTCTGATACTAAATTGCTCTCCTAACCATGCAAAAAACCGCTTCGATTATAAACTTGATTGAAATGGTTGAAATGGGGTTTTTAGTTCCTGTGCTCCTGACATAACGTTTCGAAATCCTTCGAATTGGAAAATGATACGAAAATTGAAATAGTGATTGAGTAGTGAAATCGATAATCGCTGGAATAACTAAAAGCTCGTCTTTGTAGATTTACAAATATACAAACAGTGTGTCGCAGCTAAAATTTCTGGCCTCTTCATCTCCGAAGTCGTAGTAAAAATTGAAAATCGCTCAGACCTGTATTTTCATTTCGAGGGGGCCTCTTTCACCAAATACGTCAACATTGTGCTGTCAACAGCCTCATCCCCAGCACCACCTACTTCAGAATTTATGCTACTGCTATGCCTGTGAAGTTTTCATTGAAAAGAGAACATTGCTTATAATTTCTATCATAGGCCTTCAGGTGCAAATGATGAAATATTCTTCTCCAAATTTGAACAAATTTTGAATGTTTCAAATAAGGAAAGAGGTGATGTTGTAATTGCTGCTGACTTCAACATCGATCTAAAAGAAGAATCAATCAATAAATTTAGATTCAGCGACATGATCGACTCCTTCAATATTTTTTACAAAATTAATGATTATATTAGAGAAACACAATTATCTCAATCATGTATAGATAACATTTTAACTAATATTGAAAACTGTGTCGCTGCTAAAGTTTTACGTACGTCTACAACAGATCGTTTAGCTCAGAAATAAACATTGCTACCGTTGAAAAGAACATGCTCTCACAGTTATAAAAGATGTTTTAATGATTATTCCACTTATGCTAAAATAGCGTGTTTTGATTGGTTGAAATTTTTGTGTTGATAATTGAAAACATCATGTTTTCGATTTTGTAGTTCGGCTCTTGATTGGCTACTGGATATGTATATGATGTGTTTTCGATTTTGTAGTTCGATTCCTGATTGGTTATTATCAAAACACAAACTTACCACTAGCAAGCTGCTATAATGACACAATACCAAACTTTGACCAAAACTAAATAAGCACTCACTATTAATTCATATCAACTTCACAATTTTCGACAAATTTTGCATACTCGTTGATTAATCAAATCACTAAACCAAAATGTTTTCAAAACATAACCTCAAGCGAGAAGCAGTAGAAATGCAACGACGAAACTACGAATGACGCGCTCTGTGATTGGTAACTGAAATAGCGGGATGTTTGAAATATCAAATAAATGTTTGTGATAGATCTACAGCTGTCAGTCAGTTGGCAAGTTCCGGAATCGAAGAACAACAAATAATTAAAGTCACTGGCCATAGTAGCTCAACGTCAATAAAATCATATTTACAACTCAACGAAGAACACCATGCTAAAATAATTCCAAATCTTAGGAATGGAGATGTAAATATATCCACAACGCAGACGGCTGTATCTACTAGTACAAAAAAGGACGAACTGAATATGGATAATGTTAAAATATACAACAGCACGAACTGTACATTTAATGTTAATATTTATAATAATAAATAAAAATGGTTTCGATTTTATTCATGAAATAATCTTAACAAATACAACTCGTGTTATCGGCGATTATCGTAAATTTCTTCTCGTTTTCGAAACAAACTTGTTTCTCAAAATCGAAGGAATTTCTATTTTGATAATCACCGATACACTTGTTGTATTACCTACGAAAACAATATGGAAACATCTAAGGAACTGTTGAAAAATCAAGATTGGTCTCTTATTTATGCTGTAGCAAGCAATAAAATAAATCAGCACTGGGAAATGTTTCCTAATATTTTCGTGCAATAATTCGAAGAATGTTTACCATTAAAAAGGATAAAAAACACACAAATTACTCTGCCTTTTGACCAGTCTGTACAAATTTATATATAATTCTGTGTATTTTGAAAATAAAAAATAAAAACCATTATTATTATTATATGATGCAGTTTATCTAGCAAAATATCGTGACCCAAAATATCGACGTCAAACAGATCACCTGTATTTTTATCATTTGAGTTTTGATTTAAATATCCATACTGAAATTGAGATAAAATTTTGTCTAATTAAAAGTAAGAATAATCAGACTATAAGTACGGCAGGCATATTTGCTTTATCTCCTTATCTCCTTCTTTAAAGATTGAAAGTCTTTGTCTCCTTAATAATATGTTTCAATTGCACTCCATTCTATGCACCGGTTGATGATGCATATTATAGATAAATACAGTCAAAGATCATTGTGATACTTTAGAAGAAAGTCCTGAAACAGATCGATTTTTTAACCCCCGTAAAGATAGCAGAAAAAATGAGTTCTGGTGGTATTTTTCGATAAAGATGGAAGAGTTCTGGAGTTCCTGACCAGTTTTGAAAATAGTTCTGCCGAAATAAAAAAGTTATTGAAGAAAATCAATTTTTTACTTTCGAAAACCATCATTTTGAAAGAAAAATTACAGATATTTCAGTTTTGATGGAAGTTCAGGGTAGCACTCGGCAAGTTCTACAAAATATGTCAATCGAGTTTTATCAAAAAGCAAAACATTTCAATTTATTAGCTTCCACAAGGTGTGAAATCCGAAAAACCAACATTTCGACTGACAACAAAAAGGAATCTCAGAACAGTTCTGATGGGAGTTCTGAGTAGCACTCGGCGATTTCTACAAAATATGTTTGTCGAGTTTTGTCGAAAAAGCAAAACTTTTCAATTTGTTAGGGTGCGAAATCAAAAAAAAAAAAACAATACTCAGAATGAATACAGAAAGGAATCTCATAACAGTTCTGAGTAGCACTCTTCGAGTTCCATAAAATATCTCAATTGAGTTTAATCGTAAAAGCAGAACATTTCAATTTATTAGCTATCATAGGATGCGAAATCCAAAAAATCAACATTTAGAATGAAGACAGAAAATAATCTCAGAATAGTTCTGATAAGAGTTCTGAATAGCACTCTACAAAATATCTTGACCGAGTTTTATCGAGAAAGCAGAACTTTTCAATTTTTTAGCATTCATAAGGTGCGAAAATCGAAAAAACCGACATTTTGAATGAAGACAGAAGGAATCTCATAACAGTTCTGATGGAAGTTCTGAGTAACGCTCGGCGAATTCCACAAAATACGTTTATCGAGTTTTATCGAAAAAGCAAAACTTTTCAATTTATTACCTATAATAGGGAGCGAAATCCAAAAAAACAACACCCAAAATGAAGACAGAAAGGAATCTCAGAAGAGTTTTGATGGGAGTTCTGAGTAGCACTCTGCGAGTTCCACAAACTATCTCAATCGAGTTTTATCGAAAAAGGAAAACTTTTCAATTTATTAGCCATAATAGGGTGCGAAATCCAAAGAAACACAACACTCAGAATGAAGACAGAAATGAATCTGAGAACAGTTCTGATGGGAGTTCTGGGTAGCACTCGGCGAGTTCTACGAAATGTGTTAATTGAGTATTATCGAATGAGCAAAACTTCAATTAATTAGCTATAATAGGGTGCGAAATCCAAAAAAAACAACACTCAGAATGAAGACAGAAGGAATCTCAGAACAGTTCTGGGAGTTCTGGGAGTTCCAGGTAGCACTCGGCGAGTTCTACAAAATATGTTTATCGAGTTTTATCGAAAAGGCTAAACTTTTCAATTTATTAGCTATAATAGGGTGCGAAATCAAAAAAAACACATTCAAAATGATGACATTCAAAATTGAAAAGTTTTGCTTTTTCGATAAAACTCGATCAACATATTTTGTAGAACTCGCCGAGTGCTACCCAGCACTCCCATCAGAACTGTTCTGAGTTTCTTTTCTGTCTTCATTTTGAATGTTGTTTTTTTGTGTTTTTGCAAAAAGTTGGAGACAAC
The DNA here is from genome assembly GCA_944452925.2 of Chrysolina oricalcia. NCBI lineage: Eukaryota > Metazoa > Arthropoda > Insecta > Coleoptera > Chrysomelidae > Chrysolina > Chrysolina oricalcia. The sequence goes on along the minus strand of OX101811.2, from coordinate 13,638,236 downwards.
TTCACATCAGTGAACCCGCGATATCTCTCACAATTCAAGAGCAAAAAATTTGGGAATAGGATAATAAATCAGCCTATAATTATGACCTAACAAAAATTGAAAATTCCTAAGTGGTTCTGCATGCTTTACGGGGGTGACTTTTTAACCTACATTTAATTAATTTTATCATAAAATTTTGCCCCCGATTTCACCCTCCAAATTATGATCCCCTTCGAAAATTTCAAATTATTGAAAAGGTTGCGCGACACCACGTACTCTGGTGCATCAATTACTGAGACTCGCAATATTTGAATTTTTGGATGACACTTTGTATGCCTTTAGTTTCCATTCTTTGAATTTCTTCGGTTATGCTCTAATATTGTCCAGTTGATTAGCATCCACTGTTTATTTCTAATAGCCCCATAGAAAGTGAACAAGAAAGGTCAAATCGGGAGACCGAGGTAGCCATTAAATAGCTTTACGTCTCCTAATCCAACGGTTAGTGAAAACTTCGCTCAAATATTTTAGTACTATACGTGAAAAGTGCAGTTGAGCCTCAACTAGCAACGGATCTATCCATATCATTTCGATAATTAAGTTCGGAGAAAGGTGTTCTGACAAAATTGTACGTGGAGTTTCCCAGGGTTCAGTTTTGGGCCCTATTCTATTTCTGCTCTACATCAACGATATGGCCAACCTAGATATTTCCGGACATCTTACATTGTTTGCCATCTTACAAGCTCTGGTTCGAACTATTCCTGTTGACTTAGAAAAATCAAAAAGTGGTGTGAGGCTAACCTGCTGACAATAAATGTTACTAAAACAAATCTGGTTACTTTCAAGATGGATCTAGAACAAGTACCTTTAGGTTCTCAAGTAATTAAACGCAAGCCCGAAACAAAATTTATTGGGGTACAAACTGACCACAATCTGAGGTTCGAAGCTCATATAACGGCTCTAAAAAAGATGTCCTCTGGTTGTTACGTTGTCAATATATGTCGCGAACGCGGAATGGCACCTTCCTTAACTGCATAGGTACTACTCATTTACTGAGTTCCACCTACGGTATGCATTTGCATTCTAGGGTTCTTGCAGTCAAGTTTTATTCCAAAGTGTTTTCGTCCTCCAGAATCGAGCTTTAAAATTTATCTTCAAAGTGAAGATGCGTGAATCGTGCAGGCCAATTTTCGACAGTGAAAAAATAGAGACAGCTTGCCTGATGCACATATACAGGAAGAAATTCATTAACTCCAACACGAAGCGATTTACGCGTCAGGAAAAAAACTTACCCTCCCTCTTCCCACTTCAACTATCACGAAACAGTCTTTGATTTACAGAAGCAAGCAAATTTACAATCATTTACCTAATCCGAGACATTAGCGACATGAAGTATTTCCGAAAATCAGTTAAAACACTTCTCATCGGGAAATGCTTCTATAATTTAGAGGAGTATCTTGCATATGCAGTCTAGTCGTCCTATACTTAATATTCCATATTCTATATTTGATATTATATACTGTGATACTATAATATATTTTACATGTTATTTTGTTTTAAGTCCTTTTTGTAACTTTGAAATTTTAAATAGTTTTTTCTTTATGGGAGATATTCTCCATAGGCTAATAGGTAAAAAATTAACAGTGTAATACTTTGACTTTTTCGACAAATGTTTTCATTTAGACAATAAAGTTTATTTATCTATCTATCTATCAATGTTTTGGTTCTCACGAAAAGAAAAATCCTGTAATGGCAGTGAGGCAGTGAGTTCCAAAGCTTTGCCGTTCATTGGAAGAACGATTTCAACGAGCGTCACTTTGGAAATAGCATTAGTTCCGACTGACTAAATCAGTAGATCATATTCCCTGATGATGGTAACTCTGTTAGCAAAACGTAAGTCGTCACTAACAAAATTACCGACAAAATCGAATAATTTTTCAGCAGTTTTTTAGACGCAGTAAATTTACGGGGCAAATGAATTCATTTGCCTTTTTTTTATTTCAAACTGTGGCTGATTAAAATACCGAAATACCATGTCAAAAGAAACGAATTTCCTCCACAAGATCAAACTTTCAATCAATTCTTGGATAAATTGTACTGAACCAATAGGACTTAATTTTGAAAAGACAATATACCATATGATGGCATATTATGGCTACAACATTAAATTTATTACTTAATTCTCATATTTCTATATTGAACAATATTGTTCTATTGATATTGTACTACTCGATTACGGCAAAATATTTTTTTGTCATCATCATTGAAGAAATCAAAAGTTCCAAAAGTCTAACTTATTCTGAAACACGAATTCTAACTCAAATTTATTTTTGTCTTTATTCGACGCAAGTTTTGACTATAAGAATATGAAAGGAAATAATGGAACGTTAAAAAGATAAGGCATTATAAACGTCATTAAAAATAGTGATAATACTATTGTCTGATGAGAGATCAGGAAGTAGATTTGGCGGACTGTTGGTAATTTTTATGAATCATCGGTTCATTATCTAAACGGCTGTTCTATAAACAACAAATCATAACAATGTTGATGAGTCTAACCAGGTTTATTTAGAGAATATTTTGTAAATAATTTGAGCTCAAAAAGAAATTATAATCATTTACTGATAATGTTAATGTAATGCAACAAATTAGAACAAGTATTTTTGAGTCATACGAAATAATTCATTTCCGCTTGGGACTAGAATATTTTAGCACTAGCCAGATCTTTGTAAAGTTCTCCTCAATAAGGCTTAAAAAAACAGTGCGAATTTAGGGATGAATAAAAGTTTCATACATGACTATCAAGTGCTGAAACATTTCATTTATGACCGAGTCAGAAATGTGTTAAACAGAGTGGCCTATTCAAAACGTAAGCATTGTATTGATTCTAAAGCAAGGGTGCTTGTCACTATTTTAGTTCATACTGACCAATTGTTATACTGTGTCAGTTTGCAAAGTTAGGTGAACATCGACTGTACAATTATTTCGAAAATCTAAACTTATTCAGTAAAAGTCAAAATTGATTTGGAGAAAATAAATCCACTGATGGCACAACCATTTTTGTCCTATTGAAGCTTGTAACTGAAGATGATTTACCATGAACTATTAAGTACATCTAATAAAAATGGATTATTATAATAATAGTTTTATTGACATTTGACATAATTTTATCCCTCTGTGTTTTTCTTTTTGTTAAGAACGATTCAATGTTTAATACTTGTATTGCTTTAATATTAAATCTCATGATATTCCTTTGACTATGAAAAATGAAAGCTCAGGCAGTATCATTTATTTTAATAGTTGCCATCGTCTGACTGCATCCCAATGAAATATTCAATTATTACTATTAGTCTAGTCAAGATAAATCCCACTCAACCTCATATGGTGATGAACACAAAATCATCACACTGTAAATAATAATTGTTTGTTCCCAAAATAAAAACGAAAAAATTACATCAGTAATAAAATAATAACTAATCCTTAATATTCATTATAACTATATAGCATAACGTATTTAAGTTCTCTGGTAAATCGGTATTTGCTCATAGATTTATACTTCTCAGGAATCCAATTGTACAGTTTGCTTAGGTTGAAAAGAACCACACAGATAAAAAAGATTTCTTCTATCAAAAATATACATATTCTTGAATAGAATAATCTTCTGAAAAGAATAATTATTTTTCTACGACCATTAAGAAAAATAAACATTTCAATTGCGTCTTCGATTAAGAAACCTACCACGTTGTAACATCGATTTTCATTTCCCACGGACTAGCTGTATCGAAATATTTCATTTCCTACGACTTTCATGAACTACTAGACTGTCATTATAGGTAGGTATTAACGAATTTTAAAGTCCGACGGGTATCAACCAAGGAAATCCAAAACATTTTCTACAGTTCAAATTAATAAATTAATATCAGAAGCTCCTGATAATGCCTATCTTCTGACAAAGGTATGATTTTCTTTTCTAAAACCAAAATAATTTCAATAAAAAGATTGATTACAATCGGATTCTATATTTTTGAATAGTTGACAGATACTTTCTATATAGCAGTTAATTTAAACAAATTATTATGTGCTCTAGAAACGACGAGTGTTGATTCAGACGACACATGGACTTTGGATGGTGGGAGCGAGGGTTCAAATCCACGCAGCCACATTTTTTTTTCATTTTATGAAATCGATTAGTGTTCGATTTTTATAATAATTTTCACGACGTAGGTAGGTAGTAGAAAAAATTGATGTTTCATTCAACGGGTGAAGAAAGAAAAAATTATCTAAACCATGTAAAAATGACGGCAGGAGAGTTTATTATAAAAAGGATTATTAAAAATATTACACATGTGTTAATGATTCAGATGGTCGTAGAAATAGTATAGTGTACAATGAGAATGAAATGACCCATTTCCCACTCGCAGGTATATGAAATTTTGTAGTACGACCGTAGCGAGTACTACGTAGGTATATGAAATTTTGTAGTACTCGCTACGGTGGTACTACAAAATTTCATGTACCTACTCGTGGGAAATGTATGTCATTTCATGCTCATTGTACAATATACTATTCTAATCAATGAATATACTCCCATTTCAAACTGATTGAGATGTTTGCTTCTTTACATAAATTCTCTTGAAATGAATTTGCTTGCAGTGAAAACATTCTAATCTTCATCCTAGAAAACTCACATTAACAACTCATTGTGAAACATTATTATATTCTTGACACAAGAATATAATTCCTTGGTATATATCACTACCCGTGCCACGTGACACATTCAACCAATGAGCATTCAAAGCAGGTGGCGACACCACGACCTGTGAATACGACTCCATTTCGATCATTTCATCCAGTTTGACCATGTGGGATGGAAGTTATGAGGCTATGCATACCTATATGAATCTTAGTTTTGTGCCTAGTGGAAACTGTTTCTTTACAACAAAAATGCAGTATCTGAAATTGAATTTGGCGCATTATAGAACAGTTGTGAAAATGAGTGAAATATATTTTGGTCTTCTACAGTTTTGTGTCTAAAAGCGAGTGGCGTTGTTTATGTATTCAATCAAACTGCAATATGCGTAACTACTTACTGGTTTTATTGAGAATACAGTTATTAAACTTAAAACCATTCTCATATAAAACCATTATTTATACCTAAATTGTTCGTAGTGAATATATGCTTTGTTTAATCTATTTAATGTTGCCGAAATGAAAATGGCTTCCATTCTATATTTTATAACCAAGTGCAAAGTACAGATTGGAACTCAACCTCCAAGTTGCAATATTTTTGTCTCAACCTACTCCCATGATTCAACAAAAAAAAGTGCCCATTATTGAAGCTAAAATATTCTTGCCTCAACCAACTTATGAAGCAAGTGTTCACTTTTTTCAAAATATTTTCCTTGAAGTGGCCAAGAGGAATCCGTCAAAAAATCAAATTAATATTTGGTTGGACCTATTGAAGAATACAATCTCTTTGAATCAACGCAATTATGCATTGATGCAAAAAACCCTTTTTTATCAGTGCATGTTCTGTGTCTTAGTATTATTATTTTATTTGTATTGCGGATAGTATATTGAGGTTATGTATGACGGTTCTGAAACGGATGTTACTGTACAATTAGAGAAGTTTATGAGACGTTATGACGGAATTAAAAAGACTACATTCTTTGGGCGTTATTTTGTGATTAACCTACCAATGCTCCAAATAAGGTTAGAAATATGTCCTCTCCTTCTGATCCCGCATCTCCGTAATTGAGGTGCGTCAGAACCAAAGCATTGCAAAGTAACAATCTAGAATGTTTGTTAAGCATTTCTTTTATTAATATATCAATCTTATATTGTTAAAATCTTTACGAATGATCTTGGATACATGGGATGAGAATCTGAGATCTGTATCACTTATAAAACCAAGATTCTTACAGTACTCTTGAATTGGCAGTGAATCACCATCAAGTGTGATCTGTATACGATTTGCATAAGGTTTTCTCATGATATTCCTACCAAACAACATTCGACTTGGATGCGTTGATTGTTCAACCTAGCTTCTCCGAAGAAGAGAGCAGCGATTCGAGGTCGCTATTCATGTGTATTAATGACGTATCTAGATGACGTTCCTCATATTAGTAATATAGATAGATAGATAGTTTATTCATCTTTTAGATCACAATAGTGACATCAGACAAGTCATAAAATACATATGGTATATAGAACATTACCAGGAACATTCAGAACACATTAAACATATTAAAATCATTAAAAAATTTAAAATCACAGTCTTGTTGTATCAAGGGATACATATTCATTTATATTATAAAAACTTCCTTCAACGAGAAACACTCTCAGTTTCCTATTGAATGCAAGAAAATTGTCTTCATCTCGAACATCTTTCGGTAAATGGTTAAAGAGTTTTATGCCCATATAAGATGGGCTTTTTTCATAAAACTTGGATGTATGCTTAGGAATCTGCAGTAAATTGGCATTTCTAGTTGAATGATTATGATTATCAGAATTTCTCAGATATTTACACAAATTTTTCCTCACATATAGAATACTATGGTATATGTACACTGAGTAGATTGTCATATTATTTTGGCTGAAGTAAGGCTTGCAGGTGTCAGTTGGTTTCAAGTTGAAAATTAGTCTCATAATTCTTTTCTGAGATATGAAAATTCGATTTGCATTTGTGGCACAACCCCATAGTATTATGTTGTATGAAATATGAGAGTATACAATAGCATAATAAACATTCAATAATTGTGGCAAACTGAGAACATTTTTCAATTGAAGGAGAGCATAGTAGCCACTGTTTATTTTTTACATACATGATTAATATGTAGAGTCCAGCTCATTTCCTAAAAACTTTGCAGAATCAGACAATTTCAATATCTTTTCCATTAACATTTACATGCATTTGAGAAGTAATCTTTAGCCGTGAGTAAAACTGCATAAAAATTGTTTTATTGGAATTAACAATTAAAAAATTTTTAGAACACCAGTTTGTGAATTCTTGTGATATTATATTAAGTTTTTCCTCTAATTTTTCATAATTTTCTGCATTCACAACAAAGGAACAATCATCGGCAAATATAACAGTGCATTCTGTACTCGTGTATGCTGGCATATCATTTATAAATAGCAGAAAGATCAAAGGACCCAATATGGAACCCTGTGAAACTCCTAGGTTAACGTCATGAAAGTCAGAAGTCTCATCTTTGAGTTTCACATGAATTTGTCTATTTACAAGATATGACATTATCCAGGATAGAAAGTTATCCCTAAATCCTAGATTATATAATTTCTTTTCTATAATAGAGTGATTCAGAGTATCAAATGCCTTTGATAAATCGAAGAAGAATAGTATAGCGGAGAATCATCAGCGTAGAAATTACTAGAGCAATTAATATTCTAGGGATTTTACAAATTGACTTGAGTAGAGTATGAAAAGTAAGGGCCCAGAATGGACCCCTGCGGAACCCCATTTTCTACTTCAATCCACTCAGATTGTGCTTTTTCAAGGATTACTGTTTGAAAACGTATACATTGACCGAAAGACAAGCTTCATTCGAAAACCCTAAATATCTTAGTAAACAAGCAAAATCAACATCAAATTAACAATCCTTAATAGCCCTACGAAAACTGTCCTGTACTGTGGGAGATTCTTAGGCAAGCATCGAACAGAAAATAATCCTACAGCCACTTACGACTGCCGAATCTACTCTGCCCAACACATGGCAAAGTTTCTACTTTGCATTGCTCGCTGTAACAACCAGCGAATGTTAATGAGAACAGGTGACTATTTGCAGACTAGTTTCCCTATATACACTCAAACTATCCAAAAACTAGTCTGTTTCGTTTCATGGGCCTCTCAGCAGGCACTGGATGTCAACGAACGTGACAAAAATTTCGTACCTAGTAGGTCATATGGCAGATAAAGTAAACAAAATATTGCATCCGAGATTACAACACAGCAAAGATTCATTCATTGATATAAATAGAAAGTCGTTTCACCAAAATCAACAAATGGTGTCTGAACGCTTTTGGAAATGAAATTTTCATTGAGTTATCTTCATCATAAACAAAACCATAACATAAATTCATTCTTTCTAATTCAAGCGTTTTTGTTAATACCATCAAATTGAGGAGTGCCTACCTGTTTCCGCGTTGTTGATTAATTTTATTTATTCAAATTCGAATATACTCGTTTCAAAGCAGGTCAAACATTGATTTATTTCTTGAATATCTTGTAGGAAAAATTCAATTTTTGTTTGATATAGCAAATCAAGTTCAGATTGCTTAATGTTGTTGAATTTCAATTCGTTACTGAAACATTTCAAGAGAATTAGTGACTTGATCAGGAAAGAACAAATATCCACGAAAATGTTTAAAACGTGAGTCAATCGGTAGAAACGATGATATTTTAGTTTTATAATTTGACGATTCCTATACAATGTATTTTGTCTGAAGAGAATAATAAAGATTGATTGATTGATATTTCTGTGTAAAAGTAAAGGAAAATCCTGCTACAACCAAACCATTTTCAATTTCGATCTATTTATTCAATTCTGAAGAACAACGATACATATTAAAAAATCGAATTATATAATTCATCCTGAAGGGGTAAATGACTCCTAGGCATACAAATTCCTGTATTGTTATTATTTACTCATTCATGGATTTATTTTCAATGTAGGTACAAGAAATATTATTCTTGACATTTAGTTATTAGTACTCACAATAACAAATACAATATTTAATTCAATTAAGAGGAAAGCGGGATGTCGAGAGGAAATAGCAATGTTTTTTCGAGGAAGAGTTGACAACTAAAACTGATTTTTTTTCTTTTTTCAAAAAATATTAGTAATTACTGGTTTCTCAAATAGATGTTGTTTCACGGAAGTATTATTCATATTATTGATATTCTTCAGGTTTGTTGGAATGTTGAATAATTTCGGACCAAAGAAAAAAACAAATCTCTGCGTATGACTTATTCTGTAAATTGGTAGTTGTAATTTTGAGTTTTCTGAGCATCTTGTTTTTCTACGGATTGCTCGAATAGTTTCGCGAAATTGTTTATTACAGAAATCGTTTGACACCTAATTACTATTCTCATCTTATCTTTCCATTGATAAGGAATATTTCCGTTTTTGTAGTTTACTAGGTCAATCAAAAATGGAGAAAAAATAACAAAACAACGCAAACTTTCACAAAAGTTGCATTTTTGTGCTCAATGAAACAATAAAATATTTGCACCCTCGTACAAGGTCGGCAACATTGTTAAAAATGTTAATTATAAACAATTCTGGTTATTTTGAAGAGAAAAAATGCAAAAAAGTCGCAAAATTACGAAAACAAAGAAAATATCATCCTTTATCGTTCCTCCATTTTGCGACCATTTCTAAGTTTGGCATCCGAGTAAATAAATTATTTATTCATACTTCTTTTTATAATAACTCTGCCGAAAAAATCCAAAGGAGTGACAAACGCAACGAAACGTTTCTGTTCATGTCTCAAGTCTCGCTAAAACTTTGCCACCTCTGCTGATGACGGCAACATACTTTTTTCGTTTATTTTGCACTAAAAAATGTTGTTCGCAACCTGAATTGATTATGAAAATAATGCAAACGTTTTTTGTAATGCTCGGGAATGTGGGGAGTAATTTCCCAGAAAACTTAATAAATTTGACACCACCAATGATTTCGGAAAATGAAAATAATTCTGATAGTATTGATTTTTGTTGTAAATAATAAAATTTGGGTTGACATCTGACCAACATCTGCAATTTTGTGATGATAGAACCCCATTTGTTGTAAAAGTCGATTCATCTCCAAACAGAATACATCGATGAAAATCTCTTTGTTCTTCTATTTCACCCTGAATCCATATGGAAAAATCATATCTCAAATCATAGTCTCTTTCTTGCAATGTAGGTTTCTAAGCATGGTAGGTGCTTATGTTTCTTTTTGAATACGATTCACAGGGTTTTTTTATGCCGGTATAATCACTAATTTCTTGGGTGGACCTTCTAGGATTTTCTACTACTGCTTGAAGTACGTCAACCTGGTTTTCTTCTGTGCATACAGGCTTCGTACGCTCCGTATTATGTTTATATTCTAGTGAAATTCTTTAAAATTCTACTTACACTTGAATAGCAAATTTGTTTGTCTGGATGCCGCTCGTTGAAAATATTTGCAGCTTCGCGCATTGTTTTATAACCATCACCACAGATTAAAACTAATTCTGCCTTTTCACGTTAATACTACTGGGCGAGGCATTTTTAATTAAGGACAAATATGAAAACGTTTTCGGGCGTATGTGTTTTTTGTTCATGGCTATCCGCGATAGATTTTGGAGTGTTTTTTAATATTTGTCCTAGTTGAGGCATTGTTGTCAGAAGAACAGAAATTTTATACTTTTATTGACATTTTATTCATGTGAACATTTACTTAGTAAAAAGAGTATTTGTTTCATTCTAGAGTTCTGTTAAATATCGTTGCAACAAACATGAAGTTGACGGTCACCTAAAAAAATACAAATCCAAGTAAATTTTACAAATACACTTTAATTTGATAAAAAATACTCCAACCTGATTTGATTGTGGCTACTTCACATACATATTAAATCAAAATATTAAAAATATGTATCATACGGGGGTAATTCAATATTTTCCAAACGAAAAAAAAATTCGAATAGCAGGCCATGACTTCGTATCTGAACATAACTTTTAATTCTAAGATTTCTAAGCAACTTTTCTCTTCAACATATTTCTATATTTTTTTAAATAAGGGTACTTACTTTACTCTTGAACGAACTTTATATTTTTTGGCCTATCCTGTTTTTGGAACATGCAAGAACATGTCAAGAATAAAATTTTCTTAGAAATCGATAATAAACAAGTTTCCCGTTTGTTGCACACTTAGTGGACCACACTGTATACTCATTTATAAGTGTAAACTTCAATGCAACATTTATAAAAAAAACTTTCCTATTCTACTTGGAAAGTATCACCAGGTATCAAAGATGCAGACATTTTTACGGATTCGTTCGGCTGTGAGATCTATCATCCATCTCGAGCCACCCTGAGGAAAATGTCTTGACACACCATTGTCAGATTATCGAGATTTATGAGAAATAAATCAGATATTAAGTATATGTGAATGACATCAATATAGTGATCATAATTGTTATCTCTGAGAACATATGATAATGATATTTCCGTTTTCCCAATTTAAGCTCGCTGAGCCTCGTTTAATAAGTTTTGAACCAGTTGTAGACTTCTCATAATTCTCAAATTATGAAACGTGTTTCCGAAATCCACTTTGGCAAAAGACTCTCTGATCTATGAAGCAAAAAAAAATTTAATCATTTACCCTCCGAAATCAGAAATGAGAAACTATATTCAGAAAAATAATGAAAGAAAATCTTGAGGAATTTTACAGTGAAACTCTGCTATTATTTTATTTTTCATGTGATTTTAATATTTAAGCATATTATTTTATTTGTTTCTTGTCAACTTTTCTGTTAGTTTTACACACACACTGATTTTACATCTGATATGTGTTAATTTTTCAACTGACAGTATGTGATTCTTTTTTATTTATTCAATTCGTAAGCATGCTTTGTCAATAATAAGTTGATTTTTTGGACAATAAAGTTCATTTCTCTCTCTCTCTCTCAAAACAATATAAACGAGATCCGTTTAATGCATTACTAACTGCGTAACACAGATATTCTGCTTTCAATTTCCAGCGAATGTATTTTACAGAAGATCAGAGAACGAAAGACGTGGGAAACTTTCACTGTACACTCGTTAATTAGTCGAATTTGGTTCGCACGAGAATAATCGTCGAACACGTCGGGAGATAAAATCAAGAATTGTCTTGAACTTCACCGATGGTTCTTTAAACACTCTGAATTTTGCGTTTCCATATTTATTATTGAAATATACGTTTCGAAATACTTGAAATTTGATGTAATTTTTCAGAAATAGGGACTCAAAATGCTATTGGAGATATCTTGGCCCAGGCTTGTTGAACATCACATAAAAGTATCTGGCTCTGTTATTGTCAAAAATAGTTTATCTCGTATTTTTTTTAATAAATGTTTCTTTAATCGAGAAATCTTACAATGAATTACACTCACCAGATAATTCAACATTCAAAGGTGTTGTTATGAAAATTGCACTCGGTTATTGACGTCAATCGATTCAGAATGGTCGAATTAGTGAATTCTGAAAATTTCACCCTAATCGAAAAAAAAACGATAACTCGAAAAACGTTGTAACAAAAATCACGTAGTTTCACGCTGATTATGAAAATATATTATTTGGTTATGCTCCGATTAGATATTTTTCGGGAAAAGGGAATAAAACTCCCTTTTGACTCGATTTGAAATTGTCAATTCGAGAATGGTTGGAATTTGAGTAATATTGTTATTAATTTTTTTTTTTAATTGTTATTTCCGTCAACCGATTGCACCCCTACGCACAACCCTCGGAAGTCTTCGAGAGACTTGTGTGAGCTAGGGAAGACGCAGCCCTTACCTTTTAACGTGTGATGCCATGCACGAGACCGGTGAATCGGTGGATCGAACCCACGACCCCACGCTTGCGAGGCGTACGCTTTTACCAGCCGACCACCACAGCCCATAACATTGCGAACGACAAGCGATTCAGAATAGTCGAATTAGTAAATTCCGAAAATTTCACCTTAATCACCCCTAAAAATCACGAAAAATACAAAATCAGCAGATCAATTTGGATTTGGAATATATACTTAAAATTACAGGCTGATTACGAACATATATGATTTGTTTGTGCTCCAATTTGAGATTTTTCCGGAAAATAGAATAGAATAGAATTTATTTAACCAAGTTACAATTATGTTTTTGGCAAAGGTACAAAACGTTAATTAAAAGTCATTTATCTACATTCATGCAAAAAGCAAAACTTTATTGAACTATATTCAGTGGAAAAAGAAGTTCTTTATTGCGCTTTTCATTTTCCTACACCTAGTGCCGCACCTCAATAAATCATTTTTTGCTTTTTGCATGAACGTAGAAAAAATGCTGTATGCAACTCGTGCAAAAATTGTTTATTGCACTCGACGTGTTGTCCAACTCGGCCTAACGGCCTCGTCGGACAATTTCACGTCGAGTGCAATAAACATTCACTTTTTGCACTTGTTGCATAAATAACTATTAAATATACAACTAAAAAACTAAAATATCATACATACATACATACATAACAATATTTAAAATCGAAACAAGAACATGACTTATTGTCGAAATTAGAGTCACGACACAAGATTGAGAAGTGAGAGCGCCCTCAGGTATTCGTCGATAGAGTAAAAACAGTGGAACAGTATGTGTCGTTTTAGTTTTAATTTGAAACAATTGTAATTGAGCATCTTGAACTCTTGACGCAAAAAATTGTACATCTTGGCAAACATAGCTGCAATTGTGAAAATGTTCACGCCCATGATGCGCATTAGTCGTACGACGGACTATCCAGTGATATTCACGTGAATGTTCGCGCAAGAAGTGGTAATTTCACAATCTTAGCTATGTTTGCCAAACTGTACAGTCTAACATTCAGAGAATTCATCTGAGATTTGTTGGGCCCATATCAGGAAGGCCTTATGACTTTCGTTCCACAGGATTGATAATCGTGAAAATCAGAATTGCAACAAAGGTTATTTTTATTTCTGTGAATTTCTAGAAGAGTATTATAAATAAATAAGGAAGGAACATGCATAATAGCGAGATCTTTGAAGAATTGTTTAAAATGGTCCCTGTAACCAGCATAAGCAATGATTCTTACCGCTCTTTTCTGCATTTTAAAGACTTTACATGAGTGAACAGAGTTTCCCCATAACAGTATGCCGTAATTATTATGTGTGGAAGAAAAAGAAATAACACGACCGTACAGTGTTATAGCAGAGTTGATTTTTCAAATTGCACAAAAGAAATATTGAACTTGATAATTTATGACATAACTGTTCTATATGTGATGACAATGATGTCTATCATATATAAGTACTCCGAGAAGCTTGACATTCTTTCCATTGCCCGCAATGCCTTTATTGAAAATCAGTTTTTGCCTTTTATTGTTGTTTAATTTGAGGTTATTTGCATTAAACCAGTTCTGTGCCCTATTCAAAGAATCAGCCATGGTGTTTAAAAGACTATCTGCATGAGTAGAGGAGTATATTTTAATGTCGTGTCATCGGCGTTTGCAACGCATTTATTAAGGTACATGAAGTGAAAGATATCGTTCAAGTAGATAATGAAGAGTGACTGGCCAAGAATTGATCCCTGAGGTACCTCATGCGAAATAGTTTGAAAGTCAGAACATGTCTCATTTATATATACTGCTTGTTTTCTGTCACTCAGGTTGGACTGTATCAAATCGAGAGATACACCTCTGACGCCATAAAACCGCAGTTTATCAACTAGAGTGGAGTGAGAGACACAGTCGAAGGCCCTTAATAGATCACATAGAGTAATGAAGTATTCTTGCCTTCTTCCAAGCCTTCGACTATCTCACTCACGATTTTGAAAACAGCATGTGTGGTGCTCCATTTTGTTCTAAAACCAAATTGACAGCAGTTGAGAAAATTTATTAGATTCAGAATACTTCATAATTCTCTGCTTCAGTATAATCTCAAAAGTTTTGGAAAAAAAATGGGAATTATAGATTTAGACTAAAATCCCCTTTCGACTCGATTTGAAATTATCAATTCGAGAACGGTTAGAGTTTGAGTAGTTTTGCGAACGCAAATCGATTCAGAATGGTCGAATTAGTGAAAATTTCACCTCAATCGAAGAAAAACGAATAACTCGAAAAAATGTGCACTACTACTACTCCTTGCAGGAATTCTTACATACATTATTTTCATTGTATATACCATGTATTATATATTGCGTATTCTGATTAGTAAGTATTTTATGTTATATTAGTTCTGTCTATACTTGTTAATGCCCCTCATTAATCATAGTTTTCTTTCATTTATTTACTTTAATTTGGTTAATTTCCACAACATTTTTATCTATAGGTATATAATATCAAATTACCTCATTTCACTATTCTCCCCTCGATGTGGTTGTAGTAGATCCACTCAGTATATTATTGCTCATCATTGTCGAAGCTGGTCGCTAGGCGGACTTGCGCGAAAATTGACAGCTCAGATCAAAAATTCAAACAGGGAAGAAATGTGCCCGCTCTGAAACCCTCGATTTTCTACCGACATTTACGGAGATTAGTGATTTAGTGCAAATTCACAATTCCAACTACTAACAGCCGAAAACCAGCCCTGAATATACTTCCGATTAAATCCTGGATAAGGGGGTAGCAACCCGGAAAACTCCATGTCGAGCTAAGAACGCCGGTAAGTCCCTCTTTTTTCCGACCTTCTCTTGACAGTGGATTTTCCTTTCATTTCAAACTGCATCCGTACTTTACCAAATTAACACAACATTATATGTTTAATGCATTTTTCTTACTGTCCTCGAAGTGTCATATGAATTCGTTCATGTCTTTAATGTTTTATTTTGTCCTACCTACGTTTGATACTCCTATGGCTTTGTCTCTCTTCTGACAATAAAGCATATCCATTATAATTATTAAAAATTCCGAATTAAAAAATAATTTTTAGCCACCCTGTATAATTTAAGGGCATGAGAATTGATCAGAAATCACATATGTCTATCAAATAACAATATAATTAGTTCCTCTTAAATTCCATAATCGTGACGTCAGTGACTTTTTCGGTATGCATCTGCAGATGGCATTATCTCGACAAGAAAAATCCTAACTTTCAAGTTAGGAGATAGAAAATATTGAAGGTGAATGAAGGTCACCAAATGTGCTAATATATTACATTCCTTTAAAAGAAAAAGCAGTCGGCCCTGTAGATTTTCCTCGGTTCGCCCTGTATAGTCGGCTTTAATTTCTGGTTATTCTGGTTATAGACTCTGTTGTCTAGTTTACCCTGTTTTTTAAATCATTTTTCTAGCTATCGTAGAACTCGAGCAATCGGACATTGACGCACCCTGTATGCTCATTACGACATTTTCGTTGAGAGTCCTTGAATACATATTTCGGCAGACACTAGCACAAACCGAAAAAGTGGTGGTTATTGAACTGCATCATTTGAACAAATCACTAGTAGTTTCTTCTGTTGGGTAATAACAAAAATAATTAGACGTTTTCATTTCCTTTGTTGAATACATCAGTGATCGATGGAACAAATAATTAAAAATAACAATTACACAACTTAAATAGAAACTTGATTCCGGTATGAAAATCGATGCTTGTTATTTTTTGTCTACAGGCTCGTCTGCCACGGAGCTTCAATTGACTATTATGGCCTACTTATGAAAAAAATTAACGCTGTAACTAAAAGTAAAAAACAAGAAAAATACGTTGATAATGGACAACAGCAAAAGTATACAAAAATAAACCAGGGTTCGATCATGAATAACGCCTCATCGGTACATATATTAACATTAGGGTACCTCAAGGTTCGATACTGGGCCCTGTTCTGTTTCTCATTTATATGAACGACATTGGTAAACTCGACGTACCAGGTTCCTTTACAATTCATGCTGATAATATGTCTGTAGAGGTCTCATGTAAGGACCATATTGCTCTAACGGAAAAATGTAGTTCGACGGTTTAAAAATTGGAAGAATCAGATTGGAAATATAACATTCAGAAAAAATCTGTCAAATATAGTTTCTCTGGTGAAAAACTACATTTTTGCATTCGGTCAGAGGTTCTCATTTATCATTGTAAATGTTGTTGAATCGAATCGAAAACAGCCTCTTATTTTTATCTACAGCTTGGCCTAATACAAAAACCGAATCTGCCTGGTCCGAGCCTATGAGATTCATATTACACACCCCCAGAATGGGATTCCACATCTCAAGTGAGATTCTACTAAAGAATTGTACAAAATCTTGGAGGAAGAAAGACCAAGTTCATTCGATGTGACTCTTACCACATAAAATCCAGAAGACAGTTTCTTGTTCAAAATTAGAAAATGTTCGAATTTTAATCTGCAAACTAAAATGCATCTGAAATGCATCTATTTGAATTCCTAGAAATCTTGTGTTTTTAGTGTTTCCTATAACATCATCACCCATCATCTAACCCACCTTTGAATGACATGATAATAGTTTTTGTCACATTTATAGCTAACTGATTTGAGTCGCACCATCTTTTCACCTCACACATATCATCACTGATAATTTCAAGTGTTTCGGTATTTTTATTATGCCAGAATATACTTGTATCATCCGCAAACAGGGTTTTTTTCGTGAAAGGTTTGTTATGGCCGTCATTTATGTAGAGTAGGAGCAGAATTGGTCTGAGTATTGGATCCTGAGGCACACCGCATTCTTCATAACTCATTGGAGTATGTTGTCGTTTTTACAACTTGGCTTCGACCTGACAGATATGATTCTAGCCATTCCTGAGAGACACCCTTAACACCAAAGTGATAGAGCTATCGAAACAGTTTTCTGTGGTTCACATAGTCGAACGCCTCAGATAAATCACAGAATACCGTTGCAGTAACTTCACCTCTATTTATATCAGTTTATACGTCATACAGAAATCTTATTTTCAATTAAGAATGCAGATAATCTAATCTTCATCAACTTCTCAATAATTATATAGGGGTGTTACTGTATATTTTCAGAAAATCAGCAAAAGTGCCATTGTGAAAAGTTTTATTTAACAGAAGAACAAGTGCATTTTCGGGTAAGTTTTGAAATATTCGTACAGAGATATCATGAATGCCTGAAGTAGTTATAACAGATGTTATAACATTTCTCAGTTCATGTATATCAATATCGTGGAGTACTAGATAATTAACTATAAAAGAACCTTGGAAGTGAGCTAAAGGATCAACTTGTAGAGATATATTTTCTGTTATTTTTTCAGCAATAGAACAGTAATAACCATTTAGGATATCAGACTATAAAACATATAAAAAATTGCTCATCTTTTTCGAATTTGTGTTTCGATAAACATCTATACCGAGGGGGTGACCACTCCCGTAATACGTGTACAAATTTAGCCCCGCAGTCGCCGCAATCTCTTAATTTTCAGCCGAAATCCCGCAATCATATGAGAAATCGCTCCAGAAGCCCGAAATCCTCTTCGAAATCACGATATGTTTTCCGAATTCTCGCAGTCGCTTGAGAAATCCGAAATCATTATGCATTCTCGATTACGACCCGCTAGAATTTCGACAAAGATGGGGGTGTTTTTTGTAACTGTCGATAAAAACTGGTCAAATCTAGTTTTACGTCCGTGGCAATCGAGATTTGAGAATAGTGAAAGTGTCAAGGGGTGAGAAAGTGTATTGTTGTGCAAGTTATTATTCATACCACCATTTGAACAGTCGACAGGTGTAAAAAAAATTCAAGAAAAGATGAATTGACTCTGTTTTGTAGATTTTTTAATTATGGGGGTAGTTTCCAGGGTGAATACTTATTGAGATACAAAATCTGAAATGGGGTAGGTATGCTTTCTCAGATCGTTTTGAATATACAGTGAAAAAGAAATTTCAAGAAACGATGAATTAACTCTGTTTCGTAGATTTTATTTATTACGGGGGTAGTTTCTAGGGTGAGTAATGAAATACAAAATCTGAAATGGGGTAAGTAGGTATGCTTTCTCAGATCGTTCTGAATAAAGAGTGAAAAATTAATTTCAAGAAACGATGAAATAAATCTGTTTGTAGATTTTATTTATAACGAGGGTAGTTTCTAGGGTGAGTATTGAGATACAAAATCTGAAATGGGGTAGGTGTGATTTTTCCGAGCGTTCTGAATATACAGTGAAAACGAAATTTCAAGAAACGATGAATTGACTCTGTTCTGCAGATTTTTTTTATTATGGGGGTAGTTTCCAGGGTGAGTATTGAGATACAAAATCTGAAATGGGGTAGGTATGCTTTCTCAGATCGGCCTGAATAAACAGTGAAAAAAAATTCAAGAAACGATGAATTGACTCTGTTCTGCAGATTTTTTTATTATGGGGGTAGTTTCCAAGGTGAGTATTGAGATACAAAATCTGAAGTGGGGTAGGTATGCTTCATCAGATCATTCTGAATATACAATGGAAAATAAATTTCCAGTAACGCACTTTTTATCCCATGATATAAGTGACTTTCTCAGCCACTGATAAATATGATCTTATATTTTACCGTTATCTTAATTTTATAATTTTTTTGTAAACCCTTCATTCATCATAATTTCAAAGGAGTAAAATATGCCACTCTTGCGCATGTACCATTATTTCGTTTCTGGCGCCACAACCGTTTCTGTTTTCACACTGGTTCCAAACTTTTGGAATTGCCCTCATTAGTCCCAAGGATCTGTTTTGAGACCACTGTTATTTATAATTTATATAAATGATTTGGATGAATACTTAATACCAGAGAAATGTATCTTATTTGCGGATGATACATCCCTCATTGTATCAGACAGAAAAGGTAGAAATTTAAATGATAAAATCGAAAATATAAAATCTTATACTGAATATTGGTTCACATCTAATAACCTTATCTTGAATATTGGGAAAACACAAAATATCATATTTTCTACCAACCATTCCTCTCATAGTGGACAGAGTGTGAAACTACTGGGAATAACTCTTGATGAGAAGCTGACCTGGTCTCACCATGGAAAAAAAACTGTCTAGTACAATTTTCATGTTGCGTCAACTGAAACCCATCTGTAATACATTCACGCTGAAAACGGTATACGTCGCATTGTTCCATTCCCAGATAAACTATGGTATAATCCTTTGGGGCAACTCAAGTGCCGCCACCAAAATCTCCAAACAGCAAAAAAGAGCTATAAGAATCATAGCAAATGTGGGATACAGAGAATATTGCCAGCCATGGTTCATCAAATTAGGCATCTTGTCGCTGCCCACGTTGTTCATATACTACGTATTACAGGAGATACACAAACAAACTGATCATATCACCAAGCAGGGTGACCTTCATCATTATAATACAAGAAATCCAACATTCCCAGTAAACACAGGATATCCTATGGATATCAAATTGGTCCTTGTGGACATGGACGTTAAATGGATATCCATTGGATGTCCATTTCTGCTAGTACAATGGATATCCATTTACAATGGATATCCATTTGGGGACATCCAATGGACATCCATTTCTTGTCCAAATTGACTGAAAATCCAGATTAAAAAAGGGATGTCCTTTGGACGTCCATTGTACATCCTTCGCCCGGACCAAGTGCGCATATGTTGGTACCAATGTCCCTGTCTCAGTTGGCAACTACCGAAATCGGTAATGCAGACAATGGCAAATATGAACATGCAAATGAGAATGACGCTTGACGCTAGTTGCAAGGGGAAGAAACAAACAGACAATTTTTAAATGTTTGGGATTAAATTCGTGTCATATAGTGCTCGGAGCCCTCGGAGGTGCTTTATTTATTACAGTGTTTACGTTCACTTGGTTGACTATTCAATACTCATTTTGACTCACAGTATTCATATCAGGTAAAGTCTCGCTGAAGTAACAGTAACTGATTGCAAATTCCTGGGGGATTGAGAGGCTTTGAAACTGATTGTCGTTTGAATCCAAGGTGAAGGGTGTTTGAGTAAAGATAAGGTGCAAAATAAAACTGGAGGAATAAAATTTTCACGAAATATTACAGAAGAGTAAAATAGGAGTTCAGTGCTACCCCATCCATTCGAAGTGGCGATTGACTGTCCTGTTGTTGTTGTCCATTGCACAAAAATGGATGTTCAACTCATAAAATTCTGAAAAGATATTGTTGTATCAAATACTCAACTCATTATTGATTGTTTTTCAGGCAATGCAACATATCTTACACAAATTCCTGATGGAATTTAGAAACTGAATTCAGTTTCTAAATTTTGACCCCAGGAATACGCCCTTGAAATATTTGTATTGAATTCAATATATCCAGTTAATGTCCATAAAATATACCGTTTATATCCATAACATGTCCAGTTCATGTCCATTTCATACCATTACAGGTCCATCAGAGGTCCAATGTAGACCCATTAGAGGTCCATAAGAAGTCCAATTTAGGTCCATCAAGTCCAATTTAGGTCCATCAGAAGTCCAATTTAGGTCCATCAGAAGTCCATGCTATATTTATCATGTCCAGTGAATGTCCATTTTGGTCCAATGTATATCCATCCTTAGTACACACTGGACATCCAATGGACGTCCAATTTTGTGGCATATGGATATCCAGTGGATATCCATAGGATATCCTACTGGACATGAACGGACGTCCAAAGGATATTCGTTATGTCCATTGTGGACATCCTTTGGACGTCCATTGTTCATCAGAAACCCTCCCTATCGACTAGATAGATCAAAAAAGAACTCACTAAATTACAATATATATAACGTTCTACCAGACGAAATAAAAAACCTCAATTTCTATAGCCTCAAAAAAACTATACTAAAACATCTTTTGACACAAAGCTTCTATTCTGTAAATGAGTTCCTGGGGGCTAACCATAGCAACATATGGCATAGGTCAGTGACTTTCCCTCATCCATGATTTTAATCATTTTCTGTATATTTTTATTTAAAACATGTTTGATGTCACCATTATATGTTTATGTTATATGCTGTATACATTGTACTAATATTTCTGTACCATTGCAAAGATTTTTAAAATGTTTTAGGTATTTAATAAGTTTCTTCAGCTTTATTTATATTTACTCTATAGTGCCTTACTGACCTGCTACAAATGTACCAATACCAATGTATGTAAAGTAGTCAAGTAAACTAAACTATATCTTGAGAATACATCTAAATTTCATGGAATTACAAGTTATTCTTCGATAAATCCCTCTAAATCCTTACGGTAATCTTCCGAAATCCTCGGAAATTTCCCGAAATCGTATGGAATTTCTACGAAATCCTCGGAAATCCCCCGAAATCGTATGGGATTTCCACGAAATCTTAGGAAATCCCAAATTTTTCAAGAAATCATATACATTTTTTCATGTACATGTACATGGTTACCCCCTCGATCTATACACTCGTGGCAGAGCTTGTTTTATAACTTCACGTGATCACACAGCCGTAGTATAGGAAGCCAAGTTCCTCAGGATCTCCATATCAATTATTACTCAAGTCTTACATGTCTGACAACTTAACAAAATGTGACGTGGAACAGGTAATGTAGTACTCAGTAGTGGAGTCACCAATTATGTAAAAAATCTCTTCAACTTTTCCAACGGTAAAAAAGTATTATTTCATTTACGTAGCCTTGAAATTATGCAAAACTAATAAGACTGCCGAAGCACTCCCATTTTGTACAGGAAATAAGTTTAATTGTATTTTAATTTTATTGTTCGAAATGTAAAACGTATCGGCCATAACTGCAGTTGAACTAACTAAACGCTTGAAAATGAGTAAAACATGTATTATACCGTGATGGTCTGTCTGGTCTCATGTTTTATTAGCTATTATCCGGGTTACTGTCGAATGAGAAATATACAGGGTGATTCAAAAGTACTTTGACAAACTTCAAGAGGTGATTCCTCACAAAATTCTGATATGAATTGTCCAAATAAATATATGTCCGGAAACGCTTCGTTTCCAAGATATAGGGTGTTGAAGTATTATTTTTATTTTCGTTTGTTTCAAATAACTTTTGAAATTCTGAACTTAATTAAACGAAACTTGGTAATAAGAGGTTTTTGAGGTGTCGAATTCGAACCTGATGTTATTATTGCTCGTACTCGTAGGGGGCGCCACCAACACGTCTTTTTCTTTTTTGAAGATTCATAACTTTTTTGAGTGTTCTTCTAGCACATTTTTCAGTAAAAAAGTCGATTCCTCTATCATATCTACGTAAAAAAGCTACCCTTGTTACAAGTCGCTGTAAGCAACCGTTTTCTAGATATTAGGACTTGAAAATTTCAAGTGGATTATTTGATAATCTATGCATTTGCATTTGCATTAATTTAACGTTTAAGTAAGCAGTTTTGGTTTTTTTGTAGGGGGCGCCACCTATTCTATTACTTTTTACTCGCTTGAAGAGGTCATTACCGTTGGGTACGTTCCTTTATGACATCCTTAAGCGAAATAAAAATTTAATAATAATAATTCAATCGTAATAATTATTAGTAATAAAATTTGCAAGAAATGTCAACATTTTATTTTAGGAAATTTTGAATATGTAGAATAAACTAAAATAAACGAAACTAAATTGTATTCAAATAAATTGTTGAAAGTGTCCACCTTCAGCGAAGATACAGGCAGTCAGTCGTCTAGTCATTGAATCTCGTACCCGCTCAAAAATTATTGGTGTGTTCCGCTACTGGACTTTTATAAACTAGTGACTTTAAATGTCCCCAAAAATAAAAA
Source organism: Chrysolina oricalcia (assembly GCA_944452925.2). NCBI lineage: Eukaryota > Metazoa > Arthropoda > Insecta > Coleoptera > Chrysomelidae > Chrysolina > Chrysolina oricalcia. Next base: position 13,614,843 of record OX101811.2, on the reverse strand, counting down.
TCTATCGGGTTTAGATCTGGGGACCTTGGTGCCCACGGCTGGTTAGGTTCTTCTACACCCCTACCGATCCATCGATTTGGATAGACTGTGTTAAGGAATTCCCTGGCTACAACGCTAAAATGGGCCGGAGCCCCATCATGCATAAACCACATGCGGATACGAATTTCTAATGGTACATTCTCAAGTAGACCCGGCAATTCATTTCCTAAAAAGTGTCTGTAAGTTGCGCCATTCAGTCGGAGCGGAAGAAAGAAAGGACCTATCAAGTAATTATCAATTATTGCCGCCCATACATTTACAGAAAATTGATACTGATAATGCCTTTCACTAACTGCATGCGGATTTTCGAGAGCCCAATCATGGTTGTTATGACAGTTTGTGATAGCATTTCGGAAGAAGTTTGACTCGTCCGTGAAGAGTACATATCTTAAAAATTGAGGATTTCCAGCCAATTTTCTCAAAAACCACTGACACATAGTAATGCGTTGGGGAAAGTCTCGTGGCAAAAGAGCTTGTACCCTTTGAATATGGTATGGATAAAACTGTTGATCGTGGATAATCCACCAAACTGTAGACTGAGTAGAATTGACAGCTTCAGCAATTATTCTTGTACTTGTTTTTGGATTCTCCTCGAGAGCGTTCAGAACAGCTTCTTCCAATTCTGGGGTTCGGACTGCTCGTGGTCTTCCAATAATATCAGCTGCTCTCTTAAAGCTACCTGTTTCTGTCAAACGACGGTGGAGACTAGCAAATGTTGGAGCTGAAGGCAATACTCGATTAGGAAATCGCTCCTGGTAAATACGTCTTGCTTCGCGCGCATTGCCATCCGCAAGGCCATAAACGAAATGCATATCGGCTAAATGAGAATTATTGTTAAAATAATCAATTTTTTCAAAATTAGTGTTTTCTACTTCTACGTACGGAAACTTCAACAAAATGTTTAACTGTCACAAAATATGTAATTACCAAAACTACTTACTTAAACGTCAAATTCTTTTCCAAAGCATTCTTGTGAAAAATGCAAAATATTGGTAATAACTTCAACATGCATCGATTATCAAATAATTGACTTGAAATTTTCAAGTCCAAATATTCAGAAAACGGTTGCTTACATCGACTTTTAACAAGGGTAGCTTTTTTACGTAGATATGATAGAGGAATCGATTTTTTACTGAAAAATGTGCTAGAAGTACGCTCAAAAAAGTAATGAAACTTCAAAAAAGAAAAAGACGTGTAGGTGGCGCCCCCTACGAGTACGAGCAATAATAACATCAGGTTCGAATTCGACACCTCAAAAACCTCTTATTACCAAGTTTCGTTTAATTAAGTTCAGTATTTCAAGAGTTATTTGAAAAAAAAACAAAATAAAAATAAAACTTCAACACCCTGTATCTTGGAAACGAAGCGTTTCCGGACATATATTTATTTGGGCAATTCATATTAGAATATTGATTTGTGTAGTTGGTGTCGTCGATTTCCACTTCAGGTCTGTCTTACCGGAGGTACTGTAGCCAATAACGTTGAAATGATTTAAATCAATTGATTTAAATACATGATTTAAATAGAGATATGATCACTTGTTTTTTTTTTCGTCCCTTTCCCTGGTGTCCTAAATTTAGTACACGACTTTCTTGTTTTTTGTACAGGTAACTGTTTAATCCGATTATTGTTGACATGGTTTTATAAGTTGTTATTTTAGTTGCCAACTGTAATTTTTCCCGTCATCTATAGGATAGTTGAGGAAGTATTTCGAAAAATTTCAGCTGACAAGAATGGACGAATCCTTTCATCTGGGTCACCAGTTTGGTGTATGTCATCTTTGAACTTTTCAGTGTGTAATTAATTCATTGAAAAAAATACTGTGTGTTCACATTAGAGTGTTTTACGTACTCGATTCAAAATATATAAACATTTTCTCACTATTTTGTAGTTTTGAACATGAATTTCGGTGTGCTAAATTTAGTACACTGGGAGCTAGTGGCATTGCATAAATAAACTCAAAAATAACTTTTTAGAGAAAAGCTTTTATTCAATTGCACTAAAAAGAAGAAAATTAATTTTAAAGTTAATTAAACCCTTGATTTTGTTACTTTATAAAATTTCAAATTATGTAAAAGTTCGTCGCGAGAAGTATCTATGCATTTCTTGTTGTAAATTGAATTTAAAATAACCTCAAGATTTATTCTCGTGAGAAGCTTTTATATCATTTGAAATTTTATAATGTTACAAAATGATGGGTTTATTTCACTTTAAAATTCATTTTCTTCTTTTTAGTGCATTTAAATAAAAGCTTTTCTCTAAAAAATTAATTTTTAAGTTTATTTATTTATTTCTTTTTTAGTTTTCTGTGGATATGTGTCTTAGTCGGTTCATTTAAATGAATGCGTCACAGTTGCAAGGTCGCCTTTTTCCGAATTTCTACGCGTTCTCTATCTAGCCTTCGAGGGAGAAAGAGGGTAACTTTTTTTGAAACCGTATTATTCAGTGGTCAGATAATTTTCACAATTTTTTCGGATTTTTTCGATTTGTATTTCGCGAGTTTTACTACTTTTTTTTCGTGACAGGAAAGGGGGCTAGCCGCCCGATCGATTTTCTTTCATCATTATTTTCCATGTCCGAAACTGTTGAAACATTTTCCACATTCCTTTGCTTTTGGGACAGAAGGGTGATTTTTTTTATACCTTAACGGAAACAATATCGGAGTTATCGGACACGACGATTTAAATTCGACGGAGGTTAGTTTGGAATCAGTTTTTGACAACAATGACATTTGTGACCCACTTTCCTATTGGTTTTCTTATTTCGGGGACTCACCGGTACAGCCTCACGGCGGTGGCGCGACGTAGTTCGTAACACAGCTGATCGCGACAGTTTATTGTAAAGAGTCGGACTTCAAAAAAGGTATCTATTATTTAGATATTTAGTAGAATAAAGAAAAATAGATAAAACATTTTATATTTAGGTACAATGATTTTCCTACGAGTGTTTTTGTAGATCTTATTTATGAAAAAAATGGTTTTTATTAAACAGGATTTTAAAATAATGCTACAAAATGACACATAAGACAGAATAGTTACATAGATCATTTAGTTAGTAATATAAAAATCGTGCGGAAAAGTAACTTTTCAGCACTAGTGTGGAATTTTCATAAAATTAATTTCAAATTATAAAGTAATTAAGACATTATCAAAATAGTGATATTTAAAATTTGACAGGATTTGATATGGTATTATAGCAATTAAATTAATATCTGAAATAGCTCAGATGGCAAAGTAAGGGAGCAGTCGTTCTACGTTGGTTAATGGTTAATGGGGTAGGTGATTCGAATCCTGGGGAACTTACTTTTTTTTTGTTTTTGTTTTGAAATCGATGAGAGTACTTACTGTTCAATTTTCATTATATTTTTCAATATTTGTATATTCAATGACGACATGAGTGTTTTTGATAGAATCTGTTATGAAAAAAGTAATTCGCTCGTACTACAAAATTTCATAGATAGATAGATAGATAGTTTATTCATCTTTTAGATCACAATAGTGACATCAGACAAGTCATAAAATACATATGGTATATAGAACATTACCAGGAACATTCAGAACACATTAAACATATTAAAATCATTAAAAAAATTAAAATCACAGTCTTGTTGTATCAAGGGATACATATTCATTTATATTATAAAAACTTCCTTCATCTCAGTTTCCTTTTGAATGCAAAATATTGTCTTCATCTCCAACATCTTTCGGTAAACGGTTATAGAGTTTTATACCTACCTACTCGTGGGAAATGTATGTCATTTCATGCTCATTGTACAATATACTAATCTTGAATTAAAATATTGTGCTTTAAAGAGAAAATCTTGCGTAAAAGTAAAAATCGTGCGGAAAAGTAAAAATCGTGCGGAAAAGTAAAAATCGTGCGGAAATGTTACTTTTCCGCACGCTCGTAGGAAAAATTAATATTATGTTTAAAAAAATATGATTTAAACATTGTTTTTATCCAAGTTTAATTTGTTTAAAACATAAAATTAAAAAACAAAAAAAAATTTTAAACAAAAAAAAAACGTTTAAAACAAAAAAAACATGTGTTTTGTATAAAATTGAAAAATACATGTTTTTTTTCAACCCTGCACCCTCGACGAATTCTAGGTTTATATTGTCCCATTTTATTATTAATTTTATTTGTGATATAAGTAACTCTGTTTTACTGTGAAGTCGTTTTAGTTATTCTTGCATCTGCATACATCTTTTTTATTTCTACCATATTTTCGTTTCAAAAGTACTTATGTATGTGTTGTGTATGCATGTATGTATACATTTATAATCAGATTTATCATTATGTGACGTTTTCCTTGTTATTGTACCATTGAAGTCATCTTCTATTTCGCACTTTTCAACAAGATAAATAAACCTATTATTATTATTATTATTATTATTATTATTATAGTGTTTGATAACAATTACCTAATAGGGATAAATTGGTCATATTAAGTTTGTCCGCATAAATTACTCGGCTGGTATATTCAACAAATAGAAAGAATGTAATCAAACAATAGTTATTTATATTATCAAATGATGACTTCCGAGTAAAATCTGACGCAAAATACCATCTTTTTAAAAAATGTATGAACGGTGCGAAAAAAACATTCGCACAGTTGATTTTTTACACGCTTGTGCTAAAAAAAACCTTTTTGCGCACTTTGAAAAATGCATTTTTGTTACACTATGGTTGCGAGTTTTAGAAGAAATGAGACGAGATAGTATTGAAACAGCTGGATGTATCTTGGAAAATCACAATATGAATTTTATTTCAACATTATCGGTAACTACTCTAATCAAGTATATCCTAGGAAGTGGTTTACCATAGCATATAAACAATGCAACAAAAATGAAGTGCATCGTCAACTTATCAAATAATATAACAGGAACTTATCTGTAAAAATATGGAGATGTCCAGAGAAAAACAATGTTTATATTGAGGAATAAGAGCAATGCACACGTGATCAGACATGCCAAAACTCAAAAAATTCGTTCGGTATTCTAATTTCTTAAATTCACATGCAAATGTTATTTGCGATTTATTTGTGTAATGATTGATTTTTCAGTCATCAGAATATAAATAACTCAGTAAAAAAATCAGAACAAAACTAATAATAGAAATCCAGTGTTGATTTGCTGTCAGGTCATTTCTGTTTAGATATCATATTCAAAGACGCATTCCCAATCGGTTTGATGCACAAATTCCAATGATTTTAATACAGAGTGCTCTAAAATACGTAGTGAATTGTGATTCGTCCTATACCCTCACGCAATGTAGTTTAGTAGTTGTAGCTTTGTTCATGTTTTTTTAGTTACATCGTGATTTTTGGGAGTTTATTTAGATACGAATCACATAGGTACTCACTACATATCACTAAATTGAATAAAAAAAAAACATGAATGCAATTTAATTACTTCCTAAAACGGTTTCAGTATTTTTAATTAGAGGTAATTACTGCATTACTTTCATTAGGTGTACAAAAAATGACCAGTTGTTTCCTCCTCGCCCAATACTATGTCAATGTACAACTTCTCCAGGTCTGTGGTGGCACCCAGGATTTAAATTTTTTGAGAGGTGGGAAATGTGTTGAAAATGCCACTGGAAGTTACTTTAAAGTCTAAATGCTTCAAAGTGCACTCCAAGTCACTCTTATTAACTTCAGTTCGACTTCGGGTGACTTCGGATGACTTCGGACGCACTTTGAAGCGTTTTGACACATTTCCCACCTCTCAGGTGAAAATCCAAAATATACAAATTGTAGATATTGTTCTCTAATTCCATATGCCGCTTACATAATTTGATTCGAAACCGAGAAGGAATTAACGATAATCGCCGATAACACGAGTTGTATTTGTTAAGATTATTTCATGAATAAAATCGAAACCATTTTTATTTAGTTACTATTCAATTTAAATAGGAACATTATTCCCGCATTTATTTCTGAAATTATGCAACTAACAAAACATTTACTTGATATTTCAAACATCCCTCTATTTCAGTTACCAATGACAGAGCGCGTCATTCGTAGTTTCGTCATTGCATGTCGCTGCTTCTCGCTCGAGGTTATGTTTTGATAACATTTTGATTTAGTGATTTGATTAATCAACTTGTATGCAAAATTTGTTGAAAATTGTGAAGTTGATATGAATTAATAGTGAGTGCTTATTTAGTTTTGGTCAAAGTTTGGTGTAGTGTCATTATAGCAGCTTGCTAGTGGTAAGTTTGTGTTTTGATAATAACCAATCAGGAATCGAACTACAAAATCGAAAACACATCATATACATATCCAGTAGCCAATCAAGAGCCGAACTACAAAATCGAAAACATGATGTTTTCATTTATCAACACAAAAATTTCAACCAATCATAACACGCTATTTTAGCATAAGTGAAATAATCTATGAAATATTTCCAAAAAACCAAAAGAATTGTAATTTTTTTCACTATTTCTCTCAGCTATAGTCTCTCAGCCAGTCGTTCTTCTGATGGTCGTTATCGAAAATTACCTAAGAAAATACTCACATTACGTCGATAGGTAAACAGAGTCTACGAGTCTTGCAGATCACTTTCAGCAAACAAAAATTAAAACAACCGCACATTATCATCGTTTGAACTAAGTACGGCAAAAATAATACCTGAATTCTCTGAACATCGATAAATATTTGATCGTGATCTTTTGACGAGGAAATAAGTACGTAGTTTTGAAGAAATTGATTTGAACGTAATGATGCCATTCCATGATTTGAAATTGCATTATCAGCCCAGCTTCTTAAATGTTTATAATTAATAAGGAAATTGCAATGAATCGGTATTGAGCAATTAACAAAGATTACCTAAGAAAATTTTTCTTTGCTTTAACTTGTCGTCACTTGCTCGTCAACATGAAACCTGTTTACATTGTTGTACATTTACATTTAGTAGAGAGATTTGCATTGGAAATTCCCATTTTTGATCCCACGAGCCAAAAAGTTATCGGACAAATCGTGTACAACCAGGGCACAGATTTGCATTGGAAATTCCCATTTTTGATCCCACGAGCCAAAAAGTTATCGGACAAATCGTGTACAACCAGGGCACAGATTAAGATTAAGATTAAGATTAAGAACTTAATCTGTGACCAGGGTTCGAAAATATCATGATATTAAGAACGGGTGAAATTCGACCGAATATGGTGAAATTTGTTAGAAAGCGCCGCCACTGGATGTAAACAAGTGACCAGCCATGATCAGTATTTTTTCGCATTCGTCAAACGTATAGGACTGAAGCTGTTGGTTTTAAATAAAGTTTTAGCACAACTCCCATCAATAAGAAATTGCACATCCCAATATAAAAGTTGAAGTAAATAATGTTGGTGTCGAACAGGCGAACACAATGTTCTTTTAAGTTTTGATAACAAACTACATTCAAGCCAGACGTATCAATATCTTTTGAATGATCGCTAAACCAAAATACGTCGAACTAATGACTAAAAATGACAGACCCATGCATAGTTGTAATGTGAATAATGTGTCCGGATTCCGGAATCACGATCAGTCATACATTGAACATTGAGACATCATAGGCAGAGTCTCAAAACATGGGTATTTAGCACATGCTCGGGGCTTGGCGAACAAAAAACTTATTCAAATCATCACGGATTTCGTTAAAATTTTACAGGCTGTTTTCACATGATAACCTAGCACACCATTTTATTTTTCGTAATTGGTCGTACATAGTTCACCCTGTATAACTATCAAAATATGGGATGTAATTAATTTTTTGGTAAAACTTTGACAAATAATGAGAGTATGTTTTTGTTGGTGCTCCATTTTACTCACAGCACGCCTCAGCGTGTTAAAATCGAACTTTCAAAAACGCGCGTTTTTTAAAGTTACCATAGCAACATCAACAACTCAAGAAACGTGAAGTCTAAATGACAACTCTTTGATTATTGATCTGACAGCAGTAACCTGTAACGTCAAATAAACAACTCTTTCATTTATATCTGTTACCTTTTGCTTTTCCATCCATTTGATGAACTTGCCAATATTATGTTTTATGCGCATCATTAAGGTGCGTACAGATATATAACAAAACTTCGAATCGTATCACCGACGCTCAACTATTGTTTGATACGCATAGAAGATACGGTGTGTCGGCAATATATATCAATACATCGTCGCGTATCTCATACACGGAACATGTTGTACAAAAACAGAACCTTTGATTTTTTTCTTGTGTGCAATTTAATAAAGGAATAGAGGTTACTGCTGCAGCAGCTTATGCATTACTTCGTAAAACAAAAAAAAAGCGCAGAAAGACGCTGGTAGCAGACCCAGTGTACACTAGTAGAGGTGTGTACAGTGGAAATAATTTCCAGTTGGATTTAGAACTTCAGAAAACTAGTGGCCTTTACCAAAATTCTACCAGGATGTCCCTTACAAGCATTCTGCTTCTTTATTTCATTGTAATATTTGGGATGTTTTGTATCTCACAAAATCTCTTCGTTACGATAACTATTTATGGAGTCAATGGTAGATTCTTCCGTCCACTCCATAATAGCAATGTGTTCAACTGAATAAATGAAACAAAAAATAAATCGCAACCGTGTAACGCAGATCTGCGGACATGCAAACAATTGGTGCAATATCATTGCGTATCATTTCTTTGATGCGGCGCTAAAAACCGACAACCGATGGGACGCATCGATGTTACTATGTTACGGCGTTACACTGTTACGCAGTGCCGTCCAGACTTGTTACGCGACGGCGTTACGATACGAAGTTTTGTTATATGTCTGTACGCACCTTTAGATTTTTGCCGTATTTAAACCTCGATTCAAAGAATCGATATTAAAATTAATTTTTAGGCGCTACAGTGACAAGTGACAACAATTAATCTTCGATGACAAATTGCAAATTGATTTCTGTTTTTCTCATTTCCATGACAACGAAAAATATACTGATGTCACATCACGAATTCAACCATTTTACGTAGATCGAAATGTAAATAATGAAGTCTATCCGTAATATGTCATTGTGGAAAACCGTTAAAAATGGTCCCCCGACGTTGCAATTTCGCTCCCAGATAGCACGAGTTTCATCCACGAATTTTTCGCGTTGATACGGCGCGAACTCGACCGCCAGTGGTCCAGAAAATTACGTTAAAATTTCATGGCCATCCATGAATTTACCACACGATCGAAAGGCTCGCACAAATTAGTGTTTGTTGACAATGGCATAAGACTGTTGATTGTTAGACATGTTTTAAGAGACATGCAGAACATGTTTGTACTTGTGGATAGAACAATATTACTTTAACTAGTAATTTTCAAAATTCGTTGAAGGGTAAATTAAAAGGAATTTTTTTAAATAATGTGCTAATTAAATTAATCAATGAAAACTGTACGTGTTTCGTTTTTATCAGGCAGGAAATTAACTCTCACCACCAATGATGATGAGGGATAGCGAATTATCACGTAACCTGTGAATTGAAAGATTTACCCTCATCTCCCGGTCTCTCCTACTACTCGACCGCTTACGTTTTCAGTCATGTTTGCAAGAATTTTTCACTCATTTCACAGCATTTTAGCGCAAAATGGGAATATTCGTTTTGTGGTACTATGCTTCTACTTTCAAAATTTGTTTGAGAAACTGAAATCGGACTATCACTAGAGCATGCAGACAAGCTGCAAAAAAAATCAATTTGCAATTGTGCCTAAACTAATGGTCCGACAGCGCCTGTTTTGTGGATCATAAATTACACACAAATCGCAAAAAATTTCAGTTTTTCCAGTTTTTTTCCGTTACTAATGATCCGATCACTTCGTAAAAAATCTCCTTTTGTTTCCATTCCAATTCTCTCCAATTTTTCTCTGTACTAGTATTAATTTTATAAGCGGAATACTAAAAAAATACATTTTTTTGTATTTAAATATTTATAACAAATTAATAAATGACAGTTTCAAAACAGAATATAACTACAGACTGTCTTTCATGTGATGGCACAGTCGGTTTTCTACTAGTATTTTTGTTATGAAAAACTCCTCTATTGATTGGCCTTTATCTGTTTTTGGGTTTGTTGGTTATTGTAGTCAAAACAACTGAACCCAAATAAAAATGTAACTGAAGTGAAATACATTTTTTTCAATTATTCAAATTAATAAATGACAGTTTCAAAACAGAATATAACTACAGACTGTCTTTCATGTGATGGCACAGTCGGTTTTCTACTAGTATTTTTGTTATGAAAAACTCCTCTATTGATTGGCCTTTATCTGTTTTTGGGTTTGTTGGTTATTGTAGTCAAAACAACTGAACACTGAACCCAAATAAAAATGTAACAGAAGTGAAATACATTTTTTTCAATTATTCAAATATCACTAGAACTTGATGATGAAATAGGTAGGAAAGTAATAATTTTCTGACAAATATATCTGCAGACCTTATCAAAAAGACCAATTAGGTATATGGAATAGCTATTTAATCATATTTTTGACAGTGTATTGTTGGTACCTTTAATAATTTAATTTATCAAATTCATTTTTGCTTGAGTATAGGAAAGAAAACAATTGAAAAGTACCTACTTACTCTTATCTTTCTAGATAATCAATATAATAGGTGTATATCTGCAGTGATTAGGAAAATAAAAAACTGTATTCTATCATAGTATGTATAAAGATCATCCTTCATTTTCGTCGATTTTTTTATATAATTATCAAGAGAAATCTGCTTTTGTGCACTTTTCTGGTGCATTTTTGTTTCTTACAGTCAAAATATGGTTGATTATTGTAATCTGAATGATTGTTACTTCAATTCTTCAGGTATCATTGGGTCAAATTTCAATTTGAAATAAAGAATCCAGTTGAATTTCAATATTTTTTTCACTAAAATGGTGTTTTAACTGACTATTTTATTGTAATTATTTACTGATACATTTCAAGGCCATAGTTTATCTACATACCTCTACTTAAAAGACAATTGTTTCAAGAGTTAACTTTTGTATCACTTGATTCATGTTCTATACACATTTTCAGTTATGAAATAGGTAAATACCGATTACCAGTCTGTCCTGTCGAACCTCAGACTTTATCTATGCAACAGGGGGTTCATTCAAACTTCAGTTGAATTTGAATTAATGAAAACAAAGCTGTATCTGTAATTCTGTAGCAAATAGAGTGTACTCACGGTTCAGCTTCGATGCTCTTCAACTTGGCCACATAGTTCGATGGTATGTACCCCTCTTGTCTCGTTCGTTTACTCCTAGCCAACCACCAATCTCCCTGAGTATCGTTCAATATTTCTAAATGTTCACCTTTCCGAAAACTAAGATCTTCGTCTGTTCTAGCGTCATAATCATACAAAGCAACAAATATCCTGGCACTAGTTTGTTCAGGTTCTGTAGAATTAACTATGGGAGCCCTCGCTACCTCTGACGGAGGTGTCGGTATAGGATTTGGCTGCAAGGGGTTATCTTCTATTGGAGTCGTACCCAATCTAGTATTCCTTTCGATTCTATCAGTTGTCGAAGGGCTACTAAAACAATTGCCCATCTTCGAAGTTTCTGAGCACTCACTTGTCACAACAAATCATCACCCGCAAAATGTACCTAGATTTTCGTTCGACACCGAAAAAACTTATTCAATATTGTTTTATAAAAATATACTCATGGCGATAGTAAATAAGCACACATTTCAATCCTCCAACTTCCATTCATTACTGACAGAGAAAGGCTAAAAATTTTTAATCTACTCTACCACAACACCACAACCACAACTCGACTATTGTTCTTTCCACAAGTAGACAAATGACAATGACAAACGTCAGAACGCGCGAACGACTATTGACGTTTAAAAAGTTTGTTCACTGGGTGTCAGAGGCGTCTGAGCAGCTAGAAAGACAAATGAACAACACTGCTTTATTATAATCTTAGATCATATATGCTTACTATGATCTAAGATTATAATAATATAATATAATAATAATAATATATAGTTTATTGAGTAATAATCATATACATAAAATGGTATATCCGAATTTTTAAACTTCAATAAACCGAGGGTCTCACTAAAACTATCTTATAGATAAAATTATGAATAAATGTGAAAAAAATACGTATCAAATAAAGATAAAATTATGTGTGAAAAATAGATTTTTACAGTTAATATAGTGTAAAAACAATATTATAGATGTCCGCTGAAAATTCTAAACATAAAGTACATAGTAGAATAAAAAGTATAAAGCGAATTGTGGATAAAATGTGATCAAATCAAGACTATAGATAAAAATATTGGTAAAATTCGGACAGATTTATACATAGAACCTTAATAGTATAAATAAAATCATAGATAAAATGTAGAAGGAGATATTTGTACAGTAAAGTTATATATTATAATTTGTTTAATAAAACATTTCATTTGAACATAGGTTAAAATCAAGAGTATGGATAAAATTTTAGATAAAATGTTGGAAATATAAACTTTGTTAATATTTAAAACTGTCATATCTATCATTTTGATGAGTTCATCTCTTGGATATTCGGCAATAAATTTGTTTAATTTTTTTTTTATATTGAAGATATTTTCTAAAAATAGCAAGCAATCAATCATTTTAAACTTCAAGTCTACTCGATTAGAAATCTCAGAAATTTAGTTTATCCTATCTGAAAACACTAGGAACTCCTTCCACAGAACTCATACTTGTAATAAGATATAAGTATGAGTTCTGTGACTCCTTCTCGTCTTCAATGCCAGCAGTAGCAGTCCAAGGGTTAAGGCTCGTCCATACCCTTGCGTATATTCACAATTTTTTTTGTGATTTGACGCATACGGTGAAAAAATTGTGGTGAATGATGAATCGTAACATGTAATTTTTCAGTATTCGGGTTAGATATTACTACATTACCAAAAATTGACATGATGATTCATCATTCACAGCTATTTTTTCGTCGTATGAATCAATTGCAAGGATAAGAACGAGTCTTCAGGCTGCTGTCAGACTACGCAGAGCGCGGAAATGTCGAATCCTTATTTTAGGGCGTAGGCCTATCGAGACTGGCTTGAGATCAAGGAAACTAAATGTTATTTTAGTCTCTTTGGCTTGATTTTCCGACAGAAGCTTCCTTCTTGAGAACTGTATCGGTAAAGTGAGAACAGATAGCTTCGTGAAAAATCCTGTTTTGTTCTGCCTCTTTTGAGTCACATTTCAAAGTAGATTTTAATTCGATTTTTTCATAACAACCTGTTGATTTATGTCTAACAAAAGCAGTCGACGCTCCAACACCACATTTGAGATTTCCATATTTCACATCAAATATAGCCCTATATGATATGCGTTGCTTTTCTATCAATCGAAAATATGGGATACTATAGACGCCTGTGGTTGTCATTCAATGAAAACAAATAGTATTTTCCCCTTTACCATACAAATATTTTCCAGTCCTAGACCACTGAAATGAAATTATAATGTCATCATATTATAATTTCATTTCAGAGTACTAGACGCGCATTTCGATGACCAAGTTCTTCATCAGTAGGAATACTGAACTAACAGTACGTGTATATCATCCAAACCAGTTATATTTGATGTCAAATAATGAATTATATAAATATTAATTTATAATAATCAATTATTTGATATGCGAATATGACTGATTTGGATTCTTACTGTTTTAAGTTCAGTATTCCTACTGGATGGAGATAACTTGCTTATCGAAATGCGCACTGAGTGAAATAGTTGTGTAGTAAATAGAAAAATACTATATATTCATTCTCATTTCTTTCAATACCTTTATTCGATTACCAAAGAAACGAACACACTCTTCGGTATCGATCTGAGATCTCCTTCTAATTTACATGTACTGAAAAAAGATATACTAGGTCCTTTGGTTTTATTTTAGGTGTAGTTCGGTCTAGAGTAATACACACTACGTTTAGAATCGAGAGCAGTTCAGTGTATATACCAAAGAGTACACCAACTGTACTCTGTGGTATATACACAAAGAAATGTGTCAATACAATCCGGAAACGAATAATTAAATTGAGTGTAAATTACACCGAGTGTAGTAATGTGCTACACTTCAACGAAATTACCTTTTACGTATGGTTCTGACAGTGACATGACAAATTTTGGATATTCGATATTTGAATTCGATAGTTCGGTGAGTTCGATACTGAATCCATGAGGTTTGTTCAGTCGTGTCAGTAAAGATGATCGGTGTAGCTAGTTTCAAAAGAGAAAGACACATAAATTACAAGTATTAAAGAGAGATGAAAATATGTAGAACTGCTGCGTGTATCAGCTAAGATTAAGTTTATTGTCACAAATGAACAAACCTATGCACTGTGAATAGTAGACAAGTGGTGAAAAAAATCGAAAATACTGAAAATAACCTGGTAACTGTCATTGTGAGGAGGTATTAATTTTGCGCTGTTTTTCTTTTAATATTTGCAAGTACAATAATTTATCACTCAACATTGGTATAAAGTGATTTCAGTATTCGGTGAAAATTCGACAAATAGAAATTAAAATGTCTCAATATAAAGGTAAGACAATATTAAACTTTCACGTTTTTTTCTTTAACCACTTCAGTCATTTATTAATTCTCTCATTGGAATCACATAAAAGTGAATATTTTCACATTTTAATTAAATTTTCTCACCTTTAGTAAAAGTTAAATGGGGAAAAGAAACCTATCCGGACATTGAAGTTAATACAGAGGAGCCCCCTTTGTTATTCAAGGCACAGTTGTTTGCTCTAACTGGTGTGCAACCTGAGAGACAAAAGGTCATGATTAAAGGTGTAACCCTTAAAGATAGTGATTGGGACAATTTCAAATTGAAAGATGTGAGTAGAAAACATGCAAAGTCATCATCATATTCGCCAATAATGAATAAGTAATAATATTCAACAGGGTGTTACTGTTTTGTTAATGGGTAGTAAAGAAGAAGATGTTCCAAAAGAACCTGTAGAAAAAACCGTTTTTGTTGAAGATATGAATGAAAGTGAATTGGCCACAGCGGTATGTTTCACTTCAAGTGTGAGCTTATGAGATACAGTAACATTTTATTTTCAGTTAGATTTACCTGCTGGATTAACAAATTTAGGAAACACATGTTACATGAATGCCACTGTACAGTGTTTGAAAGTTGTACCAGAATTGAGGGATGCCCTACAGAAATTTCAGGGAGGCATGTGGCAAATCTATAGGTATTGTTTATGAAAATAATAAAATGCAAATTTACAGTTGTGGCCCCTTCTGGGAGTGTTATTCCCTCACAATCGATAACTGCAGCTCTCCGTGACCTCTATAATAACATGGACAAAGGAAATACTGTCCCTCCCATAGTTCTGTTACAAGTAATGCATATGGCATTTCCGAGATTCGCAGAGAAAAATGAACACGGAACCTTTTCACAACAGGTGATAGATTGTTTAGGATTACGAATAATTTAGTATAAAGTTGTTTTTCATAATACTTTAGGATGCAAATGAGTGTTGGACTGAAATGGTACGAATGTTGCAACAGAAGCTACCTGCTAAACAGAAAGAAGGGAGTACACAGGAACAGTTCAAGTGAGTATTGGAGCATCACTGCAAGAGGCATTCTCATTTGAAAGTTATTTTGATCTATACAATTTTCATTTTCTTTTATAAACTCGATTAAAAAAATAAAAACGGTAAAGGAATGTCCCTAGTATTTACTACATTCCGTATAAAACACATGTTCGGGAGGTACTATATCCCAAAAAATATAAATTTTTTGATCAACATCTTCATTCCGGTGAGAACTGATTTTTTTTGTCCTGGTTCTACTTTTTAGCAAGATTAAGCAGCATGGTTCTCATATATTTTCAAAACTGTAGTTCTGCTGTTTGAAGTTTCAGAGCCTGATATGATTTTCAAAACAATCTCTTTTCCTTTATATATGTCGGAGATTGAAAATCAAAGAGCAAAATAAATATTCCGGTCTAGAGTGTAATTTGATTATTAAATCTAGTAAGATTTGTTATTTAATCTCTTCTTGGGTTTATTGCCGTAAGATTATCCTTGGGCCTGAAGGGCCGGTCATACCGCCTTACACAATAATTTGGTTGTTAAATATTTTGGGCTTATTCAATTAGGGATTAGATTTGGTGTGATCGTTATCACAAACGTAGAAACCGGGACAGGAGGGGTAGGTAGACGAAAATACAAAGATGTCTTCTGGGAAAATGATTAATAGTTTTGAAGGAAGAGAAAATATTTTGATGGCAGTCCAGTTGAGTTGTAGGCGAGCAGAGTGTTTGCACATTGCCGTCCTGATCGCGGTGTATTCGTCTTTTAGCTAGTCAGAAATATTGATACTAAATTGTGAAATCGTTTTGGATTAATAGTTGCGTGTGCGACTTCGAAATTAATCAACGCAAGGGCTCCTATTCTACTCCGGAACCTCAGCTCCGACATGGTATATAATAAAATAGTATTCATTCCTTTGACAATTAACTTTTTTGTCCTAGGTCATTGATAGATCAATATTTTGGTGGAACCTTTGACGTAGAGTTGAAATGTGTGGAAGCTGAAGATGAACCTGTTTCGAAAAGTAAAGAACAATTCTTACAGCTGAGCTGTTTTATATCGCAAGATGTTCGTTATATGCATTCAGGATTAAAAAATGTAAGATGTTCTTTGGTAGCCATTGCATTTTTTTCATACTCGTTCATTTTGTAGAAACTTCAAGAACAGTTAACAAAAAAATCTCCAACGTTAGATAGGGATGCTGTTTATACAAAGACGGTGAGTAATTTCCTCAGATTTTAGTGCAAAACTAATTGATTTTTTTTTAGTCTAAAATTAGCCGGTTACCAGCCTACTTGACTGTACAATTCGTGAGGTTTTATTACAAGGAAAAAGAGTCGATAAATGCCAAAATTCTAAAAGATGTGAAATTTCCTTTAGATTTTGATGCATTCGAGCTCTGTTCACCTGAGTTACAAGAAAAATTAGCTCCTATGAGGTCAAAATTCAAGGTTAGCTTATACTGCTTTTGTTAAAACCGTAATAAATGTGACTCTTTGTTTTCGATTGAAGGAATTGGAAGATAAGCAAGTGGAACTAGCTGGTAAAGCTAAGGACAAAAATAAAGGTGATGCTGTAGCCAAGGAAGATAAAAAATATGAACCTTATTGTTTTGATAATGGTGAGCCAGTTCCGCTGATTATTTAAGGGTGGATTTAGTTAACATCACTTTAAAATTGTGCTTAAATATTATGTTAAAATCGGAAGTTGAACCTCTTATATCAAATGGCACCGTTTATACAACAATGTTAAGTTTATGCTAAAAACCTTTGATGTTTATGATAATGCTTGTGCTACAGTTGACTAAATCGACCCTTAGTTTGAGAAAAATAAAATTCATCTCCCCACCCCAACTGAAAACTCCTATTTTCCAGCTTTCTTTTACCAACATTTCAAAGATTCGACTCCGTAAAAATGGGAAACACTAGTCATTCAGTTACCAATAGCAATCAAGCCAACTTGCATTTTATTTACCTTCAGTTGAAGTATAAGAATTTTTGAGATGTTGTCGCAGAAGATCTTACAAACCATAATGATCATGAAGCATTTCATACAATTTGAATCTTTTAAAACACAAACCTTGCTGTCCATGTCAAGGATTGGATTTTCATCCTGCTTGATTTATTATACTGGTGTTTTTCAGATTTGGGTAGCAACAATAGTGGTTATTACACATTGCAAGCGGTGCTGACTCATAGAGGGCGTTCTTCATCTAGCGGGCATTATGTAGGATGGGTTAGGCAGAACGGAGACAATTGGATAATGTGCGACGATGATAATGTTTCCCCTGTTACTACTGACGACATATTGAAACTTTCCGGAGGAGGTTTGTTCTGAAAATTCAAGATCATATTTTGGTTTAATTCTAATGAGTTCAAGATTTCCTGAAACAAAACTTGTCACCGATAAGAAACTTATAACCAGCCAAATAACAAAACTTGTCCAAATTCACTCAGTGCCTGTTTCACCAACAGTCAACTTCATCAGGACATATAAACTTATAGCTCCAATGATAAAAATAGATTGTCATAAAATATCCCACTCTACCTGGAGTATTTGCTTTCAAGGAGTGTTTCTTGCATTTGTCCCAATTGTTATTACAGTCAGTGTGATCAAAATAAAATCCTCTGTTGTACTTGACTCAGTAATTGTGTGATTTTAACTGTGATGGGAAATAATTCAGTAAACTAGTAACAATATATTATATGACTGTTTTGGCACTATAAATATATTTATAACTGGTTACGTGTTAAAATACATTAATTAATGATTGAGTATTTTTTTACCTAAGTGAGGATTTTGTGAATGTTCAGTTGGCAACACTGTCTTGGACAGTTACCATAAAATTGAGTGTCCGCGAACGTATTTTAAAATATATTTCATTGATATTTAGATTGTTTTACATGATGCTAGCCTGACTAATGTTTCATAACATTTGCTTCCCTTATTTGTTAATTTGTTCATTGACAATATTCCACAGGATTTTGGTGATCGTTTTTTCACTGTCAGGTTGGTAATATATTTTGTTTTTAAATATTGGAAACACTGATTCAAGTAAATTATAATTGTCATCTGTCAACTTCAACAAATTGTTTAATTGTTTACTGTTTTAATTATCTGAAACTGAAAATATAATGAAAAATTGATCGAATCAGATATCCTCGGTTTTCAAAGAAACATCGATACTTTTCTACTAATAGATCACATAATCTATGAAGTAGAAAAATATTGAAAACTGGAAAAAAATTATCTTCCTATTCAACTACAGAAGTTGAAAAAATCAGTATTTGAGAATAAAGTAGAAAAAAGAACTTATTAAAATATTGAATACAACAAAAAACCTTGACAAACCTGTAATTAATTGAATGAAAACTCCTGAGGAGGCCTGTTGAATTATGAATAGCTGCTTTTTAGTATAAAGGATGTATGGCCTCTAGAGGCTCCAATTCGATAGAAAACCGTCCATTTAGCAACTGTCATCAAATTTGTACCAGTCTGTTCTGTCCTTGGCCAAAGTACATAGTAGTGGCAAAAATCGACCACAGTGAATGCTGACTGTATAAAGCTCATGATTGGATTTGAAATTTTCAAAATAAAATTTTGTTAACTCACCAACATCAGAGTTACAAAACTAAACCAACTTCAGAGTTACAAGAAACAGAATCATCAGTTATTCTTTCACCTTCTTTGGTTGAAGACTGAAGTATTGGGAACATTTTCAGATAATGGGGTCAAGAAAGGAAAATGTTTTCTCAAATTTCAGTTTGAACATCGGAATGGAACTCAACAACATCAGAGGTTTGAAATAAACGGTGTCTTCCCAATCTTTCACTCTCCTTGAAATGATCTCCAAAGATTAATTTACGATAAAAGAATTCTAGTTCGTCGATGGGAATATTCAAATGGAACAACCATTTTCGGGCAAGTTCTTTAGTTTTCGAGAATCTGCGAAATGTAATTTTTACTTTTTCATTTATTTGTACACATTCTAGCAAAATGGAACCCAACATTTGCAACAAGCTCGATTTTTTTGCAAAAATTATTTGAATAAATTCAAATTTCAAAAAATTGAACTTGTTGACACATGTCAGTGTATCAATTCAGTGTTTCAAACATTTAAAAACAAAATTTATTACGAACCTGACAGCAAAAACCGATCACCAAAATCCTGTGAAATATTGTCAATTAGAATAAATGAATCATGACTTGCTGAAAGTTTGTTTGGAAAGGTAGAAGCTAATCTATCTGTGGAGTTCTGTAAATGAAACATAGATAATGTCATTGTTTTTCAAATTATCGATATCGGCGTCTTTTTTCAGGAGACTGGCATTGTGCATATGTCTTGCTCTATGGCCCCAGACTTCTAGAAATCTCCCCTCCAGAAGAAAACATGGAAACTGAATAATTGCACTCAGCTCTAAAATCAAGACTCGAAGGATGCTTCATCAATGATTTTTCAACTGTATAAAATTTGGGAAAAACCGTGCATATATCTGAATTGCATATGCGAAATAAAACATGTTTCTTTTTCATCTTTTATTTTGAATATAAAATCACGCTATATAACACAAGATCTATCCTAACAAAAAATCATACACTGCGTTTAAAATCCCTGATTGTCTGCCAAACTGAATTTGTTGATCGTCGTTCCAACAGAAGTACAATAAAAAATTATGGTTATCTCTACTCTGAGAATGTTTTTGGCTAGTTTCAATCTGTATTTTTGGCAGTATTCCGATAAGAACTCTTTTCATGCTATCTCGAAGAGTTCGATTTGTTTTCAAGAAATAGAAACTATCCAAACACTAAAACCACGTCAAAATCACTCGACGCGCGTTTCGCCAACAAAGCTAGCATCTTCAGGAGTTACAAGCTTACTAAACTATTTATTCTACTCTAATCCTATTTATACTAGTTATCTGGAAGGTTAAGTGCACTAATTATCCCCGCCCACATCAAATTATCAATCCAATTGCACCTAATTATCCGAATTTACCTGTTTTACTAATTATCTCAGTGGTAAAGCACACTCGTTACTACCACCTATATCAAATTGCATCCTCTTATTGTTTACCTTATTTTTTAAATGTACCTGCTCTAAATTTATTGTATCCTTCTTTTGATGGATTTGATGCATCCAAAAGTCTATGGTCCTGAACCTGTCCAATTTATTTCAAACTTGTGTCTTCAAATCGGTGGTCGTAATCCAAAGCATTTTGGGCGTCACTGAATTTGTATGGTCTCGAAAATCGAACATGTGCTCTTTGAACCATACATGCATGGCCCTTATGGTTTGACACACATACATTTCCGACTTCACTTTCTTTTCTGTCTTATCTTTAGGAGTGCCTAAGATTTGTTGTAGTTTATGCGAAGTTTTGTATGCCACTCTCCTAGTGGGGGCTCTGAAAATGCCTTTGAAACCCAGAGTAACTCGAGGGTCTTATGAGATAACGTAATTAGAAGGGTTTTCCTCTTTTTGAAAATTCGAAGAGTTGCAAGGGGATGTTTCCTAATCAATCAGATCCAATTCTTCGACTTTTCAAAAAGGGAAAACCTCCCTAAATATGTTATCCCATACAAACTTTGAGTTACTCGATGTTTCGAAGGAATTTACAGAACCCTCAATATAAACAACAACAAATCTTGGGTACTAGGGTACTCTAAAGATAAGAGAAAAGAAAAGTCGGGGATTTATGAAATTACCTTTAAGGAGTGCGAAAAGAAGAATGTAAGTCAAACTAGAAGAGCCATGAAAGTATGGTTCAAGGAGCACATTGTTCATGTCTGATTTCCGAGACCATAAAAATCGAATGAAGCCCAACATGTTTTGGATCATGACCACCGATTTGATCACACTAGTTTGAAATGAATTAGACAGGTTCGTGACCATTTACTTCTCGATGCATTCGATAGTTTGGAAATTGTCCAGCATAAAAATATTTGGAATGCCCTATTCCATTCAGCCCATTGTTCAAGTTTATGGTAAAGTGAAGATTTCTCCTCTATCGAATGAAGTCATTAGTCGGTAATTTCCAAAAAATGTTTGTCATTAAATTCAATACAAGTAGGATACAATTATTTTAGAGCAGGTAAATTCTAAAAACTAGGCAAACAATTAATGAAGGTGATGATAATAAGTGTTGTTAACAACTCAGATGAGGAGTAAATTCGTAAAATTAGGTAAAAAATTAGATTGATAGATAGATGTAGGCATGGATAATGAGTACGCTTAACCATTCGATAAATAGGATTAGAGAATATAAATAGGATTGGAGTAGAATAAGTATTTTAGTAAGCTGAAGATACTAACTTTGGTGGCGATACGCGCGTCGAGTGCAAATTAACATGGTTTTGGTATTTGGGTGGTTTGCAATTCTTGAATTATATTCGCACCGAAGGTTCTACATATTCATTTATTCAATTCGTTTATCAAAACTAGAATACATAGCTTTCGTTAGTGAAGTTCAATAAAACTTTATTCATTGTTGGTTAACAAAATTGGCATTGTCTCTATAAGAGAATATATTCTAACATATTTACCTTAAGGATTACATCAGAAACTGCCATGATACTGATTTTGAATTCCAATTAGTTGGGGATGATACTTGAGAATAAAATTAGGTGCCAAACTAACTCGACTTGGATAAATTTTGACCAAAAACAGTAAAGTAGTCCTCTAGAAAAAGTGATTCAGTATGTCATATGGAGACAAAAGTGAAAATATTTCGGGTGTCTCATTTGAAAGTTTATGTCACTTCTGGTGAGTTACTTGTCAAAAATGCGGATACCCGGTATGTAGGCATAGTGCAAAAGAGATTTCCATCTCTTTACCCCACTATTAGGGTACATTTGACCAAATGACAAGGATAGTTTCAACAAAAAAAGGAAGACCTCTACATTATATGTCTACTAATGGTTAGTACCATCAACTCCCGAAAAATGCATTTCTTCAATAAATTAGATATTTTTGCAAGAAATAAAATATATTTCAAAAATTTGCCGAATGGTCCCCACTCTCTACAACTGAACTTTGCACTATTAATTGGAATTCAAACAAATATCAAATATTTTCAAACGGGAGGAATAATACATATCATTTATAAATTGACGAAAAGATCAAAAAAAAATAAATATGAAAAATTACTCTCCGTGACTAAAGCCAGATTCCTCCCTTCTTTTGCTCACATTGAATCAGATTGATATAAAATATTAGGGTTTCTTGTTTCAATCTCCAAAAATTTAACAAATAAAATCAATTCCTATTTCCTCTCATGGCTTTCACAATGAACCACAGGCTTTTTCCATTTGTGAAAACCTTGACTCAGAAAAAACTTTGATCAACTTATTTCCAACCAGAAAACAATACAAAAATAAAACTCGTCAAAAGGGTATTAATAATTTCTGGATTCAATCAGTCAAAACTATAAAACGGAATTTTGGATGTCATCACATATTATACCTACTACCAGATGACCATCCAATTTAAATGAATGTCTGCAAAATCAAATCTGAGAAACACTCGGAACATTTCATATATACAGATTCATTTGAATATAATTTTGTGTTTTATTCATTTTTGGAGACATTCTTATTCAAACAACGCCAAATCAACAATTAATAGTAAATATTTGCATTGTGTCTGGATATACAACAGACTTTAAATTCCGATTTTTTTGAGCTAACCTATCGATATGAATCCCAATAACAGTTTACTGCTTTAGCAATCTTAATATATGCAAAAACTTGAAACAAGCAGAGAATAATTTTGAGTGCAATATTTATTTTGATCTTTCTCCTAGCTTACTGAGACCCAGAAAAAAATTAATTGAAACAAATACCTATACACGGTAAAAAATCAGGAGATTCATTGTTGTAAATTGTTTGGGGTCTGTCCTATAAAAAAGCGCTCTCACTCCAACCCCTAAGAGATATCACATCTGAAAGGATGGATAATATAAAATTGAGTTCATAATGTTTTCCTCAAATCCAAGTTGACATAATTTTTTTTAAATTTTGGAAACTAGGTACACTCCTAAAGGAGTAGGTAAATATGGGTACTTATTTTTAGTATTGCCATTATGTTATAAGGAGGTGAAATTAACAGCACTTATTATTTTATGCCAGAACTTTTTTAATGAGTTGAATTTTCTGATTTAAAAATGTTAAAAATTCTATTCTTTTAACTTTTTTGTTTCCTGTTGTTTGTATTAATTGCCCATAAAACTAAAGAAGAGGTTGAGTTTGTAGGCAGTTTATTTACGTACACAATTTTCAAAATTTAAGAGAAGTATTTCTGTAATTTTTTCTGAAAAGGCCAAAATTTTTCATCATCGTTATGGTCGTCATACTCCAAGTTAAAATCTACAATTATTATCAAAAATAACATTGTATCCGCAAGTTTTCAAAACTGATTGCTTTTTAAAAAAGCAAAATGTGGGTTACGAAGTAAAAAACTCAAAAAATTACATTTAAAATTCAAAGAATAGAGTGAGAACTGTTTACGAGTGTATGTAACACCCAAAATTAAAAGATTCTACATTAACTCTGATTTGAGAAAAAATTTACACCGAGGAATCTCCCGATTTTTTCGTATTAATTTAGCAACATCGTGTAAATATCTGTCATGAAAGTAATCATTGTAATCTGCAACTCATGAAAAATATTTGTATTATCTGATTTTGAATGCATATATGAAAATTCACGCGTGACATGAAATAATATTTCCGGTTATATTTTAATAAAAATAGACAATTGAATAGCGCGTTCGCTACCTATTTTGAATTTTTTAAAGTAAATATGTTTAAAAAAGTATCCTCGGAATTATAATCAAAAATCCAATAAAAATTATCAATAAAAAAAATATTACATACATTACATAAAAACTAATCATATGCTATGTACAATAGTTCAAGATAAATTTTTTTTTGTTTGCTTGGTTTAAACAAGTGTTGCAAGTGCAAATATTTCAACAGTTTTTCACTTTCATCCAACTTTTCTCGTATTTCATAGTGGAGACTGGCATTTATTTTGTCAGTCAAGGTCCGTGGTTGATCAAATCTAAAAAAATAAATTTTGATGCTTGTTCATAAAACTTTGGAAATTCCGTAAGAGAGACTATCTGATATGTGCTATATGTGTATTGCCCTCGAAGAATAACTGATGTAAATCATTAGGCCACTCTAGGCAGAAACTTTCAATGATTCTTGTTCAAGTCATGTGTTGATTGATTTCGCGGAACTTGGTTCAGTATATAATCCATTTTTCAACAACGAACAACAAAAATAAGTCACTTTTGATATTCAAATTGAGTTTACTGAATGTTATTTCCTTTGATAAATCACATCAGCAGTATTTAACTTTTAGTTCAATTAATGGAATTTATCAAATGTTATTCACTGTTAGACTCGTGGAATTATTGAGTGTTCTGGATGAACCTTGAGTGTGTTTTGATAATAAGGAAATCAAATAAAAAATATATTTTTCTACTAGCTCAGTAGAAAAATTAGTCTTATTTCCTTATTTCTTTTCATATAAAAATCTTTCCCAAAAAACGAAAATCAGAATTTTTTTTACTTTTACACTGTATCCTGATAATTTATTTCGATCTGAATTGGAAAAATAAAAACAATTTTGGTAATTGTCAAATACGTTTGTGATCAGATCATACTGGGAAATTATTTCATGATATAAGTTCTCAACTTTCAAGGAACGTTATTTAATAAATTTAAATTATTGCAAATTATTGCCATACCTTGAAGACGTAAAAATAGAAATGCCTTGCACTTTTTGGAAGCATCAAAATTTATGATCACCTAATTGGATGGGTGCTAAAGGTAAAAACAAACTATTCATAAAAACTAGAGTTTTACCAAAATTGCAACTGCAACTTCGGAAAAATTACCTGTATTAATAAACGTGGTTGTGAATATAACCTACTCTCATTTAATTTAAATATTATAAAAATGCTAGATAATTGTTGCAAAATTTACTTCTATCACACACTTTTTGTAAAAAAAGTTTAAAAATATTGTACTGCTTCAAATTATTTGCACTAACTAAAATAACAACAATAGTCAAACACCTTTCTTAAAAATTAGGTCATGTTGGAGTTTCATTTGGTTTGGTAGCCTTCACAACCCATTCAATATTATAGTTGTTGAGGGCAGCAATTTCATTGGATTATCTTTGGAAACTGAGTTATCTATATAAAATAATTTATTAAAAGATAATCCATGGCCAATCTGGAGATTTCTGCAAAATATTCCGAATATTTTCAAGACTAGGATGTTCACATTTTCGTTATTTTACATAACTATTGTTACTTGGCGCCCAACGTGGGGTGCCAAATTTTAACGAAGCTGATTGATTAAATAATCAAAACGAAGTTGGGTGATACTTCAATTTCGACAGTAAGGTGAACTCGAATTGACTTTTAAATAACAATCAACATTTTTGGCATTCACATACGTCAGGTATGGTTTAGGAATTGGATAGATATTGTATTAAATTTGATCTGAAATCCATTTTGGTTCCACTTGAACATCCTATTATGCATATGACTTTTTGTCCAGTTCAACATATCTAAACAGAGTTATTTTTATAACAGAAAGTTTATTTCTATTGAGATCCTGTTGATTTGAAAATTGTAAAAATCCTTCAATCATGGATTTTTCAACTTCAGAACACCCTATTGATGAATCTATTTGTGGGATTGTGTTGGCGAAATTGTTGTCAATGGGGATGGTAGTGACTACACATCACCGGAAAAAATCAGCAAATTCGACGGAAAACCGTTTGGAATAAGGTTGTAGCTGGGTCGCCTTACCTTACAAGGTACTATCTACTAGTTTTGTTCACCAGTTACCAGTATATCAAATAACAAGTCGCAAATGACCTCTGATCAAGAATGGGATGGAATAGAAGCTTTTTAGAACATTAATGTTCGTTAGATTAGGAAAGTTGCTTAATCTTCTGGAAACAATATATTTTTGTAAAATTTGCTGAAAATTCAGTATGAAGCCATTCATAATATATACCTTATCCGAAGTTAACCTTGAGCCAGCCCTTTCGAGTCACAGTTTATGATATACTGATGTTCTTAGTGTGAAATTTTGGTTACTTTTCCAACCCGCAATAATTCATCCGATTCCGATCACCCTATGACATGATGTAATGAAATGAGTACGTGTTTGTGAAAAATTACTCCTGTAAAGAGAATTCAACGTCTTTTTTTGTATTCTTTCTCATAATTTTGTGTACAAAATATTTGTTTATCCATGAAATCCTGTAATTTACAAGAATAACAACACAAATACAATGTGCATAACAACAATTTGCGAAATCTTGACATATGGTGAGTCATTGGATGTTCCATAAAAATAGACCTTTAACAAAAAGAGAGCTAAAATCACCAGATTCAGGGAAAGTGACCTCAATTACCATTTTCTGATGGAATGAAGTTTGATTTTATATGGGCCGAGGTGGTCGTGGTTGTGCTGAGTCGAGAAGTTGGTAAGGTGGTAAATCACCCGAATAAATTCCGTTCAGTACAATTTTCGAGCACATTGGACACCCTCCATCCCAGTCAATCTAGTGTAACAGTTATCCACTAATGTGCTTTCACAGAAGTGGAGATTGTCTCGTTTGAAATCAGGTACAAGAAACCGTTTGTTGAAGTTCGTACGCATACGAAAAGTACGGCCTTCCTGCTTATCGGAACTAGCTGATCTCAACGAGCCTATTTGTTGGAGGACGCTTATCCAATTTTTGTCCTTCAGACATACGGTATCGCGTACCCACACTCTTGTATATCCACTAAAGACGTACAGCACTACTATCTTACCCTGAAGGAACGGATTTACAACCAGACGCGACAAATTTCGCTGACAATTAGGACGTAAGTCGCGATAATTAAAGTACGCACTTCCGAAGGGTCCGGAATTACTTTGGAATCTATATTCGACAAATATTAGTAGGTGAGCCAGGAGTGTGTAAAACTTATATCTAGAGTTTTAGGTCCCTGAAAGCTGTTCTGAACAGTGAACTAGCCGTTCAGACTGATATATTGTGTCGTTCAATAAATTCAAAGCGCAATCGTCAACGGGGAAACCAATTCACCTTCAATGCTCCGTAAAACGAGTCCGAAAAGACAGATATCAATGGCCGCCTGCATAATACATTGATATCATTACCCCGAGCTGAAGCGATTGCTTTCCTGTACGCTAGTCGAATTGAACTGTCTTTAGAGTACCGAGTGCTCATTGTTTTTGGGAATAAATTATTTTATAATATTAGTATACCTACCTATTCTTTCATTCGGTGTTTAGAGGAAAGTGGGGTTATATTTTGAAAACCTTTCATAGAAGGATAATAAGGTACAGCCGGTATTCGGAAAGTGGTAAGGGCAATAAAAAGCCTGCTTACCATCATCCGAAACGTGGTCATTACAGCTGACCCCTGGAATACCGTTTCATCACTGACGCTGCCCTGGAAATCCCATCATTTGGTAGAAACACACAGTACTCGTAAGCGTCATTGTAACGTCCAGATAGTGGAGGAAAGCACGTAACAATATTGGAAAAATTGCATGATTCCACAATCTTCTAGTAAGGGATGTTCACATAGTCACATACAACACTCATTTCTCTGCTTCATGTCAAAAATCCAGTCGAGTCGGTAAAAAAAACGATATTCAGCCCTATGCTGTATCACTTCCGTTATGTTTAGCGGTCAGACGTTATCCCAACTCAATGGCAAATTGCTAAACACAACGGAAATGATATGGCATAGATTGTCGAGTTTTGATCGCATTGGAATAATATCCTAAATCTCATCCTTTAAACCCACCAATATCTATAATCTTAACTGTAAGAATAAAGAGGGTTGGTGCAATGTTAACTTTTGATGAATTTTTTTATACCGACATTTTGTTTCTCTAAAATTAGTAATGTTAATTTCGACCACAATTGTAACGCAACCCAAAACTTTATGACCTAAATTTTCAAGGTGTTTGCAACTGTTCATTTCAAAATCCTATCCATAAATAACTAGTCTCTGTAATGATATAAACGGGTCTATCGTCTCACTGTAGTTGTTACTTAAAAAAAATTGCTATCATGCTAGTCTATAAGGATCAGAAGTTTTGGACGAACAGGGCTGTATGTCATCGAGGTAATTCGCTGGTTCTTGCCTGGATGTTGACGGAACTACCGGGTAGTTGATGATAGGCTTGTAATTGTGCGTCGTTTGATTCGCTCTGTGCGGCGGAGAATCTCTTGGCGAAGTTTGTCTTTCTTGTAAATGAAAGCTTAGGTCTTCTTCTACTGGCTCGTACTGGCCTGTTTGGCATTTCTGGATGACGGATATTATTGCTGATTCTAAGCAGCAGACGTATCCAAGACACTGGAAAATATGAAAATGAATGGAAATGAATATTACTGGAATTTAAAAACATTAATATTATCAATTAGTATGTTATAGTTTTTACGACCTCAATTGAGACAGCACACAACCAAGCGATCATACGAGGTTATATCAATACACAAAATGCCGCTGATAATTTGCATAGTCATAAATAACACGTTTTTATCTAACGCTCCTCGTCTAAACTCGATTGGCAGTCCACGTGGAGATGATGCATTCTGTCACATAAAAGGAGTGGGCGAAATGCCAAAAGAAAACCTTTTATTGGCCGCTGTCAAATTCTAATTGGTCAGAGGCCGAACTTCTTTCGCATGCCACTGCCGAATTCCAATCAGATTCTATTTGCTAGCGGATTTATTTACTAGACAGTGCCGGAAATGAAAAGGGATTTGTTGCTAATGCGTTGTTGTTGTCTGCAAAAAATATTGAGCAATCATCTGCTGATTATCATGTTATTTGAAACAAGGGCAGAGCAACAGCTCTCACCAAATATTCCATCACATTCGGTAATCGTTATGGACAATGTATCTTATAATTCCGGTCAAGATCAAAAAATCAAAACTGACTTTGTATAAACCATAACCTAATGTAGATACAAATATAAACACATTTTGGGTACGTCAAAAATGAACTATCCAAAATATTGTTCTGCTTCAAATTGTAACAAAGTGTGTGTTATAGTTTTTAGAATATGGAATTGATTCCAAGTTTAGTTTTAATGGAAAAGGGAACCTTATATCTGTCAGTGCTATCGATATTGAGGTCAAAAGGACCAGGATCTAAACATCGTAAAAAAATTACTGTGAGCATTTTTGTATCTGGCGTCAAAAAGTAATATATCCCTCAACACGGGTTTAGACTTATCGTCTAGCAGAGATAATCAAACTGCGAGAGACGAATTATCGAAGGCTCCCACAGGATGAATATTTTAATAACCTCGTAATGGACATTACGGCGACATCTAGAACTTCAGTAAATACAATTACCATTCGAAAATTCTCAACTTATCTCCTAGTTCCTAGACGGTGACTTTTTAAGTCGACGACAATGCTTTTTCATTGGGTGGAGAAAACGATACGCCACCCTGACTGAGATGGGGACGGTTTGTATTCAAATAAGGAAAAAAGTAGCATACAAGGCGAGAAGACTTACATAGTCGACTGGCCGTTTTGAAGTACAGGGTACTCCAGGGCTCGTATACGCCAGGCGATTTTTGTTTGCCTAATTTTCGGTTGTATTATTTGTGCGAACGTTTGGAGTTCCTTTAAATTTTGTAGTTTCACATTCAATTAAAAATAATCCTTCATCTGGACGATCTCATATAGGGCATTTTGTACTGTTCTGATGGAGATATATCTTTAGGTTATTACAAAATTATTTGCACTAACTAAAATAACAACAATAGTTGAACACAGGGCGGGGATTAGCGCAGTGGTTAAGCGCCCTCCTGGTAAACGAGAGGTTCCAGATTCGGTTCCCAGCCGGGGCGGACTTTTTTCATCTTCAGGTGTGAAAATCTGAATGATTGAGGATCGTGTCGGCTAGGAATAATCCTACACGATTCACTGTTGCGTTAAAAATTAACAGTGCTGCTCCTAAGGTGGCATATGGAGTTAGTAACAAGGCCTATCCAGAACACATGGCTAATGACCATAGCAGTGGATGCCAAAACACCAAAGAAAAACGTTGAACACATTTTTTTTAAATTAGATCATCTTGGAGTTTTTTTTTGGTTTGGTAGGTTTCACACCCCATTGAATATTATAGTTGTGCAGGCCAGCAATTTCATTAGGTTATCTTTTAAAAACTGATTTATCTACATAAAATAATTTATTATAAGAAAATCCATAGCCAATCTGAAGATTTCAGGAAAATATTCCGAATATTATTGACACAGCCAGTGTTATTTGGCACCCAACGTGGGGCGCAAAATTGTAACGATGTTGATTAATAAATTAATCAAAACTGGAGTGGGCGAGACTTCAATTTTTAAGAATAATATCCTAATAAACCTCACCCTTTAAACCCTCGTACTTATAATCTTAACTATATGAATATACTTCTATACTCACTCCAGTGACTAACAATTGGTGATGTGTCCATTTGGGAACCCAAATAAAGGCCTCTGATGAGAATATCATGTGAAATATTAGTGACGAAGCTATCAGGAACAACACACTAAGGCTTACGTAGAAATATGCATTCTGAAATTGAAAAAAAATTATTTTTTTTTTCATTCCATAATCTGGAGTGTATTTGTTTATTTCTACAAAGTAATAACAATGTTTTTCCTTTAGTAGCAAATAATGAAAAAAATCAATTGAAACAGTTTTGGATGTTTTTTTTTAAACTAGTCGATAAATATTGTTAATAATTGTAAAAGAATATATATCATTTCGAAAATACACAGGTACGTACCACTTTACCCCAGTTGAACGGAAATAGGTATACAATGTGGGAGATATCAAGAAACATGAGAAGGCATGTTACGAACATACTTAGGAGAGTAACAAACATCATCATACGAATTCTTCCTACTAATGGAAGCATAAATAATCCCACTTTGACGGTGCCTGATGTACACAGGCATGCTAGACATGCTACTGTTGTCACCTGAAATATAAAATGTTTGTTAATAATTGATAACACTCGTAATAATATGAAAATCATGAATCATTCCAAATTAATATATTTCAAATAAAAATACAATACACTTTCGAAATCTTTCATAAGTATAATAGCCCGTCTCTATAATGAAAGCGTTTTTTTTTTCATCAGTTATACCGTTTTTGAGTTATCAAATAACTCTTTTACCCTAAAAATGCGCCCCAAATATGATCGCGCTCATGGCCTCTTAAAAAAATTACTAAATACGCACTTCTTGGTTGAATGTTTTTGAATTCTGTATTTGATTTATTAATATTAAGAATATTTAAAGTCTCAGGCATGTTGTTCTAGTTTATAAATAATCCGTTACAATGCACAACAATTTAGAATACTATTGAAGAACTAAAATGACATTTTTTTAATAAAAACAAATTCCGTAGCAATAGTTTCAGTTTCTCGAATGTATGTATTTTCACATTTTTGAAATCTAGAGCAAATTCTGAACACAATAAAGCTATTTTGTACTTATTTTTTATTTTAGATAAAAACAATTCCGTAGTGTAGCTTTTTAGTTTTTCAAATGGAACACGTAAATATTTTCACATTTTTTAAATTTAGAGCAAATTCTGAACAAAATAAAGCTGTTTTTTAATTTATTTAAAATTTCATTTGAAAAATTGTATTGATGATGTTTCACATGTGAAACGTTCCTTGCCGATTCCACAATTTTTTTCTCCAATTTATGCTCATTCTCGAAAATATCCTCAAAAATTGGAGATCATCTGACAGATAATGAAACTGCCAAGGGGTCATATGTGTGAAAGAAACATCATTGAATTTAGAATAAAAAATACTCTTAAAATCTGTATTTATTAAAACAGGACCGTATCACAAGAAAACTTATAAAAAGTTTCTGCGATGAAGTATTTTTTCATCTTGTTCCAGCTTTGACGATAACACCAGAAGACTCTAAAATAAGAAATCGAAAAATTTACAACATTTTGAATATTTGTTGCAGCTTCGCGCCTATTTATTTATTAGTGTTATTTTCTGTTATTGTTTTAGATAGTTCTAGATGAAGTATTAGAAAAATGAAAAATTCACTTTAAGATGTTTTATTTTTTTGCATAAAAACGGCGCCCCACACAAAAAAGGCACGAGAGATTTTTTGTCACAAATTGAACCAAGAATCCAACAATGATTGTTAGTTTGAAATATCTCAGTGGCGTACCATTTCTTTCTTTAAAAAAATGAGATCATTACCCGTATGCGCGCCAATGATGAACATAAAATTCTTAATTGCATGACAGAAACTGCGCAATAAGTACCTCTTAAAACCGACCAAATATCATTTGCATATCTCGACTGGTTTCAGAGCAATAAATAGTCAGTTTTTAAATAAAACTTTAATACCCCGTATTTTGGAAAACGAAGCATTAGCGGACAAAAGTTATAAAGCAAAATATCATTATTTTTTCATAAAGAATCACCCTCTGAAGTTTGTCGCACTTATTCACTAACACCCTGTATATTACACATTTTTTAAATTTTTGTTAGTGTGATTGTGTTTGGTAATTCTTCGTCTCTTTCATGTTTTTATTATTTTAATGAATTATTGTATACTTTTCATTATAATTTTATTATTTTATTGATATACAAATAATTTTAGTCGACAAAATGTAATACATTTTAGACAATAGCCCATTTATCTATCTATCTATCTATCAAATTTAGCATATTTCAGCCTAGACGGCTCATGTACACTTGACGACTTAGGTGAATTAGATTTTCAAACCTAAAACAATGTCTTTGTTAGAGAGAGAAAATACCAGAAACTTTCGTCAAAGATATATTTTTTATGGTTTAATGCTGTATTTAATTTTTTGGTGACTTTTAGCGCTGGATTCATAATATCAAATTTAAACTGATATTTTTGTGGTTTTTATACAATTTCGAAACCAATGAAATCAGACATTTTTAGTGGTGACTGCTGAATGAGAATTTTAAGATCAGTTCGAAAAAAAACATCCATATTTTTTTTCTTTATCTAAAATGAACACAAAATACAGAGCAAATTGTTACACCTTCACTATGAAGAGGTTAATCATCAGTCAGAGAGAATCGTGAACGTTGAACAATATTTGTTGATTCGTTATTTTTATTGTTGTTTATAAGAACTTACCAGCAGCAACAGCCTGAAAACCCCCGTGGGCGTCTTGAGTCGGGTGTGGTCGCAATAGACGATCACCCCCGTATAAAGTGGCAGATCGGGCGAGGCTGCGCGCCGGCGGTAGTGAGAGTGCGAGTCCCAGGAGTTGACGGTACCGAGCGGAGATTCGCACTCGCAACCTCCCGCACACTCCGCGCTGAGGGCCCCCGTCCTGCTGCCCGCTATCTCAAAGTCCTGCAACACACAACTCATACCATCCGGCTCCTGGAAATCAACACCTAGCATACACATCTGACATAAACAATGAACATTGAACGATGCGAGTAAAAGTGACTTTTCGTGGTTGATACCCATGCGTAGCAAAATATATTTCATCATATTAATCAAACAGAGTAAAAAAATGTACAATTTAATCGTAAATAATGTCTCAGTCTTATTTCTACGCCTGCTCGCTATCCAACGTTCTAGAAATTTCCGTTCGCGAATCTTCTGGATTGGTGTCTATGAAAGGAAAATGAACGTTCAATAACCCAACAAACACATCTGTGACATAACATCTCGGAGATGTCGCAGTGAGAAATCACAAACGTTGTATCGCTGCGATGTATAAAAGCAAATTCATCTGTGGCATAACTGAGATGTCGCAATAAAGTAATATGAAGAAGTTGTTTCTTTTACAATGTTATGACCATTTACCAAAGTTCATCAATCAAAGAAATCAATAATTGTTTTGCTATTTTTGATAAATAATACGTTTATTTGGAAACAAAACTTAGACTCGATGCACACGGACGAGTGGATTCGCGGCGTGTGCGAAGCGTTCTCGCTTCGAGCTCGCCATCCCACAATGCACACGGGCGAGCTTTTCTCGGAGAGATCGTTACTACGAAACTTCGGTACGTTATTTTCTTCAAGCAAGGATGTATCTCGCCGCGAGTTCGTGGCGAAGTAGCAGTCCCTGGCGAGCGCCGGCGGCTAGCAGCGTGCTCGCGGCAAATTCGCTGCGAGCTCGCCTACGTGTGAATCGCACCATTTGTTTCTTTGGTCCGCTACCTCGCGCGAGAAAATTTCGCGGCAAGCTCGCAGCGAACTTGCCAATGGAAATCGTCCCTGTCCATCGAGCATGGACATAGATAGAATAGATAGAATAGATAGAATAAGGTATATGGGCGCCGGACGGAGCCATAAGCATGTAGGCCTCTCAATCGGACCCGTTATGCACCCACCACTGCTGGGAAATGGTTCAGTTTTGAATGTAGCCTATCTCGCGAGCGAAAGAGGCTAGCCTTCTAACCATACCTCCCTCACACTCTCCGGGTTCAGTACGATGCTCCCGAGGTGTGCTTGCCGTATTGCTGCCACTGCCGGGCATTCCGTGAGGATGTGGGTGGCTAACTCCTCATCCTCCAAGCACCACCTGCATTCGGTATCATCCGTGATACCTAAAATGTTGAGATGCTTGTTAAGATGGCAGTATCCCGTCATAGGAGCCCTGTCACTAATCTGATTTCCTTTCTGCTCAGAGTGGCAGAGTCTTTGTACTCCCAGTAGAAGGGCCTCCGATGTGGAGTTTCGATTGCCTCATGCCCGGTGCATTTTTCCATGTATCCTGGAATTTTATTTCCAGGATTTCCTTCATGGTTGAGACGCACCATGATCTAGAAACTCCTAGGATAGGTTCTGGACCAATCGTTGGGCTTTTCGCACCTTGTCTGGCCAAAGTAGCTTTACTTTATTGGAGGCGGATAGCCTTTGCAGATCATCGATACATTCAGACACCAGCAACGAAGTGACTCTATATGATGTGGAGACTTGTTCGCCGCTTGGCTGTCGGTGCATATCATTATTTGCTGGCCGCAGTAACCTCTGTTGAGATTTTCTCTTGCAGGCGAATATGGCAAACATTTCTGCCTGAAATACGGTAGCAAAAGTTCCTAGAGCGTAACAGAGAGTTCCGCTTTCGGAGATATACCCCGGCTGACTAACCCATCCTGGAGCCATCTGTGTACCAGGATCCCCTTAGTAGGAATCAGGCGGTGTCCGATCCGCTCCCAGTCCTCCTTTTTCGGAATGACTGACTGCGGCCTTTTACTGAATCGTATGGTAGGTAACGAACTGTCAACCGGCATTTCAAAAAAAACTTAACATAATCGGTTCAGATTCTTTGTAAACATGTCGAGCTGTTCAGTCTTTATGTTATTATTTGGAAAGTTAGCAGGAAAAGAATTAAAATTACAATCTAAATCCTCCAGCACAAGTGTTGCAAAGTCTAAATAGTTCTACAGCTTTTTGCTGTATTCTTCATTCAATGAATACAACTGAAAAACTCAAATCAATTCAAATAATATCACCAGTAGATTTGGAGTAATTTTTTTCGTATACAAAATACCTAAGGAAAAAGAGCGCCTACCGCTCAGCATTGTCACTAATTGTTGAAGATTTAACTTAACCTGCTGAGGAAGTAGAAATTTGATTCGGAAATCTCTAGAAACAATCTACGTTTGGTTCAAATACAACTAATCCAGTTCGATAAAACTCAGTCTGAGCGTTATTAATT
The DNA here is from genome assembly GCA_944452925.2 of Chrysolina oricalcia. Lineage (NCBI taxonomy): Eukaryota > Metazoa > Arthropoda > Insecta > Coleoptera > Chrysomelidae > Chrysolina > Chrysolina oricalcia. Next base: position 13,578,513 of record OX101811.2, on the reverse strand, counting down.
CAATAAATATGTAGGCCATGATGAATAAAATGCATATTACATGTAGTGTCAGAGTATCATTCTCACAAACTTAAATTATTTGTGACTCTCATTTTTGTTCCTAAATAATGTTGTATCTTCAGGAAAAATTAGAAAAGACACCATATACCGACAACATGCTAATATTTTCAATTAGCGACATCCAGAAAGAAACAATCAATTCAGTACTGTTGTAAGAATAATGGCAAAGTTTAAGGAAACTGGTTCCGTAAAAAGTCGTTAAAAAAAGGCATGTTCCTAGCATGTATAATGAAGGTGTCCGACTCAACATTTGTTGAAATGGACATACCAGTATCACTTATATTACGAAAAAAAACGGTTTTAAAAGGAAAGGTTAAGAACATTTTATTGAAAAATAAATTTCAGGCACACACAAACCCAAATTTACTTTGAGAGAACATGATTTCGATATCCGATTGCGGTTTTCTTTTTAGTTTCAAGGCGAAAGAAAAGAAGATTTCCGATTTTCATGTATCGTTTTGAGGACAGATGAAGCAACTTTTTCTTCAGATGGAACAGTGAGTTGCCAAAATTGACGGTGGTGGTCCCAAGAAAATTTTGGTTGAGGGATAAGTTTTCATTTAGAACCAACGTTTGGTGCGGAGTATTTGACAGTAAAATAGTTGGAAAATATTTATTGAGAGAAAATTACCGAATTTTTTTAGCTAATGAGATTGGTGCGAGGTTTTGGATACTATGGACCTTAATACCAGTAAAAAGTCATGGCACCTCCAGCTCTATGACGCACCAATACACCAAACTGTTGCAATAAAACGATGCATCAATCAAATATGTTCAGAGGGAAAGTTATAGGAAGAGATTGAGAGCATTATTATTGGCCAGCCAAAAGACCCGATTTAACTCCGTTGGACTTTTTCTTATGGGGTTATTTGAAGCAAAAAGTTTATGAAAGTGAACCTTTTACTCGCATTCAGCATTTGGAGAATACAATACGAGAGTGCTGCGCAAATATGAAACCCCAATTTATAAGAAATGCCGTTAATGACGTATACAAAAGAACCGTCGTGCCATTTGTATTGAGCGCGAAGGAAGACATACTGAAATGTAGGACAAGGAATTACTCAAAACTACATATTTTGTGATAGTTAATCATTAGAAGAGTAGTGGACATATATTACATGCTTAGTCACTATTTGCCTAATTTATTTTATGACTGAAATTTGTTCAGAACTTCAATCAACAATACAACACTGGGTACTGAAAATGTGTCATACCAGAGAGGCAAGATTACAGTTAGGAAAAAATATGCCTCCGTTATGTTTCATCAACTTCCAAAGTAACCCATTTGAAAGCAGGACACCCCTCTAAAATTGTTATTGATTATCTCATTCCGAAATTAATTTTTTCAACGGAAAGGGCATTAATATATAGCTTTTGATGAAATGAAATTCAAAATTTCAAGGCCTACTTCAAACTTATTTCATCGCAAAAAAGTCAGGTTTTTTAAAAGAAATCTGACTACGCCACAGGATTTGAAATACTTTTAAATGGGTGTCACCGAAATTCCATAATAGTTATTTATGTACCAAGGGTATAAATAGATGTTTATGCCCTGAGGGCGACGTTTTACGAACCCGAGGGCCTCTGGCCTGAGGGTTTGTAAGTCGCCCGAGGGTATACACATCTGTTTATGCCCGCGGTACATTCATAACTTTATGTCATACTAGTTCATTATTGTGTTTTTATTGCTTAGTAACCAACTATCTAATGTCGTACTTTATGACCGTGCGGCCATAAAGTTCACTTTATGGCCCGCGCGGGCATAAAGAGAAATAATTTCGTCAGGAATTCCAAAATCTTCTCATTTTGACTTCTGGCTGAGTCAAGTCTCCGGTCTGACCAATATGATTATACCAGCGAGGTCATTTGGTTGACTTGACGACCTAATTAGAACTGTATGTATGTGACCAATATTTTCAATCATCTGATCGGTCCGACTCATCGTCATACTTCATACTGAACGCGCGTGCCTTTTCCGACCGGTGACTTAACACAGCCTAATTCAAACCGGATTTTTTAAAATACTGATTTGTATTGAGACTGGATTGCAATAACGAACTAGTATGACATAAAAAATATTCAGATATATATATAGCATAATTAAAAATTAAATTTCGTTATCAAAATATTTCGGATAATCGTTCTGATACCACATGTGAGAAATATTGTAATTTATAATGTTCAATCAATTTATAATGCTATCAAAAGTTTGGCTTGTAATAAAATAATTTACATGTAATTTCGGTTATACCATCATAAATCCAGTGGAGTAGTCAAATTTTATTTAAAAAAAGTGTTTTTTGGATTTGAAGAAAATTCGTAGGCTTTGATATTTTATTTAAAAGTTTTCACTAGAAAAAAAAAATCGTTCAAATCGGACAACAGATAAAAAAGTTACAGTGATACGCCACTTTTGAATGGGTCTTCTGTATATAAAAAAGTGGCAATATGTTATTAGTGTGCTGACTGGTAAAATGATGGAACTAGTGAACTCTGGTATAATTGAAAATATTGTAAAATATGTTTGTACCATCCACACAGAAACAAACTTGTAAATAATGCAATATAACAGATCAAAAGCATGCCAAGTTACTAAAAATTGTTCCAGTATGCATACAAAATATGAAATTATTATTTTGTGTTTGAAGATGTAAGTACACATTCTCCAATTTCAAATTACCTACCATGAAATGAGTAGATATTATGATTTATCTAACAACTTGTAATAGTAGCGTACAAGTTGATTCCAGGAATCCTAGTAATTTTTAATGGAACATTGAAAGATCATAAAGGTGTCACCTTATCTGAATGATTATGAAGTAGTATGTGTAAAATAATCAAATATACAGTTTTTTATATGCCTCTCCTGATTAGCAAACATTTTTGTAAAAGCATTTTCCATCAATTCTACTGTCTAAAAAGTTTCATAATATGCATATTTTGCACTACTACAAACATGTTTTTATAATTACTTGCATGTTTCATATCTAATTAATGGAGAAACTTCATTACACCAAAAAGAGTTTGTGGTGATGTTTGAAATAATCAACTACAATTTCACCGCCAAACAAGAATGAAAGAAATAAACATAATATAAGTAATACACAAACACCTAATAAGAATTCCAAAAATTAAAGTTATATATCTAGTCATATTGTGAACTATCTCTTATTGAAAGTCAAATCTATGAATTACAATAAAATTTATAGTTTATTACCAAACTGATAATACCTACTTTCTCTCATTATTCCATAAAAACAATAAAATTTCACTCGAATGTAACCAGTTGAAATAATTTATTAACAAAAATTATATACAAAACAAAAATAACTCAAATAAAAATAACAACTTTCTCATGCACAAGACAAAAAAAACAATATGGGTTTAACTACATCATTCTCCTTCCTGCATTACAAAAAACTACCTGAATGTCTTCAGGTTTATAACTTTTGGGCTCCAGGTCTTTAATGTCGTCGAGCAAAAATTCGATTTCGTCTGTACTGTAGAGTAAGTCGGACACCGAATGAATGTACCTGCTTGGCTCAGACTGCATGTCACAATACCACTAGCTAGGCACTGCCCCACACCTGCCCATGTTTTCCTCTTCCTGCTGCTCCTAACCAAAAAATATCACATCTCTTCCCCAGCTTCCATATCTGGAAATAAACAATAACGTTTTCAAGGCGATAAATTATAAATTTGTTGTTATATTATGAATATATGTGAGAGGTCCGAGTAGTAAAAACATTGGTCTCATTTGACCCAAAAATGTTAATAAAACAAAAGGATGCAAAAATTTAAAAGTTATACTAAAGTTGAATCAAGAATTGAAAGTTGTATTTTCTCACACTTTTCTGAAAATCCAAGAACCGGACCAGCTATTTCAACACTCCATAAATCAAAGGCGGACGCCAAAAACACATCGCCATGTTTACGAATTTTGTCTGCATTTAGTATTCAATGTTGCCAGTTGTTAAACAAATTATTAAAGTGACACCATAGAGAAATAATATTGTCTTTGAGTGACACAGATTAAAGAACCCTGGAAGAAAGCCGATTTCCGGAGAACTGAAATTTTGGCAGCCAACTTCACACTGCCTACTGCCCCTTTTCTGAAAACAGTGTGAAGTTGGCTGCCAAATTTTCCGAACATTGTCGATCGATCAGTGGCGTTGATTTCAAATTTTCAGGGATCAAGTTGGTCGCTTCCACAGAACTCATATTTATATTTTATGACATAATTATGAGTTCTGTGGTATCTAATCCTTCCAGATAGGGTAAAGGCTCGTTCATATCCTTGAGAGTATTCGCATTTTTCTTGTGATTTGTGAAAAAATTGTGGTGAATGATGAATCATAACATATCTTTTTCAGTATTTAGGTTTGGATATTCCTACATTACCATTTTCGCCGTATGAGTCGAATCGCATAAAAATTCGAATATTCGCAAGGGTATGAACAAGGCAGGGTGTTCTACACAAAGAACAGTGAATTTTGGTTGCACTATCTCTAGAAACGTATATCCCATCTCTCTGAATTGATTCATTCAATTTCACCATGCCGAAATGCCGGTCAGAAAGATATACCTCAGCAATGAAGGATACAGAGAGGCTCTTCTGAATGCTGAAACCTGAGTTTATTTACATCGGAGCCTGGATAATGCTAAGAAGAGGCATTGTCGAGTATGGCCGTTTTCACTAGTATAAGACTTTCCGGTTTTTTTTTTAATATTCACTTGATGTTCATAAAATCTGATGTGGAATCATCTGCAACTGAATAATAAACTTCAGTCGCTATTTTCCATAAGATGGAAGGTAGGTATTTATGTTGAAAAGATAAACATTCTATCTGAATGAAAATGCAAATTTTCACTTACAGATTTTGTTCTTGCATGTTAGGGTCCATTCCACAATATCTATTATCTATCAGATGTAAATCAATGTTCAGCGTGGCCTTAGATATTACAGAAAAAAATATCTCAATTTTCATGTTTTTTTTTTCATTTCCAGAGGAGAATTGTTTTTTAAATTTCCAATTGAGAATGTTTCTCTCTCAGATCAATAAGTAAACATATCTCTCTTTCAACGTTCTCTTTTCAACGTTAGACTTTCCATTATTCACTCTTAACTTGTAAATCATGTTCGACTTGTTCGATCCCTAGAAAAATTATGAACAAGCCACTACTTCCAGGATATAATGATAACATTTCCTCACCGTCAAACTATTTCAAAGCATAACGGGTGGCGGGTGGCGCTGCGACTGACTTTACTGTAAGCCGCTGCTTCATACGTAGGGAATTATTATATAAACAATAAATTATAATTCATTTGAATCATTTGGCAGGGACAGGAGACAAGACAACTCAAAGTTGTCGGACCTATCCTTGCACTGATGAGAAGCAACAACCTCGAAATATATGTCTGCAGGTAGTCATCACCAGCAAAATTAAGGATAATCTTTTGTTTGAGTCTTCTTGGAAGAACCTTGCACAAAACTCTGTCAGATGTAGTTCAATATCCGTCGTGGCATTAGCCAGGGAAGTAGTTGTTTTCTGTCAGATTTTTGCTTCATATATTCCACTTTATGGAAATATTTGGAGAGGGTACTTCGACTTTGTCGATTTTATTCTTATCATTTATTTGGACTCTCCGGCAAAACATTCGAACTTGTTGGAATTATTCGCATAACGTTATGCTGTTTTCTCATATAGAGATAGCATATCTATTCCTTTTATTGCTCGGAGAAAGATACCAACTTGATATCCAACCTGACCCATAATATTTGTCGTCGCGCCACTGATTGATTGGCCATATTCGGAAAATTTGGCATTCAACTCTGTTAGCCAACTTCACACTGCTTTATCTGAATAAAAAGAAGACATTTTCTGTCACACTCGAGTGTCAGTGTCAGAAATGTCACTTGAATTTAAATTTTTATTCTAGGTAGTAGGGTTAGGTTCAAATAAATATTACTTAAGAAAGGTAAATGTACATAAAATTACTTTAAATGTCTGAAAAAGATTACGCCCCTCTCAGCACGGCATGTGTCCGTGCTTTACACGACAAATTATATGATAGGCGAAAAACTGCTGCTTTGGAAATCGAGAAGTAACTATAGAGTGGCAAACATTTCTGAAATCATTATTCTACTTTTACATTTTACAGGATGGTGAAAGAATTTGCTGCAGTTAATAATACTGGCCAAATTAAAAGGCTCTTGAAAGTGTTGGGACAAGATTTTTCCCTGTCGCAAAATCCGCATGCAAGAAAAGGTGGTCTTATAGGATTGGCAGCAATAGCAATTGCTCTAGGAAAAGTATATAACTTGCATTATCCTCTTCAAGTTAAAAATGTATTTTTTCTCATGTAATAAAATCACAATTGTTCAATTCCTAATAGGACACAGAAGCTTATGCTGATGAATTGATCAAGCCGATATTGGGATGTATGGCTGATCAAGATTTGAGAGTACGTTATTATGCTTGTGAATCACTATATAATGTGGTTAAGGTCTCTAGAGGAGCAGTTTTACCACATTTTTCTGCAATATTCAATGCTTTGAGTAAAATTGCAACAGATCCTGATCAGAACGTTAAGAATGCATCTGAATTGCTTGATCGTCTTCTGAAGGTATGTGATATCACCACTAAGCATTAGTTTTGAACCATTTTGTTTCAGGATATTGTGGTTGAGAGTACTTCATTCGATTTAGATGGATTTATTCCTCTATTGAGAGAAAGAATTTATACAAGAAATGCTTTTTCAAGGCAGTTCATCATCTCATGGATATCAGTATTGAATACGGAGCCAGGTTTAGACTTGATAAATTACTTACCTGAAATTTTAGATGGTTTGTTTAGGATTTTGGATGATACCAGTTTTGAAGTGAAAAAAATGTGTGAGACAATATTGGGTGAATTTTTGAGAAGTGTCAAGAGTGATCCATCCAGGGTTAACTTTGGTGCCATGATCAATATTTTGATAAATCATGCTCAAGAGAAAAGTGATGACCTTGTACAGGTATTTATGTATTTTTTTCTTCATGTTATGGGTCAGAATAAATCATCCATTTAGGTATATTTTGGAATCACTTTTTTTGTGAAGAATTTTAAATTGAAAGGATACAGTAAACTTCAAAACTACATCATCATTGGCTATTGATTTTGGTATTAAATGAGGATCTTTAGTAACTATTTTATTGGGGTGAAATAACTCAATTTTGAAATATTTCTTATTTAATGATTAAGCTGATTTTGTCACACATATAAATATATTGAGACCAAGCTAGTACAAGAGAGACAAACAGAAATTATTGAGGTATTTGACAGTAGAAGAGAAGCATATTTGTGAAATCATAGGTATTGAAAACATGTAAAGTCTGGGCCCAATTAAAGTTTCAGCTGGAGCAAATTTTGAATCAGTTGAGAATCATATGATTTCTTTAAGAATACAATATCATAGGACTTCTAGCTCTATAAAATCTGAGGAATTCAGTAATTGATTCATTAATATATCACAAAAAAAATATCAAGCTGAGAATTAAACCTGTATTTTTTCTAGTTCACAGCAATAACTTGGATTAAAGAGTTTGTACAATTATCTGGACCAACAATGTTGCCATATATGTCAGGAATTTTCACGGCAGTGCTACCATGTTTGGCATATGACACAGAAGCTCGGAGAAGTATCCTTCTTTTTTACAGTTTTGTCCTTACCTTACTAATACTTTTATTACTTCTCTAATGGTGGACTGAAATTGATGATCTAATGAAATGCCAGTAAAAACAGTATTACCATTCTTAACTATCTATCTGTTTTCATGCTGTCTATTCCAAAAAGATTCAAATTAATTTCTTATTGTGACTCATATTATCTCTCATTTCAAGTTTCCTCATTACTTATAGCATCAAACAACAATTTCTTGTTTCCAAAGTTTGGAAAATTGGATGTTTTACATGTGAACTGATTTATCTCAAAATTAAAATTTCATTACATCTTAAAACTCCAAATGATGAATTCCATCATTATCAAAACATTGAGTTATCAAAATTAACACTTTTTAAAAATGGCTTCTAACTAATACTAACTTAGTCTGACATATGAACCGGAAATAAACAACACTCCCTTTCTCTCTGCAATGGAGCAACAACCCAGCAAGTGGAGCCTTGCCTCCTTTAGTATAGTGTTTAGTGGCAGATTTTATTTTTTGATAAATTTTTTTCCACTGTTTGTGAAGGCATATTGTTTCTTTTATTTTGATTTTTGCTACTTCCTGAATGATAATCCCAGCATACTTTATCCGACTCAGTGAGTTATTTATCAGTCTGACTTAGTCTGTTCTATTCAAAAGTCTGACTGGTATATCTGAACCGAATAGGAACCCAAAATCCTCCCCACATCAATTTCCTTCATTTGTAAAGGAGTTGAATGGTGGAAATTAGTTATTTCCTGCCTAATAAAACTTTAACTAAACTGATAAGACTCCTCGTAATTTTTTTTTATTTGATCACTCGCCTTAAAATGGTTTGTAGCAATCAAAAGTCAATAATCATTCGAAATGAAAATACCACCGCGGTTTATTCTGTCAAGTCTCGTTCATCAGGGAATGGAAAAAAATGCGGCCCTGGTACCCTGATCAATGCCCTCACTGTATGTAAATTTCAATATTTCAAACGGAGGTCATTCACTACTGTTTCGATCCCAATATGACTGCTTTCACGTGGTAATGATCTATCAGAAGGTTGGTATAAATCTGAATTAAAATAGTAGAATCAATCACCATCACTGCCAAAAAAACTTACAGTTTGAGAATTCAAATAGTCTTGGTCATTAATTTTTCTCCGGTTCTTGCAATTCATTTTCAAAATAATTCCACTGTTATTCCAAAATCCATAATTTAGATGGTGTCTCTCGATTTCTTCGAATTCCAAAAAGGGTGTATGTGGTTTCTCTACGTTGGGCAAACAAATCTGTTTCACAACAAATAATATCCATGCATTTTGAGTAAGGTTATTCTGGACTTTCATTGTCTAAAAAAGAACAAAGAAAATTCAATTCTCTATTTTATTCACGACGTTTCAACTGTTTAAATCTACAGTCGTTATCAAGTGTATAAATGCGACACTCTCAAGGATACTTCTTATATATGATATGGCTAATTTTGTGTCATTAGCCTAGGGGTAATTTGCATGGGTTCAGGTAAGTCTGTTAATAACAGTGCCGGGCCCATCCGGTACAGCATTGTTAATTCTTATCGCAATTTAATTGATCCATGCCACTAATTAAGGGTTTCCACACATTACCGATGACATAATATATGCATATATGCTTATATTATGAACGGCTCTGGGACGAAAAAGCGATGGAGATAAAAGCGACGGAGAAAACAGCGAGGCCAAAACAGCGACAGGACAAAATAGTGACATACAAAATAGCGACAGACAAAACGGCGACAAGACAAAATAGCGACAAAAAACGGCAACAGCAGTCATAGCGACAAACAAAACAGCGACCAGACAAACTATTTACTGAGAAAACAGCGAAGAAAAACTTCAAAAGAAAATAATATTCGTGATTATGATAACACATTTATTTGATCTCAATTTCTGTAAACTTTACAAACTCAAATTTAGTGCAATACTTTCCAAATATTCCTTAACATTACGATCATTATAATTATCAACAAGAGTTCTTAACCTCTTATTCTTCAAGACATATTTTGAACATTGACTCTTGAATTGCCTGAAACAAATATTTCCTACCTATTCTGTTCTCTCTTTAGAAATTCTACGAACTTGTGAATAGACGGGTGGTGGCAGTTGATAGACTTCTGAAATGCATTATGCCATGCTTCTAGGGAATTATTGGTTCTTGGAAACATATTCCAGGATTGTATTGAGAATCGTGGATTAATTTTCAAAAGTCATCGCCCTACATAATTATTCTCCTAGTATTGTATTATTGGGGCAATCTCAGCTGATGAATTCTGAGAAGTGATTTCAAAACCCCTTTGAACGTCTCCAGGAGGTACAAAACTCAACGCCAGGAGCATCTTCAACATCACTGTCACATTTTCATCTGATCTATAAAGTGCTGTTAATTTTAACTCTTGGATTCTTCTCCACAAATTCTGTGATAGGTGAAAAAAACAACCTACAATATTAACACTCGGAAAAATGTTTTTGATGCATTCATAGACGCCATTTCAAAATCGGTTGAAATTGTTATAGGATTCAGTCCGGGTTCAAATTATCTCAATTTAGACAGAATTCGTTTGTATGATTGCTCATTTTTGTTCCTCAAAAGACAATAAATTACAGGCACAGCTTTTTCATCAATCAGAATATGTATAGTATACATCTGGAAGAATAGAGTGGGTGCTACCTTGAATGTACCATCGACACACCAATGTTTGAATTCGTTCATCAAAGACATGTTACTGAGGGTTCCAAACATGAATACCCTGTCGGAATCTTCTTTTCCAGAATCCCAAAGCAGAATTTTTTTCCCCCTTTTCAGTTTTTCTTGTTTTTTCTGCAATTATTATATCTCCCACCGTATTGAAAGTAGTACTTTCACTAGAGCCACTTCGCTGCCGCTTGATAATTTTCCGTGAAGCCTCATAGCTTGGTAATAATGTGGACGTTTCAGTTGATATTCCAGACGTGGAAGCCTGAATTATATTTCTAGGCCATTCGAGGGTGTTACTAGCCAACTCACGCATAGACTGTCTAACCTTCTTCACCTTCATCTCGGCGGGGTTAGGAGCATGATTGTGAAGAGTGGTGGGTTTTGGAATACCTTGCTGCACGCACAATCTGCCTTTGAAAAAAGGTTTCACACATCTCCATGACTCTGAAGGCAAGAAGACTTTGTCTTTCTGGTATATGGTAGCCTTCGAATTGTATCAAATTTTTTCCTTTCTGTGATTTGACAATCTCCATTATCGCCAAAAACTATTGACAAAAGTTTTATGATAAATGTCATGCAACAAATCAATCGTAACTATAGAAATACTTACACCCAAACTGATAATATGGTATCGAATTGATATACAGTATGAATTTTTTATTTTTGCTTCCTGAACTCTTCTCAATTTTATCGCCGTTTTGTTTTGTCGCTATTTTGTCTTGTCTGTCGCTATTTTGTATGTCGCTATTTTGTCCTGTCGCTGTTTTGGCCTCGCTGTTTTGTCCGTCGCTTTTATGTCCATCGCTTTTTCGTCCCAGAGCCAACAACTGTCTTCAGTCAAGCAAGCATAGAAATCCGTAATGTGTGGAAACCCTTAATTAGTGGCTGGATCAATTGAAATTGCAATAGGAATTAACATTGCTGTACCGGCACCGTAATTAACAAGCTTACCTGAACACAGGCAAATTACCCCTAGTCTAATATGACACAAACAACAGTTGAAACGTCGTGAATAAAATTGCAGAGAATTGAATTTTCTTTGTTTTTTTTTGAGACAATGAAAGTCCAGAATACCCTTACTCAAAGTGAAACATTGTCAACCATTTTCGAACGAATATCTATGCAGTTAAAAAATCTTGTCCATTTGGAAAATTTTGACATTTCACCAATTTGACATTTGACCAATATCTTTATTATTCATTTATGGACCAAAAAATCTCATGCCCGCTTCAAAAAATCAGGTCCATTTAAACAGCAGTCATTGGATGAGAAATTCAAAACTTTTATTTCTTTCGTGGCATGATCAGCGATATCCGGCTCTAAGGACCAATGTAAAATACCCACACAAATTGAGGCACGTTCGTAGAAAGTATGTATTTTAGCAAAATTCAATAACAATTCAATGTAAAATTATTTGAACTATATCTTATTATTATAATTAAAAAATCTATGAATTAGGTGAATTTTAATCCAGTTTGTATATGGGAGTGTGTTATGTCAGTTTTCTAGCGTAATTAGATGTCATTCGATAATAATTCACTTACAAAAGATTAGGAATGGACCGATGAGTCGGTAGTAAAGTCGGTAGTAGTGAATTACCGCAAAATATTATAAGTCAGATAGTACAATATTTTGCTGATAGAGGGGGTTATGTGAAAACTCTCATATTTGTCTGAAACTTCCACCCTCTGAACATAATTCGACGTGTTTCGTACATTTCTCTCACTATTGTAATTTCATTATGGCTGCGATTGTCTCTCGTTAGCAGCCATAACAAGTCATGACGTTGTCCAGGGTCCACCACGAGAAGGTGAGAGTAGCGTCCGGTCTTCTGACTCCCCCTTGAACCCCTCCAGCACAGTAAGCTAGACTTAATAAATCTCGAGATACCACCAAGTTAGAAAACTGACTCAGTAACTCGAAATCACCTTGTCAGATTGAAGTGTCTCTGAATCAAATAAAAATCAAAGAAACAGCGCGCCTTCGCATCTTTAGGCTTTTTCGAAAACCTGCTGGGGTTGACACGATCCATAATCTGCACGTTCGTTCACCTAAAGTGAGTTGGTTTTCGAAAAAGCCTCATCCCTACTAATATTGCTTCATTATCTAATAATAGTCTAATTATCATGTGTGCAAATTTAATTTCATTTTTATAGTACCTAATTTTACAAAAATAATACTTTTATGTTCTCTTTACATAAGAATGCTTTCAATTGAACATACCTATGTGTAGAATAAACAAAAATCACGACAGTACCAGGGAAATAGAAAATATTCACAATTATATTCCAAGATCTGATATTCATTGAATGTAAATAAACACCAAATTCGTAAAATACCATATCACCTTGACTTGGAAAAAGTAATTTATTCCACTAATATTGTTATTTTGCAATAAGGACACATTTGATAAGTGTGTTTACTGATAAGAATACAGCGTAGAACGAGTGTTATTTGCTGTATGCTTCACACTGACCACTATATCAACAAAATAATATTGAAATTTTAATTGATACAATGAAAAATGTATATTATTATTTATGTAGGAAGTTGTTATCAAGTGAGTAACTTTTTTGTTTATATTAATTAATTACTTTTTCTGTGTGTAATGTGTGTGTTTATAATCTCAACATTCAAAGGTAACATTTACAACAAAGCTATTGATGGTTTTTGTTTACAGTCTACAAAATAAAATCATTATTAATGATAGTTCAAATCATGAGTTCTACAGAGATATCAACTTCAATTATAGTGAGTGGTAAAGTTTGGCAAAACGACTAGCTAAGTATTATGTCTATGTGAGAACTATGTGGGAATCTCATATAAATAAATAGCAAGTGAATCTAAATAACATAAATAGTAGTATTTGGAAAGTATTGCACTTAATATTATCAAGAACTGTAACAACTATTGTTGTGGAATATGACTTCTAAGAACTAAAAACTGATTGTTCTTGATTAAAAATATTCATACAATGCCGAACATGATCTAAAAAGAAACAAGTTGAAAAATCCTACCGCTATGTTTCATTTTTACAAGTTGATTAAAATTCAACTCTCTGCATAGGAATCCGAAAACAGGACATTATTTCTGAAAGAACTCTTTGTTGATTATTTCTTGAGAAAATTATGGACTTCTCTTGGGATCCTGTGGTGAATTTTTCAAGTCTAAAATTTTTAATTTCCGTTTCTGATACAACACTTGGTTATAGTATGAACAGATTTAGGCAGTCAATTCTGGATTTCTGAAAGGTTCATTTCGTGAAAAAATTATTGACTTCCCTTGGGATCCAGGATGGATTTTTCATGCCTTATATTTTAAAAATAATTTCTTATAAAAGTTTTGGTTCTACCATGAACAAATTTTGGAAGTCGATTATGTGTTGCAAAAGGTTCATTCCTTATAAATAAAAAATTATCGGCTTCCCTTGGGATCCTGGGGTGAATTTTCCAACCCTAAAATTGTGAATACTCAATTCTGAAAGAAGACTTGGTTCTAGCAAAAACAGATATTGCCAGTTAATTCTGGTTTGCAAAAGGTTAATCTCGTGAAAAATTATAGACTTTCCTTGGGATCCTAGTGGATTTTTCAACCCTTATATTTTAAAAATTATTTCTGAAAGAAGTCTTGATCCTAATACAATTAGATTTTGACTGTGAATTCTGGGTTGCAAACGGTTTATTTAGTGAAAAGATCTTTCATCCCTAAAATTTTAAATATTCATTTCTAGAAGAAGACTTTGTTCTAGCATGAACAGATTTTGGTAGACATTTCTGGGTTGCAGAAGGTTCATTTCGTGAAAAAAGTATCGACTATCCTTAGAATCCTGGGGTGGATTTTTTAACCCCAAAGTTTTGAATTTTTATTTCTGAAAGAAGACTTTTCTAGCACAAAGATTTTGGCAGTCAATTCTTTGTTTGCACCAGGTTAATTACGTAAAAAAATTATGGACTTCTCTTGGGATCCGGGGGTGAATTTTTCAACCCTAAAACTTTGAATATTCATTTCCGAAAGAAGACTTGGTTCTAGCATATACAGATTTGTAAAGTCGATTTTGTGTTGTAAAATGATCATTTAGTGAGTATTGTTACTGTCATAAAAGAGAACAGGAAGTGTCATTAAAAAACATTTTCTTATTCATTTCAAAATCTTTGAATATTTTAATTTTTTTTATTTGACCAGTATTGTGGTATATTTTCTTTCGTACCTTTTATGTATAATTTTTCCTTAATTTTTTTAGTTTTGCATTATTCTTATTTATTTTTTCCTTAATACAGTGACAGACATAAAAGAAACTGCTACAGCTGTCAACTTTACATTGATGAAGTTAATCTCACTGCAAGATGACATTGGTACAGAAGCTTTAAGGCCGTCTATAGGTATGAATCTCGTCAGTATTTTTAATAGCCTAATAATTAATAATTATTAATTCCAGTTACTGATGATCAGATAAACAATGAACTAAATTTATCTTCCGTTGTGGATGTCCTTACTCAGTATTTGCTGCACAGTTCTATACAAACCAAAGTTGCCGTTTTGAAATGGATATACGATTTATATACGAAACTCCCAAATAAGGTAACAGAATTCGTTTCCAAATAATGATCGCGATTCCTAAGTGTCGGATCCATTTTTCAGATGGTAGCGTACATAGATGTTCTTTTTCCTGCCCTCCAAAAAACTTTGTCAGATGAATCTGATCAAGTTGTCCAACAGTGTCTTGTAGTCATTGCAGAAGTTATTTCTTCGCCAAAAACAACAAATGCTAGTGCCAATGGTAAGTGATCTTTTGTTAATTTTTGAAATTATTGTTTTAGTGGTACTGAATATATTAAATTGTTGCTATAGACTTCATGTTCATATTTGCATCATTCAATTTCTGGATTATTGTACAAAATAGAGGAAAGTCTTGATAATATATTCTACGGTCTAAAATAGCCGCTCAACAAAGAAAGTTTGGAGGCTCTATTACCTATGAGAAAATGAACATTCAATAGTGATCGCAAATGTATAAGCTATCCAAAAATTCAATAATTTAAATCTCTAACAAAATAAAAAATAAAAAATAATTTGCTTAAAAAAAATACGGAATGTCGAGATCGAACACCAGGTGTAGTGGACGAATATTTATGTTCATATAATATTCCCAACTCACCTTGTATCAGTTTGATAAGTTAGAATAGTTTGGTGATGTCAAATGGTTGTCAAGAAAAGAGAATTAATAAAATGTCATTGTACTAGTATATTGGATTCAACTCTAGTCTTGATTTATCAAAAAACCAGTATAAGAATCTAATATTGGTGAGGGGAGTTATGTAGTGGACGAATATTTATGTTCATATAATATTCCCAACTCACCTTGTATCAGTTTGATAAGTTAGAATAGTTTGGTGATGTCAAATGGTTGTCAAGAAAAGAGAATTAATAAAATGTCATTGTACTAGTATATTGGATTCAACTCTAGTCTTGATTTATCAAAAAACCAGTATAAGAATCTAATACCAGGCCTTCAGTTTACTAGGGATCTACGCTAACCTCAGCACCACTACAGTTATTAAGATTGATATGAATTTATTGTCTACACTTTCCATCATGCAAGAATAGGTTCGTTTTCAACCAAAGCTGTGGAGATCGAGCGTTTTTTCAATATTTTCGCTCTAGAGCGAAAAAGCAAAATGATATTTCTGGGAAAACGTCAACTTTGCGTAGAGATCTGAAAGCGTCAAAGGCTACTTTGTTAATAGGCCAATCATCCTCAACTTAAATTGCTCCACCGATAATTTTTTTTTAAATTTTAGAACACAGTGTGCACATTACTTCTGAGAAAAATTATCACCTCCAGGGGGGGTGGAACCCCCCCAAAAAACGCGTTGAAATTAATTTTTGAGGTAATTTCGAAATATCTCAAAAAATTTACTTTACATCAAAAAAATAACTTGATATTCAGAAAGAGCATAGATTTTTACAAAAAAACTGTCCCTACCAAAATTTTGAGAAATCTTGAAAGAAATTGTTGAAGTTATATGCTTTCGCAATGGGGCAGGTGTTGCACCGGCTCACGCCAACGTGCATTTTTTCAACCATCGCGTGACGTAAAGTTCTATAACTCCTCACATAAATGTTCAATTCGGATAAATCCTACGTCATTTTGCATATAAAGATCGCAGCTTTGTATTCTGATATTTATATTTATACGCGCAGTTGCCAGCTGCAAAATTGCAATTGAAATTCTTATAATATTAAAGTTCCTGACTTGGTGAAATAATGTCTTATCACTTGTAGCAAGTAAAATGAACAGTTAAGGAATACTCCATTGTCATATTGCATAACGTTTAACCGGTCCAAATAATGTTGGTTTTAAATACGAGTGTTTTCAATTCTTCGCATATTTTAGGTTACAAAATCTTGAGGGAGTTTATAAATTCAAATGCTAATAACTCAGAGATAAAAGCACGTATCAACATGAATGAAAAGCCAGTTTGCAGAAAAAATCCTGCTCTTATTGAAAATATTCATAAATTTGGTTACTTGTACAAATTTTAAATGCAATCCAGTCAATCTTTTAAGTACTTAAAATAGAGGTTACTCGGCATTTGATCGCATTATTGTTGTATGGAAAGAAAAATAAAATCAGTCCTTGATGGAATATGGGGATTCGAGACCGAGGAAGACAGTGCACCAAAGGAAACTGTCCGGAAGTGTACCTGCTTTAAACTCATTGAGATTCTAAAACTTGAAAAATATCAGCTTGGGACCTTGTCAATGCGGCAGCTAGCGCGCCGCTGTATATTATACAGCGGCGCGGTTCTGTCGGTGCGCAGTGGGCAGCAGTCAACGTTGCTCTATGTAAACGTCAGATAATATAAAAGTTCCTGTGCTTTGTCACTGTTATTAATTGAAAATGGTGAGTTTATTTTTGAAATACTTGTTTCATGTTCAACTCAGCTCTGTTTCAAAATATCGCATTGTCAGATATGACTTACAGTTCCAAAATTCCAAAGGTCCACCTAGGAATTCAGGAGAAAATGCCAGTTTGTTTGTTATAAACATTTTATTGAATGGAACCTGCTTAAAATGCGTAAATGCTTAGGATTTTATACGCTAATTCAAAAATTTACCTGCAGAATATAAATGTTTGCCTAGTTGATCAAGTTTTTTCTATTCAATGGAAAGTGCCCAGTGTTAGTGTTGTTTCAGAACCTGGCCATGATGTTACTCAAAATTTTCTAATTTTTAAAGGTTCAAGTAGAAATTTAGGGGAAACTACCAATTAGATATTGACATTTTTGTGAATCAAACTTGCTCATCACTCCCATAAGTGTACCCGCTTTGTGAAGATGAAGACGAGGAGACTGAAGATGTAGTAGATGAGTTGTATGAGTGAATAAATATATTTTCCTATACATTTCTTGATGGTGATTACTTGTGGATTCATTTCTCCATACCTTTTCTCGATATCATTGAAAAACACTCTCATATTTCGTTACCTCCGGTCCGCGTTTGATTTATACAATAAGTTGATCTTCTCTCGAATTTGCGAATAATTTTCATAACAATACTTCTAAATTAACGACAGTTCTCAACGATTATTCACCCACATTTATATCTAAGAGTAGTAGTTTGAGAGTTTTTTCAAATATTCTCACCCCAATGTTTCCGCGATGCGGGAGATATGCCCCGAATGCGGGGGCGGGAAAATCGTTTCTAATAATTTATACCTATTATTTTTACAAATTTTCGCTCAGTTTCATTACTCAGGACTGACAATTTTACATATTCATAGAAAATACCCCAAAAAAACACGATTTTGGGAAGGGGTTGATGCCCCGGGATGGGGTTTAATTGTTGAAAATAATTCGCCCCCATTATTAATACCGATTTTCACTCATATTTATTGCCCAGAGCTGAAATGTCAAGAAAATTCCTTCCAGAAAAAAGTTTTTATGATTTTGGGGGGGTTGCACCCCCCCCCCAGGGGGTGATAACTTTATTGCTAATTATTCAACCGACCGAATTGCAAAAAAGAAATCGGCGGAGCAATTTAAGTTGAACTTTTGTTGTAGAAAATAGCTAATTGTGTATTTAGGGGGCAAGGTGATATATTGCCGCTCGACAAAAAGAGAGAGAGAGAGAGCGGCTATGACCATTTGTGCTCGAAATACACACAAGATTTTTTCCTACAGCGCAGCTCTTAGAGAAAAAAAGGCTCGATGCTTCATTCAACATAGTCACATAATATTAACTATGAGAAAATGAACACTCAATGAATAAGCTATCCAAAAAAAAGAAAATAACCCATGCCTAAGAAGAAAAAAAAGATCGAGGGCCGAGATAGATATTACGTTTTTTGGTTCTAATAATTGATACGCTACTGGAATACTGCCTTTATTAGTTAAACTCAACTTGACAACATTATACTTATTACAGTTAACACCTCTGAATATTTCAATTATCTAAATGCATTTATTAATCAAAAACTGTCAAATCTCGCAAATGGATTCCTTACACAGTGCAGCCTTTTTTAGTCCCTCCCCCTGTTAACTTTTTAGCGGTTTGACTTAAAGATGAAACCGTTTTGAATGGTATCACCGATAATACTTTTTGGAATGAAAGACATTGTGATTGCTTGATAGAGGGCTTGGAAAAATGGCAAGTGACACATCGTTGAAAAGAGAATTCAATTCTCTTTTCAACCATCTATTTTTTTCGGATTTTGTTGATATTTTTTCACCTAATGAACTCGAAATATTAAGTATAAGTGTCTAAATGGTACCCTTGACTCGATAAATTTGAACGGTTTGATTGGAGCTATGGGAAAAAATATTTTTAATGGCATTACTAATACTACTTTTTGAGAGAAGATACATTGCAATGGCGACAGATGGCGCTGGGGGCACATCAACTTGAAAATTTCGAAAGGCGAAGAGATCGAAATTATGGCAATACTTATTAACGAAAATTAAAAAAAATAATGGTTGAAAAGAGAATTTCAACGATGCGCGATGTACAATTTGACCCCCCATGCTATTTGAAATTTTTATATTGATGTGCCTTCTATCGGGCAATCGCAATGTCTTTTGTTTCAAAAAGTAGTGTCGGTGATAGCATTCAAAATGGTTTTTGTTCCAAGTATTTACGTCAAACCGTTAACAGTGGTGGTGGCTAAAAAAAGCCGCACTGTATAGGGAAAAATATAAGTTATCAAATAAAACACTGTCATGTAGAACAAGAATTAGTGTTTCTAGACGTTTCCAAGGACTTTTTCGAAGGTTTCTAATTGATCCATGCCAATTCTATAATAATTCATGATTACCAACCAGTTTCGTAACAATATCAAAACTATCGACTTCGTCGTCTACTGTTTTTACTGCGCAAAAGCGTATCATTCGTTCAATGATGGGAATAAGCTGTCGAACCTCATGCAGAAACTCATTCAAAGATCTGTAAAATTTTAACTCTAGCGTATCTATACATTTTAGAACTGTCTGTGTATATGTTCAAAAAAAATATATTTTCCCTCAGAATGATAGCAATCATGATAACAACACTCGAAACAAAAAATATTTTATAGTACCATTCACCAAACTTCGAATAACTCAAAATGCCCCAAACTTCAAGGCACCAAAAATCTACAATTTTATTCCGGCTGACATTAAAAAAAGTAGTACGACATATATTTTCAAAAAGAAATTGAAAGAGTTCCTTGTTCCTGAGAGAAAGTATTTTTTACTTTATTTAATTGTTTTCAGTTGACTCTTTTTATTTGTGTAAATCTTTTATTTGACTGCAGTCTTGAAACAAACTGCTTGTATTTTACTCTGTAGATATATTTCCCATTCTTTTTGTCTTTTTTGACTTTTTGCATACAGCATATGTTGATAATATACCTAGTTTCATAATAAAAGACTATATAAATATTATAACTAATCCATTGTGTCACATCTTCAATATCATTATTAAATCTAATATATATCCAACATTGTGGAAAACAACCAACATTTGTCCGGTCTTGAAATCAGGAGACGCAGCAGTTATATCAAACTACAGACCTATTGCCATTTTAAGTAACTTTGGTAAACTTTTCGAGATTATTTTATTAGATGTAATCTATTACTGTAAGGAACACAATCTCATGGCTTCATGACCCAGAGATCCACTTTTACTAATTTAACGTGCAGGTAATTTCGAAAACCCTCGACTCTCAAAGTCAAGTAGACGTCATTTACAATGATATCCAAAAGGCTTTTGACACCACTGATCATTACTTATTGTTAACTAAATTGAGAGCAGTTGGTTTCTCTGAATCACTAGTCGATCTAATGAAATCTTATTTACTCTGTAGAACTCAGTTCGTAGAATATGGAGGATATACGTCTAATCGTTATATAGCTTGCTCAGGTCCCGCAAGGCTCCAATCTGGATCCACTTCTATTTTTAATATTTATCAATGATTTATCATTCGAACTTAGTGCTACTCATCTTCTATTCGCTGACGATTTGAAATTATATAGTCCAGTTACCTGTACTCAAGACTGTTCCATACTGCAAAATAATTTAACATCATTAGAGCATTGGTGTTCCAGTAATAATCTAAAACTCAACATTAACAAATGCAAAATCTTAACAAGAAAACAATATCCAATTGCCTACAGCTACAAAATAAATAACATCGAACTTGAAAGATGTTTGAGCTTCAAAGATTTGAGCGTAATATTTGACAGTAGACTTACTTTTAGTGAACATATTAACAAAATTGTAATGAATTCAATGAAATTACTCGGTTACTGTGTTAGAAATTGGTCTAACTTTGTAAATATTGACAGTCTGAAAATACTGTACCTCACATTTATCAGAAGTAAATTAGAATATGCCACAGTCATTTGGTCACCATTATATAAAAACGCAATAGACAGTTTATAATCTATTCAAAGGAAATATATATATATATATATATATATATATATATATATGTTCTATAAATGCTATGGCTATTACCCCGAAAAAGGGTATGCTCATCAAGTCCTTCTGAATATTTTTCACTTTCAATTTCTGCAGGAAAGACGCGACTGCTTGGCACTTACCACTCGCCATAAACTATTGAATGGCATGACAGATTGTCCCTATTTGTTGAGCAAGATCAATTTTCATGTACCAAGATTAGTTTCTCGCCAAGAAATTACTTTTTACAACTCGGCTCCTCGTACCAATGTACTTCTCAAGTCACCTATTTTTTCTATATGTAAAATCTTCAACGATGATTGTTCGTCGTGTGATATCAATTTCGATGATATCAACTTTATTTTATTAATCTATATGCGAAACCAGAATTAAGATTGTTATTTCTTATGTGACTTCTCCTCGAATGTTTACCTACCTTGTAGTTACATTCTACCTTTATTTATTTTTCTGCTATTGGGTGTATACCTGTTGAAAATAAATGTATTATTGTTATATGTACTGTCTTAAGGAAATAAAACATTCTATTCTATTTATGACTTTCAAGTTCCAGGTGACAATACGTATTATTATAAATTCATGGTCAGTTTGCTGTTGTCATTCAGTGTTGACAAAAGGCTATTAGACGAGCGAGGATCTTTCATAATAAGGTCAGTTTTCTTATTTTCGTTTAAGGCTCTTGGCGAATGAATGCAATTTTTTTCAGGCAGCTTTGTGTCTTACTCAACGCTGAAGATATTTATAAAACACTGGCTCAAATTCTAGCGAAGGAAACGAATTTCAAATTCAGTAGTCTTATGGTAGAACACCTCAACATGATAATGTTGACGTCATCGGAATTGTACGACATGAGGAATAGATTGAAAGATTTGAAAACTGAGGTAAGGTAACTTATGAAAATGTAAATTGATTGGTCTAAAAAATAATAGGGTCTAGAATATGATTATATTTCTGCCTGGGCATAGAAAAAACTGGCATGTAAGTATCTGCAAGAATTTAGAATGTTGAGTGAACCGAAATCACAAATCCATCCAGCAGGGCGAGTTCGATATATAGAATGTTAGTGGATGACTGCCGTTGATTCTTTGAACTCAAATAAACTAAAAACTGATATAGTAAATGGGTTCCAACTGTTATCTAGATATGACTATCCACAGGGCCGGTCCTAGGGTGTCGGCCGCCTGCGTCAAAGACCTAATGACCCTTTAGATAATTTTTCATATTTTTACTAATAATTAACATTGACGTTATAAACCCATCTTGATTGTGTTTATCGGTATTATTGTATGTTAAATCAAAATTGAATGAACTTATTGAAATGAGAATGGTTTTTCTCAGTTTTCCTTATATATTCTGGTAAAGTAGCAGAAAAAATGCTGATGCCGCACCCTAACTTTGTCGAAGTAATTCAGTTCCAATCTATAAAAGAGACCGCTAAAATAAAGTTTATTATTGACCATTGGTTGATGATGGGAGGAGGCGTGGCTAAAAGAGGAAGAGGTGGGGGTAGCCTGAGTCGCAGCCATATCTACCCGATATGATGTGTGAGGTATGACTAAAATCAATTGTTATGGTAAGAGAGTATTTTTCCCAAAAAAGACATCTTTGGCGATAAGTTTTCGACAAGTTTTTGTCCAATTTTCTCCAGGTTTTCAAGCATTACTTGAGTCTGATTTATCTGAAATTACTACCTTGTTTCATTTTTCACTATTTTTTTATAATATCTGGACTTCAAACCAGGTAATTGTGTAGGTATAGGCATGGCACCTCTATGTCTTTTCTTACTCTGAGTATCTGCATCATAGTCCCTGTCAGATGAACTAAAAAAGCGTGCCAAGTTCTCAGTTTTATCAAATGATCTGCCAAAATAAACTTGTAAACAACAATTATTGCTATCTCCATGTCAACAATACATGACATGAGATGTCCATTACCTGCCTGATTAGATGTGATAAAATATTCGGAACATTATCCTGATCTAAAATTAATTTTCACCAATGTTTTTGAAGTCATGATACAGGTATAATAATAAAAAGCGTTTGATACGTTTACAAGTGCCTTTTAAAGTACTTGCGCGTGCTTTAAAAATTCACTTGTATCATGATTTTCTTTTTGTTTTCTGCCACGTATTGTTCAAGTTTTTACAGATTTATTTTTTTAGAAGTTTCTTTTGAATTCAATAATTTGGTGTTGCAGAGGTTCACTAATTTCTCAAAAAATGGTTCTTTCCGTTAACTAGCTGTCCCTTTATGAATAACCCTGAGAAATCTGTGAGACTTGCGCAAGCTAAGCGTGACGAGAGTCTTAACTTTTAATTAGCGATCAGTTTTTAATAAATTTGACGAGTGGCAATCAGATTTGATTATTTCCAAAAAGATACTATAAATTTCGAATATATTGTGACATATAGTTTTTGATTTTTTGTATCTGAACCGAAAATTAATTTAAATTTTTTGCCTCATCCATAGTTCAAAAAATGTTGGGGTACATTTATACATAATTGGATAAAATCCAGATCAACATGAATAAGCACATCACACGAAGAGTAACTATTGCCACACCTCAGAATAGTTTGACGTTTTTGGGTTCTTCTATAAGTGAAACATTTATTCTTGGGCAACTGCTTTTATTAGCTCAGCTTTACAACCTCTACTTTACTCGGTAGTTTAAAAACACACTTGAAATACGTGACTATCAACTTCTCTTATTTATTTATTTAATAAATGATGAACTTTGCTTTAACTATTCAACTTCGAAAACACCAGATAGTATTTTTTATATAGTAAACTATATGTTCTAGAACGTTCAGGAAATTTGATACTAGATTAAGAAAATTCGAGATTAAGAACAAGAACTAGTATTTCTAGAAGCTTCTGTGGATTTCTTAAAAGTTTTCTAAATATTCGTTGACGTTTTCAAAATAATTGACGATGCCGATCACCAGGTCTGTAATAATAGTAATCCTGTGAATTATAAGACGCCGATCTAACAAACTATTTTTCAGTCTACTAGATTTTCTGTATTCAACAAATGAGTTGAAGTTTTTCAAATATATTAGTATATACTCATAAATTTTGATTTCCGAAATGCCAAATATATCCAATGAAATATCTATACAATAAATCTTAAATTGAAATTTTGGTTTTCCAAGATGTCCATAGTATGACGCGACGTTGCAATTATATTTATCAGGCGAAATCTATTAATATAATTCAACGGGTATCGTTCAGTCAGAGATTATTGTATCTTCATGTGTGTTTATCATTTGAAATATTTATCTCTCTAAATTGATTGATTGATAGACATTTGTGTGTAATCCACTTGTTCATCAGCATGATCAATTGTCCACAAATACCTTCTTACTTAACTGGTATTTAGTCACATCTCTGAGAATTGGCAAAATTCTCATATATACAGTATGTCTCACTTCTCGTGAAAACACCTCCGTAACTTACTTAATTTTTGACGTAGAATTGTGAAATTTACAGAATCGAAAGATACATCAAAAATAAACAAAATGACCAAGAAGGGGCAATTTGGAGAGATATACAGTGACGTAAAATATGCAAGTTTATTAATAGAGTATTGGAAAATTATAACTTTTGTTATGTCTAGTGTCAAAAAATTAATGTATCCCACACATATTTTATGTTTGTTTCTTAGGTATACTGAATACTGCAATTCCGTTATTTGAAGCCGTGTCTACTTTTTTTTTAGGAAAGCCGTTCACTGTTCTGTTGTTTGTACGAAACCTGGTGTCACAATCCAGTGGCAACAGTTGCTTTGTGTTTACTCACTCAAAGTTATGGTCATGTATGTGACTTGATAAAATTATTGTATCCTTTTATATACAATGTCCGGCAGAAAGTTGGACATATATGGGAAAATATTTAATCATTAACTTCTCCTCAGAAAAGCTCAATCTTCATAAAAATCTCCGCACCTCTTCGAACCAAAAATAAACCAGCTAAACACGAAATATATCCTTTTGTAACCAAGTGAGGTCTAGAAACCTCTAGTCAGATCCTCCATATTACGAAATTCACAAAAATATCACTTGAAGAAGTTGATGCTTATCAACCGTTCAAATTTGTGCCAAATACAAAGTTGAAAAATCGAAATCAACGGCTTTTTCGAATCATTTATTAATTCCCAGTATATTACTGAATTTTTTTTTACTTCTTCAGTACAAATCGTTAAAAAATATCCTTGCTAGTGAATGAGCCATATGTCATTGTGATCAGTTTCTCAACCGGAATGATGTAACAGTTGAAAACACGTTGATTTTATGGAAAATATGAACAGGATGTTCGTGAAGTTAGTTGTGGAATCATCTATCATCCATGACCACACCCATGTCAGAAAAATATTTTCACCGCACTAGAAATAGTCCAACAATTCCATCATAACAGTGTGAATTGCTTCTGAAGAGTATTATTTCCAATTCTTCCGACATCCCTGATGATCTTAGAAGAATGAAATAGATTTTTGTCAACTAAAATGTATTGGAGGCATCAATGAAATGATCGATTTTCTGTGAGTGATACTTCTGAATAACATTCTCCCCTATCTCATTTATATATATATATATATATATATATATATATATATATATATATATATATATATGAATCTCCAATGGAAACTTGACATAAGAAATAATCAACTATCTGAATGAAATTGCAAATTTTCACTTTCCGATGTAGTTCAATGTCCAGCGTGGCTTTTGCCGGGGAAGTAGTTGTTTTCTGTAAGATATTACAAAAAAAGTTACTTCAATTTATCGTGGGTTTTTTCATTTCCAGAGGAGTCATGTTTTGGTTCAATTTTCAATTGAGAATGTTCCTCTTTTCAAGTTGAGAACACATTTTGTCCTTTGACATAACAAAGACATTTACTTTACTAATAAATAATGAAATACGTATTATTTATTAATGCTGTGAGATGTAGATTGGAAAAATAAATAAAAAACTACTTCAGTCGTCTTCACCATTCTGTTGGCGTAAAATGTAGAAAGAAATAGTTGGCTACCTTGATTGTTTCATTTACATATGGCTGCAAAGAGTAAACAAATTATAACAATGACATTTTATCTCTTTATCTGCTGGCATTTCATAATGACATAAATAAGTCATTGTATTTCAGTGATATTACGAAGTTCATTATGGTCCTAGGACCATAATGGATTTAAAAAAAGTCCTAGTACTTACCATAATAAAATTTCAAATATAAAGTGGTTGAATGTTTAGCATGAATGAACTTATGAGATAAAATGAAAGTAAACATTTTGATCCAAAATACTAAACTTTATCCTCCAAATCATCAGAATCGCCCATTTTAAGAGATTTCACTACACATCCTATTTTACTTGACAGCAGTGTGTGTGTGTGTGTGTGTGTGTGTGTGTTTGACAGTTGACTATCTGAACCATTATGTACACTGCTCATATCTATTGACGTGATATTGCTCTTTTCTAATTTCATAGGAATGATGCTATTACTATCACTATTTAATTTTTTGTTCAATGTTTTCCTTATCACATCCACAGTGGTAACTTGGAAGTTACTGTAGATTTTTTAATGGAAATAGACAAATTAGTTCAACTTATAGAGTCTCCTGTTTTCGCATGTAAGTACTGAGTTGAGATTCTGCCTTTTTAGATCTGCATGGGCAGAATGAAGAGAACATGTAATATTCACTTGTGTAGCTTCTGGTAACAGAAGTTTTAAACCTCAAGTTAAAACTGTCTTAGCTTCGTCCTGCCCATTTTCAGTTAGTTTCTCAATTCCTTTGAAACATCATTTACGTCTAAACCTATACTTGCATTCTCAGGAAGATTTTGTTTTAGATTTGAGATTAGATTTATTGGAAGTACCTTGTGATAAAAACTTAATGAGAGCTCTGTATGGCCTGTTAATGTTATTACCCCAAACTGAAGCGTTCGCAATACTTAAGACAAGATTAAGCTGTATTCCAAGCTTACATATATACTGTGATGACAAGTAAGTAATGCATGTTTATATTCTAGCCAGGAATCACACTGATCGACCAGGACCGACCGTCCACCTACGACCAAAAACTGATATATCAATGGAAACTTTCAAACTCACACTGATCGACCATCTACGACCGACCGCTAGAATAATTCTGTAAATCTGACATTGATCTGACATTCAAAAGGTTATGTGAATTTTCTATTTATTTAATGAAAAAAAGTTAAAATCATAATTTTAACGCATTTGTTGTAAATAATGAGTAGGAGTGATAGTGAAGAAGAAAGAATTATGATAGAGTATTATTTTAAGAAACGGTAAATGAAGAAAAGTAAAAAAGTGTGTGGAATAGAGAACTTTATTCAAATCGGGAACAAGAGGGTGAATTGTGAATCAGTTATCCCAAATTACTAAGAGATCAATGAAGTTCCAAACTACTATTGAATGTCCATAAATTACACCAACAAAAATTCCCAATAAAAAAAATGCTCATTTTGTATTTGCTTGACATTATTTCCCGATGTAGCACCAATGGAGCAAAAAATTTTTTATATGAAAAACTGTTGAAAGTTAATCACAAACATGTGTCCAAATGATAATTTAGTGTATAGGCATTTGCATCACGATAGTCTGAGGCAGACCAAAATTTCCAGCAGGTTGAAAGCTCAAACAAGGTCTTTGAAAACCGGTCGACCGTCCATAGAACGATCGAACAGTGTGAGTTGTGCGATAAAAATATACGTGTTTGATATTTTGGTCTTAGGTGGACGGTCGGTTCTGGTCGATCAGTGTGATTTCTGGCTTAATCTAGCAGGACTAATACTATTCACTGTCACTGTTGAAAAGCTGTTTTTTAGATAAGCATGGTCCTTGTCTTATGTTTTTTTGTAAAAGGTATAATTCAAATCAAAGTTGTAGTTAACACAACAAACGGTATAACGAACCATACCTTTTCTAGAACGTCAGTATCAAAAAAACATCTACGACATGACAGTATTGATTTTGACAAAAATTATTTTATAGGCCATTGAATTTCTGGGGCTAATAGTTGATTGTCAGCTTAAATTTTAAGAATATGTAGCAAGATTTCGGAATAATGTCAAGGTATATGTGTACAGGGTGGGCCATAATGTTTGCAATTTGATCAAAACTTTTTTTGTTTATTGAAAAACGGAGTTGTTTGTCTTAAATAACTTTGAATCATTGTAAACTTATTCAGTCAAAAAATAGAGTTTTTTAGTGTCATAATTTTCACTCGGGTTTAAAGGCCGTCGTGTTTTGGAATTTCTTCCTAACGTTTCGCTAGCGCGAGTGGCTAGCTTCTTCAGAGGCTTATAACATCATGAATAATCTCAGATGACTGGAGATTCCGTCTGCGAAGATTGCATTTATTCTGATTTCGGTAGTCTTGTTCGTTAATTACCTAAATCAGAATAAATACAATCTTCGCAGACGAAATCTCCAGTCATCTGAGATTATTCATGATGTATAGCCTCTGAAGAAGGTAGCCACTCGCGCTAGCGAAACGTTAGGAAGAAATTCCAAAAAAACGACGGCCTTCAAACCCGA
Organism: Chrysolina oricalcia; assembly: GCA_944452925.2. Taxonomy (NCBI): domain Eukaryota; kingdom Metazoa; phylum Arthropoda; class Insecta; order Coleoptera; family Chrysomelidae; genus Chrysolina; species Chrysolina oricalcia. Next base: position 13,549,527 of record OX101811.2, on the reverse strand, counting down.
GTGAAAATTGTGACACTGAAAACTCCTGCCGCGAAAGCCTTAACCATTTTGTCAGAGTTTTTTAGGTTTGTTCCCGAATGCTAGTGTAACATTTAGAAAACTGGTTTACACTATGACTCCTCTGTTGTTCTAATGGTTCATATCTTAAAACTTTGTTAATTTTTTTATAACATTTTAAATTTGAAGAAAAAGAAGGAAAACAATATTTTGTATTCCGTAGCTACTTCATTTTTATAATTTCCTCAAAAGAGATTTTTTTTTTTTATTTCCGCTAGATAATTAATGCTCTTGAAAGTAAAGGTAAAACACGTTTTTAATTTTGACACTTACGGTCAGTTGCACCGGTTCCATTCGTTCGAAAACAATATATGTTGAAAAAAGATAGTGAAATTAAGTCACTTTAGAATGATTTTGTTTTGCTAATTGTAACCCTCAGCAGTAATAGACATCTCGTTCCTTTCTAATATTACTATTATTTGTTCCTTCTTCTGGTTCCTAAAATAAAAAATTATTTGTTTAGTTTTTTACTTGATAAAAACAATTCATTTAGCGGAAATAAACAGATCAATCTTTAATATCTATAATGATTTTGTTTATGGATCTAATATTAACATTGTAAAAAACTTTAAAAAAAAGTTTTTTTGCTTTCTTTAAAATTAACATAATTTTTTTTACCGATTCCTAATTAATTTTTAAAAATTTCCTTCTTATTGGTATGACCCACACTGTATATATTTTGTCGAAGTTTTCCTGAATTTTTCCAAATATTACTATTATTTGTTCCTTCTTCTGGTTCCTAAAATAAAAAATTATTTGTTTCGTTTTTTACTTGATAAAAACAATTCATTTAGCGGAAATAAACACATCAATCTTTAATATCTATAATGATTTTGTTTATGGATCTAATATTAACATTGTAAAAAACTTAAAAAAAAAGTTTTTTTGCTTTCTTTAAAATTAACATAATTTTTTTACCGATTCCTAATTAATTTTTAAAAATTTCCTTCTTATTGGTATGACCCACACTGTATATATGTTGTCGAAGTTTTCCTGAATTTTCCCAAATACTGTAAGAATGTTTATTTTCCTCTGAAACATCATTTAATAAATCACCGTAAAACTTGTTCATACTGGACCTAGAAATGTTAGTATATTGAAAGTACTTTGAATAACTTTTAATATTGACCTTTTTTCTATAAACATTTGTAGAAATTTCTCATTTTTTCAGTAAAATTGTGGACAAGAAATCAGCACATCAAAATACTTCAATCGACTTCCCAAAGCTTCTGAACCATTTCATTCAAGTACAAGACAAACATAAAGAATACAAAAGAACTCACCGCGCCAAAGAGATGTCGTCTTTAGACAGAGATATTAACATTCTTCAAATATAAAAAGTACCTATTATATATTTTATTTCACTTACAACATAATCATTATTGAAACTTATACATTCCTACTATGAAAATATACCTTAATTTATTGAAGCGAACCTTTTAATTGATGATTATAATCAACTGATTACATTAGTGTGAGGAATCCTGATATTGATTTGCTTAGATTAGATACTGTGATATTTACATTGATCTTCAAACTTTTCATTTTGTGCTTGGCCACTACATTTGTTTGGGATTCTGCGTGAATTATCTATTGCGTGTTATTCTTACTAAAATGGCCGAATCAGCTATAGAGCGCAGGCAATCTCATTTGTTCCTCAATAATATATCTGCAGTGAAAAACACCTATGATGAGCTCGTGAAAAAAAAATTGGAAGCAGGACAGTTTCCAACTACAATTACAGGGATAATACAGATGGTGGGAATGGTAAGTTGATCATTTTTACATGGATCAATCACTCAAGTAACTTGAACTTTACATTTCCAAATGGAATTCTACTATAGCAAAATCTTCACTTAGAAAGCAAATACGCCGAGAGCACATTTTGTGACGTATTAGAAGACTAGTCACAATTTTTATATTACAATTATTAATAAAACATCAATTCAGTTCAACATATTAACTGTACATTCAATATGTTAAACAACAAAACTTCAACCTCGTGTAGCATAACTTGTAATGAGATACTCACATATAATAGAAAAACTTTAATTCTGTGAACATATTCTCTTTTTCAGCTGGTTCTTATATTCAGCTTATCGTTTTTTCTTGCACATACACTGTGTGAGGACTCTCCAGAATGGTATGCATACTTGTTTCCAGCCAGCATATTGTGCACTCTTGGTGTGCAGATTTTTCTTTATATCATATTTTCTGTGGGTGTTACCGTTAGGAGGCCTGGATTTTGGATATACTTGGTAAGTAAATCAATTCAAGGTAAATTTAGCAAGACCATAATAATATATGAAAATCCATATCAGTAATCTAATCGTCCCATAACTCATCAGAAACTAAGTAAACACTCAAGAACCGTGGGAAAACACAATATCTTCCAAACAAATGCTTGCATGGATTACACCGACTTTCCGGGGGCGTATTGGCATTGTCTTCTATGATATGACGCAACCCTAGAATAATGTGTATCGAATCACGTCAGACAATAGGCAGTTTGCGCATGGGGGGTTTTTCGCTTATAAAACCTAATGTTATGCTTATGATTTTGACATCAGTCTTATAGGTGTAACGTAAGAAGTATAAGCGTAAGGAAAAACTGCTTACCTCACACTATTTCTGTAAATAGCGGAACCAATCAAAAACACGCTATTATAAAATAAATGACATGAGAGATGAAAGGTGCAGAGTGTGCAGATCGTTGCAAGTTTTTCTCTACCAAAACGAAGTATTAGAGTTAAGTGGAAGAACATTTTCGTAGGGAAGCCATTATCGTTTCTCTGCAGAAAATGAACTTCGCCCTTTGTTTTCAGAAATGTTTTTTTTAGTTACTAAAGATACATCTATGTATATAAGTTGAAAATAATAAAGACCTTTATTATTATTATTATATAGGCATGTGAAATTATTTTCTGGTATATTCCCTATATCAAATAATTTTGTTGTAAATAAAATTTTGAGGTTATTTACTTTCAAGGTTAACGTAAAAGCTCCTTACGCAAGTACTAAGAAACGTGACTGCAAACTCCCTAATGTCCCACTATTTGCCGTTATTAGGATGGAAATTCTCTTATGTGTTAGGACAACACAGTTAAATTCACCGGTGGCGCGCTCTCTAAATTTTGGATGAATAGTCATAATATCGTAACAATTTTGTATGGTTATTGTGTTTCCATAAGATCAGTTAGGTCAGGTTATATTAGCTAATAATTTACTAATTTTCAATTCAGTTTGCATGAAATATAACTTTCGGATGTGAAAGTCTTTTTTTTCATTTTTATTGACAAAAGTACGTCTATAGTTTGAGAGCAATTTCTGGATAGATGAATGATTTTGTGGAGCCTGAATCAATGAGAAATATTGCTTCATACTCCGGAAAGGTTGTGTATGACAATTCGCTACAACTAGAGAATTATTGAAAAAAATAATTTGAGGAACTAGGTTTGGTTTCTTGAGGTTGACAGTTCCTGAAAATTTTCCTCTTGATTATCAAAATTAGTATCCTGATTTTCGTTTTCGTAATATTGAAATTCGTCAAAATGTCCGGTATCTATAGTATTCTTTCGTGTAATATTCTGGTTCGGTATAATTTGGTTAATTTTGAGTGTCAATAACTACAGTATTAAATATTTCCTCTGATAAAAATTTGATAAAACTGTCGAGGCTTTTCATTAGGGGCTTGCTTAAGCATAACCATGTCTCTGTGCAGGCATGTTTCATCCCTCTGATCGGCAAAGTTTCTTGTCAATGTATTTTTAAGTTCTTACCAATTTGAAACGTTTTGTATATCGGCTACTATTTGAGCATTACCTGCTAAATTTGAAATGAGACAGTTCAACAAATAAACATTTTGAAAGTTTGTCGGCTCGGCCGCATTATAAAAATTCGTAATTATTGAATCACAAACGGATAGATACCTATCTATTCAGATCATTAGGATTGCCATCAAATTCTGTCACACACTTTGAGTATTCTGATTTGAATTACTAGAAGTAATAGGTAAAGAAATTATAGGATCAGCTGAAAAGTTTCCGTTATTTAAATTTAAAGACTTGATAAACTATCAATTGACACTTGAAAATTTTAACCTTACATTAAACTTGTGAGAACTGATCATCCTTTTATAAGGTAGTCGACTGGTTCCTCGATTTTTATTTCCAGAAAGACTTCCTTGTGAGACTTGACGATTTTGTTCCACTCCCCGATTATCTGCCTGTTACAGGTCTTTGATTGACTGGGTTTCTTGAGGAGCGGCTCCTTCACAAATTCATCCACAGGACAAAACAACAAGTTCGATACCCGATTAATCGTTGATACGAAAATGGCACATTCGATACTTTCAATTTTGAGTATCATACCGACTTCGCCAAATATAACTTTCGGGTGTCAAAGTTCTTGTTTTAAGTAATTTTACAAAAATACTCCACAGTTTGAGAGCAAAAACATGTCTGCAATATAAAATGAATCTTCCCACGAAGATAGAGATGCTGGCGCAACAACTTCCTGGAATCCCGAGATTCTGCATCAGCATAGTCAGCGGTTCACACGGTGAAGGGCGATCTAATTCTTGCAGCTGTCTTGTCATTCAGACTCTTGAATATTCAACACGTGTTGTCCTAGCGCAGAAAATAATGTCCAGTCTAATAACGGCAAATCGTGGGACGTTATCTTCCGTAAGTCATCATTAATTTTTCTAGGGTCGCTTCGTGCCATAGAAGACAATGCCAATGCGCTTCCCAGGGTAGTACTGTAGCTTTTTCCGTGTTTCCCTACCGCAGAAAAGCGATTGCTCCTCCAAAACAGAAACAAAAATCTAGAAAATGTATAGATTTAACTATAAGTCGAACAATAAATATGAATTATCCATTTTCTTAAACCTTCATAAATAGATAATACCATAAACAACACCAAATCGAACATAAACAAGAATTTTCAATTTTTCTTATACCTTCACAAATAGATATTACCATTGTTTATATAGAACATAGTTAGTCAACCTTATGGGATTATAATTGAATCAAAATGGATGCGACATGTAGATGGCGATAGTGAGCTCGCATCCAAGTCATGTCGTAACTTGATTGAAACAATGGGACAGCATTGAAATCAGGGTTTTTTGAAGAAACCTGGATTAAAATGACGTCAAATATTCATGTTTGTAACTAATCACGCTAGAGACACTCGCGTTTGCGTCCAACACCAATTACACAGGCATTGATTGACTAACTATCTTACTTCTATATAAACAATGATATTACCATATAGGTACAACAGCTTAAGCCTGATTCACATAATGGCAGTAGCAGTGGCGATAAGATAACCAATGGCAAACATGTTTAGACGACGCTGAAAATTCAAGGTCACGCTGCCGAAAGTTTGATTCATTTAAACTTTTTGCAGTAAGTGTTCGCATTTCTAACCTTAAAATTATCATGAAATCGAGATTGCTGTTATGATTCCTTTCTACTGCTTTTAACAAACAATTAGTTGAAAATTTCCATTCCAATGTCACTCATTCGGATAACAGCGTCAAAAGGGGCGGAGTCACTGCCTTTAGTGCCACTGCTACTGCCATTATGTGAATCAGGCTTTATACCACCCATATAAACAAAATAGCAGGTACAGGATACACAGGTTAATCAACATTCCCCTTAGTAAAATAAATATCAGTAATGCAAATGACAGTTAACAACGGTTATAAATGTTCTTTAAAAGACAGTGTTTCATGTAAGTGTGGCTTTTTATAGCCCCCCACCCCCTGTTAACTTAGGACGGTTCGACGTACAAACATGGGATAAAAACCGCTTTGAACGGTATCACCGCTACTACTTTTTTAAATAAAAGACGTTGTGATTGAAATACTTCAAAAATTTTTTCAGATTTTTTTACAATATGCACTCGAAATATCAAAACTCGTCTTCACTCGAAATATCAAAAGTCGACTTCACTCGAAATAAATCATTTTTAAAAGCTCTAGCTCTGATTGGCTTGAGGAAAGACCGCAGCGCAGAAAGTTAAACGTTGGTCAACTTTTGCGTTACCTTACGTTTCATACCTTACCTTGCGTTTCATCATGAACGCGTCTACACGATTCCAATGGTTGAAATTTCTTCCGTTCTTGCGTAACCTTACCTTACGTTTACATGAACTATGCCTAATGTGTCTCGATAGGAAAATATAATGTTCTTGTCACGGGAAGTAAGGATTTATTTTACATCGCCTTTTACAATGATCGGCGTAAATCGTCCTTACTTCCCTTGTAATTGTTGGTTTTGTCAACAAAATATAAATAGGAATGATCCTGTATTGTATATTATTATTTCTTCTAATATAATTATATAATGGAAATGTTGCAGATATGAATCACATCTGTACTCGAATTATTTTATATATTAGTCAGTTGCTTTATAGCATTCATCAAATGTGCGTGTATAACTGAATATAAATAAATACAGTGCGTTTACCTGAAGTAGTCGTTTAAATTTGATGCCCTATCCTAACAGTAATACTATCTCTGCCTCATTTATATCCCACCTTTTATCGTTCACCTCCCCGTTCTTCAATTTCTAATGCCTATTTTCTTCTGTTTTAGGATATATATGTAATGATGTTTCTGTCGATCGTTACGATCATATGCTCTGCAATCACGTATAAGGAATGCAATAAAAGTGGTTCCGAATACCAAATTCCGGGGGTGAGTAAAGTAATCAATTTTCAGTGTCAAGAACAAATAAAAACTAATTTTTTTTTCTTTCATTCACAGCCATGTGGCATGGCAGGAGGAGTGATTTTAATTGTAAGTTGTGGATCTATATTCCTTCTGTATCGGTATGTAGAAGATGATGGAACTCCAGCACACAATACTGCTGATGAGACTAAATATACTCATAGAAAGTCTATTTTTGCGTAAACAAGTTGATCGCGGAGGATTGGAAATTCAAAATTAGATGCCAGCGCTAAAGTGGCGAATAGCTCCAACCTAAGATGTCTAAAAACCCTGGTGTGTCGAGTGATTCGATTTTGTTTAGACTTTTCCAGAAGACAAATAAACAAATGAAGTAGTGGTCTGCTTCTTAAGTCGGTTCCAGAGATGGCGTCCTAATAGAATTTCAGTCTTGTCAATATTCCAGGGATATGGTGAATGATGATTGTTGTCAATTTTATGGAATTTCAACAAACTTTAATATAATTCAAAAGTGAGTGATTGTGACGGAATCTAAATTCCATAGTGCAATTTCCTTGTATTGATGACTATTATTAATGTGTTTCTTCATTTTGCTGTATATTTTCTTGGAAATTCATCAAATAATAATTTAATTTTTCTGATTGACTCGGCATTTACTTGATGAAGATCCATAGTAACTGTACAAACTACACTGAAAACGATTCGATCTCCACAAACTTTATTTAATCAGACAATGAAGAAGCAGGCGAAACATGTCTGATTAACCCTTTCGATCCTGGTGTGCACTCAAATTTAAAAACGGATTAAAATTCAATTTTGACCGCCACATTCCACTATACATGTTTGCATGCAGGCTTTATTATAAATTCCGCATATTTTCTGCCATCTATCCATGAAAATATGAACACATTACGCAGTTCTTGTCCCGAGAAGGAGGCCATTTACCGAATGTCGTGCAGCTGTTTGTTTATCGTTATTTTTAATTTAACCGATCAGTGTGGTGTTTTTAAAAAATTGTTAAATATGTAAAAATAGTTAGTTATTGATATAATTACCCGAATTTATTACAATTTTGAAAATACCTTGATATTTTGGTCTCCTGAAACCTTGTGTACTATAGTGGACATCAGGACTAAGTGGAGCAAATATTACATTCACGTTTTTTTTTGGAAAAACTTAAAAACGTCCTCGGTTCAGATTTTTGCGTACAAAATAAGTAGAAAAGGGTTTACCAATTAAAAGTTATCAGACTATTCAGAAAATTATGATTCTGACATTGACGAAAATGATGGATGATAAGAAGATTCGCACCAACATAGAAGTATTCGTGAAAATTTGGTTATTTTTGTTGTTTGTAGACTAAGAGTGTACAATTTCTTTTTCATACATGTTTGATGAATCGGATAAATCCAAAAAGTTTTGCATCTAGATGCAAATTCGCCAAGTGCAAAAACAAAACTCACGTAATGTGCCAAAAAAAGTATGGTTCATCTATAAATTTGCAAAAAAACAATACTGTTTTGTCTATATCATACTTATAAATGAAACTTGTAATAATACTTTGTTTTTTACTTAGGTATTACCCAAAAATAAATAAAATTACTAATTATCCAAAATTTTTTCTTTAGCAATTATTATACCCTTAAGTCCCACTGTCCAATGTAGTGCACATATCAAAAGTCAAAATCGGATAAAATTCGCACCTTACAACAAGTACCAAAAATCTTAGAAAAAATTAAGTAACCTGAGAACTAACTATAAAATTTTATCATCTATTCAAAAAAAGTCGGGACTGAAAGGGTTAAATAAATTTTATGAATATCTAATCGTTTCCTGTTTAGTTTGTACAATAATAATTCGATCATGTTCCTTTTTTGTGTCATTTGTGGGCAATCCAGAGAGACAAACAAAATAATTTATCTATATCCAGTACCGAAAATGAGTAGTTGGTACCACCATATTATGAAGATTATCACATAGTATTTGTATTATTAAAAAACATTTTAATGAAAATCATGGCACGAATATATCACACATGGAATCCCGCCATTCTCGCTTATAATATATTAGCACAAGATTGACAGGTTTTAATGGTGAATTTTCATAAGGTTAATTTCAATATTACTAAATGAAATGCATGGTTATTATTGTAGTTAATTGCATTTCATTAAAAAAAATGTCGAATTGTGGAAAATGTAACAAAACTGATTGGCGATAGTGATTCAGTAAATCCCAATAGTTACGTTTCTTTATTTATTTCATTCGTCGGCAATACTTGAAAACTTCTGTTCTTGTAAATTTACCCTGGCAAGAAAACCGACCGTGGCGGTACACGCAAATGTGGAATATTTGGGAAACTGACCACGATTTCATTTGTTTTCTCTTAATCAAGCTGGCGAAATGTCTCCCGTTTTATCCCAGAGTTTTGCACGTATGAGTCGACACACCAGGGTTTTTAGACATCTTAGTCAAACCACTTTCCTGTACATTGTGCCAACATAAAAACAGAATATTCATTATTATATGTTCCATATAAATATGATGAATATGCGGTTCTTATGTTGGCACCTTTCATCTCTTTAGCCTTGGCATCTGATTTTGAATTCCCTATAGGATTAGCTCAAATATACTCAGTGGAATGTCATCCTAAGTTAATGTAATTGAACTGTGATTGTTGTTAGATTGGACGTGTTTTTGTGAATTAATTGTGATTCTCTTTAAGAAAATTTTTAGTACAGCAAACATGTTTTATTATTCCCTTAACTATATACCTGTTTTCATGCAATGTGGACGATGACTATTTTGTAAGAGCTTCTTGGGATACTTCAAATGGCTTTAGAAGCACGATTTTCGAAGCGATTGCGTCGAAAGGGACCTCCTGAGAATTTTTTTTGTGAAGGATGACGGAATGACTAAGAAAATGACAGAAGAATAAAGGTTTTAACTGTTTTAACCAACAGCAATCACTGCCATGACGAAGTATTCTACCATGAGCCGTGGTTCGGGCTGGTAGAGCATTCGTCTCTCAAGTGTAGGGTCGTGGGTTCGATTCCCAGCATAGTCACCGGTCTCGTGCATGGCATCACATGTTGAAAGGTAAGGGCTGCGTCTTCCCTAGCTCGCACAATTATATCAAAGACTTATGAGGGTTGTGCGTAGGGGTGCAACAGGTTGACAGAAATAACAAAATAAAAAATAGGTAAAACACTCAATTTGGGTAAGTTAAAGTTTTTGGTCATGGAGGACGGGAGTCAAATTTATTCAACAAAGGCATTGATATGACATGTCAGATAAATATTAGGTATATATAGTATCCACAATTCTTCACGAATTCAACAAACGTAACGTAAATGAAAGTTGAAATAATAAAACGTACCTAATAGATGCCAAAAAATAATATTCACATTTAATCAAGATGATAGGAACTTCAGAAGGAATATAGTTATTTTTCTAACGAGTGCGCAAAGAGTTACATTTCCGCACGCAAATAAAGTTAGGCGAACGACGCGAAACAGAGATCGGATAAGTGTTTTCGTGCGGAAAATGCACGTTACGCAGATAATAGGAACAACATTTTTTCCTACGAGCTTCAGGATAACAACAAAAAAGTTGTAATTTATTCAATACATTTTACATTTTAAAATAATAGAAAATTGGAGGGTATGGAATGACTCGGCGGTGGCTATTTCTCAAGCTGCCAGGTCCGGTTCCAGTTCGTTACAGTAATTTTACTTTTGCGCACTCAATGCGGAAAAAATCTCGTCCGCACGGCGTGCGGAAAAGTGTTACTTTGCACACGCTCGTAGAAAAAATAGGTAACAACATATTTTGGCACATTTTATAAAATGATCTCAACACTTTAAAAATCAAAGATAAAAAATATAATGGTGACAAATTAAAAACTTCTCTTTTTTGCATACTAACAGCAAATTGATCAATTGTATCTGTGTTTGAAAACTTTCAGTTCACTAAAACGATCCATCTGCCGTTGCAACTGTTACTGATTAAGTAAAAAACAAGAACAGAGTAATTACCACGCCTAAATCGCTTTCAAAAATACTGCGGTTAAGCTTTTTCCCAACATAAGACTGCTTGGCTTTAAAGCACGTGTTTCTGATCGATCTAAAGTTGAAGTGATTCTATGTTCTTTTCAATAAATCCTTGACATCAAAAGCTTCTTTTTCTACCTTCTATTTTCCAGAGTTTTTCCACTTTCTCCGGTAAGAGGAGAAGTGTACACAGTATGATGGAGTCTGTGAAGTCTGTCTAGTAGTTTTTTTTACAATTTTAAAGAAAAATACCTCACATTCAGTCTGATTGGTTTCCAGATCATTAGTGCAATGCTAAACTAACTAGGCTTGAGTATCATTTCACTTTTTGTATGCATCAAGTTTGAACCGAGATATGGTGAGATGGCATTAGTTTCTTTGGCCCCAAAATGTTCCATGTACGCCCCAATATCATTTAAAATTCAAATATAAATTGTTTCATCATATATGTTGAGTATCTCACTAGTACTCGAACTGGCCCTGGATATTTGAAAGGCAAAAATCAGTCAACTGTCCATTGTGTCAGTAACGGAGTTAATAGTGACTGCCCAATAAATCCTGCATATTCAATTCAATTTATTAGCATCAATCAAGATTAGACATCCAGTATAAATATATAAAAAATATATAAGCATATCAGACTAGTCCAGGAACTTAAAATCAGTGACATATTACGGATAGACTCCGTTATTTACATTAATAGCTGCGGTCAAGTATTTTATTGACTGTCTATAATAAGCGTGTTCCGTTTCATGCATTCATCGCATCACTGTGCAGACATAATCAAGCGTTCCGTTTCAACTAACATTGACGATGCTGGGTTTAATCGGAACGATTTTTGCTTGCGTGGTGCATGCCGTTTCCCGCAGATGTTGACATTTATCACTTTATCAGTTAACCAAGTTTTTATGTAACAAAAACAAATCTGTTAATATAGTAAATAAATTAATATGGGTAGAACGAAAGTGTTAATGGCAAGAGTAGGAAGCGAGCTTTGTGAAAATGAGAGTATCTCAGATTCTGATACAAGTGATAGTTATGAGGATAATATCGTCTGTCCCACGCCAAAACCGTGAATATGCTTATTCCAGGGTCCTGACTTCAATATATAAAATACTAATTTCCTACCAAAATGTTCAATGCCAAACCACAGAATATATACCCACACAGAAACGAAAGCTCTTGTCGGCACTTTGATGTTCAGTTGTCAAAAATCAGAATCCTTGAAACCACTTAGAGTCACACTGAGAAACGTAAACAGGAGAAACGCCAGTTATAGAACTACACTAAGAAAATCGAGATTCGTTCCTAAGATGAAATTATCTATACCCTGTGTCTAAATATTCAAAAAATTAAAATAGTAAGGAATACTGAGACACATAATGGAATGAAAAACATTAATTGGGATAGGAATGAAAAAAAAATGTTATTACTTTCAATGAAATATTTATGTGATGATTAAAATGTTTTCAATTTCTTATTTTTTTTACTTATCACACATATGCACACACCTTCAGTTGTGTAAGAGTAGATTATTTCAATGATTTCGTGATTTATGTATTTCATAAGTATCCTAATATTGTAACAGACTGGATTCAACTGTTTGCATACTTTGTCTACAAGCCTATCCCAGCAAAGAGTTCATTGCCAAAATGTTTACCTCTGATGCCAATTCCAGGGTGAGGTCAGTTAGCTTGATCACCGATGACTAGGTAATACAGATCTGACTGATATTGAAAATCGTAACATTTATTTTTTCCCCAGATATACGTCTGGGAATGAGCCAATAAGCAAAGCGGAAAGTTATTGTTCTCATTCGAGTTGATTTGCATTTGAGATATATACAAGTTGAAATATCTTCATATTATGATTGAATGCTTTTGAAGGTGACTAAGAGGTCTATAGGCTTTGATGACTTAGAGAAGTATCAACTTTTTTTTCAAAAATACAGTATAAAATTGCTAATTTTAGGCTCCTTTCAAAATGTAGTTTCACCATGTCGGCATCAGTTACTTCATTCAGAAGGAATGAAAATTATTATATTTATTCAAATATATCAACTCCCAGCTCATCTGTACATGAGTTTGGGAATATATTCTGTGGCCAAACTCACGAAAGTGCTATCGCGAATGTGAAAACTTACCTAGGTTTTCAAAGCAAAAAGGATATACTCTTAAAACTCTTCTCAGTTGAAATGACAAATTGCACATTCATGGTTTTGGTATGAGACCGACGATATGATGTTGAATGAATTGACGATTTTTTTCTTCCATTGTACGGTAGATGTAAATGTGATAATGCACGATACTTGACACTTCATCAAATATCAAATAAAACTTTTAAAGCTGAATTTCCACAGTTCCGTCATCCGATGATACGATCATCCGAATGTGTTGTGATTGGTAGAAATATTTGAAAATGAAAGGGCGCCAAATATTTGTCCGAATGTTTTAACTTTCTTCCGTTGTCGGAGAAATGAGATCATTTATCTCGGATATTCAACCTCAATTTTGAATGTTTTGGACAATTTCAAATTTAAAAATGAATGAAGGCAAATAATTAATACAACAAAATTTGTTGCTTATTTGGATTATTCTATTGAGAAAAAAGAGAAAAAGAAATCCTCTAAAATTTTGGATCAGAGATATCTATAAGAAGATAAAATCACATGGAATGTTCAACGATCTGGTAAAGGAATTGCAACTTTCAAATAGTGAACAGTATTTCAATCATTTGAGAATGACTAGTGACACATTCAACAAATTATTAATTATCGTTATTGTACCATCACTCACAAAAATGTAGCATGTACGAGAACCCATCGCACCGTCAGAAAAACTAGTTTTAACATTGAGGTTTGTAGTCATTTGTAATGTGTAGCAGGTAGATTATACATAAACTATTTCATCTAAATAGTAATCATTCCACTGAAATGCTGTCACTAAAACACACGATCGTTTTGAAAGGTTTCGGAAGAGTGGAAACTGGAAATTAGTTTATCTGAAAAAATATGACAGGATATCCGAATCGGACATCGGATGACGGACCTATGGAAATTCAGCTTAATTCGGTTTCTGACGTTTTTGTTTGAACGTACAGACAAGACATTATTTGGTTCAAGATACATAGAAACCCTGGTGTGATCTCTTATAGCTGTGAAACCGACATACAAAAGTGTTAAGGTACGGCCTACTTGATTCGTGATATTTTTACTGCGTTGATACCGTTTCACCTCTTTAGCACACAGATGGCGACAAAATTACAGATTCATGATGACGCTTGGACAAGTGTCATGTTATGTAATTTTCAAGATGTATAGAAACCATGGTGTTATCACTGATTCGCTTTTGTTTCAACAAAGTTGTTGAGACTGTAATTGCACTGACACCGTTGGCTTCATTCGTCGATGGATGGCGTATAAGTCGAAAATAACCAAGTTTCCAACATTCCGAAGTACTGAGTCATAATCATTTGATTAAAATTTGAATGTTTACAAATTATGGTGAATGAATATCACAACAAATAAAATTCAATGTTGAAAATTACATAACACTTGTCCAAGCGTCATCATGAATCTGTAATTTTGCCGCCATCTGTGTGCTAAAGAGGTGAAACGGGGCCGTACCTCAACACTTTTGTATGTCGGTTTCACAGCTATAAGAGATCACACCAGGGTTTCTATGTATCTTGGTAATTTTCAACATTGAATTTTATTTGTTGTGATATTCATTAACCATAATTTGTAAACATTTAAATTTTAATCAAATAATTATGACTCAGTACTTCGGAATGTTGGAAACTCGGTTATTTTCGACTTATACGCCATCCATCGACGAATGAAGCCAACGGTATCAGTGCAATGACAGTCTCAACCAAGAAGAATAAACTCCTATTCTTCTTGAGTCTCAACCAAGAAGAATAATAGGAGTTTATTCTTCTTGAGTCTCAACAACTTTGTTGAAACAAAAGCGAATCAGTGATAACACCATGGTTTCTATACATCTTGCTTTGGTTTGACTTTGACAAATCTAACTTGGATCGCATTCATCGCTGCTAGACGAACGGGCAGTAGTTCATGCACTTTCGATGTCTCAAGGCCAAAAAGGGGAATATAAAAGTGAGCGTGTCAATGCGCTCCCAATGTAGGAAACGGAATGGTCATATGCGCATTATGTCCTCAATGCATGAAACGGAACACGCCTTATTATGCAAACTTCAATTCACATCTTAGATATGGCATCCTGAACTGGGGCACATACTCTACCGTGTCTCGTGTGTTTTGTATACAAAAGTATGCTATTAGGATTATTGCTAAGCTGTGCTATATTCTTGTAGAAAAAGTTTTCAGAACCTGAAAATTTTAACGACAGCAGGAGTATACATTATGGAATCTTGCACATACATCTACCGAAACAGAAATACATTAGCTGCTAATAGAGCCTACCATAGTTATTCCACCCGAAATGCCCACTTATTACCTAGTCAACATCGCACTGCTCTTTACCAAAGAAATTTTGAGTTTCAGGGCTGCAAACTTTTCAATAAACTCCCCGATAGCATGAGAAATTCTGAAAATGTGCATATCTTTAAATCAAGACAGAAGCAACTTCTTCTGTCAAAGAACTGCTACAGTATAGATGAGTTTTATCTGTAATCCAAACATATGTGTATATAGGAAGGAATTATTTATTATTATATTTATGTGGTATGCATCTGTTTATGTTTATATATGTATATATTTATTTTTTACACATTCTCGATTTTAATACTTTGTGACATTATCTATGTATTTTTTTATCTTTTATTTATTTTAAACCACTTCTGTATGACTTATCTCATGTCATGTATATGATTTGAAGAGATCAATAAATATCTATCTGTCTATTTTAGAAATAAGGATGGATTTAGCGAGGGGAAATAAATGAAAATATAAGTAGAAAAGTTATTGGGTATAGCCCTCAAAATGTTGTGCAGCCGTAGACACGTGTTTCGAGCTTAAGCTCTCATCAGTACGGTAAAATCAAGTGCGAAGATGTACAACACTTGGATGTAAAAATGGAAACAAAGGAAGTCAACATTTCGGGGCGTGGCGCAGTGGTTAGAGCGTCCGACTTCGGATCGAAAGGTCCGGAGTTCGAGCCCCAGTTGCGGCTGGAATTTTTTAATTTAATTTTACCGATTAAATTATTCAAATCTCGTGGCTGGACTGGGGTGAGTCCTGCACGATTCACTATTGCGTTCCAATTAACAGTGCTGCTCCTAAGGTGGCACATGGAGTTAGTAACAAGGCCTATCCAGAACACGTTGCTAATGACCATAGCAGTCGATGCCAAGACACCAAAAAGAAAAAAAAAAAAAAAAAAAAAAGGAAGTCAACAACAGGAAGCCAACCACACATTTGTGGCTTCGGTTAGAAGACCTTGTGCTTACAAGGCAACAACTAACGTCGCCACGGAGGCAGCTATAGCTACCAGCGTGACAATCCTACCCAGGAAAATACAAATAAGGATAGATTTAGCGAGGGGCAATATATGAAAATATAAGTAGAAAAATTATTGGGTATAGCCCTCAAAATGTTGTGCAACCGTAGACACGTGTTTCGAGCTTAATTAAGCTCTCATCAGTACGGTAAAATCAAGTGCGAAGATGTACAACACTTGGATGTAAAAATGGAAACAAAGGAAGTCAACAACAGGAACCACATTTGTGGCTTCGGTAAGAAGACCTTGAGATTTCAAGGCAACAACTAACGTCGCCACGGAGGCAGCTGCTACCAGCGTGACAATCCTACCCAGGAAAATATAAATCAGGATGGATTTATCGAGGGGCAATAAATAAAATATATAAAAATATAAATAGAAAAGTTATTTCTTCGCACTTGATTTTACCGTACTGATGAGAGCTTAAGCTCGAAACAGGTGTCTACGGTTGCACAACAATTTGAGGGTTATATTTTTATATATTGCCCCTCGATAAATCCATCTTGATATCTATTTTAGTATAGTATAGTTTTTTTGATTTTCAATATTGTACACTGACGTTTTCCTCTTTTTCATTTATACTTCTGCTCCTGTGGTTGTACAGATCAATCTGAGTAAATAAAGAGATTATTATTATTAACACAGAGTCACATATAAGCACAACTTTTACTGCCACTTATTTCGCGGCAATTATCTGCTTATATACATTGTAAATAAGCAGATAATTATAATTCAGCAGAAACTGCTTTGCCGAATTTTGGGTTGATTGGCAACTATTTTCCGCGAAACAAGCTGAAATAAAAATTGTGCTTAGAATGTGACTGCAGCTCGAAACGTAAATAACGAAGTCTACCCGTAATTTGTCATTGCTTAAAATAGCTAAAGATACGAGCAAACTACAGATTAAAGTAAAATAAAATACATATCGATTTAGTATGAATGAGGTATGTGGAGATTTGTGAAATACATTTTCAATTCGTTTCTGAAAGATATTTCTTGGGTAGCTTTTAGAATATTCGTTATTTTATTATAATATTTGATTCCATTGTGATTAGGTGAGTTTCGACCTATTGCTAGCCTAGAGTAAGGTTGGTGTAAATTTGACTCTGAACGTGCATTTTATGAGTGTATGCCTTTGTTCTTCATGAATTTATGTTCATTATTTTTTATGTATAAAAAGATTAATATTTTAGCTTCTTTGAAAAGTTGACGACAAGATGATGATGATGGAGCAATATTATACATTGCTCTCATTACTTTTGTTGTGCTATAAATGCCTTTTCTAAATGTGGTGAGGCACCTGCAAGTAGTAGTCCATATTGAAGTACTGATTGCACTAGTCCAAAATAAAGTAGTCTCAGGACATCAAAGGTAATATATTCAATCCTAAAGCTTACGAAAGATTCAGAAAAGTGGCTTCATAGGAGTTCCTTCATGGTATCCCTTTTTGTCTCTGTGAACTTTCTCTTTTATGTTTTCAGAGAACTTATAGTTTTGTAGAGAAGTTACTGTAAATGTGATGTGTGTAATGTAACGTGAAAAGTATCAAATCAACAAGTTTATTTCCGTGAAACCAATATACAACGAAAAACGCGTAATAAACTATACACACTACAAACATAAAAACCAAACAAGGATAGATTTGAACATTGAAAAAAATCTAAAAAATCAAACCATACATCCAACTAATAATACTAAAATAAATTAGTAATAAAGTTTCTTTGGCATCCCTACATACATTTTAACAGAAAAAATAATGACTTAACAAAAAACAGAATTGAAACAAATGATAAAACTCTCTCATAATCCTCATAAAAATAATCTCCTTATGTCACTGAGGGATGACTATTATTATTTATAAACTGGTGATAACAATGATTTCTTCCTGCCTTTAGTATATTATCATAAAATTTTACTGAGACATTAGACCTTTCCCACTTGTGTACAATTTAAGATTTCATACGAACAAATCGAACAATATATTTGGGATAAAACTCATTATCATAAAATTTTACTAGGATATTGGACTTTTTCCCACTTGTGGTATCAGATCCTTTAGGAGGAAGTACCAAATTTTCAGTCCCTTCCGCTATGTTTTGTACAAGCACTTCAGCCACTATGATGGTTCCTTTAGCGATTCCTTTTGTTTTATCACAGAAGAATGCAGCAAAATATGGTGTTTTAGAGAAATTAACTCCCTTACCATGTCTATGTCCCGTTTCAGAACCACTATACCGCCAATCGAAGTTGAAGGTACAAATATTTTCAACATATTTTTCTTTCGTGCCATGAAATAGAATCATGGGTTCAATGTTCTTGTACCGAAACTCACGATTCAGTTGAAATGCCTGCTTTAAATAAGGGTTTATCACACCCTGTACAGATTTAACACATAACTTATTTTCAACAAAAAGCGCCTTGATTTCTTTGAATGTCTTTGAACATTTTTCAAAAGTTCTATAAGAAAGAACATCATTAACACACTCCACTTGTCCTGATGTTAAGGAATATCGAACCAAATCTATATTCATTACTGCATCATTTTGTATTATTTCATTTGGCGCTGTGATCTTGCGTTTGCGGCGGGCTTTCGGCTTTGGTCTTACTTTTCTAATAGGCTTAGATATGTGTAGGCGTTCAATAGCATTGAGCAGTAAGTCCTGCGAACTCATCTGCTTCTGCATTTTCACTAAAACCAATATTTAAGGAAATAATTCCAGCAACTCTCTACTTCCTACAAAAATGTAATCAAAAAACTTAACAAGTTGGTGACGTTGGTGTATTTCCCCGATTCTCTCTATATACATTCACCTCAAACTGTACCTCCTCTGTTCTTGATCTGTTCCAAGGACATTGAACATTAAATTAAAATAGTTTTCAGTCCACATCACAGAACTCATACTTAAATCTTATGACTATATGTATTAGTTCTGTGGTCCACATACCTCATAAAGGTCTGTGGTTGAGTGTCCTTGGATCTGTTCAGTGTTGCCAACCATGTGACCAAGTATTATACCGGTATCAGAGCCGCTTTCCAATAGTCCTATTGTGATTAGCTCCGATAAATCGGGGTAGCTCCTGAAGTGATCTCACAGACCACAAAAATCATGTTCCATTTAAATAGCATGTATTCAGAGGGATCCTATTCTCAAACCGTGACATATTTTGTCGCATGCGAGATTTGGTCTTTGTCGAACGAAATCTGGATATTCCACTGAAATGAAATTATAATATGATCATCATCATATTATAATTTCATTTCAGTTGATATTCTTATTCTCAAATGTCGCATTCGCATATTTTTGATAGACAAATTGTAGAATGGTCGAAGGTAGTCAACAATTTATGCTCATTATTCGACAAAATTTATTTTATACGAAATATATATGTCGAACCCATTTGAGAATACCACATGCCAATGTTGTGAGACAATTTCCATCGACATATGTCGTATGCGACAAATCTCACTCAACATTCGAGAATAGGCCGCCAGTTCAGATGAAGTTCAGTTCAGGGTCAGTTCGGGGTAACACAGACCACGAAGAACATGTTCCTATTAAATGTTAAACTGATCCTGAAGTGACCTGAGGGGTAGTTCATGGGTAACAAGCTCTCATGGTTCTGATCAACGATATCATATTAGATCCTATCATGAGAACCCTGACCGGTACAGTCAATGCGTATCGAGGAAAAAGGTCAATATAATGAAAAAAATCATTATAATGAGAAAAAAGTCATTATAATGAGAATAAAATCATGAGTTTTCAAAAAAAATAAAGTGTGCGTGACACCAGGGTGCTTTCGTAGAAATAAGGTCGGATTGTCATGCATACGATATCCAACGATCCGATGGTATGAAAATGTTCTGATTGGTTAAATTATTTTCGCGCCAATTTTCCTCCCAAACAACTTTCATCCAACTGGCGTACGAGTTGAAATATTTTTAACTTTTCTGAAAATCGTATGGTTTTTAACGTCACTCTTCCCGTTTTCTGATTTTTATTCTATATCAAAATGAATGCCAACGAAATGAATCGATTGTATATTTGGAAAAACAATTCCAATCTTCTTATGTCGTCTTTTAATATTTTATCGAAAATGAGAAATGAATAAGAAAGCAAAAGGAAACTTCGGACGAAAGAAAAACTTTGAAATTTAAAATTATTTTGTATGAAATTTAACGTCATTTCGGATATCATATGCATGAAAATCCGCCCTAACTCATAAGCTAATGTCCCGTAGCAAAAACCGCCAAATATTAATCGCTGTCAAAACAAAATATTGCTCTTAACCTATTTAACTTTTCAAAAAACTGTAATTTTAAAAATATACATTATTTTCCAAAGAAATAATTATGGACGAAAATCTAAATATTGAAGAAATTAAGAAAATAGTGAAAGGTTAAATATTAACATGATTTTTGTTTCATTGTTTTTGATGTATTTGTTTACAATAATTTTAGATGCTGATATGTATGAAGAAAACATGTCAAGAGGTGAAATGGAATCTATCTGCGAAATTATCGCTCAATCTAAAAGAGAAATCTTGTCCAGAAGACTAAGTGAGAGTCAAGAAGAGTTACTTGCTGTGACGGACGATGAGACAAGCTCTGAAACAAGAAAAAGTCCATCATTGTTGGAGCGAACCCAAATATTTTCTCCTAAAACATGGAGTTCAACAAAGTTGAAACTTCCGAGTGAATCAACAAAGGTGGAAGAAGATGATTCAAATGATTTTCTTAGTTTGCCCTCTGTGAATCCATTGAAAGATGCTACCAAGTGTTGTTTTGGTTTCAATGATATGAACGATAGTACTGAAAATAGATTGAGATTTGTATCTCATGATGTACAGTTCATACCTATACAAAATTCTGAAATATTTTTAAAGGCAAATAATTTAAAAAAAGCTAAAATGCTCTATTCATATCACACTAAAATGAATACATTGAGAGCACAGTTAGCTAGAAGCTCATTTTTTCCCGCTCTTTTGAAAACCCCTCTTAGCAAAGACGAGTTTTTTCCTAGTTCGTTAGATAATACAGGTGCTGAAGATACTTATATAAGTCGTTCAGGTCGTTCCTGCAAACGAACGCTTTATTATGATCATGATGAAGATAGTATTGATGGAATTGCTGCACCCAAAAAAACAAAAAATAAAGATGAACAAGATTGGCCCTTCAAAACAAAAACACATACTAGAAAAACTGATGTAATTGAGAGCAAAGAAATGGAGGATTTTGAAAATAATAGTAAGGTTTTCTTATATTGTATCAAGATAAATTTGTATTTTGATAAATATATAAATAATAGTAATAATGAGTGAGAAAATGCCAACATTTCAAATCAATCTTTGCAAACTAACAATAGAATTACTGATATTATGATAACCCTTTGAATGAGTTGGAAATTGCTAACAATCAATCCACTTAAATAACAATTAACAGTAATTTTTGAAAAATTAATTTGCTAATGGAAACCTGAAAATTATTCATTATTTCAGCTGTGACCAATGAAGAAACAAAATCAACTGTGAAAACAACTTCAAAATCAACTGAAAATGCCAAAGCATTTGTAAGGACAAGGAAACTAACAAATGCAGAAATTATGAAAAAGTCCTCCTTGTTTGCGGATTCACCCCCAAGGCTTACAAGGAATGAAGTTATTTTTGATAAACTTTTAGAAGATAGTACCAAAAAGAAAAAAGAAGAAGAAGTCATGGAATCCTTCCACAAGTCTCTGAATTCTTTCAGTGAAGATGATGAAAGACCTGAACTTGATGTCATTAATGTTGAAGATGAGGAGCCTGTTAGAAGAAGAGTTGTGCCTCCTCCACCAATTGTTGTACTTGGAAGAAGGCCCATAAACAACAGGAAAAAAGGTAAACCCAATGGCAAGTATCTCCAGTTTGTGGTTCTTAAGAGAATTGGAATCCAAGTTTGCCTGAGAAAAAGAAAATTTATGTATTTTTTATTTTTTCAAAATATGAAGAACTGCAGAATCATGATATCTCCAGATAATCAAAAATTCTTCAAAATAAAACAATGAAATGCATTTGTAAACTGGACTACTGTGTACAATCATAAATCTTAACTGTCAGGGACTTCTTAATATATAAACTCTGTAAATAAATGTAAAACGAATTTCGTTGTTGGTTTATAAATTAGAATAAAACTCAAACATAACAATAACCACAGTGTCATAATGTCAACCAGGTAGAAAAGAACCTTGCAATGAGGAACATCACACAAATATCTGTTTTGTATTATACCCGTCGTGGCACTAGCCAGGGTAGTTGTTGTTTTCTATCAGATATTTGCCATAATAGTCTACACTGTAGTTGGAAGGTGGAAGATTATCATAGTTGGTTGGTTGGTTAAAGCGACGAGCGAGATACCGGGTTTACCTTGTGGTTTCCTGTAACACTGAGACCCGCTGGGGTCTATTGTATTGTTCTGTTGTCAGGTTCCTAGTTAAATAGGCCTGTGTTTTTCACCAGTTTCAGTAGTCTATTTACTAGGTGTTTCGGATTCATGCCTAGGTTGATCTGTCCGAATATTCTGTTGTGCTTGTTGAGCAGCGCGTCGCAGTTGAAGATGATGTGAGTGGCTGTTTCCTCCTCGTCACCACAGAGTCTACAGTCCACGGTTTCTCTATTTATTCACATGGTGTGTGGGTGTTTTCTAAGGCCGCAGTGTCCGGTTAGTAAGCCGGTGATCGTGCGGATCTTAGATCTGTTAAGGTTGAGTGTGTCAGCCGTTAGTGTTTGGCTCAGGTGCCTCACCATTGCTGTGCTGTGTCAATGCCCTTCAATTTGGTCCCAATACGTTTCGTGTTTTGATTTCTTCCACTCATTGATTAGGTTTCCGCATCAGGTTTTGCTAATTCCAAACGCTGGTTCTGGACCTATGAATGGTGATTGAGATGCTTTCCTTGCAAGTTGGTCTGCTTTTTCATTGCCTTCAATTCCCCTATGCCCGGGCACCCACACAAGTGTAACCTTTTTGCGTTTCGACAGTTCATTGAGGCTCTGAAGACATTCCCAGACTTGCTTAGACTTTATCTGTATTGAGTTCAGAGCTTTTATAGCGCTCTGGCTGTCAGATAGAATGTAGATGTGTTTTCTTTCATACCCATCTAGATTCATCTGTATGCATGTCCTTATGGCATGTCTCTGCTTGGAGTACTGTGGTGTTGTTATCAAGTGGGACTAATGCGTTCCTTTTTGGCCTCACCCCGTATATTCCTTCTCCTGTTCCTTCATCTGTTTTTGAACCATCTGTGTACCAGATAATGTTTCCAGATGATAGTGATTCTACTCCCGAGTCCCATTCGTTCCACTTGAGCTGCGTTTTGAATGGTTTTTCGTACGAGTATTCTGGTAGCATGTAGTCTGATATCATTTCCAGTTCAGTAATGTTGACTTCATGGATGATTTTGGTGTGCCCAGTTTGTGGTTGGGTTATCCAATTACCTGTTTGTTTAAGTCTGTATGCACTCATCCTCGCCTCCCCCATGACTGTAATGTCTAAAGGTGGGAGGTTTAGGATAATTTCCATAGCAGCGGTTGGAGTGCTATTCATACAACTCGTGAGACACAGACAGGCGAGCCTCTTTATTTTACCAAGGTTGGTTTTCGACTGTCTCTGTTTCATCTTGGGCCACCACAAAAGTGAACCATATGAAATTCTGGGTCTTATGTTCGCGGTGTAAAGCCAGTGCATGACTTTCGGTTTCAGTCCCCATGTTTTTCCAAAAGCTCTTCTGCACATCCTGAACGATGCTTTGCTTTTGTTGACTACATGTTGTAGATGCATGTTCCAAGTTAGTTTCTTGTCCAAGAACAGCCCTAAATATTTGACATGATCAGCAACTTGTAGTGTTGCGCCAAAGAACTTGGGTGATTTCAAGTCCCCCTGAATCGTTTTGCGTGTGAAGGGAATGAGTGTGGTTTTGCTGGGGTTTGCCCTCAGTCTTCTCTTTTGCACCATTCCTCTACGGTCCTCAGTGCATTTTGCATTAGCTCAGAGATTATTTGGGCATACTTTCCCTGTACGAGGACTACTATGTCGTCCGCATAACCTTGGGAGTAGTATCCCTGATTGTTTAAAGATTCCAGAAGTTCGTCTACTACCATGTCCCACAGTAGGGGGGATAGTATCCCTCCCTGTGGGGTTCCTCTGGCAATTTACAGCTTCGCGGAGTCTTCAAACATGTTGGTATGGGCCTGTCGATTTTGGAGCATTGACTTTATCCACCTGCAGGTGGTTTCATCAACGCTTCTCCTCCTGGCCGCTGATACCATACTTTCGAAGGATGTATTGTCAAAGGCTCCTTCGATGTCTAGAAAAGTGCATAGTGCTATTTCTTTTTTCGCCAGAGTGTCCTCCAGCCTTGACACCAATTGGTGCAGGGCCGTCTCGCAAGATTTTTTTGTTAGATAGGCATGCTGGTTTATGTGTAATGGCCGGTCTATGAGAGCTGCATCCCGTATGTCCCTGTCTATCAGTTTTTCTAGTCATTTCAGGAGAAAGGATGATAGGCTTATTGGTCTGTAATCCTTGGCCTGGTCGTATGAATTTCGGCCAGGTTTCTGAATGAAAACCACGTTCTTTCCAGGTTTGTGGTATCCAGCCAAGTGCTAGACTCATCCTGTACAGTCTGCATAGTTCTGGTGCTAGAACTTCAATTGAGATTATCATGATAATATAAAGAATTCAATGTATTCACTAAGCAAGATTTCCGAAATAAGTTAGGTTATTGTCATAGCAACATGGCTAATTTTCAAAATAGCCTTTCCTAGTTCAACAATAATATGAAATCAATAACTAAGAAGAGATGAAGGATATCAAATATTCAATAATAGCAGATGTGAAAAGAATTGGAAACATATAAAAGACTGAGAAATAATGTAGTCTCCTAAAAATGAAAAATTAAAAATAACCAATTAAATTTATCTGAATAATAAAAATTCGACTCTTATGTGGAAAATCATCAAATCACTAATAACACAAAGTCGAATACAGAATGGGACTTGGGACTTTGTCAATAAGATTTGTTTCTTCTGACAATAAAGCATATAGACCGGGAGGCCACAACGTTTTTTTTTTCTGTCTCATTTGTTCACACTCAGCAGAATAAGAACCCCCTCAATTACACCTTCCACCACCCGGATATGAGGTCGACGAATAAAAATTGTGGACCAAAGGGTGGGGGTGAAGGTGTACCAAAAAACGGGGTGCTCGAATCATTACTTACTGTTCGCATGTTACTGTTTTTGAAAAAAAAGTATAGATGGACGGCATCGCCGAACGTGTATGGTGGATACGACCATAGAAATATATATTATATACTTACTCTAGAATGCTAATCCCGCCAATTTTCTCGGCGAAAAGCGTTCTGCGTATGTGACCCGTTTACGATTGTGCGCATGCCATAGAAATATTATATTATATACTTACTCTATAATGCTAATCCCCATGTCAAAAGTGTTGTCAAAAGTTCAGGCTAGTCCGCAATGCGCAAGCGCGTCATTAGTGATTTTTGTAACAGGCCCGGTTTTAGTAAAATATTATGGTACTTGTGAAGATTAACAAAGGTTGGAAACCTCATTGTGCTTATACCTGTTATTTGTATTTAGCCGATTTGAATACATATTTTCACATATTTATGATCCCGAATATTCAGCAAAAAGGGCATCAGAAAGTAGAGTACGGTTATTATTATTATTTACCGCTCTGAAGCGACTGATTTTTGGTATCATATTCACTTTTCAGCTGTAGTTAACCAACAAAAACCTACGGAACCACCCGAAATCGTCGGTGTGAATTTCAAGGAAGCACTGGATTGGAAAGTAAAGTGAAAGTACAAAAAACTATGAAAATTTATTTCAGCTAATATCATCAATAATTTCAACTCAAATTGGATTTATAAAATTGGATGCTTGGAAGCTCGAGGTTTTTTTCTAGAACCATTTATGTCAAAATACGCAACTGCATTTAATTTAAATCATTTGAGGAGATTAACATGCTATTTCTACGAGTATTTCTGGTTGTATTACCTTAGTGCAATTTCCACAATGGGGGTGCATGAAAAAGTGAGGCCAGAAGCATTTTCCTTACCATCAAAGAAAAGCACTTCCATATTGACATCAATTTTCTGAGGCGATTCTGTGTATGTTTAGTACTTTTTGTAGGAATCTAGAACTCATGATATAAGCGGTGTGGCAGAAAGTTGTATCACTCGCCATGCATGCTTACGCAGACACATGCATGCTTACACAGACACAGTATTGGTACTGGACTAGGTTTTCACATGAGGAAAATGTCTGCCACAAATTACAATTTTCTCACTCAAATGTTCTGTTGGGGTCTCTTCTTAAAAATAATAACAAAAAATCATGCCTTTTTTGTCAAGCCAGAATAATATTTAAGCTATTTTGAACAAATCAAATAGGTACATAAAAAAATTCGCGACAATTGTTTCGCTGTACAACAGCTTCTTCAAGCGGAGAAGATATAATATATTATATATAATATAATTATATCTTCTCCGCTTGAAGAAGCTGTTGTACAGCGAAACAATTGTCGCGGGTTTTGTAAACCTATTTATAGTGAAAATCTTTTAAACATAGTTTTATTATGGATATTAATATGGATTTTCATCAAGTATCGGCTACATCAATTCAAAATGAAAAAATTTATCTACCAAAAATGATTTATTTCACGTATTTTTTTTTACACAACACTAAACAGTTCATTGTTTATTTAAAGGAACAATATTTATGCAAATTCACGAAAGATGAAAGAATAACCAATGACAACAAACATCACACAAAACGACAAGAGAAAATCTGAAATTTAAAAAACCGACTCTGTCTCTGACAAGAGTGACAGATCTTAGTGACAAGTCTTCCTGTTGATGAAAAAGCACTGTTGCACGGTCATAACAGTAACATAGGGTACATTATTGTTTTAAATAAATTTCTTTCTCGCCTAAAATTCGGAGTAATCTATCTCTAAAAGGTTCTTTTCGGTTTTAAAAAGTCCTAAATGATCTGTCAAATTTCTCTCTTTCAAATGACATGTGTTTTATTGCCTCATAACAAAAAACTCTGAATTGGAACACCAAATTATTTGCAAACTTGGCAACGATCTACCCAAACTACACTGATGACGCGCATGCGCACATCGTAAACGGGTCGCATACGCGGCATGCTTTTCGCCGTGAAAATTGGCGGGATTAACATTCTAGAGTAAGTTTATAATATATATTTCTATGGCGCATGCTCGTCATCAGTGTAGTTTGGGTAGATTGTTGCCAAGTTTGAAAATTATTTGGTGTTCCAATTCAGAGTTTTGTGTCATAAGGCAATAAAACCCATGTCATTTGAAAGAGAGAAATTTATCAGCGTATTCAGGACCTTTTTAAACCGAAATAACCATTTAGATATAAAGAAACTTATTTAATACTATTATGTACCCTATCTCACTGTAATTATAATGACCGTGCAAAAGTGCTTTTTCATCAACAGGAAGATCTGTCACTCTTGTCAGAGACAGAGACGGTTTTTAGAATTTCAGATTTTGTCTTGTCGTTTTGTGTAGTATTTGTTGTCGTTGGTTCTTTCATAATTCCTGAATTTGCATTGATCTTGTTCCTTTAAGATATTTTCTAACAAAACCGTTTCTTCCTACAGATGATAAATGAACTGTTTAGTGTTGTAATGTGAAAGTAAAGGAAAAATACCTGTAATAAATTACTTTTGGTAGATAATGACCTGTGTACTTATATGCTTTGTTCAAAATAGCAAACAAAATAGCTTATTATTATTATAGCTTGACACAAAAGGCATGATTCTGATTAATGTCTTTAGTAAGAGACCCCAATGCAGAATATTTGAGGGAGAAAATTGTAATTTGTGGCATTTTTTTTCATATGAAAAAGGCAATAGAATCATTTGAGACCTAATGCCGTACCAACATACTGTGCCTTTGCTGAATATTTGAGATCATAAATATATGAAAAGATGTATTCAAATCGGCTGAAAAGCAGGTATGAGTACATTGAGTTTTCCAATACCTTATTCCCCGAGATTCAGAATTAACAACGTTTCTTAATCTTCACCAGTACTATAATATATTACTAAAACCGGGCCTGTTACAAAAAACGCTAATGACGTACACTTTTGACATATGAGATTAGCATTCTAGAATAAGTATATAATATATATTTCTATGGATACGACGCGCAGTGTTGTGAAAAAAATTTCAATAAAAATTTATCATTTGTTAATGTTCGGCAGTTTGTTGATTCAACAATTCATTCATTAAAACTCAAGATAATATGATTGCCGAACATTTTGGTTGGATCAGGGGCCAACCACCCCCGCGTACATTTTTCGTAAGAGTGTAGAGTATGCGTGTATCATACATTCTTCTTTGAAATTTTTATATTAGCTCATTGTAATGCAAAATATCAATTTCAAATTTATCGAGATAAAGGTAGCTACCATTTATGTCCGCACATATACTTGATATTCCGAGTGTATATGGTAAATTTTTTTTTCACAAAATACGAAAAAAAATAGATGGTTGGAAAAAGAATTGAATTTTCTTTTCAACGATATGTCACTTGACCCCCCATGCTATTTGAATTTTTTAAATTGATGTGCCCCACCGCCCCCTCTATTTCGTGTACTCCCCTAGTGTCAACCGCCGATTGACAGATACAAAAGTGTCCACTAATTAAATGTTGGTTGGATAGTATTTAAGGATATCCTTCGCATAATGTAACCTAGTATACTTCTGCCGGAAGAATCCATTGATGACGAAACAATTGAAGCGGTTTTGTAAACCAAAAATTTGTGAAAGTCAACATTAAAGTTTTATTATAAACTTTATCATGGATTTTCATTAAGTTTTGTTGGTATTGTGAAATAGACTTATTATTTTATTGACAGTTGGACTGGATTTACCTGAAACTCATTGACAATAAACTACTTTTTGTAGGGTTGGCACCTTTGGATATAAAAACAGCTGCAATCGGCAAAAACATCACCCCCAAAAAATTGCCCACTCCTAATACGAGTCAAGACCCCGTAGAGAATTCAGGGCCACATCCAATCAGAAAAAAACCTGGTCCAAGTAAAAGGATATCGGAAGACATTCAGACAATGGTAGATTCACCCACTGCAAGTACAAGCAGAGCCTCTTCTTCAAGTTCGAACATTGTTCCTTGTCCTATATGTGGTAGAAATTTTCCTGAAAGGAAAATAGCGGTAAGTAATTTGCAGCTATTCCGTCTATTCCTTACTGAATATGATACAAATTTATTCACATTGACATACAAAGTATAAACTCATAACGTACTTTGATGTCTGAAGTTTGTCAACTTATCGACAAAGCTTTTCAACTATAAATGAAAATGTTAATTGAAATTATGTATTATAACATGTTATGGTGATAGTCTCCCCTATATATACATAAGTCCAGATGAAAGAGACTACCACCACTAGGGCGTCTTAACCAAAAAGGTGGAGCATTTGTTATTTCGACTGCAGGAAGAATCTACAGTACCATCAGAGGAGCCACTGAGGCGAGAATGAGAGCATGTCACTATTCGACAATAAAAACCCAAACACTCCCATCATCACAACAATGATCCCTTCATTTCTGCCAATCCAGCCGGTGAAAACGTTCCAGAGTGATGAGCATGCACACGAAATCATAGCAAAAAAATATAACTCAAAAAGTGATTCAGATGGAAACAATAAAACATATTTGAATTCAGTGTTCATTACTATATAACACAAAAAACTTTACATCCTTTCTAAACCGAAAAAAGTGATTTGATACTTTTAGTGTTAGATGAAGGTTACATCCATTATAAATTATTGAATTTTTGATAAGAGTACTTTTAGGGATTGGCAATTTCAATTCATTATTTTGTCTTGTAATATAATCAGAAGAACTACCAATACTGAATTTTGTTTTATGCTTGTATATCAAGCATACAGTTTCAAGTCTGAAAATTGCAACTACTGTTAGAATTTTATGTTTTAAAAACAGAAGTCGACATAAATCCCAATACTTTGCTTTGCATAAATACCGCAGAGCACGCTTCTGCAGAATTTGAATATACTGGGTAGGTAAAAAAACTTACAGTCGAACTCCACCAAATTATTTGGTGGAGTTCGACTGTAAGCTTTTAACCTACCCAGTAAGATCTCACCTCCACTGTATGTTATGGATCGCCTCTGTTGAATTTGAATATTCTGAAATTGATAACCACAACTAACTCCCCAAAATGCTATAAGACCGACTCATTTGCCCCAAGTATAATAATATTATTAATATTAATAATAAACGTCTTTATTTCTTCCACATATAAATTGAAAAGAATACACATAATGTGAAATTGACACAAAGCAAAAGGCGAAGTTCAGTTTATAAGATGATATAAAATCAGCTCATAAACTGTTCTTCCACTCAATCTTTAGTATATCGCTAGGTATATGTTGACCTTAACAAATTAAAAAGAAATGAATGAAAGTTACACAATTACAGCAAAATTTTTATTTTTATCATACGTAAATCAGGATTGAATTGAAAACAAATGTTTCTTGTAGGCGTTCTTGAATATTTGCAAACTGTATGATTTGAACATGTTAGAGACCAAGGAGACTAAAATTTAACAAGGAGAGTTTAAAATGGGGACACTAGTAGAAAGAGATGAAAGAACATTTGTGATGAAATGTGACGTAGTTGGACGTGTCATGGCCGCCGTTCTCTATAGACATCGACCGACTAGCTCTTGGTATATGAGAGTTACCACTGACAGTTTTGTTGCTTGGTTCGAGTTCGACTCTGTACTCATATCCAAGTACGTTACTATGACGCGTTGATGCTACAATATTCTGATTGGCTAGAGCTTATTAAACCCTACTTGTTAGTTTAGTCTCTTTGGGTAGGGACCTGATTATAAATTTAACATATTTGACAAGTATAACTACGACTGAAG
Source organism: Chrysolina oricalcia (assembly GCA_944452925.2). Taxonomy (NCBI): domain Eukaryota; kingdom Metazoa; phylum Arthropoda; class Insecta; order Coleoptera; family Chrysomelidae; genus Chrysolina; species Chrysolina oricalcia. The sequence goes on along the minus strand of OX101811.2, from coordinate 13,518,227 downwards.
ATTTCTAGACTGAAGATTGGCGGAGAAATGGTTCCTTTGTATCGGATATTTAGGTTATGTATATCGGATCCATAGGTGATTTTTCTGTGCAAATATGAAGGTGTTTTATCGAAAATAATTTTTTGAAAAAGAACAGGAGCATGTAATAAATATCCTTCTATTTTGTACTTTTTGTATTTTCCTTTGATATTGGCTGGACAAGAAAATACCAAAGAGTACATATGCATAATTAAATATGGACAGTATTAATGACTCACACAAATTTGATTTTACTTGAATAGGGAGAAAATATTTTTATTGTCATAAATAGTTTTTAAGAGTGAAGTACCTATGCACGTGAGGGGTTGAACACAAAAAACCCGCATTTTTCGGTAGTTTATGAAAAATAATTCGGGGAAGCAAATTGCCATACTCATGCGGTGCAGCTTATAGCCAGCCATACCAATCGAAACATGTGAGGTTTTTTTAACGAAATCCTACAGGTTAATTTCTGTTTCAAATGATTCGTTGTAAGTAGACATTCAGGAAAACCGCCACGCCATACTGTTATACGGGTATAAATAGTCGAAAAACTACCGTTAAGAAGTCGATTTCTTTGAAATTGCCATTATGCTCATTCTATTTTATGAATACTACTACTACTACTATTTATTATTTTTACCTTCACTACTATCAGCTATCGCAAAACGCAAATAGTTAGGTAATCATATACTTTTGTGTAATATAAATATTACAGGTAATATTTAATTAACAATTTCAAATATTATTGTAACGAAATACTAAGCATGTCTAAGTCTAAATTTTACCAATTTGTTAGCAAAACTTTTACAAACCAACCTCAATTATTAATTATTAAATGTTCTAATTTTTTCCATGTGAATCATTCGAACTAATTTGACAGATATTCTATTGTTGCCAAAGTGTGTCGTTTGAAATGAATTCATTTAAGTGATTTTATAAACATTTCATTTCACTACAATTGAAAACTAGGTACAGACAGCATTTCGATGGTGAACTACAAATCGAAATATTTCACTTATTAATTCAATTTCAGTGATATTCAAAAATAGGCCCCCCGGTCATATGAAAATCCATTTTGTAAAACGATTCCTTGAATAATCTTTGAGATATTTCCAAAAAACCAAAAAAGTTGTAATTATTTTCAATATTGCTTGTTTAAAAAATTCCACAAAGCGATTTTGCTGGGGCGAAAGCTGGGGTTTTCATTAACGAACTATCCTATAAAAATTGGTTAGGCCATTTGCGTCTTTTATTTTGTGGGGGAAAACCCTCTATATCTTGATCTATTGCGACACATATCGCCCAAGCGATTTGACGTTATTTGCGTTATCAAAATATATTCAGTATGCCAGTTAGTGAAAACTCAACGCACATGCTTGAATTCCTGATCATATTTTTTGTCTTCTCAAAGTGCTAATTTTTGTCAGGAACATGCCTCGTCCTGTGGAGATGAACCGGTCCAAACTAGATCTGCTCAGAAGATCTCGAAGATGGCCTGCCAAATCTGTGATATGGTTTTACCAATCAATACGGAATATGAAGTACACGTCAAAGAATGTATTAGTAGAAAAAAGGAAGAAGACTTCAAAAATTCGCAATAGAATTGTATTCAGTCAAGGTATTTTGTTTTGTATAGTGTAAATAAAAATGTTCCTTATAGGTTTATCAATAGTTCTCAAATTATGATGTTTTGATGTTTTTTATAAGATTCGTTAAATTGCTACGATTGTCAAATGATTTAATTCTGTTGAAAAATATTTTTATACAATATCAATAAAGATTTTTGAAGAAAATATTTAGAAAAACTGTCTTTTATCCAATTAGAACCACATCTACACCTGTAATGGAATTTGGTTATTGAAACAAGTTAGGGAGATGTACACTTCCCTAGACGCATTGTTGCTTGTTTCAACAAGTTGCTCTACATTTTTGTTTGACATTAGTATGGTTGTATCATCAGCGTAGACAATCGTTTGATTTGATAAGGTGCAGGTGTTATCGACTTCGTTAATGAATATAATGAAGAACAATGGACCTAACACCATCAACACAGATGGTTTAAAAACAGATGAAGGAACAGGAGCAGGAATATACGGGGTGAGGCCAAAAAGGAACTTGGTAACAACACCACAGTATTCCAAGCAGAGACACATACCATAAGGACATGTATACAGATGAATCTAGACCGTGGGTATGAAAGAAAACACATCTACATTCTATCTGACAGCCAGAGCGCTATAAAAGCTCTGAACTCAATGCAGATAAAGTCTAAGCAAGTCTGGGAATGTCTTCAGAGCCTCAATGAACTGTCGAAACGCAACAAGGTTCCACTTGTAAGGGTGCCCGGGCATAGGGGAATTGAAGGCAATGAAAAAGCAGACCAACTTGCAAAGAAAGCATCTGAATCACCATTCACAGGTCCAGAACCAGAGTTTGGAATTAGCAAAACCCTATGCGGAAACCTAATCAATGAGTAGAAGAAATCAAAACACCAAACGTATTGGGACCAAATTGAAGGGCATCGACACAGCACAGCACCGGTGAGGCACCTGAGCCAAACACTAACGGCTGACACACTCATCCTTAACAGATCTAAGATACGCACGATCACCGGCTTACTAACCGGATACTGCGGCCTTAGGAAACACCTACACACCATGGGAATAAATAGAGAAACCGCGGACTGTAGACTCTTTGGTGACGAGGAGGAAACAGCCTCTCTCATCAACTTCCACTGCGACGCGCTGCTCAACAAGTACAAGGGGTTGGGGGTAAGGGGGAGGTTTCAGATTTTTTTTTTAATAAGAAATCACACAATTGTTCAGCATAATCTAAACTACAATACGTAGAGAAATTGTTTCAGCCTATATTAATAAATAGTCTATTCTGAGCAAAATGAGATTTCAACGCCCCCTAGCATCAAAACTATTCATTTTCGGGGTTTGTCACCCAATTATTTTCGATTCAAAATAACTTGAACTACATGATATTAAAAATTCAGAAAAATCCACCGAATTTTTTTCATTTTGTGTCTTTGTGGGGGAGGGGGGATAATCATACAAAACTGCTATTTCCCTTATTAAGGCATATTTAAACGTTCGACGACACATTTAAAAGCACCCAAGAAATATTTTCTTTTTCGTTACGTAATAGGAGTTGGGGGGAAGAAGGAGGGGGTAACATTTTTTTATAAAACAGCACAATATTGTGCAACGTTAGCAACAATGAAACAAGTGAACATATTGTTACCGGATTAAAAAATAAATAGTCTAATCTGCGCTAGGGGTGATTTCAACGCCCCCTAGCAGCAAAACTGTTCATTTTTTTGAGTTGGCGCAATGGTAATATTGGTTGAGAATAACATGGACTACATCATACCAAAAATTCAAAAAAATCCACCGGGACCCAAATCCCATAAGGTGTTTGCGGGGTCCTTTGGCTACTATTTTACTTTTTATTTCAACAAGTGTTCAAAATGTTGGCCTCCTGCTTCCATGCAGTAATAGAGGTTTTGTTCAAAACGATTTTGGACGTTCTGAAGCATTACAGGTGTAATGTTCCGACATTCATGAATGATCCGTTGACGTAAATCATGTAAAGAAACTGGTTGAGTTTTATAGATGATACTCTTCAAGTGACCCCACAGAAAAAAATCTAACGGGCTTAAATCTGGTGACCTTGCGGCCACTCCACTGCTCCTCTTCGGCCGATCCATCTCCCAGGAAAGGTTTCATTCAGAACCGCAAGGAGATAGTGGGGAGGTGCCCCATCTTGCTGAAATGTCAAGTTATTCGCACTGTAACGGTCATTATTTTCAAGAATTTCTGTCAACGCGGGATCGACAGTATCTTCTAACAATTCCAAGTACATTTGTCCTGTTAGATTTCCTGGTAGAAAAAAGGACCAACAACACAATCGCCATAGATTCCAGCCCAGACGTTCAAATTCTCAGGATGTTGAGTGTGACTTTCATGAAACAAGTGTGGATTTTCATCAGACCAATACCGACAATTATGACGATTAACAGTACCGTTGACGAAAAAAGAACACTAATCTGAGAAACAAATGTTGAACAACAATTTCTGGTTCGTTATTATCCGTTGACTCATTATCTCACAAATTTCAAACGTCTATCAAAGTCATCCTCATTTAATTTTTGTACCAGATGGATTTTATGGGCTTTTAAAATTCTTTGAATGCTCGTACGGCTTATGCCAGAAACTGTAGATAATTGCCTGGTACTCAACGTAGGATCGATATTGACGTGGCCCAAAACAGCCACTTCCATTGCTTCGTTTCCCACTATTCTATTCGGAGCGATTCGTTTTCGATTTGCCACCGATCCTGTCTCCCTGAACTTGGCCAATACTTCAATAACATATTTTCTGTGAACATGCTTATCTGGATTCTGTTCATTGAATACCTGTGCTGTAATATTAGCGCACCTGCCGTTTTCATAATAAAGTTCAATTATTGAAATTCTGTCCGCAGTTGAATAAAACATTTTGGGCACAAACAAATTTAAGCTTTAATATTCAACGACAAACTCTTGTGAGATACTACTGGTGGTTGAATTGAATCTAAAAACTAATTCATCAATTCTACTTCCAAAGGAATAGAAAAACGGCACTATTTATAGTTTAGCAGCAAAAACTACTAATAGTCCAGGAGCACGCTACAAAAAGCTGGCTATCGAGTTACCAGATGAGGAATATTTTTATGTAATGTAAAAATCATATCCTGTCAGACCTAAAGCTGTACAGGGTTGGTACCAACTTTTGTATTTCCAGAGAAAACCTAATTTTTTTCACATGTTTTGCTTGGCATTCTCATTCTTAGTTTAAAAAACCTGGCCACACCACATGTCATGTCTTGTGCAGCATTTCTGGTCTGATAGGATATGACTTTCATAATGGTCCTAGTAAGTACTTATTGAAAACAATGATCATCCGGTAACTCGATAGTCCAGCTTTTTTGCAGCGGGCTCTTAGTCCATAAGGTTTTACTAATAAATTTGTAAAAAAGATACTGAAAATACTTTAATGATTTTATGATTTGCAAGCCTAAAATGGTATACTACCTGTCGTTTAAAAATGCAAATGAGAATATAAGACGCGTGTTTCTGATGTATTAAAAAACTGACCTTAAATTATTCCTCATTATAGTTGGCCAGGATAGGATTTTACCAAACAAAAAGGAGTCATTGTTAGATAACTACACGATGAGAAATACTGCTGAACGTGAAACAAGCGTAACTTTGGATTCTCAGCCGATGATTGTTCTAAACTTGTTTTCTCGAGAACTACTGCATCAAATTAAAAAAACTAACAAACGTTAAAGATTTAAGGGTTGGAACTAACCCCTCCGAGGGGCTTGAAGTGACAAAGTTGAGAATATGCTCAAAAGATGTCCCCCTCGCAATAAAAATCGACGGGTCCGAGAGTTTTTTTTTCTGCGAACGATAAATATGAATTGTCGGCTCGTTTCGTTTTCGCTGGGCCACCCTGTATATTCTATATAGTCCAATATTGCTATTCTTGTAGATTTCTTACTTCTAAAAGCCATGCTGGATATTAGACAGTAGTTTAAATTGTTCAAGGTAGTTTATGAGTCTTATAGAGTAGGATGCTTCAAAGATTTTGGAAATTTGGCTTTAGATGCAGATCGATCTGTAATTTTTTATGTCAGATTTTGGTCCTCTGTTTTTGAAAACAGGAATGCATTTGGACTCCTTCAAATCCGGAAATGTTCCAGATGTGAAAGACTCGTTAATTCAACGAGAAAGTGGCTCAGCAATAACGTCACCTGCTATTCTCACGATATTTCCATTGAAATCGTCCCAACCAGCATCCGGTTTAGAGGTGGTTTTGTTAATTATTTTTAGAATTTCATTTGGTGTGGTAGGAGATAAGAAGAAACTCATAGGGGCTTTATCGATGTTCATTTCATAATATGGTTTAGGGATTGTTTGAAAAGAGTTTATAAAAAAGGCATTTATGAAATTACTTTTCTCCAGTTTATCATTAATTGGTTCACCGCGGTCATCAACAATGTCAATAGAGGAATTTGTAACACTCTGTTAGCTTCGTTTATGATTTTTCAACTTTCCTTGATGATATTAGTAAATCTTATTATTCGGTCACTGTTTTTCTGCTTTTGATGCTGTTTCACAAGTCGTTTATATTCTTTTGTGGATCATTTATAGTATATTGTATAGTCTGGGTCAATGAGTTGCTTTCTAATTTTGTTCATTTCACACAGTTGGTGGTGGAGATTTTTTATTTCAAGTGAATACCATTTTTTTACCTTTATTTGTTTTATTTTTACTCTTTGTGAAAGGAAAGGAACAATTGTAGTGATAAAGGAAAGATGTATAAAATATGAAAAACTTTTTTTCAAACGTGTCAGCTTCATACATATTACTACATTTTTCGCTCACTTTATTCTTAGTGAGTTCTCAAAAAAAATTGTTTTTTCACAAACCAAATACTTAAAATAACTTTTTGATCACCCTTTATGCTTTTCTCGATAGGCACCAATTTAAATCAATAACAAAAAAAAACATTTGTTGTATCCTTTTTGGGACACGCCGTAGTTGTCAGTAACTTTAAATTAGAAATCCTCCTTGTATAATGAAAACCCAAGCGATGTTTATTCAAGTGACTGTTTATTCTTATCTTCAGTACTTTGTTGATTGATAGGTTTGTAAGATATTGGTTATTTATTGGAATTTAAGCACTCAACCTTTTGATTATGCTGATGTTCACCTATATATTTAAGCGAGTGATTTTCTTTGAAAATACCAGTTCGCCATTCAGCTGATGGTCTCAAGTGAATAATGACTTCCAATTTAATCATCTGTCTGGTATTTTGTTTGTTTATATCGGTCTGTAAAACCCGTGATGTTCAAAATTTAGGAGGAGAATGGTCACTCAAAGCAGCTAATGGAAGTAAGTATCATCAATTACTATTTTTATTTATTTCAACAGTATGCAAAAATAACTATAGGTTATATCTGTAATTCCCTGAAACTCTACACCCTACACTCTCTACAAATGTGAATAATTAGAAGTAAACATTTTTTTGGGGTGGTTCCTAGATCTATAATAAAATTGATGTTTCCACTAAATACTATTGACTTGTAAAGTATAGTATATGGTATATACAGTGTACCTAAGAATTTTTGGTCACCCCTTAAGTTAGTCTGGGACTCTGCCGAAGTAACTTTTTCTTTACAAAATTTTCTGTGTGACCAATTTTATGGCCTCTACCGACCCACTTTTTCTGTGAGTAGTCGAATTTTTTTTTAACTCATTAGTTTCTATTCAGGGGTACTACCACTACTATTTATATTAGTGACCGTTCGCAATATGAACGAGTAGGTAGGTACTCGTATCATTACATTCTGAGTCTTTGGACCCCGGAGGCACTTGAATTGAGTGCGACTTTATACAGAGTGACCGATTCAAAAGTGGGGCACCTTTTTTATTTGTTTGATTTTTTTTTTCTAATAAAAAGAGCTTTAGTATCTCTATTATACCGCTATAACTTCTCAAAAGTTTTTTCAAAGCAAAAAATCCAAAATACAAGTTTGCAATTTTTGAAAATTGAATTTGACAATGCCAATGGATTTGTGATACTTTTGTTACTTGGTGTAACAGAAATTACTGGAAAAATAGTAATAAAAATCATATTATTTTGCGGTACAATAAACTTCATGACTTGAATAAATTTGGCTAAATAGTCGTCTTTTGTTTCGCCGACTTCTCAGTTTTTTAAATATGAATCACATGTGATATCCAACTATTTTAGGACGAATTTCCCAAATATTTCAATAATGTAACATATATTTTAACGGTGCTATATTTCTGTTAGGAATCAACATTTTTTTTATGAAATTTCAGTAACACATATTTAAAGTATTGCTAATCCAGTCGCGTAGTAATTTTTTTTTAAATTGCGAATTTTGGAGATGAAATAAATGCAAAGTAGGCCTTGATATTTTGAATTTTATTCGAAGTTTTGGCTCTAATTTAGAGCAATGCTCTATTATTTGAGAAAAAATCATTCAATTCGAACAATAATTTTAGAGAGGTGTACCGGTTTTAAAAGGGTCGCTCTGTTATTGGGTACATATTCAGTTTTCATTCGTTTCTACTGGCATACCGTGTTTTGATTCCTATTTCTGCCTGATAATTTAATATTGGCCACAGCCTCATTTCTAGACGGCATCTTCAATTTAGGTCATTGGTATAGGTCAACTTCGTCTAAAATTGTACTTGTGCTTACATCAGCGAAATAGCATGTTTATATAAAATAAAATAAAGCAACATGGGCCTGAACATTCTGTTCGTAACACTAGGTTACTACAGTTTAGAAACGGTATTTAGAAATATTATTAAAATTTGTGGAAAACTCTTCCATATTCCCCTTGTATTAACTTTATCTGAGTTTCTCGACTCCGTAGACTGGTATTATTATCTAAATTTGTTACAAGATTTGCAACTATGAAGCCTGCAAATTCTTACCATCTGGCAATAATATAACTGGTCCCTGCTCTGCTATATCATATCTCCACATATCACTGCCCTAGGCCTTCCTGGCGTACTTAAAAAGGCAAGAGGAGCATAGCACTTCATAAATAACTAGTGCCCCAATCTGACGTCAAATGTAGATCATTATTGATTCGAGTTTTTCGATAAATCTGTTCAGATGTTTACCACCTCTAAAAAAATTTTTTCTTACACTATCCTATAACTTTTTAGATCTTAATTTTAGAATTTTAGTTCGAAAGCAGTTTTAACTTTTTGAAAACAATTTGTAACAATTATGTCAAGTTCTCCTATCGAGATTGATCTTATCATTTTATGAAACAATGGTTAAAAAATATTAGCATGTTTATGAAAACACGAAAATTTCAAGATGAAGTGTGTCCTTGATCTTATCTAACCAATCATAATGGTATTTATCTGAAAGGCATATAAATTCAGGGTGTTCCTAAATGACATATCTATATTGGAGAAAGTAATTCCTTGGATTAGAACTTATAATCCATATAAATACAGGGTGTTTCAAAATTTCTCCGAATCACAAATACACGATGTATGTCGATTTCTGTAAAAAAAATTAAAAGTCCAAGAAAAAATGAGACAAAAACTGTTCTGGTTCCAATAATTGAAATAATATAAGAGAAAGAAGTTTTGGATGAAAATTATGAGATATAAGAACATTAAATCTCCTTCAATATGGACATGGCATTTAGGAGCACTCAGATTAAGAAATTAATTATAATTGCATTTTAAATGACCCGCCTTAGATTCTTCCACAAAATGATTGTAACGATCTGCATACTTGCCTTGTTTCATCGTTATGATTCGTTTTGTATTTGAGAATCTATACATATTTATATCTAGATAACATCTCTTACATTTTACTTTGCTTTTTCTTCTAGAATATGCAGATCTCAACGCTACGGTGCCAGGTGGCATTTACACGGATTTGATGAACAACAAAATCATTAACGATATATTTTTTGGCTATGGAGATAATGAAACAAAATGGGTGCCCAGATTAAATTGGACATATTATAGAAACTTCAGTGGTGAGAATCTCTTAGTCATACTTATTTTAGTTTCGATATTAAACTACTAAAACTATTATTTTCGCAATATATTTGGCTTTTTTATTTTTGTATGGTATACTAGGTACTCTCTAGGTAATCATTACGTTAAATATCATTAGGGTTAGTTTGTTCTCTTAATTTTTATGTAATTTAAAAATTACTAACAAAATCTAGAAGGTCAACAATAAAAACTAATTGTTTCAACATTAGGTACATAAACTTGTCATGATACTTTAATCAAGTGAAATATAATTAATTTTACTAGTATCAATGAATTTGGAAGTAACATATTTATGCAGTAGTAATGAAATAAGGGGGTAAGTCATCCAGTATTTAGCTTCAACCTATACAATAGGTATATTCGTCGGCATGTCTTCAACAGAAAACAACTTAATAAGAATAATAATAAATAATAATAAATCGCCTTTATTTATATGATATGAAATGGTGGAGTGTCAGAATAAAGCTGTTTTTCAACTTTACCAACTTCTACCCTTAGGACCACCGAATATAATAGTCCAACGTTGGGCGCCAATGATGTAACAAAGCTCCAGGCTCCGCTAAGATAACTAACGTCAGCGGAGGAGGTTCTTTGTTTTAAACAATAATATTCTAGGTTCATTTTCGAAAATCACTGTATTATCAGATTTCGACAACCTCAAAAACAAATACAAATACAAATAATTAATCAAACTGTTTCAGGCAATTACCGAAAACGTGAAAGTAAATAACATATACCCACCTTAAAAAGCTGTTTAAATAACCAGACATATTTCCAATTTTTGTTTATTTTTAGTGGATGCAAATACCTTGACTAAAGAAAATGTTAATTTGGTCTTTGATGGTTTAGACACATTTGCCAGTATCTTTGTAAATGGCAAGAAAGTAGGAGAAAGCAGAAATATGTATGTCCAGTATATATTTGATGTCAAGAACCAATTGAAGGTAATTTTTGTTTGAATATATCTACAAGTTGATACCATGTTGATATAGTGTCATAGTTCAATTATGCAGTACCTATACAAGTTAACACAATTTTGTATATTCAGCTAAAATATCATGTGCATTATTCTAAATTAATTGAAATAAATTGGCATATCAAGTCAAGAAACTATCTCTATAAAATAATGTTCTATTTTTTCAGGTTGGAGATAATGAAATCGAAGTCCGGTTTTTATCACCAATAGAAGTTGCTGCACAACTTGCAGAAGAACAGGCTAAATCATACGATGTACCACCAGATTGCCCTGATGCAGCATACAGAGGAGAATGTCATGCTAATATGGTAAGGAAAATGCAATCCTCATTCTCTTGGGATTGGGGTCCCGCTTTTCCATCAGTTGGTATATGGTAAGTCAGAGGTCCATCTATACAATATGATTGAATAATGTTATGTATTCCAGGAAAGACCTTTACATCGAGAGTTTTGATGAATCCGCTATTAGATATATTGTAACTGATGTCACAGAATCGGACGATAAGAGTTTTTGGATTTTGAATTTTGACACTTATTTGGCTGATAATAAACATGGAAATGTTACTGGGATTTTGATGTATACTGTCACATTGAATGATATTCAGACGACCCAGGTTAAACATGTCGATGCAACCCCAAATGACTACAATGAAATTGTAGTGTCTACTGAGGTGGAAATTTCTAAAGTGAGTAGAATGTATTTAGATACCAAGATACATTTTTTTCCCCGCTTCTTTCCGAGTGGTGCTCATGATTTCGTTTTACGATATTTGTTAGCGGCAACTATTTGTTCCAGTCGTTTGTTAACACTTGGTGGCCAAATGGATATGGAGCTCATGATCTCTACGATTTGAAAGTAGTGTTCTCAAATGAAGTTTCATCTGAAACTGATACCAAAACTGTACGAGTTGGATACCGAACAGTAGAATTAGTTCAAGACACTTTAGGTAGGTGCTAATGCATATTCTTATGTTTGATTTATGATGTCTGATTATTTTGAGAAGTCTTCGAAATGCATAAATCATGAAAGTTTGATCTGCTTGAACTGGTCTCTAGGAAAACGCCAAAGGGACATACGATATTTTTTTATCTCATTATAATGATTCAAAGTATCTCTTTACGTTTTATCTCGTTATGATTAACTAACTTAGTCATTATAATAAGATCCCCTAAGTCATAATGAGTTGCACACAGTTTGATAATTTCACTTTAAATAATAATAGCCGTCATCTACTCGCACAGACTATACCTATAATCACACATTTTTTGCAGATTCTGGATTGACATTTTATTTCAAAGTAAATGGAGTACCCATCTTCATGAAGGGTTCTAACGAGATCCCAATCGATATTTTACCTGAACGAGGTCAAAATAAAACCACAATAAAAAAGTTGATGACTGTTGTTCAGAATTCTCATATGAATATGCTTAGAGTTTGGGGAGGAGGTGTCTACGAATCCGACTACTTCTATGACTTGGCAGATGAGTTGGGAATAATTATTTGGCAGGATTTTATGTTTGCATGTGCAATGTATAAGGCAGATGAAAGTTATCGTAGGTAAGACTTGAAAACCTACCAGGCAGCAGGCAAATGATTGAATAATTTATATATTTTAGTAATGTTTTGGATGAGGTACGCCACCAACTCAAGAGGTTGAGAAGTCATACCAGTATAGCGCTATATTCTGGAAATAATGAAAACGAAGGTGCCCTAGTTGATAACTGGTAAATATTAAGACTTTTGCCATAGTAGACGATAACAAAAAACTATAAAAAATGTTTTATTGTGGCAGGTATGGTACACAAAGCAATTTTACACAGTATAAAAATGATTATGTGACGTTATATATCGATACCATCAAAACAGAGTTTGATCGACTCACTCACAACAGGGGAATTTTCATAAGTTCCAGTCCTTCGAACGGAAAACAAACTGAAGCAGATGGATATGTATCGAGCAATCCTTCAAATCCCCTGTATGGTGATGGTGAGTAAAATAGATTTATCTACCACTTTACGTTCAAGTTCTTGACTAAAAACAGAGATAGGTACTGGCATTTTTTTTTTCAGTGCCCATCTTCACTGATACTTAGCTAATAGTAGTAGTAGTAGTTTTTGGTGAGGCCGTTACCGCAGCTAGGCAAAAGTAGGGCCTCATGAACCCTTTGTACAAACCCCTGCTTTCCACAAATCTACATTTTTCCTTCCAATCTTCCTTTTCGAACCTTCCTGGCCTTCTAATGAAGGTGAGTAGTTCCTCTTGTTGGAGTTTTTCAATTCCAAAGATTTCAAATCTTATCCTCCCATAAGCCTCACACTGGCCGAGGAAGTGAGATGAAGTTTCTTCGTCTTCTTCACATTTGCGGCAAGTGGAGATGTCTTCTTGCATCGACTCCCATCAGGTTTCTGATATTTTTGTTTGGTTTCGGCTTAAAAAAATAAAAGAACAACTAGTATTTCAGAAAAGGCCTCTCAATCGTAGCTTTGACAATTAATTCTTCCGGTAATCATCGTTACTGAACACAATAATTCATTATAGTAAATTTTAATGTAAAATTAACAGTTTTCCAACTTTGGACCGTCTCATAAAGGATACACTAATACACATAACAGTGCCCTCTGTTACAGTGGAAGTGGTAACCATGAAGGATATTTCGACATAGAAATTATTCGTTTTCATTGATTCGTCACTCTTCAGCAAACTGTGAATTTCGTCCGATCCTTGGAAAAAAGCCAATCCTAGTTTCTACACATGGCTCAGAAAATTGTACATTTATCCCCAGATATTTGCTCAATTTTAAAAATATATGAAGGATTCAAACTTTTTTAGTACATTTTTACAACTACATTATGAATCCCTTCGATTCAACCGTCTACCCTGTACCAAGATTTGCCTCGGAATATGGATATCAAGCCTTACCTAGCTATGCATCTCTGGCTACCGTTACAAAGCATGCTAGCGACCTGGAGATAGACAGTGCCTTTATGGATCATCGACAGCATCATCCTGGAGGAAACGCGGAAATGAAGATCCTCATAGAAATGAATTTGAAGTTTCCAAACGAAAGTAGCAGTAGATATACTCAGGCTTATATATTTTACTCACAGGTGAGATCGAATTAAATATTACTTTCATCCACAGCTGACATGTCATAAAGTCATAATGCTCTGTTTACAAGCGTTTTATGAGGTCAATAAAACAGTGGTATCTTATGAGTCATAAAATTGTCATTGACCCCATTTGTAATTACAAGAACAACTCTCCGTAATATCTACCATGAATATTAGTTCAAACCGGTTTAAAAATATAGAATATTGATCTGACATGTCAAATAAGCCTCCAATTTAGGAAAAGTTTTCGTGTTTATAACATATGTCAGCCATATTGTATTGAATTATGTCTTACTAACATATAAAACTCTCAAGAAAAGCTAATAAGACTAATAAGTTCAATAAGATTAATGAGGCTAATAAGGATGTAATAAGACAATCATACAATTAATAACAATTCTAAGACTAGATTGAAACGTCGATGAACAGCAACATAAATATGGTTTGGACTGTAATAAAAATAGTCTAAACTTCGTTTCACTAATTTATGTGAACGTCTAAAACTGACTGTAACTATCTATCTGCCCTTTTCACTCGCGGCGTGGTATTTATATCCACGAAGGGTGTTCTTCTCTAGATAGTTCTGGAACTACTTCCATTCGAATACAGATGGAGCACTTATTTTAGAAGCGTTGACGACTGTAATGTCAGGATGACCTAATACTCTCAGGAATGCAGCTTGTTTACGAGTACGAGCGACAAGTTCGGCTCCAGAAGTACATAACACATTTTGTGACAGTCAAGTTAGATGCGAATAATTTGAAAATTGCAAGAATTCAACTTCTTTTAGTCACGATTGAGTTATTTCTCAAATCTTCAGGCTCCCACGAAAAGATAAACCCTGTAATGTCAAAAGAACAAAAGTCGTGAAAAAAGTAGGTATGAATTTAATGTTTTTATAGAATGTCTGGGGCGATCAACACCTCCCTGGGCAAGAGTTCCAATTACCTGCCATTCATTCCAAATACAAGCCGAGGGAGAACGACGTATTTGCAGGATAATGACTAAAAGGTGTATATGAAGACCGATTTCGTTTAGTTTGATAAATCGTGATTACACTAGAGTACTTTTTGTCTTACATAAGTTACACACGGTTGTTGCAATATTCATTGCGTATACTATATGTCAAATAATGAAACACGCAAACAAAACAGTATTAACTCACCTCCTGACTCATGCAGTGCTTGTGAGGTCGCCTAACCTTTACTACCACCCGTTAATCAACTACAATATAATCTAGCTCCTAATTCACATCTAGTGAAAGGCTCCATTATTTTATTATTATTATTACGGAGCCAATTGTACTCTGGTTGCCAGTCAAAGGTTCAAACCCTACCGACTGCAGAAATGTTTCTGATGGCCCGAGAAAGTGCTAGGAATCGCACGTAAAAAGGCAAGACCTCGTTAATCCTTGGCTCTCACAAGTTTCGACTTCTGAGGGCTGCCGTTCGTAAGGGGACGACAGCTGGCTAACGAAAAAACAATTTCAACAATTTAACAACAATTATTTACATTGGTTGCAAGATGTTCAATCATTTACATGACTATTCCTATTCATACACTTCAAAACGCACATATAGACTGAATTTGGCCTTGTTCATTACCTGACCAACGCCTCAAGATCAACCTCTAGTGGCGCGATTGAGAGTGATTGCTATAACCTCTACCTACAATACCGGGTGACACAGCAGACATGTAGCAGCCTGTAGTGTTTTTATTTGAAGAGATGAAGATTTGAAATTTGCAGAAATTACGTAATCAATGATAGCGCTTCATTTGAATCTAACGACAACTTTTTTCAACTACCTGTTTGATCGGCAGTAACTCCAACTTTTTTTTTTGAATGACACCCTGTATATCTATCCAGCCTATCTTATTTGTCTTGAAATTCTCTATTCAACCGTGTATCACAAAGTGGCATTCGTTTCTCAATTCGCAGATGAATTGCATTTTATTAAAAAACATCAAGTTGGCTGTTATCCGAATTCGATAATCTTTCGATGCTTGGTAGGCTTGGAAATCCAAAGAGTATCAGTTAAACGATATAATTTCAGTTTTTTCCATACCTGATCACTTCCTACAGATTGTCAATAATTTCTTTAATAAAAAGCAAAAACATCTGAAAATAACTGACGATATTTGCAAAACTGAGATGGGGACATGTTTTTTTCAATTTGGTTACTTGTGAAGGAACTATCTTTCTTTCTCTTTGGCCATGTAGCCATATCATGATCTTTCCATTTGGAAACATAAAATTAAAATTATTCTCCTGATCCACCAATTCACAAGTCTATTAGTTTAGATATTTGCAATAATATTTTTCCTAGTAGGCGGTGTACACAGAATGTTTTGTGTTTGACAGGTAAACATCATTGTACTGATTATCTCCGTCAGTTTTATGCTGAGTAAAATCGCATCGTTTAATTATATACTAAATATGTATTCAAAGAATGAAAAGGTCGATATGTTGTTGATATTCGGAGAGTGCAAGAGAAATTGTAGACATGCTAGGCTGAACAATTGTATGTCGAAAGATTTCCGGAAAGACGCCATCCGCCTAATAATTATTTCGCTAGAGTAGAAGAGCAGTTCAAAAGAGAACCAGAAAATCAAAACAATCTCCAATACATTGTCGACGAGGAAATGGAAGTAAACGTTTTGTCCATAGTACATGCAAATCCGACGATATCACTGAGACAAATTGAGGACGAAATCGGCTTGAATCGAGAGACCGCTAGAAGAGTTTTGAAAAGAACTGATCTGAACTGCTCTTTTACTCTAGCGAAATAATTATCAGGTGGGTGGCGTCTTTCCGGAAATCTTTCGACATACAATTGTTTAGCCTGTCTACAATTTCTCTTGCACTCTCCGAATATCAACAACATATCGACCTTTTCGTTCTTTGAATACATATTTAGTATCTAATTAAA
The DNA here is from genome assembly GCA_944452925.2 of Chrysolina oricalcia. Lineage (NCBI taxonomy): Eukaryota > Metazoa > Arthropoda > Insecta > Coleoptera > Chrysomelidae > Chrysolina > Chrysolina oricalcia. The sequence continues at coordinate 13,501,567 of OX101811.2, read as the reverse complement.
CGATGCAATTTCAATCAGCATAAAACTGACGGAGATAATCATTGCAATCAAATTTTAGTCAAACACAATTTCACAATTTCAGTCAAACACAAAAAATTTTGTGTACACCACCTACAAGGCAAAATGTTATTGCAAATATCTAGACTAGTGAATTGGTAGATCAGGGGAACAATTTTAATTTTATGTTTCCAAATGGAAAGATCATGATATGGCTACATGGCCAAAGAGAAAGACAGATAGTTTCTTCACAAGCAGCCAAATAGAAAAAAATATGTTCCTATCTCAGTTTTCGCAATATCATGAGTTATTTTCAGATGTTTTTTCTTTTTATTAAAGAAATTATTGACAATCTGTAGGAAGTGATCAGGTATGGAAAAAACAGAAATTATATCGTTTAACCATTGTTTATATAGAAGTAAGATAGTTAGTCAATGCCTGTGTAATTGGTGTTGGACGCAAACGCGAATGCCATATAGCGTGATTAGTTACAAACATGAATATTTAACGTCATTTTAATGCAGGTTCCTTCAAAAAACCCTGATTTTAATGCTGTCCCATTGTTTTAATCAAGATTCGACATGACTTGGAGGCCAGATCACTGAAGTTACGACATGACTTGGATGCGAGCTCACTATCGCCATCTACATGTCGCATCCATTTTGATCCAATTATAATTCCATAAGGTTGACTAACTATCTTCTATATAAACAATGGTTTAACTGATACTCTTTGGATTTCCAAGCCTACCAAGCATCGAAAGATTATCGAATTCGGGTAACAGCCATCTTGATGTTTTTCAATAAAATGCAATTCATCTGCGAATTGAGCAACGAATGCCACTTTGTGATACACGGTTGAATAGAGAATTTTAAGACAAATAAGATAGGCTAGATAAATGTACAGGGTGTCATTAAAAAAAAGAAGTTGGAGTTACTGCCGATCAAACAGGTAGTTGAAAAAAGTTGTCGTTAGATTCAAATGAAGCGCTATCATTGATTACGTAACTTCTGCAAATTTCAAATTTTTATCCATTCAAATAAAAAAAACTACAGGCTGCTACATGTCTGCTGTGTCACCCGGTATAGCTCCTTTTCCCACTTATTGTTCCGTTTCCAAGTTTCCGAATCTGTATAAACGCATGAATCATTTTAAAAGGTGTTTTTACTTTTTGATTTGTATCTATGACTTTACAATATTTTGGAAGAATTTTATTCTGGTACATTTGAATGACATGGTTCAGAAATAACGATGGTATCATTTATCCAAACCAATCTCCCCATATCCATGTGGTAAGAGGTCCCAAGTACCCTTATGGTCAGTACCAGAATGGTTTGGGTAGAGCCTGCAAAGTTCAAAGAATAAATCACGATATTTTGTCAGGTTTTCCTCTTATTTTCGAGCGGAAAATCGTCCTACTCTGATGGCCGAGCAGAACTACTGTTTAACCGACATTTCGTAGAAAACAATTTTTTTCAAATTCATGATTTACGTCAATGAACAATTGGTTCTTTGATACCCAGTTCAATGTTATTATAATAATAATAATAATAATAATAATGTTTTTTATTCACCAACGTAACAATAAACATGGTACAAATAAGTTATTTAATGAATGTTGATGAAATCTCGGAGCGGAATTCAGAAGTCAGCGTGTGATACACGCAGAATTCTGCTCTTCCATTCAACTCCTTTACAGTATATAATCAGAAAATAGTCTTAGCCTAACTAATATGCAAAACTTCTATTGTAATGTGGTGAGAAAAAAGAAAAGAGAGAAAACAAAATCGACGAAAAGAAAGAGGGCGATTCAATGTAATTTAGGTAATTGCTCGACTAATATTTTATGGGAGACTCTAGCTGGACGATGTCTGCTGTTCATATAACCAGTTACGAACCTGCCATTTGAAAAGAGGTAGTTTTAGATTTTTAAATATGCGGGAAGATTGTTATAACGGTTATAGATAAAGAAACTAAACGATCTCTTGAAGAGCGTCGTGGTGGGGCGGGGGCAGTTATTAGATCTTTGTGTCTGATATTTACATCATGTTCATTTTCACGAAAATTAACTTTATCATAAAGATACACGGGTGTTTTGGTGGTAATAATACTATGAAACAGGGTTAGAGATTGCAACAAGCAAAACGTTTCGTCATTGTTAACCATTGCAGCTGAATGAGTTTATGAGAAATGTGCTGAAACTTACGAATACCAAAGATATAACGTAAACAGGAATTCTGGACTTTCTGTATTCTGTACAAATCTGCACTATCTAAACAAGGAAAATACATAGGTGAGCAGAAGGAAAAGTGTGAAAGGACGAGTGTCTGACATAAATTGGTTTTCGTCTCAGTATTTAGGTATCCTCGGTGAGGATAAATCATTCTTAGGCTTGCATAAGCTCTTTGGATGTATAATGAAACTTGTTTTTTGTATCTAAAATTGTTATCTAATATGATACCGAGATTTTTTGCCTCCGGAACAATATTTAGGGATATACCATTCAGTGAAATATTGATTTGGGGTAAGTACCTTTGACACATTGACTTTGGACCAAACAAAAGAACTTGTGTTTTGGTGGGATTGAGTTGCAGTTCATGACTGATAGAAGATTCATAAATATTTTTAAGGTCAGTGTTGATACCAGCAACAGCTTCATTCAGCATTTCCGGTTTGAAGGATACATACAGTTGGGTATCGTCAGCGTAAGCATGATACTTACAAAGACTTATCTTGGTCAGTATGTTGGAAGTGTATAAGCTGTACAGTAAAGGTCCAAGTATAGATCCCTGGGGGACACCACGCATTAATCTCACTGATTCAGACAAGTCACCTTCAAGTTTCACCATTTGATGTCTGTTTCTGAAGTATTCTTGCATCATCTCAACGGCTGTTTTTGAGAAGCCAATATATTTTAGCATGGATATGAGTATGTTTGAGTTTAGGGAGTCGAACGCTTTACTGTAGTCCAGTAAGACCATTAGCGAAATATTGCCTTTATCTGTTGCTGCCAATATGTCATCCGTTATTTTGAGTAGAGCTGTTGTACAACTATGCAGGGGCCTAAATCCCGACTGAAAAGTTGGCATTAAATTTAGGTGATTGATATATTGTCTAATTTGCTTGTTTAAAATGTGTTCCAATAACTTAGACATAGTGGGAAGAATACTTATGGGTCTGAGATCTTTGTATTCCAGAATATCGGCGGTTTTAGGGACAGGTACTACATACGCGATTTTCCATTTAGTGGGGAAAAATCTCTCAAGAATACAGCTGTTGATTATATGAAGTAAAACATTTTTTATTACGGGAAAACATATTCGTATCATTGTCATATTAATACCATCCACGCCAATTGCATCAGTTTTCAGGCAGTTTACTGCATTGATAATGTCATCTTCAGATACAAGGTTGAATTCAAAATTATTTCCATCCACATTCGGGGCTAAGTTGTTATTATAGATTGCAATAAGTTCTTTGTTTTCATTATTGAATTTTGGGACACTGTCAATAAAATGGGAGTTTATACGATTGGAATTATTCAATTTTTCTGGAATTGTAACCTGAGGTTTTTTGCTCGAAACATTTAAGTTTTTGAGATCTTTCCACAGTTGCTTTTGGTTTTTATTGGCACTAACATTATTGAAATATTCTTTTTTTCCATGTCTAATTGAAGCGTTGGTAATGTTTCTAATATTTTTATAATGACGAAAATTATCCTCGGACTTAGTTCGCTTGTATTTCAGTTTTGCTTTGTCTCTGAGATTCATTAATTTTCTCAGATCGTTACTCAGCCAGGGAGCAGGTGCTTTAGTGAGTCTGACTGACCGCATTGGGGCGTGATGATCAAATATTGACAAAATAGATTCATTGAGTAATTTCAATTTTTCATCAATATTTTTAATATAGTAAATCTCATCTAGATTCATTTCTTCTAGTTCTGAGCAAACTTTATTAACATCTATATTTTTCAAAATTCTACAATGTTTCATGACAGGTTTCGGCTTTGAAATAACAAGATCTGCAAAAACTGCATCATGGTCTGATATATCACAAACTTTCACTCCAGAATTCGATATGAATTCTGTTTGTGTAACCATTATTAAATCTATCAGTGTTGAACTTTTTTCGCACACTCTAGTAGGTGAATTTATTATTTGTGATAGCTCATGATCGCTCATAAAATTCTCTAAATATTTGTTCGAATAATTGTTTAAGTTGTAAACATCAACATTTAAATCGCCCATGCAAATTATATTATCAGACATATTTAAGGAATGGGTGAATGTATTATCTAATTCATCGAAAAAATTAGCAACGTCCTAGCTAGGTGGACGATAGGTAACTCCTCAGATGAAGTTCAGGGAAGTTGTTGCCTGCACCATTACCCATAACTGCTCAATATTTGTAGATGTTTCAATGAGTTTGAATTTTAGTTCATTTGAAATATAGATCCTACCCCTCCACCACGCGAACCCCTATCTTTTCTTAAAAATTTGTACCCGCAAATCGAAAATGCAGACGTATTCACCTTATCGTCCAGCCATGTCTCGCTAACTGCAACAATATCACATTTATTCTTTATAATGAAATTCCTGAAATCATTGAATTTGCCCAAAATAGAACGAACATTCAAGTGCATTATTCTTAAACTATTCTGCATCATATTTATCATACTACAAACTTTACGATGAAAGAACAATTAAAGTAAATAAAAAAAAACAGTGCTAATATCAGTTATTTCTTTTGAAAAGTGTGTGCACAATAAGAAGTATGAGAACTATTGAAAGAAAAACAAAGTATATTAAATAGAATAAAGAAACTTAATTTTTTTTTTCTTGTTTGCCGACGCTATTCTCTTCCTTATCCAAGGTAACTAGTGAAAACAGGTCTGCTCATACCATATCAAATTATTCATGTGTTAGGGACTGAATGAATCTTGTGATGTCATCGGTGGATAGGATTTTATTTACCTTGCCATTGATTTTTGCCCGGACTTGCCCACCCATACCCCAAGTATTTGCATTATGTGTTATAAACAATAAATATAAAGAACCGTTATAACAAACTAATTTCATGATTATATTTTCATATACAGGGTGTCCCAAAACTCAACGTCATCCTTATTTGGATGGCTGATAGTCCAGCTCATGACTGACCAGAATATCATAATATGACATCAGTAAAATATTGATAGTTTTGGAGATATTGGCAGTTTTATGAATTTCGTGAAAATCGAAACCTTCGATCAGTATTTCGAGTGCCACAGGTACAAAACTTCATAGTTCAAAAGATTCTAATTTTTGTTATTCAACCTTTAATTACCCTTCTATTGATTAAAATCCAAAATAACAATATTGGTGCAATACCTTTAGAGAAAAAAACATATAATAAATAAAAATCAGTATTATCACATCAACTATCTTTTTAATCGTCCACCTTGAGAGTACTATACTATAATAGTCTTTCAAATCAACCAAAGGACAAATCCTACCTTATTGCCTCTTACTTTCATCAAAGGAGGTACCACCGTATACCTTGAACATGGTCCTTCGAGCCGAATCTTATTGGTCTGTATTTGCCTGAGGGTGAGAACTGAGTAGTTTCGAATAGATTCGGCACTTCATTTCATTTTCTCAATATCCAACAACACCAAAATAACTTCAACATTACCAAACAGGGATTGCGCCTGAACAAGGCCTATGGCTACCTGTTCTCAGGAATACGGAAATAGTGATAATAATAATTTTAATTCTTTTGTTTAAAGGTATAAAGTAGAAAGGATTTCTATAAATACAGTAACAAGGATAGTGCCATACCGGAATAATGAAGGCACTAATCATTATCGTGCTAGCCGAAATAAAGTTTATAATACAAAAACCATTTCTGTTGTTTTTAATTTTGTTACCAACAGGACAATATTATTTTCAGATTGTACAAGCTGTAGCGATAAGAATTGAGACAGAACATTATCGAAGGTTCAGGAGCAGTTTGGATAACAGAGGACAGGGTCAAACCATGGGGGCTCTCTACTGGCAACTCAATGATGTTTGGTTGGCTCCTACTTGGTCAGGCATAGGTAAGTTGGGAGAAAAATTTGTAATTATTGAAGTTTTCCTCACAGGTTCTTCGATGCAGATAAAGGTTGAGGAAGAAAAAAAAAATGTTTTCTAACTTATAATGTTTTCAATATCTTCCAATTACATCTTCAATATCAGCACTATACATATATACAGTGCGTTTTGACGTACAACCATGAAACACAAACTACTTTGAAAGGTATAACCGATACTACTTTTTGAAATGAAAGACATTATGATTGCTCCATAGGGAGAGAGGGGGGCACATTATTTAACAATATCAAATGGCATGGGTGGTCAAGTAACACATCGTTGAAAAAAGAATTCAATTCTCTTTTCAACCATCAACATTTTTTTGTATTTCCAAATGCACTCGATATATCAAGTATTCATGCGGATCTGAATGATGCCCTTATCTCGATTAATTTGAACAGTTTGCTTTGGAGGAATGAGACAAAAGTATTACCGGTACTACTTTTTGAGAGAAAATACATTGCAATCACTCGACAGATGGCACTGGAGGCACATCAACTTGAAAATTTTGAAAGGCAAAGAGATCAAAATTGTGAAAATACGTATTAACGATAATAAAAAAAATATATGATTGGAAAGAGAATTGAATTCTCTTTCCAACAATGTATAATTTGACCATGCCATTTGAAATTTTAAAATTGATGTGCCCCCTCGCGTCCTTTATCGGGCATTTGTAATATCTTTTATTCCAGAAAGTATTATCAGTGATAACATTCATAATGGTTTTTGTTCCAGGTCTTTACTTCGAACCGTTCAAAATTTATCAGGGGGTGGGGGGGGGGCAAAAAAGCCACACTTTATAATACATTGATTAATTTTTGCTTTCTCATTTCAGAACATACCGGTAAATGGAAAATGTTACAGTATTATACACAAGACTTCTTTGCTCCAATTATAATAACTGGACACCTGAATATAGAAAGGACATTGGAAATATACATTGTATCAGATTTACTTTCTCCGGTTTTGAATGTAACAGCTTCGATACAAGTGTACAAGTGGGATTCTTTGACAGCGGTCAGCTCTGAAACTGTAACAGTTGATTTGGTAATTTTTTTTTATATGTATAAGTATAGTAGGACAAAATTGAAAATTTTCCAAAATAAGCTCGTGCCCATGGCAAAAAATAATTTTAAAAATGCTATTGAGGAATTTGGGTAGTTTTCCAAGAGTGTGGAAATCAAAACCACCAAATAAAATCCTGAAAGTACGGATTTGTATAAAATTCAACCTCCAAATTATCTATAACATTGTTTGAATATTATTTGCTAAATATGGTGAATTCTAAGAGAGGTAATAATAATCTTTAATCTTTATTCACAAAAAAGATTCGTAATTCAGAATGGTAACGTGAACACGACAGGAGAAGCCGATAAGTGCTAGAGCACTTCGTTTATAAACGAAAACTATCTAAAAAAAGTTCAGTAGAAAATTAAAGTTCCTTTGATGAGATAGGGTAGTTTTTATAGTGTGGAAATTAATACAACTATAATCAAGGTTATTATTATAAAATGTACTATATAACGGGCAAAAGTTTTAAAGGACACATTAATGAAAATGTTCTCACAGGATGAAAAGAAAAACTATCATACAGAAGTTTTATTTCACGAGAATTAATAATGGAATAGTATTGAAATCTTTCCTTGAAGTTTTGAAAATTATATCCAAGAGTAATACATATATTATGCCATCTATTTTTGTGAACTCTCCATTATAGCAATCATCAATAGCTGTCATCAGAATCAGAACATAATGAGTTTTGCTCATAATCCTTATCATCATCCTCCTCGTCGCTCTTTATTTTTTTTATGACCATAACTCAAGTTTTTCTCGGTCAGCATAATTATGCTAACAACACTCGTTCCTGGAACCAAGAAAAATAATAACTATTAAAATTATTCTACTATGAAAATCATGACTATTACATTAATATTAAAGCATAGTTTATTTGCGAATATCACAAAAATCGTTAAAAACTAAAGTCTTCTTATGCTATGATAACTACTGATTCTAATAATTCAAACAAAAGGCTCAATAGGACTCTAAACAAAACTATTTGTACGAACACGCTATTTTCAATACGATTTTTAAATGATGAAATATTCTTCTTTCCTCTCTTTCAAACTGGGAAAATGCTGTGGTCATTTTTACTGATGCATCCAAAACTTTGCATGGAACAGGTTTTGCCTTTTTCATACCATCTCAAAATGTAGAGAAATGGTATAAATTAGATAACAATTTCTCAATATTCTCAGCAGAGGCTGTAGCTATATTCGAAGCACTTTCATTCGTTAAAAACTCTGATCCCGAAAAGATTGTCATCGTCTCTGATTCCTCATCTGTTTTGAAAGCTCTAGAAACTGTTGAACTATCAATTTTTAAGTACAATCCGTACATATTACAAATAAAGAAACTGGTGGCAAACTTAAATCTCAGCGGAACACAAATTCATTTCTTATGGATAAAGGCACATTTAGGTCTGGAGGACAATGAACATGTGGATAAGCTGGCAAGAGCTGGTGTTGAAAGAGGAGAAAACATTGGTCACCAAGTATGTGCAACTGATTTTTTTGCTAACTTGAGAATGACACAGCGATCAACATGGTCTTTTAGCTGGAGTGAATACTGTAATACCAATCCCACCCGATACACACTACTACAACCATGTGTACCCAAACATCATTGGTTTTCGAATCTCAATATACCCCGCAGATTCATCACAACTCTTATAAGACTCAAGTTTGGTCATGCCTGTTACCCACAACATCTTTATCGGATAAATATAATTTCCAGTAAAAATTGTGAACATTGTGATCAAGAGGGAGACTTAGACCATATATTTTTTGCATGCTCCAAATATTCCGATGAGTCGAATGAACTATATGACAAACTTTGTAGTTTAAATATGCCGAATCCTTTCAATGTCATGTCGATCTTAGCCTCAAATAGCATTCAATTGTATAAATGTTTAATGGAATTCCTTTACAAGACAAATATTAAGCTGTAGTTGGTTTCCATGTGTAGACCTTTCCTTGTGTGACATGTACCTATTAATCCGTGGTCTAATTGTTGTGTGTCTCAGAAAAAGTCGTCCCGAAGGACCCCTGGACGTGAAGCGTGTGTACCTGTCTATTCCTGTTGTACGGTCTTCAATTTCAAGCTCTTATTTCTTGTTGTTTTGTAGGGACCTATTTAATTAGAAATACTTCTATCATCTATACCATCAATACCACATACTCTACTTGTGTCTGGCCGAATGACGAAATGTCAAAGCCAAAAATAAAAAAAAAAAACCTTTTTAATTTACAATTTTACTATTATTTATAAAATACAAATTCAAAAAATTAATTCATAACAAAAAAATTTCAATGATTGCAATTTCCAACAAAATGTACCTTAGTTTTTGAATTAATTATATTGGGACTCTCGCCCAACTGTGTCGTTGAGAAAATGAACACAACAGTTCATATCATTTGCACTGCAATAAAATTGTTAATGATTAATAGGTGAACTATTTTGATGCACTAATTATCTATTGCATGCGCCACAAGTTTTTTTGTTTCAAATCATTCCCAAATTTTCTGAACAATCTTTATGGGGTTTGAAATCTATATGGAGCGAGGATAAATATTTTTAAGATGTTTTAGTGGAATGTAACACCCCAGCCTGTATAAAATGCCAATAATGGGAGTTTTTTTCTAAGATCAAGAACATGCGTAGACCAAGGTAGAGTTGGATCAATCGTTAATTTTTTTCAATAATAATAATATTTATCTGTTCGGTGCAAATTTTGCAATCGATATTAAACCACTTATACAGGGGGTCCGGTAAACCTTGTACAATATTGAAACTGGTGATAGGCCAGGTAATAACTGTTCAGAATATCGGAATTTCACCTCAATAAAAATATCACCGTTTTCGAGATAATGGGCATTTTAAGAATTTCTGGAAAATCGCTACCTAACCTGGGATTTTTGAGTGCCATGTATACAAATTGGGACGAATCCAAATATCTTTGCTGCTGAAGATTACTGATGAGTGATGCTTCTAGACGTACAAAACAGTTTTTCAGAAAGTGAAAACATTTTTCAAGAAATGAGGGTAAAATTACAAATTTGAGTTTCATCAATATTTTTTAAAAAAGTTTGACATTATTATCTGAAAGAAACATAACCAATTGGAAGTGGACGTTCATTTCAAAAGAATGCTCATTTTGTCCTGAATCTACCATGGTATAAAACAAACTATAATTATTTTTGGAAGAAGTGGTTTCCATTGAATTAGGCGTGGTTTTAATCTAGGTTTCTATCAACTTTTATTCAAGAAAATAAAGGAAACTACCCAACACCAAAACTACGTCACAATCACAATCAACGCGCGTTTCGACAACAAAGTTAGCATCTTAAGGAGCTAAAAGTAAGCTTTTAAGATTTTAAGATTGTGACGTAGTTTTGGTGTTTGGGTATTTTATTTTTTTCTTGAATTGTATTTACACCAAAGGTTTCAAAATATTCATTTATTTGATCAACTTTTATTCTTACGCCCAAAAATAATTTGATTTAGATTTTATCAAGATATAATGTGGAAATAATTATTGATAATAAAGAATAGACTACTTGGTAGCATTAAATAGTATGTCAATGAAATTAACTTTTCATGTAATTAGGCCTAATAAAATTATCGAAATTTAATGTCGATTATCTGACATGGCACCGATTAATACGAATTCTTGTGATAAATGTCGCAATTGTCCAACATCCAGATTCCAACGAAGTTTCAGAGACCGACAGATATAGAGGGTGTAACCAAATAAGTGCAATCTTTTTTAAGAAAATTAAAAACTTTTGTTTGAACAACTTGTGACTTCTATCGTAGTTTTTTAAAATTATTCCGCTTGTTTCATTCAGTGATATTTATTTCTCTGTCATGCCGTACATACGTTATACTCCCCGAGAATATGCGCATATGCACAACATTTATGGTGAATGTGGAGGTAGTGCTACTGCTGCAGCAGCGCTTTATGCAGAACTATATCCGATTGCACAATGCCGCTCGTAGAATCGCTGATTTGGGGGCTATAACTTAAAACGCATTTGAAAAGGTTCTTCTTGTAAATATGTCGTCTCTGCGCACGAGTGGATGGAAAATAACATTTTTGTAATATTATTCAGTGCGATGTTGAATAATCGTTATTGTGGTTTATAGTGTATGTTTATTAAAAAATAAACGTTGAATTAGTATTTACTTCATTACATCTCATTGAATGCTTCTAAGCAGTTGATTCGTTATTACTCATAATTATTTAATCATTTCATCTTGAAAGGATAAAAATAAAAGACATTACTGACGTAGTCTAATGGAGTTGATTTTAGCTCAGAATAACATCACACTCTAATATTATCGAAATTCTACTCCTTCCAAAAATAATGATCGTATGTTTTATACCATAGTAAAGCCTGGACAAAATGTGCATTCTTTTGTAAAGAATATCCAGTTCCACTTGATTATGTTTTCTCTCACTTTTTTCAAACAATATAATGTCATACTGTTGTTAAAAAAATTGGTGTAACTCAAATCTGTCATTTTACCCTAATTTCTTGAAAAATTGTATTGTTTTCTGAAAAACTGTTTCGTACGTCTGAAAGCATCACTCATCAGTAATCTTCAGCAGCAAAGATATTTAAATTCGTCCTAATTTATATACATGCCATTAAAAAATCCAAGGTGAGGTAGGATTTTCCAGAAATTAAAAAATGCTCAATATCTCGAAAACAGTGAGATTTTTACTAAGGTAAAATTCCGATATTCTGAACAGTCATGATCTGGTCTATCACCAGTTTCAATATTGTACAAGGTTTACCGGACACCCTGTGTATAGCTCAGAACTGGATGACACTGCAATATCTTTGAATAATTGAATAAATGATAACATATAATAATATAATGAAATGATGTTTTCTGTTTGCTACAAATTCAGCGATCGATTTCAAACCAATTGCAAACACAGCTCAGTACTAGATGACATAATAATTATAATAATAATATTTGTCTGTGAGGTACAAATTTTGCAACTGAATGACAATGCAATAGTATTACATGACATTATTATAATCTATAATAATAATAACTTTCCAGTCATGTAACTTTTAACAAGACTAAAAAGTAGAAAATAATTATTAAGTATTTTTTTCGATACGGTCTAAAACGAATAAAATATTTTTTTTACTTTCATGCAAAAAACAAAACTTTATTGAACTGTTTATTTAGTGGAAAAACTGGTTCTTTATTGCACTCATCTGTCATTCTGCTACAGCGCTTGTCAAATCGACGCCATATTTAGCCCATTTTCTATGAGATTGTATTACGTTTTAAACAGTTGCAAATTTTATATTATTGTCAATCATATTTATGACATACTGGGATTACAACATTTTGCTAGAAAATGCAATTTAATAAAAATAACTATTATTACTTCAGTTTGATATATTCAAATCTTCATTATTCACTTTCAATTTGAGGCACTGCAACAAAATCAATTTTGAAACCATTGAAAACCTTACAAAAAATCTGCACGTTCATTCACCTAAAAAGAAAATAAGAAAAAAACATTCCAATCTTCTATTAGTCATAGTCATCTATCCAGACAATCTGATAAAGTAAAAACTGAGCAAATCAAAACTCAATTTTGCTATTTGCCAAATATTTATTATATTATCGCGGTATTATATCATATCTAATATTGTTGTTATTTTTTATTTCAAATATATATTCATATTGGTTGTCCCTATATAAACATTGTATGCTTCTTGGGATTGAATTGATAAATAAAATATTATTATCATGTTGATTTTATTGAAAATGCGAACAGGATGTTCATAAAGTCAGTTGTGGAATCATCTGCGACTGAAAGTTGGAAGTAGTTGTTTTCTATTGGATATTACAAAAAAATAACTTCAGTTTTATCGTAGGTTTTTTTCCATTTCCAGAGGAGTCATGTGTTGGTTCAATTCTCAATTGAGAATGTTTCTCTTCACAAAGTTATTATCATATTATGCAATTATATTGCATTGTCAAAGTAGTGAAAATGAATCCCAGTACAACATTGTGACGATTTGACTATTCACATGATCTGTTTTTTCGAAACAACTGACAAAATTTCTTTTTTATTTCAGGAGGCGGGACATTCCCATCTGATAAAATCGATTGCAACTGATGATTATTTAACCGAAAAGAAATGTGGGGCGTTAAATGATGCGAAAAATAACTGTTTCTTTTATTTGTCAGTCGAAAAGGACGGGCTGAAAATCACCCCTGATAATTTTGTTTTACCCTCCAAGATCAGAGATTCTAATGTTCAACAACCCGAAATAAAGGTAAGTTTCGAAGTTTTTTTGGTTATCTTGTTTTATCGGAAACTGAAAATGTGAAAATTTGTGAAACATATATTTTTCAGATTTCTTCTGTGACCAAAATAAGCGACGAGCAAATCTACAGCGTAGAAGTCACAACCAATCAAATCGCTTTATTCGTTTGGTTGGAGTCACCAGTAATACAAGGAACATTCTCAGAAAATGGATTTTTGATGGTCAACAAAACGAAGACCATTTATTTCTATAGTGATGTGGAATCGACAACATTAGAGAAGTTGTCTGGGAGTTTGACACTGACACATTTACTAGATGAACAATATTCTTAAGTGATTCTAAGATGATAATCAAATAAACAACATAAATATATTTGGTTTTTCAATGCTTTAATTAGCCTTTACAGGGCAAATTGATACAAAGCGAAAAGAATGCATTTTTATTTTAAATTGCATTGAAGGACTCGATTTAAGTTGTTAAGTAATAATAAAACAATATGACATCGCTTCGAAGTATTTATTTTTCTTGGTGGTCGATATTTCGACCAGTGTCCAATTAATACCCAAGCATACTGCATTTGGACAACACAAAAAATCAAAATTGTAGAAACATTTCAATAGTAAGTATTTTTAATTAAAATGGAAAACAAGAAACAAACACTTGAAACATTTTAAACTACTTCTATAGCCATCGTCTGTTCTCAAAGTCTCACGCGGTAATATCACCACAAATTTATGTCAAAAACAAATGAGAATAACATCCTAGCGGCAATAGAAGTTGTTTTGGTAATTATTCCGGTATGAAAATACTATCCAGAATAACTAAACAATAAGTTGAATAAAACACCACAAGCACAATCGTAACCTCTAGACCGCGTGTGACTAAATGAACACTGGTCGAAATATTAGCCGCAAACCTTTGCCATCTGCGCAGGAGCTACAATTTGGTCAACATAAAGACCGCCGCCTATAAATGGATGTCATATAGTGTGTTCTGGCTAAAAACAAAACCGGCACCTGTTCGGTGACTATCATTTTTCTCCGCGGTCAAAATATCGACCAGTAACCTAAAGGGTTAAAACAATGGAATTAGTAAAGAAACAATGATACAAAGGTAAATACCCGACATTGTAGATTGTAGGTATGGCTACGTTTTCACTAAATTCTTAGAATAAAGACTTATAAACTAGTTTACAAATTCAATACATACATACATAGTTTATTAGTCTTTCGAATAAAATTAAGGCTGAGTCAAGTCTCCGGTCTGACCAATATGATTAGACCAGCGCGGTCATTTGGTTGACTTGACGACCTAATTAGAACTGTTTGTATGTGACCAATATTTTCAATCATCTGATCGGTCCGACTCATCGTCATACTTCATACTGAACGCGCGTGCCTTGTCCGACCGGTGACTTGACACAGCCTAAGTAACATGTTTTTAGACAAGTTTTGAGAACTAAAAAATAATTTCTTCAGATGTGTAATGTTTATGAAAAGTTTATACTATATCGAATATTAATTAAATAATAGTTGAAAATTTTAGTATTATCTAGACACATGGAGGAAAAAAATTGATTATTATATCAGTGTTAAGAAACAAACAAGCTATTACACAACTTCCGATTTAAAATTTTTCCGTTATTTGTTTAAACATTTTTTGAAGCAAACAAATTAATTACATTATACTGAATATTTTTTCTAGCCATTTCATTATAGACATGAAATATAATAACTTATATGCATAAACAATGTATCAAGAAAAAGTTTTTATCTTGAAAGTAATGGATTTGGATTCTCTACAGGGTGCCAATTTTTTTAAATATAAATTTTCAATTAAATAAAACATTTTGTTGTAAACAATTGTCCAATATGTTTATACTTTTTTAGATTTTGAAATACATAACAAAAAACAATTAACCATATGCTATAAAATATTTTTTTTGTTTATTTGGTTCTTACAAATGAAAAGTACTGTGAAAAATCGAAAAAAAAAATTTAGGGCAAAGTTGCGCGTTTTCATGCAGAACAATTATTTAAATAAAAATTTGATACGTCACTTTTAGTCTTTGAATAATTGGAAAAAAACGGAAATTTGTAACCAAAATAACTAGACGTTTTTAACTAGGACTTTCTTGAGGTACTTTTTTCAAGGAATATATCTGTCATCGTATTTCTCAAGGTGTTCTTGATTCCAGAGTTAAGGCGGAATTACTGGATTCATAATGCATAATTTATTGCATATGCGTAATTTTCATGCATACCTGATCCATGCATGAAAGTTCAATACAGGGAGTCGGTTGAAATGATTTACCCGTTTCACAATTATTTATGAAGAAATCCCTCTGTGTTGAACTTTTATGGAGTATGCAATAAAATTACGCATTATGAATCTGGTAAATCCGCTTTAAAATTACGCATATGCAATAAATTATGCATTATGAATCCGGTAAATCCGCCTTTACATCACACAACTTTAGTATTTCTTATGCGCGCCATTTTAGATTTTTGCATTTTTAAAGTGTTTTTTTTTTCCTATGATACCATACACGATATGATCGAATCTTACACGCTGATCAAAATTAGGAAAAAATCGTTTTTGCGAACAAACTAAAAAGTTTGAAAGTCAATCTTTTATACATCATTTCTGTGGTCTAACCACAGCACACTTGATATGAGGTATGACTGTGACCACAGTGTAAGAATATAGTGCCACAGTCCACAGTGTGTTTAAACTGAGATAATGCCACAGTTTAATTCTTTAAGCTTTGGACACAAACCACAGACCTCATATGAGGTCTGTGACACAAACAGTATAAACTGTGATAGTGGTAAAGAACTATCCTATTAATTGATTAAAAAATTATTCTTTACTAATATTCCTGAATCCTTTGATCGATGTTGATAAGATCAGAAGGGTAACGCCTGACAAGTCGTAACAGAAAAGGTACAGGCTTCCAGTATTGTACCAGATTTATCCCAATCATCATATCTCATCTGAACAATCAGAAGGATCAGTTTAAATCTAATTTTTCATACTATTTCTTAGAAAACTATAGGAACAGAATATTCATACGGAAGTAGTGCCATCTGTCCATCAATAGATACACTATGGTTTTTCTGCAAAATGCTACCGACTGAGTCGATGGTAATGGTGGATTTATGCAGCAGTCATAAGTTTTAAGCACATACCTCTTTTATGGTGGATTTATGCAGCAGTCATAAGTTTTAAGTCACAAGGAAGAATATTCGTCAATGATTGGTTGGTCCGTAAATTCCAACCAATCACCGACGAATATTCTTTATGACTTAAAACTTATGACTGCTGCATAAATCCACCATTAATGGTGGATCCGCAGCAGTCATAAGTTTTAAGTCATAAGAAAGAATATTAGTCAGTGATTGGTTGGAATTTACGGACCAACCAATCATTGACGAATATTCTTCCTTATGACTTAAAACTTATGACTTATGACTACTGCATAAATCCACCATAAGAGGTCTGTGGTTTTAAGTCATAAGGAAGAATATTCGTCAATGATTGGTTGGTCCGTATATTCCAACTGACGAAAATTCTTATGACTTATGACTGCTGCACAAATCCACCATAATTCGACCGCTACTGTCGATAAGAAAATGGCGACCATATGCACACTGAGGCCAAAGCACAGACCTCACACTACTAACACTACTAACAGCATTTAGTATCGCATATACTATAGGCCATTTCGTCGGTTTCTTGTGTAGGGTAAACTACACTACACTTTGAATCAGGAGTTGTTCAGTGCAGTTTAGCACACGAATATGTAATCCAATAGACACCTACCTGGAACCATAGATATATATTATATGCTAAAAACAGTGAACTCTATACTATGTACAGTTATTATAGAGTTCAATGTCTGAATACCAACGAAAGGCGAGTTTAATTTACACCGAGTGTACAAAAATACTACACTTTCCGTGCTAACGAAAGGACCCACAGTAAGGAGATTACGAAAATGTATCCTCTAGAAGTCTAGAATCTAGAACACTCTAGAATCTTGATAGAACGACCTCAAGATTCGAGTCGCTTGACAATAACAAGGGTCGACCGGGTCGAGGTCACTGTAAAATTGTTGTATTCTTTTTGTTGTGATTCTGCTGTATATTTCACTTACAGTTATCAGTGTGATTAGTGATTGACGCTTGGCGTAATATTTGAATGTGAACACAGGTCACAGAGTTCTGTATCCGTGCATTTGTGGTGTGTGATTTTTGTGTGAATGTTTTGACTGTTTTCAGACTTTTGAGTGTTTTGCCAGTTTTGTTACAGTTGGTTGTGAATAGAGATAATATTTGGATTTAAATTTTGATAATACCTAGTGTAAACAATTACTATTATTCAGTCGTCATTGAAAATTACAAAACTGGCTTCCTTCGGCGAGAATTACTGTGTAATGGATGTAGATCCATCGCCCAGTAGCTCTACAGGTATTAATTTTTAGGTTAAGCCGTGAAAATTAAGTTAAATTATTTATTATAAGGTGGCTGAATCAAATATAAAATAATAAATTGAATCATATTATTTTCAAGGTTTGTCTACATCGCTAGTACTACAAACCCTACCCAAAATTGACGAGAATGACGTTTTAAATTCAAAACCACCCAAAGAACGAATTTTGGAAATGCTGGACCTATTGGAAATCCATGTAGAAAAGTTGAGAAAAGGCGCGAGTCAACTTGAAGAAGATAGAGATGCTTTGCTATCCACTTTAGATTCTGTAATGCATGCTGATTCAATGTACAATCTCGAGGAAAGTAAGTTCACACCTATACTGATTTCACGAGAGGGGAAGGTAATACAAGGTATCTTCGTATTTATTTTGTTGCAGATGACCGGGACGATGTGACCAGGTATGCCGATCGGATTGTGAGTAGATGTATGACTGTCGAAGTGAAAGTACTTACCCAACGTGATAAAATGCAAGAAGAAGCCTTGTTTCAAGTAAATCATTTGATTGATGGACTTGTGATAGGTCTGAAGGTAGATCCTGAGTCTGCTAAGGCCAGATGTGTAACTTACATGAATGCCTGTTCCACAAATTTAGTACAAGGGGTTACTGACAAAAAATTTGAATCTGCTCTGCTTGGATGTACTCTTGATGATCAAAAGAAAGTCAAGAGGAGGCTTCATGGTCTTTTGACCTATTTTGAGAAAATGAAAGTTATTTCCCTTCAGTGAGTTCATTATTAAAAATATTGTATAGCCTAAAATTCCTATGGTTACTTATATGTATTTACTATGAGAAGACTGGCCAGCATTTTTTTTGTCAACTTGCCAATTACTTTTTGTAAAGAAATACGTTGAAAAATCAAAACTATGCTGAGAGTTTCTACATTAAATTTGAAATGCATCTGAATTCTACAATTTTGATTGTTGCATTTATATTTTCCTTAGTCTGTGAATATGGTTGAATAAATGGAGATTTGGAATCTTTGGTCTAAATATAATTCAAGAAATATACACCTGTAGACTACCCAAACATATATAAATGAATAAATAAATTAATGAATATGTTGAGAGGAAGCAGATAAGGTACTTTATTTTAATATAAAACAAAAAATTACATAGAAAGAACAAACAAAAAATCAGTGCTTCGGAGGACTTACTGGGTTATTTTTATGGTAAAATCATGTGAAATTTCAATAACCAGTTTATTTGAATATTCGCACTTGGAAATGATAATTTTTTCTCTGATCTTTAGTTGACATAATTTTTTTCATGAGTTGGCTCATACCAAGTTATGTGCCTGTTGAAAATTTCCTTGAAATTTTGGATGTACATTCTGTAAGTATATGAAAGTATTGAATTCAGTGGGGTAATAAAAGTATTGAAAAATTGCCATGCCATGTTTCATTCCTGTTAATATAGAAACTCTCTTACTGTTTCGTATAATTTAGCAAAGGATATTCGTAAATTTTTTGAGTTTCAAATGATTGTATTTTTAACTTTTGATTCAACAATTATTGATAACTGATCAGTTTCCTTTGTTATTGTATGGCTAAAACTCCACATATGCCTTGAAATGTAAAATTTACAGCTTCATAATTATAATCTTTTGGTTCCATTGCAAATTCTGATGTTTTTTTATGTACACTTTTACCAAACTTTTCTGTATGACCACAGCAGCTGAAAATTTTTATGAATTTTATTTCAATGTATACTGTGCTAGAAGTTTTGATAAATATCACAACCAATTGCCATCCAGAGTTGAGTTCACTCTTCAGCTAATAGTTATTCATGCCCAGTTTCATAAATTCTTTCAGTAAAGTATTTTTGGGAATTGGCTGGCCTTTAGAATAATTCAAAGACACGAAAAATTCCATGTATAGCTTACTTATCGATAAGGTATTATAAAATAAATATGTTGAATAAAAAATGAGTACTTATAACAGTGTTTCATTTCCCTTGTATTGCTCTGTAACTATACATGGCAAATGCAAGTGTTTCATTTAGTTAAAGTATATATAATAATAATAAAGTTTATTCACCAAGAGAAAAATTACAAGAGTGTGTATACATTATTGAAGTAAATAAACGAGTGGTACCACTGAGCTATATTCATTATCTTGCCATCCGTGTACTGTGGGTTTTAACTGCTACTGAAATAGCACTTACACTACCTATTTTATTTATAAAGTTCATATGGTGGTGGTGCTCTTTCATCCGAGATGAACAATGTGAAAAATTATGTAATTAAAGAAGTGACAAATTGTACCTGTGCAGTTCCTCCAACTGCAGCTCAAGTGCCTGATTGGTGGTTGGCCCCACTGAAATGAAATTATAATACTCTTCATATCGTAATCATTTTGTACCGATATTCTGTTTAAGCACAGAATATATACCCACAATTCTGTGGTTTAAGTATGGTTAGTCAGGTTGAGTTGGCTAATAATTTTCGCATTTGCAACTGTTTGCACGAGCTGTCATGTCATTTAAACTTAACTTCCCGCCATTGCCGCGACGAACACAGCCGCTTTCCTGGGTAACAATATACATAAAATGCACGGCATAAGCGCTCTGACCAATGCTGTTATTAACAATTTTCGATAAATCGCTAAGAATTTTAAATGGTTATTCTCTCTACGCAAGATTAGTTAGGTTATGTTGGCTAGTAATTCCACAGAACTCATACTTATATCTTATGACATAAGTATGAGTTCTGTGAGTAATTCTAGCATTTTCAACTCAGGCTGAGTCGTCTCCGGTCTGACCAATATGATTAGACCAGCGCGGTCATTTGGTTGACTTGACGACCTAATTAGAACTGTTTGTATGTGACCAATATTTTCAATAATCTGATCGGTCCGACTCATCGTCATACTTCATACTGAACGCGCGTGCCTTGTCCGACCGGTGACTTGACACAGCCTAGTTTGCCTTCCTCGTCGGTCATTTAAACTTACCGCCATTACAGTGACCAATCACAGAGCGAGCCGTGCCTTGCATTTCATACTATAGAATAAAATGCACGGCATAAGCGCACCGACTAATGCTATGTTACTAACAATTTTTGATGAATAGTCGTTAAATCGCTAATAATTTTGATTAGTTATTCTGTCTACGTAAGGTTAGTCCGGTTAGGTTGGCTAGTAATTCAGGCACTTTCAACTCAGTTTGCCTTATTCTTGTGGGTCATTTGAACTTACCGCCATTACAGTGACAAACCACAGGGCGTGCCGTGCCGTGCATTCTAGCTGCATTTTATTGTCGTCTGTGGGTAACTCCGGGGAGCTCCTGAAGTGATCTCACAGACCACAAAAGAACGTGTTTCTATTAAATAACCATGCATTTCTGTCAATTGAACTGATCCTGAAGTGATCACAGGGGTAGTTCAGGGGTAACCACTGAAATGAAATTAAAATATATTATAATTTCATTTCAGTGGGGGTAACAAGCTCCTAATTGGAAAGCGCCTCTGGATAGAGGTTTCAAATTATCGGTACCCTAAGTTTCGATATATTGATACCGATTCTGAAAAAACCTCGATCTTTCGATAGTTTTATGGAGTATCAATACTTATTTCGTGAATTACCACAGAACGCTCAAAATCTCAGAACAAAGGATTTCTGTCGTTCTATGGTTCAGTATCCTCTCACTGAAGATCTGATTTTAATTTGACAAGTGACAATCAGACATCCGGCTAAACTGGAGACTAAAGCTGTTTTTTGTCGTATCACTTTTTTTAAATTATTTGGTCCGTATTAAAAACTTTTCATATTAGCGTTGAAACAGTGACGTCATAGACAGAATGTTTTCAAACGAAATGCACCATTTTGACGCCATGGTCAATTTTATGACGTAAAATTGAAAAAGTTTTCAAACATTATTGAATACGGTTCAACGACAAAAAACAGCATAAACATCATTTAACAGGAGAGTCTAAACCCCATAAGACAATGGGGACACTAATAGCTCCGGGTAGCTCATGAAGTGATCTCAGAGACCATTAAAAATCCTCTTTCCAATTGAAATAAAATGTATTTAGTTAAGGATCAGTTCAGGGATAACTAACTCTCAATTGGAAAGTGACTCTTGTGTCACACACAACTGTCATTTTTGATCACATAACGACAAAACAAAAGTGACAGTTTTTTGACGTTTTTCATCGGATATTTTTGGATCCATATTCCCAGGGTTCCTAGAACCCTTCATATTCCATAATTATTACTTTCCTTTTTAATCCACCCGGAATCCGGAATCATTCTGTTCCATGATTTTGATTCATGACACACATGGTATCGATATATCGATTCTTGATATTGTTTACAAAAGTATCAATACCTTGATGTTATGCAACCTCTATCGCTGGCACCTGAGTTGCAGGATTGGGGTTGAGATGGCTTAACGTATAAAAAGTCAATTCATATCAGATATAATAAGGGATGAGCTTCAGGCGAGCAAAGGCTGAGCACTCCATATCAAATAACACTATCTTCGTTCACATTTGCGAATACTTTCGAAGTCGATTTCGCAAGCTGGATAGAAATATTCGATATTTAGGAAATAGTGTGACAAATATTACAAATACTTTCCGTCGCAAGTGTGGAACCGGCCTTATAATCGAGTTGATCATTGGATAATTTGGGATTTCGGTACTGGCAACCCTGGATTTTCCCTAGATGTTTTGTTTTTCAGGTTATGAGCTATGAATGTTATGATTGTTATGACTTTTATGAGGTCAAACTGGTCAAAGCATAGAAATATAATAAACACGGTTAAAGCTATTTTATTTTTGTGGTGAATAATGTTTTGATCGAACGAATTTTGTCGGAAGCTATAATATATTCTTATCTTGGATCTGAGTTTGAACTTTCAACTATACAAAATTATTGAACAGTTGCGATGATATAGCATTAATGGGGGAATCTACATTGACTGTGAATCTTGTTTTGGATGCCAAACCCATCACAGTTCCTTACAACTCTTTTACAACTTGTGAGGATGTTTGCATTCAAATTTGTAAGCAGCTCAATATTGGTACTTTAACACGCCACCTTTTCGCTCTGCGAATTACTGGCAAAAATGTTTTCCTCACACCAGCTGCTAAATTTAAAGAAAAGCCTACATCGCTGGATTTTAGAATACGATTCAAAGTACCTAATATTGAAAGGGTGAAGAAACTGGATTTGAATACTTACAATTACTACTATCATCAAGCCCGGAACGATGTACTGGAAAACAAGATCCCAGACCTTGTTTATGAAAAGTATAGAAGGGAACTATTTGGTTTAGGTATCACTGATATGTATAGAGTCATGCTAGAGAAGGATATTCCCAGAGAAAGTGTAAAAAATGACTATAAAAAGTACATTCCTAAAGAGGTTTTGAAACACCATCCCTTTTTTGTCAAAAAGCCTATTCATGACACATTGGGCAAGCTTGAGGAATCTGTCAAAGATGCTTCGTAAGTATTCTCACCCACCTTTGTTTGACAAATTTAAGCTTTGAATTTCAGATTTGTCAAAGCTGAATATATCAGGCAGCTGGATATCATAGCCCCTGAATACTTATCAGAAACATTCAAAGCTGTTATAGATCAGGATGGTTCCATTTGTAGTGTCATTGTAAATGTGACTCCCTATCATATTACTGAACCAGGAGTGAGGTATTGTCTGGAATCCAAAAAAGATGTTAGTACAAATATTAAATCCTTCAACTCGTATAACTTAGAACTTTCAGAATTACATGTGTGATTGATAACGTGTGAATTACTTTACAGCAGTGGTTCTTGATATGTTCTATAGAAGACATTGGGTTCATATCAATTAGAAATGATGGAACAATAGAAATAAGTCGTAAAAATGGAATCCCTTTCTATCTAAAGTTCAATGCAATCAAAGTTATGCTTTCTTTCATCAGCCTTCTAGATGGATATTATAGACTGACTTGTAAATGGACTTTTAATATTTGTAGAGAAGTTTATACTCCGTCTCTACAAAAACTGTACAATATGAAGTGTCATGGACCAGTAGGGTATGTTGTTTGAAGAGCTCTTTAAACTGCAATGCTTCATGAATACTTTTCTCCGAATTTTAGGGGAGAATTCTCATATGCTAAACTTGAATCCAGAAGAGCCAATCGACCTGGATGTTTCATAATAAGAGAAAGTGAATCACGATATGATGATTACTACATTGATGTTTGTATGAAAGAAGGGTAAGTAAAATAATGTTCATTTTATGTAAACATCATGTGGCCTCTCTCATTTGAGGCCATGTTGTATTTTCATCAGTAACTTTATAAACGAAACCACCTCTTTCAGTTTCAAACCAAAAACATTTAAATTAGAAAAGATAACGGGCGATGAATTCATTTTTAATGATGATGTCACTAGGTTTAAGAGTATAAAACAGCTTATGATGGCTTATCATGATCCAAACGGGCCCATTTATCTTCAGGAATGCTTGCCTCCTTCGGAATATGGTAAGGAAATAGACAATGAGTTTTAGTTAAATAGAGAAATAGTGTTCTTATTTTATATCTCAAAATTCTAATTTCGAGATACTAATTCAGGATTCCGACTTGCATAAGTCTTCCGACTTGGTATCTCAAATTTTGATATGCCAAGTAGGAATTCCTAATTAGTCTTCTAAGATACTAAGTCAGATCTGACTTAACATCTCGGAATTCTGACTGAACATTTCGGAGTAAGCTCATTCTAAGATACTAAGTCGGAATTCTGACTCTCGTCAGATCTGGCTTAACATCGCGGAATAAACTAATTCTGAGATAAGTTAGAATTCTGACTTAGTATCTCGAAACTCTGAGATACCTAGTCGGAATTCTGTCTTAACACCTCGGAATTAAATAATTCTGAGATCCTAAGTCAGAATTCTGACTTAGCATGTCGGAATTCTTACATCTTGAGTCGGAATTTTGACTTATATCTCGGAATTAGATAATTCTGGGATAATAAGTCAGAATTCTGACTTAGTATCTTGGAATTAGCTAAGTCTGAGAGACCATTTCGGAATTCTGACTAAACATCTCGGAATTCTGACATCTTGAGTCGGAATTCTGACTTAATATCTCGTAATTAGCTAGTTCTGAGATAATAAGTCAGAATTCTGACTGAGTATCTTGGAATTAGCTAATTCTGAGTGACCAATTCGGAATTACTAATTCTGAGATCCTAAGTCCGAAATTTTGACTTAATATGTCGGAATCAGCTATCTCTGACCATCTCAGAATTAGCTAATTCTGAGACGCTGAGTAGAACCTACTACGATCTTTTGGATGCTAAGCCAGGATTCTGACTTAATATCTCGTAATTAGCTAGTTCTGAGATACTAATTGAGAATTCTGACCAAACATCTCAGAATTCTGTCTAAACATTTCGGAGTTAGCTAATTCTGATATACTAACTCGGAATTCTGACTAAACATCTCGGAATAAGCTAATTCTGACTTCCTAAGTCGTAATTCTGACTTAACATCTCGGAATCAGCTAATTCTGAGATGAAAAGTCAGAAGTCTGACTTAGTATCTCGGATTTTTGATATAATAAGTCAGAATTCTGACTTAGTGTATCTGAATTAGCTAAATTCTGTTATACTGTCGGAATTCTGACTAAACATCTCGGAATTCTGTCTAAACATTTCGGAGTAAACTAATTTTAATATACTAACTCGGAATTCTGACTAAACATCTCGGAATAAGCTAATTCCGAGTTCTTGAGGCGGACTTCTGACTAACATCTCAGATTCATCTAATTCTGAGATGACAAGTCAGAAGTTTGACTTAGTATCTCGGATTTTTGAGATAATAAGTCAGAATTCTGACAGTATCTCTGAATTAGCTGATTCTGTTATACTGTCGGAATTCTGACTAAAAATCTCCTAATTCTGAGACGCTGAGTAAAACCTAATACGATCTTTTGAGATGCTAAGCCAGGATTCTGACTTAATATCTCCTAATTAGTTCTGAGATACTAAGTGAGAATTCTGACTAAACATCTCGGAATTATGTCAAAACATTTCGGAGTTAGCTAATTTTGATATACTAACTCGGAATTCTTACTAAACATCTCGGAATAAGCGAATTCTTAGTTCCTAAGTCGGAATATTGACTCAACATCCCGGAATCAGAATTCTGACTTAGAATTTTTG
Organism: Chrysolina oricalcia; assembly: GCA_944452925.2. Lineage (NCBI taxonomy): Eukaryota > Metazoa > Arthropoda > Insecta > Coleoptera > Chrysomelidae > Chrysolina > Chrysolina oricalcia. The sequence continues at coordinate 13,475,441 of OX101811.2, read as the reverse complement.
AATTAGCTAATTCTGTTATACTGTAGTAATTCTGACCAAACATCTCGGAATTATCTAATACTGAGACGATGAGTAGAACCTACTACGATCTTTTGAGATGCTAAGCCAGGATTCTGACTTAATATCTCGTAATTCTGAGATAATAAGTCAGAATTCTGACTTAGTATCTTGGAATTAGATAATTCTGAGAGACCATTTCGGAATTACTAATTCTGAGATCCTAAGTCGAAATTCTGACTTAATATCTCGGAATCAGCTATCTCTGATCATCTCGGAATTAGCTCATTTTGAGACGCTGAGTAGAACCTACTACGATCTTTTGAGATGCTAAGCCAGGATTCTGACTTAATATCTCGTAATTAGCTAGTTCTGATATATAAAGTGAGAATTCTGACTAAACATCTCAGAATTCTGTCTGAACATTTCGGAGTTAGCTAATTCTGATATACTAACTCGGAGTTCTAACTAAACATCTCGGAATAAGCTAATTCTGAGTTCCTAAGTCGGAATGACAGTATCACGGAATCAGCTAATTCTGAGATGATAAGTCAGAAGTCTGACTTAGTATCTCAGATTTTCGAGATAATAAGTCAGAATTCTGACTTAGTATCTCTGAATTAGCTAATTCTGTTATACTGTCGGAATTCTGACTAAACATCTCGGAATTAGCTAATTCTGATATGACAAATCATAGGATTGTCTGAACTGAACAGTGATCTGTGCAGATTTCAACAAGTTTTGGAATTTTAAATATTGTTTCAGACATTTCCCCACTACTTCTTTGCAGAAACGAAAATATGGTTGGGGATTCATTGACTGACAGCTCGGCCTTGAATGTGCTTATTCCAAAATCTCCACTGTGCATTGATTGTAAGAATTTACAGGTTTATAAAGGTAATATATTTCATTTTCTCTTCAATTTGTTACTTACCAATATTGTATGCTTAGTAATAGTTCCATCATTTATTTGGATATATATGGTGCTTCCAATTTTATAAAAAGTGGCGGTAGTAGTTGAAAATTAACTACAAAATCGGGTTTAGAATATTGAAGTGAAAAGTGAAATATTTTGACTCATTTTGACCCAAAAAATAACTAAGGGTGAGTCAGCAAAGCGAAAAATCACACCAAACATTAATTGAATTAACTTTTCGGGAACTGTTTTGTAATATTTTTATCCAAACATCTTGTGTTTATTGTTATTGACAATTCCCTCACCTGTCAGAAAATGATTATTTTGGAAATACTGTTTGCCCTTTTTTTATCCAAAAACGCCTTAGCGGAAGACCCCCCAGGCAACATAACTGATTTAAATATATGTAAAGTGAGTCATTTGGGTCTGGAATATACAGGTCACATAGCAAAAAGTGAAAGTAAAGTGAGGTGTCAGTCTTGGACGTCGGAAGTGCCCCATAAAATTAGAGAAGATCTTTTGGATGCCCAGTTTACGGATGCGTCGAAAAAAAATGCAAAAAATTACTGTAGGAATCCGACTAAAGATAATATGGGACCCTGGTGCTATACCATGAATTATGATTTGCAATTTGAAACTTGTGGCATACCATTATGTCAGTTTTCTCAGTGTAAAATCACAGGACCGGGCATGGAGTATGCAGGAGAACATAGAAAGGGGGTTTCAGGTGAGTAAATTCAGTATAAATAATGTTAGTGTTTAGGCTATATTTACATTTGGTTTTTTAAATTCAATTTTGGAGCAATCATAATTTGATATATTTTGTGCTGGTTATAAAAAGACTGGGATATATTTTGAATTCTAGTGGAATCGAGTATTATGAATGCTATTCCTCAGTCAAATCAGCTTGCCAGAAAACACCCAAAACTTATTTTATACAAATATTGATTTGATCATTTTTCAAATTCAAAGTAACTGCTATTAGTGGACCTCTAGTTGTTGGTGATACTATCATCTTACTCACTCCTAGTCTTCTTTCTCCTATTAGTCGTAACTTCAGATCATTTATTTCGGACTTCCATCATCTTATAATTTTGTTGTTAATGTGTTATGTTTGATTACACGTTTCCAGTTTTTCTACTTTCAACTTGCCTATTGCCTTTTCGGAGATTCCTTTGATGTATTTTTCCTGGAAGTAGGAATTATGGAGACAGATTTCTAATAGCTCCAATATATAAATAAATATATTCGTTTCTTTCCCAAATGTATGGGCTTCCCCAGTCGTCGTCAACAGTTAAATGTAATGGTTTGAGAACCAAGTCATCCAACAAGCTGAAATAAAACCTAAGCTATGGTTTATAAATAAATTATATATTTTTTAAAAAACCCTCATTTATCAGTACGAGTAGTTTCTGAGCAAAATCAAAATCAATTTACTTATTATCACAGAAATATACATGTGAACTTGACCAAAGACAAATGCATACTTATTGGACTCAAAAAGATATAGTAAAATTTAAATATTAAATACAGGGTGTCAATTTGAAAACTTCCCACCCTTAATATCTTCCTTCCAGTAAACAATATGAGTAATCGAAAAAACAGGTCAATTTTATTGTCAAGGGGGACACTTTCACGGACTATTTGTAGCCGTCGTGGTTCAACCCCCTAGGAGGGGTAGATGTTACCCTTAGAATTTTAAATGGGAAGGGGGGTCAAGTGGCACACCATTTTGATGGGCGTTCAATTCTTGTTCCAATGGTACCCTGACTTATTATTTTATGATGAGCATTTTCCGAAAAATTGCGTTCTAAACTAACAGAAGTAATTATTAGAACGCCTATACTGAGATGCATTATTGTATTTACTCCCTTTAATAAAAATGGTTAGAAGAGTAGGTGGCACCGCTCCAACCCTTGAATGACAGGAATAAATTTATTACGCATGGGATTTTTTATGTGGTGGTTATTTTCCTTCTACACAATAAAATTTAATTTGCGAGAAAGACATTTCCAACATAAAATCTACTTACGCTTATCTTATTAGCTGTTCGAAATGTTGTCCATTTTGCTCTAAACAGTAATACAGTCTGTTTTCGAACTCCCCTCTAACATTACGGAAAACTTCACTAGGAATTGACCGGCATGCTGCTGTAATTCGTCTTTTAAGTTCGTCAATATCAGAAGGTTGTGTTTTATAAATAACGGATTTAAGATGCCCCCAAAGAAAGAAATCTAAGGGTGTTAAATCCGGTGATCTCGGAGGCCATTCAACTGCTCCCCTTCTGCCAATCCATCTACCCGGAAATCTCTCGTTTAACCACTGTCGGACGGGAAGAAAATAATGAGGTGGAGCACCGTCCTGCTGGAAATGTAACAGATCCTCCTGCAAAAGTTCATTACCTTCTGCATCAATTTGAGTTTCTAGCTCGTGAGTTATAAGAGGATCGATAGTCTCTTCAAGCATATCAAGGTACAGATTGCCAGTCAAGTTTTCTTCCAGAAATAATGGACCAAGAATGGCATTTCCAAGAATACCAGCCCAAACATTAACTTTTTGTGGGTGTTGTGTATGCCCTTCCCGAAAAATATGTGGGTTTTCGTCACTTCAATAGCGACAATTTTGTCTATTAACATTGCCATTCAGAAAAAAGGAACACTCATCGCTGAAACAGATGTTTAACAGAAGATTAGGGATGGTATTGACTCGATGAGACATGATTTCACAAAACTCTATTCTTCTATCATAATCATCCTCGTGGAGCTCTTGAAGAATCTGCATTTTATATGGATGAAATTTATGCATTTTCAATGCTTTTCTTATAGTCTCGCGTGGCATTCCCGTCTGTTCTGATACTGATCGTAAGGAGCTCGTGGGCTCTGCAGCAAATGTTCCCAAAACTTCAATTTGAGCTGCTTCATTTGGTACTCTGGGGTTATTTCTTTTTTATTTGTCACTGAACCAGTTTCGTAAAACTTATTCACCAAATCAAGCACATACCGGTGACTTACATTACAATTTGGATGTCTTTCGTTAAAAAGACATGCCGCCCTTCGTGCGCACTTTCCAACTTCGCCATAAATTACAATCATTTCAATTCTGTCTTGAAGAATGTAAACCATTTTTACACTTTTATACACTTATTAAAGTAATTCCTAAACAGCCCAACAGGTACAACGGTATTCACAATACTACCACATAGTTCAAATTTGCTAACCAATTTTTTGCCGGAAAACAGAAACTTTTTACAGCAGAAGTAGCAAAAAAGGAAGGCTATCTGTACAATTTCTGCGATGACACTTAAAAATTCAGCATTTAATAAACACAACTTTACTACCATCTACGTTTTACTATTAGACTACTTTTTTATGTAAAGTGTTTGGAGCTAATGGCTAATGTTACCCCTAATAAAGGGTTGGAACGGTACCACCTAATATTCTAACCAGTTCTGGCCAAACCATGCATCTCAGTATAGGCGTTCTAATAATTACTTCTGTTAGTTTAGAACGCAATTTTTCGGAAAATGCTCATCAAAAAATAATAAGTCAGGGTACCATTGGAACAAGAATTGAACGCCCATCAAAATGATGTGCCACTTGACCCCCCTTCCCATTTAAAATTCTAAGGGTAACATCTACCCCTCCTAGGGGGTTGAACCACGAGGGCTACAAATAGTCCTTGAAAGTGTCCCCCTTGACAATAAAATTGACCTGTTTTTTCGATTACTCATATTGTTTACTGGAAGGAAGATATTAAGGGTGGGAAGTTTTCAAATTGACACCCTGTACAGATTAAAATGTAGGAGGTATAATAAAGATTAAAAAGATTATTTTTTTCAAAATTGTAAAAACTGTTCAATTGTATAAATGCATGTTAGAATTTTTTTAAATTTAGTCTCAAATGACTCATTATAACGTTTATTGTTATTGTATATTTGTCATGGTCTTGGATATTACCTACGAATATAATTCATGCTGGGTCACATGATCCCTTCAAAGTTGGAGTCTATTATTGAAAATCATATCCAGAATACAACATAATAATAACAATAAAATTTATTTCTACAAACAGAGCTTATTTTTTACAGTAATTAATTGATGTATACAATTTGTTGAATGTGCAATAGAAATAAAAGCAAAAAGAACTTAAGCAAGCTTGTTTGTGTCGGGCTAAACAAATAAATAAAAATAGTAAAAGTTCAAGACATAAAAAATTTAACTATAACTATCTACAATTCGCTTACGAATTCACAAGTCAATACACAACTATTAATTTAAAAGTAAAAACATGTAAGAAAATAAAATAAAATCTAATAGTAATACAGCTTATACTTCGAGTGCTGCAGCACAATATAAATAGTCCAGAAAATGAGGCTAAAAAATGGTAAAACCTCGCAATTTTTTCGTCCAACACCGATTTGTACAAAAATTTGGGATTAGGCTTATTTCACCCTCTAGTTCATTTTCTATGTTGTGCCGTTGTACCCTTTTTGTTTTTTAGGGGTGAAAACTATCCCTTATTGTCAAAAATTATAAAATAACATTAAAAATCTAAATATGGGTAAAAATAGTTAAATAATGATTGTTTCATGCTTTAGGATACAATTTCATAATCTTTCAACAGACCTTTGTTAAAAACTACCCTTGAAAACGTTGAAATTTTTATAATATAATATAATAGAAAATAAAAAAGTAGAAGTTCATAAAAAAAATGTATTATCACAAAAATAATACAGGTTCCAATACATGTATGTTTTTTAAAAGTCTGTCTCACTGATTCGATCTTCTCCGTGGTCGATTTCATCTTCGTCTTCTTCAATTAATGGTGGACTATTATTACAGTCTTCAACCGAGCACCCAGAACAAGTAGAATTACAATAAAACCCAACTTTTCTGCAACCGCATGAAACACCGCACGCTTTTTTGCATTGGCAAAAATTCATTTTTAAAAGTCCATCGGGTGCAGGCGGTTTGTTCATGCGCACGGGGTGTAATAAACCGTCTTTTAAGCACCATCCCCAACCTATTGCTCGAATGTTTTCATTTCCAAACCATTGTTGAATTTGATAGTAACATCTTTTTGTGTGCTCGTCTAAGGCATCAACAGCGGGCAGAAGAGAAGAAAGTTTAACTGCACTGTTTTTGTTGTGGCTTTGATGAAGTATTCATATCGCATTTGCTCGAGAAAAGCTTTCAAATCTTTTATATTTTGTAACTTTTTAAACTGTGTATCTTTAGCAACTCCGTATAACATTATTGTGCAGTATCTGCCGGCTTCTAAAATATCTTCGGTTTTGGCTGTACTACTGTACAGAATCTCGGAGCGTTCTCTCACGTCGGCTCTTTTTTCTATAATAATTTTTTTTTACCTCTATTAAAAAAAGCTGATACGGTATCACAACCAGTGAATGCATGAGAAAAAGCTATCAATTTTACACTATCTGGAAAACCTATTTTAAAACTTCCAGATGAATATATCGCGGAAGGAGCATTTTGTTTTCCAAGTTTACTACGCTCCGACGAGGGTAATTAGAATTGATCGGTTTTTTAAGCATAGCTCCTTCATTTTAGGTGATAGAATTTTTTTCAGAAACGATTTTGTAGGGCTTTTTAAGAGCTATACGACTATGTGAATTAAATTACTTAAGATCCCTCAATTTTTAAATGGGGAGAGTTTCAAGCGCTTGAATAAGGTGATGTTCGATCGTAAATGTAGGTGTTAAACGGCTATATCTCGCCGAATATTCACTGTACAAGAAATCTGCACACAGGGAAATTTTTGTCATTAAAAAAGCTACACTTTAGTAATAAATCGTTTTTTCGTATCTTTAGTATTTTGGGAGATATTTTTAAGACAAGGGTTAAAAACACGAAATTGAACTCCAATTTTTCTAAAATTAGGCATTTTAAATTGGTCAAACTTCGTGGGTGTATTAATAGTACATATCTAAAGAGAATCACAGAAGGGTGGCGATCAATTTTAAATAGGGGGTACTTTGGGGGTTGTTTTCACAGATATTTTTCGTAGAAAAAAGCGGGTACCGATCTTATTTTGATCATAAGTCGGTCAATTTTCATGCTAAATAATTTTTTTTTATCTCTAATTAAATACTTTAAAAAAGATTCTATGACCTTTCTTCGAAAAATGCAAATTTTTCTCGTTATTTCGCTTTAAATCTTCCAATTTATACATTTGACGAAAAAAGCTAAGCATTAATTTGCTGTATCTCAGTTCGTATTTGTCGTAGAAAACTTATAAAAAAGCATTGTTTTTGTTTTTTTAAAAGCTACAAATTGGCTCTCCACACTTTTTTTGATAAAATGCATATTTTTAGAGTTATTCGCAAAAATCCATTTAAACAAGTAGATTTTTTCGTCAAAAAACTGTTACTTTCAACTTCGAATAACTCAACAAATATTACATTTACGAAACAAACGTATAGAACATTGTTTTCTTAGAATTACTTTTTCCGTCGATTCCTACAGTTAAAATGTAATAAAAAATGTCCACCCCTAAGATGGGGTGGCAACCACCCCCAAGGCTCTAGCGTACAGCGGCATGATATAGAAAATGATCCTTGAGCTATTCCCTACCTTCTGTGAAAATTTCAAGTAAATCCATGGTGGACGAAACAATTGTGAGCCAAAATGCTTCATTTCCTGGACTAAAAATATAATAGAAATGGTTTATTAAATAAAAATATAACTATTATTAATAACAACTTTCATACATATTTCACAATTAAAAACACAATACTAATGTAAAGATGGGAACATATAAAAGAAAAGGATATATAATAATAATACGGATATATAATAATGCAGAGGTCACAAAATTTTTGGAAAATCTTATATGAAATATTTATTTTGTTCTGCTAAGCATTTAGATTGATTATATCATGTTTGGTTTGTCTTGGAATTGTTAACGTAAATCTCTTCAATTCTCTTTTAAATACATATGGAGATGTAGTGTTCTTTATCTCTCTTGGAAGTAGATTGTACAATTTTGGGCTTAAGTAAGCATTACTCCTTTAACCCATTGATTTTATGTATATATGTTTATTGTTTTATATTGTTTCCACTAGACAGAAACTGCTTGAAGTGGAATAAAGACAGGAAGAAAGTGAAAGAGGATGGAAAGTACATCAGCATACCAAAGTTCAGCAAACACCTCTTTCCCGAAGAAGGCCTCGGAGACGCGAAAAAGTTCTGTAGAAACCCCAGCGGAGACGCCGGAGGCCCTTGGTGCTTCGTCGAAAACGAAGATACCGACGAAATAGAAAGGGAGTACTGCGATATTCCGTTTTGCGACGACCCAGAGTGCCTCGTGTTCACCAAAAACTCGCAAACTCACATGCATTACACGGATTTCAATCAGTCTCTGGAAAATTTTACTTTCGGCGTGAAATTATGGGATTCCGATACATATCTGGAGGCGAGCGGGCGACTGGTCTTGTCCGTGATGGCTCTGCCTCTCACCGGAAAAGAGATAGGTTAGGTTGGGGTAGTTTTCTATTGGATTTGTTTTACTTTAATGAAACGAAAGAAGCACTTATGTCTTATTTTCACGACCGGTTTCGGGTTTTATCCCATTATCAAGTATAAAAACTAACTAATACATACTATGTTTATTTCGACGGTTCTATCCGGATATAATATCAAGCGGCTTAAATTTTAAATCCTTAATCTGGAGTGTTTATTTCGAGGAGGATTTCTGTAGCACATACGCACAATGCACAAGTTTTAATTCTAACGGTCAACATCTCTTTCATTTGTTTTGTATGTTAATATTGGGTGCGTTCATGCCATGCACTGATCACAGAGCGATCAGTGAGCGCTACCTAAATTTGTTTATTGTCAAAAGTATCGCTACGGTAGCGATCAAGTATCGGACACCATTTTATGTACCATATTTTATTGACGCTCTCTTGATCAGTGAGCATAAGATTATAGAAATGTGACAGTTTTGAGGTGAACAGTAATGGCTCGGCAATACCCTGTACAGCTGCATGGAGCGCCCCATTATTAATGCCATCCTCATCAAAATATAAAAATACGACATTTACAATCTCCTCTATTTTTTACTTCACATCATCTTCGTTTTAGGATAGAAATCTGTTTATGTTTGTTGTGACATGTTGTTTTATTACGTCGAAATTGCGCCGTTCATAACAATCCGATAGTGATCACTGATCAGTAAAATAGCGCTACATTAGTAGCGATACCAACGTGTATGGCATGAACGCACCCATTGTTAATGTTCAGTAGTGCATTTTTTCTGCTTTCACGTCATTAGAAATAAGTGTGTATTAAAAATAATATTACTAGCACAAACAAAGTATAGTGCAGAAATGATTGAAATTGCTTTTTTATTTACATTCATTGTTGGAAAAATACTTGAAATGTACCAAGAAACATCAACAGAGAAATACCTAACCAATAATTCCTCCAGCTGATTTTCAATTTTAATATTTTTGACAGTATTAAGCTACGTGAAGTTAGGCTCAGAATTCCGGTCCGAATGAAAAATGGATTAAGCGTTTATTTCGTATATATAAATTAACTGACCATAAGCCAATCCATCAAATTGTTTGGATTTGATTAATTTTTCCAATCCGCTTTAGCTTCTAATCTCATCCGTTTATTTCGAGGATTAACGTGGATTTAAGTGGGATTTACCAAGCCGCATGAGATTATATCCGGATAGAACTTTCAATATCCGTCGTGGCATTAGCCAGGGAAGTAGTTGTTTTATGTCAGATTTTTTTCTCACATTTTCCACTTTGTGGAAATATTTGAAGAGAAGGGATACCCAAATATCGAAGAACACAATACAGGTAAATATGGTAGCATTAATTACTCAGGTAAAATTTCAGAAAACATTCAAAATTATTTTTCTAAATTCAAAATATAAACAGCTTTCATAAGTAATAATAATTTAGGCAGAATTCTGTTCAATGCAAAACCCCTAAACGAGATAGAATGAAAAAATCAGGGATATATAGATTAGAATGCGGGGAATGCTCGCAGTATATACAGGCCAAACCGGTAGAAATTTTGACGTAAGGCTCCGTGAACACGTCTGTTTCGACAAAAAATCAACAATGTACGAACATCTGCAAGAATCCAAACACAAGATGAGTAAAGATAATCTTAAAATTCTACTCACATGTAATAAAGGGAAGAAAATGAATCTGTTGGAAGCCAAGAAAATTAATAAATCAATTAAAAACCCGAAATATAGAACCCTCAACGAGCAACTCGATTTAGTTAGGTCTCCACTTTTGAATTTATAATTTTGGCAACCCAGGTAATTTCCATAACCTCCAGTATTGAATTTATATCGTTTCACCCATGTTCATTTGATTTCATTTAATTTCATTCATTTACCTCTCCATCCAGTTCACCTGCAAACTCCTTATATAACTAGGTTTTAGAGTTCAATTGTATTAGTTAGTTTTTATACTTGATAATGGGTTAAACCCGAAACTGGTCGTGAAAATAAAAAGTAGTGGAAATAAGACAAAATTGTGTTTCTTTCGTTTCATTAAAGTGATCATGAATTTCCACAAAATAAACAAGTCATCAATTACACAAATTTCTTTTACTGATTAATTGAAAGATAATTCTGAATATGAATGTATTGGAGGAGGCTCATCTGAATATTAGATCACTGATGGTACCTAAAGGACCCCGCACTTTTGTTGTGCAAAATGGCGACCAGTCAAATTTTGTGTAACTTTGGTATGTTGTCGTACTCGACCTAGTAACCAAAACTCAATGCTAAACAAGTTTTCTAGATACGGAGTGTTGAAGCTGAAAATTACCAAGATTTTCGATTTTTTTTGTTAAGTTACGAGTTAGATTGAATTTCTGTTGCATACACACGTTTACTACATGTCAATGGTTCATTCACGGTTTTTGTACTTTTCTTAAAATTGAATACCTCTCGACAAATAAACCACATTGTATATCTTGAAGCTTAGAGACACCCATATATTAGCGATATTAACTTTCCCACAAATCAGTCCTTAAGTACAAAGTTTAGAATTAATCCTTAAAAACATTATTTGTTTTTGTGGTTCTCTCTCTGAAACACCCTGTATAAAAAATTTGTACTTGGCGATATTTTCTCTTCAAAATACCATATTGAGGGGTACCTTTCGAAAATATGCTTTACCAAGGTCACAGTAGAAAAAGTGAGATTTTGCAAAAAACTACTGTCATTCATTTCTGAGTCACCCCCCCGTAATTATGACTATTTTTGATTATTCGTATCACCCATTGTATGTAGTAAACGAGTGTATGCAACAGAAATTCGATCCTAGATGTTTCTTTAAATATTGAAGTGTGAAGTGTGGATTTCACTTTCAATCAACGGAGTTGCTTACGCAGTTGGGGAAACTTAAAGACCACAACATACAAATTATAAAATATTTGTTGATGAATTAGAGAAAACATTTTCTGTCTGTATGCTACATGGAGACAACATTTTGTGTTTGATACTGATTCCTCAATACATTTGGACCATGTTGGATTCTACTGACATGCATCAGTTGGTAAAAGAAGCGACTCTAATTTTGAAATCCTGCGGTATATGCCTTGAAAGTTTACAATTATTTCAACCGGTGGCTCGCAAGTTGTCAGAATAAAAGATGAGTTGTCTAGCTGTAGAGCAATCAGCAGTGGTGTGCCACAAGGATCAATCCTTGGCCCTCTGCTGTCCACAATATATATCAGTCACCTACCAACATTTCTGGACTACTGTAATATTCACATGAATGCGGATGATACAAATATATATATATATATTTGTATCATATATATATATATATATATATATATATATATACCACTCATTTATTCCTAGCGAAAAGGTAATAGCCGAATTCAGAATTAAAAATGACCTTAAAAATCATTTCGAAATATCTGCATATAACTCTTTTAAACTCAATCCAAAAAAATCAACTGTCATTTTACTTGGGAAAAAATTCTGAAGAACTGACTCAATCGCTTCACAACAATGCCAACGGACAGCATCTGTAATTTGCCGATTCTGTCAAAAATCTCGGGTTAATAATAGATAAATCATTAAGATTTCGAGAACATATCACTCTAGCTGTGTAACAACGATCATATTATGCTGCATTCAGATCACTATATCCCCACACACAGAGTTTGTGTAGGCATACGAAAAATATTTTGTGTAAGACCCAAGTACTTTCACAACTCTGTTTTTTGCGCCTTTTTATGGCCCTTGTTTAGATCAGGATACTATCAACAGAATCCAACGAGTTCAAAACTCTTGTGTCATATTTATAGCTGGTATAAGAAAATACGACAGGGTTTCACACAATCTCAAAGAATTGGGATGGTTGAATATGAAGAAACGGCGAGACGTTCTATCTTTTTGTTCATACCATAAAATAATAACAAAAAAACAGCCCTAACATTTTACAAGAATAATAAATTACCGAAGTGAGGTTTACAATATCAACATCCGATCTAAGGGTTTACTGACATGCCCACGTCACAGAACGAAGTTTTTCGAAAGGGGTTTCAAATTCAACGTTCATAAAATGTATAATGCTCAGCCATCTCACTCTGAAGATTTCGAATCGTCTAGAGATTCAAACGGGCTATTACATTCTATCTAAAAAATCAATAATATTCCGATGTGTTACTTTTCAATAGCTTTTTTGTTTTGTTAGGATAAGTAGTACCATTGTTTAAATAGAAGTAAGATAGTCAGAGCAACCTTATGGGATTAACATTGAATTCAAATGGAGGCGACATGTAGATGGTGCCAGTGATCTCGTCTCCAAGTCATGTCGTAACTCCAGTGATCTGGCCTCCAAGTCATGTCGTAACTTCAGTGCTCTGGCCTCCAAGTCATTTGATTGAAACAATGTACAGCATTAAAATAAGGGTTCCTTGAAGAACCCTGCATTAAAATTACGCCAAATATTCATATTTGTAACTAATCACGTTAGGTGACACTCGCGTTTGGGTCCAATACCAATTCCACAGGCTTTGACTATCTTACTTCTATTTAAACAATGGTAGTATAATAAATTGAAATTGGAAATAATATAATGATCATGACAAGGGTTGAGTAGAATAGCACTTTAGAGTGAACTCCCCCTTGAGATTTTCGAAAAATTGTACCTGGTATTATTGAAAGACTGTGGAAATGTGGAAATAAAGTCATTTATTATTATTATAGACGATGGAGGTATCGGCATCGAGATTGTGATTGGTAACAACGTTTCGGCCTTACGCTACGGCAACAAAGATCGCCCGGAGTACGAGCCCACCCATGGGATCTTGAAATCTACAGAGTTTACCAAGTTTGCTCTGAGCTGGCACGCAGGTTTCATAACCTTCGGACTGGAAGGCAAAACCAAACCCATATTTCTGGCGGAGTACAAAACGAAAAAGAATTTACTCGGTTTCAAGAAGAACATGTTTTATTACTACTCTGCGCAAGGCACTAACCTGCTATGGCACTTCCCTTTCTGTAAGGATGACTCTGAATGCGATGTTCACACGACAACTGGCAAGGAGTTCCAACAGTTCTGGCCGTTGAGAGAAAAATCAGCTACTTTCGACTTGTACACTCACGTGAGAGCTCTCCATTCCGCTGCAATATTATTCGTAGCCAGTCCCACTAAGGAGTTTCCCCTGGTGAAGTTAGTATTTTCCGGCAGGAACAATTACACCATGATTACGTCGGTGGCATATAGCGGGGGACCTGAAGTGATACTTAAAGAGCTATATCTAAGCAGCGTTTTGGACTACTGGGAGTGGCGTGAGTTTTCCGTTGCTTTTTTTGCGAGTAATATGAATGTTTACGTGAAGAAAGCTGTGGGTTTGCAAGTGATGGCAGAATTGACTGATGACATTTTCAGGTAACATATTCCCCAGAGCGAGATACACTGCTTCTCACCTTTTGCTGTTCAGTTTATACATAATAGAGGGAGAGTCAGCAACGTATTTCAAGTTGTCATTTCGAAAGTAATGGCAATTTAGGTACTAAATCTTTTATACCTATTGAACAACCAGCCTCTGACTCTCTAGGAGTTCCGTAAGGCTCAATATTGGCACCTCAGCTATTTGTAATATTCATGAGTGATTTTGAAAACTCATGTGTATCTCCACAAAAAACAATAATCTATGCTGATGATACGTTTCAGATAGTAGTAGGAAAGGAACTTCTCTCTGTTCAAGCTGCAAATAAATCCGCTGCTGAATTTTCACAATGTTGCACAAACAATGGTCTACTTTTTAATGTAAACAAAACTGTTTTTATGAATTATAAACAAAAAAAAATATCTAACGATCTTAGTCAACTAATAAAAATAGATCACAGATCTATCGAGCAGGTGAGTCAATATAATTATCTAGGATTAATGATTGATCAGAAGTTAACTTGGGAATAACACACAGACTATCTCACAGTATCACTACAAGTACTTAAACTGGCCTATTTCGGACTCGTACAATCTCATATCTCAAATGGGTTAATGTTCAGAGGAAACTCGGCATTCCTACCAAAAGTATTTACTATTCAAAAGAAAATAATTAGATGTATCGCTGGCATACATTGTAGACAATCATGCAGGTCAGTATTTACAGATCTGGCTATTTTACTATAACAGAAAGTTACTTATGACATCTACAGTCCCTAGTTCTGTTATATCTGTCTTGCCTTCACGGTACTAATTGTTGAGTGGATTCGTTTTGATTTCGAGAGCTCCATAAATCCTTTCTGATGAGTGGGTGACCACGAAACAGCTGTCAAAGGTTGGAACTCTCGGAATTAAAACGAAAAATACTCTATTTTCACTTATATATATATATATATATATATATATATATATATATATATATATATATATATATATATATATATATATACAGGGGGTCCCTCCAGGAACTGCATCGATCAATATATAGAAAACCATAGGTGGGCCGAATTTGAAAATATGGGAGTTCACTATTGTTGATAAGTGCTATCCGGCTAAAATATTTTGAAGATTGTGGCACTTCCGGTTGTACCGAAAGTGGACCCCAACTTCATTATTTTAAATGGGACACCCTGTATATTATCAAGGTTTTTAAATTTTACGCATGATTCTGAACATGTTTCATGTATAATGTCCTAATGGAAACCCTCCAATTTTATATTTTCATTCGATTCGGCATCGAAACTGAAGCTAACTTTGAATAAGGTTATCTATGCCGGATAGCACTTATTAACAATAGTGAACTCCCAAATTTTCAAGTTCGGCCCACCTATGGTTTTCTATATATTGATCGATGCAGTTCCCGGAGGGACGCCCTGTATATATATATATATATATATATATATATATATCCTGAATATGAAAAAAAAAATGAATATATATATATATATATATATATCCTGAATATGAAAAAAAAAATGAATCACACAACACAAAAAACAGTATGATACATGACCACAATACTCGCAGAGGGAATGAACTAAGGCTACCTTACTCCCGACTGGCCCTATAACAAAGCAATAAAGATACTAGGTAATATTGAAAACTACAATAAATTGCTTTAATGGAAAAGGCGTTTTACACTGTCAAAGAATTTTAGAGACGTGAATGCATACATTTCTTTTTATAAATATGCAATGTTTCCCTGTTCTTTGACTGGTCTGATAAATGTTGTACCAGTAATGTATATCATGTATATCATCATTGGTCGGCAACGACTGTTCGTTATTAAACGATCTCCCACAGAATTCTGTTTTCTTCACAGTAATGTATATATTATTATTATTATATGATATATGTGTATGATATTTTAATGATGAATAAATTCTATTCTATTCCAATAAAGTCGAGTCTGGCAGTCAACAGCGGCCGGGTTCTTCTCAAAAAGATTATTAAAATGGTAAGAAATGATGAAACATGTACTATGTTTTTCATAAATCTGTACTGGTCTAGCGGTCCGCAAAGCAAAAAGTACCATATAAATAAGGATTATACTATTATTTGTTACTATTTCTTACATTAACCTTAGTTAACCAGTGAACTTTTATGCTTGAAACTATTATAAAATTATAATTTTTTTTAGGCATGTAATGAAGCTGAAATTGGTTAAGGATTTAAACCCTTTCACATTTGCAACTGCTAGTTTAGGCAAAGCCACCAGAAACATACTGTACTAGTTGAATACATTTTACTGTTTGTAATAAATATAAGATGTTTTCATATTGTGTAGAACCATCAAATGTAAAGCATTTGTATTTTTATCAAAAAAAAATTATTCAATTGATTACTAAACGCATGTGATTCTCCTTAAACTAAAATAATGTACTACATACATAGATACTTTACCTTTTTCGATTGTTAGAACCAATAATTTTTTTATTTTGTTTTTCAAATAGTTTCTCTTGATATACCATCTTTTCATTTGTATGTCTATCTGGTGACTATAAAACAGTCGTAAACAATCCATTTGCACAATATCACAATTTCCGATTTTAAATTATCCCTATATTTAAGACAATAAAGAAAATCACCCTCTAGTAATAAACAAAAAGAATCTGGCTCAAATAAAACCATTACTTACAACGTCAAAGCGTTTTTCGTATTATTTGGAAATTTTTTTTACTTTTTTGGAATAAAATGTTTACAATTATTCAAAATCACTATGAAAATAAACGAAGAAAATAGCTATTTGAATAAAAAGTTATAAAATGAGCGTCTTTTCACACTAGACTTATATACCCACATAAAATGTCAACAATAAATTATATTATAGTTATTATCATCAATCATTTTTACAGATGATGATATATTCCTACCTCAAAGCTTTTTAATAGAAGATGGTGAAAATCCGAATGAAGATTATTAACCCCTCCGCAAAGACTGTCAGAACAAAGTAGACTTTTCTTGTTTAGCAGGCATAGTGCATACAAGATTAATTTCCTAAATTTCAATGACAACTCGAAATGCAACCATGGTATATGGTTTTAATGATTAAAAAACACTATTGAAAGTATCTTCTTGACATAAAAAGGTAGAACCCGGTACCTCTTGCTCAGTACGTCGGTGATAGACCGCTACTCCAAGGTTGCTAATTATTAAATTTAATTTAATATATTTTCTAGAAGAGCCCGGCCGTTGTGGACTGCTGGACTCGACTTTTATTGTTCAACAGGTATATGAGATTTACTACCAAAATGATCACGACTCATGGAATGACAACTTGAAATACGTTGCTGGGTCTTGGTTTATAAGGGCTAGGGGGCTTCACCAGCTGATACTTCTTTATAGTAACACATATTAAAGTCGGGAACTGTAGGTATGTAGGAATTGTAGGAATCCTCCCTTCCAAATTCACACATATAAAGCAAATCACGAACTTGAAATCCTTTATAGTTGTTATACACATACGATATTCGATATTGTCTGTAAGATAAGAACACATTTTTAGAAAAATGCGTTGGTTCAGCGTCAGTTCTGAAAACACCGTGGCTCATTGGAGTTTTTTCTGCACTCCGCCGAAGTTTTCGAACCCACCACCGGCTCGTTTACCGGAATGTGCTTTGAACACTGAAGAACCAAACTATAAAGGTACCCAGGATGTCACGAGCGGGGGACTGCCGTGCTTACCTTGGTCTGCCCCGAAACTCATAGGAGAAGTAGTGAAATTTTCAAATGAGTCGATACTGAAAGCTTGGAACTATTGCAGAGATCCAAGTGAAAGCAAGAAAGGTTAGAAATAATTGTTTAGCAACAAACGAAAGGTTCTATGTGATGATTTAGATGAATAATACGAGTATCAGTAATATTTAGGACTCTTTCAGTGTTTTAGTTTGTATTTCACGACGTTTTGGTTAACCTATTAATGCCCAGACATGGGCAAATCGGAACAATTGAGATATTTTGTTGAAAACGAGTTGAAAGTGGTTACGAAATCATCAGAAAAATATAGAAAAAATTCCAACATTCTCTCTTATTGAGATTTGACATGGATCGTTAGCAGGAATATTCGTTGTTAAGCAGGATTTATAGATTGAGTCCCAGCCGCAGTCGTTGCAGTTGTCGTTGCCTTACGAAGATAAATGTGCCGTTGCTCATGTACATGTTTATAGATCCGCTGCCGTTGCAGCTGTTGGAGCTGCCACCGGTAGTTAACCAACTTTTATCTTGGACGGCAGCGGAAAATGACATGAAACTCAAAATTTCCGAGTCAAAAATATACGAAAGGTCACATATTAGGTTATGTATTTGTTTATATAGATTTACAGCAAGAATTAATTTTATTCAAAAATGTCAGAATATGAGGAAAATATAGATGTTGATGTAGGCGTATACCTAATCCTACTAAAAGGATTTCCACATCTATTTAATCTGAAGGACAAGAATTATGAAAATATGTTCATGAACTGTCATGAAGGAAAACAGTTTGCGCTCAATGAACACAAAATAAAACTGTAAATTGCGGCTACGGCAACAGCTACGGAAGCGGCTGCGACACAATCTATAAATCCAGCTTTAGGAAACTTTTACATTTTTCATAGTTTACCATGGACTGCTAAGTCTTCAATTATATTTGTACAGCACTCATTCAATATTTGCATCAGTTCAATTCAGACCATGAATGTTCCACGCTGCTTATATTGTATCTGCGACCAATAAAAGGTATGAGAAATAAACTCAAATTCAAAAGAGAGTTGAAAAAATAATTGTTAATAATAATTATGATTTGCTTCTACTGATACTTGAATAATGAATAATCATTATTATAGGTGCCTTCCAGATCTCATTACAAACAGATCTCTCTCTCTCTCTTTCGCTCTCTCTATTTCTTCCTGTCTCCATCCTGCAATATTAGGATGTCTGGGTATACAGGATTAGGGTCACTATTTTGTTTGCTGGCTTCAATACACCCTTGCTTAGGTAACCACAACTTTAATAATTAGTTCTCCTATGAATATGTAATCTTTATAGTTATCTATACATATCTTTTTTCTTCTGTAAAGACGGATCTGAATCTGTTTTATATCTGAATTGAATAAATTTACTTACTCACTTCCCTTTTGGGCCTATGGAGTATGTTCAGAAAAAAAAATTGGCTGTTTATTATGTTAATAGAATAATTCGAAAAAGAAAGCATTTTTCATGTAACGGAACATTTACTGAAAATAGTCTCGTTTTGAATAATTATTCTGGTGTACGAGATAAAATACATCAGAACTTGTAATATATCAGACGAAGTAGTAATATTGGCAAAAAAACTTCACTTTCTTATAATTCCACAAGCCAATAACAGTCTTAACTGATGAGTCGAAAGTGGTAAATTACGAGACATTTTTTAGACATTTAAACGTTGCCGATTATCGGGGATAATACCAAGTGCTTTGAAAATTATCGCTAATTCCGAAAAAACTGCTCCAGTTTATTTTTTTCGTTGTTCCAAAGCATAAATTGCCCGACTCCGAAGGATGAATTTTTTGAAACAACGAAAAAATGACGGACTGTGTTTTTCTTTTAAACACGTTTTTTCAGAATTGTTTTGTTAATTTTTAAAGCACGATTGATATTCTGTAGAAAATTTGAAGAATACGAAAAGAAATTCATATTATTTATTGTTATAGTTGATACCACAATTATTGTAAATAATATAGTAAACATTTGTATTTGTCTTCTCCTCAACTGAAGTTGATCTTGAACCTCCTCCTGGTGCGAATGGTTGTAGGTTTTCATTGCCACGCATTTTTTCAACGATAGCCTGATGGTGTTCTTCATCTATGTAGATTTGGAGGCATGTCCTGTCATTCATCAGTCAATTCAGTTGAATTGTCACCTAGCGCGCTGAATTACAGCGACTATTTCACGCACTTGCCAAATGAACCAATCAGGAGCTCTAGTCAAGTTCGGATTGTCGATAATACCGAGCTTGACTCTTGACTCTGATTGGTCTGTCAAGTTTGGTGTTTTCAGCTTCGTATATGTGACAGTTAAACGTCAAATATAACTAATGACGCTATGCACGCATTTAAAAACGAGCAGATTTGGGATAAATTCTATCGAATTAATCAATGTTCTCTGTTTTTTGATGTTTATTAATTTCTCGGATTAACTTTTTTGCTAATTTTGTCTACCACTGCCAAATTTCAGATTGTTTACCTTTCACTTTGTTTGTGAAATAGTCTAATAAAATTCCACTCGTGATTGAATATCTCATAAGTCTGTCTTTTATTTCTGAACTCAACCGAATTGTCCGCAGGACGAGCAATTCAGTTTCGTTCAGAAATGAATCGACAGACTTATCGCGATTATTTCACTTATGCTTAAATAGCGTGTTATGATCGGTTGAAATTTTTGTGTTGATAAATGGAAACATCATGTTTTCGATTTTGTAGTTCGGCTCTTGATTGGCTACTGGATATGTATATGATGTGTTTTCGATTTTGTAGTTCGATTCCTGATTGGTTATTATCAAAACAAAAACTTACCACTAGCAAGCTGCTATAATGACACAACACCAAACTTTGACCAAAACTAAATAAGCACTCACTATTAATTCTTATCAACTTCACAATTTTCGACAAATTTTGCATACTCGTTGATTAACCAAATCACTAAATCAAAATGTTATCAAAACATAACCTCGAGCGAGAAGCACTAGACTAGACATACAATGACGAAACTACGAATGACGCGCTCTGTCATTGGTAACTGAAATAGAGGGATGTTTGAAATATCAAGTAAGTAAATGTTTTGTTAGTTGTATAATTTCAGAACTAAATGCGGGATTAATGTTCCTATTTAAATTGAATAGTAAATAAATAAAAATGGTTTCGATTTTATTCATGAAATAATCTTAACAAATACAACTCGTGTTATCGGCGATTATCGTTAATTCCTTCTCGGTTTCGAATCAAATTATGTTGCTTTAGGCAACCACACTCGCGCAAGCGCTCGTGCGGTTGCTAAGCAACATAATTTGATTCTCAAATTCAAAGGAATTGCTATTTCGATAATCACCGATACACTTGTGGTATTACCTACGAAAATTCAATCACTTTTGGTATTACTTACTGTTGATAATTTCACTAGCCGTATGGAACCCTTCTTTCCTGCAATATAAGAACCAATAAGGGAAGTATGTCTCGATATTACGCAGTTCCTTTCGAGCCGGTAATACCACTTTGTCATAGCAACCACGATCCAAACAACAACGGAGAATATAATATCATCTTGCTACTACTATGAATGTCAGTCTGATAGACGTCATGTCTATTATCTATAATTATTGAAGAATTCACGATAATGGAACTTTTTTTACTTTGTTGGTTCGTGAAATTATCTCAAAAAATACTACTCGTGCCCACAATATTATCTATAATTCTGTCAGAAATCTTAAACTCGATCAAATGGCTTTGAGGTAACCACTCGTCCTAAAGGACTCGTGGTGTTACCAAGCAATTTGATCTCGTTGATTTGTGAAAGAATTACTATCGACAGTATTACGAGCACTCGTGGTATTACGATAATCCACATAGTAGGTGGATAACCGCTGTAATTCAGCGATAATTCCGCACCTCTTATGGACATTTCAACACATGAGTGAAATTTCCGAGGCAATTAACGGCGCATCCAAAATCTTCCTGCTATTAATCGATCGTGCGCGCTGTGATTTAATACCAAAGCATGGGGATACTGGGAAAAATGGTTCTTTTAAGCATTATTCTGAGGCATGACCGTCATCACTTAAAAGATTGCCTCTACTCGACATTATTCAGCTACACGTCGTGAAATACAAACTAAGGTAATGGAAGTCATAGATTGACAATCAAGTTGTATTATTATTTGCAACTTTCAAACATGAAGTATGAACAAGAATCTGATCTGGAATCTGATCATTTGTTTCCCTTGCTTATTTCTCTTGTTACTGAGCTTCCTTGTGAATTTAACCATCCCATTGTCGAAATTATTGTTCTCTTGCTTTTGGCAGGAACTTACTGTTATGTCCTCAATCTGGCTCCCGAAAAAAAAATTGAGAGAAAGCAATGTTTGTTGAGGAGGTGCAAATCCGAGCAATGCAGAATGGCTGGTACTGGAAACGACTTTATCGGCAGCTTGGCGACTACGCGATCTAATCGAACTTGCGCCCCGTGGGTAATCGACACTTTCATCACGAATGCCATCGATAGGAACATTTGGAACGATACATTGTTTCCTGAAATGTCAGCAGCGAAAGCGAGGAACTTTTGCAGGAATCCGTCCAGGAATATTTCAGGTTGATTTGTCACTAACAGGAATTCAAAAACATAGAAAACTACTCAAGCGCCAAATTACGTCTCGCCGGTATAGTTTACATCATCAGGAGCTATGAGATTAGACCTTTCTATGTTTTTGTATTGTGCTCACACAATAGGTTTAAATAAAATCATAAGTGATAACAGGAGGTATATTGGAATTATGTTGATAGATGGAAGCTAAATTATTCGTCATTGATATTAATATTTCAGTGTGGACATTTCAGTATTATCTCAAGGCTGTCGAGATATACTAGACACGTCTTCCATGAGAGCCCCTTCAGAACCATCTCCATCAATCTCTCAAATGTGGGTGGAGCATTGCAGGGCCCGAATGGCATAACTGTGAACTGCCACAATTCTGAGCCAACTGTGAAAGCTATCTTGTCTTGATCTTCTGGAGCCAGTTCTACCTGACAATATCCACTCTTCAAGTCTAGAGTCCAGAAAATCGTAGAACTGTCGCATGCCTAGGATGTCCGGTGTGCTCGGCTCGTTACAGTACTTAATTTAAAAACAAATGTCAATCTCTTGAGATTTGAGGGTTCAACAATTTTGAAATTTATGTTAGTGTTTTATTAATTTTTATTAAATTAGGAAAACATCAACGTTCTCAACTAATGCTAAATTCACAAATCTGCTGCTAGTTTCCATCACTGCAATCACTACCATAATAAGTTGTTTGCCAGTTTTTATAAGGAAATTCTTTTGAGAAATTATTTTTGTGGTGATATAAAGTCGAAAACTTTCAACTAAAAAAGATTATTGAACAAAGGGATTCATTGATACGTAAATATAAAAATGAAAACGCGGAATTGAGAAATCAGCTTGACTCTAACACTGTCAAATATGATTTTGTTGAAAAATAAGGAGCTAAATTCTCTCAAAGATGAAAATTTGGTTTTAAAAAACTACATTCACATCCTGAAGTCTCATTTAGAAATTGTTGAAGGAATAAATGATAATACTTTAAAAGAAAATCTGATTCTGTTTCAAAATCAGTCAAATATTGAAAAAGTTAATTGTGATTTGAAAAATATGTTAACCTCAATCGAAACATTAACTGAAGAAAATAAATTTTATAAAGTTGAGCTAGATAATATTGAAAGTGAATTTAAAAACAACCGAATGAGGGATTTGAAGAAAAAAGTTGATGAAGTCAAGAAAACAAAAAAGGCTACGAAGGTTGAAGACATGAAGACAATTCTAATACCATTCGATAATAATAAAGAAAATACTTGTGAAAATGAGGGAAATATTCATAACAGGCGTACCAGAATTTTATTATTGTGTGATGAAAATGGACATTATATTGGTAAAAAATTGAAAGATAGATTATGTAATACATCTGTAGAATCAATAGTTAAAACGGGTGCTACCTATACTAATATTATTAATAATTTGACTAATTTGACAAAAAAAATCAGTTATGATGATTTTGTTGTAATATTAGGAGGTACTAACGATTTCAAGTCTAATAGATATCGACAATTTAGAGATATTCATAACACTCTTAAATATTGTAACACAAACATTATTTCAACTTCATTGCCTTTTGGATCATGTACTGATACTTATGGTTATCAAATTAAAAATTCAATTTTCCATTATAAGAATATTCTACGTTCCTTAATAAATATTCCTCTCATAATGTAAAGTGGGTAGATTTGAATGATAAAAATGGATGTACATCCACATTTTTTATGTTAAATGCAATATCTTAGAACAATTTTGAAATAATCAATCCAAAATTGAACCTTAAATATATTCGAACACCTGGTATATTTGTCAATTGACATGGTACAGAAAATAAAGTAAGTGATTTAAATTAAGAGATTCAGGATGATCCGGCCGTGAATAAGAGTAGGCAAAATTCTTTTTTTCGTCAAAGAAAGAGCAAAATGAAATATTCATGATCGTGTTGTTGCTTAGTATTCAATCAGTGCGAAATAAATCAGATGAACTATATATATTTTTGAAAAGTTAAGAGTTTCCTAGTATAGTTTCTGTAACAGAGCACTGGTTGTAAAATGATGAACCTTTATACATTCCAGGATATGCTGAGGTCTCAAAATTTTTTTAGACTAAGTTCGATTCATAGTTGTACAATTATACTTGTCAATAATTCGATGATGGACAATTCGCCGTTTCTCAATATTGATAAATTCAGTGATCTTTTGATTGAAAAAGTTTTTGAATTTTCCATATGTTTTTTTGAAAATCTTAACGTGTTTATAATTTCTCTGTACCGTTCTCCTGTATCCGATGTTTATTTATTTTTAAAAAATTTGGAGTTGCTATCTGGATTACCAGTTAACTCTTCAATTCTCCTAACTGGTGATTTCAATATAAATTTTGATGAAAGTTCATATAATTGTCAGTTTCTCTCTAACATATTTATTTCTTTCAACTTGAAAATGCACATTGAGTCAAATACTCGTATTAATCAATTTTCCAGTTCTACTATTGATTATATGTGTAGTAATTTGGATTCGAAGAATATATCTTGTTCAGTTATCTCCGCAGGTCTATCAGATCATGAAGCAATAAAGTGTACAGTGGCCCTGTGCTCAAATAAAATTGAAAAACGGTATCATTATGGTCGAATGTATGCAAGTTGAATTATGACAAGTTTTATTCCAGATGTTCTGAAATAAATTGATAGTGTGTTTTAATGCCCACTGAACCTTTCCAAATGTTTTATAATAGTTTATGCAATGAGTTCAATATAGCGTTTCCAATTCAGAGGATAAAAATTAAAGATAAAAAGCAATGGGTAACTCAATGGAATATTTCTCTTGCTATTATAATGATTCGAATCCAGTGCTTATATTATAGGTAGTTGGTGTTACACAACAGATCCAGATATCCCAGAAGATGCATGTAACGTAAGAGATTGTGACAAGCCCGAAGAATGTATTGTTGTCGTTACTTCCGTTTTAGTAGGTAGATATTGGTTTCATTGCAAACGAAGGAGGACGGTTTATCAGCGAACACATTTTGAGAAGGGTGAGGGAAATAATCGTTGATGAACCGTCCTCTTTTCTTTGCAAATAAACTGCATAGTCTTACTTGACAATTACCTTAATGTATGCAACACATCCTATGCCCGTGCTTCGAATTTTCAACGAAGATTTCACGTATCTCAATCAATACGTGACACCATCAGTTTATCGGCGTTTTCCCGGTTTATTTTGGATATATATTTGTAAAATAAAGACATATTATTATATTATCTTTTTGTAACAGATCTTCTGATGATTCATGAGTTAGACAATTACCTTCTCACTACGTACTCCTAGTTAGAAAGTAGCTGAATGAATACCTAATTTGTAATATATCTTTCTTAATCTACTTCTGCTGAACAAAAAGAGAATCACTCAACATTGAAAATGCCAAAATAAGAGTTTTGAGTACCTAGATAATTACAGAAAGTCTGTAAGAAGTCCTTCTAAATATTTATTTTTCACTTCAAATATGTTGTTGATATCCTAAATTAAATACTTTTAACACACATGAATCAACCCCAGTTATGGGAATATAGCATTAAGTAGTATTTCCATGATTTGAATGTTTTATCCCCACACATTAAAACGTGTAACTTTAAATCAAATTTGCCGTAGGTTGATTATGAGGTTCATGATAAAATCGAATTACGGGATAGGGCATATAAAGAGTTCAAAAGATGTTCAAATTTAAATAATGAAAAGCAAATAAAATGGCACAATTTCAAATTACTAGGAATAGCGTAGTAGACCTACTTAAGCAAAAAAAAAAGAAAGATGAGATAGACATGTACAAAAATAATCCCAGAGAAAAATGGAAAACGTTAAAAAGAATAGTGAATAATAATAATCAAGACATCCCAACAAATATTAGTTTTGTAACTGCTACGTGGCATTCAGTATTGAAAGACAGTTTCAACGAATATTTTATTGGGAGTATTCAAGATATCGTTCAGAGTATAGATAATACTGAAACTTGGAGTAGTTCAAGCTATAACTTATATTGGAAATTTAATAATTTTGAGTTACTTTCAATGCAGAATTTACGTAATATAGTTAGAAGCTCGAACAATAAATTTTCTTTATATGAATCATTGAATTGTAAAATGTTGAAGTGTTTGAAACCATTGGCCATGTAATTCTCAATTTTATAAATACGTCTCTAACTACAGGTAAAATTCCACAGAGTCTAAAAATCAGTACCATTATACCCATTCGAAAAATTACTCATACCACTAAAGCAGATGAATTCCGCCCAATAAATACTTTACCGCCTATTGAGAAAATTGAAATAACTGTTTATGAACAATTACTGCAGCACATTTCTGAACATTCAATGTTAATGAATAATCAATCTGGGTTTCGAAAACAATATTCTTGTGAATCAGCGCTACAACTTACCCTATGCTTTAACAAAATCCAATTAGATAACAATAAATATGTTGTCGCGGTTTTCCTTGACCTGAAAAGAGCCTTCGAGACAATCGATAGGAAATAGTATATTGTACAATGAGCATGAAATGACATACATTTGCCACGAGTAGGTATATGAAAATTTCATATACCTACGAGTGGGAAATGGGTCATTTCATGCTCATTGTACACTATACTTTTTCTACGACCATCTGAATCATTAACAAATCTGTAATATTTTTAATAATCCTTTTTATCATAAACTCTCCTGCCGTAATTTTTACATGGTTTAGATGATTTTTTTCTTTCTTCATCCGTTGATTGAAACATTTTTTTCTTTTTGTAAACGTACCTACCTACGTCGTGAAACAAATAACAATAACAACTTGGAAATAAAAAAACTTTATGCAGAAAAAATCAAACACTAATCGATTTCATAAAATGAAAAAAAAAGTGGCTGCGTGGATTTGAACCCTCGCTCCCACCATCTAAAGTCCATATGTCATCTGAATCAACACTCGTCGTTTCTAGAGCACATACTAATTTGTTCAAATTAACTGCTATATAGAAAGTATCTGTCAACTATTCAAAAATATAGAATCCGATTGTAATCAATCTTTTTATTGAAATTATTCTGGTTTTATGAAAAGAAAATCATACCTTTGTCAGAAGATAGGCATTATCAGGAGCTTCTGATATAAATTTATTAATTTGATTTGTTAAATCATCCTCACTATCGCTAATCATTTTTAATAATTTAATTTTTTCAATCGAATTTTGTAATTATCTACTGATGTGAAATGTCAAATTATTAGACAGATGTAAACAAACTTGATTCGATATTATTTATGTTCATAAAATTCGTTAATACCTACCAATATAATGACAGTCTAGTAGTTCATGAAAGTCGTAGGAAATGAAATATTTCGATACAGCTAGCCCGTGGGAAATGAAAATCGGTGTTACAACGTGGTAGGTTTCTTAATCGAAGACGCAATTGAAATGTTCATTTTTCTTAATGGTCGTAGAAAAATATTGTTATCCAAACTTAAACAGTATGGTATTGGTGGTATTGTACATGACTGGCTAAATGACTACCTTACAAACCGTAAGTAACGGGACGTTTTAAAGACATCTTCCAATGTGTTCAATGATGTAGGTATTCCCCAGGGAAGTGTCCTAGGTCCCCTACTCTTTATTTTGTATCTGAATGATCTTGATCTTTTTGTAAAATGTGAATTTATTAACCTATTTGCTGACTGATGACATCTTAATTGCACGCAGTGATGTCAACTTGAAAGAGCTATTGAAAAAATGAACACTGTCTTGTTATCAATAAGTCAATATCTGAGCCTAAATAAACTGAAACTTTATGTAACTAAAACGATGGTCTTCACAACTAAATATAACTATGATACTCTTGATATTGATAATATTCGCTTGAACATAAATAATGAAAGTATTCAAGTTGTCTCAAACTTTAAGTACCTGGGATTCTTTCTTGATAATGTTTTGAACTTCAATAGTCATTTTGAAAAAATGTGTATAAAAAATTTTCGAAAAAGCTTTTTTTTCTCTAGGATGTCTCAACATATATCAACTGAGACTAAAATCACTGTGTAAAACTCAATTATTCAGCCACATTTTGATTATTGCGCATCCATTGTATATCTGTTTAATTTCAATAAGTTAAATATGCTCCAGAATCCTCAAAATCGTGGAATGTGAATAATACTGAAAACAAATCGCCTCACCCCTATAAGATCAATGTTAACAACCCTCAGCTGGTTCTCAGTGGAAAATAGACTGTTTTATTTCACAATGATTTTCATATTCGAAATAATAAACCATTTAGCACCAGATTACTTTCAGAAGTACTTAACATTTCATAAGGATATTCATAATTATAACACTCGTGGCAACAATGATATTTACGTTACTAGCACTTCCTATGAATTCACTATTTTTCAGATGTTTCTTGGAGTTCAATAAATTACCAGATTCTGTTAAGGTATCTACCTCACTGATCCAGTTCAAAGCCAAATTAAAGGAATTCATCCAAAAATCCAAATATAAGTGACTACAAATATGGATTTGAAACCGTTATGGCAATTTGTTGTATATTATATGAGACTTTCATGTATATATATATATATATTATATGTTTATACTTCTTAATATAATCTTTGAACTTCGGTACTTATTAGTATTATACTAAACGTCGATATTTTACTTACATTGCCGGTTACTATTTTTTATTCTTTTTAGTCTAACTTTATTTTTTATTCACATGTATTTTTAATATTTCAATTGCAATTGTTTACGCATTGATGTTATTGTAATCATTTTATTCTGTCTGTATCTATTTATATTTCTGTATATTGTAATATGCCTTTCTTACATGTATATTAGGGTTCCTAATTAAATAAAGATCTATCTATCTATACATTTTCTTAGATAGAAGAACGTACATTCTTCCTCAGTGGAAAGAAGAGGGGTTGAGAGGAGGCCTAAGGTTTGCTGTCAAAGAGTGGAATCCAGATCTACTTGATGGTATCAGCATTGTAATAAGTTCGAAGACTGGAACGGATAGCATCATGTTACAGATAGCAGCGGAATACAATGAGAAAGTTCTACTGTTTTATAACAACAATTTGATTCAACAGAAAACATTGCCGCACCTCATAGCAGCAGGTATCAAAATAATGGTACAGATGTGAAGCATTCGATTTTAAGTCATATTTATAAATGTTACAGCGCCTTTTTTGCTAGTTCTGTAACCTATGCAATGGTTTAAATGTATTTCTGATGACGTACTAGTGCGAAATCAAAGAATACATAAACTAGATCCTATCGAAGTCATTATTTGACTATTTCACGCACTTGTCAAATTAACCAATCAGGTGCTCTAGTTCGGATTATCGATAATATCAAACTTGACTCTGATTGGCCTGTCAAGTTCGGTGTTTTCCAAAGAAATATATATCATATAATTACTCTAGAATGCTAATCCCGCCAATTTCCTCGGCGGAAAGCATGTCGCGTATGTGACCCGTTTACGATGTGCGCGTGCTCGTCATCAGTGTAGTTTGGGTAGATCGTTGCCATGTTTGAAAATAATTTTCTTTTTCATCGACAGGAAGACTTGTCACTATGATCTGTCACTATTGACAGAGATCAAAGACGGTTTTTAGGATTGTCTCTGGTTCTTTCATAATTCTTGAATTTGCATTAATCTTGTTCCTTTAAGATACCCTTTCACTGCTCAGCATAAAGTAAGCACTTCGCCCATACCCTAAACGAATATTAATTTTCTATCAACTAAAGATATGTGTAGATTGCTGTTGGAGTATAATTTTTTGTTTCTCATTATTTTTTTATTAAAAATGTAGAAACGAGTATACACGTCTTGAGCACCCATTTTTTGGTTTGGTGCTAAGAATCGTGTTCACACGTCTCGTGGTCTTTGTGGAATAACGCAGAAGCCGTATACACGTCCGGCGCATTGGGCGTGACATGCGCAAAGGCGTGTAAACACGTCCTGAGCAGTGAACGGGTTAAGATATTTTCTAATAAAATCGTTTCTTCCTACAGATAAAAAATTTACTGTTTAAGTGTTGTAGTGTGGGAAGTAAAGGAAAAATACCTGAAATAAATTATTTTTGGTAGATAATGACATATTTATGTACCTATTCTTTGCTCAAAATAGCAAAAGAAAATAGCTTATTATTATTGTAGTCTGACACAAAAGGCATGATTCTGGTTAATGTCTTTAGGAAGAGACCCCAATGCAGAATATGTGAGTGAGAAAGTTATAATTTGTGGCAGACATTTTCCTCATGAAGATTTATGTAAAAAGGGCAATAGAATCATTTGAAACCTAATGCCATACCAACACTGTGTATGCGTAAGTATGGCGAGTGATACAACTTTTTGCAAACAAATTTCAAGTATTAGCCATACCGCTTATATTATGTTCCGACTATTCTTAAATTAGTTCTTGATTCCTACAAAAAGTACAAAAATTAATAGTCTCCTCATAAAATTAAAGTCAATATGGAAGTGCTTTTATTTGATGATAAAGAAAATGCTTCTGGTCTCACTTTTTCATGCACCCCCATTGTGGAAATTGTACCAAGGTAAACACAACCAGAAATACTAGTAGAAATGGCGATCTCTTCAAATTATTTAAATTAAATGCATACATATTTCGACATGAATCTAGAAAAAATATGGAAGCATCCTATTTTATAAATACAAATTTGAGTTGAAATTATTCATAATACTTATTAGCTGATTTAAATTTTCATAGTTTTTGTTCTTTCAATTATTTTTCCAATCTAGTGCTTGCTTGGTTGGTTCCCTAGTTTTTTGTTGGGTTTATCTACAGCTGAAAAGTGAATGAGATACCAATAATCAATGAGTCGCTTCAGAGCGATAAATAATAATAATAACCGCACTCTACTTTCTGAATGCCTTCGCTGAATATTTGGGATCATAAATATGTGAAAAGATTTAAATCGGCTAATTTCCAATACCTCATTCCCCGAGATTCAGAATTAACAACGTTATTTGTTAATCTTCACCAGTGCCATATTTTTCTAAAACCGGCCCTTTTACAGAAAACACTAATGACGCACATGCGTATTGCGGACTAGTCTGAATTTTTGGCATATGAGATTAGCATTCTAGAATAAGTATTTATTTATTTATTTATTCATTTTTAATAATACAATATCGATCTATAATATAAAGAAATAAATTTCTCATGAAAACATGATCAAATAAGTGAAAAACTTGTCCACGATCATGTAAAATTAATTATGAAATAATCCACATCAAAATACACATGATAAATATCCATAATATATACATATAAAGAAAGAAAATAATATATATTTCTATGGTGTTTTCAGATTTGTGTAAGTAATTACGTTATGCACGCATTTAAAAATGAGCATATTTGGGATAAATTCTATCGAATTATTCAATGTTTCCTGTTTATTGAACTTAATTAATTTCTCAGATCAACTTAACTTTTTTGCTAATTTCTTCTAATTCTGTCAAATTTCAGATTTTTAACTTTCACTTTGTGAAATAGTCTAATAAAATTCCACTCGTAATTGAATTCATCTCATAAGACTGTCTTTTATTTCTGAACTGAATTGCTTCGAGGAAACACCACGAGTCCGCAGTTTCGTTCAGAAATGAATCGACAGACTTATCGTGAAAATTCAATCACTCGTGGTATTACTACTGATAGTAGGACGAAAATCAAAAACTTCGTAAGATAAACCATTCAATGGTTGTTACAATTTGTTAATATAATAATTGTCGTAGAAAAAAAAATTGTATGTTATATTTTCGTAAAGAGTTTTTTTGTACTCGCGTGGTATATTGAATTTGGCTTCACGCGCATACAAAAAAGTCTAGAATTGTTATCTCTTTTTGTTTTTTTTTTCTTATATTTTCTGTCTTAAAAAATCCTTTGTTAAGCGTTTCACAAATATCATAGGTAAATGGACAGATTTTTGGCTCCAAATGAGAAGAGGAGAGCTGATTCTAGGTTTTGAGGGAGTTCCAACGTTTTTGTTTGAATGGAAGAACACCAAACCAGACCAAGACTTTGAACCGATGTATTTGAACTACGCTTCGATTTTTGGAAAGCCCATGGGATTATTCTTCAAATGTGACGAGTGTCATACCGAAAACATCTCCGTCTACAATTTTGATAGGTACTACTCGATAGGATTATGGAAGGAAGAACGCCCCATTTTTAAGCATTTTACATTGCAATTAAGAGGGGTAGGAATAACTACTGTACGTCTCTTGGCCTTGCCGGGATCGCTCAATTTTTATCTGCTGACATTGGATATCGGTAATGGTATGTTACATTGTATTGTAATAAATTTAATATAAAGTCTAAATGGTTTTATACTGATTCATTTTATATATAAACTATAAGTACTGGTTAATTCGTATCACAATCATTTATCTAATTAATGTCGCACTATTTTAATTTCAAACTAGAATGTTAATGCTCAACTCTGTCTCTCGATCACTGCATGAGTCTGCCCTCTTCACGCGCTGTGTGGTATTTATCCACGAAGGTCGCTTTTCGAGATAGTTCTCGACAGCTGTTCGATTGCCTGCTTCTAGATTGGTCGATGGCTGTTCGAAAAGATGGCTCTCGGCGTCGGTGTGATGATCTATGCTATGAAGCGATTTTTTCTCCAACAGTGTTTTTACTCACTTGATGAATATACAGGGTGTTTCAAATTCGAACCTCGCCATTGGGATCTAGGAAACTATGAGAGATACGAAGATAGTTAAATTGGGGCAAAGTTGCGCATTTACCTGACAACAATATGCCGTTGAGAAAGTTCTGAAATTCCGAGCATATCCGGAGATATCCGGAAAGAACAGAAATTTCGGAAAATGTTTTTTATGTTTTTCTGGCTTTATTCTTCGAACTATTCGAAGATAAATTGCACATCTACATTGCCACTTTTTTCCTGCTAGATAAAGGTGTTTCCAGATTTGCTATCCGACGTTTCGTCTTCCGGCCACCATCATCAACTTTATTTTTTCTTATGGGCGCTACATTGGATTCTTTATGTTTTGAATAGAACCAGATTTTACCTTTTCAATAATGTATCGTTACCATTATACAAAAAAGGAAGTAAAAATAATATCGTAAACTACCGTCCAATTTCATTGATCTCCAATCTTGCGAAAAATTTTGAAATGTTACTGAAAACGCGTAAAACAAGATAAATATAAAATACTCTCAGAGAAACAATTTGGATTTAGGGAGAAAAGGTCAACACAGGATGCCATATTACACGTAACATCTAGATTAAGTAAATTTGTAGACAAAACAAAACCAACCATGGCAATATTTATAGACCTCGCAAAAGCGTTCGACACCGTTGACCATAACCAACTTCTTAAAATATTGGAAAGTATTGGATTCAGGGGAAAAACGTATGATCTGATGAAAAGCTACCTTCAGCAAAGGATGCAAAGAGTTAAAATCAATGACAACTTGAGTGAAGAATCGATTATACGCTATGGTGTTCCACAAGGAACAGTCTTGGGACCATTACTCTTCAATATTTACCTAAACGACCTATTCAAACTACAATTAGAAGGAGATGTGGTAAGTTTTGCTGATGATACAGCTATTATATACGTAGACGAGGAATGGCAAACTCCGAAAGTCAAAGCAGAGAGAGATTTAAAAAGAATCAAGGAATGGTTTGAAAATCGACTCCTAACAATAAACGTCGAAGAAACCCACTTTATGCCTTTTACATCATACTAAAAAAATTTACCGAAATATGACACTCTTCAAATTGATGATAATCAAACCATTTCTATGGTTCGAAATATCAAATATCTGGGAGTGTTCATAGACTGCAACTTGAAATGGGACTTCCACATTAATTTTGTAATAAGAAAGTTACGTAGTACATTATC
This sequence comes from Chrysolina oricalcia, assembly GCA_944452925.2. Classification (NCBI taxonomy): domain Eukaryota; kingdom Metazoa; phylum Arthropoda; class Insecta; order Coleoptera; family Chrysomelidae; genus Chrysolina; species Chrysolina oricalcia. The sequence continues at coordinate 13,441,319 of OX101811.2, read as the reverse complement.
AAAATTCAAGTACCTGTCGAATATTCTGAAAGCTGATCAGCTTCGAATATTATATTATGCTTTGGTTGAACCTCACTTAAACTATGGTATCTTAGCTTGGGGAGCTGCTACTAAAAACCTAGAAAAAAATCAGAAATGGATAATAAAAATCATTTACAAAAAACCTTATACCTACCCCACCAACGAACTATTCCTTGAAACAAAGTTATTTGACGTTCGACAACTATATTTTTTATCATCTGTCACGAGGCAACAATCCCACAGAAATACATTGGTAGCAATCGATCATAGATACAATACGCGAAACAAAAACAATTCCTTAATTATCCCAAGACCAGAGAAAAACACGTTGCAAAGAAGTTATACATACCTGGGACCCAAATTATATAGCTTGATTCCACAAGAATTAAAACGGCTCAATTCTCATCACTTATTCAAATCAAAAATCAAAAAATGGATAAGCCTCCATCCACGCCTTCTCATTCATCAATATATAGATATTAAAAATTCATATGATAGCTTAATCTAATGAAATATAAACAAAAGAAAAATAATCCTAAACAAAAACATTGTTCACCTGTATATGAAGATACCAAGTGGTTACGGTACTATTAGAAATTTTTTATTTTTTGTTTTTTATTTTATCCGTCGCACAAATACTTTTATAATTGTTAATACTGAACTTTTCTTTCTTGCCCTTCAACACAACTGCATTTCCATTTAATTCAACTTAAATATCTCATCGCAGGAGTAATGGTCTGCGTGGATAAAATTCACTAATCACAAGGCTCGCCTTTCCGTGCATTATCTACTATGACCAGCACTCTGGATATTGAAAAGAAAAGCCACATTCAAAATCAGTATTATTTTGATGTTCTAATCTAATTCTATTTTAACATGAAATCCAGTCACTCATATTTTTAGATTTAAGTATCTTATTCCTACTCCCACTTCAAAGGTTCGTCTTATTGGGAACTATTTATTCATTTACCATATCTATGTATGTTTTATGTTATTTATAAATGATTGTTTTTTTTTATATAAGCCACTACATTTCCCGTACAAGATTCTTTTGAATCTTCTGGGAACCCATTCGTTTATTGTCAATATCAGTTTTGTCTTATTGTATTTGAATTTTTAAGCATTATTATTATCATAAGTTATCATTCTTTTTTGAAAAATTGGAGATATTGAAAAAAAAATTTTTTCTCAACATAATTGGCTTTTGACTTTGACGTTTCTTAAATTTGACTTTCAATTTGTTACACTCAATGACATTATATTATTGTTTGTACAAGTCATTGAATTTTTGGCGGAAAATGGCTTTCACGAATGAAGAAAAAAGAGATATGATACAAATTTGTTACAAATACCATAGAAACAGTGTTAGGACATCAGATATGTATTTAAACTTGTATCCCGAAAGACGACAACCACATTGAACTATGTTCAAGTTATTGGATCAAAATCTCATCGAGTTTGGTTCATTTGAAAAGCCAATGAAAAAATACGGAGACAGAATCAACAAACAAAATTTGATAAATGAGGTTTGTATGAGGTAAATAAGACATTGTGTCCTTTTCAATGAAAATAGAACTTTGAACAAATAACAATAATCAACTGAAATATAAAGACAAAAGTAAATCACAGCAAATGCAATCGATGCTGGCCTTGTTCATGATAACACAACTGTGCCCTTATTCACTGCACGATTAATTTTCCTCCTCCATCTTCCGGGTTCATGTGTATCTGCAAATTATTAATTTTTATTGAAAAGGACACAATGTCTAATTTACCTCATACATACCTCATTTATCAAATTTTCTTTAGTTTCATGGTCCATTCTGTCTCTTAATTACTGACATTTAGGGAAAAAACATCAAACTCGAAGTAGTTTATGGACCGGTTCCGAGATAGCACGCTTTTATTGTGGAACGCTCCTCCATTAGTTATTTCTTTCAGGTTCTATTTACTTTTCAAAAGTGGTGGACACCCTAATGTACCATCTTGAAACCGCAAAAGTAAAAACAGTAATGACAACAAACTCTTGGACAAGATACGACATACACTTGAACCAATTCAAGATCGAAATAAAGAAAAACAACGTCACAGTTCTCACTCACAACAGTCGGAAGCCTCTCCTCATGTACTGGTTCTCCGTAGCGGCTCAGAAAGGCTGGGTGGCCTGGAGCGCCAATTGCGAACCTCTAGACTTGGACGGTCCACCTAGAGATGGCGGTTGGTCCGCTTGGTCGTCTTGGACTTGTACGGTATTGTGTGGAGGCGGAGAGGGTTATCGGACGAGAACTTGTTCCAACCCGCATCCTAATATTTTTGGAAGGCTTTGCCAAGGTTCGCCCACTTCGAAAGGCAGGTGTAATGATTTTCCCTGTGGCGACGTTAGTCCGGACACTCTGGAAAAGATTCGAGGATATTTACAGAAAGAAAGTTTCAGCTATGTTATTGAAGAAGGTATCTAAACATTGCTACTTTCCTGTTTGAGAGTGACAAGAAAAACAACAATGAGACAATGCCAATTCAAAAATGAACAATAAGGAATTGATGAATACACTCAAAGACAGCATGAAGCCGGTAAATTGTAATGACGTAATTTTCATAAGCGATAAACCACACCCAAAGACTAGGTATTTTATCATGCCACGGTGGCTTTTCTAGATGAGCTTATTATAGTGAGAAACATTTTCTAGTTTGGAAGTTATAATAATAAATAAGATTAAATATTAGTCGTCTTTTATCATTTTTATACCAGTTCATTTTATAAGTTTTGGAGGGCATTTGAAATATATGTGGTGAAATATTTTTACATTTTATAATAGTTCTTTCTAGTATAATAAAACGCTATTCCGGTGAAATAGACTTTCATCACAGCTGATACTATTAATTGTTAGGCCGAGCGATGCCTTTGTCAGTATTTTATATCAGCGTTTATATAGAAAACACAGGAAAATTATCTATTTTCTTATCTTTCAAATCTCAATCTCCGGCAAACCATATCAGGAAGCTGCTACCAGTTCTGCACAAACACTAGTTTTAATTAATCAAGTTACTTAATCTATTATTATCTTTAACACTTTTATGGATTTCAATCTATTCAAATACTTATCAAATTGTTATTTATCAATATCTGGGCTGAAGGCCCAGGTGGAAGATCAAATTTAACTTAACAAAACAAAGAAATCGGCCAAAATCATTTATTATGCGGAAAGAAAAAAAATCAGAACGCCAGAATAACTAAGAAGTTTTAAATTTATATGTTCTTAAACCAAACCTTATAAGAACCAATGAATGGAATGAAATTTCATGAATTTACGTTATTAAATTATTCAAAAAGGTATTATTCTTACTAAAGCATCAAACTGGTATTTCGGAACAGATCATTTACCAGAAAAGGTCACGTTGCTAGCAAACATCTAACTCTCAAGATTTAAAACAGGACTAAAGTTTAGAAGCGTAAAATTTCTGACCTCAAGTTAGCCTGGGTCTCATAATCCTAGATTCTATTCAGACCTGGCAATAAATATAAGGGTTGTTCAAAAATTAAATAGTGAATTGAATCTCTTTTCGTTTTCTTCTACAATCTGCTTATGCATTAAATATTTTATAACTCATATATTCTGACGTTACGAGAAAAAAAAAACATAATGCAAATTTTTCGCATTATAAACTCTTTATATCTAAACAATGAATCTTATTTCTAATTATGCTGTCATGGATCTTTCTGTAACACGCATTCATGGTTTGAATTATTAAATTCCCCTCGTATTACTCTCAAGTCTGTATTGAAACGATGTTAACACATGTGCAAAGTTTTCGGACCATTCTTAGTATAGTCAACTAAATGCTGAATTTAATGGCTTCCAGATGTGCCCTAAAATTATTGTGCATTATTGTCACTATTTAAAATAAATTCTCAAATTATTTTTGTTACACTAGAAGTTACTTGCAAAATATTTGAAGTTTCTTCTATTGAGTAAAGACAAGGAATGTCTCCAGAGAATCCAAAACGCTTGTATAAGATACAGTTATGGTCTGAGGAAATATGACCATGTTTCTGTTCCCTTTCAGGATTCTGGTTGGCTCTCTCTAAATGAAAGGTATTTACTACAAATGGCGCGGTTTGTTTATAAATTGAGGGAATATAAAACACCCTCCTATCTGTCATGCAAACTTGTGGAGCGCTATGCCTCTCATGGCCGTGATATAAGGTTTGCGGATCTGTTCAGTGTTCCCAGGCATTCTACTAGTCTGTTTCAACGATCTTTCAGCTATAATGCGGTCAAAATTTTCAATTCCTTACCTATTTCAATCAAGCTACTGCCGAGTGTGGGGTCCTTCGGCAAACAGTTCAAATTACATTTATTGGCAAAAAGAAGCTAACTATCTTTATGCATTATAATTAAGATATCTCTTGTCGTATATTTTTTGTTTTCTATCGTACAGAATTGTTAACTATTAACTTAAATAATGAATTGTGTTGCATCTCTTGGGGTGGTTATATGGAAGAGCGTGTAATGCGAATATCGCCACCCGTTATGTTTATGTTATTCTTTAATTGTTTTTTCTTAATAAAGGCACATTATTATTATTATTATTATTATTTGCTGAAAATCTAATGATAATAAGTGTGGTGTTGAAAGCATAGTTCGTCATCCACCGCTTTTTTGATTCGGACATAGCAATCGTCACAGCTACAATTCTGTGACATACGAAGACTAATAAAGTTATATTGTGTCTGTCTTCGCCTTGAAATTTTCTTGGATCCAAATATGAATATCATTTCTATATGTTGAGCACCGTGATCCACAAATGGAAGAATATAAACCTGATAAATAAGTCCGATAATTTCAGGGGTGGCCGGTGGAGCAGCGGTCAAAGGCGCAGGCCGTTGAAACTTCTGCTAGCGCTGGTCGGTTCGATTCCGGAGTGTGATAGAATTTTTCCCAATTCTATCGGAATCGATAGGTGACCGCATGCCTTTTGTTGAAAAGCGAGTCTGTTGTGAGTTGTCTAGATGTCAATTCCGAAGTGTAGTGCTAGCTTGGAGTACGCACCTACCACCCGGGGTGGTGCTGTAGGTTTTCCGGGTATTCCTACAGCTGAAAAGTGAATAAGCCACCAAAAATCACTAAGTCGCCCGGAGCGCCACGGCAAATAATAATAATAATGGCCTTTGGGTTCACTCTACGAGTGTTTATAAGGTAGTATCATTATTCTCCTTCTGATCATTTTTGAATTGGCGCCTTAAGGGATTGTTTCCTATTTTCTTCAATTTTAATTTGCTTTCTATCAATGAAATACTATTTATCTAACCCAGCTATGAAATGTCAAATTTTAAATACATTTTTGACGTTTTAAAACACCACATTTTTCATAATTATTGTAATTTAATAATTTTATACATAACTGAGAATATATTTTATTAGAATTTGAACCAATAAAATGCCTGGAAGATGAATTATAAATTTATTAGTTAGGATTTGTTTGTATATACCAAGTGTCCCAACAGAGTGTATTTGCTGGATAAATCGATAATGATAAACATGATATATAATGATAAACAATCTTATATAAAAGTTATACGACACCAGAACGCCCACGATTCGAAAATAGTTCCAGATGCACAGGGTGTTGCATTTTTCCGTAAATGCAAAAAAAATATTTTTTAATTGAACAACCAGTTTATTTTTCTGTCATTGAAATGGTCCCTTCGTTCCCTACTCAAAATTTTTCAGTTCGCCGGTGCCAAGTTATGCAGGCTTTGAACGCTATAACTGTATCGTCGAGCTGTTCTTCAATTTTTGTTTGCTTCTTTACCTACTCTGTATTATCGAATGTAATGCTAAATTTAGTAATCTTCTATATCAGAAGGCATATCTACATCAGAATCATTCAGTTTTGGCCTGATTTGCAATTCACCACTACTGACATATTATTTATTTGGTATCGGTAGCAACGCCCAAGTAAAGCGATGAAGTTGTTCTAATTAGTACGGTTGCAAGCGTTGTTACATTTGAAACAGCACAATTTTTTCATTCAACTGCTGGGTTCGATAAAATTTAGTATTTAACACGCCTGGAAAAGACTAATTTTAAATGACTCATGTAATTTGCAAAACTCGCTCATTTTAGTCTTTTCATAACTGGTTATATAAATAACTATTTTTGTAGGTGCCAGTCAAATTATACAGAACAATAATGAGCTGCTGAAAACGATTGCTAAGGAATCGCCCAAAGCCTACTTCGAGTGGACCTTGAATGGAGTTTTCATCAAGCCGGAACCGAACCGGGTGATATTCAAAAATCAGAACATAGAAATTAAAAACGCCAAATTCATTGATGCTGGTCTGTACGTGTGCATGCTGTTCAGAATAAACAAAAAAAGAGTAGTCTTGCGAGTGATATCTCTGGCAGTAAAGTCGCATAAATACAACTTCGAAACCAGAGCTACACGCTCCCTGACCATGTCGTGCAATTCCGTGATATTGGGGTACATTTTTTCCGATTTAAGCATGAAGTTGTACTTAAACAACAAGATTTATATGGATCATGGTACCACTACACTGGCTGCTGTGAATTCTCACTTCTTTGACTCTTTGAATGAGTCTCATTCTGGGAACTGGGAATGCATCGTTGAACAGAAGGACTTGAAGCTTTCGTGGGTTACCAATTATGTCAGACTAAACGTTAAAAAAGCACCGAATTTGTACACCAACTTGATGGAAGATAAACTCACGGCTCCTCTGTTTGGATGGATGAAGACCGACAGGAATGTTCTTATTGGAATTATAGCCATTGTAGTTGTGGTTGTTTTACATGTTGTAGTTTTTCTTGTGATTTACTTCAAGTTTTGTACTTTAAAAAACCCAAGGTATAAGAGAAATAGGAGGAAATGATTTGTACAGATAATTTTAATATGTTGCATTTAGTTTGGTATTTATGTTGTTTTGTTTAAGCCGATAAACTTTCATCATAAATATTGTTTATATCAATAAATGGAAATTTAAAATTTTTTGTAGATCATAAAAATGTATCAAACGATATGTGTTTGGTCAAATCATCCCCAGATGCATTTTTTATTGAAATTTCTAGAAGTGATTTCAGATCCTGCTAAAACATTAGATTAACTTCTGAGAAGCATGTGTATCTTAATTATTGTAAGAAAGTGGTAAATGAAAAAAAGTATTAATCGTTAACAAATCTGAATAAATGATTGGAACATAGCTCTAGCAAACAAAATTATTTTAAATAAAAATTATAATCTCATTATCTATCAGGTCAAAAACGAGAAGGAAGTAGAGGTATTACATCTGTATTCCGAAGCATGTGGAAGGTGACAAAAGGCAAGAAAATTGAAGTAGCAATGAAAATGTTGAAGCAGGAATACTCTGACAGATACTTGAAGGTAAACTTTTTTTTCTACAACCGCTTACCAAAGTAGCCGTTAATACATTAAGATCTCAACGCCGAGAAATGTTATTTTGTTACAGCATTTCCGATCCAGACCGATTTCCTTTGTTGAAAACAGTGAATTCAAAGCATTCTGAGTAACCATAATAGATTCAAAGCACTTCATCTCAAACTGTTTCAAACAGATCTTGGCTAGCGGTCCTTTTTTTTAGAGTTATTTTCACTTTTTTTTTGTATATCTTGTGTACATCGAGCACAAACTATCATTGTCACTCTTCACAAATAGCTATTACGTTTGGTACCAAAGGTATCAAACTGTTGTGGTCATTATTCTCCTGTTTTGAGTGGCTTTGTTATTATTATTATTTATTGTTCAAATGCAAAGTAACATGAATTTACTATGTTTTAGGATTTTTTAACTCTTGCTGGACAGTGGGCTTTTTTACAATCTAGTGCTATAGTGAGACTATACGGAATAGCTTTCACAAGTAACGTATCACTAGTACTGGAGTATTTTCGTTTAGGGCCGCTCGATAACTACTTGAGAAAGAATCGAGGAATCTTGAAACCCGTTGATTTAATAGAAGCCACATGCAATTTGGCTTCTGCATTATGGCATTTGGTGAGTATCTCTATTTTTTTCGTACAGTTGAGTTATTTGATGAATTTCCAAACGAAATTTATTGAAAGAATTTGAAAGAGCGCATCAAGTTGTTTTGAGCACTTGTCAGATTTTTTTTATCGTGTTTCAGACTGAAAATGGTATTGTTCACGGAAATATCAGATGCAGAAAAATAATGGTGAATTCTCACGATGAAAATTCATTCACAGTAAAATTAACAGACCCAGGTATTCACACAGAGTATGCCTCATCTGAGTAAGTATTCACATCTTTCTATGCTTACTTAGTTTTTCTGCCCTAATTTCTGAGTCCTTGGTAATTGTAGTTGGTATTGCTCTTCGACCTGAGTAGATCATTGTCCCGATCATACTTCTGTTATAATAGCCCCTCACGAATGGAGCATCGCAAAGTAGTTCTTGTAGAAAACATAGTCAAGAATCTAGCTGATATAATTCAATGGTTGTAGGGGGCTGGAGTTGTTTTCTATTGTCACTGTTTCTTATTTTTCGATAATCAGATATGCTTTGATGATAATGATAATAATACTTCCTCAGTAGATAAGCTATGAGAGTTCTGCGCCATTCCTTATGGAAATGAACATGAGAAAACGCTAAGATCCATTATAGCAATTATGGTTCCTGAAGCTGAGTTCACACTATAGGAACAAAAATTTCCAGAATGTACCTTAGCGTTTTCCCATATTATTTTCCATAAGGAATGGCATAGAACTCCCATAGCTTATCTACTTCCCTCATAAACACTTGTAGAGCATAGCCTGTGCTGGTAAAGGTCGGCCATTATTATTTTTATTCTCCGTAGCAACATTGAGCATCAAATTCTGTAGAAAAACCACTTAAAACGAAAACAATCTAAAATATGTACTCAAAATTAAGAACAAAAAATGTTTCTTAAATTATGGTTATTGGATTTCAGAGTTCACTGGATACCAATTGAATGTTATTCAAACCTTGACTATGCAAAACGCTCAACCGAGGCTGATGTGTGGTCTTTTGCAACAACTCTTTGGGAAATATTCATGTATGGCGAAGAAATCAAACCATCCGACTATTCCGACCATGTTCAAGCCATGAGGGTAAGTGTAATTGATTTATTAGGTTAAGGCTGAAACATACATTTTTGTAAATTTTTCCATTATACCATTTTCATTGTTTTTACAAACATTCTTTCATTAACGAATTTTATATAAAACTTTTTTTTTTACTTAAGGGTTTTGTTAGGAAAATTGTGTGGTTGTAAGTACAACACTTACATAAGTTGTGCGTATAAAAATAAAATATCCGAAAGTAATCATACTAAGCACAATCAAATTTTGGGTGGAGTGTAAAGTATTAACCAAAAGCAAAATTTGTTATCATTAAAGATACAAAAATTATCAAATTGGCAAACCACACAGTAGCATTTTTACTAAAAACAATGCAAAAATCAATTGAGAGTTGTGTTTTCGAGTTTTGAAGTACACTGATCTAACTGTCTTTAGTATGGTCCTGTCATTTCCTTAATTGTAATCTTCAAATTTTAAATAAGGAAGCATTTTAAATTGCATTTTCTTTTTTGATGTAAAATAGATAGATAGATATTTATTAGTTTTTTGAGATCATACATGTATAAATAGCGAGACTATATGCCCCTGAGCGCATATAGAGGTGGTGTTTCCTCTCATCAGGAATGATGTGCCGATGGTAGGGGGTATCACCATTATATTTTTTAAGTATTAATTTAATTTCCATACATTTAACAACATTATCTTTAATACAATGAAGCTTTGTCAATAACTTAACATTAACTTTAATTAGGCATATAATAAAGCATATTTTGACTTTGACAAAATAAAAGAAAAAATTACAAAATTGTATAAAAAAGCTCATATACACACATTGCCCCTTTTTGAAAATCACAGTTATGAAGGTAAAATAATTAGTCATTAAAAAAGAAAAAATATGTAAAACGTCATTTGAAGTTTTTGTTATTTGAAGCACCCCAACTTATATTATTGATTGAAAGCGAGCATAGTACAATGTAAGCAAAACAGTTCTATCAACTGTTTTACTTAGTTCGTATAGTAACATTGTGAACTTAATTTTTTGCTTAATTCATTAATGTGGATTGACCGTGAGCAGTTCTCTGATATTTTTTTGCCAAGGAATGTTGTCGTATTAAATTGATGGATGGAGTTGTAATTATTTAGTTTTACTAGCATACTTCGACCAAAATGTTTGCGTGGTTAAATCTATAGAAGTTTTTGTATTATAATACAAATATAATAACGTCAATATTATAATTTTGAAGAAAATTATAAGTTAATGTATAAAATAAAGTTTGCAAATACCTTTAACTTGTCTGGGAAAATTCTAGTGATGCTCATTGCATATTTATATTACAGAAAAAAGCATTTTATTATAGTTAATTATATAATAAAATTATTTTGAACTTTTTCAGTGGTATGCCAGCGGTAAAAGACTACCTCAACCTCGTAGTTGCTCAAATGAAATTTATAGTCTGATGAAGGAGTGCTGGGACCTTGATCCCCACAAAAGGAAAAAACCTCAAGCGATCACCCGAGATGTCAATCAAATTTTATATGAAAGTAAGTGATCTGTTGTCAAAATGAAATTTCATTGATATCATATAAATACTCTTTTCAGTTTACAATTCAAGAAAATTGCATTCGTATGCCAAAGTTTTCACCAAGTCCATTGGTGTACAAAATATTGCTGGAACCTCAACGAATAGCTCATGCTCTAATATTACAGGTAATAAAATAAAATACATTATTTTTGCGTCAAAGTATAATTCTAAAACAAAATCACTCCTAAACAGCATACATATCTACTATGATTTCAATGAAGATATCTTTTCAGCTGTACAGTAATATTATATTCCATTGCGAGTTCAGAAAATAGGCTTTTTCCGTGCGTGCGCGACTTGTTCCCGTGGGAGACGAAGCCGAACACGGGAAGTCGTGCAAGCACGGAAAAAGCATTTATGGACGAGTAATGAACGATAGTTTTCATTATATCTACCTGAAAACCACAGATTGTTAAGAAACATTTATTTTTAATGATGAAGGAACAAAAACGTATTATTAATTGAAATATTTATGGTACAAAAATATCCAGAAATTGCCACAAAACAAGCGTTATTTACCCTATTGGTAAGGATGTATTCAAACAATTTACGATTTCTACAGAACTGTCAACAACATATTATTTAATTTTGACATGTAAATAGGCAGCTATAATGTCACCAGTGCACCGTAAAATTTTCCGTGAGAGCGCACGGAAAAAAAACATTTTCAGTGTGCTAAATAAGCATGTAAATATAGTGTTTTCAGATAGGTACAATGAAAAATGTTTTTAGGCCTCCGCACAGAAAAACTGTATTTTCATTCGTATAAATCGTCTTGAAACAATATTTTTCCTGGCTTGGCAGTAAAGTGAAAGCTAACCCTTTTTTACGCTGAAAGAGACAGCTTCATTTCAGTTATATTTGACAATATTTGCACAATAAATTACCTTTTATCTTTATCATATACAGAAAAATAAGAAAAAAACAAAATGAAATAACGTCAACATGATTAGTACAGACTGTTAGATATAATGCTGATATCAAAACGTATAATTAACAAGAACTAACAGCTGAAATCCTAAAGAAGTATCAAGAGAAATAGCTCCCTCTATTGAAAAATGTATAAATGAAGCAAAATTTTCAGAATCCGTAAAATCTACAGTAGCAATTCTCAAAAAAGATGATGAACTTAATGTAATAATGATATGCTAACAAGAAAAGCAACTGGAAAAAAGCCCGGGTCATAAATTGTGGGTACTTTTATTTAGTTTGAAAACAAACCGTTCCATACTTTTTGAATTAACAATTGGATATAAAAGAAGTGACAAACAAGCTTACTAATAACTACCGAATGTATTATTTAAAAAAATATACGTTTGCGTTTTCTCTACAATAAAGGACCCCGCACAATAGCATAGGAAATTGGCCCACAGTGGAATTTGCCTGAAATTTACATATGTTATTGGTTTTGAGTTTCTGATCAAATGTTCTTATGGGCACAATCCTCTAAGACCCGTGATTTAGCTCTCAGGGCCGTATTTCGTATAGGTGCCAAATAAACAATGACACTTTTTTCTAAAGTCCATAATTTTTTTATTTCCTATTAGATTTTAATAAAATAAGAAATATTACAAAATTTCAGCATTTGTCTTTTAGCACAAGTCCTCCGTGAAACATGTTTTGCCCTAAAGGACCGTATTTAGTAAAACTGTATTTTCCAAGTGATTCACAAAAAAACTGAATAAAATTTATTTTGTTATAACTTTCTTATTTCTTGATCTATATCAGTGTTTGATAGCTCGTTTGATAGATGGATGTGTAGCTCTCTTTGTGTACATAACAAAAGTGGTCGCCATCTTAGTATTCAACATGACTAGCCTAACCTATAAACTTTATGTAGGACTTATCTTGTAGCTTTTTAAGAAAAATAGTAACAGGAAAAAATAAGAACTACGTTTTGATTGTTGGAATTGATCATTTACTCTTTGAATTATCTCACTCTATAATATAAATATAACTCTACTATCTGATCTTGGAGTAATAATTTCATAAGGTTCAATAACAATAAAGAGAATGAATGAACCTGGATTTGTTGAGAGTGTATTCTCGATTCAGGAGAGAAAAATATCAAGTATGTATTCAATACACTATGCATGAAAACCAGCCAGACGAGAATAATGAAGATGATGCATTGATAATAGGATACTACTGCAATTGCAATCAGGGGCAAGGTAGCATATTGGCGTATTTGGGATTTGCCGGCCAAAATCTAAATGCGAATTATCCATCGACTTCTGTGTTAAAGCATTTTAAAGATGCCGCAAATGGTCCAGTGCAAGATGCAATACTCACGCATCTGTAAGTGTTCGAGTATTATTTTGATAATGAGTGCCTAACTTTTTTGTTCTCTTCCACCACTCTGGAAATATCGGTTTCAACTTTGTTAGTTATGAATTAGATATAGTTTTAAAGATATAGTAGAGTTATATTTATATTAAAGAGTTAGATAATTCAAAAAGTAAATGACTGATTTCAACAATCAAAACGTTGTAATTCTTATTTTTTCCTGTTATTATCTTTCCTAAAAAGCTACAAGATAAGTCCTATATAAAGTTTATAGGTTAGGCCGACCATCTTGGATATTAAGATGGCGACCACTTTTGTTATGTACACAAAAAAAGCTACATTCATCTATCAAACGAGCCATCAACCACTGACATAGATCAAAAAATAAGAAAGTTACAACGAAATCAATTTAATTCAGCTTTTTGTGGATCACTTGGCAAATACAGTTTTACTGAATACGGTCCTGTACGGCAAAACATGTTTCACAGAGGAATGGTGTTTAAAGACAAATTCTGAGATTTTGCAATATTTCTTATTTAGTTAAATTCTAATAGGAAATACAAAAATTATGAACTTGAGAAAAAAGTGTCATTGTTTATTTGGCTCCTATACTAAATACGGCCCAGAGAGCTAAATTATTGGTCTTAGAGGATTGGGCCTATGAGAACATTTGATCAGAAACTCAATACCAATGACATATGTAAATTTCAGGCAAATCACACTGTGGGCCATTTTCCTATGCTTTTGTGCGGGGTCCTTTAAAATATTGGCAAGGTTAAAAGGCAAATGTACTTATATCGTAACTAATACAAGTTAGTTTAATTATGTATTTTATAATTTTTATTGCGTGATAAAGGTGTGTCTTTTAGTTTTTTAATCTATTTATATTTTTTATCTAATTATATTTTTTATATAATATAAAACCCCCCGACAAGTGGTTTTACCTTGGTTTCAATTATTATATATAGCGGCTGTATCTTGTCATAGAGACCTCTCTTATACAGGGTGTATACTAAATGATGTCATGTGGTTATTCCTTGTCATATTTCATGAAGAAAATTTCATATAAACGTGTGTCCTAACTTGCTTCGTTTCTGAGAGACGGGGTGTTAAAGTTTCATTTAAAAATCGGCATTACTCTAAAGTCTTTTTGACGAATTTGATGGAACCTGGTGTGGTTATTAGCAGTAGCAAGGTGCTTCTTTTCATAATATTATATTTCAAATTATAAGTGACAGATGTTTACCTGATTGATATTTTTATTAAAAATCATTGTACGCCACTGTTTATTAGGATTCCTTCTTTGTTTTGGTGTTTTTTGTTTTTTTGTAATTCTGAATGTTTCATTTAAAAAAATTTGTAAATACGAAAAGGTTCATGATCAGTCTCATACCACTTTGATACTGTTTGACTGATCATGCCATTCCATCATAGATATAATAATAATTGACCAAATACCCTTTCATAATTTTACAATTGTTTCTTAAAATTAAGAAATAGGTATACCTTTTGTTATGTTATCTTTCTGATCTTTCTGACATGTATGACAGATATATCAATATTCAAGTTGAGCTAGGATTCGAGATTTATCTGTCAGCAAATTTTCGACTCACAATTAAGAGAACCAGACAATACTTTTTCTGATTGTGTTAAAGCCACTTTAGCCACGGAGTCAGCACATAAATACTCTCAAGATATTCAAGCTTTGCAAGCTACATCATTAAGTTCTTCAAGTTTATGTCAGAATCAACCTAAGAAAATCACAACTCATTGCTGGGAATATCCGAGTTCTTCATGGCAACGTATCCATATCGACTTTGCTGGACCTTTTATGGGTAAATACTTCTTAATTGTAGTCGACGCTTTTTCCAAGTGGCCAGAAATTTTTCCTATGACTTCTATAACTGCTTCAAAGACTATATCTGTCCTGCGAAATATCTTTGTCCGTTTTGGCCTTCCATTAACCTTGGTTAGCGATAAGTCCAACTTTCAAATCGCACGAGTTTGAGACCTTTCTGAAGAATAACGGTATTCATCACAAGTGTTCTGCACCATATCATCCAGAAACCAATGGTCAAGTTGAACGATACGTCCAGACGATGAAAAATGCATTAAAAAAATTGAGCAACACTAGAGACGAGATACTAAATTGGCAAATTTTCTTATGCATTATAGGAAAACGCCAAATACTGCAACTGGGATATCTCCATCCATGCTTCTGTTAAAGAAGGATATTAGAACTAAACTTGATTTGCTCAGATACGATTGTGAAAACAAACAACGAAGTTTACCATCTTCTGAAATTAAATACTTCGTTCCTGACGAAATTGTTTGTGTCCGTAATTATGAAAAAAACTGTAAATGGAAATTTGGGAGAATAATCAGGAGAGAGGGATTACTACATTACTATATCAATGTTGTCGGGAAAGAATGGCGAAGACACGTTGATCAAATGGATACAACGGAAGTGGAAATTTCTGAGAAAGAACTGATGGTTGCTGTTCACCCGAGGAATATCAACCACCAACCTCAGGTACACAATTAATTTCTAGTCCAGGATCCGAATGCGATGTAATGAGAGTCAAGGATTCTTTCGCAGAACGATTCTTCATCAACGGCAGAGACTAACGAGAATTCCACGACAGAGTTTTCTAATGTTACCGACGAGATATCCAGCGCACAGGAGTGCGAAGAAGATCACGTGGAAGTAAGAAGAAGTACAAGAATTAGAAAACCTGTTCAAAGACTCGACTTTTAAATTAAAAGGGGAGGATTGTTATGTTATCTTTCTGATCACTCTATATACGATTCCTGAATGAATCGAGGGATCTGACATGTATGACAGATATATCAATATTCAAGTTGAGAATAAATAGTTGCATACAACTTTCGTATAATTATTCACGAATACAATACCTTTATTATGTAGCATTGAATTATGAATAAACGTTATTGTTGTTTTTCTGTAAGATTCATATTTTTTTTAGAATAAATAATTACAAATACAACTTTCTTATAATGCCGTGAATTTGGGCGTGTTCCGTTTCATGCATTGAGGACATAATGCGCATATGACCGTTCCGTTTCCTACATTGGGAGCGCATTGACACGCCCACTTTTATATTCCCCTCTTTGGCCTTGAGACATCGAAGTGCATGAACTACTGCCCGTTCGTCTAGCAGCGACGAATGCTATCCAAGTTAGATCTGTCAAACTCAAAAGTCAAAACAAAGAGTTTCACGTTCAAACAGAAACGTTAGAAACCGAATTTAAAGTTTAAATTTGATATTTGATGAAGTGTCAATTATCGTGCATTATCACATTTACCTGATTTACCGTACAATTGAAGAAAAACTCGTCAATTCATTCAACATCATATCGTCGGTCTCATGCCATAACCACGAATGTGCAATTTGTCTTTTCGAATGAGAAGTTTTAAGAATATTCGTGCTTCTTGCTTTGAAAACCTGGGTAAGTTTTCACATTCGCGAATTCACTCTCGTTCACAATAGACAACCTGATAGCACTTTCGTGAGTTTGGCATTGAAAATTTTGGTAGAAAATTGGTATTTTACATATTAAAGTCAGAACCCTGGAATTAGCATATTCGCGGTTTTGGCGTGGGACAGACGATATTATCCTCATAACTATCACTTGGATCAGAATCTGAGCTACTCTCGTTTTCAAAAAGCTCGCCTCCTACTCTTGCCATTAACACTTTCGTTCTACCCATATTAATTTATTCACTAGATTAACAGATTTGTTTTTGATACATAAGATTTTGATTAACTGATAAAGTGATAAATGTCAACATCTGCGGGAAACGGCGTGCACCACGCAAGCAAAAATCGTTCCGATTCATACATCTTGGATTCAACCCACCAAAGTCAATGTTAGTTGAAACGGAACGCTTTATTATGTCTGCAACAGTGATGCGATGAATGCATGAAACGGAACACGCTTTTTGAAATAGCTGAATTTATCATATCAAAGTCAGTGGCGTAGGAATGGTGGTTACGCACCATCAAAAAGTTATGTGAATGATCTTTTTTTCAGATACTCCATATTTTCTTGACAATTATTTAATTTTATGCACAAATGTATTGTAGAGTTTTGATAGAAACAGTTGACAATAATAGGCCTAGGAGTACAACAAACAACCAGTACATCAATGACGAAACCAATAAAGGAGTTCAGGTAGAAATAAATTAATTAAGGAAATCTATGGATTGATAATTGTTGCTATTTCAAATTCACGGCTTTATAAAACAGTTGTATTTTTAAATGTTTAATCTAATAAAAATATGAAATTTAGAAAAAAACAGTGGCGTACAATGATTTTTACCAGAATTATCAATCAGGTGACCCTTCGCTACTTATAAAGCTGAATTTCCAAAGGTCCGTCATCCGATGTCCGATTCGGATATCCTGACATATTTATTCGGATAAACTAATTTCCAGTTTCCACTCTTCCGAAACCTTTCAAAACGATCGTGTGTTTTGGTGACAGCATTTCAGTGGAATTACACCAACGTTATGTCGAATGTCAACTTATTTTTTGAAAAAAAAATGGCATAAGTATTATATATATATATATATATTTATTATTTGAATCAGCAGAACGAAATGCATGACCAGGATGATTACTATTTAGAGGATGAAATAGTTTATGTATAATCTACCTGCTACAGATTATTAATGACTACAAACCTCAATGTTAAAGCTAGTTTTTTTGCCGGTGCGACGGGTTCTCGTACATGATACATTTTTGTGGGTGATGGTACAATAACGATACTTAATAATTTGTTGAATGTGTCACTAGTCATTCTCAAATGATTGAAATACTGTTCACTATTTGAAAGTTGCCAGATCGTTGAACATTCCATGTGATTTTATCTTCTTATAGATATCTCTGATCCAAAATTTTGGAGGATTTCTTTTTCTCTTTGCTCTCAATAGAATAATCGAAATAAGCAACACATTTTTTAGTATTAATTGTTTGCATTCATTCATTTTAAATTTTAAATTGTCAAAACATTCAAAATTGAGGTTGAAGATCCGATGACAGATAAATGATCTCATTTCTCCTACAACGGGAGAAAGTTAAAACATTCGGACAAATATTTGGCGCCCTTTCATTTTCAAATATTTCTACCAATAACAACACATTCGAATGATCGTATCATCGGATGACGGAACTGTGGAAATTCAGCTTAATTTGAAATCTAACCTCATGAAAACAAGCCTCTAATAACTGCTACTAAACACACCAGGTTTGATGAAAATCGACAAAAAGGCTTTTGAGTAATTGATAAATAACCGATTTTTTATTAAAACTTTGACACTCCGTCACTTGAAACCAAAGCAAGTTAGGACATACGTTTATATAAACTTTTTTCCATAAAAGATGACAAAGATTCACCACCTGAAATTAATGACATCATTCAGTATACACCCTGTATATCTGCTGTTTTATTTTCAGAATCTACGACAGTTGCTTATTCGGACGATCTGGTCGAAGCCAGTGACGTAGATAACGAACTATCTGATGGGTCCAGTATTTCCCAGATCAGGTCACAGAACTGGCTGATGGATTCTCAGGAATTCGACGACTCGAACTCCTACGATTGGTCAAACATTATTTCGAATTTGAATATTTCTACTGCCACTACCTCACTCGATAGTCTGAACTCGATGCAGAGTGTTTTCGAATTGGACGGAAATTACAACGTGGTACTGCAAGGAAGAATAGGCCAAGTAAGAGTTTTTTTGTTAAAAATGTAACAAAATGTAATTGGTGGTTTTTCAGGGGTTCTATGGCGAGGTATTCAAAGGAACACTAGAATGTGTGGATGGTGAAGCTGAGGAACTTCGAAAAGTAGCTGTAAAGAAGCTGAAATCTTCAGCGCTTTCCTCCTGTTTGCAAGATTTTGAAAGAGAAATCAACATAATGAAGGTATGTTTTTTAATTTGGGAATTTCCAGGTTGTTGATTAATTTGTGTTGCAGTCTCTGAAGCATCCGAATATAGTAGAGATATTAGGTGTATTGAGAGAACCCGAAATATCCCTTGTTATGGAATTTGTACACCATGGATCATTGCAGAGTTATTTGAAAATTTACAGGGAATCTCTGCAGGAGGCCCAACTTTTGAAATACGCTCTTGATATTGCAAAGGTAGGTTGTGAATTTGTCGAAAAACAACTCGTGACATATACATTCTTTCAGGGCATGGATTATTTGGGCAAGAAAAACATTGTTCACAGGGATCTGGCTTCCCGTAATATTCTCGTTGTTGATGAAAACCACGTGAAAATCTCCGACTTTGGGCTGGCACAAGTCATGGGTACCAACGACTACTATATTTTGAAAACGCCGAACAGGGAACTACCTATTAAATGGTTAGCATGATTTGATAATTAAATGAAACCGAAGTTAATTGTAGTCCTGGAAAAGACTCCCTGCATTACATGGCCAAAGACAAGGATGATATCTATTATCTACAGATAATGTGTCAAATGGAGCCTGCGAGAAAAGTTCGAACGAAAGAACAAGAGACATTAGCGATAGATCGGAAGTATATGAGAAAGAGAGGGAATGCTAGTGAAAATGAGTCAAAATGGTGTAATAGAGAAAAGTGGGCTATTTAATGGATGGATTGGGCTACTGAGAAAGAGAGAAGGTGTAGTACGGAGATAAGACGGGTTAAATAACGAATGGACTATCCAAGTGAGGTTTTCAAGAAAAATGGGTTAACGGAGGAGGTTAGCATGAGAGAGTGGAGTAGTGTGAAAGAATGGGCTAGCATATGAGGTTAGCATGAGAGAGAGTGGGCTAGTGAATGAGGTTAGTATGGGAGAATAGAATACTAAGAGAGAATGGTATAGAAGAGAAAGAGCCATTTAGCAATTAAGACAATTAGTGCAAGAAGTGTTTTATTGAGCAAGAGTATCAAGGGGAAGAAATGGGAAAGTCAAAATATACTATTATGTCAGAAGTTATTAAACATATTGACAAAGGTTTCCAACTATAAATAAAAATGTGAATTAAAAGTATTATGTATTATAAACTATAATGGTGGTAGTATTCCCCATCTAAACAAAAGTTCAGATGAAATAGAGTACCACATTTGCTATTCCAACTGCGGGAAAAACCTACAGTACCTCCAGAGGAGTCATTGAGGCGAGAATGAGCAGCAATGACCCCTTCATTTCTGCTAGCTTCTGCCAGTCCAGCTGCAGCACATGGTGAAACTGTTCCATTCCATCAGTGATGACCATGCACATGAAATCATATCAAAAAGTTATAACACAAAAAGTGATTCATATCAATCAACTTTATTTCCCCAAGAAAGGAAGAAGGGATAAAAAAAATCTTAAAAATAACATGAATTAATAAGCATACAAAGATGTGATAACTAACTAATTTTAAAAGAAAAAATAATAATCTGACAATACATTTGTTCAAAGTACAATGTGGTGAATATAAACACAATAATATACATGATTTTATCAGTTTTCAACTCATATTGAAACTATTTCAAAGTTCTAGTGGTCAAATTCATTGAATAAATCACCTCAAAATTTCTTTTTTCCATTCGTTTTGAATTTCTTTAACTAATTTACAAGATTTTATTTCATCAGGTATCGAATTGTAATTGACAATTCCATTATAAAGAACAGATTTTTTTCCAAAAATTTTTCTAAAATACTGGCAGCTAACAATTTTGTTTGTCTGTTATTATGAATGTGAAGTATTCACTTCTCTTAGTAAAAATTAAATTTGAGGTTTTCACTTTTTTTATAACTTGAGTGGATGAAACAACAAATTTTCAGCTTGTAAAGGGAATTCAGATCTAGCAAACCATTTGGTTTGTATAAATTAATTGTTGATTCCATAAAATTCAATTTATAGATACATTTGATTGTTTTATTTTGAAGTTCCCTCAAACAATTCAACTTGCAGTACCCCATATAGAAACCAGGTATTGAAAATGTTTATAAATCAGAGCAAAATTGATATTTTTAAGAAATTTCAACGGGATGCAGTTTCTTATTTCGAAAAGAATTCCGATCAGTGGTGCTATTTTATTTCTGATTTTATCAATATGTTTATTCCATGATAGTCTTTCATCTATATACAAGCCCAAAAATTTAATTGTTTGCTGATAATTTATAGTTTTATCATTTAAATTTATTGGAAGAGTTGGAATATCTACCACCATTTTTAAATATTCATAAAAGAAGATTTTTTAAAAATTTAGTGTAAATTTATGTTTTTGTAACCAAATTAAAATATTACAATATCATTTTTTATTTTATTTGTTATTTCCATATGATTATTGGAAAAATAAATAATCGTGTCATCTGCAAACAACGAAAGTACTCCATTAAGAGTCAATTTTGATATAATTACTGAATTACTTACCAAAGGAAATTATAGATGAAACTTCTCTGAAACGCTTTAAAAAGCGACTGATATTCATAAATTGATAGAAAATTGAAAAAAAAATTAAACTGTGTTTCTCCTATATCTATTCCAATTCACTGAGCGTTTGATACTAAATTTTATTATATATATTTATTTGTATTTTATTGTAAAAAAACAACTTTTTAACATGTATAATTGTGTTCCCGTATTGTCTATTTTACCTCACCAGACACAATATTTATTTATTAATTTAAATCTTATTTTAATTTTATTGAAAAAATATTTAAACATGTATAATTGTATTTTCGTATATATCTATTTTATCACACCAAACACTTTAGTTTTACTACATTTATATTTATTTACATTGTATTTGCCACAAACAAGTACGTATATTACTTCTGTGGATATTTTCTCGTTTATTCATAATTACTTTTTTAATTCTTAATGTTTGTATCGATTTTATCACGAATAAACGTCATTATTATTATTATTAATGAGTTATATTGGAAACATTAAAAAATATTTAAATTCAACTATGTTCGATTCATCTTTCAATTATAAGTTTCAAAACCCATCATAATAGAACTCTTGCAAACTGTAATGCACTGTTTCAGACAACAAACACTGTACATCCTTTCTGATCCGAAATAGTTATTTGATACTTCTAATGTTTGATGGGAGGTGATTAAACATCTCACATCCATTATAAGTTATTGAATTTTTGATGAAGTAACTTTTAGGGATCGAAAAGGTAAGTGTGAAGAGTGCGGGAGAAGACAAGGAAGGGTCATAAAAAATAATGGTCTAGTGATTGAGAAGGTGAACAAAAGAGAATGGTCACAGTGAAAATTAAAAAGAATGGTCTAGCGAGTGAGACGGTTAAGAGATGATAAATCAGCTAACGAGAAAAAGGGGAAAGAGAGAGCGAAAGAGAAAGATGATGGGCCAAGGTGGCCGTGCTGGTAGAACGTTCGCCTTTGGAGCGAAGGGTCGAGGGTTCAAAGCCTCGCATGGTCATCGGTCTCGTGCATGGCATCACACGTTAAAAGGTAAGGGCTGCGTCTTCCCTAGCTCACACAAGTCTCTCGAAGACTTCCGAGGGTTGCGCGTAGGGGTGCAATCGGTTGACGGAAATAACAATTTTAACAACAACAATGTGGGAGAGAACGAGAGATATTTTTTCACATTCCTTTCACAACAATCCATTGAAATATGTGTAATAAACCAATTTATAACCGACCACTAATAAAAGTTGTTGTGGTTTTAAATGATTTGTTGTTTTTTATACTAGGTACGCCCCTGAGAGCTTGAGAGATGGTAAGTTCTCGGTACGATCAGATGTGTGGTCATACGGTGTGACGATGTGTGAAATGTTCAACTATGGGGAAGAGCCCAATTTGACCTACATTGATGAAAAAATGGAAGGTCAACAGCAACAAATTCTGTTGATGGCGTTGGAGAGGGGAGCAAGGTATGACTTTTAATAGTAAACTCTAGGTAATTTGAAGAATGTGCCTACATTTAAAATAAATAACAGGAGTGATTATAACATTTAGTACTAATTCTTTTTATACTGTTTTCGACCTATTCGTTCTAAAAATTTAGTACCTGTAATGCAATCTATAGAAATCTTAATCTAATATAATTTGCTACATCTAAAAAGTACTTAATTTTGTTTATCTAATAACTAATGGATTTTGTTTAACTAATAACTAATTAGTTTACATGTGCCTATTGGAACTGGAAATAATTGGTTTTATGGTTTTGTTTATCATTACATTTTGTGGCTCATTGTTCATTTATTATTTGTATACTTTGTGCAAATGTTTGGAGAAAAGGGTTCAACTTCGTCAAATTTATTCATCTCATTAATTTGATACTCTAATTTCGAGAAGCGGTAATATTTGGTCCTCTGCAAATTGAACGACGTGAAGAAATGGTTGCCACAAACAAACAACGTGTAAACAATTTTTTTTTGGCATGGTTCCAACTACTAGCGTTCCAAATTTTGTGCCTAATCGGACTGGATTAACACTTAAGTTGATAAAACTTTTTTTATTGTTTCATTATAGGTTTCCTTGCCCACCTAACTGCCCCAATGCAGTGTACATCCGCATAATTCACCCATGCTGGCATGCGGATCCTCACGAAAGGCCACTTTTCTCGAAGTTAACATTGGAAATAGAGGATTTACTCATTCGGTACTGATGTTCAATAATTGATAGTCTGATTCTTCAGAGCACCTTGTAAAATCGATATAATACGTAAAAAAGATTTTCGGACCGATCTGTTGTTACGGTTGAAAATTGTGCCTGTAATTAACACAAATAATTTTTGGAATATTTATCAAGACAGAGCAAGGTTTACAAAATATTTTAAAATTCATGTTGTTTGGGTTTTGTCAAAATAATGCTATTTCAAAAGGTTAACTTGCTCTATCTAATGGATTGTATTTTTGTAGTATATACTAACTTTGTGAGATGTACAATTGATGTGTGAAGAATTGAATGTCATAGATGTAAGTCAAAAGTACTTGAATTTTTACAAAACTGACCTGTTGGAAATATACAATTTGTTTATTTGAAAGTTTTACACGATGATGTAAATTAATTTTTTATTTCGGACTGCCATTGTCTGTATTTTTACTTTAAACTCGACTTACTTTCAATTGGTATGGTATCTAAGATCGTTATCAAGTGTATAATGACCTGTTTCGATGTAATGAGAGAGTATAATAATAATAATCCTTATTCACAAAAAGATCCGTAATTCAGAATGGTAACGTGAACAAAAGAATTAGGAAGCAGGTATGAATTAAAACCCACCCATGACTATAAAATGACTCATTACCTCGTAACAGGTCATTGTACACTTGATAACGATCGGAGATACAATACCGGTTGAAACTTCAAAGTAACAATTCAGACAATGGAATTCCGAAATAGTAATTTGTTGTTTTGATAAGAATAAAATATCCAAAAACATTCTCTCTGAAGTAAAACTAGAAATGCATTCACCTGTCATATAACAACAAATCAAGCGAAACATCCACATGTCATAGGATGTAACAGTCAAAATTGGTCTTTTCAATAATAACTGTAACGTTATTGTTGTTATTGCTATTGTTGTGTGGTTTACTCATTGTCGATTGTATTTATTATCAATAGCTACTGACTCTCATAGAGTTCTTTGTTTATTTGTGATGTTTCTGAGGGTTGGAAAAACTCTCGAGACATAAAAATATTGACCAGTGTTGTCTAGTTCAAACAATGTATAATGTAAATCTGATTCCATTTCAGAAAAATATTGTCCTGGGATTTTGAACTTTTCGCCAGATCTGATATTCCCTTACATTACTTCTGCAACTGTTAATTTTTTTGAAAATATTGTTCATAAATATTTCAATTTGTCTTAATGTGACAGATGCAGAAATTTAAAAGTTAAATTGTGAATATTTGTGAAGTAACAAGAGAACAAATCGTGACTCCGACAAGTTTATGTCTTCATTAATTAGTAGAACATTAAAGTGAATATTTATTTCAGGCACCATAACTGCAAACACTTTTCAATGTTTGACGCAAACTGTCAGTGTTGATAAATAATTGTCAAAAGCGTGTTTATTTGTGATTCAATGACGAAGAGTGTAGGAAATGTGGTGGAAAGTGATATTGAAGAATAATTTTCCTATCATAACTTTATTGACAAATAAAGTTGTTCACTAAAAATGTAAAATAAATAAATTAGTCGTAAATAAAGTAGAGTATACTACTCGCAATAATAGCTATCATTATTGTCTCGTGATATAATCTACTATTAAATGTGAAATATGTTTCTGAATGCCCATGGCCGACCACTCCGTCCGAAGATTCGCGTACTACGAGGGTCTAGGTCAACAAACAATTCTTTAAATTCTTGTAGATAATACATGTTTGTGTTTCTCGTTTTTTAAGAACTTTTCCATTAGAATTATACTTTAATTCTTCAATGGACCATCAACTGTTAGCGGTAGTGCAACAAGGTGGTTTACACCATATCTAGTTATTTATGAATTTGTTGAGACATACCCTCATTTTTTTTAAATGAGATATGCCTAAGTTGGTAAAGCAGTACAAGTGAACAAACATTTGATCAATATTCACAAAACTTGAGTTTCGTTTATACCCTTCCTGCAGCTGCGCCTCTGTACGTGCTTCTGTTACTTCACAAAATTCACCGATTTGAAATTCTACAAAGGAATAACTTTTCAACACACGTGTGCTGAGTGATACTCGTATTTTATCAACTTATCTCTAAATATCATTCTTTGCACATTGCTCAATTTTTGACCTGTCTTTTGTGCCATGGAGAACACAAGCTGTATTTAAATTTTATAAATACCACTGTTGTTGAAATTTGTAAATAAAAAATCTTATTCAAAACTTTGTTTTATTTAAGTAACTTTTTATGGATATTTAACTATACAGCCTATTCCAAATTAATTCGGCACCATTTCTATTATTATTTATTTATTGTAGAAATAACTTCCAGTCAGAACACTTTTTGGTATAAGTATAAGGTATAAGTTTTAATGTACATGATCATGATCAAATGCAGTGAACAAATTCTAATAGACTATCAAATAAAACAAATAATTCATAAAGTTTTGTAATATTTTTATGAAGATCATTCAAAAATAAAATTTTTGGAAAATTAAATTATTATTATTGAATTTTTTATTTGGAATAGTAATTTATTAAATGTTTCTTTACGGAACTGAAACTTTGGTGGAGAGAATATTGTCCAAGTGAAAGTGGTTCAAAATCCGAGTATTATGATTACGTAATTTGGAATTTTTCTGAATTGGTGTATTACTCTTTTGAATATTATTGGTTGATTTGAAGGCAAATTTAGATTTTTCAGAGTTAATAAGTTGGTTCAATGTCATATTATTGGTGCTTTTGTTCAAATCTAAAGATGGCGAATCCCAAGGTTTGGCAAATATTACTTTTATTGCTTTATTCATCAATCTATAATTTTTTTGTTTTTGACTGCATGATGGCCACACTGTGATCATATATCTGACTCGAGAGATAATATGTGCGTTACATATTAACAATTGAATATTTTTTCACAGAAATTGTATTCTTCTGATAGCTCCTCCAATCAGAGAGAATATTTGATTCTCATAATTTAAATGTTTGTCCAACATCAGACCCAAATACTCGTGTTTCTTAACTTCACAATAGTTCTGTTTTCAATTTTCGTTTTAATATCAAATAGAGAGTTTTTTTCTGAATTAATAGTTAAATTAAGTTCATTCAACCGTATTTCAATTGTTTTAATATCTCGGGGTGTAGTGACAGATTTTGGGATACGATTTTACTCAGTATGCTTTTCGGAGGACAGCATTGTCCGTATATCTCTCAAAAGTACAGAGATCAATCAATCAATCAAAATATACTTTATTACACAAAGAATTACATTCTCATTGGCAAAGCGTAGTGATAGGTTAGGTTAGAATGGGTAGCATAGTCATAATTAGATAGTGTAGACCCATCCGTAAAATATAACATAGTCAATAAATAATACATACACAATAAATAACAAACATAAGATAAACACATGAAAAGCAGTCTTGATAATAATACGCTCCACAATACATCATTAGGTAGACCTAATTATACAATAGTGTACATAAAATTGTGAATACACATATAAACACAATTCGCCAAAAAAAAATAAAAAATTTTAGAACAAGTAAGGCATGTTGAGAAGTGGAAATATTGAGATCCTTATATCTGCTAAAAAGGTTGGTCATTAAAAAATGCATCCAAACTATAAAAGGGTCTACAAGAAAGAAATGCCTTGACTTCTTTTCTAAAAATAACTCCAGATACCACTTCTTTTATATTATCCGGCAAGTGGTTGAATATCTTACATCCATTATATATTATTGAGTCTTTCACTAGAGAAGATGAAGGAATTGGTAGTTTCAACTGATTTTTTTGTCGGGTGGAATAAGTGTTTATTCTTTGGAATTTGGATTTATTTTTGTGTATTAGGCATGCCGTTTCCATTATATGTATCGATATGACAGTAAGTATTTTGCGATTTTTGAAGTGTATTCTGCATGAGTCTCGAATTCTTAATTTGCATAAGCTTCTCAGGGCACGTTTTTGTTGAACAAAGGCACTTTGTAGAGAGGAACTATTACATGCTCCCCAGAATGGTATACCATACCTCAGTTGAGAGTCTATAAGGGCATAATAAACTGCTTTCGCAGCTGAAAATCCCAGTTCGTTTGATGCCATTCTGACGGCATAGCAACCAGAGGATAACTTTTTATTGAGGTTGGTTATGTGTTCCTTGAATTTTAGACCACAGTCTATGTGGTCTAAAATTATAAAAATATAGCCCCAAAAATTTAGATTTTATTTGTTTTTCTATTATTTTAGTTTCTAGGGATACATCCCCGATTGTGCATCTGAAAGAAACTATATTGGTTTTGGATGTGTTGAATGTGAGAAGATTTGAGTCACACCACGTCTTCACTTTCTGTATGTCGTTGCTGATATTATGATGTAGTTCAGTGTCATCGTTGCTGTGCCATAGAATAGTAGTATCATCAGCGAAGAGAGTAAATTTTCCTGATATATTAAGGGCTGCCAGGTCATTTATATATAGCAGAAACCAAATGGGGCCAAGGATTGAACCTTGTGGCACACCACAGTGTATATGTGCTAAATTGGAAGTTGATTTTGTTTTTACTACTTTGTCTTATTCCATAGCGGTGGAGTTTCCGCAACAATATCTGTTACTTGCAGGACAGGGCAAATATTCTTGGAGTGCATTCTTACGTATACCTAATGGTATAGATATTAACTGCTGGCGGGATATGGTCAAAGAGATAAAACGTTGGATGGTCGCGTAGAAATACCTGAAGGATGTGAAATCATTTTTTTTGCAACAAATGTCATCGAGACCGGAGCTACACTAAGATATAAGAGCCCCCACTCCTCGTTTGTAAAATTGTTATGCGTTACTAAACTCGCTAAGTAGGCCAATTAATAGGGCATTTTTTCCTAACAAAAAGTTGAAAACCGACGGTACCATCACATGGAAAACAGTCCGTAGATATATTCTGTTATGTTTTCGACTAGCAACTGTCATTTATTAATTTGTTATAAACATTGAAATGACAAAAAACGTGTTTTTTCTATTGTTTTGCTCATAAAATGAAAACTAATAGAGCCATCTGGTTGCTCCAATGGAAAGACTTGTAGATAATTGAAATACGAACAAAATGGAATGTTTTACGTCCCGATCGGATCATTAGTAACGGGGAAAAACCGGAAAATTTCACGATTTTTTTAAAAAATTCATTACTCCGCCATTTTTTAAGAAATAGCGTTGGCCCTTCTCATGAAAAATCATGTGTACTGTGTGTGTACACAAAACAGGCTCTGACGGAGCATTGCAATTTGAACTTTTTTTGCACTATCTTGCAGCGTGCCTGGATGCT
Source organism: Chrysolina oricalcia (assembly GCA_944452925.2). Taxonomy (NCBI): domain Eukaryota; kingdom Metazoa; phylum Arthropoda; class Insecta; order Coleoptera; family Chrysomelidae; genus Chrysolina; species Chrysolina oricalcia. Next base: position 13,412,405 of record OX101811.2, on the reverse strand, counting down.
CTAGTGAAAGTAAAAGTACAGTACCACAAAACGTATATTCTCATTTTGCGCTAAAATGCTGCGAAATGGGTGAAAAATGCTTGCAAACATGACTGACAACGGCCGAGCTGGTGGAAGCAGTCGAGTGGTAGGAGAGAGCGGAAGAATTCCCCTCATCTCCCGGACTCTCCTACCACTCGGCAGCTAACGCGTGCTCGACCTTTTTAAAAAATCACTCATTTTATGCTCTATTGCTTGGTGTAAAGGAACAGAGATATCTGTCACTGGCGGGAATAGGTTTCGCTTCAAGTTGAAAACAGCAATAAATGGCAATACATTGTGTTCCAAATGGTATAGATAACTGCTGGCCGAGCTCACCTCAAATAGTTTTGTCTGGGAATCCCTCCGATTTGTTGTTCTTGTTTAGAACCCGATTCCTTTAGAACTAGCACCGCAGCACCCCGAAATCTGCACCGCTCAAGTTTTCCGGGACTAGCCGTATAAATATTTCAGAGCACCTCCGACCAGTAGTGAGGATAACCGTATGTTGGTTTAAAAAACTAAATAACTCAATAAATACAAATCAAATTCCCAAAAAGCGATGTCATTTTTTATCCTTCCCGCCATTGAAGTAACCAATAGCAGAACGCGTCCTTATTGGATTTTACTGTTGTTTAAAAACCATTACCTCTCTGTGTTCCACCGACTTAACCTTTAAAAAGGTTTAAAGGTTAAGTCGGTGCTGTGTTCGCGTTCAGTGAAATCGATCACCCTAGGAGCTACTCGGAGTTACTAGGAGCCACTCACTGGGACAATTGGAAAGCGGCTGTTGTCAAAATTTGAAATCCCGCGTCAAAACGTTTGTTTGAAACCATTTTTGAGTTTGATTCCCGTTTTATAATAATATTTATTTGATTCGTATAATTCTAAGAATAACCACAAAATGTCGTCCCGAAAATCAAAATTTGCTAACATAATGAAAACGAATGATATTAAATCGGATGCTTATAGAATGGTACAGAGACATTCCTTGTTTGGCATATTTACATGGATTTTTTAAAATATCTATTTATCTGTTTTCAGTTTTCAAATTATGGACATGATTGTACACTGGAAGATATATCTGATAACTACGATTGGAATTATGCACCGGGCCACGCAATATGGGCTAGAATTAGGAGATGGTTTGCTCGAATGAGGGTTGTCTCTGAATCAAGTAAATTATACACCCATCATTTGAGGAGCTTTGGAGCCATAGCTGCAGAAAGAAGAAGGCAACTTACATATCATCCCTATACTATACACCCGTTCAGTACAGGGCGGTAATTAATTCAAGAAAATAGATCTTTCCTCAAAAAATAATTTATTATTTGTTTTAGAATAGTATGGGCTATAATAATGATATTTGTGATATTGTATGAGCTCATTGTGACGCCATTTCTGTTCCTGGTTTTTGATTTCAACACGAATTATTATCATTTCAACAAAGCCCTGAATGGCTTCAGATATTCATTTGATACTTTTTTATTTTTCAATATTCCAGTCAACTGTCTGACTGGATATTATGACGAACCAATGCAAAAAGTAGTTTTAGATGTGAAGTTGATTTCTATGTAAGTATAAATTCTGCAGATCCTCCAGATATTTTTGAGTTACAGACAAAAATATTTTTATATTCAGCTGGTATATTTAACTATGAACGAGAGCAAAGACTCAAGTGATTTTTTTTTTCTAAAATTAGTTCAAACCACTATCAACTGCCCTATTAGAAAATATAAACATTTTGAAGGAATAGATACAAATGCACAATAATTTTTATTTTCGTAATACCTATACCTTTGCAAAATTCCTTATGAATAGTTTGTTCTCATTATTAATCATTTAAATTATTAAGAAAGAAAATGAATAATGAAAAGAAAAGCTATTTTTGATATATGTCCATCCACTTGGACAACTGCAAGAGTACAACCAATCCTTCAAAAAGGAAAAAATACCATATCTAGCGAGTCTACATCAGTGTCTACCAAAATATTGGAGACTGCATATGGAAAACTTTTTTATTCATAGTTTATTAATACGAGACTATCGGTTATTATCAGTGGCGTGCGGCTAAGCTGGAATCGATCCATGTTCTAAATTCACTATGGAGTAAAATGTAAAATATCGAAAAATATTATTGAAAAAAAGTTGTTTGCAATTGAATGATATTCCCGGTTATCCAGTTTAGTCTACCAATTACAAATTTAATTTTTTTTAAGGATCCTGGTTTATTTCATTATCTTTCCATTACTGTTTTTTTTACTCATATTCAAGATTTTGTTATATCAGGTAATTGCGTTGACAGATAAATAATGCTATAATTCAGTAACTTACTATATTCAAAATTATTAAGGATAATTCCCATTAAAAAGTGAGGCCAACTCATTAAGCAGTTATTAATAATAGTAATTGGTAGACTAAACTGGATAACTGGGTATATCATTCACATGCAAACAACTTCTTTCGATAAAATTTATCGATATTTTGCATATTAATGTCACTTTACTCCATAGTGAATTTAGAATATCCCGCTTAACCGTACGCCACTGGTAATAACCGATATGCGCGGATTTAGTCTAATTGAATGCACCAACTTTTATGAGGAATAAAATGTTCTGAGAAATTATTGATAAAAAAGTTTCCCATGCGGTTCCAACATTTTTATAATCCCCCTGTTAACTTTTGAACGGTTCGACGTACAAACATGGGACAAAAACGTTTTGGATACTACTCTCAGTTTGCGTTTTTGTGCTTACTTATATTAGTCTGTGGCTTGGTACAAGAAATAATACTATGTCAAAAATCTTAACTTTTCAGGAGCGACATTTTCATGTGCTCGAAAAAGGGATATATTATTTTATCACGCTTCCATTTACAATTTTTTGGAAATATTCAGTGTGATTTTCGAGAGTTTCAACGTTCAACTACATACTAAGTTGATGCCTTTATATTTAAATAAGTACAATTTTAGTATTTTTATATGACATGGTCAATTTTTGAAGTGAACTGATCAGAAAATTATTGACTTATAGGTAATACAACACTTTTTGTTTCTCGTTATCAATTCCAAAAATATCATAATAATAATGAAAATGACTTAGAATGATTAATATTAGTGTTGTTTAATTCATTATTATTATTCGTCTTAGAGCCATTCTTGTATCATATTTGCCCTCTAAATAACACTAGTAGGGCTCATCTGGTAGCTATCAAACTTACCCTTATTAAAATCATATGCATACATCTGAAGTAAAACTTTTCCACGTGAAAATATTATTGATGCTTTAATTTCTCTTTTATTGAGGAACTTCACCAGTTCTATTTCTAAAATATACAAAAATTCTTCAAACAAACAAGGCAAACGAGAGACAGAGCTATGATATACCAGTATCTATGGCACACTTTTTTCCAATGAAAGCTATATTGCCATACATCAATAAAAATATTTAAAACGTTTGACAAAGAGTACAAAGCACGTGACATGGATGCAGTTTTCACATTAATAGTTATGTATACACATCTGTTTATGCCCGCGGTACATACATAACCTCAATAAAAATCAGTATTTAAAAAAATCCGCTTTGAATTAATAACATTGCCATTTTATCATAGTAAACACTATTTCGTTGCTAGTTGAATGTTGACAAACGTAAATGTCATAAAATCTAAAATAATTTCTATATGTGTCAAAGTTAGAAGTCAAAATGAACGAAGATTTTGGAATTCTTGACGAAATTATTGAAAAAGCAAAGAAAGCAACTGAAAATCTGTTGCCAAAAATGTCTTAAGAAGCTTACGACATGGAATACGAAAAATTATCAAATTGGATGCAAGAAAACTACGTAAGAGATGTTTATGCACTAGCGGGCGGTAAAGTACACTTTACCGCCCGGTTCGCCGGGCGTAAAGTGGCACCTTACCGCCCGTGGGCGCATTATGGCCCGGCGGGCCGTAAAGTAGACAAAATTCTCAAATTGTCTATACTCACACATCATTTCATGCAATTCCTAACACGAATTAGAATCATTTCAGTTCAATAGAGCAATACTCTTTCTAACATTTGTTCATAATCGTTGGCAATTTTTTCGGTGATGATCTATTTATTTGAAATAGATTCTTCAATATAGCACTCAGCTACTATAGTTTCACATTCCTCCTATTATGTTATACCCTTAATTATTGTATGCATAACGTATGAAACGTGTAGACCATTGCAATTCAAGTCAGTATCATCAAGATTCGCGCTATAAAACCGCTAGTGCATAAAATTTTGTATGTATCACGTGCTTAAAATGCGTTTAAGGCCTTCGGCGTGAGATGGCCCTCGGCTAACGCTATCGGGCCATCATCCACGCCACAGACCATAAACGCCTACTTTACGCCTTGATACATAAATAACTATTATGCACTAGCGGGCGGTAAAGTACACTTTATCGCCCGATTCGCCGGGCGTAAAGTGGCACTTTACCGCCCGTGGGCGCATTATGGCCCGGCGGTCCGTAAAGTAGACAAAATTCTCAAATTGTCTATACTCACACATCATTTCATGCAATTCCTAACACGAATTAGTATCATTTCAGTTCAATAGAGCAATACTCTTTCTAACATTTGTTCATAATCGTTGGCAATTTTTTCGGTGATGATCTATTTATTTGAAATAGATTCTCCAATATAGCACTCAGCTACTATAGTTTCACATTCCTCATATTATGTTACCCTTAATTATTGTATGCATAACGTATGAAACGTGTAGACCATTGCAATTCAAGTCATTATTTGTGATTCGCGCTATAAAACCGCTAGTGCATAAAATTTTGTATGTATCACGTGTGTAAAATGCGTTTAAGGCCTTCGGCGTGAGATGGCCCTCGGCTAACGCCATCGGGCCATCATCCACGCCGCAGGCCATAAAACGCCTACTTTACGCCCTTGATACATAAATAACTATTATGCACTAGCGGGCGGTAAAGTACACTTTACCGCCCGATTCGCCGGGCGTAAAGTGGCACTTTACCGCCCGTGGGCGCATTATGGCCCGGCGGGCCGTAAAGTAGACAAAATTCTCAAATTGTCTATACTCACACATCATTTCATGCAATTCCTAACACGAATTAGAATCATTTCAGTTCAATAGAGCAATACTCTTTCTTACATTTGTTCATAATCGTTGGCAATTTTTTCGGTGATGATCTATTTATTTGAAATAGATTCTCCAATATAGCACTCAGCTACTATAGTTTCACATTCCTCATATTATGTTACCCTTAATTATTGTATGATAACGTATGAAACGTGTAGACCATTGCAATTCAAGTCAGTATTTGTGATTCGCGCTATAAAACCGCTAGTGCATAAAATTTTGTATGTATCACGTGCGTAAAATGCGTTTAAGGCCTTCGCCGCAGGCCATAAACGCCTACTTTACGCCCTTGATACATAAATAACTATAATGAAACTATTATTAAAAATTATTTCTCTTTATGCCCGCGCGGGCCATAAAGTACGACATTAGATAGTTGGTAACTAAGCAATAAAAACACGATAATGAACTAGTATGACATAAAATAATAAAAAGCCATTTATGACATTCTTGGATAAACATCTGTAGTTATTTGATTGCCTGTCTACTTATATGAGATAGGCACGTATTTCTTGCTTTGCTCAACCCAATTAAACGTGCCCAACCGTAGAAAAACTCTCCACAATTTAATATCACAATCGATCAAGTAGGTAGTGGGAATAGTACATGTTTCAAACCTATGTAGGTTCATCTTCAGCTGAATTTAAACTAAAAATAAAAAATTAATATTTATGTATAAAGACATGTGAATTTTTTGAAAATTTTTTATACACTATTAATTTTTTAAAAAATTTGTGCCAAAAAGTACCGACAGGAAACAAGTTTCAGATTGTCTGAAGTATTTTTGGTTGAAAAGTCATCATTTACCACGTCTGTTGAAATATTGTTCTCGAGAGGCGAATCCTAGAATAAAATTTGAACTGCAAACTCTTGTAGATCTCTTTATTTATATTTAATTACTTTATTTATGGACACCAAAAAACATTTCTGTTTACACAGGGATTACATATTTTCACATAAATTGAATGACGGCAATACATATGAAACACAAACCAATAAAGGAATCAAACAATTAATTCCAAAGAAATGATAAGAATAATCTGCGAAATATGAGTAAGAGCGCTATTAGCAAATGAAATTGCGGAAAAACTAAACTTAGTACTTCATTTTCTTACGTAACTAACACTTTGTAGCGCGCTGTACCTTTTTCCAGCCTGATGTAAGTTCTTGCAATAAATGCTCTGATTCGTTAACAGATTGCTACTCTTGAATAAGGAATTTGTAGACGTCGCGTTTCACGTTATTTATTAACATCTTCAAATATTCGTGGGTAACTAAAAATTCCGTCTGGCATTAAAGGATTTTACAATACTTTCGAAGTGGCAAAAAAAACACTGTTTTGATGCCAACACCCACACACAAAAAAAAGACTTTCGAAGGTCTAAAACAGTCGCTTTTTATGTTGAAAACTAACGAAAACATAATTTTGGTCACTTGTACCAAGCCTCAGATTTATGTTTTTACTTATTTTTCTTTTTGCACTGTATAATTCTTTATGTATTCGTAATATATGGGCCGTAGTCGTCGCCGTGGTGGTCGGCTGGTAAAGCGTTCGCCTCATAAGCGTCGGGTCGTGGGTTCGATCCACCGATTCACCGGTCTCGTGCATGGCATCACACGTTAAAAGGTAAGGGCTGCGTCTTCCCTCGCTCACACAAGTCTCTCGAGGACTTCCGAGGGTTGCGCGTAGGGGTGCAATCGGTTGACGGAAATAACAATTTTAACAATAACAATTTTAACTGGGCTTGCCAATAAATAAATAAACAATTTAGTGTCAAGAAGCATATCTCTTATTTCATTGAATGTGCTTAACGGTTTTCCTAGGAGGCTGTAATCGAAATAGTAGGGCTTATATTCATAAAAATGTATCATTATGTAAACAGCATTCAAACAATATTTTTTTCTTTGTTCTAATAACTATTATAATATTTTCCATTATTTTTACAGACATTATCTGAAAACACGTTTTATACTAGATCTCCTGTCATCATTCCCTACGTACTTCGACATGTTCATAAACATCAATACTAAAACCATGGCAATTTTACTGTGGTTAACAATGTTCAGATTTCTGTTGGTTATATCATTCAGCAAATATTCCAAAATGGTGGCGAATGTAAGATAAGCAGATTACATCCGCAGATAAACGTGATTCCCTTTTTTTTTTTTTTTCAGCACTTCAACATTAATCACTTCACCTATATGACAACAATGGTTATTTTTTATACGGTGGTTTTTTGGCACGTCATGTGTTGTATTGTAGTATTCATAAGAAACCATATAATATTTTACGCAGATCTGAGCAAACCTTTATTTAGCTCGGCGAGCGTACCAACCAGGTAACTATAACCAATTTTGTTTTGTTAGTTTATGAGTAAGTGCTAATCGTAGTTATTGAACCGCAAGTGCCATTTACATTGTTGAATGAAGAAAAGTTGCTAGTGTTGAATCAAATTATTTATCTTTTAGTCAGACGTCAGATCCTGATCCACATATATGGGTGATGTATTTTGGTGCGCTTCACCACAAATCTCTTCTACTCTACAATTCAGGTTATGGAAAGAAAGAGCCAGTTAGCGAACTGGAAATCGTCTTGATCTATTGCGTTTGGTACGGATCTAGTCTCTTTTGCATATATATTTTGGGTAAATAAATCAACATTTATCTTTTAATATTATTGCTTATTGCTTAAAATGTCGCAGTATCGATTGGTTTTATAGAAGAAGAATAACTTTATTTAGGCAACAAGTGCAAAAAGTGAATAGGCCGAGTTGGACAACACGTCGAGTGCAATAAACAATTTTTGCACGAGTTGCATACAACATTTTTTCTACGTTCATGCAAAAAGCAAAAAATGATTTATTGAGGTGCGGCCTCAGATCAATAACTTATTGATCTGAGGGTGCGGCACTAGGTGTAGGAAAATGAAAAGCGCAACTTGAATACTTTATTATTAATATCAATTTGCATTGAAACAGGAACTAATACGTTACGAACAATTTACCTCAAACTTTATTTTTACCCTCAATGTTGAAAGTGAATGAACAATTGGTGCAATTTTCAATATGAATATTTCGTAGTGAAGTACCTATTGCCAATCTCACAGAATATCTGCTAAATATGTAGTAGGTTTAAACGTTTATGTTTGTCATGATGACACAGCACGTTGAAGTAGAATGACAGATGAGTGCAATAAAAACTTTATTGCACTAGTGCAATAAAGAACTTCTTTTTCCACTGAATATAGTTCAATGAAGTTTTGCTTTTTGCATGAATGTAGAAAAAAATGATTTTATATCGCCAACCTCATCATAAAATCACTATAATAATATGAATAAGACACAAATTAGTGTTACTGAACTCTAAGATCACAAAGTATTCACAAAAATTCCAAATTCACTAGATTTTTATACTTACTTTCTATCAAATTACGACTTCTTGGCTTCCTTCAGTTAATAAATGTACGTTATTAATGTTTTTGGAAAAAAAAAACATTCTGGAGCCATAATAACGTAAGAAAAGTAGGTAGGTAGGTAGGATAAATTATCAATTTAATTAGCTAAAAAACTAGAATCCATAAATTCCGAAAATAAAATACAAAAAAAAAATTGGAATAGCGGCTGAGAATTTGTGAACACATGAAAATGAAAAATAAACTATTCCAATTGGATTGTTCGAAATTTCAAGAGCCTCCACGCCCAATTTCAGCAGAAGAAATGTCACAGGACCAAAAATTTTCCACCCATCTGGAATTTTCATTCAATAATTTATCAAAGTCCAAAAATTTTTTTCAGAAATGACTATATATTTGCATAGCTTTTGTGACATATTTCCAACAAAAAACAACTATTTCTCTAGCTGATACAACGACGGATATTATCGAAATTATTATTTCTCCAAGGCCATTGTGGAATTCAACAATTCCGAAATCAATTTTTGCCATTAGAAAGTTGACGTTCTGTTGTTATGGAAGAAATATTCCATTCCATTTTGCATGTATTACATTCCAACACTAGTTATGGAATGACTATTCTCGCCTTCGGCTCGCTTTCGGAATCTTTTACTCAAATCAAAGTTTCATCTAACCTTGTTACAGAATACACAGAATTCGTCACCCTAATGATATAAGGCTTCATATAAGGTTATTCTGGACTTTCATTGTCTAAAAAAGAACAAAGAAAAATTCAAATCTCTGCTCTGCAATTTTATTCACGACGTTTCAACTGTTAAAATCTACAGTCGTTATCTAGTGTATAAATGCGACACTCTCAAGGATACTTCTTATGTACAGGGTGTAACATAAGTACGTTAAAATATTCAAGTGACGTATTCCTGAGACAATTTTAAGAAAAAAAGTCCATATAAACTTGTGTCCGGAAATGCTTCGTTTCGGAGATACAGGGTGTTAAAATTGAATTTTGTTGTTCGTTTTTTAAAAGTAACTTTTGCAAAAAATAAGTTATTTGCACGAAATTTGGTACCCAGGGTTTTTTTGACGTGGGAAATCATAATTTCGTATTAATTTCCATGTAACATCTAGAGAGCGCTGCGTACGCTGTCATTATTTATTTCAAATTGCCCTAACATTGTTGACAATGAACTTTTGGTACTTTTAATGAAAAAACCTTATTCCCATACCTTTTCCAAGTAAAAAGGTACACTTCCTCAACAACGCTGAAGGTGATCGTTTTCTAGATATTTTTCTATTTTCTATATCGATACCTACATGTTACTTAGCTCCTAGGGCGCTAAGTGAAGTTGCTAAGAACATTACAAAAACTAAGTATGTTGTAGATCTCGTCAAAATAAACTACTTTTTTCCTATTATATGCTTTCGAAAAATTATTTGTTTTCGAGATACAGATGGTTGCAAATTTCCAAAACATGGTTGGTTTTCGTCATAAGTTATTTGCAACTGAAGTTATTTTCATCAAACTTTAAACACAGACTTCTTTCAAACTGCTTAATCAATCGAAGTTAAAAAAATTGTCAGGTGCAATTATTCAGTTAGAAAATGCTACATTTCGGAGTTTGTAAAAAAAAACAATTCGGAGAAGTACTATGATATTTATTATGTTTCCAAAACATGGTTGGATTTTGCAATTTTAGTTATTTTCATCAAACTTTATTACAGTATAAGACTTCTTTTAAACTGAGCATTGTCAAACTGCTTAATCAGTATAGCCAAATTTGATTTCAATAATTTTTGTCACTCTCCGCTTGCAAATTAAGTTAATTAAATCGAGTAGGCTATGAAGGTTTGTTTAAAAAAATAGAAGTTCGCTGTCACATTTTTAACTATTCATTGACAAATTCACAGTTCGGAGTTTATAAAGTAATTTTCTGGTACCATGCCCGAATTTACGAATGCTGAAATAGCTGATATGATTTTTCATACGGCTTTTTCATATGAAATGTTTATCGAAAAATGATTTGTTTTCGAGATACAGATGGTTGAAAATTTCCAAAACAGGGTTGGTTTTCGTCATAAGTTATTTGCAACTGCAGTTATTTTCATCAAACTTTAAACACAGACTTCTTTCAAACTGAGCATTTTCAAACTGCTTAATCAACCGAAGTTAAAAAAAATTGTCAGGTTCAATTATTCAATTAGAAAATGCTACATTTCGGAGTTTGTAAAAAAAAATCGGAGAAGTACCATGAAATTTATTAGGCAATTAAACATATAAAAATTGAACAAACAACTATTACAACAACTTGTAATATATTTATAGACCAATTAACTCTAAAATAATTTATTTAACGAAATACAATGATTCACAGTACTCTAATTTACATAACAATCACTCTACTATTTATATTCGACTTTCACTTCACTGACTGCCCGTCTGTCTGCTGCGTCGTTCTTTTTATATTAATTGTTGACTTCTCCGAATGATCTGGAATTCTCCATCGAATCGTCCGGATCCATCGAATCATCCAGATTCTTCTTGGTGCATAGCGTATCGAAGGTCAAATGCAGCCTGCGTGAGTGTTCAGGCCCGGCATCGCCCACAGCTTCACCACAAACTGTTCAAAGTGACGACCCCCAACAGTAATACAAGCTTCTGCTCTCCTCATCGAAGAATTCCGCACCCGTTGAAAAATGCCGGGAGTGTTTCTTATCGTTTCGCAGCAAGCTTTGATGCGATCCCTTAACATTTCCTCGTTTTCAATGGGGCTAGCATAAACTAGTGATTTTAGGTGTCCCCAAAAGAAATAATCGACGGGATTGAGGTCCGGTGACCTCGGGGGCCAATGCTGAGTGCCTCCTCTTCCTATTCATCGTTGGGGATATGCTACGCCTAAGAAATTTCTTGTTATCAGACTAAAATGAGCAGGGGCTCCATCGTGCATAAACCAAGAGTGATTTCGGAGACCAAGGGGAACATCTTCCATAAGCTGGGGAAGCTCGTGTTCCAAAAAATGTTGGTAAGCATCTCCATTCAAATGTAAGGGAAGAAAATAGGGCCCAATTAAATAATCCCCAATTATGCCTACCCATACATTAAAAGAGAATCTATCTTGGAAATGAGTTTGCGTTATCGCATGTGGGTTATCTTCCGCCCAGATGTGGTTGTTATGGAAGTTCATGATACCATTTCTCGAAAAATTAGCCTCATCTGTGAAGAGGATTTTCGATAAAATTTGGGGATGTTGTTCGACTTTTCTTTGAAGCCATTGAGCAAATTCGATACGTGGTTGAAAATCACGTAGCGTAAGTGCCTGGACACGCTGAATATGATAAGGATATAATTGCTGTTCCTTTAAAATTCTGTAAACGGTCATGTGACTCATTTTAAAGTTTGACAAATTTTTCTTGATGTTCACTAATTTCTTCGAGAACCGCCTCCTCCAATTCCACAGTTCTTGTAGTCCGTGGCCGTCCTACTGCAGAATTTCTTTCAAAGCTTCCAAATTGGGAAAGTCGCCGGAAAAGATTCGCAAATGTCGCTGCACAAGGAGTGACGCGTTGGGGATACCTTTCCTGATAGATGCTTCTGGCCTCGGTTGAATTTCCGTCAGCCAAGCCGTATGAAAAATCATATCAGCTATTTCAGCATTCGTAAATTCGGGCATGGTACCAGAAAATTACTTTATAAACTCCGAACTGTGAATTTGTTAATGAATAGTTAAAAATGTGACAGCGAACTTCTATTTTTTTAAACAAACCTTCATAGCCTACTCGATTTAATTAACTTAATTTGCAAGCGGAGAGTGACAAAAATGATTGAAATCAAATTTGGCTATACTGATTAAGCAGTTTGACAATGCTCAGTTTAAAAGAAGTCTTATACTGTAATAAAGTTTGATGAAAATAACTAAAATTGCAAAATCCAACCATGTTTTGGAAACATAATAAATATCATAGTACTTCTCCGAATTGTTTTTTTTTACAAACTCCGAAATGTAGCATTTTCTAACTGAATAATTGCACCTGACAATTTTTTTAACTTCGATTGATTAAGCAGTTTGAAAGAAGTCTGTGTTTAAAGTTTGATGAAAATAATTTCAGTTGCAAATAACTTATGACGAAAACCAACCATGTTTTGGAAATTTGCAACCATCTGTATCTCGAAAACAAATAATTTTTCGAAAGCATTTAATAGGAAAAAAGTAGTTTATTTTGACGAGATCTACAACATACTTAGTTTTTGTAATGTTCTCAGCATCTTCACTTAGCGCCCTAGGAGCTAAGTAACATGTATCGATATAGAAAATTGTAAATATCTCGAAAACGATCACCTCCAGCGTTGTTGAGTAAGTGTAACTTTTCTACTTGGAAAAAGTATGGGAATAAGGTTTTTTCATTAAAAGTACCAAAAGTTCACTGCCAAAAATGTTAGGGCAATTTGAAATAAATAATGACAGCGTACGCAGCGCCCTCAAAAAAAACCCGGGTACCAAATTTCGTGCAAATAACTTATTTTTTGCTAAAGTTACTTTTAAAAAACGAACAAAAAAATTCAATTTCAACACCCTGTATCTCCGAAACGAAGCACTTCCGGACACAAGTTTATATAGACTTTTTTTCTTAAAATTGTCTCAGGAATACGTCACTTGAATATTTTAACGTACTTATGTTACACCCTGTATGATATGGCTGATTTTGTGTCATTAGCCTAGGGGTAATTTGCCTGTGTTCAGGTAAGCTTGTTATACCAGTGCCGGGCTCCTCCCTAACAGCATTGTTAATTCTTATCGCAATTTAAATTTAAATTGATCCATGCCACTAATTAAGGGTTTCCACACATTACGGATTTCTATGCTTGCTTGACAGAAGACATTGTTGTTCATAATATATGCACTCTCTTTAAACCTTCTATACCAGCCCTCTTCTTTATGGGTGACTTTGGCTTCAGTCTATATTTAATGTTGTGTTGGGTCGTCCAGACATGATCCGCTATCCCTGACTTTGATGTTTCTCCTCGTTGAGTGTTTCTCTTGTATTCAGCGAGTCTATAGACTGTGAGATGGTGACAGATTTCAGTTGACAATTTTCTCGTTTATGCCTCTGAGACCAGTGAAAGATATGAAAATTCTTAGAAGAATGATGAAAAATTTGAGTAGTTGCCGCGTGGCTTTCATATAAAAAAAAACTATTTTCACTAAAGAATATATGTGTTTTGGGACGATTCTATCGCCGCTGCCATATTCACCACCGGCATGTTAAGACGTGGCCAAATGGTACCAATGAAAAGTGGCATAAGGTTTGCGGATGTCGAAGTGAGGCTAAGTGTCGGAATTGAATTTTTTAATATGAAGGCCACGCGGCGACCGCTCAAATTGTTCAACATTTGTCAGAATTTTCATATCGTTCACTGCATAAACGAGAAAATCGTCAACTGAAATCAGTCACCATCTCCCAGTCTATAACGCTAAGCGCTCTCTTAGTTTCTCCAAGATAAGCTTCACCGCATTCACTTGGAGAAACTAAGAGACCGCTTAGCGTTAGACTCGCTGAACACAAGAGAAACACTCAATGAGGAGAAACATCAAAGTCAGGGATAGCGGATCATGTCTGGACGACCCAACACAATATTAAATAGACTGGAGCCGAAGTCATCCCTAAATAAGAGGTATAGAAGGAAGTTTAACAACAATGTATTCAGTCAAGCAAGCATAGAAATCCGTAATGTGTGGAAACCGGCATGGATCAATTGAAATTGCGATAAGAATTAACAATTCTGTACCGGAGGGGCCCGGCACTGTTATTAACAAGCACAGGCAAATGACTCCTAGGCTAATGACACAAAATTAGCCATATCGTATATACGAAGTATCCTTGAGAATGTCGCATTTATACACTTGATAACGTCTGTAGATTTTAACAGTTGGAACGTCGTGAATGAAATTGCAGAGAATTGAATTTTTCTTTGTTCTTTTTTAACAATGAAAGTCCAGAATAGCCTTACTCCAAGTAAAACATTGTCAACCACTTTCAAACAATCGATAAAGCTTCATGTTACTACTTAATTTTTCTAAAATGAGTACTGAAACAATTTTCAGCCATGATTATGGAAATAAACACAGGAAAGACTTCATCGGCTCATAAGTATGATTCCATGGAAAGGCAGCTAAAGGAATATATGAGACATAAGCAATTACCAGCGCCGATGAGGACTAGAATTCTGACGTATTACGAATTCAAATTTCAAAAGAGGTATTTTAGAGAGAGTGAAATTCTGGCGACGATATCGGAACAACTGAGGCAGGTAAAAATTGTTCTTTGTAGTGACACGCTGAACATTGATGTTTTGTTATTTTCAGACAACTATTTTTTAGGAAATGAATATGCATGCTTGTAAAAAGCTGGTGGAGAACGTGATTTTTTTCCGGAATTTACCGCTTAATTTGCTGGTTCGAATCATTTCGTGTTTACGAATTGAGGTATTCTTGGTGAATGACGTCATCATTAGGGCTAATACGCCTGGGGCTAGTATGTACTTTATTTCGACTGGAACTGTCGCCATTTATACAAAGTCTGGTAAAGAGGTAATTCTATTTTTATAGCCAAATTTTTTAAAGAAATATCGCACACCTACTAAGTTTATAACATCAATTTGGAAACTTAATAAATTCTGGCTTAGGGAACAATACATTTGCAGAAATTTGCAATCTGGCCAAAGTCATTCTGATATACAAAAAGGACTTCATATTATTAGTCCATTTTTATAGAACAGATATATCCAAATACTTCTGAAGTACTGTTCGTTAGACATTGATAGTTTTCTAAATGCTGCATTTTTATGTCACTATTTTTATTCAGATATAAATATTACATCATTTTATGATCATATTCTGTAGGATTCACATATTCATTTCAAGCTCAAACATATATTGTTAATTATCATTCACGTTTATTCCAAATGACAACTCATGCTTGGTGCACATGACAGATGACAGCCAACGCTCTTGACGTATTTTTTTCTGATTGGCTACTGACTGAAAAATTATCAATACATGTTATCTAATGACCAATAAGAAAACAGTTCGCTCAATGAATCTTCATATTTGAATATTTCAGTTAATGGTTTTCAAATGTTTTGAAATTGAGGTTTATTTTGTATGTTATTTCTAATGTTAAATAAAATATGTTTCTATGGCATGAGCAAATCCAAAACTAGTCATTTTCTGTTTGCTTGTGTCTCGAACAGTAGATTGTTAATGTACATTCAGCTTTCATCCCAAAAGTATTAGAAATTCTCGTCATAAACAACTCACTCTCAATCAAACACCACTAAAAATTGGCGACAGGCTAAACTGACACATTACGTCAAACTGTCGATACCGTTGGTGTGAAAAATCGATACTATCGCAAACTATCGATGTTTGACGAACATTATTCTGAAGCATTCCTCAAATCACAAATAACTCTTTAATTTGCAAAAAAAGGAATGGTAGATGACTTTTCATTTCATACTATTAGTCCATTTCTTTAGAACCAATATTCTCAAAAACTTTTGAAGCACTTCCCAAAACACAAATAACTCAATCAAATGACCTATTCAATAACTCCCGTTATTAATGAATTTGTACAAGTCATAAGTAATGACTAATTAACATTGCCAAAACTAGTCAGCTGTAACTTTAGCCAGAATAGTATGTATTTAATGGCATTTTATTTGGTAGGCAGGTAACTGTATGTCATACATAATAGTCACGTCTCCAGTAAAGCTATTGCCCCAAGGCCCAGTGTTGGACCCCACTCTCTTCCAAATGTATAAATATCTCACATCTCATAATCGACAGCAGAGTTATCCTGGTTGCAGTCGATACATCTATAAACTAGAAAACATCAAGAGCAAAGGTGACCTTCTCGAAAAGTGTCAACCAAAACTGGTGACACATGGAAGTTATCTTGAAATGAAGGCAAACCTCAATCTCTAGTTTTCCTCTTACGCGACTGTGAGACAACCGTAGTTTTCGAGACATACTGTGTGCTCTCCCCACCAAAGGAAGTGGAAAACTAAGTGAAATTTAGCCCAAAAATATACCTTTTGTTTAAGTAGGAAAACGTCACCTCTGGTTCTAAACCTATCAGAATCAGTTTTCCTTTGTTCCTCCTTTTGAAACTGAAGCTGGTGATTTAAAATTTGATAAATAAATTATTTTTGCAGTGCACAACGCAACATGTGAAAGTAAATTTGTGCACAAATTACATTGGAGTCATAGGTTCAATGACTTTCGAACGATCGATTGATGAAAATACATCCGGGCCGTGGTGGTAGAGCTTCTCAACCATAGGGACATGGGTTCAAATCCCGACACGGTCACCGGTCTCGTGCATGACATCACAAGTTAAAAGCTAAGGGACTCGTTTTCCCTAGCTCGCACAAGCCTCTCTAAGACTTCTGATGGTTGCCGTGAGGGTGCAGTCGGTTGACATAAAGAACGAAAAAACAAAAACGTCGAAATAATGTCTCTGTAAACACCGTAATGAACTAAAAATGATAAACCGCGTGCACAGTAGTAATATGTGTGGAACCACGATCAATCCTAGAAATTTAACAACGAGATATCGTAGACAGAGAGTCAAAATATCGGTGTTGATTCAGTAGCTTATCTTTGGAGGTTGGCGAATAAAAAAAATTATATAAATCGTTGTTATAAAATTTTACAGGTGTTTCCATATGATTATTTATTTTCTGTAATTGGTCACAGTTCGCCCTGTGTACCCTCTTCTTACAAAGGAAACTCACTCAAACAATGAGCAAAAAAGCTTTCTTGAGTAACCTACATGACCAGGAACTTTAAAAACAGTATCTTTAAAAATAAAGTTCCAAAAAGTAAAATTTTTGTTCTTAAGGATAATATTTAATCTGTTGCAGGTTTGTCACTTGGAAGACGGTGCCCATTTCGGAGAGATAGCCCTTTTGATAAAAGACACATTCCGAATTGCTTCCGTCATAGCAGTTGAAGTGTCAGAAATCTACCGGCTGGACCAAAAAGACTTTGTCAAGGCCATCAACCCGTATCCCGACCTTCTAGCCAACATTCAGCACATAGCAGAGGAAAGAATGGAAGTGTCCTCCATGTTGGACGAATACAACAGGCGAGAAATGGCATCAAAGAGAATCAATATCTTAAACTAATAACGATACATGGAATTTCAAAACAAGTAGCTTTAAAGTAGAAATGTATTTACAAAAAATACAGAAATTGGTTCACTACATGTTATACTTAACCTTGATTATAGATTCCAGAATCACAGAAAGCAGTAACAAAACAATACATTAAAACTTATCCAGAGCTAGTGACCTAATATATTTACAAGATAAAATAAAGGAAATACTTTACTTACTTAAAAATAAATATGAAATAACTACATTAACTACTAGAATAGTGAATGTTTTGTTCCAACAATCAGTCGTTCAATTCTATGACGTCATTTGGTCTTGCCCTTGGTCTTGACGAGCTCGGTTTAGAGGAATTCATTCCACCGACATTTGGAATGCCGGTGAAATGGTTGCTGACATTACCGACCAATCTGAAACAGATATTTTCAGTGGAAGTAACATACTGTGAAATATACTATTTTCCTTTCATACGGCTGATGATATATATATATAATATATATATATATATATACAGGGTGTCCCATCGAAATTTTGACTTGGGGGGTTTTGGATATACAGTGACCGCCAAAAAGTATGTACCATATGGGAAACATTTTTATTATTGGAGTATTGGAAAAAACATTCTGGGGAAAAGTTTGTGCATGTTTGATAACCTAAAAATCGATTTTGACACATGTCACGTGATCGCTAGAATGGCGGCAAAATGAAAGAAATTATAATGCAAAGGCAAAAAAAGGGGTAAGATGGCAAGATATCAAAAAAAGTTATTTGAAAAAGTCACTTAGAATTCAATTTTATACACATAAACGAAGTTTCAAAAAAATTGAAAATAGAAATTTTTTAAAAATATTTTCCCATCTATTTAAAAATATTATTATTTTTTCTTATGAATAGCTTGACTATACTGAAACATTTGCATTTTAATGATAATGACAAAACTTTCTCATTTTCTCCACACCAGAGGGCACTCAATTGAAAAAATGGGAATTTGTCAGAACCCTTGCTGTTACATCGGTTCGTATCCAACAGTTATATCCGAATTCCAGGACCATTGTGATTACATGACACTCCAAAAACATGGTAATTTCCAGATTATAATCAATTCCGATGATAATCGTGCATGAGCGTTTCACTTCGCACATAAACTTGAAAATAGTGCGTCAAATTAAAGATTCTTAAAGTTTATGTGCAAAGTAAAACGCTCATACAGCATTATTATTGAAACTTGGTTAAAATCAGGAAACGTGGTTTGCCATATCAACACAATAGTCTTGGAATTCTGATATAACTGTTAGATAAGAACCAATGTAACAGCGAGGGTTCTGGCAAAAACCAATTTTTTTAATTTAGTGCCCTCTGGTGTGGAGAAAATGAGAAAGTTTTGTCATTATCATTAAATTGCAAATGTTTCAGTATAGTCAAGCTATTCATAAGAAAAAAAAAATTTTAAATAGATGGGAAAATATTTTTAAAAAATTGCTATTTTCAATTTTTTTGAATTATCTCTTGAAACTTCGTTTATGTGTATAAAATTAAATTCTAAGTGACTTTTTCAAATAACTTTTTTTGATATCTTGCCATCTTACCCCTTTTTTGCCTTTGCATTGCAATTTTTTTTCATTTTGCCGCCATTCTAGCGATCACGTGACATGTGTCAAAATCGATTTTTAGGTTATCGGACATGCACAAACTTTTCACCAGAATATTTTTTCCAATACTCCAATAATAAATTTTTTTCCCATATGGTACATACTTTTTGGCGGTCACTGTATATGCTCCAAACAAACTTTTAGATATCAATTCTTTGTAAAAATTGAAAATATGTATATTCATCCATTCTGTCAACAATAATAGAAAACAGTCATCTCTGGAATTTAATTCAACCGATACCATACACAATCACCAAACTAGACAATCAAATAGTCTCATCATGCATAGAATAAAGACAAACATTGGGAAAAAATCAATTTTATACAGTGTGGCTTTTAATAGTCCCCCCCCCCTATTAACTTTTGAACGGTTCGACGTAGAAACATGAAAAAAAAAAATCGTTTCGAGGGTTTCACCAATACTACTTTTTGAAATAAAAAAAATTGTGATTGCACGATAGGGGGCGCAGGGGGGGCCATCAACTCAAAATTTTTAAACGGCATGTGGGGTCGAGTGTCACATCGTTGAAAAGAGAATTCAATTCTCTTTACAACCATCTAAATATTTTTGAATTTCGGTAATATTTTTTTTGTAATTCAAAATCGAAATATCAAATATAAATGCGGATCTGAATACTACTCATACCTCGATAAATTTGAACGGTTGGATGTGGAACAATGAAACCAAAAATTGTTTGAAGGGTATTACCATTGTTTAAATAGAACATAGTTAGTCAATGCCTGTGGAAAAGGTATTGGACACAAACGCGAGTGTCATCTAGCGTGATTAGTTACAAACATGAATATTTTTCTTCAAAAAACCCTGATTTTAATGCTTTTCCATTGTTTTAATCAAGTTACGACATGACTTGGAGGCCAGATCACTGAAGTAACGACATGACTTGGATGCGAGCTCACTATCGCCATCTACATGTCGCATCCATTTTGATCCAATTATAATCCCATAAGATTGACTATCTTCTATATAAACAATGGTATTACCGATACTACTTTTTGAGAGAAGAAACATTGCAATTACTCGACAGATGGTGCTGGTGGCACATTAATTTAAAAATTTCGAAAGGTATAAAAATCGAAATTGGGAAAAAATTTTCAAAAAGTAGTATTGGTGAAACCCTTGAAACGGTTTTTTTTTCATGTTTCTACGTCGAACCGTTCAAAAGTTAACAGGGGGGGACTATTAAAAGCCGCACTGTATAATGGAATTTTGATTTTTAAAGAGAAACATTCTCAATTGAAAATTGAATCAATACATGACTCCTCTGGAAATGGAAAAACCCTGCGATAAAATTGAAGTTACTTTTTTGTAATATCTAACAGAAAATAACTACTTCCCCGGCAAAAGCCACGCTGGACATTGAACTACAATAATATACCCAATAATTTAAAAAATATATCAAGAGATCGTTTTAAATTTCATTTAAAGAATTACTTATTACAAAGATACTTTAAAAAAACTGATGCAAACATTTTCATCATGAAATTTTGTTGTTTATTGTATTAGTTATAGATTTAGGTCCCTATTATAAACATTTATGTTTCTTGGGGTCAATATAGATTATTATTATACATATCGTAGATGTGAAAAAATGCTTATACAGGTTCATTTTAGTTTCGAGGAAGATATTTTGATGTCTTACCTTCAAACTTTGAGCAGTGGGGTGAACAACCCCTAAAATTTGTACAGGGAAAAGTGGTTGAGTGGCACACCGTTTGAAAGCCCGTTCAATTCTCTAAACAACGGTGTACAGTTTGTTAAGTTGAGATTAACTGTGATTTTTTTGTTTTTTTAAACCTGTATTGATATTTCAAAGCTACAAATTGTTGTATGTCACTGGACAACACGGTAGCAATTTTTTCCAATCTACCATTTATTTGCTACGATCCTGTGAATATTTTTTCTCAGTTTTTTTCTCTGTATCAATGAAAATACTTTACAACAATAGGACAAACAGAACATTTGTGTCTCAGTTGCAGAGAGAGTTGAGTTGATTGAACTGTATTATGAAAACAAAAGATGTGCGAAAAGGGCAGCTGAACGGTTGGACCGTGTCGCGACAGTATCTGAATTGTTTACAAAATTCCGAGAAACAGGATCGGTGGCAAATAAAAAACGGCAAATCGATCCTCTGGTCAGAAATGAGGCGACAACAGTGGCAATTTTGGGCCAAGTTGCACTTGACCATAGATGAATAAAAGACAGCTAGTAACTGTTTCCGGTGTCTCACGAACCAGCTTTCAGCGTATTTCAAAACTCCACAAATTAACTCAACGCAAGAACTGAATGAAGATCGGCGTTTAGAATTCTGTAAGGTAGTAAATCAGCAGACAATGGCGTATCCGCAGTTTCTTTTCAACATTTGGTTAAGTGAAATCCGCAGTTTCTGTTCAACATCTGGTTAAGTGATGAATGTTCGTTTTTTTTAATGGTACAGTTAATCGACATAATTGACGACATTGGGCTGATTCTAATTCCCACATATTTCATGAGGTGAATACGGAACATTCCCAAAAATTAAATGTATGGTCCAAATTTTAAGGTTTGTTCACTCCACTGCTCAAAGGTTGAAGTGACGGTGCTATAGGTAGGACATCAAAATGTCCGCCTCGAAACTAAAATCGACCTGTCCGAGCGTTTTTACACATCTACGATATTACCCAAAACCACCATGTCAAGTTTTCGATCGGCCACCCTATATAGATAGAGGGACTATCACCACTTCAGTTCATAATTTATCATGTATTTAGTTAATGAAGTTTTGTCTATAAAATGCAAAACAACATGACATTCGATGCCCATAATACGAAAAAGCGCCACTCCATGTTATAGGTAGTATTTGTTGAAACATCCATGGCCTCATCGTGTTGACTTTGTGGTCTAGTCAATTGAGAAATTTGAAAGAAGAGAAAAAACTTACCAACAGCTGTAATTTCGGATTTGAGTAGGTGAAAGCAAAAAGTACACAAGAGTAAAAGTCGTTCTCTGCTTAAATGAGCATAAAATTTTTAAAAGTTATTTTAATTTCATCTGTTAGGCGCAATAACTCCTGAAATGAATAATGCAAAATACTCACTGCGCCATGTGTGCTGGATTCACACTTAAATTTCCCAACACATTTTGCTGCTTTTGCTGTTGCTGAATCAACTTCATCATCTGATTCTGGTAGTAGGCTTCCCTCATTTTTTGTGCTTGCATCAGTTGGATTTCTTGCAGCACTCGACCATACATCTGAAATATTTCAAGTTAAAATTTTCTAGAATTAGCTGGGCATCATTATCAGACTACATCATGATGAGATATATTCCATATATTCCTAAGGTCCATATATTCCTAAGGTCACAGACAGAATTGGAAAAATCTTGGGGCAACACAACATAAAAACGGTCTTCAAACCCACCAAGAAAATACAACAAAGCCTTAGGTCGGCAGAAGACAAAAGAGACCCACTATCTGCAGCGGGGATATATCGCATACCATGCAGTTGCGGAAAGGTATACATCGGAACCAGAAAAAGAACCATGGGAAAAAGGTTGATGGAACATCAGAGGAATTGCAGATTAGGCCAAACGGATAAGTCGGCAGTGGCAGAACACGCGCTCAATGAAGGAAACCACAAAATTCTGTTTGAGGACGTAAAACTTCTTGCCCCCAACCAGGGATACCATAGCCAACTTGTACCAAAGAGACTAAACTAACAAGGAGGGTTTAATAAGCTCTGGCCAATCAGAATCTTGTGGCGTCAACGCGTAATAACGTTTAGTCTCCTTGGACTTGTACGGGAGGCAATAGAGATTCACAAACACACGGAGAATTTCAACAGAAAAGAAGAAGCTGTGAACCTCAACCGAATATGGAAACCCATTCTTAGAAATTCCAAAATAACAAAAGAAAACTACGACATTCAGACAGCAGGCAAAAAGGTGTCAATGTTATCGAAAATATGCCTAACCCAGTTACAGTAATAAGCATATCTGAAATAAAAAAGGATATCAACGACTTTAAGCCGGCAGGTAGAAAGGGGTCAATCAGGGTTAGTGACAATCTCAGGTCAATAAATAGATTGGCCCGATGCTACGTAAACATCATATTCACTGAACCGAAGATAATTCTTGCGGAAACTGTTTTGTTTCGGGTTTTTGACATTCGAACCAAAACACAACACCTCTAGCACAGTGCCGTGCTTTTTTAAGGGGGTCAAAATTACTTATGCAACAAGTTATGTCACATTTTGTCTTAAAATTCCTAGGGTCAATAAAAAGCCGGGGGTTGGCAGCAAATAACTTTTTATCAAAATTTGGGGATTCAAGATAGCGGATTAGTTTTGTGATTTATGATGATATTCTTTCCTTAGTTGGATTCTAGGAGTTTTCAGCTGTCAAAAATAAAGCATTATTTATGGTCTAAAGTAATTAATTCGAGAGATTTAACAAGTTCCTTGACTATATTTTAAGTTTGGTGCCTGGGGGTTTATGTTGTGTAGATCAAGTTTCACGAATCAATACGAATATTTGAATAAATATGGACCAGTTGCATAAAGCCTTCTGTTAACGTAGGTAACATAACTCGTGAGCTTAGACATGCGTTGCCATAGTAATCATCAAATCAAATGTTTATTTGTATGTTAAATTATTTATGCAACTGGCCCTATGAGTTAAGAAACCTTCTCCAACATCTATAAATAAATTGTTCATTCTGTTAAGTATTATCCTTCCTAAATTTTGGACCAGTTCATTCATATGGCAAGTACCTGTCAGAAAACAACTACTCTCCTGGCTAAGACCACGACGGGGATTGAATTAAATCTAACAGATATTTGTGCAACGTTCCTCAAAGCATCAGAGAACGCAAGTGCAAGTGTTTTGTGTTGATGAAGTGTTGTTAAAATTTTCGTGGTTTTTGTCCTGCTTAAACAACTTAAAGTTACATTTGGAATATTTTTCAAAATAGTGCAGTGGTTTAGTGAGACACAATGTCGAAATACTGCTTTGTTTTCAAAACAAATGATAGTAAACAAACATTCCACATGCGAGGTTCCAGTGACGTCAAATGCACGATACAAATCATGCAATCAAACGTATTCGTCAAATATAATATTGGAGGACAAAGAAGAAAAGCCTATGGCAAAATGGTGAATGCCTCAATGTTTGTTATAAATATCTGTAAGCAGGGGGAAAATACATTGAAGCTTATGACAGGAAAATTGAATTTATTTTCCAATAATATTGATATTGTTAAAATTCTAACAGTGAGGACAATTAATGATATACCAAAGGACTTGCTTAAAAGTTTTGGAAATCATTTCTTTGAAGAGTTATGCCTTGGTAAAGGCAATACTTCAAATTTTTTTCAAAATCCGAATATACCATGAATTGTCAATAAGCGGAACTGACAAAGTAGAAAGGGTAATGTCTCTTTTGACAAAGACAGTTTTATTTAAAAATCAATAAATACCAAGTGTTGAAATTCTCATGTACTGAGCTTTCTTGAGAATCATTCTTTGACATACACTTTGACACTTTAACAATAATTAATGAACTAAATATTGTATTCTCTCTTGACATAGCAATTTTTACATTAATAAAACTTAATACGAAATTTGGAATGAATAGTAGGTTTCATAAATGCTTAGACGAAATCAATAAACTACCACAATTTGGAAAAAATTCTAACTCAGTAAACTTGTGTCATCATTAAGGAAAAATAGTGACAGTACATTGAGATATTTAGTATTTCTTTTAGTATTTCATTTGTTTTTTTTGCTGATTTTGGAATGTGATCTGATCTAATGTCTGCTGATATGTATGTAAATGTTTTCTCAAATAGTCGTTTTATTTACATAGCTTAACAATGTGGTACTTTATTTATACATTTGTAATGTTGTATATTAGGCTTAAAATTAAATAAATAATTGTAATATTTACCAATGTGCCAATAACGTGTGGTATAAGCATATATTTCATTCAATAAATATTTCAATTCCTGTGTTGATGTTGATTTTACCTTATCGTATACCTTGCCATCTTGTGATCACTATATTCCTGTCCAAAATGAATGCGTTAATATAGAGTTCTATTTTTACTTTTGTGTTCAATTACTTTTCCCAGACGTAATCTATAGAAACATTTGTTGCATTATATATTATTATTATTAATACAAAAGAAGGGCAGAGGTTTTCACCTATTATGCTCAAAAACAATAGAAATGGTTGTGAACACAATAAATTATAATTATACAATATTATATAGATTACGTCTGGGAAAAGTAATTGGACACAAAAGTAGAAATATAACTCTTTATTAACGCATTTATTTTGGACAGGAATATAGTGATCACAAGATGGCAAGGTATACGATAAGGTAAAATCAACATTAACACAGGAATTAAAATATTTATTGAATGAAATATATGCTTATACCACACGTTATTATAACAAATTGGCAAATATCACTATTATTTATTTAATTGTAAGCCTAACATACTATATTACAAATGTATAAATATAAAGTGTATGTGAAAGAATGATTCTCAAGAAAGCTCAGTACATAAGGATTTCAACTCTTGGTATTTACTGATTTTTAAATAGAACTGTCTTTGTCAAAAGAGACCTGACCCTTTCTACTTTGTCAGTTCCGCTTATTGACAATTCAAGGTATAATCAGATTTTGAAAAAAAATTGAAGTACTTATTACCTTTACCAAGGCAAAACTATGGTTTGATAAAGGATCTTCCTCAAAGAAATGATTTCCAAAAATTTAAAGCAAGTCCTTTGGTATATCATTAATTGTCCTTACTGTTAGAATTTTAACATTTTCAATATTATTGGAAAATAAATTCAATTTTCCTTTCATAAGCCTCAATGTTTTTCCCCCTGCTCACAGATATTTATAACAAACATTGAGGAATTCACCACTTTGCCATAGGCTTTTCGTATCTGTAATTTTGAATGAGTTTCTTTGTCCTCCAATATTATATTTGACGAATATGTTTCATTGCATGATTTGCATCGTGCATTCGACGCCACTGGAACCTCACCTGTGGAATGTTTGTTTACTATCATTTGTTTTGTAAACAAAGCAGTATTTCGACATTGTGACTCACTAAACCACTGCACTATTTTGAAAAATATTCCAAATGTAACTTTAAGTCGTTTAAGCAGGACAAAAACCACGAAAACACACAGGAAAATTTCTAACAACACTTCATCAACACAAAACGACAAGGTGTCACAAGCGGTGTTGCCAAGAGTAAAATAATTCTAGTAACCGCTCGAAGTGCCTAAAATTTCATCAGTTCAAAACGACATATATCTTCCTTTTTGGTAATTTTTTCACACCTTTCTGGACATAAACATTTCTCTAGAATTTTTAGATAAAATACATCTGGATATAAAATATGATTGATTATGCATTTATTGGTAGGTTCCTACCAAAATCATATTTTTTTATCAATTTGACAACAGGGCGTCAATGTTTGAAAACATTAGGGATGAGAAGTGTACGTAAATAAACAAAGTTGTCTTCGGTTCAGTGAATGTGTTGTTTACGTAGCATCGGGCCGATCTATGTTTACTTATTGATCTGAGGTGATAATCTACCAAATCCAGCTACGGTAATTAACGCACAAGACTACCTAAATCAGAATAAATACAATCTTTGCAGAGGGAATCTCCAGTCATCTGATATTATTGATGATGCATAAGCCTCTGAAGAAGCTAGCCACTCGCGCTAGCGAAACGTTAGGAAGAAATTCCAAAAAACGACGGCCTTCAAACCCGAATGAAAATTGTGACACTGAAAACTTCGACAGCGAAAGCCTTAACCATTATGAGAATCTTATCCTTTTAACATAATAGTGTACTCACCGACGTATCGTTTTCAGCAAGTTGGACCTGCAATTGTTGGACGAGCGCTGGTATGATACCCTTAATTTGAACTTCGGACCATGTGGGGTTATCCCGCCTCACGATATTTCCCAATGCGGCCGCAATCGCTTGAGCGCTCACCATGCCTTGATTCATATGGGGCATCACTCCGGTGTTGTACGTGTATTTTCTCATAACCTTTTCGTTTTCGAACTCTTCCCAAGCAGCCTTCCTCTCTTCTTCGTTGAGCCCCTCGTCCTCCTTGTTCTCCAACAAGGACTGGTGCAAGTGGTATTTAAAGATTGTTTTTTCGTGCTTCTGTAACATTTCACCCAGAAGAACGTCTTTCGGCACCATGGGAATGGGTCTGTCTTCGGGTTCGAGGTCACACTTGTACAGCTCCTGCAGGTCATTTTGGTTGTAGTGCCTGTCGATTTGTTGCTCGTCTATCACTCTCTTGGAGATGGCCTGCTTTGTTACTTGACGCTCGTATATTTTCATTTCCATTGTTCCGTAGGTAACGAAGCGATAGATGTAACAGGGTTTTGTCTGGCCGAACCTATACACCCTGTAAATGCTCTGGACGTCGTGTGAGGGGTTCCAGGACACGTCGAAAATTATCACTCTGTTCGCAGCTACTAAATTAATACCTAAGCCACCCGCCCTTGTAGAAATTAGGAACAACCTAGCCCTTAAGTTGGTAGGGTTGTTGAACACGTCGCACCAACTTTGTCTGTTGTCGCAGCTGGAGGATCCATCCAATCGAAAGTAATCAAGGCCTAGTGACCACGAACCTTTGTGGTCACCCACCTTTTCAGGGGTACCATTATGAGTAGCTTCATCTATTTTTTCGAGGAAATACTCTATACAGTTCAAAGTATACAATGACTGAGAGAAAATTAAAATTTTGTCACCGATTTCTTCGCACTCTTTTAGAATTTGGAACAACAAGAATAATTTACCACTATTAGCGATATTATCTAATTCTTCACCGTCACAGAATGCTTGCCACCATTCTTTTTTTTCAATTATTTCTGGTTCATTATCGTCATCGTCGTCTTCTTTTTCTGAAACAAAACAGTCCAATCAAATTATTTATAAATATAAAGTGTTGGCGACAAATTTACAAATTTAAAAATAAAAATATATTTCAAGTGAATAATATAATTCACAACCTTTTCTTCAACTTGCCCTCCTGAAGGTAGAAAAAATAGCGAACTCGTAGGAATTCTGGAATAACGGTTTCATACTACGAAAAAATAATTGGTCGGAGGGGGGGAAGGAGGCTCGAAAAAATCGGGAAAATTAAATAATTAAAAAACTTCAAAAAAGTAGGGAAAAACATCGGACTATCAAATTATTTTTACCCGCTGTGTCTTTAAATATGCTAGCTAGATAGAGAACGCGTAGGAATTCGAAAAAATTTAAGATAGGGCGAAAAATTATGTCGGTAGGGGAGCTCGAACCACCCCTTCTTCTCGAAAAAAAGCTGCAAAATCTCGATAAAATGAAATCGAATCGAACATTTTAATTTAAAAATCAGTTCACTCCCCTTGAAGACTAAATAAAAAACACGTGGAAATTTGGAAAAATTTAGGGGAACTCGAACCGTCCTAAAAAAAAGGTGCAAAAATTGGAGAAAATAAAATCGGAAAAATCCGTAAAAATAGTGAAAAACATCATAACATAAAATGATTTAATTTCAAACAACATTTCCCCCCCCCCCTTCCCCTTGAAGGCTAGATAGAAAACGCGTGGAAATTTGGAATTTTTTTCAACGGTTTCGAACGGCGAAAAAAAATGTAGGGGGCTTCGAAAAAGTTGCAAAACCTCGCGAAAATTAAATCAGAAGAATCTGTAAAAACAGTGAAAAACGCCGGAAAACATACTCGAAAGAAAACTATTCCCTGTCCTCCTGAATGCTAGATAGAGAACATGTAGGAATTCGGAAAATTTTCCGACGGTTTCGAAAGTGGAAAATTACGACAAAAAATATTTTGACCAAGTAGCTCAAATTCCTGCTCTCTTCGAAAAAATTAAATAGAAAAAAATCGTAAAAATAAAAAAAAAAACACAATAGGGAATATGCATATTTTTTTATATTTGTTTAATTATCTTTTTACTTCGTTACAACATAGTAAAAAATATAAATACTGTTGAGAGTCTTGGAATTAATTTTTAAAATAATATATAAAATACCGATTGAATTTGACCTGTTTGAATGCCTCCATTTTCCGCGCGCTGTGGATGACGTCACATGGCGCGATCAGTGTTGTTCTTCTTCTATAGTTATGGCCTTTAGCAGAGTTGTTTACAATATGCATTGACACTATTGATAGTTATTAATTAGGCTATTACGATAATGGAAAATGCCGGAAAGTGCCGGAATGCCAAAACACAATTATAAGTACACCAAATAAAGTATTTTTTCTGTTCCAAGAGAAGCGAAAATACGCAAACAATGGTGTAAGGTTATGAGAAGAGGCGAAGTATCTCCAATATCACATTTACATTGTTGTTAAGATCACTTTAATGTGAGTATATTGTATTTCGATAGTTAACATGTTGTGAATTGATCAGAAGTAAGTTTTGTATGCATAAATGTTTTGTAAATCAAAATGGATTGTCGGATTGTGCTCTGACAAAACCACTATCAGTCATTGTTCTTGATAATTTACAATTGTCACTAAACCAAAATCGCACTATGTAATGGAAAACACTACAGATGTATAAATAAAAACAAATTTTCTAAGAAAGACGACTAGCACAGTATGAATATCAACACAGATAAATTTCATAACCTGCCATGTGACGTCATTCTTCGTTTCGACCAATGGTGATGCGTTTCGCAAATTTGAATTCCGCGCGCTTACTTTGCACCTTTTGATTAAAGTTTTATGGAGTTAAATACAAACTAATTGATAAACTAATGATTTAGGTGAAATGTCAAAACAATAAAGTATCGGAGGTAAAAAAAATCAAGTAAATTTAAATCACTTGCATATTCCCTATTCATTTTCATTTGATGATGAAAGAATAAATGATAATAGTAATCATATGAATATATCTTACTGCTGGCAGCCTGGGCTCGTGTCACTCTCACTTTCTGCTGTTTTTTTCCTTTCTTCTTACCATCGCTCCCAGACCCACCATCGTCCGAATCGGAGCCGGAAGAACGCGACGTTGAATCTCCAACCGACACAGCATCACCGTCATCGATAAAATCTCTCAGGGAGCCTTCGGAATCCTCCTCGTTGTCAGACTTCTCCTTTATGACGGCTTTATCGCCCAGCACCCTGGGATGAGTGCAGATCCTCTGGAGTTTCTGGAAGTCCGTGAACAGGAACGAGGTTCTTTTCGAACCGTCGCTTTGACGGGCGTAGTGTTCCATGTAGTGTTTGTACAGCTTGACCTAAGTCATCAAATCGAATCAAATCGAATCAAATCGAATCAAATCCAATTGAATCAAATCGAATCAAATCAAATCGAATCGAATCGAATCGAATCGAATCGAATCGAATCGAAAAGAATCGAATCAAATCAAATCAAATCAAATCAAATCAAATCAAATCAAATCAAATCAAATCAAATCAAATCAAATCAAATCAAATCAAATCAAATCAAATCAAATCAAATCAAATCAAATCAAATCAAATCAAATCAAATCAAATCAAATCAAAATATCCTTTATTGTCAGAATAGTCTCATCAAAAAGTTAAAAAACGTGAAATATAGAGATAAAGGGATACACCATCTTCAGATTTGTACAAAAACACCAATAATATGACGTTGAACCAACTTATTAAATTAGAAAAAGCTAAATTTGCATTCAAATTAAACAAGAATATTCAAAAGAGTAATACAATAATTCAGAAAAATTCCAAATTACATAGTCATAATACTCGGATTTTGAACCACTTTCACTTGGACAATATCCATTCCAACAAAGGAAGAGCAAATCCAATTTCTCTCTATAGAAACATTTAATAAATTACCAGAACAAATAAAAAATTCAAAAACGATAATTTCATTTTCCAAAAATTTGAAAGAAATGTTACTATTGAAATGATGTTCATAAGAATACTACAAAACTATGAATTATTTGTATTATTTGATAATGTATTAGAATTAGATTACTTTATTTTATCATTGATGTACATTCAAACTTCCTTATACCAGAACTTGTTCTGACTGGAAGTTATTTATACAATAAAAAAATAAAAAAATATGAGCGATAGCTCATTGGATTCGGAATGACCACTAAAAAAATTGGTTTTATCGCACGTAAATTTTGCGATTGTTATTAACAAAATAAGATGAAAAAAAGGTATTTACTTTTTTCTCAATAACTCAAAAAGTATTCATATTTATGAAATTTTGAAGAGTTCTGTAAAGAGAAGAAAATTTCCAATACAAATGTCCAGACTCCCGGAACTCTATCTACATTATTTATAATTTAACGCTGAAAATAGTGCTCAGCGAGACCGTTACAGCATGGACGCATCGCTACAAAAGACACTATTTCACAGAAAATTATTTTTCTATAGCATTAAAGGTTAATTTAAATTTTTTAATAAATTATGGTTTCATGTGGACACTCGAAAGAATAAATCCCCGTGGAAAAAAATGTTTAAGTAAATTATTCAAAAAGTTCTACTGTTGTTAAAAAACAATTTTTTTCCAGTCTCCGTTTTCATAAATACATCAATCAATAGAGCATAAATTGAGCGAGTTTTCAACAAAAATACTAGTAGGAAACCGACTTTGCCATCACATGAAGTTATGTTGTGTTATGTTCTCGACTCGCAACCATAGAAATATAATAACAGAACGCCAATTAGTTCGGAATAACGTGGTCCCCCCTGCGGCAGATACACCAACCCATGAGTATGCGCAATAGAGCACAAGTGTCGCTAGGGACGTTCTTAGGATTTTTGACTTCCTGTTCCTCAATCTGGCATAAGTTGTCGGTAATAGCATTTGCAATATAACATAGTTTTCCTTCAATGATATATACAGTAAATCAATAATTCTTCTTGAAAATAGAAATATTGAGTGTAGGTCTTCTATTTTGTGCTTTCTCGCGACCAAGTCGGGATAAATTATTGTGATCGTCAAAAAATTCAAATTTGATATTTTGATGGGAATTGGTTCCTCTCAGTCTGTGAATCAGAAAAAAACTCAATTTTTGTGTCCATCGGCTTCACGCCTAAACCGTTGAGCGTATTATAGTCGAAATCCATATCAGAGTGAGGAAACACTTTATGTAGTCCTATTTTTTATTTTCGAAATTATGGATATTGAAGTTGGTTTTCTACTTCTACAAATCGATTGATTAATTAATTAGTTATTAATGCAATATCTAAACAATTCAAAACTGTATTGAAAACTTTGTCACCATATAAAAAGTCAATTTTTTGAAGCCAGTTTCAGATGAAGAAATTAATAAAATAATTATGACTCTCAAATCGCATACAGCACCTGGTGAAGATCAAATTAGTTCAAACAATTTAAAAGATATTGTTGATCTAGTAAGCTTACCTTTATCCTTAATTATTAACAATTGTATAGAAAATGCTACTTTTCCAGACAATTTGAAGAGAACAATTTTGAAACCTATTTATAAAGGAGGTGACAGAAAAAACATTTCAAATTATCGTCCAATTGCACTTTTGAATGTGTTTGCTAAAATTTTTGAAAAAGTGTTGAAAATCCAGTTGGTTGATTTCATCAATGCTAATATTGGTTTTGATAAATTTCAATATGCATTCCAACAACATTCCAATACCCAAGCAGCAGTTACTGACTTTATGAGTAGTATTCATGAAACTTTAGATTCAAGTAATTATGGTGTTGCAATATTCATTGATCTTAAAAAAGCTTTTGACACTGTCAATCATACAATTCTATTAGACATCTTAAATAACCTGGGTATAAGGGGCCATGCATTGAATATATTTCAAAATTATTTCCGAAATCGTGTACAATATGCACTTATTGACCAATATAAAAGTTACGAAAAAGTATCAACATTTGGAGTTCCGCAGGGTTCTGTTTTGGCACCAATTCTTTATTTGATTTATGTTAATAGCATTATGAATATCAACCTGATTGGTACACATTTTTCTTTTGCTGATGATACTGTACTCTATCACAAATCTAAAAATGTTCAAACCTTAAAAACAAATTTGGAAAAAGATATTAAAACAATTGGAATATGGTTAAATGAACTTAATTTAACTATTAATTCAGAAAAAACTGTCTATATGATATTTAAACAAAAGAATATGGAAACCATCAAATTAAACATTATAATTAAAAACAGAACTATTGCTGAAGTTGAGAAACACAAGTATTTGGGTCTGATTATTGACAAAAATTTAAATTTTGAGAGTCATATAGAGAAAATAAAAAATTCTATTATTCCTCTGATAGGAGCTATCAGAAGAATACAATTTCTAAGAAAAAATATTCAATTTTTAATATATAACGCACATATTATCTCTCGAATCAGATATATGATCACAGTGTGGTCATCATGCAGTCAAAAACAAAAAGAAATTATTTATAGATTGATGAATAAAGCAATAAAAGTAATATTTGATAAACCTTGGGATACACCATCTTCAGATTTGTACAAAAACACCAATAATATGACATTGAATCAACTTATTAAATTTGAAAAAGCTAAATTTGCATTCAAATTAACCAAAAATATTCAAAAAAGTAATACAACAATTCAGAAAAATTCCAAATTACATAGTCATAATACTCGGATTTTGAACCACTTTCACTTGGACAATATCCATTCCAACAAAGGGAAAGCAAATCCAATTTTCAGCTCTATAGAAACATTTAATAAATTACCAGAACAAATAAAAAATTCAAAAACGATAACTTCATTTTCCAAAAATTTGAAAGAAATGTTACTATTGAAATGATGTTCATAAGAATACTACAAAACTTTATGAATTATTTGTATTATTTGATAATGTATTAGAATTAGATTACTTTATTTTATCATTGATGTACATTCAACCTTCCTTATACCAGAACTTGTTCTGACTGGAAGTTATTTATACAATAAAAATAAAATATGTAATAATAATAATAATAACAATGGCTTTCATTGACAAGACATTACAAATTTTTTTTTACAGGGGTTCTAACTACTTGTTGACTCTTGTTATCACTTTTTCACTATTTTTGTTGAAAAACAAAAATGTCATTGATTGGAGATATAAAATTGGGAAAAAATCTGTCAAATATATCGGGTGGCTACGGAAGTATTGCCTACGGAATATCTCAGTTATTGTATGAAGTAGGTTTGTGAAATTTGGAGCGTCGATATAATGACATAAGAGCTAGAATTTGAGCATATTGACACGTCGAAGTTAACTTCCGGTCTGACCGGAAGTAACATCAACTTTCTTATTTTGAATGGAAACCCTATTTTTTTTCTTTTCGCTTTATTCAGCATTCAATTCCCTTTCTAATGACATATCACAAGTTGGTATCTAACCAGAAACTAGATCAGAAAAAAATTATTATTGAAATTCACCGAGTAGGCCGTGGAAGCAAAATGAAAGCCAAAAATTGAAAAGTTGGCTATGGAAACCATACGTCACTTGATAACAGTTGCTACTACTGTGATATTTTATTTTCTTTCGTCGGCGTTATAAAAAGCCGCCAAAAAAAATATTGGAAAAATTGGGAAAAAAACAATACTCTCTAGGTCCATAACTTAAATAGGAACATACAACTTTTTCTTTGGCATAGTAAAATTTCACATCATCAAAATAAATTGATTTCTTCCCAATATTTTTTAAAATTTTGTTAACCCGTTCACTGTTCAGGACGTGTTTACACGCCTTTGCGCATGTCACGCCCAGTGCGCCGGACGTGTATACACGGCTTCTGCATTATTCCACAAAGACCACGAGACGTGTGAACACGATTCTGAGCAACAATTCAAAAAAATTGGGGTGCTCAAAACGTGTATGCACGTTTCTACATTTTTAATAAAAAAATAATGAGAAACAAAAAATTATACTCCAACAGCAAGCTACAAATATCTTTAGTTGATTCAAAATTAATATTCGTTTAGGGTATGGGCGAAGTGCTTACTTTATACCGAGCAGTGAAAGGGTTAACATATAAATTTTGGGCTTGTCGGGTCAGGTGATTGTGTTGATCATTATTAATTTTGAAAATTAAAGTGGAATGTTTCGTGTTATTCTTAACAAGATTAATGAATGTGTATATTTTCAATTTGTATAGGGAATGTTGATCCAGTAGCTTTCTTGCTTTGTACAAGTTAACAGTTGGTTATTGGTAATCAAGTTTAAAAATACATTTAAAATTTTATTTTGTAATTATTTCAAAGGTTTAAGCAAATACTTACTTGCTTATTTATTTTACTTATTTACTTATTTATTTTACTTATTTATTTCACAATTAGATACAATAGGTCGAAGCAGTGCCCCAAACTGAAATCAAATATTGAAATTTAGAGTATGCCAACGAAAAATATATGGATTTTAGATATTTGAGAGGAAGCAAATTTTTTATTTTAAAAATAATTCCAACTAATGATGAAATCTGCCTCCTTAAGTTCTCCATGTCTTGCCCATGATAAATTCTCATCTATAAAGAGTCATAAGAATTTCTGTATGCTACAGTAATGTATGTATTCATTATTGAATTTGATCGGATCTTTCAAATTCCCGTTTGACGATTTTTTTGTAATGAACATGAATGATGATTTTTTGTAATTTAATGTCAATTTATGATATTTTTTCTAGATCACGTGGACTTTTTGCCAACTTATAAACAAATGACGGCAAGAAATTTTAACAAGTATTAATTACTGCCATTGTTAGATGTAAAAACAGCAATAATAAAACATTATCTGACAACATTTTTTGAATATTTAATTTTTCTTTGGTTATAAAAAATTATAATATACAAAATGATACTTTTACCTAGTGACCTTGTTAAGTAGGTATATTAGAAGGGCTCCAGGAAGCCTACAATTTATAGGTCAATAATTATTCAAACTTTTACGTCGTTATTTATGAAAATGGAGACTGGAAAAAAATTTGTTAATTACCAATAGTATAACTTTTTGAATAATGTACTTACACATAGATTGTAGTAAATTAACAGGCAAGCGACCGTGCAAAAATGACGCATTAATTGAAATGAACAGACTAAGAAACATAACCAAAGAAAACTAAAGAAGAAATAAATAAACTTAATTTTTTTTTTTAGAAAAAGCTTTTATTGAATTGCACTAATAAGAAAATAAATTTTAAAGTGAATTAAACTCATCATTTTGTTATATTATAAAATTTTAAATTATATAA
Source organism: Chrysolina oricalcia (assembly GCA_944452925.2). Classification (NCBI taxonomy): domain Eukaryota; kingdom Metazoa; phylum Arthropoda; class Insecta; order Coleoptera; family Chrysomelidae; genus Chrysolina; species Chrysolina oricalcia. The sequence goes on along the minus strand of OX101811.2, from coordinate 13,375,766 downwards.
AAGCTTGTCGCGAGAATAAATCTTTAGGTAATTTTAAATTTAATTTACAATAAGCAATACATAGATACTTCTCGCGACAAGCTTTTCTATCATTGAAAATACTATAATATAACATTTTAGTGCATTTAAAAGAAGATTATACTCATATCTGATGTGACTGATGTTTAAATTGTCATATCTGTAGGGGTTCTCATATAATAATAATAGTGTTTTTTGTACCTGAGTTTGACTCAGCGTCACGAAAAGGACGTACTCGTGCTTCGGAGGCAAGTACGGTTCAAGCACCGCGTAATCTCTTCGTTGGACGACCCCATCTAGGAGCTTGTGAAGCACGTGCGACCTTTTCCTCATGAGAACGGTGTCTCGGGGCGTAGAGTCGGTGTACTGGCCGTTGGTGATAGGGTTCACGAACCGATTCAGGTATTCCTTGTAAGTACCGAGCAGGTTGGGTTTTATGAACTGCACCATGCACCAGTACTCTTTGAGGTTGTTTTGTAGAGGCGTACCGGTGAGGACTATCCTGCGAGCGGTCTTGATCCTGTTCATCGCTATGCTCAAGTGAGTTTTTTCGTTCTTGAGCAAGTGGCCTTCGTCGCATACCACCAAATCCGGACCTGTAATGAATCAAAGATTATTAGTGTGAATGTAAAATTAACCAAGCTGAAGTATGCTTGAGATGAAAACTTAAAATTCATTCGGCAATAAAAAAGAGAGTAAAAGAGCTGCTTTCTTCACCTAGACCATCTGGTATTGGTCAATACAGTCCTGTGATTGTATATAACGCCATGAAATGGTTAAGGCTTTCGCGGCCGAAGTTTTCAGTGTCACAATTCTCATTCGGGTTTGAGGTACTGAAAACTGATAACGCCATAAAGTTCGCACATTTAGGGAGTTTGTTGCTGTTATCCATCTCAGAATGTTCTAATTTTGCAGAAGCGTGCTCTGCGATATATACCTTCAGGCCGTTTCTTTTATCATGTGGTAACATTGCTATATTCTAAACCGTAACAGATACGAAGACGATTAAATGGGAGAAAAGGTAACTATTGTGGAGAACAGTACAATGGTCAAAGAAAATTTACAGGGAGTCTCGCCCTTCCCGAGTTATACAGGGAAAACTAAAAATGCTGTTATTTGTTTTTTACGAATAGAATTGTTATTTCAGAAAATATAAAAAAATGGAAAAGGAAAGTTTTAATGTATTCTAAATGTACTATAAAAATGTAACAATGAACCTTTGATTAAACGTTTCGTGTCAACACGGCCACCATCAACATTTCTTTTCAAATACGGACCTGTCCAGTGGTACATCACACTTGATATTTTTATAACGTTTCATTTAAAATAACTAACATCATCAGTGACAACAATTTTTAATTACGGTCCTGTCGTTAGGTCATTTATGGATTCCACAAAACCTAACTCTCCAATATAAAAATTATCAGTGTATCTATTAAAATTATGTTTACACTATAATAAGAGATATATGTAGTTTCAGAGACGAACGATAGCAATTTACCTCGGAAATAAACTTACTTAAGAGTAGAAGAAATCAAACAAACAGAAAACAATTTATTTCATATTGAATTTTTGAGTGAAAATAAAACCAATACAGAAAATGAATTCTTCATGATAACCTACATTAAATGCTCGAATTGCCGACCTCATTGTTGAATGCACATAAGTTGTCTGTCCATACAATTTCTGTAGCAATGTTCTAGCATGATGGGTGTAATGCTATTACATGCATCTCTTATTTTTTGTTTGAGATGGTCGATATCTGTACTAGTTGTCGAAAAAACTGTATCCTTTATGTATCCCCAGACAAAAAAATCTAAAGGAGTCAGGTCTGGGGATCGAGCTGGCCAGGCAATTGGTCCATTGTTTCCAATCCATTTTCTTGGGAATATTGCATCTAAATGTTCCCTTACTATTGCTGCATTATGGGGAGGGGCACCGTCTTGTTGAAAATATTGTATTTCACGGCGGATGTTCAGTGGCAATTCATCTAAGTAGCCATCAAATTCATTGGATAAAAAATGTAAATACATTCCACCATTCAAATGCTCGTCGTAAAAGAAAGGACCTAGTATGTTTGATCCCAAAATTCCCAACCAAACATTTATTCCGAACCTTTCCTGGAAATTGGTTTCTCTATGTAAATGTTCATTTGTATTATTCCACCTATAATGGATGTTTCTGTTAAACCACCCATTGTTGGTGAATTTTGATTCGTCCGTCCATATTATTTTATTACAAATATTTCCAACTTCCCTATTTCTACGTCTCAACCACATCGCAAATCGTACTCTCCTTCCGTAATCCCTTTCATTGAGGTGATGAACTTTGCGTATCCTGTAGCATTTGTATTTGTTCTTTTTCAAAATATTTCTGGTAGATTTTACAGAAATCCCTAGTTCGTGGGCAATTTCTTGTAAAGAACAATCTTGATTAGAAATATTTTTGTAACTGACCAATCCTAAATTGAAAAAAAATATTTTCGTCACTTTGTTAATCTTTATGAAGTAATATTTGCTTACCTAAAACATTTATTTGGTTCCGCATACTTCCAGTAACAACACATTTTCTAGTTTTATTTCTATCAAATGCACCACAGTCTCTCAAATTTCTTTCTAATCGTCTAAACATTTGAATGTTTGGAATACGACGATTTGGGTATAGCTCACCATACATATTTTTTGCCAAAAGAGGATTTCTATTTGATTTTGCATAAGCAAATAGCATATCAGTCCTTTCGTCATTTGAATACATCTTTGATATGACTGAGTGTATAAACGACTGACAGTTCTTAACACGTATCAACAACTCATTTATTTGTCCTGCCATAGAAACCAAGCAAAGCCTACTTGTTTAAAAATGGTAAATGAAGTGAGATGCTATTTAATTGTACCATATCACACAATAGTCGTATTTTGACCAAAAACTAATATTTTCGTTACTTCCAGGATTGAGAATTATAGAAATATTCAGTATGATAATTGATTCAGAAGAAATCAGCCTTGAAACAAGGATTTCTGTAATACAAAAAGGCCCAAGAAGGAAAAATACGAATGTTCGTTGTGTTGGGGTATCTTCTTATCGAAGTCTGAAGTATGCCAATAGTTGAATAGGTTTTGAAGAAATCAAAATAATTTACAAAAGAACTAACGACAGGACCGTAATTAAAAATTGTTGTCACTGAGGATGCTAGTTATTTTAAATGAAACGTTATAAAAATATCAAGTGTGATATACCACTGAATTGTGATTTTATCGCTTTATCAATATTTGTACTAAAATAGACAGGTCCGTATTTGAAAAAAAAATGTTGATGGTGGCCGTGTTGACACGAAACGTTTAATCAAAGATTCATTGTTACATTTTCATAGTACATTTTAAATACATTAAAACTTTCGTTATGAATTTTTTTATATTTTCAGAAATAACAGTTCTATTCGTAAAAAACAAATAACAGCATTTTTAGTTTTCCCTGTATAACTCGGGAAGGGCGAGACTCCCTGTAAATTTTCTTTGACCATTGTACTGTTCTCCACAATAGTTACCTTTTCTCCCATTTAATCGTCTTCGTATCTGTTACGGTTTAGAATATAGCAATGTTACCACATGATAAAAGAAACGGCCTGTATGTTTATTTATTTATTTAAGTTTTTCTCTTACACACACAGCCAGGAGTATTTACATATAAGAGATAGTGCTTCAAAACACTAATTTAAAAACTAGTCAGTTACTAAGTACTGTCGATTTAATTTTTTTTGCATTACAAATTGTTGTAACAATTAGTAACAATTTATTTATTTAAGATTTTTCTCTTACAAACACAGCCAGGAGTATTTACATAAAAGAGATAGTGTTTCAAAACACAGACATAGAGCTAACTTAAAAACTAGTCAGAGATACTAAGTACTGCCGATTTAATTTTTTTTTACATTGCAGTTGAGAAAGTCAATATTGCACTTTTCTGTATATTACCCTGTCTTACATTTCATTCATCTAAATGATTTGTATAAAAAAAAATTGTTATTTATTCTTAAATTAACTAGGTACTAATATTTTTATAAAGTTGACTAGAAGTGAATCTTTGTATTTTATACTATTGATTATATAATAAATGAAAACTACAGCATGGAATGAACGTCTCTGTTCTAAGGTTACCATATGGAAACTGTCTAGCATACTCCTATCGAGCATACGAACTAATCGAGCGTGTAAAAAAATTCAAATATCTTGATATGAGATCATTATTTTGTCGTACATACAAGTATCGTAGGAACCTCTTTTGGTCTCTTTCAACAAGATTTATATTCACTTCAGCTTTGGGAGACCATATACCTACATGTAATTCTTACCTAAAATTTCTCGCAACAATATTTAACTTCGCGGGTATAATTGAACCGTTTATTCACCTTTTTACACAAATTGATGTAATGCTTTTTAATTGAATTTTGAATAAACTTTATTATTATATTAATGAAGCATATTCAAGTTGTGGTCTTACTAATGCATTGTAAAGTTTAATGACAGAGTTAACATTTTAAAAGAATTTTGTGTTTCTAATGACAAAACCAAGAATTTTATAAGCCTTGTTTACTACGTAGTTCAAATGGATGTTAAATTTTAGGTTAGATTGCAGATATACTCCTAGATCCTTACTCATTTTTCCTAGGAAGTTCAGCGCCTTTTATAAAATAAGTATTTTTAATATATTCATGCTTACGAGTAAAAGTTATGACTTCGCATTTGTCATATGCATAGCAAAGTAACGGGATTCATGACGCCCTCTGTTTTTAAAACATGAAATTTCAACAGTAGTTGCAATTTTCATACTTGAAACTGTGTGTTTGATATACAAGCATAAAACAAAATTCATCATTCGTACTTCTGACCATATTACAAGACAAAATAATGAATTGAAATTGCCAATCCCTAAAAGTACTCTTATCAAAAATTCAATAATTTACAATGGATGTAAGATGTTTGATCATCTTCCAACAAACAGTAGAAGTATTCAATCACTTTTTCGGTTTAGAAAGGATGTTACGTGTGTGTTGTCTAAAAGACTGTATTATAGTTCTATAATGATGATGATCTGAGGGCCAGAAAGCCGAGTGGTAAAAGCGCCGGTCTTTCAATCACTCTTGCTTCCGGTCGTGAGTTCAAATCCCAGCTACTGCAGAATTTTTCTGATGGCCCGAGAATGTGGTATGGTAAGATCCAATGTGTGCCTACGTGTCGAGACAGCCTGGGTGGCTGAACAGCCTACCACATACGAGGTGGAATGTTTAGTGGGTATATCTGAGGGTAATTCTGTTTCCAAGTTTTTGTCAAGCTGTCATTTCGTTGTCGATGAAATTGATATGGCGAGATTATAGGTTAATAAAGAACTCCATGAGATCATTAAAAAGAGGTATGGCACGACCCCTTTCCCCTATTCAAATTTTGAGAGGTGTTCACCCTGTAGCTAGGGGTTAAAGCTACGGGAGTGAAAAAAGCTGAAAATTAGTTCCCCCCTCAAATCAAAAACCGACGTGTTCCAGCGTTTTTCCAAACGTTGGTTTTCAATCCTAAAAATTGGGGTGGATCGTTTCCATTGACCCACCCTGTATATTACCTATTCCTTTCCCTTTCACCAAATAATTTATCATGCTGTTACCTTTTCTTTATTTTTGAAACGGGTGATAAAGTCAATTATTATTTTGAATCCTATATTACAAACCATTTTCCAATTTCTTGTCACATATCACTCGATTTTAAAGACTATGAAGAAAACTACTGATTTAGAATTATTGAGTTAAAATTAATGAATTTTGATAATTTAAAAAAATGAAAATTGGGATGAAATTCTAAAAGATTCTGATCAAAATAGAGCCTAAAATAATTTTATATACAGGATAAATAATCAAATCAAGGAATCGAAAATGGATTATTGGACTCGTGGTGTCACACAGTAAGAGCAAAAAGTATTTTACCCCTTCACCACACAAGCAGAGAAAACAAGTAATTTAATTCCTAGATGCGCATTTCGATAAAAAAAGTTATCTTCATCGGTAGGGATTACTGAACTAACTAAATCGTCATAGCAGCCATTAGTAATGGGTATTCGCCGAAAATGGTAGATAATTTGTTGAAAAAGAAAAAGTTCAGAAAGTCCTTCAGACAAATAACCGCACTAGAACAACCCAAAGACAGGAAAAAATTCAATAAAATTACACACGATACACGGCTTACGAGAGGTATCAACTCTATTTTCTAAGACGCAAACCTTCAGCTAGTACATAGCAGTAACAACAATCTCCAAATGTTGTTAGATAATCCGAAAGATAAAATTCCAACTTTAGAGAGATCAGGAATCTATGAAATTAGCTGTCAAAACTGCGATAGTGTATATTATGGCCAAACCAAAAGATCTACGAATGTTCGTTTCCGCGAACATTTGGCACATGCAAAATATTCGCGAGAAAATAAATCGAGTGTTGCGGATCATTTATTAGAAACTCATCACAAAATTAATATCCAAAATTTAAAATTAATGAAGCCTGTTGATGATTACGGGTGAAATTAGATTGTTATGAAAGTATTGCTATTCGAAAAAGGGGCTCGAAACCCTTGCTTAATAATGATAATGGTCCATTAAATTCCAAACTACTTGATTTGATACCAGTAAAGGAATAATTAAGTGCCTTTGTTGTATTGTTTATTGGGTGGGGTTGTACCTGTCCATCAGGTAGGGTCACTTCCTAGTAATCAGATTACCTCATGGTAATTAATTATGTGACATAAATAAGACTGGTATGACGATTTACAGTTAGTTTAGTAATCCCTACTGATGAAGATAACTTTGTTATCGGAATGCGAATCTAGGAATTAAATTATTTGTGTGAAGGGGTAAAATATTTTTTGTTCTCAAAACAAGGAATGTTACGAAATGAAAAATTCACCCAAGAAATATAAAAAAAATCAAACCATTATTTGATAAAATACACTTCAAATATCCTTGAACATATTTTCAATTTATGTTTGTTCACAGGTATTTTTCCAAAATCTTCAAAAAACTCATTTGTTACTCCAATATATGAAGGAGAAGATAAAAGATATTGTGATAATTATCGACCTATTTCTTTAATTGATAACATTGCCAGTATTTTAGAGAAATTAATTAAAATTAGATTGACAGATTTTTTGAAAAACATAATTTATTATTTTCTAACCAGTTTGGATTCAGAGAAAGAGAGGGGACAGAGAATTTAATATTCAATGTCACAGACACTATTTATAAATCGTTAGATAATCAAAAGAAAACTATTGGAATATTTTAAAATAAGCGCTTGATACAGTTTTACAAACAGAATTATTATCGAACTTAGAACTGTTTGACATAAGAGGAATCTTCCTAAACCTATTTAAAAGCTATTTATTTGAAAGGGAACGAACTGTTCAGATTGATCATGTCAAAAGTTATTCTAGAAAAGTGATGTGGTGTTCCCCAAGGGTCAGTTCTAGGTCCTATTTGCATCAATGATTTTTTTAAATACAAAAATTATAGGAAAGTTGTTTTCTTATGCCGATGATACAGTTAGTGGGAATACATGGGAAGAAACAGGGGTGCAATTACGAACACTCGATCCGTCGTGAGTTTGACATATGTCAGATTTTAGCAATTATGAAAAACAATACAATTCAAAATATATTGCAACTTGAGTCGATATCAACGGTCTATATGGTAGATATAATTCCATTATATCTCTATTTGATGAAATTTTATAACTTCGAATTCGTTTCGAATCGAGAACATCCATCTTTCTAGCATACGTATCGTGACAGCTCTCGTATCGAGTGTTCATAATCCCACCCCTGTATCAAATGCTGAATTTGATTTATCAATTAAAAAAATAATCTCAACTTTGAATTTGAAAAAGTCTCATTTTGTGACATTCACGTTGCATGAGAATATGCAACCAAACATTGAAAAATCGAACTTCCATACTATTTCATGTGTAAAAAATGAAATACATTGTAACTGCCCCAAACATATTTCCAAAGTTGGTGTTATAAAGTATCTATGAGTTCACTTAGATTGCATCCACAAGTGACATATGAATTGATAAAAAATCTAAGGAAAAACTTTATAAATTTAGGTTAAGAAACATTGTCAGTCGTAAATTAATTTAAATTTTTTATTATAGTCTCCTTTAGTCTATCTTGGCCTATGGTTGGGGAGGCATATGTATATAAACAAACAAGTTTTAAAACCACCTACATCAATTCAAAAGTATACCTTGCGAATTATTTTTAAAAAACCTTTTGATTATTCTTCTAAAATTTTATTTGAACAATATAAAATTGTATCTGTTAAACAATTATTTTGTAAAGCATCGACTGCTTACAAAAGAAAAAATTTACAAATTGATAACCATTTACTAAACAATTATAAAACAAAGAATAAAATGGATATTTGGATATCAACTGAAAAGTTCTCTACAACTTCATAACAATTTCTATAGGCAAAAAGATTCACAATAAATTGCCAATTTTTTCAAAAAAAAAAAAAATAGTTTTTCGGGATTTAAAAATAAAATAAAATACCTACTGGTTAAATGAGAATTCTGAAAATTTGGAAAATTATTTGTACATGAAATTATTTTGATGTTTTAATAGATATCTACTTAGTTTTTGTTGTTGTCTTTATCTATTCAAAATGTGATCAATATTATATAGGTATACATTCAAGTTTATTTTACTATTTTTCTTTTTTGTATGTATAATATATTACGGATATTCAGCATGTTGTATAAATAAGTAAATAAATAAATAAATGAAAAAATTAATACATAAATAAATAAATTAAAACAGCTGTCATCACTAATCATATTGTAAGGACGAAAAAACGTTTCATATCATCGCCTCTCGGAATATGAAACAATTCTACGAATGTTATTGTGTGGATTTGCTTTGAACAAGGAATTTCACAGTATTGGATCCAATCTTGCGCTATTGTCTGGTATTGACCAATAGGCGCACGATAGACGCATAACGTGGTCTACGCAGCTCTTTTACTCGTTTTTTATTACCCCATAAAAAATCAAAAAGTTTTACGAATGAGTCTTAACTGTTCATATCTAATTTACCTGGATCAACCAATCCCTCCTGGAATGAAGTCCGAATTTTTTTACTGATTTTCTTATTATCGGGGTTGCTCAAATTTCGGAACATGGCGTAACTTATTATTAAAATTCCACCATCTTGATGCCATTCTTTTACAACATACTCCTTCTCGTAGTTTTTTTTACAAGTAACAAGTTCATACACTTCAAGTGTATCCTTTTTAGGTACCCACATTTTGAATTCTGCTTTCCAATTCAGAACCGTACTCAACGGACATACGACCAGAACTTTTTTGACATTTGTCTTCTCGGGGTTTGTCAATAACGTATGGGCTAACGCAACCACCTGAAAATTGATAAATATTATGAAAACAAATATCATTATCAAACCCATGCATAAATTAATGTGGTGAGAAATTGGAAGCTTAAAATTACAGGCCCATTTCACTAATATCAAGTTTAGCTAAAATTTTTGAGAGAATGTTGGTATGTAGAATGGAATGTATTTTTTTTGGAAAAACTTCATTCATACAACCAAACCCTAATCAATTTATGATGAGTATTTCATTTCAGTTATAAATAGTTTCATTATAGATATACAGTGCGTTCATAAAGTGTGGAAAAGCTCTGTTATCTTACGAGTTGATTATTTTCGGAGGAAAAGCTCGGACAGGCCGATTTTGTATTTTAGTTTTCCACCTTTTTTTAGAAAAAAATAATTTTTTTCCCTACCACCTTTCAAGATATGACATCATCGATATTTTTTTTAAATTGAAAGGGTATACTCTTATGTCAAAAATTGAATGCCCATATTTTTCTGAGTTCAACCATACCACATACGTCATATCTTACACTTCGAATTACAGTATTCTGAGTATAAAGGAAACCAGTGTTCATATTTCTCAACATTCATTTCATTATTCATTTTGCAACGTAAACCTAAGAACTACTCAGTAGTTAGTACGAGTATATTGCTACACTTGAATAGTAGGCTAAGCAAACATATGAAAGCCCTTAGCAACCAGACAATAAGTTCTCAGTTATCATTGCATATGTCACACTGGTTTTCTTTATACTCAGTATACTGTGATTCGAACTGTAAGATATGACGTATGTGGTATGGTTGAACCCAGAAAACTATGGGCATTCAATTTTTGACATAAAAATATACCCTTTCAATTTAAAAAAAAAAACGGTGACGTCATATCTTGAAAGGTGGTAGGGAAAAAAAATAATTTTTTCTAAAAAAAGGTGGAAAACTAAAATACAAAATCGACCTGTCCGAGCGTTTCCTCCGAAAATAATCAACTCGTAAGATAATAGAGCGTTTCCACACTTTATGATCGCACTGTATACCAATACTGTTATTCTCACCTGTAAAGTTTTTCCCAATCCCATACAATGAGCCAAAATACATCCTGACCCCTTTTCTTTCTTAGTCCTCTCAACAGATTCAAAACAAGCGTCCCACATGAACTGAATACCGTTCGCTTGATGCGGTTTTAGTTTTTTGACGATTTTTGAATGCACTTCAAGTAAATCTGTTTTGGTTTTTTCATCACGGTCCAAAACAAGTTTCTCTATTGTCATATCTTTTTTTTCTTCAAAGATGTTATTGTACTAAAAATATAAGAAGTATGAAATAATATACTTATTCAATTGACTGTACACTAACTTTTTTTTGCTTCTCTGCAATACGAGCCTTGCGTTCCTTTTCCTCAGCTTCCGCTTGTTTCGTGGTTTCGGACAAAGAATCCCTATCTAAAACCTGAAATGATCTGTGTCAAATATCAATCACTTTTCAATGTTCTACTTACCCTCCTGATTTGTTTTCTTGTAGATTTATCTTCCTCGCTGCTACTACTTTCATTGGTTTTCTTTATCCTTCTAAGTTTGTTTTTTCTGAGAATTGATGCAATGGTTATTTGTTATTAATAATACAAAAAACATAAACAGACTCATCAGGTTACTGAAGATTTACCAAACTTACTTTTTCTTGTCCTCCTTATCACTAGATTTGTCTGAGTTGTCCGAGTTGTCTGATTTTTCACTTTTATATTCCGATTCTTCACTACTGCTCTCCTTCTTTTTCTTCGCACTATCCGAATCATCAGAGTCAGAGAGGACAATCGTTTTCTTAATCCTCTTTTTGGCCTTACTGGAAATTTCAAAAAGTATTTAAATTTAATTTGATTGTTTAAATAAATTATCTCTCCGCAGTGCAATTACTTCTGTAATTTTTCGATAATTGCTTTCCTCTCATGAGAAATTTTATATATGAGTGAAATATTCGAAGAATCATTTTTATCTTTCAAGTATCCCGAAACTAAAGTTTTGTTACGAAACTTGAGTTTCATAACAAAACTTGAGTTTCATTGACAAAATCTTCTTACAAACAAGAAAATCTCCAAATCTTAAGTTTCTTGAAAAATGATCGAGCCTTTTTCCTACCACCATCGTGGCACATTGTAATTATGTTATTTTAGTGGCATTTAATTTCTACAGAAGCTGCAGAATTGAGTTATGAACATTTTCAAATTTAATCAGTTTACTAGTTTCAATCAATAAATAATGATTTTTATTTTCAACGCACTGAACAACCTATTTCCGGTCTACCTCAGTGAATTCATTTTTGTGAACTTTGTGACTTCTGATTATTAACTAGATAGATGGAAATGAAATTTTTTTTCTTTTTTTGATTTTACGAATTAGAATAGCTTTCCAAAATAAGAGTAAAATTCTATGAAAGAATGCAAAATAGGATTCGGCAAATTCAAGTTGAAATGTCAATTTTTAAAATTCGTAAATAATTTCGCTTTTATTTAAAACTCTTGAATTCATTCCGCAAATTTGTTATTCGTTATTTATACTTTTATTTATTTCCATGAAAGTACTCAAATCCAAGTATATTTCTGAGTTATACATGCCAGAAATTTCAGAAGAATTGAAGGTTGGAGATAAAAAAAATGTAGAAGACCCAATTTCTTAAATGGATTACAAGAAACGGACATACTCTTTTGACAAACTCTGGAGCTGTGACTTGGGGTAGATTTAGAGAAACAATTTTTATTTTACATCACTTTCAGCCACCGGAGTACCTTATTTATTTGTTATTACATCTGCACAATTCGATAAGATATGAATTCAACAGTTTCAAGAAACGAATGATAGACCACTGAAAACTACACATATCACATGCAATAGAGACAAGTAAATATCACTACTCTTTGAAGCTGTACCGTAACTATTAAAGCACAATAACTACTTGAAGCAGCCATTATTTCTTTCTAGGTATGTGGTAGTAAGGAGCCATTCCAAGTTCTTCAGAAAAATTCTTCTCAATTTACTATACACTGCGGCTTTTTCAGTTCCCCTGTTACTTTTGGGCGGTTAGACGTGCAAACATGAGACAAACATTGTTTAGAATGAAATCACCGTTACTCATTTTGGAAATCCTCCTCGAAAGACGGGTCGGAGGGCACATCAACTTAAAAATGTAGCACATGTGTCAAGTATCACATTGTTCAAAAGGTAATGGACCTTTCCACGAGATATGAGAAAACACTGTAATGAGAAAGTATATACGCTAATATCACTCGGGATTTTTTTTTTCTTACCGCTAGTTTCTCTATAATCAGAAGCAAAGTGATTCGTGACGTCACGTTCATCAAAAATAGACTTGGCAACGTTGTTAAAGTTGTGCACCAAATACTCATTCAAATATAATGTGTCGTATGACAATTGTCAGTTATTACCAGACGGGTTCGTTCGTCTGTTAACCAATAACTCGTTAGCTTACATTAAAATTGGACACAAGTCAAGCAGTTCCATCAAATATTTATGCTGCACACGAACAGGCCCTACGTGATTTCTGACTTGAGGTGGTTTTCAAAGTTTTGAAAGTTTCTGTCGTTTGTATTCTAAAATTCTTTTAAATCCTGTATCTGTATCCCTACAATAAAGTGTATATGTCGAAAAGTGCTTTGTACCCGGTTGTCTGAACTCCAGTGAGAATTCTAATAAAAAAAATTTTATGCACCTAAAGATGAAGCGCGTCGTAAAATGTGTTTCGAAGCAGTGAATAAACCCTGTGTAAAAAGCGGAAATATATGTTATTGTGAAGAACATTTCCAAGTGAGTACTTTACGTTATGTTAGTATTGCATTCAAAGCAGAGTTCAAAGAAAGATTTAAAATATTGGACATTGCAAAAAAGACCTTGAACTATCAAAAATTTTTAGGTACTATTAAAGATTCAGAAAAATATACTTAAAAAACCAAATTCAAAGAGATGAAAGTCACAATGAAATCATAGACATTGCTATAATATCTGATTTGATTTCACCCAATGAATAATGAGCACGTTATTACAATTTGCGGTATTGCCAATGCTCGTTTCTCATCAAAAGTATGGTCCGTTCAGAAAATTTGAAAACTATAAATACAATAAAAATAGGTAATATGCGGATTTTTTTCTCTGAGTTGATCAAGTGACAAAGTTTTAATTATTTCTCAATGGCTTATATCAAGCTAGAAGCTGTATTTTTAAGGAGAACGGTATTGCCTGTTTCGGAACGTGGATTATGGTGGGGGCGTTTCCGATGAACGTGACGTCAGCGGAACACTTCCAAATGTGATATTTCTTCAAAATGAAAGAGATATAGTGGAACTCTTTGTTAAATGGACGTTTCAGACTAGAAACAATCGATTTAAACGAGTTTTGCAATTTATTTTTCGTAAATGTAAAGGTCCATCTTCTTTCAAAAAGTACTATCGGTAGTACCATTCAAAATATTTTCTGTCCCATTGTTCCACATCATACAGTTCAAATTCATCGAGGTAAGAGTATCATTTAGATCCCCTCTTATTCTTGATATTTCGAAGGCATATTGTAAACAAAATAATAACGAAATAAAAAAAATACAGATGGTTGAAAAGAGATCTGAATTATCTTTTCGACGATGTGACACTAGATCCCATGCTATTTAAAACTTTCAAGTTGATGTCCCCTCCCCCACTTCGCGCCATTCCTTGACCAATCAACATGGCTTTTATTACAAAAAGTAGTATCTTTGATACAATTCAAAATGGTTTTCATCCCATGTTTGTAAATTGGCAGGGGGCTATAAAAAGCTGCAATGTTAAAAAAAAAAAAATGCATGCAAATAAAAAATTAGATGCTTTACAAACGTTGTCTCTCTGCAGAACCAAAACACAATAAGTAATCAACCCTAACCAAAGCTTTCAGTTTGGTTTTAGTTACCTTTTAATGATAATAAATGGTTCAATATCCTCATCGCTGCACAATAACAACAAAAAATAATTATAACAAGAAATATGAAACATATTATTAATAAGAAGCAGTCAAGGTGTTGATCAATTTTACTGAAACAATTTGGCTAGTGGAAATTTCCAATATTTTAAGAAATTGATCAAAATCTAAATAATGTAATAAGGTAAAGTTTTGGATAAGTTACTGTAAGTTTAGAGTGAAATACTACTAACGAGAGTAGAAATATAAACTCAGCCGTTCAAAATAACCCAAATTATGTTCATTAATGAAATTGACGACAAACAAGATGTTTCCTCTCATCACTCCTTGTATATTAAGGGGCCAGGTAGCTCAGTAAGGGGACAGGTAGCTGAGTGGTTAAAGCGCCCATGTTTCAATCACTTTGGCTGCCAGTCAAAGCTTCAAACCCTAGCGACTGCAGACATTTGTCTGATGGCCCGAGAAAGTGCTAGGAATCGCACATAAAAAGGCAAGACCTCGTTAATCTTTGGCTCGCACAAGTTTCGACTTCTGAGGTCTGCCGTTCGTAAGGGGACGGCAACTGGTTAACGGAAAAAACAATTTTAAAGAACAATTTCTAAACAATATTAATTTGGTATTAAAAATAATGAATATTGATAAATAGTATGATGACACTGAAACGATTATAAGCAGTATTGCAATATGAGGGGTGAAATGTGATCAATCAAATTTTCAATTTTAAAACAGCAAAATTTGAAGATACGCAATGACATTATTGACAGTGACATAACATGATGTGTTTGACACCTCATCTGATCTAAGTGATCTGTCAGATTCATTGGGGACTCGAACAATAGGGTCACATGTATACGTTTATAGATCCGCTGCCGTTGCTGTTGTCGCTGCCCCAACTTTTATCTTGGTCGGCAGCGGAACATTACATGAAACTCAAAATGTCCTTGTCAAAAATTAACGAAAGGTCACATAATTTAGGTTATGTATTTGTTTATTTGGTTTGAAACCTAAAATTAATTTTATTCAGAAATGTTAGCATATGAGGAAAATATAGATGTTGATGTAGGCGTATTCCTAAACATACTAGAAGGATTTCCACATCTATATAATCAGAAGGACAAGAATTATAGAAATTTGTTCATGAAGGAAAACAGTTGGCGCTCAATGAACACATAATAAAACTAACATAATTTTGCCAGCGGCAACGGCTACGGCAGCGGAAGCGGCTGCGACACAATCTATAAATCCTGCTTGACTGCCAAGTCAATCCAAAAAATGTACTTGATAAGTCTGTCAAGTCAAACAATTTTCAGAACGCCTTTTCACTTTGTGAAACGGAGAATCAATAACTTGATATTTCTATTGAGTATTGGCTAAGATATCTGAAAACCCTGGTATATCTACTGATTTGATGTTATTTTGAAATATGTGCGGGCATCACCTATTGCGTTCACCAGCGTTTAGCAGACTTCCACAAGGTGTCGCTATTCAGGTTTGTTCGATAGGGTCACTGGATCGTAGAAGGCTTTGGGCTTCTTACGGGTATGGCCAATGGGTGGAGTCTAAATAGTTCCAATGTTCCAAAAACACCACGAAAATTAGGTCCGATGTTTGAACTAGTGACACATGTCAAAAGTCAATTTT
The DNA here is from genome assembly GCA_944452925.2 of Chrysolina oricalcia. Lineage (NCBI taxonomy): Eukaryota > Metazoa > Arthropoda > Insecta > Coleoptera > Chrysomelidae > Chrysolina > Chrysolina oricalcia. The sequence goes on along the minus strand of OX101811.2, from coordinate 13,359,736 downwards.
TATGTCATTGCCATCATTGGTAATGTTTTCAAAAATCAAAAGTAATTTTAGCAGGTTCACAGAAAAGAAAGCACATTGTCCCAAGTCCCAAAATCTTCTGATGTACCCTGCTGTCACTGATCCAATTTAGGAATATGTTGGTTTCTTTTTTTACTGATACAAATATTCCTTTCTTTTGAAAGTGAAGTACCTATTGTGCAGTGAAAACCTGCAAGAATACGGACAAAAATCACAAATTATATTGAGGTGAATTCAAGATCATTTTGTTTATAAATTGTTAATTAGTAGATTAAAGAATACATTTTTCCCATTTTCCTCACAAAAGACAAATACAGATTATATTTTCATTCAAACTTTTTTTTCAGGATTGAAGCAGGAAACCTTGTGAAAGAAATGGCTATCAATAGTATCAATATTGAGTAACTTAGTGTAAAATTGTGACAGAAATCAGGACTACAACTAAATTAAAAACTTAACTTAAGAAATGTATACTTAACAGACGACTTCAATTTCTATATAATATAACAATGTTTCACCTTTGACTGTTATTTACTCATTTCACAAATTAGTCTCATCATTCCTTTTCTAATCATTGTTTGATTTCTTCATCAATTTTATTTCATATGTATTGCTGTTAAACAATTTATGTAAAAATGTATTCAGCAAATATATTTGACATGTGTTATGTTTACGAATGCTAGGCTCTTCTGTAAGATTCAAATTCGATAATCGATATTATTTGGTTTTTGAGTTATTAGCAGTACCTCAAATTGATACCCAATTTTGAAAATTTGCATAAAACAAACAATGGTATATATTGAATAAGAAGTATTTGGCAGAACAGTAATCTCTAATTTTGAATAATGAACCCATTAATGGAGAAGTTTCAGTGTTTTTATAAAGGGTTTGTAACTATGTGGATATATTTAATCAATCATTGGTAACTTTTACACATCATTCTGAAAACAACACTAGACTCTGCACTTGTAAAAGAAACTCTGTCTGCAGCAGAGATGGTCGACGGCTGAAACTCCATGTTCCATAATGGCTGGTGGTCGGGCCACAGAATATCGGGGCCGTGTCCGAAAGTCGACGCTTTTTTGTAATTCGAGTCAATTGCATACCTGACAATTTCAATCCATAAAAAAATTAGAATTGATATGTATCCATTAAAATTTAACATGATATCCATAATTTACTTTTTTGACATTCTGACTTACAAAAGAAACATAAGCCAACTTTTTTTTCAAAATTATCGGTCCTCTCTCTCTTATGACCCTTACTTCCTAATTGGCGCTTTTGTGGGTTATTTGGAACATTCGAACTATTTAAAGAGATTGGAACTATTAGACTCCACCCATTGGCCATACCCGTAAGAAGGCCAAAGCCTTCTAGAATTCAGTGACCCTAATGTTCGAGTCCCCAATGAATCAGATTTGATTGAAAAAATAAAAAAATCTAATTTTTTGATTGAAAAAATAAAAAAATCTAATTTTTTTCGATTAAATCGTGATTTTTTCCCGTTAATGTGCGGTTGACGCGAGACGGATCATTTCTTAACTTATAGTCAGCCCATACGTTCATAAATAAATTGCGTGTTGCGTGTTCATATCATTTCTTGTTTGAATCATAGTGTAGTGTGATTTCAAAAGATAGCTGAAATGTCCCGAAGTGGAGGTAGAAAAAAAATACCCTATTTGACAATATTTTATTGAAAAATCGAATAAATCAGACGGCAAAACGGGAAGCATAGCGACCTATAAAAAATGCAAATTTGAATTACAAAGAATTGTTGAACGGATGAAAAAACAATGGGAGGTATGTCAGAAAACGGAAGGACAATAATGATAGTACTGATATTGCCAGTACCAGTTCTGCTAGTACTTGTTTAGGATCAGGACTAGATTTAAATAAACTATCTTCCTTTTTTTGAATTTCCTGATGATTTATTTGCGTCGACGACTTGTTTTTGCAGAAATTTATAATTTGATTTAATAGTTGTTTAATCAACTAGTGTATTAACTCTTACTGGAGCGGAATTTGAAATAAAATTGCACACAACTGGAGCAGTAATTTTTCAGGTGTTTTTATTTATTATTTTATGTTAATTAGTCAGGTCGAATATCAGTAAATATTTCATCACAGTACACATTTTTTGGCAAAAAATAGTGGTTTACTTTTTGAACCACTGCCCCATGTGCATAAATAATCACAGAAACTTTTTTTTTCAATTTTTTCCTAAATATTATATTGAAAAAAATATAAACACTAACAGATTCTCATGAAAGGAAAAAACTGCAGAAATCAGTTATGATAAGATTGAAAGCAGGCTCTTTGTTTCCCAGAACAAAGGGATACTTTGCAAGTGCTGCATGTCCAGTCCAAAAACCAAATATTTTAGGAAATTTTCATCAACTGGATCGGTGGTACAAATACTGAACCAGGTGATAAGAATGTCTCATTTACCTATTCACAATGGTTTTAAATACGATATGGCGACAGTGGTTCAAAATATGTGCGGCTGCAACAGTAAATAACTAATTTTGAAATGGTGGTCTGAATTTAACGCCACCACCTCAGATGGGTGGAAATTTTGGTGTCTACTTTACTTTGAGTACCACCTCCACAGTAAGAGTTAATGAAGGCGATTAATGGTCGAGATATTTTCGAGATCATTAATCGCATATAAATATAAGAGTTGATTACAATATTTTTCCGTCTAACCCACTCTTGTTGAAATAAAGGAATTCTAATTTTTTTCTGAAAATAAAGTTCAAGACGCTACTTTAGCAGTTTCCACAATATCTGTCAACATTAATTTATCGTCATTATCCATTTTAGCATCCATAACATCTGAATTAGTTTATGTTTGGTTGCCTATGCAACAATCATTCAGTCATAGAGAAATCGACCATTGTCACTGCCAATATAAATGTATTAGAGCAATGCATGTCGGGTTGCATATAATAAAATCGTTCATTAATAGAAAATCATTCATTAACACGTTCAGTGACATCGACGGCGTACGGTGTTATCTTGCCTTCCTGGGTTCGTGACATGGACGGCGTTCTAATAAGCATATTAGCCAATGTTATTTAGATCCCTACTGTCACGTATCATGCTGGCATATATTCCGTAGTGTCATTTATCAGTTGATTATCCCCCCGCCCGCTCTGAAATGTTCTCTATTTGTAGTGTCACATAAAGTGTATTTTGATATGACAACTGTCACTGAACGTGTTAATAGGGGTCATTAATCAACGATTTACACCATAAATGGACGGTCGACGGAAAATCACGATTTAAAGCATTTCAACCCTGATTGAAATCTATTCTCATATTTCCAGAACCAACCAAACTTATTGATAGCAATACAATATATCTGGAAATCTGCTTAATTACTACTCATTAAGAAAATAGATTCAACAAAGTCGAATTGTTTATTTAACCACCTACTTGATCTCAATAATTCGCCATTGTTAAATTAATCTTTTTAATGAGTAGTTATTAAAGAGATTTCCAGACACATTGCTATCAATATGTTTTGTGAGTTCTGGGAATTTGAGATTAGATTAGGTAGATGCCCACTTCCTTAATTAATTAAAATTGTGGTTTAGTTAGGTTTCAAAGGAAAATATTTTATGGTACTAGAAGAATAGAATAGAAGAATATTTTTATTTGACTAGTTTATACACAGTTGCATATTAATATCTCGTCACAAAAAATGTGTATATAGTTAGAAGTTTAGGATACAAATAACAATGCACACAGTAATTATAATAAAAAGTCAGTATAAATAAAAACAATTAAAATAGTCAACACATTAAAAGTAGTCTATACTCAAAGTGGAGTTTTACTTGACTTTATTACATTAAAATTTCTTGGGTTTGGTGAGAATTAGAATTCTTCAACACATTTCTGATATTCCTCTACGGAGTAGAAAGAATTATTCAACAGAAATGATTCTATAGCTTTCTTGAAGCAGTACATGGTTAAAGTCTTCAATGATTCAGGTACAATATTGTAGAGATGGTAATTCAAAGAGTTATTCATGGACTTTGTGAGTCTATATCTAGGTACTCTGATTTTGTGATCCTCTTGTATCATGCTCATGAATATCAGATTGAATAATCAGGTTTGGTAAATTCCTATGGATCTCAGGAAAAGTGCTCAAAATAAACAAAGATGGAAGGGTCATAATTTTCAGCGTTTTAAACAATGGTCTGCAAGTATTGAAATATTTGGCATTTGCCAGGATTCCTTCTTTTGTTGCTAATCGTTTGATAAAGCTACAGTGTTGGCGAAACATGTCGCGAGTGCAATTTAATCTGTGGAAATCTTATCGTCTTTACCTCAGTGTTATATATCAAGTACACATCAACTCAAAACTTATTGTTTGCACCCACATTCCCTTCAAAAACAGCTCAGTACGATAAATCTATAATTTCATACCTGTCGAGAACCTCTCTGGATTTTTCTTTCTTAGAACAAAATTTACTGAATGCTTCATCAGAATCACTGCTGTCAATTTTTTCAGTAAGCAATTTATCGTTCTTCCATTTTTTATTCTTTTTCTTTAATTCATCACTTGAATCATCGCTTGAACTTTTCTGAAAAAACAACAAATATTTTAAAATGGAAAATATTGAAAAGAGGATTTTATCTTGTCTTCAGCAAACTAGTTATTTTAGGGTGCAACGCAAACTTTTCAAATCTCACCTTATGTTTTCCTTTTTTACCATTTTCAGTTTTAGATTTGTCACTGGCGTCAGAACCATCCGAATTTTCACCTTCTTTCTTGATCTGAAATTGCCATTTATCACGTCTAAACATTTCTAAGTAAAATAAAACAACTTTTCTTCAGAAATAAAAGAAGTATTTCAAGACAAATTTTCAATTTGCTTGGTACAAACTGGTACAATTCATTGGATTTACATACATTTTAATCAAGAACCTACCTCAGTTTCATCAGCCTCTTTATCTTTCTTCTTGGATTTTGTGTCTTCATTCTCTACACATTCTTTGGCTTTATCGTCGCTTTTTTTCTTTGATTTTTTATCACCTCCATCTGAATTCTCATTACCACTCTCATCTGCTGATTTTTCACCATCGCTGGCATTCAGTTTCTCCTAAAATGTTGAGTTAGTAAATGACATTTTTTTCTGTCAATCCGTTGCAAAAAAAAATTAAGTGGCATATCTCAAGTTCCTGGTCTCCAGATAATATTTCAAGTAAGTCAACATACTGCTATTCAAGGATTTAAGCATTGAGAGTTGTATTGAATGAATTAGGATTTTCAGTTTACAAACATTTCTCATTCTTCGAATCACATCTGCGATGATATGGAGTTTACTGTAGTAGTCGTTAGCAAACTGTCCTAATTTTACAAAAGCGTGTTCTACAGTATTTATGCAAAGTGAGATATCGGGATTTATGCCGACCTCTCTATCTTTTTAAACATAAAATTCTAACGGGTACTGCAATTTTCATACTTGAATACTTTGATAGAAAGGAAAATCTACAGTACTCTGTCAAAGTACAAAACCTTTATTCCAGACAAAGAACGGACACATTTGACGCCACATTACAGTAAACCTCCTCATCTCTACGGTCTTCCCAAAATTCACAAACCCGACATGCCATTAAGACCAATCACCAGCTCCCGTAACTCACCGACCTATAACCTGGCGAAATACCTCCTACTGATACTACAACCCTTACAGGGTACTAGCAGTTCGTTCGTCAAGAATTTTAAACACTTCGTGGACATTATCAAAGATGATGAACTAGGGCCTGAAGATCGTTTCATCAGCTTTGACGTGGAGAGCCTTTATACCAATGTCCACATAGAAGAATCCCTTAACATCATTAAGAGGAAACTGGAAAAAGACATCCAGCTTCATGAAAGGACTGACCTCCCCGTACAAGCGATATTGGAACTACTGCAGTGCTGCCTACACAACTCATACTTTCAAGAAAAGAGCCGTTTCTTCTCCCAAGTTGATGGACTGCCGATGGAATCTTCTCTCTCTCCAGTAATCGCCAACATATACATGGAGTGATTCGAGGAATTGGCTATCAGAGAGGCAAAATACAAACCAAAACTATGGCTAAGATACGTAGACGACACCTTTATCATTTGGAACCATGGAGATGAACACCTTGGGGAATTCTTCGCCAGAATGAATAACATGAGGGATTCAATCAAATTCACAATGGAGAAGGAAACTAACAGTACCCTATCGCTTCTCGATGTGAAAGCTGAAAGAACAGACACTGGAATCCTCACCTCTGTTTACAGGAAGAAGACACACACAGGACAGTACCTCAACTACGGCTCTAATCACCCAAACTCCACAAAGAGGGGAATCGTAAGAACGTTGGTGGAGAGATGTCTATTTGCAACAACCAGGAGTCATTGGAGGCGAAAATTAACTACATCAAAAAGGACCTACGCCGAAATGGATACTCCGAGAAGCTCATAGGAGAAGTTCGGAAACAACTCGAAAAGACCAAGACAACCGAAGAAAGACCACAAAACCCCGTTCTCATTCTTCCCTATATCAGGGGTATCTCCGAGAAAATCAGAAGGATCGGAAATGAATACAACATCAAGAGTTGCTTTCAATCCGGCAGTACCTTACGAAGCTTCCTCACCAAGACGAATCCAGAGAACACAACAGAATCCAGTAAAAACTGTATTTACAAAGTCCCATGTGAATGTGGAGATTCCTATATCGGAGAGACCAAGAGGCAATTATCAGTAAGAATAGCCGAACACAAAAAGTGGACTCAACGAGGGGAAACATCAAAATCGGGAATTGCTGACCACGCCTGGACAAAACACCACCGAATTCTCTGGGACGAAGCTAGTGTTCTTCATAGAGAGGAACATTGGTTCAAACGGAAATTTATGGAAACCACCTACATAGAAGCCAATGGTGCCTTCAGTCAACCACGCGTGGAAATTAAAAACGTATGGAAACCGCTCATGGACCGTTTTGGAGGAAGAAAAAGCGCGAAACCACGCGCGCCACAAGACCGCGCGAAATTACACTTTAATTATAGACCTATAAAAGGTCGCGTAGCATCTGATTTTGTCACTATTTACCAGAAGACGATTGCGGATTCAAGCAATTGAAACGTTGTGAAAAAATTTGAAAGAGATAGAAATCGTTCAACCATTAAGATGATGGACGTCCGAAATATAAGTAATCAAGTTACTACGTCGTCTAAAACATTCAAACAAACATTGAAAGTGTTTGATACACAAACATAAAATAAAGTTTACTACTGGCAGAATAATATGAAACTTCCAATTCCTTGAAGTACACTTATCAAAAACTCAATCATTTATATATAATGAATATGAAAAATATCACATTACTTTTTTGTTTCAGGAAAGATGTGGAACGTTTATTATCAGAAAGGGTGTATTATAGACTATAAATTTTATGAAAGTAAGAATTCTAGAATTGCCAGAACATCTGAAAATTATATACAAATTGAAATTTTGGAACTGCAAATGCTTATTTTATTCCCACCTTATATCAGTGATTATTTGAAATAAAAAATTAATACCGAATATCAAAGTGAAGAATAGCAAAAAACTAAAGTTAATAATAGGTAGGTACCAAAGCAATTTCTGCCAAAAATTTATTTTTGTTCTCTTCAAGTTTGGCTTCACTACTTTCAGTATGAGCATGCGCTGGAAGTGGATCATCACCACCGGAATGTTGCTCATCATCAGAACTGGAATTCTCTGTTTCATCTGATTTCTTGGTTTTATCAGTTTTTTTGGTCTTAGATTTTTTAGTTGCTGGTTTTTCTGCATCACTAGAAGTTTTTGAATCATTTTTATGAGTCCTCTTGCTTCTTCTTTTCAAGGTATCCAATTTTGTCAAACTAAAAAAGCAAAAAAAAAACAAATTATTCATTAATTGTTCAAGAGGTTATAATCAAGATACATAACTACAGATAGAAAATCAAACTATTCAGCAGAATCATTAAATAGTATTAAATTAGACTCGACTTGAACAGATGATGAATTAGCATCAAAATCAGAAAAACATTACTATAATTAATCAAACTATATATGTTGAGTATGACGAAACATAACATTTTACAAACTATACAGAAAACGATTCTATCTTCACAAACTTTATTTAAATATCGGGACATGATTCTAGTAGAATTTAAAATAACCTTTCGATAAAAGAGGAAAACTGAGATTAATTTTAATGAACTCTCTAACTTCAAAATTATATTCAATTATAAAATTGCACAAACAGAATTATCCTATTAAGACCTGTAGTTTCCTTCATTACTGAACTAACAGTAAAACTATCAGAGAATGAGGATCCATTGCCAATTTCAACCAAAATTCAGTTAACAGAATTCATATGGCTTGGTAAATAAAATACAAAATATCACCCGATAACGCAAAATTTATATCTTTGGATGTACAGAATCTATTTCCTACTATAACTCCTGATGATACAATAAGTTTAGTCAGAGAGATCTTTTGTCATTATGTCTCAAACAAAATTATTTCTAATTTGAAAGCAAAATCTATTCTTCTTCAAAAGGTTCAATCATGAGAAATCCTTCAAGCCCCTTACTTGGGGAAATTTTCATGGATAACCTAAAGAAGTTGATTCATAAACATTCTATAATAAAGTATTTCTTCATTCATTTCTCATTCATTTCTTTATTCTTTCTAATTTGACAATTATAAAATTGCATTGAAAGTTGTCACATAACTAAAATTACAACAGTCACAAAAACTACAATTAAAAGTTAAAGTTTTTAACAGTTACACATTCACATTCACTGAGATATGCAGGTACTAAGTAATCACATTTATCTATGAGAAATTCTAAGAAACAATTATAGAATTGGTTCAAAAGTTGTTACAGTACTAAAATTTAAATTGTTAAAAACACTTCAATTAAAACTCAAAATCGAATGGTTATCATCATTAAGATATTCACTAACTGAGTAGTAACACTTTTCTATAAGAAACTGTTTTAAGGTTTTTTTGAATACATATAAACTGTCATTCATTCTTATATGGGGTGGTAGATTATTGAACAACCTAGGGCCCATGTAATTCGGAGATTGATTGCTCAACTTTAGCCGGGCTAATTGAAAATGTATATCTTTCTTGTGTCTCGTATGATAATTATGCAAATCATTATTGTGAGTAAATTCCCTTTTGTTGCGAAAAACATACAAACATGCTTCATATATGTAAACACATGGCATTGTCAATATTCCAAACTTTGGAAACAATTGTTTGCATGAGTGAGTGTACGACACTCTTGCTATGCAACGAATAATCTTTTTTTGTCAAAATGGTTAAGGCTTTCGCGGCCGAAGTGTTCAGTGCTATGAACACTTCAGAAATCCTTGTCGACATACCCCACAATAAAATTCCGTATCTGATTTGCGAGTCAACGTATGCATAGTAATTTTACTTAAAATATTCCGCAAGTTCCTGAATAAATAGTTCATGGAGTGAAGCTTTGAGATAATATGACATTGTCCCATTAGAGCTAGATAAAGGCCTACCATTCACATTGATCGTTATTGTGTTACATGTATTTTGCCTATTGTGAAATCTATGTAAAGTTGTGTTATCTACATTTAAGTAAAGGTCATTTTCATTGAAATAGCTAGTAATATTTTTCTTGTATTGATATAGATGTAACAACAAAAAACAAGAATATTTATCCATAAAAAAAATCGCGGTACATAATGTTAGAGTTCTGCTATGAGGATCCTTTCGAATTTTTAATATTATATTAATATCTTTATTTCTCAAATTGAAAGGTACAGTTATTGCAATAATGTTACAATGTACAATAATTGAAGAAGAGTCGTCAAAAGCATATGCCTAAGGTTGTAAATATAAAAAATGTAAAGTCGGACAGAACTAACAAGTAATTAAGTAAATATAAAATTAACTGAGTAATTCATCATCATTGCATTGAAGATGATGAGTATATGAATATGAGTGAGCTTTTGCTCAGTCTATAATTTATAGTTGTTCGATAAATTCTCGAAAGGTATAACAGTTCATTTGAAGTAGCAGTTTCTTCAGCCTATATTTGAACACATGAGAACTTGGAGAATCCTTGATATCTTCAGGAAGAATATTGTAGAATTTACAGCAATTAAAATCTACATTTTTTTCAAACAATGCAGTTCTATGATCCCATAACAAATGTGGGAATGAAAATTGGCGTGATATGTTTTCAATACATTGATACTACAGTGATTAGACACGAACCTAATGGAGAAGCAACATTTTTTCAATATAGTACAAAGTGCATCGATATGAGGATGCGATGATAGTTTTCGGTCCTATCAAGGCATCCTCATATATTGATGCACTTTGTAATAAATTGAAAAAATGTTGCTTCTCCATTAGGTTCATGTCTAATTACTGTAATATCTTAATGAGTTCTAGTAAAATCACCAAATGCTTTAAGGTACCTTCTACAAAATTTCTCTGTACCTGTAATTGACTTATTATTATTAGCAGACAGATAAGAAAGCAAATTGAATGACAGTAAGACAGGTAATCGGGGCAATCAATTAGTTCATATAATTGACCAGATGTTTATAATAATTACATCCCCTAATTATAAGGAATTCATTGAATCAGAACAATCAATTAGTCATTAACTTCTCTATCCCTTCAAAGTAGAATAATAGTATATAAAACAATAATACAACCGCATTTCGATTACAGCACAACATTATTGTACACAATGAATAAATACGAGGTGCAGAAATTGCAAAAACTCCAAAATAGAGGTATGAGACTTATATTAAGATGCAATCGATACACACCAATAAAAACTCTGTTGGAAATACTGGATTGGAACTATATTGAAAACCGACTCTACTTCATGGCCATGGTCATTTTCAAGCTCACCAAAAATCTATTACCCGACTATTTGGACTCCTTTGTAACTTATAACAATGAGATACATAATTATAATACTAGAAACATAAATAACTCTTATGTTCCCAGAACACGATTAGGAAATAGAATAGAATATATGTTTATTTCGCATTTAGAATTAATATAAAACACATTTCAAAAAGAAGATAAAATAAACATAGGAGTAATCACGGAAATATGCTGCATCGGTCTACAACATATTTGTGTGTTATAGTAACAATTATACCTACATGTAAAATTTTTTTAATATTGTATGAATAAAATGACTTCAGCGGGTTTCATAACTGACATAACAACATACACACTCACATTCCTACGTAGACATAAAAAAATTTACTATAAGTACTTAGTTCATAAATGAATTATATAGATAATACACGAATATATTTCAACTTGAATATTGAAACACATTTCATAATAAAAAGATGATATAAATATAAGATTTATCACGGAAGTATTTATCACTAGTGTACATAATACTTGTGTGTGATGAAACACTCATACCTATAATACTTTATTTTGGAGATATGTATTAAAATAAAAAGCATTTGTGTCTCTCTCTGTAAAGGGCAGCATTTCTGTTTTATCAATAGACAATATAATGATTATTTGCATTAAACGTTGGCTAAAAGCTTAATTTAAGTACCTATTTTAATTTTTCAGAATGACAATGATATTAAATGGGTTCGTAATATTAAACTATTTATAACAAACCAACATGTACAATCAAATCTGAAAGTGAGTACGGATAAATAAAATAAAGGAACTACTGTTATTTCAACAATGGAACAGTTAACTCATATATAACACAGATACTCACATGACTACATCAAAGTATTTGAATTTATAAAATTATGAATTTGTACTCTAGGAGTTGACAATATCTACTTTTTCACCTTTCTTCTGAAGTTTTTCATATTATCACACATAGTAAAAGATCATTGTTTATCAAAGGACTGGATGACTTCAACAAATTACCCACTGAAATAAAAAATAGTAGGTCCCTCTAGATTTTCAAAAACCAAATAAGAAAGCTAATTCATCCATCGAGCCAGTGGTATATATTACAACAACCAGCCAGTGGTGATATACATTGGTAATTTATGTTGTTTTCTTTTTTTTATTTTATTATAATAATATTATAATAGAGGCTACCTTCTTGGAAAATATGATTAGTACCTACCTGGAAAAGCTATTTTTTATTAAGGATTACAAAGGGTATATAAATGTTTGCATTTAGCTTATTTTATATTTCATTGAAGAATCTACTGTGTTAGCAAAACATGTTACATTGAAATAAAGTTTGTGAAGACCGAATCATTTTCTTTGTAGTTTGTACTGAGGATATTCATCAATCAGAAGAATAAAACATGATGAATTATAATATTCAAATGCTCAAGATCATCAAGACCACACTAAAAGTAATAGTACCCCACTCTGGTGACATCATTAAGATATTTTACAATATTTGAATCATTTACTATAACATATCAAGAAAATCAAGTTTTTTTCAGAATATAATTGTTATTGTATGTTACAGCAGTTCTTTTTGAGAAGGGCCCTTCAAAATATCTTGAGCAAGTCATTAAAAGTACTACCAATGTGAAAAATCTACTGTATAAGTTGTATGTTTTCAAGAAAGAGTTTTAACTGTTATTCATCAATTGTAATAAATATATGACTCCACCAGATGTGTAATTTCCTTAAAAGAAAATGTGATTGTATTTTCACAATAATGATCTTCAAAACAACTAGTAATCCTACAAAATAGTGTCACCAGACAAGACTGGCTTAATATTGCAATGACCATTGCATCAATGGGAGATATTCTTTACATAGCTAATGGATGCATCTAGTCAAATTAAAGAACTGAATTATATTGTCCAATATATTATCTACTATTTTGCAGAATACTCAATAAAAAATAATTGTTTTTCAAAGAAATGGTCCTCAAATTAATCCGCAGATAGATATTCTGGTAACCCACCTTCTTATCTCTAAAATTTCTTTATTTCTTAAATAGATTTCCTTCAGCTTGTCACAATCAAATAAAGGTAAAGGAACATACACTTTTCTTCCAAACTTTTCATCCTTCTCAGTGTCCATAGAATTTTCACCTCTGCAATTTTCCTTTTTTATAGCATTCTTTGTTATCTTCACAGAGAGCTTTGGTAAACTTTCAACTTCTGATAAACTGGATGTGTCTGAAAGAACTTCTATGACATCTTTAATTCTCTTAGGTTTTTTCGAGTCTTTGCTAATATTTTCAGACGAGGAAGCTCTAGAAGATCTTTTGAAAATTTTTCTTAGATTTGCTTGAGTTTTAACTTGCTGTTTCTGTATCCTTTTCAGTCTGGATGATTTTCTTGAGTTGTTATCTTCTTGATCACTGCTAACTGAATTTGTGTTATCATTGGATTCGGAATTTTCTTTTTCTGATTCTGAACCATTTTTATGTTTTGAATGGACACTTTCAGTTTTTTTGTCAGACTTGATTTCTTCCTTTGAATGCCCAGATTTTTTTCTTGTTGATCCATCTTCCTTTGTCTTACGTTTCTCATCAGTATTGCTCTCATCTGAAGAATCATCTCCACTCTTCTTCCTCTTGTGCTTTGTTTTTTTACCAGCTTTGCTATCAGAATCGGAATCATCCCTTTTTTGTTTTCTGGGAGATTCTTTGCTTTTGTTTTCCTTACTGGGTAAAGGAGAATTTTTCAGTGCAGACCTCAATGTTGGTGAGGGATCAGGGGAAGCATTTTTCTTACTTGGAGTGCTTTCAGATTCCTCATCAGAACTTGTTAATATTATAACAGAACTGTCAAATTTAACAGATTTTTTTGGTTTTGGATCTATAAGTTTACTTAGGTCAACTAATCTTATTAAAGATTTTGTAGGATCTGGACATTCAGATTTAACTGCTTCAGTGGACAATACTTCTGAAGAATCATCTAGTGAATGAGCTATTACTTCAGAGGCATTATTTAGTGAAACATCAGCAGGACTGTTTTGTGATGTTTCAGTGCAGGGTTGTTTCTCATTTATTTTTGCAGTTTTTCCTGAAGAAGTTTGACTTTCTTTGCCATCACCTTCAGCCAAAATGTCTGAGGAAGATATTGTGTCTTCTAATGATACTTGTTCAGGTAATAAGTTTTCTTGTATTATTGCCGTGATGTCAGTCACATCTGCAGTGAGAGGCAAAGTAGCATCAGATAAGGGTAAAGGGTCATCAGTAGAATGATCTTTGTCATCCAGTGAAGGTGTTTTTACTTCAGAAGAATTATTCAGTGAAACATCAGCAGGACTATTTTGTGATGCTTCGGTACAGGTTTCTTCCTCATTTACAATTGCAGTGTCTCCTGAAGAAATTTGATTTTCTTTGCCATCACCTTCAGCGCAAATCTCTGAGGAAGGTGTTGTGTCTTCTAAAGATACTTGTTCAGGTAATATGTTTTCATCTATTATTTGTGTGACGTCAGCCACATCTGCAGTGAGAGGCAAGGTAGCATCAGGTAAGGGTAAAGTGTCATCAGCTGAATGATCTTTGTCTCCAGGTAGTGGTAATGTGTCTACCGAGTATATATCTTTAGCACTTTGAGTTTCAGCAGTAGATATCTTCTGAGTAGAATTTGCCTTTGAGGTGGAATTATCTACTTCTTTTTCTTCAGCATCTTCACTTTCAGAATCAACACTGCCATTCATACAGGATTTTTCAGTGGAACCATCTACATATTTTTCACTATCATTCATACAGGATTTTGCAGATTCAACTTTTTCAGAAGAATCTTTATTATTTATTAAACTTTCATTTATTTCTTTATACCGTGTATCGAATTGGTTTTTGAGATCAGAGGAAAAGGTGAATAGCCGATCAACTAGTATTCTTGATTTCTCCAGAACATCTTTTGGATTGGATATTTTGTTGGCTTTGGAATTACTCAAGCATTTTTTGATTTCTTTCGTATCATTCAGGATTTCCCTAATGTTTGAAAAGGTATCCAGAACAAGGTTGAGAAGTATTTCCTCCTTTGACATCATTCGATGTTATCTAAAACTGAGAAAAAAGTTTTTTTAGAAATTTAAAGCCAGGAAATGAAAGAAACAAAGTGATTCGACCTCAATGGGATAACGGATTTCTTACGATAATAAAATACAAGTCTGATAGTGTGGAGAAGTTCATAGACATACGTAAACGAATAGTAAATACCTTATTCCAAAATAATTAAAAACAAACTTACCTGGGAATAAATAACTGTCAATTAAAGAAGCTTCTAACTTCAACAACCAAAAACCGCCATTTTACTAATGGCAAATGTCATTTGTCAAAGATAATTATGTCAACTGTCAGATAAGTATGGCGGTTTTAAAAAAAGAAGTGTCCTATGAGGTCTGTGACACAGCTTAGTGTATTTATCTAATGATTGGTTGGTCCGTTTATTCCAACCAATCATTGACGAATATTCTTCCTTATGACTTAAAACTTATGACTTATGACTGCTGCATAAATCCACCATAAGCTGTGTCTGTGGTGTGGTCGCATGCTCCGAGCATATTGCATATTGGAAAGACCATTTATTGTTATATGATAATATCCTGGAAGCAGTGGCGTGCTCATTATTTTATTAAGAGGTAACCAAGTCGAACAAGATTCCCTAGTTGAGAGCTGGTTGCTCCGATGAGAAAAATTGCAGAGAATTGAAATACGTACAAAATGAGATTTTTCTACAACAAGAATCGGAAAAGATTTTTTGGAAAATTCATTACCTACTCCTCCATTTTACAAGTTGTAGTGGTAAAAGTATTGAATCATACGTACTTTTTTATGTGTGCAGGCGCTGTCGTAACATTAGTTCTACCACAGAACATCTAACCTACCTAGGTTAGGTGTTCTGTGGTTCTACGGAGTGCCTGGATGCTCAATTTCTCAAACAGATTTGGAAAGTAGAGTACCACAAAACGAAAATTCCCATTTTCCGTCGCTTTGAAAGGGGTGAAAAATGCTTGCAAACATGACTGAAAACGGCCGAGTAGTAGGAGAGACCAGGAATGAGGAGAATTCTTCTTATGAACGGGTTTTATTGTCTCCCCCAACTATTCGACTTTGGTTTTAGTTACGTTTTTTTCATCTTTACCAATTTGTAAAACCGACTTTTGGCCAGCTAGATTGGAGGATTACCCCTATCTGCACCATCACGAAGGTCTGTGTTTCAATTTAGAGGATGAAAACTACATCCGAGGATGATTATGTCGATGAAAGTGATAATTTCATGCAAATGAACAATACCGGTGTAAAAGTTGATGAAATGGACTGTCTGTAGCTTGCAAAAAGAAGGAGAATATTGTAAATTATTTTATTTGATTTTTTTTTGTTCAATTCGGCCCACTTATAGTTTTCCATATATTGTTCGATGCAGTTTCCAGAGGAACTCCCATATAAGGTAATCTGGCAAGCGTACTCACCCCTAACACTGAATCCTCAATTATTCAAATTACTATACTGAAGTAAAACTCATTGTGATAATTTATTTAATTTGCAAGTATTACATCTAAACTTGGGAGGAGCTGGTCCATCGATGTGAACTGGATCATCTGGTTTGTTATAGTGTTCGAAACAGGGCAATCTTTGAAGAATATCGTCGTCTTCTTGGTATTCTTTCGGTAGATCTTTCCAAAATCGAAACAATACCATACCGTTCAACTGAAGCAGAATATGTTTGGGTAATAACTTGATTATATCTGGACTGAGCTCACTGATGAGCTCGATATCGTGTAAAATGTCCTGTGATGAGTTTGATCCTTCCGATTTCTTCATGAGCACGAAAGCCATTTTTAAGTAAGTTTCACGTTTACTGTAGGTATCTTCAAACAAATGAGGGAGACACTGGATATCAAATTATCAGATAAACCAGAAATAGGTATGTGATTATTGGAATCTAATCTATATATTATTTGTTATCGTTGCGAAACAAACATTGGAAATATCCAACAACAGGTTAATGAAAAATGAGAGAATGAACTTGTATTTGAAAATAAAAACTTTGCGATGGGGCGGGCTATAAAAGATGCAATTTAATAATTTCAAATGGCGATCTTTATCGAGTAAAACACTTTTTGTAAAAATCTAACAGGAGGAAATATCAGTTTCAGCAACAGGTAAGTTTATTATTAGCGTCTTCAAAGCTTTCGATTATCTTATGGCACTATACAAAGGTAAACGGAAGTACGTGCACTCCCAGTCGGCTTCCTTGATGTATCGGGTTTAGATTTTATTTTTTTCTGGCATATGCGGTGGGGCAAAGAGGGGTCGGCTGAAAGCTCTGTCTCACTTGGTCTTACGTACAGTGTTCGGATCTCAGATTGATTTGGTTGCAGCGTGGGTCATCTGAGCTTAAAATTCGAGGAGGGGATGTCGACCCAAATATGGCGGCGAGGGACTTTACTTCTGGTTACTTACGGTACCTACGGTGCGTATAGTCGTATCAGAATCTCTTCAATTTAATTTTATAAATTGTCGATAGAAATCTATGTTGGCTTTCTGATGTGGATTGACTTATCGAGGGTAAATTCGATTAGATTAGCACTGCGACTTTTTCGGATTAATTGTGTAGGCCCTCGAAATTGTCTACACTTATCTATCTAGCCCTGTCTCCGTTAAGAGACACTCCATAGGTTACCTTTTAAAACTCCCATCGTTAGATGCCTAATCCTATGGAAGATCATCTTAGATGGGTTGTTATAACCTTCTAGTCAGAGTGGTAGGCCAGGGTCTGGACGTTTGCGTAGGCGTTCTATAGTGTATTCACATTTCATATACGTACGATGTAAACTATGACCAATGGCTTTTGTCGCGTTTCCACCTCGTGATCACCAATTCTCGCAACGCTATTGGTCGTCAGAACATCAACCTGACCAGACAGTCCAGACTTTGCAGAGTTGTATTCAGGTTGGTTGCATTACAATTATTGAAGCTGCGTTTTGTAGTTGCTGCGGTGATTTTCTTTTGTGTTTTTATTACATTATTGATTATTTACTTGAAATATATGTTTTGTGTGAAGTTTTGTATTGGTTTCGGGTGACGTGTTAAACATTCGTTGGTTTTAATTCACAACGTACGTACGTGTCGTAAGCATAAAATACGCCTCTATTCTAGTTTGGCGTTCACGTGCTTTTGTTGACATCGTCCGTATTTGAAATGTGAATACACTATATAATTATTTTGTAATTGTTCGAATTAATGAAAAAATGATTGTAAAAGATTTTTATTTTCGTTCAATCTGAATACAGTTTTGTACGAAGACGCTGAAAAGCCAAGGTTTTTCTTTTTTTATAATCGTGACTTTAATCTCGAGAATCCGACTTTAATTTCGGGATCCCGACATTTATTCATTAAAGGATAGATTTCGAGACGTCGCGCGTCGGCCAGAAAATAATAGCCGCAACAAACTTTATGAACACATTATTATTACTATTCTCTTCCATACTGAAATCCAGAGCCAGATTTATTCAGGGTGATTCAGAACAAAACCGACAACTCCTTTTGCTGATTTTTGTGTATACAAATAACACGATTTGTTTCATAAACAAATTTGCTGAATCGCTTTTCTACTGAAATCACAAAAGAGAAAATACTCCACATGTGTTACCTGACATAAATGTGAAGGAAAAATCCCGTTATTTGGTAAGACAAAAACAAATTGAAAGTAAAACAAAGTAAAAACGACATGGTATATTAATATGTTTGTCCCTTGCCACACACTTTTATTTATCTCTAGATGCGCATTTCGATAAGCATGATATAGTCTGAATCAGTGGGATTCCCCCTTCCAGTGCGTATTAATACTACTTATTGATAAAGACAACTTGGTTATCAAAATGCATATCTAGAAATCATTTTCTTTTAACAAATAGTGAACGAATGAATTAAGGAATTTTATTTGTCTCTGTCGAAATCCCTACTTTAACCTCTGGCTCCCGAATTTATAAAGTCTGGATTACGAGTTTAACGTCGGGATGCCGAGATTAAAGATTATTATTATGAGGATTATAAAAAAAAAGAAAAACTGTGGCCCTCCATTGCCTTCGTAATTATAAGTCACAGCATATTAAAATATTTCTATTACGATAAAAATTAGTTTTGAAAAAATAATGCATGCATTTGTAAATTACATCATTTACTAATGATGACTCTATACGACGCTCTTCTGCAATTTTCTCTTCTAGAATCAATAACATACTCAAACTTAAGAATCACAATTAAAACATATCTAAACATAATATTGCATGACAATCACAGAATAATTATCAAAACCCTATACAGTGCACCTCTACAGTTCCCCCCCCCCCCCACGCCACTCATTAACAAAATAAAACTTAAAAGATTCTGGGTAGGTATAAAACTTTTTTTATTGATATCACTAACATAAAATTGGTAATAAAAGTGTCAAATATGGACATTTACAAGAAACAAATCACACAATAAATAAAAATAACACCACCATTCAATTTAGTTACTCAAAACGTCAATATTTTCATAAAAGCGTCTGAGGACTGAGGAATACGAATCTGCGATTTTCAACAAATGTATTTCAATCAACTAGACGCGGTTTGCGAGAAAATTATCTTTGAAAATTGTTGCTGATTTGTAGTGATACTTCAATTTGTATACCAAATGCATATTATGATACAGTATATAAAACAATTGAAATAGGGTGGTTATCAACTTGAAATGCCATATTCTCTTATAATTATCAAAGTAGAAAATGTTCCAATAAGTATTTTATATCACATCGGTATATCAATACAGTTGAATATCAATAGAAACAGGTCGCTAAAATATTTTTTCGAAAACTATAGAATATCACATTTCGTTAATTTCAAAGGACATATTTTCCATGCACGCTTCCAGAATATCAGTTTATTGCATTTATGTTTTCAATTTCATTTTCTTCTTCATTATCCATCCCCAAATAAACATGTGCAGGGGTTCTAAGCTCCATAACCATAAGAATTCTGAAAAATTCACATTCGAATTAGATTATTGTGCAAAAAAATGTATCAGTCTTTGACAGGTGATAAAATATAGATAATTAGAATCAGTCATTCAATATGGCTTTCAATAAACCATTAAAAAACTGTATAAGGCATGTTATGATTTTTTATTCGAATAAAAAAGGCTGAATCACCCGGTATATAGTTTTTTCTGTTGCCTTATTTGAGGTCGCAATTTTTTAAAATTTAGTCCTAAAAACTTCTTAGAATGGGGAGAAACTTCAAGATTTTTTGCAGATGTCTCATATGGGGATTACTTGTATATGAAGCTCTTTTCCACTTGTACCTACTGGTACATTGTAACGAACTGGAACCGGACCTGACCGCTTGCGAAAAATCCACCACCGAGTAATCCGTTGTAACAACACCTTAAAGAATAAGTGTCTGATGTCATCGCTTTGGTATGACAGTTGTCATTTCTAGAACAGAGGCCGAGAGCCATCTAGAACCGGTGAGCAGCGAGCAAATAACTTCAAATCTGCAGAACAATCCCGAAAGGAATCTATTTGTATATAAACAGACTTCAAAATAGACAGTCTGATTTGAAGTAATACAGTGTGATATGAATTTTGATATAGATTATAGTAGTTATATTTTATGCGTAAAAAATAAATTATTTTACAGCCGTTAAGACTATTTCCATTACAATATACATGGTACATAAGGGTGACCGATCCGATTGACTCAGCAATCTAGGTTTTGGGCTGAAAATTCAGCTAGCATTGGACTCTGGTCATAGTTAACAAAAATGGTCTCAGAGACAGTAGAGTGCTTCACATTCAAGTTTCAAATCACATCAGTGAAGTGCATTGCTACTCACATTACTACCTAATTAACTCCTATTTGGGGCCCTCTTGACCGGGCAAAGGTATCACAATGTGATGCCAAATGTTAACTCACAATAGTCTAAATGTGACAAACCAGCTGAGAGCTTCACAAATTTACATATTTTTTGTGCCTCAGATCGATACTATTGTGAAAATAATTGAGATCTGTGGTCACAGCATCCTCAGCTGGTAACAGTGACGTACAAATGGACCTCACTTTGAAACCTATTTGTAAGCGAGAAAGCGATATCGCAGATATATTTGTGTTAACTGGGGTTGGAGACCAAGTACAGGAAGAAATTTCTTCTCAGATGTATCGGTATCCTTTGTGCGACGTGAGTTGCCTAGATGGCAATCCCGACGTCTAATGTTTGCTTGGAATTAGCAATGACCACCCGGGGTGGTGATATAGGTTTTCCGGGTTTCCCTGCAGCTGAAAAGTGAATACGCCATCAAAAATCAGTCGCTCGGGAGCGCCTCGGCAAATAGTGATAAGAGCCATCTTCTACCTGCAAAGGTTATGCTGTCAAATGTCAGCTCTGAGAAATTCTCAGGAATATTCGAGGAATATTCAGGATTATTTTTAGAATAATGGTTGATTATCTGTAAGATTATAACTGGTATTTTCCATAGGAAGATTGAATGATTATTCCAATGGATTTTTCAATAATAGTTGAAATGTTTCCTCCGGGAATGTCCCAGGAATATTCAAGTTAATATTCCAGGACATCTATTTGATTTCCATGAATATTTTCTGAACTCCTGTAGTTTGATTAGAATTTATATTGGTCGAATTATTACACGTTAGTGCTATGACACGTCAATAATATATACATATGTACATAAAATATAATATGATTACAATTAAAATATTATAATTAATATAAAAAAGTAAATGATTAATTATATACGATATGAGCAAAACATAAAAATTTACATAATGTAAACAAAAATATTGATGTGTGAAGAGACATTACATTGACAGTAATCGCTCCGTAAAGTTAAAGTTAGAAGTATCTCAGTATTCTCTGATAGGTGTTTCCTTTTGAAATTTGTTAGAGTTGCATTTTTTATTTTTTTCATTGAGTTGTAAAATAATATGTATAAGTTATTTCTTGGCTCTGATTACTCGTTTATTTATTATAAATATTTTCGAGATATGAAAAGTTTATCAATCCATAAGTTAGAGAACTATGAAACATGAAAAGCGATGTGGGCAGCTTCATTAACAATTTTGTTTGTCTGAATGCATAGATATTGCTGAATAGATTTTTTTGCTACTTTATCAATTTGCGGTTTCCAAGTCAACTTTGAGTCAATAGTTATGCCAAGACACTTCACATTATCAGAAGGATTTTGTGACAACGAGAATATATTCTGATCATGGTAAAGCACTAATAATTGATCCTACTTTGAAGGTAAATCCGGTTCAATACCATTATTTAACTTTAAGATAAATATAAGGGTCCGATATGTGAAAAAATCTTCAAGTATGATAGCCAGTCTTATTTTATAGGTGTTAGAGATGAGCAAAGTAAAATAATTCTTATCGACCAGCTTTGTAACTTTTAAAATTTCCTTCCTTTTCGGTTTAGTGAGTAAGTACTGTAAAACAATAGTTGAGATAGGGAACTTCATAAACTATTATTCTTCAACCTTAACATTAACTGGGTTATTCTTTTTCTAATTATTACTACTAATTAAATACCTATTTTAATAAAATTCTGTTTCTAAAAAAATAAAATCTCTTCTTGCACAATAAAACAACAAATAATTATCACGAACGTGGGGCATAAAAAAAATTGTTAGCAACACTCCTGAGTTACACACGTTTTTAACTTACAATTACCATTTCCACCAGGTGTAACTATCACGAGCCTGTAATGAAAATAGGTTTGATTTATTTTGTCCTTTCGACACCTTCATAGAAAGAATATATCTCTATTTCTGATATTTATTTACTGGAAATTGTTTTTATTTTATATAACTTCCGGACACTTATTGAACTAGTAGTTACTGGTGCGTAAGAAATTTCCATAATTGTTTCACCACACTTTGCAGTTGAATTTCTCTTACTATGCTATTGTTTAAAAACCTGTGACTCAATTATCACAAGATCAATATGTTATAATAATAATCTTTATTAGTTCTTTTTGATCATTTACATGATATTGGATACGTCACGTTGTTTGTAAGTATAAATAAAAAAGTAATCACTTAGACTAGAAATATAACATTTATAAATTTGTATATGGGGACAAACAAGTGCACAATATACTCACATAGTATAGTATTTTTTTCCAATAAAACATACATACATTTGTATAGGAGTGGTCAAACCAAGCAGAACAGAACAACTCTAAATAGCAAAATATGTTTATACTAGATTTTCCATTATATCCATTATATCAGATGTGGTAATGAACATTGAAAGAATAAAAACATTGGAACTTTTTTAGGGCTATGTTAAACTTCCTACTTTCATTAATATTTTCAATTTCATGTGGCAGTTTGTTGTAGATCATCTATACCCATATAAGCAGAGGTGAGTTTTGTGATAAGTACCCTTTATTTATAATGTGGAATGCGAAAAATATATTTCTGTCGGGTATTCACTGCCTGGTAGTTCTTATTCAGAGTAAATTTAGTTTTGTTCCTAAAAATATGTGTGCACGTTTCATAAATGTACAGAGAAAAAAGTGTCTATACCTACAAATGATATTTGACAAACAATCCCATATAAGAGTAGGTTGAAGAAACGTCTGCCACTACTCTCAATATTTTTTTTTGCAAAATGAAAACATCATGAATAGAAGTTGAGTTACCCCACAAACAAAAACATACACCATACCTTTTGGAAACGCTACGTGAAAGTGGTAGAAGAATAATAGCTGAGGCTCTTCTAAGACTTGTTTGAGATTTCTGATTAAATTGCACAAAGAGTTCAGTCTCTTCTTTAGGTATACACAATGACTTTTCCAGTTAATATTTTCATCAATAACCTGACCCAGGAATATTATTCAATTTGTATTTTCCGCATATGCCATATAAAGCTTTTGGGAGTTATAACGATAACGGAAAAATTAAAATATCCTTGCACTCAGGGCCGGTGAGAGCAGGGTAGGTCTACAACTGAAAAATTCTAGTTTTGAAAGTGTGGTGAACGAAAATTTTTCATAAATCGGCACTTGGTTGCACTTAACTGATCTTCTGCTGCTTCGTCGGATCGGTCGGTAACACTGTAAGAGCTGTTAATGGAATTACGGAGAAAACCCGATAAAGGAAATATAAAATTATCCTTACAATGGAGCTGGATTTGAAATTTAAATTGAACAGCCTAGCTGTTTTCGACTGCAACACAACACTTTTTGAATATTATATTGAACAGCACGTGTTCGACTGCATTCAAATATACAAAATTCCAAAACTTACAAATTGTGAAAGGCTTTCGCGGCCATCGTTGAATGAATTATGGTTTTTCGGATTTTTAGGCCGACGTTTATTTAGAGAAAAACTCGACGTTTCGCCAACACGAGTGGTTGTCATTTTCAAGAGAAATGTTTACAGTTTCGATCACTGAACACTACTTGTTTGTAGTGTTCAGTGATCGAAACTGTAAACATTTCTGTTGAAAATGCCAACCATTCGTGTTGGCGAAACGTCGAGTTTTTCTCTAAATAAACGTCGGCCTAGAAACCCGAAAAACCATTATTAATTCCAAAACTTGTTCACTCCTTTATTGAGTTTTAATTTAATCTTTTTTTCATCCTAAAATGGGTTAGTCAAGAAATGGTTGTAAGAATTTATTTCATGTATTGAATTGAATAGAAAAAAAGTCAGTTCTGAAAACGGTTCAAACCCGTGAGAATTGGATGCTTATCCACGGCGACACAGCCTGTGGCTTGAATATTGCTAATTATTAAATAAACTAATATGTTTATTGAAATTTTCAGCACAGCATAACTTGTGTGGGTAGAAGACGGCAATTATTATCGTTAGCCGTGGTGCATCAGGCGACTAAAAGATTGCTAGTAGCGCATTCGCTTCATTAACTGAAGGACATGTGATAAAAATGTCTTTTATCACTTACGCACTGGAAAAATAATATCATGGATCTATGCTCACCCAATCAAAAACAGACTGAAGAAAAACAATCCCGCGGTGACGAAATTGAACAGCCCAGGCTCCGTGTTGATCGAACTGTTGAAAATATACGTGTACAGTGGTGCAGCTCCCAACCCAAAAACAAATTCGCCGATCATTAATATCGAAAACAATTTTCCTACTTCTTCTTTCACGACCATCTTTGACATTAGGCTTCGTATCATCGGACTCGTTACTCCTCCGAGACATCTTGCGAGGCTAGCTGCAAAAAAGATTTCTCTTGAAACAGTTTGAAGGAAAACTGTTTGAAAATGTTTATGTTAGACATGAGCTGCAATGAACTGAGTGTACTAGGAGTGAACGGAAAAATTATCGTATCATCAAAATGGATTATTGATAATCCAGCCTTTCGCAAATTTCCTATCTTATAGGAGTTTCGAACAGAAAATAATAACAGCCTCTTACGACTTAAATCTCACAATTTGATGGTTTTATATAGGAAATATCAGTTCTCGAACAATTGAGAACTTTTACGAATACAATAAGAATATTGTGACAGGTACTTGCCATAATAAGCCTACGTACTATTCGTTACTAAACGATCTCCTAAAAAAACTCACTGTATATTAGTTCAATATGTGGTAGAGAAACTTTTAAAACATTCTTAGTCCCACTCTGATATGTTCACGTGAATCATCATTCCAAATATTACTTATAAGGTGAATCTATTCATGAATTGACAATTGATGTATTCTATTACCGATATCGTTATCAGTAGTTCCAAAATAAAGAGGTGTTGTGTTTAAAGTGTATCGAATTTTCATTACGTTTTTGTCCATATTATGTAATTTGATTCGATAACTTAACAGCTATTTGATTTTTTGATAATATCCATTTGTTAACATTATTAATATTAATTACTACCCTCCTTCCTTCAGATATACCGTCTATAGTCGTGAAGTATAATTTTCAAGATTGAATTACCAATATATAAATAAGAGGAATAACGTGACACTTAGAATGTAAATGAACAGTATTTACCAAAATATTTGGTTGCTGATAGTTTCAATTTACTATTAAAAAAATTTAACGTATAATCACGAAATTATTCGTAGTGAAATGTTTTGTTAATTTCACGCTATCAAATATAATATCACTCCTACAAGGTCCTAGTTTCATTATTGTTTGAAAATACAATTTATTGTCAGTCGATTCTTTATAAATTAGATTCTCCCAATTAGCGTCAACTTTCATTGCACAGTGCCAATAATTTATCCGCCCTAGTTCTTCAATGCTTCATCTTCATTCTCCATCATCCCCCTTTCTGATTTCGTAGTTATGTCTCCTATCCAATTTTCTACCAATTTTTTCATCATATTTGCGTCGTATGTTTTTTGGCAAGGTTTCATATTCTTTTTTCAAGTGTTTTAATTGTTTCTATTTTTGCCAATAAAGTGTCTTAAAAATACTTAAGTATTATCAGATTTATTGAAATTATCAGGTATCGATTTTTTTCAGCAATTTCCCCCCCCCCCTATAATTCTATAATGGTTTTCGTTTATTGTTGTGTATGATTTTATCATTTTTTAATTTGATTCTTTCTATTTTACTCTATCTATTATTTCTTCGAGTGTTCTTTTTTTCTGCGTTTGTAAACTTCTTCAACTTATTTTTATATAAATTGTATTTATCTTCTCTAGACATGATAGTCATTTTGTCTATATCTTTTTTCTTGCAACATTCCTCCAACAACTTACAACATTTTTCCTAGTTGATTTTGCGCGTATTTTTTTCGACATAAAAATTTCATTTATTCGTTAATGATTCTGCTTGACCTGAGATGTTAGTCACTGAACTCAAATCTGGTTATACTTTTGTGATAAAAAAATACCTAAAATGTAAATCCCAATGTTTCACTTTTCAATTAGTCACATGAAAGAAAATTTAAATAACTTTATTCTCAAGGAAATAGGAGGCTGTCACTGCTGCCTTATTATGTTCTTATGTACGAGTATGATTAACCTGGTGCTACCCTCTTGTATTTTTTTCAGCTATATATTGAATTAAACAATGAATAAAGATTAACTGAGTCGCAGAGATGATAAGACAATGAGTAGAGCTCATTTATGCTAGACCGTGAGGATATGAAATGTAACTGGTGTTATATTTGATATACCAACCCGAGCATAGTACACATACATTTGATAAGTGATGCTCAAAAGTTTATTATGATATACTCACAGGCATAAATCACCATGTTAGTGGTAGCAAGGCCCCGCATCACGCTGCAATTCAGCAACGAAATGATCCCCATGCAAATTAGCACGGATTCCCTAACTTTCATCACCTTATGCAAAAATCCGATGGTAAAGAGGGCAGTAGATATCCCAATCAC
Organism: Chrysolina oricalcia; assembly: GCA_944452925.2. Taxonomy (NCBI): domain Eukaryota; kingdom Metazoa; phylum Arthropoda; class Insecta; order Coleoptera; family Chrysomelidae; genus Chrysolina; species Chrysolina oricalcia. Next base: position 13,332,390 of record OX101811.2, on the reverse strand, counting down.
ATCATTAACGCTGCTGAAAATGTTGTACGTGGTAAGTGTCCAATGCAATTTTGCTCTGAGGTAAGGAAAAATCAATGAGCCTTCACCGACATAGATAAAAACGATCAGGACAGATATCAGCGCCAATAACATGATTTTTGCTCTGTTGGAGTTTTCTCGCTTTTTGATAGCTACTCTAACCATCCCCATCATATTTTTGGTGTCAATCAACCCCTTGAGTTTTCCCTGAAATAAAATATTTTATAAATTAATGAATCGTAGTGGGTGCGTTCAAAGCAAATGAGAATACTGAGAATAGATACTTTGTTCCTGTCGGCACTGCAACATCGAGACATTGCCTCATTTATAGATGGTTTGATTCATAATTTGAAATTCTACATGCAAATTTTTACTACTTCTGAATGAATAGACACCAACACATTACCCTGTATCGACCACCATCAGGCCTGGATGGATCTGACGACAGAAGAGGGGCGCTCGAAATGTCCTAAGACTAGGGTCACTGAATCTAGAAGGCCGTGCCCTCCTTACGGGTATGGCCAATGGGCGTGGTCCAATACTTGAAATAGTTCCAGTATTCAAATAACCCACAAAATCACCAATTAGAGAGCAAGTTTTTTGGGTTATTTGAACAATGGAACTATTTCAAGTACTAGACCACGCCCATTTGCCACACCAGTGAGGACGGCATGGCCTTCTAGATTCAGTGACCCTACCTAAGACTCTCACAAACTAGAGATGTTCGACTAGAACGACGAAGTCTAACTCCTCGGTGGTCAAGTAGCATTTTAGCACGATACCATGGATTCAACAGAAAAACATAATACTATGTAAATATACGTATATTAAAGATTAATGAGGGAAGCAGGTACATTGTTAATTAACTCCCTACACTGTATCTGTTACACCACTTTCACTGCATTTTCTAGACTTTAACGGTTTCACTTATTTTCGGTCAAAACTGGAGTGTCTTTTTTAACTAAGAGTTCGCCTTTTTATATGAAACCTGCGCCCGCCCATTTTCCCTTTTCTCACAACGAATTATTGGCCTGTCCAATTTAATGGGCTATTATTAAAATTAATTACACCGATTTCATAGGAAGAGTTCTTGTTTATGAGTATTTAGCTATCTCGTAATAGCGACTCCCCATATAAAAAGTGCGTTATTATTGGTGTCGTGATGCTTTTCATTTATTTTTGGTCTTGACGCGTTTGAACAGGGATATAATTTATGCGCTTGGATTGATTGTTCGAGTTTGGTTTGTTTTGAATATAGTGGAGTAATTAATGCTGACGACCGGATCGCTACAATCATTAAACACTCCAATAAATTACGGAGAACCGCTCTGTTCAAAATTTTACGACATATTTTTGTATTGACGTAATTTTTGCAACTTTTTCTCTGAGAGTTCCATATCCTTCTGTTTCATTTACTGATTGGAAGTTGGACATACCTCATTCTCTATATTCTCAACTGATTCAGGTATACAATAAATGGTGTAGAGGAAACCAATTGCATTTAATAATGTCGCTGTAGCAAATACTGTCTCGTAATTGGTTGCATAAAATAAAGCAGAGCTCGACAAGTTTCCCGCTAGGATGCCAAGTCCCATAAATCCTTCAAAAAGTGCCATTCTAAAAAAAATAAAAATGCAAATAAAAAATAAAAATACAGATGAACAATAAACAGTATAATATGTACCAAGTGATATACACGTCCTTTTAGTAACGAGTATTTTCAACAAACATCTAGAGGACCTTCTGAACGCGTTACATAACGAACTTTTTTCTACAAACTCATTTTAAAACAACAAAATTGTATTTTTTTCATGATCGTTTCAATTGAAACACAAGACCTGTTCTGTCAGGAGGGTTTTTGACCTTTACAATAAAACAGTACGGGAGTGTGGGAAAATTGTATGCACCTAAGAGGAAAACGATCAGAAGGTAGTCACTCCTGAATGGTGAAATGAAAAATGCCTCCTGAATTATCCCCATTGTTGAAACAGAGAGAGTTTAATGAAAAAAGATATCTCACCTCATTCCTCTCGTTTCTTGTGTAGATGTGTCAGTAAGGTACGATAAAGCGACCGTAAAATACGCAGGCATGCCTCCAGTAACCATAACTGGAACGCCAGATAATAAGAAGTACCAAGGCGATACGCTTGGGATCGCACTTAGCAAAGCCATCACAAGCAAACTGACTATCGTTCCTGAAATGTAAGTATTGTAGCACAAGCTCCCAGATGAAAATGTGTACCCATGCAACACCAAATATTTACAATATGGTAATATTTTGTTCCAAAATGTAGTATCGGAACAAAGGTTTTGGTCCCATGTTTGTACATCAAACCGTTCAAAAGATAACAATAATAATACTGTGTAATAAATAACCCTATACATCTATCTATAATTATGCTTCTGTTCAAAAAATGTTCAGATGTTATGGGGTACAATTTGGCAAACATAGCTGCAATTGTGAAAATATGCACACTCATGATGCGCATTAGTCGCACGACGGGCTACATCCAGTAATAATCACGTGATTGTTCGCGCATTGAAGTCCGAAGTGGGAATTTCACACTTTCAGCTATATGTTTGTCAAACTGCAGGTACTTTATTATTTATGAAATTCTTGATGCCATTACAAGATCTGTGTACTTTTGAAGTGGATTGAATAACTCTTCAGTACATTCCTTACCTAATTGGGATATAAGCAGTATTGGTTTCCTGCCAAATTTATCTGACCATGGTCCTACGCAAATACAAACTATAATCATGGGTACAGACACAATGGTCGATTGCACCGTTCGTATTACCTGCGCCTTGGGTTCAACAAGTTTTTCCAAGGCATGTGTGATGTTATTGTCGGTGTTTCCCAGCAGGGAACAGTTTGATTCGCTATATCCTAATAGTAGGTAACAGGTACGATATATTAAAAGATTCGTCGACAATGAACCTGAAAAGAAATATCATGTTGAGATTATTTCGCAGGTTTTGAGTAAATTCATTCTAAAAGTGAAATAAAGCCTTTTTATATGACTGTTCACAGTGCGTAAAGTGATACTTTTATGTCCAAGTGCGTGTTTTGCAACAAAAGATCACGCTCATACAAAAAATGAAAAAAGTCATACTATACGAACTTCTATCACAGAATATTTCCATCATATATAAAATTTCTCATAAGAGGGATGCAATTATCGAAAAATTACAGAGGAAATTTCCCTCACGTGTAAAAACGTCCATAAGAGGAATGCAATTACCGCTGGCTCACAGCGATAATTGCACTGTAGTGACGCGTTTCGCGTCACGGCAGTGCAATTATCGCATTAGATGTCAATTCAAGTGAAGTCGCGCGATTTTAATGTCAGAAGTGAGACTTCAAATGTGTCATCTACCTACAAGTGTTCATATAAGAGTGAGGTGTGAAATTTCCTACCGAATACCACTCGTGCATTGAAAATTAACCAGATAATTCTGAAAAAAACGCGTTTTTTTTTTTAAAAAAAAACGCACTCGGTTATTTTTTTCGTTGTTTCAAAAAATTTATGCTTTGAAACAACTAAAAAAATAAACTCGTGCAGTTTTTTAAAAAAATACGTTTTTTTCTGAATTATCGGTAATTTTCAATGCACTTGTGGTATTACCCCCGGTAATTGCAATGCAGAGCGATAATTGCACTGCGAAAACATTATGTTGCCATGGCAAACAAGACTGAAAAATGCCAGAACGTCAAAAAGTGAAAAACTGCCGTGTGTCTGGCACACTTTCATTTATGTCAGTACAATGATATTTTTCAGAAAAAAAACCTTTATTCGTGAAATACTCCAATGAACTACGTTCGTGCACAAAAATTACCAGATATCTTGCTTTCAAAGTTATCTTATAAAAAGTGCACTATAGGTTATTTTCATCTTTTGTAAAAGAACTTTCCCCTTCGCACTCGGGATCTTTCGCACGTAACCTATAACAATTTTTTTTCATTCATCAAATTCGTGTGAAATAGGGGTGAAAAATTGGAATTTGATGGAACATTATCACTGTTGGATACGTTTTTAAAATAAATCATGAATATATACAGTACTTTCCAAACAAAATTATGTTTTTTGATTATTGAAGGATTTTACGAATTATTAATTTTTAACATTGTTTTTGTGATATATTTGTATTGAAAGGCTGTAAAGGATATGATAGCTTGCGAATATTTAACATGCGCTAAATCTTAACGGAATCTTTTATAAGGTGGTTCAAATTCGAACCTCAACATCGTGATCTCGCCCAACAAAATGCCGTTATAGAAATCAAACTACGAAAACTTTTGTGAAATTCCAAATTTGTTCAATGTCCAGAAATCATCGACAATTTTTTTAATACTAAAGTTTCTATCCATTGGCCCCAAGATTCTGTTTCGGTACAACCCAACCCAAACACTGAATGATGGCCATCTAGCTCTGTCGTCGTACCTGCTGATTTCGGTGCTGATTTTCCACAGCATAATAATGAAGTTTATAGGGATGATATCTTTGTTTTTTGAGAACGCCGTATTCGGGTTCTGATTTTTCGTAAGCTTTAACAAAACTTTCCAGTAAAAAATTGTCATAAAGTATAATAGATGGAATCGATATATAGACTATAGATGTTTAACGAACACCAAATATCAGAGCGACCAAATTAATCTGAGATCCGAACACCGAACGTAAGACCAACTGAGACAGAACAGCTTTCAGCCGACCCCTCTTGCCCCACCGCCTTGTCTATTGTGAAAAAACACTATACAATAAAATGTACGACATAAGCGCTCCGACCAATGATAGGTTTCATCAATTTTGGATGAATAATCGTTAAATCGCTACCAATTTTGAATGTCTACGTAAGGTTAATCAGGTTAGGTTGGCTAGTAATTCACGCATTTTAAACTCAGTTTGCCTTCTTCTTGTCGGTCATTTGAACTGCCGTTAGAGTGACCAATCACAGAGCGTGTCATGCCGTGCACTTTATTGTAGTCTGAAAAAAAACGAATACAACGGAATTCGAAATAGTGGTTAGTAGTAAATGAAGATCCTTAAAAAATGTACGAAGGCGTAGAAGGGCCACGAGCAATTTTTTTTTGGAATCCCGACTTTAATCTCGGACCCCCGACTTTAATCTCGAGGGTTCGACTTTTATCTCGGGCCCCCGACTTTAATCTCGGGGGCCCGACTTTAATATCGGACCCCCGACTTTAATCTCGGACCCCCGACTTTAATCTCGGGGGTCCAACTTTAATCTCGAACCTCCGACTTTAATCTCGGGGTTCCGACTTTAATCTCGGACCCCCGACTTTAATCTCGGGGGTCCGACTTTAAACTCGGACCCCCGACTTTAATCTCGGACCCCAGACTTTAATCTCGGGATTCGACTCAGTGCTCTCAGATTCTAGAATTTTTACCAAGGAATCTCTTCATAAAGCTATAGACACAAAATGCGCTATAGACACAAAATGCAACGTTTTTTCTCTTTCACTATTGGTTGAAAGGATAAGGTATCTTAATTTCATTGAAAAAATTAACAGGATGTTCATGAAATCAGGTGTGGAATCATCTGCGACTGAAAGACATATATCAGTCGCTATTTTCCATCGTTCAAGGTATTCATGTTGAAAAGGGAAACATTCTCAATCGAAAATTGAAACAAACACGACTCCTCTGGAAATAACTTTCGATAAAAATTGAGCAATTTTTATGTATAATGTCTAACAAAAAACAACTACTTCCCTAGCTGACATCGAACAACATCTGATAGATATTGTATTATAATAATAACAACCGCCCTCTACCCGCACAGGCTATGCCTTTGGGTACACTTTCTTCGAATGTTTATGAGGAAGTATCATTATTATAATTCAAGAATAAATTTTATTTAAATATATTTTTTGTTCTATCTAACAGATAACAACTACTTCCCTAGCTAAGGCCACGCTGGACATTGAACTACATCTGATAGATATTGCGAAAAGAACCTATCTTGCAAATTTTCACTTTCAGATTTCAGATCTATCAGATGTAATTCAATGTCCAGCGTGGCTTTTGCCGGGGAAGTAGTTGTTTTCTGTTAGATATAAAAAAGGCTTAATTTTTATCGTAGGTTTTTTACATTTCCAGAGGAGTCATTTTGTTTCAATTGTCAGTTCAAAATGTTTATCTTTTTAATAATGTATCTATTATTGCATGGGACAAATAATGTTGAATTTGGTGTATCTAATTGATATATATATATATATATATATATATATATATATATATATATATATGTTTGTAAATCACACTTGGGGGGCGCTTTAACATTTCAAAAGTTTACTTCTATAGAGTTTCAATACACATGGGACATTCATTCTATATGCTTCATTTGTAAACCATTTCACCATATGTAAACTCATGATTGAAGGACCCTGATGATGAAATGATTAAAATTCGAAACGTCGCATCGGTCAGAAAATATTAGTCCCAACAAACTATCTGAACACATCAAAGTAACTATTATCTTCCAGACTGCGATCCGGAGCCAGATATATATATATATATATATATATATATATATATATATATATATATAGGGTGATTTAGAATGAGAACAACAAACTCCGTGTGCTGATTGTTTATATAAACATAATATGATATTTGTTGTTGTTTGTTCAAAATTTGTTCTTTCCGTCAACAGGCTGCACTCTTACGAGCAACCCTCATAGGTCACCAGGAAACTTGTGTGAGCTAGGAGAGACCATCAGAGGCCCTTAACTTTTAACGTGTGATTATGGTTGACAAGCGAACGTTCGACCATCACTACCACCATGAACAGATGTTTTTATTAGCTTTTCGACTGAAATCCCGAGATTAAAGTCAGCCCCCGACTTATTTAATCTCGGACCCCCGACTTTAATCTCGGACCCCCGACTTTAATCTCGGGGGTCCGACTTTAATCTCGGACCCCCAACTTTAATCTCGGTCCCTCGACTTCAATCTCGGGGGTCCGACTTTAATCTCGGACCCCCGACTTTAATTTCGGGGGTCCGACTTTAATCTCGGACCCCCGAGATTAAAGTCGGGGGTCCGAGATTAAAATCAGACCCCCGAGGTTAAAGTCGGAGGTCTGAGATTAAAGTCGGACCCCCGAGATTAAAGTCGGGATTAAAAAAAAAAATGCTCGTCGCCCTTCTACACCTTCGTAAAAATCGAACGTTTTAGCACAGCTATGTGTTTATTAAGCTGTGGTAAATGAAAAAATTCGACTTCCGGCAGTGGTTGATATCAGACGGCGGTCTTGTGTTGGAAGTCAGGTTAATGTGTGTGATGTCCGCAGTCTTAAAGACGTGCATGTGACAGATTATATAGAAGTGTTTTGTTAAATAAAATTAAAAAGTGTAAAATATGGGATGCAGTATTGCCTAGAGCAAGACAACTGCATTCCCCTGATGAAACCTTGCTGTCTACGCCGGTTAAAGGCCGGATGGGAACGGATTTTCCGCAGCAGGGCTTGGTCAAATGCGCCTGTTTGAAGGAAGCAACGACCAACCAAATACAGAGAGAGAGAAAAGCTGTGGTAATTATTATAAATGATGGCCTATGGTACCGCTAGCGCGGTTCAATAGACAGTATAGCAGTACGGCTCTGGTTGGGATAACAAAACAGTTGCGTAACAGATCTGTTGTTTTGTTGCGTCTAAAATTGTCTATGCTTTGAGCGATTAATCATGTCATGGTCATTTAATTGCCCTAACAAAGATGAGATGAACTGGTTAAACTTTAAAGTGAAAAAAATTTGTGAAATATGAAATACAACAAGGAAATTCAATAGGTATCTACCTATAAGTTTTACTTTTAGTTCTAATCATAAATGATTTCGCGAATCTGCTGTAGGTATTAGGATTATAATGTGAGCTTTGACCTTCGTTTTGTTATCTGAGAACGAGGATGAGTAGGTAAGAAATAAAGTACTTACCTGTCAATGAAGATCCTAAAAACGTAAGTAGAACTGGCACTTCAAGAGAAATTTTGTTGTGCCAAGCCATTGCACTGTTTCTCTAAAACTTGCGAATTTATAAACAGCACAATCTTATTATTGCAACTCCATTCATCATCAATGACTCACGAATAGGTAGGTATTTTAATATTTGAGAATAATTATATAGACATTCGTTTTAACAAGTTTTATCTTTTATCCACATATAATACGATAAGAAATTTTGAACGTACATTTATGGCTTTATGAAACACATCACCAAGCCTATCAAGAGAGTAAAACCATTCTGAAAAACAAAACATTAGCAAGCCAACAATCCCACGATTCGATAAACAAAATAGATTTGCTATCCGAATAATCAATTAGGACTACAATATCTCTATATTTACGCTGGCTGATATTTACAGTGACCGTGTCTAGATCAACGCTAACGTAGTTTCAATTTGTAAACTATATAAGTACATTGTTGCAAAACACAATAAGGATTTTTTCTCTAGAAAACTCTATCCATCGGTGCCGAGTCACTCACAATGAGTATATATCTATGTTGGCGAGGTGTAAGTTTATCTATGTGGACCCCAACGTTCTCAACCCTTAGCTCTCAATGTGTGATTTTAGCAACGATTCTGCGGGGCTAAATTCATGCTAACAAAAATTTTGTTTTTGCTAAATGTTATTTTTCGGTATGAATCAGCATACATTTTGAAAAATTCAGCAAAAATAGAAAACCCGACAGGCTGAAACATGGTAAGAATCAGAAATCCAATGAGTGAGGTTTGAGATCATTAATTTAAGTTGGGAACTGCACATAGAAATTATAATAGAACTGCAGGAGCAAAGCTACAAAATGTCGACTAAAGTATGTTCTTTCAAATTCTACCGGAAAGCGAAAAATTATCCAAAACCATTGATATTAAATTTGAAAGAACTTTTCCTAATTTGATTACCAGAAAAAAAATCAGTTTGAAACTTTCACATAAGTTTTTTTTTTTACATGCTTCGACCCACTTCCAGTAGTCCGATTAACTTCAAATTTGGCAGATGATCATAATTCCAGTGACAACGCTGTATGAAACTTTTGTTATAGAAAAAAAAAAAATGGCGGCTCCAATAGGGCGGAAGAGTTTTGTGATTATGGTCCGATTCGATTCTAAATTGGATGAGGTAGTTTTCGGGGTAGGATATTATGAATTTTTTGTCGAATTTCATAAATTCAATATGGCGGCTTCAATATGGAGGACGAGTTTTATGATCATGGTCCGATTCTATTCAAAATTGGTATGTCGGGGTTTTCAGGGTCGCAGATTATGATTTTTTTTTTGTAAAAATTCATAAATTTGATATGACGGCTCCAAGATGGCGGACGAGTTTAGTGATTTTGATGAAATTCTATTCAAAATTTCAATGTGGGTGTTTTCGGGTTCGGAGTTTATGGATCTTTTATCAAATTTCATAAATTTAATATGGCAAATCCATGATGGCAGACAAGTTTTGTGATCATGGTCTAATTCGATTCAAAATTGGTATGTTTTGGAGTTTTCGCGGTCGGAGATTATGGATTTTTGTAAAATTTCATTAATTCAATATGGCGGATCGAATATGGCGGACGAGTATAGTGATCATGGTCTGATTCGATTCAAAATTGGTATGTATAGCCGGATATTATGGATTTTTCGTCAAAAATTAAATTCGGAGATTTCTGTTCAAATAATTAAACACTCGAGATCTAAATTAGAAGGTTTTGTTATATTAACTCCGAGTATATTACTAGGTTTCAAAAATTCAACTTTACTTCCATTCAACCGACTCGATCTTTCAAGTTTTTTTATCATTATCAATGGTTTGAATGCAACTTTTGCGTACAAGACTTTTAGATCATTTCCTTTTCAATTAATCAAGCAAGTTGCGTCACATTATTTGGTAATGTTATAAAATAAAAATATTGTTATAGGTGTGAATAATTTTTTATTTTCGTCCAATTTAAATACACATTCAATTAACAGCATTTTGAAATATTTCTATTAAGGAAAAGTGAGTTTTGAGAAAATTATTGATGTAAGTATTCATCAAATTTGCATATTACAAAATCTACTTCTGACTATACCGGGTGTCCGCGGAAGGAGGCTCGACCCTATAACTTTCTTGTTCTTGAAGATAATGAAATGAAATTTGGAGCCTCTGTATACAACATAAAACTGCATTTTTTGACAAGCCTCATGCGATTTTCTGTTTCATCGGAAGTGACATAAATTATCGATTTTTAAATGGTACACCCGGTATATTTTAATTTCTTTTGTCTCCTTATGTCATTCTGAATATAACCATTATCACTTTTCACTATTTGTAACCAATTTTTTTTTTATATAGCTATGACATTTTGACCGAATCGTATTTTTTCCAAAATTTCAGTATACTGAAAATAGCAATTTGAAAGGATCCATGGTCATCTAGATTAAAAAATAATGAAAATAATAATTTGGTTACAAAAATTAGCAAGTGATACATGGCTGTATTCAGAAAGTCATGGAGACAAAAGAATTGAAAATATACCGGGTGACCCATTTAAAAATCGAAAGTTCATGGTGAAACATGCATGAGGCTGAGTCACTTGTCAAAAATGCATTTTTAGGTTGTGTACAGATCCTCCAAATTTCATTCCATTATCTTCGAAAACAAAAGAGTTATAGGAGCGAGACACTTTCCACGGACACCCGGTTTAAGACATTTTTTGGTTATTTTTTTCTACAAGAACCAGTAACATACAGGAATATAAAAATTAAAATAGATCTAAAAATTATTTTCCAAGAGAATCACAGAATAATTATTGAGACACTATACAGATTTCAGGTTCGTTTCGAAGATTAATGAAGAGAAATGTGATAATAATGATATTTTCTCTCAGAACGACCTGTCTAATAAACTTTTTCCACACAATGTCGAATAAAAGAGATAAAACTTTTCCAATTATTTGAATTTGTTCAATATTTGCATTACTAAAATAATTTACACCAGCAAACATAAGATTTCAGAAATCAAATACAACTTGATATGTTTTTGTTTGCTTTTTCCTTGCCATGATCTGATCCGATCTGATATGGTGGAAGACAATTCAACTCAAAAATATCATATTTTTCTATCATTACCTAATTAAAATGTGTCTAAATAATTAAATTATATCACATTGATATACTCCCATCCAATAATTGAGCATATTTTCGTTAAAACTAAATATTTTTTTTCGAAATAAATATCACATATTGTTTCGTCCAAAAGGACATATTTTTCCATGCGCGTGAGTATCAGCTGACTGCAATTGTATTTGTTTGGTTTTGTCCTTCATTCTCCTTAGTGTTAAAAAAATGTGCAGTGGTTCTGAACTCCAAGACCATAACAATTCTGAAAGATTAAATTTGAGTCATATAAAATGGCATTGTAAACCCGTCATTTATAGAAGTACAAAAGGTTGGAATACACCCTACCCTGCATATCTTCAAAATCTTGGGTCACCTGGTTTATGAATATTTAAGAGAATCAACACTACGTCAATTTCACTAAATGTGCGTTTCGCCAACAAAGCTTTCATCATTAGGAGCTATAAGCTTTCTTTCAGCTTCATCAGAAAACCAACAGCTCATGATGATGTAACTTTGTTAATGAAACGTACGTTAAAATTGTCGTAGTTTTGGTGTTTGCGTTGATTTCTATGATTGTGAAAAATTCTCAATCATCGAAAAAAAAGAACCATGGATATATGCTCACCCCATCAACAACACATTGAAGGAATACAATCCTGCGGAGATGAAATTGAACAGCCCTGAATCCGAATCTATCGACATGTTGAAAATATATGTGTACAATGGAGCAGCGCCCAATCCAAAAGCAAATTCACCGATCATCATTAAGGAAAACATTTTGCCTGCTTCTTCTTTCAAAACCAACTTCGACATCAGGGATCGTAATAATGGACTTGATAATCCTCCGAAACATCTTGCGAGAGCAGCTACAAAAAAAATTGATATGACATGAACGGTTTCTTAATATATGGAAGCGCAGTTATTTAATATCTAGAAGACATGTAATTATAGTCAGATATAAAAAATTATCGCATTGATTTTATACTGAATATAACGGAATATCTTTTAAAAAATCAGATCAATCTTGTATTTCTTCGACAGTCCTTCGGAAGCCTTGTAAAATGATTACCAAGTTGAGACCGTCTACATAGATTTTTCAAGATAAGGTTAAGCTCCTACTGAAAAATTTCAAAATATCTAAATATACTTCCAAAACGTCGACGTTCCGGTGACTGTCTCCGTTGTAAAAACTAAAATTATATTTGGACATTAATAAAATCTGTCTTTAACAAAGTCAAATGAAATAATAAGTGTTTTTCTTTCGATAAACAGTTTTATTGTATGGTTTGTGATCTAAGAAAAGATTCCCCACCATACCCAGGTTTCTAGGAAACATTCTTCAAAATGTTCCATGAGTATATTACTAAAAATGGGCGAACGAAAAATATGTTTTTTTTTAATCGAAGTTTAAGGCTACGGGTCAGAGTGTGCATCCGTATTTGACCGATTTAACATGATTTCATTTTCAGACAAAGTCCCACTCCTGGTACTACCTCCTCTCCATCTAGTGGTGCAGGGGGAGGCAAGGCTTGGTGCAATTCAACTTGAAAGTTGGAACGGGACCCATTGTTAGAATTGTGATCGGGGACGTGCTGGGAAAGAGAAGGGCCATATTCCGAAACGGTACTGCTACAATGACCAATTCAGGGTAGTGATACCAGACAGAACTGAGTGGGACGGCTCGCAGCTCAATGCCACTCTGCAGGGGAAAATCTGGTACACAGATGGATCCAAGACTGGGAATGGTGTGAGCTCAGGAGTGATCTCTAGGATCCCGAGTACTGACATCAGCTACTCACGGGGCAAACATACCTGTCTTTCGGACAGAGGTGTACTCCATCCTTCAAAGCCAGATGGAGAACAATAGGAGAAACGTTGAAAACGCGCATATCAACATCCTGTCATCTGACAGTCAATAAGCGACACTTAAGGCCTTGTGAAACAAGGAAGTGACATCCAAACTGGTATCGGACTGCAAAGAAGAACTGAGAGCGCTAATGACGTCAAACTAATAAGGGTCCCAGGACACCACGGAGTTGCAGACAATGAAAAAGCTGACGAACTCATGAGAAAAGGTTCGGAAAATCTCCCAAACCAAGGGACCAAAGTGTACATCAAATTTTGATGCCAAATATGACTCGAAACTAGCCCAATGTGAGATTCTATTTATACTGCGAAATCAAATGCACATCAAGATCATTTAACGTTACAATGTGAAACTGAATGAACTGGTACTTATTTGAAAATGCGCTTCACTTTTTGACTCTCTTGTATGTCACAAACACTTCAAATTTATAATTCTATAATGAATTCATAGGTATGATTTTGTAAGTTTCAATTGTGGCTAACAGTGTAACTCGCCTGTTACTCGTTCAGACTCTTCCAGAGTTTTATGTAAGTATTTCGAATTCATAATGAAGAGTAACATGTAAAACAGCAATAATTGTGATAAACAGATTCATTTCAGAACTTCAATTTTCAAATTCGTTAAATATAATTTGCAGCATGCTAAATTCGATGAAATTTTTTATACATTCATTCACACCTTAAGGTATGAAATAAACAGGAAAAAGATAGTGAAATGTTTAGACATTCCCAAACTTCATCACTATATACCAATCAATTGTCCTGCACTCACTTTGCAAATTACATGCCGATATAACACCTCCTTATGTATCAAATTCCCTGTTGAATCAAATCACTACAACATCAATATTCAATTAGGAACCTGAATAAATAAGAAATATGGAAAATTCGAGGTCGAAACAATTGCCCTTTTTCAACATGAATAGAAATAATACCTCAATTTTATTATCTAAAACAAAAGGTAATGAATTATGGTTTATATATCATGGGAAGCTAGAAAACAAATACGTGAGTTGATTCCATAATATATACTTTTGATAAACAAAGCATTAAAAGCACTAGTTAAACCTAAATCATGACAAAATTTTGAAATAAGTACAGAAAATACTAAAATTCAATTCCAGTTCTCTGTACAGCATTTTCTTCCCGACGAAATCAGTACCTAACCTTAAAATGCCGAATTTTTAAAACACTGAATATATACCGTTTCACTTACCGTTCTTTTCCTTGAAGAGATACTAAGAAATATTGGGTGATGTAAACAAACATACTTGAATTAATTATTGAACGAGAGAGAATTAAACAGAACACTATCACGAATGCTTATAGAATATTGATAAAATGACGCCGTGCCATCAACCCAATACCTACAAGTTCTACACCCGACTCTCGAAAGTCTCCACAAACATCGCTCAATGCCGGTTATTTAAGTCACTGCTTCAGCAATGAAATCAAAATTCATGTCAATGTGCTTCGCAATTTTCTGCACATTTTGTACCTCGAAGCGATACTAAGGAGAAGAAAATTGTGAACAATTCATAATATTTGGCATCACAAAGCGGTAACAGCAATGTATATAAGTAACTCATACTGTTACCACAATAATCAAGAAAGCGACATCGCCTAGAGGTTTGTGTTAACTGGGTAGTGTCTGAAATCCTAGGTTCTAAAAATGTACAGTGTTGCCCTCTTTTATTGTTTTTATGACTGTTAAGTAGTGTATTAGAATTTCCACCTGTATATTGTACTATTTGTGTGGTTGTCATGAAAACATGAGATTTTGACAAGAAGAAAAAATAAATAGAAAAGAAAATCCATATCTTCATTCAATAAATTGGTAAATTTACCGAAAAAGAAGCTAACAGTCCGCTTTAAACAATATTCAGAATCAACATGGTCCTTCGAGCCGGATATCTATTGAAGAGTCCAGCATTGAGAAGAAATTCAGAGACCGGGTACCGAATTCAAGAGGTTACGTGAGTCAGTTCTATTTCTATATCTGAAGATTCTTCCTGCTGTTTTTGAGTAATTTATGTGTTCTAATGAGTAGTACCATCAGGTTGTAGTTATTTGCAATATTTCTGACAATCTCGTTTCAATTGACACTTTCATTGACATTGATATTTCATAGTTGTTTTGCTATTATAGTCCAGGAGACATATTTAATTTTTGAGATTCAGAATTATTTGTTTTGATATTTTCAAAATGGAAATTTCCGAAATGAAAATAAAAAGAGGCCAATTCAAAGGTTACTTAACACGATTCAGAACATTCCTGAATACAATTGACAATGAACAATTAAATGAAGAAATCATTTTACAATTAGGAAAAAGATTAGAAACCATTGAACCGATTCTTGGTTCATTCAATGAGTTACAATCACAAATAGAGGTCAAGTTAAATGAAGAAAATAATCAAAATGAAGAAGTGATTCGCGAAGAATTTGAAACAAACTATTATGTATCTATAAGTAAAGCTAAACAAATTCTAACTTCTTTCCAAGAAAATAAAGTTAACAATACTAGCATTGCTTCTTCGAATATTCAGCTTCCATTGAATTCAGCTGTTGCCAATGAAGTTCATCAAACTGTTTCTCAGAATAGTATACATTTGAGTGGTAATTTAAATGGTAGTTATGATTTGGGAGAACGATCAGATTTACATAAGGTAAAATATCCCCCCATTCGTTTGCCAACGTTTTGTGGTTCATATGGCAAGTGGCTTGAGTTTCGAGATGCCTTTACTGCTTTAGTGCATGATAACAAATCGTTAAATGATATAGAGAAATTTTATTATTTGAAATCATCTCTACAAAATGAGGCTAGTGAAGTCATACAATCTCTAGAAGTATCTTCAACAAACTATCAAATTGCTTGGCAATTGCTGAGTGATCGTTTCGAAAACAAGTCCTTGATTATCTTCAATCATATTAAAGCTATTTTCGAATTTCCAGTTATACAAAGGGAATGCCATTCAGATTTGAGAAAACTATATGATAATATTACAAAAAATCTACGATCTTTGAAAAGTTTACAAATACCAGTTGAGACGTGGGATACTATAATTATATATATAATTGTTTGTAAATTCGATACAATCACTCGTAGAGAGTGGGAATCATTCAAATTTAAAGGTACAGTTCCATCTATGGATGACATGAATACCTTTCTGAAACAAAGATGTGAAGTTCTTGAAAAATTGGATTACAATTTGAGTGATTCAGTAAAAGCTGGTCAGTCTTCGAAGAAATTACAATCAAAGGGTCACACCCATGTCAGTATCAATAAACCTAAATGTTATTTCTGTAAAGGGGAACACATGATCTATACGTGTGACGAATTTTTGAAACTACCTATATCCTCGAGGATAACAGAATTGAAAAATAAAAAATTGTGTATCAATTGTCTCAGACCGGGACATTTCGCATCCAACTGTACATATGCACATTGTAAATGGTGCAATCGCAAACACAATTCGTTGATTCATATTGAGAATAATGAAAGTAATAATCCATCAAATGAGGAAAACTCTTTGAATCATAATCAAAATACAACCGAGAATCCAACAGTGACTTCTCATGTTTTCAACAATTTCGTGGATAGTCAAGTGTTGCTTTCCACTGCTTGTGTTCAAATAAAAGACAATAAAGGAAAATTTCATTTAGCACGAGTACTTCTTGACAATGGTTCACAGAGTTCCTTCATAACTGAGCAGCTATGTCATAGATTAAATCTGAAAAGAATTCCAACTAATATTGCTATTAAAGGGGTGAGTCAATCTTTAGCCTATATTAAAAATAAAGTATCAGTTGAAATTAAATCCCGTACCAGTCAATTCAACTGTCGATTCTCTTGTTTTATATTACCAAAAATAACCGATCATTTACCAAATACATTCGTCGACATTCGTAATTTGGAAATTCCTCCCAATATACAATTGGCGGATTCCGAATTCAATAAACCCGGTAAAATTGACATGTTACTGGGAGCTAATATTTTTTGGAATTTGCTTAGTGTTGGTCAAATTCTATTGGGTAACGGTAAACCCATTCTTCAAAAAACCGTGTTCGGTTGGATAGTATCAGGAAATTTGAATATTCCTTTACAAGTCAATCATTCTATCAGTTGTTTGAATGTGCAATATGAAAAGTCTATAAATGATAATTTAGTAAGGTTCTGGCAAATAGAAGAATGCCATAAGTCTGAAAAAATATTATCCGATTCTGACAAATTTTGTGAATCACATTTCATGAATAACTTTATCCGAGATCAAGATGGTCGATTTATTGTTAAAATGCCAATTCATGATGATACAGGACTCCTAGGTGATTCACGAAATATGGCTCTGAATAGATTTTTAGCAATTGAACGAAAACTAGATAAAAATAAACAATTAAAAGAGGAATATATTTCTTTCATGCGGGAGTATGAGAAGTTAGGTCACATGACACGAGTTGACGAACAAGATTCTAGTGATCCTTCTTACTATCTTCCACACCATGCAATAGTGAAAGAATCTAGTTTGACTACTAAAGTAAGGGTTGTTTTTGACGCGAGTGCCAAGTCGAACAGTGGGGTATCGCTCAACGATATACAATTCAATGGCCCTACAATACAATCAGATCTATTTTCAATTCTTCTTAGATTTCGACAACATTCAATTGTTATCAATGCAGATATATCAAAAATGTTCAGAGAAATACTCATTCATAAAGACCAGAGGAGATTACAGCGAATTCTATGGAGGGAAAATCCTTCCGATCCGCTGAAATGCTTCGAACTTAATACAGTTACATATGGTACTGCTTCAGCTCCATATCTGGCTGTAAGAACATTGTTTCAATTGGCAGAAGATAATAAAATTCAATTCCCTGACGCGGCATGGGTGATTAAAAACGATTTCTATATGGATGATCTCTTGACTGGTTCAGATTCAGTCGATCAAATAATTACAATTCAGAAAAATGTTTCTTCTATTCTATCTTCAGCTGGTTTTCATTTACGAAAGTGGCTGACTAATAGACGAGATATAAGCGATAGATTTGAAATCGATGATATCGATATGAGTGTTATCCAATTAGGTCCAAATGAGAATAATAAAACATTAGGAGTGTTATGGAATGCATGTATGGATACTATTCAATATTCCATCAGCAATGTTCCAATGGGATCTGTCACTAAACGATCCATACTTTCCGTCACTTCTCAGATATTTGATCCATTGGGACTCTTGGGTCCTATAATTATACAAGCTAAGTTAATTCTTCAGCAATTATGGCAAGCTTGTCTTACCTGGGACGAAGCAGTTCCACAAAATATATATACACAATGGATAAAATTCAGACAAAATCTACATGTTATCAATAATTTAAAAATACCAAGGTTCATTCGATCATTTAATTCTATTTTTATTGAACTCCACGGTTTTTGCGATGCATCTGAATATGCCTATGGCACATGCATTTATATACGATCAAAAAATGATACAGGGTCTTATATTTCCAGATTACTATGTGCCAAATCTAGAGTTGCACCATTGAAACAAATTTCTTTGCCGAGGTTAGAACTTTGTGGCGCCACTCTACTTGCACAACTAGTAAAGAAGGTTTGCGACACTTTGCATTTGAATATTTCAAGAAAATATTATTGGTGTGATTCCACCATAACATTGGGTTGGATTAAGGCACCTGCTAGGAGTTGGAAAACTTTTGTAGCTAATAGGGTGGGCGAAATCCAAACAATAACCAATCCAAGTGATTGGAATCATGTAAAATCAGGAGATAACCCTGCTGATTTAATTTCTCGAGGTATGCAAGCCAACGCTATTATTCAATCAAGCCTTTGGTGGGAAGGACCTCCATGGTTATCGGCAAGTGAATCCCAATGGCATTTTTCATCAACTGAAAATTTTGAATTTGAAGAGCTTCCTGAGAAAAGAACTATTTCAACTTTTTCCACCAACAATGTAAATTTCGATATCTTCAGTTCTTATTCCTCACTGATTAAATTACAGAGGGTTATAGCTTATTGTATACGTTATATTTCCAATTCAAGAAAGTCCAAGCACAATCGTCAAAATGGGACATTGGCAATGAGTGAACTGAAAAATGCAATGAACATATTGATTAGAATTAGTCAGCAACAAAGTTTCCCGGCAGAATGTCATGAATTATTTCGCAATAAACCAATCGATAGTAAAAGTCGACTTCTATCTTTGAATCCATTTCTTGACAATGAATCTATTTTGAGAGTTGGGGGCAGATTGAAAAACTCAAAATACGATTATGACAAAAAACATCCAATCATTTTATCCCCAAAACATACATTAACTAATCTTATTTTATCCAATGAACATATAAGACTTCTGCATTGTGGTCCTCAACAATTGCTATTTTCTATAAGAGAAAGATATTGGCCACTTTGTGGTCGTAATGCAGCTAGAAAGATAACTCGTAATTGTGTGACTTGTTTTAGAGCGAAGCCACTCACTGAAAAATATTTAATGGGTAACTTGCCAGAGGTATGTGTATCTCAAAATTTCCCTTTTTCTAATGTTGGTATAGACTACGCTGGTCCTATTTTGATAAGAGATCGGAAATTGAGAGGAGCAAAAATTATTAAGTCCTATATATGTTTGTTCATTTGTATGTCCACTAAAGCAGTACATATCGATCTCGTAACTGATTTATCAACAGAGGCTTTTCTTGCAACATTGAAACGTTTTATAGCTCGAAGGGGAAAACCAAGTCAATTTTATTCAGATAATGGTTCCACATTCGTAGGAGCTAATGCACAATTGAAAGAATTCCATTCATTTCTTTGGTCTTCCTCTGATACGATAAAGGAGGCTTTATCCAAGGAAAACATTTTCTGGCATTTTATACCTGCAAGATCTCCCAATTTTGGTGGATTGTGGGAAGCAGGTGTGAAAAAAATTAAATATCATTTGAAACGAGTTGTCGGTGGTATGCAATTAACTTATGAAGACCTTCTCACGGTACTCACTCAGATTGAGTGCATAATTAACTCAAGACCTCTGACGCCCCTATCGTCAGATCCAGCCGATTTTGAACCCTTGACACCAGCCCATTTTTTAATTGGCAAGACAATGACAGCCCTTCCTGATCCATCTTTGCATGATATTAAAGAGTCACGACTGAGCAAATACCAGAGGATGCAGCAGGTTATACAGGAATTTTGGAAAAAATGGCATTTGGAGTATATTTCGACATTACAAGAACGAGTGAAGTGGAGAAAAAATGTAGCAACTCTTCTGAAAATTGGTAGTTTGGTTCTCCTGAAAGAAGACAATCAACCACCGTTGAAGTGGAAGATGGGACGAGTCACTGGTATCCATTCCGGCAACGATGGTCTTGTTCGTGTGGCTACAATTAGACTGTGCAACGGTAATGAAGTTCAGCGAACAGTTTCGAAACTTTGCGTACTTCCAATTGACAGTGACACTGAATAACTTTGTAGTTCTCTATTTTCATTTGAAAGTTCCCTGCCCTTTCAAGGCGGGCGGCATGTTAAGTAGTGTATTAGAATTTCCACCTGTATATTGTACTATTTGTGTGGTTGTCATGAAAACATGAGATTTTGACAAGAAGAAAAAATAAATAGAAAAGAAAATCCATATCTTCATTCAATAAATTGGTAAATTTACCGAAAAAGAAGCTAACAGTCCGCTTTAAACAATATTCAGAATCAACAATGACATGTAGGTATGAATGGATGAAATTTAGTTGTGGTAAATGAAACGTATTACTATATACTCACAGGCATAAATCACTTTGTTAGTGGTAGCAAGGCCCCGCATCACGCTGCCATTCAGTAAAGAAATTATTCCCATAACAATTAGTACGGATTCTCTAACTTTCATTACTTTGTGCAAAAAGCCGATGCCAAAGATGGAAGTAACTGTCCAAAGCACATCAGTAACGCTGTTGTATACGTTGAACATAGTGAGTGTCCAATGAAATTTTTCTCTGAAGTAAGGAAAAATCAACGAACCTTCACCAGAAATTATAAAAATGAGCACGACAGATGTCAGAGCTATCAACAGGATTTTGGCTCTGTTGAAGTTTTCCCGTTCTTTGATAGCTACTCTAACCATTCCCATCAAATTTTCGGTTCTGAACAACCCCCTGAGCTTTCCCTGAAAGAAAATATGTAATATATTCGAGAATCATCTCTAGTGGTACAGTTCAAAGCGAAGATGGCTACTTTGTTCCAACCGTCGAACAACACTGTGAAGCTCTAAGACATTTCTTTTTGTTTATTTGTCCGATCATTTATGTACTTATTTTTCTATATTGTACAAATAAACATTATTATTATTATTATTATTTCTCGTTTGTAGATAATTTGATTCAAAATTTGATAATCTATAGTAAAATGAATTTCAATAATTTTTTCAATAAAAAAATTTAGATGACTCGTATGCTGAAACAGTTGTTAGAAAAAAAATTGGCCGCAGTGCACTATTCAAAGATTTGTTAATAAAAACGTGGATTAAAAAAAACCCGTGGTTAAAAAAATGTATTTCGTACTTTCGTAGATTTTTTTTAATATATTCTTGTTTTTCTTCAACTTTTTCATCAATTGAGTCCTTTCACTTTGGCCAATATTCCTTCTCAATTTGTTTCTCTTTAGTTTTTTCTTCATATTCCTTTTGCTAACGCCGACGCTTCTCAATTCGTTTCTCTCTGGCTCTTTCTTTCTTTAATTTTTTTTCTTTTGCTCTTTCTTTATTGGGCTTTTTCAACATTCATCCTCAACCTTTTTGCCGACATTTTCTCTTGTCTTTCTCTCTATCGTCGTTCCCTCTCCTCTCTCCGTCGTGCTTCATTTATCTGTTTTCTTTCAGCATTATGGCGGCTTCATGAAGTCAGCTAACGCTCTGTACTTCATTTTCAGTAAGCTGTTATCCAGTACCTGCCATAGCTGTCCTCAACTAGTCGCTAACTCTGACAACTGTTAAAATTTCATTGGATCACCACAAAACTTCCTTGGAAATCGCCTGTATCCACTGATTAATAGTCCGACTTTTGGAAACATTCTATTTCAAATGATCAACATCTCCAACACCAATTTTCGCAAATCTCCTTGGGACTTCCCAAAAATTATTTAGAACAGCTTGTAGCCAACGATCACTAGATACCCCCAACAGCAATTGTCGCAAATCTGCTTGGGTCCACCCAAAAATTCCGTGTGAATAGCCTGTAGCCAATAATCCATCTTTTGACGCTAACTGTTATGAAATTGGGATTTGTGCCTACAAAAAAACTGGTCAATGATTATGACTCGTTTAACAATCAACAATAAATTGGATAATTCAATTAAACAAATCGAATAGGTATAGTTCCTCTCATATTTCACTAGATTCCAATTTGTAACTCAACTTCCAACTTCAACGTTATTTCGGTCAGCCTGAGGTCGGACGTTACTATGACGCGTTCTGTCTCCTGTCTCCTGACAATTCTCTAACACCAGGAACTTATCAGGACCCAACAAATTCTCGGGCGCCAGTTATTTTAAAGTGATATGCTCCACTCTCCCAGTAATGTGGGAGGCCCAGGGCAGCTACAGGTGAAGATAAGGTATCCCTGGGGTCATGTTGTAGATTTTTTACAATCTTGATTTTGTTTGATATTTTATATTATATTCGTTGAATACTCTGAGTTGTAAAAGTAGTTGAATTTGTTGTTGAGTTTGTTTTTATTGAGATGGTTGGATGGAAGAGCAAGGTCTGACTGTAACACTTGTGGTATGGTCAGAAATTGAATCCTGCTATTTGACGGGGTTATGAATGTAACTTTGTAATTTCATGTCAATAAAATCTATTATTATTATTATATATTGGTCCTTCGAGCATATACAGAACCAATAGTGGATACTGTACAAGTCTCAATCGAAACTTAAGAAGGTCACAGAGAACAACGCAGGAATGCGAAGTAGAAATTGTATATGGCCGTCTCAATTGAAACAGACTACCCATATGGCCGTCTCAATTGAAACAGACTACCCCAGAACCACTACCTGAATCCAGAAATGATGTCGAGAAGCCAGATTTACCGGGTAACACTTTCCAAGCACCTGTCACCGTCGAGAGGACAACTCAAAATTATGAAGAGGTTCGGTGGAAAAGACCCAGCAGGCGGTTCCATATACGGGGTAATTCAGACAGGTCTACTAAGTAAAAAATAATGCTTTGTTACACTAGTCCTGATAGAATTGTCTTCTTTATATAGTTTATTCGAAGACTTATGGTTTAAACGATTAAGATAATGATTTAGGAGAGATGTAATGAAACTTAAACGATATACATTTGAAAAGAATGATATTTCCTGAGAATTTCAAAATATTTTGTTCCCCTGAAGGAGATTGGAAAACTGTACATACCTCACCCTGTATATTCTCAACTGATTCAGGGATATAATAAATAGTGTAGACGAAACCAATTGCATTAAATAATGCTGCTGTGGCAAATACAGTCTCGTAGTTGGTTACGTAAAATAAAGCGGAGCCTGACAAGTTTCCTGCAAAAACGCCAAGTCCCATAAATCCTTCTAACAGTGCCATTCTGAAATATAAATGTTAAAAATGTAAATAAAGACCAGATAAAGACGAATTATGAAACATTATTATTACATAATCATCATTACATAATTAATTTGTCCAATTTTAAACAGCTTTTATTTTTATTTTGAAGCTTCGAGATCTAAGTCGGAATTCTGAAATCTATGTTGGAGTTTCAGATTCAAGTCGGAAGTCGGATTACCAACATATACGTCGAAAAAAACTTTGAAATGGAAATAAAAATTATTGTGGCCCTTTTGATTATTTATAAATGTCAGCTTGAACTTATAATTATGTATAATATCATCTGTATATGACACTAAGGTAAACAACGATTAAATTTCCACAGATTAATTGTCTTCGCGACATGTTTCGATACACAGTATCTTTCTTAAGCGAATGTAATACATTAAATTATTCTACGTTGAACATTACTCAAATACCTACTCTTCTTATCAATTGAGGTAATTAGGACCTACCCATAATAAAAATAAAAATTAACAATACAATGAAGGTACCTGTAAATCTCAAAACATAGCTACTGCTTAATTACTTGAAAAGGTTTAACAAAGGGGAACTATTAAGGTCAAATTGATCATTTAGTAAACAATTTGAATTTTTCAATGAATTAATTTCACAGAATTCTAAATAATTAAGCCTAATACCCTCATTTTCAACATGAAAGATTTCGAAGTTTTCATCGAAATCATGGTCTAGAATATGATTGGCATATGTTGAATGTGTTTTATTCTTTACAGAATTCATTCGGTGTTCACGCATTTTTGATAAATCTTCCCAACGTGTTATCTGTTCTGAATGCTACTCTTAAATTTTGTTTTTTCAAAAATGACGCTATTTTTTCTGAAACGGATCCTGAATAAGTTGAAGTTCTGTAATTATTGTCGAGATTCCTCCTGGATAGCCTTTCTATGTAGTTTTTTTAGCAAGATAGCAAGATATTCTTGCTAAAAAACTACATAGAAAGGCTATTCCAGAAGTGTACCCCACTATGACGAACCTTGACAATAATTACAAAACTTCAACTTATTCAGGACCCGTTTCAGAAAAAATAGCGTCATTTTTGAAAAAACAAAATTTAAGAGTAGCATTTAAAACAGATAACACGTGGGAAGGTTTATCAAAAATAATGAAGATAAAAAACGAAAATCTGAAAAATCAGGAGTTTATAAATTGAATTGTGGATCTTGTTCCAAAGTATATGTAGGCCAGACTCGTAGACCATTCAAAAGCCGCGTACCTGAACACCGTATGAATTATAAAAAGAATAAAATACACTCAACAAATGCCAATCATATTTTGGAGGAAGACCATGCCTTCGATGAAAACTTTGAAATCCTTCATGTTGAAAATAAGGGTATTAGGCTCAATTATTCAGAATTCTTGGAAATTAATAATTTGAAAAATTTGAATTGTTTAATAAATGAACAATTGGACCTTCTTAATAGTTCCCCTTTGTTAAACCTTTTCAATTGAAATTCAGTAGTAGCTATGTTTTGAGATTTCCGGGTACCTACATTGTATTGTCAATCTTTGTTTTTATTACAGTTAGATCCTAATTACCTCAATTGATAAGAGTGGTATTTAGGTAATGTTCAACATAGAATAGTTTTATGTATTACATTCGCTTGAGAAAGATACTGTGTATCGAAAAATGTCGCGAAGACAATAAATCTGTGGAAATTTAATCGCTGTTTACCTTAGTGTCATATACAATGAATTTCCATCAAGTAACGGTCACGTCAATATCAGTTTAAATAGAAGGAAGATAGTCGATGCCTTGAAATCGGGATTGAACCCAAACGCGAGTGTCATCTAGCGTGATTAGTTACAAACATAAATATTTGACGTCATTTTAATGCAGGGTTCTTCAAAAACCCTGATTTTAATGCTTTACCCGTTGTCTAATTTAGGCAATGCTTTACCATTGTTTCAAATTGGAACTCACCTTAATCCTCTTGTTTCTTGTGCTGTTGTGTCAGAAAGGTAGGATAGAGAAGCCGTCATAAATGCAGGAATGCCTCCGGTAAGCATTGATGGAAGGGAAGATAATAGGAAGTACCAAGGCGATATGCTTGGAATCGCACTGAACAAAGCCATCACAAGCAAACTGCCTATTGTTCCTAAAATATAAATACTGAATACTGAATTTTTATGGAAAATGGTTTAGATTATATTAGAATGGTTTAGAGGTAAATTCCTTTCGGGGTGACTCTAGGCCTGTTCTAGAAATGCCAACTGGCATACCAAAGCGATGTCACCATTCACCCTTTTGACGTGTTGTCACAAGCACCCTTTTGACGTGTTGTCACAAGGGTCAGAATGGTTGGAAGGTGGATCTTCCTCAAGCGGTCAGGTCCGGCTCTAGTTCGTTACACGCGAAGAAGGTCTGTCAGTATTTTTTCGAAACACGGAAACTGTCCACTACGCAGTATTTATTTTTAAAATCGAACTTCTGACTCCACTTGTGATAATTGTAGTCTTGAAGGTTTTAAAGTAATTTATTATAACACACAAAATATAGCTACTAATTTATAACATTATATATCGTACTTTATATCGCACTGTTTTTCTTCAAATCACTTTATTTTTTTAAGATATTAGTATTTTTTGAAATAAACATTTTCAAACAGAACAAAGTGAAGTACATCTCAACTAAATGAAAGATTTCTACTCCTTTTAATTTTTCACTACATTTCAACTTACGATCTTGTGGCACGCGTGTTTTTCGCGCTTTTTCTCTCTCCAAAATGGTCCATTAGCGGTCTCCATAAGTTTTCAATTTCCACGCTCGGTTGACTGTAGGCACCATTGGCTTCGATACAGGCAGTTTCAATAAATTTGCGTTTGAACCAATGTTCCTCTATATGAAGAACACGAGGCTAGTGTTCTTCAGTCAACCTAACGTGGAAATTGAAAACGTACGGAGACCGCTAATGGACCGTTGTGGAGGGAGAAAAGGCACGAAAAACACGCTCATCTCATATTTCATTGTTACTCGTTACCTATTTTTGTGGCACCATGGGTAAGTGAGTATGGACTTTTCGGCAGTCAATGTGTTAAATTACTATATAACTTCGTAAGCAATTCTGAGGTGGTTCACTAATGGCAGATATGATATATTTTCAATGTATACTGTATATACTAGTTGAGTGAATGACCATAATGCTCACAATTAATTTCAGATAGGATTGGATGACTGTTTATTAAAGTTCCTTACCAATTTGAGTTATAAGCAGGATTGGTTTCCTTCCGAATTTATCAGACCATGGTCCTACGCAAATACAAGCTAAAATCATTGGTATAGACGATACGGTCCCTTGAACCGTTCGTATTACTTGCGCGTCGGGTTCAACTATTTTTTCCAAGGACTCTGTGATGTTATTGTCGGTGTTTCCTAGCAGGGAACAGTTTGATTCGCTATATCCTAATAGAAGGTAACAGGTACGGTATATCAGAAGATTCGCCGACAGAGATCCTACAAAGAAAATGTATGTTGAATTTGTGTTCGAGGCAACAAACGTGGTTTTGAACAAATACGTTCTTGAAGTTTAGATTATTTTTGCTTCATTCACAATGACAAGTAAAAGGAAAACATTTTTATCATCAGAGTTGAAAAAAACTTTATTCGGGATCGTTTCTGGATGTCGGAAAACCTAAAAATCAATATTGATATATGTCACGTGACTATCAATATCAGATCTACTAGCATTGTTTAAGCTCAATTTATAAACTCTGCTGTCGTAGCTACAGTTGACGCAGACGAAGATGAAGTATGCTTAATAAGTACAACTGTTTATAAACTCCGCAGCGATACGTTGCCGCTGCAGTTGCCACAGGAAGATAACCATCTTTCATCTCTGACAGCTACGGAGTTTATTCATTCGATTAGTCTAGGCGAGTGACATACAGTTATTGATGTAGGGTTGTTTTTGACTCTTTTTGAATAATTTCCTCATATAAGGTACACCGGGGTAAGTGGAAATCTGGGGCAAGTGGAACCCAGGTCTATTCTTCTAAAATTATTTTCTGTAATATAGAGCCACCTATTGCACACTAGCCCTTCCACATCCTTCAGATGCTCTGAGGTATATGGCGCCAACAGCGATTCATTTACACTTCGAATTCGGAAGTGGCGTGAACGTTGGAGTTTTACGTCGCACAGTGAGCTAGCACGTGTATATCGTTTTTGTCTGTTACGACCACGGAATTCGTGGAAATATTTAAATCGATTCAAGTAAGGACTTCATAAACAATATCTCTTTGCATTTTAAACTCATTAGAAACGTATTTTAAGGCACGATAAAAAACTTGCATGGGTTACACTTGCCCCAAAAAAATCACAAGTGAGGCAAGTGTAACCTACGACAGTTTCCACTTGCAAGATGTATGTAGGCCAGCTTACCGAGAAGTTAACATATCTAGAAGTGAAATTTTGTAGAAGAATAGGAAAGACATCGACATTCAATTGGCCTCATGTTGAAGACAGAAGTATTATCAACGAATGGGAGATTTTTATGCATTTACCTTTGCCTACAATAGATAAGAGAGGGAAAATCAAATTCAATATATTATTTGACTCTTATAATGTAGGATAAATGTTAATTTTGATATGTGTAATAAATTTGATTTGCAGTATATAACAAGACTAGTTGTTTACACTTACCTCGGCAAACTTTATTCAGTTATGAATGCTAAAAAGTGCCATGGGTTACACTTGCCCCGGTACCACCGGGGCAAGTGTAACCCAATGATGACGAACAGGAGAAAACTCATAGAAAAAAATTTATAACCATGATGATTTTCTATATTGGTACAAACTTAAAAGTAATGTATCTGCAATCAGCTCACTAAATATGACGGATGTTGAGTAATGGGTTTTCTTGTTTAGTCGGATCAAAGTGGGGGTACTGAAATTCGCGGTTCCACTTCCCCCGGTGTACCTTAATTGAAATATAATTCTATACTGAATACGATTTCGCTGGTGCAGCGGTTGGCCAGTTTATAAATTAACAAGTTTTTCCACAACTGCAACGGCTGCGTCAACTGTAACTACGGAGGCGGAGTTAATAAATTGAGCTTATAGTCTTAAGATCCACCAAATCGTGTCTAGTCTAGTGTTCCATTTCCTTGGTTAGGGGAGGAAATAAGCTGGAAGTGAAATTTCTTCTCACAGATTTATTTTATTTTTATTTTATTTTATTTATTGTGTAATCAACAGAAAAAATCCAATTACAGATTACAATTAACCACTATAAATACTAAGATAGATTCGTATTTATAACAATTTTACTTAATGCTATAGGAAAATTACTCAGAAGTAGAGAATAAGTTTTCACGTGAACAGAGATACATTTTGAACAGTTTTTAGCAGAGGATGCTAAGGAAACAAAGTAATTCTACCAATAATTGGATGATGTTATGCAATAATGGGTCAAGCCACAGTCAGCTAGTTTCGTAAAAAATATCAAAATAGTTTAGCAGATCATGGAAAGATGGAATATGGCTTAATACTATCGTCAGTGGATGGAGCCCCCTTACAATTGCGGGTTGAATCATCTTTACTTATTGTAGAATAACACTTTGGCGATTCCTTTGACTGTGATAACTCAATTATTAAAAAATGTGGCTTGACTCATTGTTGCATAACACCATCCAATTATACTTATGGAAACAGTTGAATAAATGAATAGGTAATGCATAACATATTTTCATTGGAATTATTCATACAATACAGAAAAATTAAGAAAAATAATAATGGAAAGAAAGTAGAAAATTGAAGAGAGAAGCTCATCCAATATGCAATCATTATTACTTCTTTTCAACATGGAAATAATATTAATACTTTGTGTTTAAAACTAGAGAAGGTTTCGAAAAAAATGTCAACGTTGTGTAAGTAGTTATTTGCTATAAGACACAATCTGTACAGGGGGCGCTCAGGATTTGGCAAAAGACCAAAACTAACGGGACCCGTTAGAACACTCAACGAGTTTTGATCTTGTTTTGGCGTCATAAACCTCTTCCGAGGATTTCTCCTTGCACATGTTTGTAGCTTCAGCATATTCTGATCTATTGTCACGGTCCGAATTGTATACCATCGATAGTATGCTGCCTGCATGAAGCCAGCTCTGAAGGATCAGTTTCTGCTGAACCTGGGTTTATCAGATGATGTTTTTCTTGACGTGTTATGTATAGGTAACAGAGGTATGTGCACTCGCCGCCATGTTTCTCTTAGCCGACCAACGGCGCGACCAAATAAATCTGAGATTCGAACACCGTACCTGAGACCAAGTGAGACAGAACAGCTTCCAGACGACCCCTCTTGCCCCACCGCATGCCAGCAAAAAATAGAATCTCAGCCTGATACATCAAAGGAGCCGACTGGGAGTACACATACTTCTGTTTATCTATATACGGTGGTATATATTTGAATGATAATAGCTCGAAGAAATTTGCTGTCGGAAGTAAAGGCAGCAGAAAAATTTGCTCTGTTTGTTGAACCACATCACGTCAAAGTCCTTCGACTCCAAACTCTTTTCGCGCTGACATGAAATGTTATTCTTAGAGTATAGGCAAACACCACTTTTGGATCTGAATCGAGAATGGAGTTCGTATAATCATGACAAAGCATCCGTGGACCTTGTTGGTGAAGAAGTTCAATTATGTTTCTGAGCCAGAATATCAGGGTTGGTGATGGAAGTCATTGAAGTTCTTGAGTCAGCAGATATTACAAAAGTGAATCTTTAAATAGTTTGATGGTGTCTCACCTCGATTACCGCCTCTTCTTCGGAAAACCGGATAGGGATATATTTTACTTACTGACTATTTCACCCGAGGAGACTTCATGATCATTACAGTTAGGGTGAGACCTGAAAATGAAAAGTGGACGAAAAAAGGTGCCCGTAAGTTATCGACCAAATACTGACACATGGAATAATCCATTCCACATCACATATATTCGATATGGTGGTATTTTACTGGACGATAGTACCACCTATGGTTACCCTTTTAGTCAACTTTTATAACAGGTAGGATTTACCATTTAGTCCGACCCCATTCAGATTTACGGATATATGAAGAGCTTCTTTTATCTTCACGTTTTCACAGTGAGGAACATCCAGTAAATTCACAAAACATCGACGACCAAGGGTGGGGAAGAACAGGAAAATGAAAGTCTTTTCGAATTTTTTAAGAAAATGAGTATCAATGCGAAGCCGATCTTCAAAGGAAATCATTCTGATAAAGGCACGTCCAATACAACAACCTGGTATATACCGCATTTAATAATAATAATAATAATAATAATAATAATAATAATAATAATAATAATAATAATAATAATAATAATAACTCGTCTTTATTCGACAGATGCAGGAATAAATAAGAAAATATATATAATAACAAATAAATAAATATATAAAATGATAATATGAAATTACCTTAATACCTAATCTGCAAATATGAAAGGCGGAGTATCAGCAGAATGCTGTTTTTCAACTCAATACCGTAACCGCCAACTGGTACACAAGTTGATAATATTGACGAGACTTGCAATAGTTGAATTCTCCTATTGTTAAAAAAAAACTATAACAGGATTCCAAAGAATGGTCCAATAACAATATTCTTCAAAAATAGAACGTTCTGGTTAAAAATTATTTCATCTAGTCACCAATCAATGTGCACCGTTCACTCTGCAATAGGGCGGTACGGCTCTGTCTGGTTGGGTTACCAGTTATATGATTAAATGCCATGCGTTGTTAGACATCATTTAAACTCATTACAATCTTGACTTTTTATTATTTGTACTATAGTGAAAAATCCAATCACCTATACCTACAGAAGGGAATTAATAATCCCATGCAAAAAGTTTTGATATTGTCAGCTGTTTGACCGTTTCATTTTTTGACGTGAGGTCACAGTACAGTGTTTCCTGCACTGGGGTGAGGTATCAGTGGGTATCAGAAACATAAGTAACCTGTTGATCGTCCTAAAAAACTTACCTGTCATTGAATATCCTAAAAACGTGAAAAACACTGGCACTTCAACAGAAAATTGTTTGTGCAAAGACATTGTATTATTTATCTAACCTATAGGTACTGACTTCATAAACTATGCAAACTTTATGAAACTTCGTTCATAATAACTATATGTGACTCTCAAATAGGTATGTATTTTTCTATAATAGGTACGATTATTATTTAGTTATTCGTGTTTCGTGTTCACCAGTTCTATTTGAAACACATTGCCAAACCGTGATAACTGAAGCTGAAAAATGATCCATCATTATCATTAGGTACTCATTATCCGCATATGATAACGCGGCACTATGGCCGTGAAAACGCGAGATTTCATAACGGTACAACAAGCTGAAAAAAAAGGAAAATGAAGGATTGAGGAAGCAAAACAATTCCATAATTAGATACACATAAAAGTTGAGTGACTATCCAAACGAATGATCGGTGTTGTAATTAGTAATAATGAATATTTTAATTGTATCCATGTCTAGACCAACGGTAACGTAGTTCTAATTTTTGACTGTATTTTTTTCCAGAAAAGTGAATCTCACAATCCAACATTCTCTGTTGATGATTTGCTGCCTTGCTTATTAGTTTGTGTTTGGATTTTGTTTTCTCGGCGAAAAGCATGCGTACCTAGGTGACCCGTTTACGATTTTGCGCATGCTCGTCATCAGTGTAGTTTAGTTAGATCGTTGCCAAGTTTGAATATCATTTGGTGTTCCAATTCAGAGTTTTGTGTTATGAGGCAATAAAACCCATGTCATTTGAGAGAGAGAAATTTGTCAGCGTATTCAGGACCTTTTTAGGCCGAAATAACCTTTTAGAGAAAGATTCCTCCAAATTTTAGGCGAGAAAGAATAGTATATATATATTGTGTATCTAGTAGTAAAAGCAATACATTCCCGGACGACAATGTAAATTGTTGGCCGAGGCGTTAAGCCGAGGCCAACAAGCATTGAAGTCTGGGAATGTGCTTTTACTACGAGGTACACATACTATTTTTTCTGAAATCGCAATCAGCATTATCATAAACTGAGGATTCGAAATTACGTGCTTTCCTGAAACGTCAAAGTGACAACTATAAACCAAAGACCGATTTTGACGGCCTAGGCCGGCAAAGTACTTTTCCGTATCGTTTTCGATACGGGAAAGTATTAAACGGTCCGGGAAAGTTCGTTGCGTAGCAACGGACTAAAATACTGGATTAGCGTATTTTGAGGCCTGCAGTTGCTCCGAGAAAGTGGGCATTCTTGAACAATTTCAGAAAAAGTACTTTCCCGTACCGTGTAGGTCCGAAAACGGTCCGGGAAAGTTCGTTGCTTAGCAACGGACTAAAATACTAGATTAGCGTATTTTGAAGCCTGAAGTTGCTCCGAGAAAGTGGGCATTCTTGAACGATTTCAGAAAAACTTATTTAATACGATAATGTACCCTATCTTACTGTTATTACAATGACCGTGCAACAGTGCAATTTCATCAACAGGATGACTTGTCACTAAGCAAGGAGAATAAACATTATTTAACAGGAGAGTCTAATCCCCATAAGACAATGGGGACACTAATAGAAAGAGATGAAAGAACATTTGTGACGAAATGTGACGTAGTTGGACATGTCATGGCCGCCGTTCTCTATAGACAGTGACGGACTAGCTCTTGGTATATGAGAGTTACTGCTGACAGTTTTGTTGCTTGGTTCGAGTTCGACTCTGTACGCATGTCCAAGTACGTCACTATGACGCGTTGATGCTACAAGATTCTGATTGGCTAGAACCTATTAAACCCTCCTGTTAGTTTAGTCTCTGTGGTCACTAAGATCTGCCACTCTTGACAGAGATCAGAGACGGTTTTTAGAATTTCAGATTGTGTCATGTCGTTTTGTGTACTATTTGTTGTCCTTGGTTCTTTCATATTTCGTGAATTTGCATTAATCTTGTCGCTTTAAGATATTTTTTAATAAAACCGTTTCTTCCGACAGGTTAAAAATGAACTGTTAAGTGTTGTAGTGTGGAAGTAAAGGACAAATACCTGAAATAAATAATTTTTGGTAGATAATGACCTATGTACCTATGCTTTGTTCAAAATAGCAAAACAAAATAGCTTATTATTATTATAGCTTGCACAAAAGGCATGATTCTGGTTAATGTCTTTAGGAAGAGACCCCAATGAAGAACATTTGAGTGAGAAAATTGTAATTTGTGGCATTTTTCTCATGAAGATTTATGTAAAAAAGGCAATACATCATTTGAAACCTAATGCCGTACCAACACTGTGTCTGCGTGAGCATGGCGAGTGATACAACTTTTTGCAAACAAATTTCAAGTATTAGCCACACCGCTTATATTGAGTTCTGACTATTCTTGAATTAGTTCTTGATTCCTACAAAAAGTACTAAACTTAATAGTCTCCTCAGAAAATTAATGTCAATATGGAAGTGCTTTTCTTTGATGATTAGAAAAATGCTTCTGGTCTCACTTTTTCATAAACCCCCATTATGGAAATTGCACTAAGATAACAGCCAGAAATAATCGTAGAAATAGTATGTTAATCTCTTCAAATTATTTTAATTAAAATTAAATGCAGTTACATATTTTGACATTAATCGTTCTATAAAAAGAAAACTTTGAGCTTCTTATCGACGCATATGGACGCATCCAATTTTATAAATTCAAATTCAAGTTTAAATTATTCATAATATTAGCTGAAATCAATTTTCATAGTTTCTTGTACTTTCAATTTATTTTTCAATCTAGTGCCTGCTTGAATTTCGCACCGACTACTTGGGGTGGTTCCGTAGTTTTTTGTTGAGTTTATCTACATCTGAAAAGTGATAGTGATACCAAAATAGCTATTTATGATACAAGTTCGTAAAGTAGGACTTTTTTGATTAAGCGTGAAGTTTGTTGAATGAGGCGCAGCCGAGTTCAACAAACACGCGAGTACAAAAAAGCCCTTTATGAAAGTGTTTCATACAAAGTTTTTCCTTCGACAGTTATTATATTGCCAAATTGTAGAAATTATATCATTAATTTGGATGTTTAATGATATAAATTGTCGTCGTATTATCAAATAAAGACTTCCGAGTTATATTTGTCGCAAAATACTGTATTTTTCAAAATTGCATAAATGTATGAACAGTGTGTAAAAAAATACTTTACGCACAGTTGATGATTTTACGCACAGGTGATTTTTTTACGCACTTGTGCGAAAAAGTATTACTTTACGCACTGTCAGCAATGCGTAAAAGCTTAGTTTACGCACTGTCGTAGAAAAATCAATGAGTTGCTTCAAAGCGATAAATAATAATAACAGTACTCTACTTTCTGATGGCCTTTGCTGAATATTTGGTATCATAAATATGTGAAAAGATGTATTCAAATCGGCTAAATAGCAGGTATAAGTACATTGACTTTTCCAATACCTTATTCCCCGAGATTCAGAATTAACAACGTTTGTGAAAGGCTTTCGCGGCCATCGTTGAATGAATGATGGTTTTTCGGGTTTTTAGGCCGACGTTTATTTAGAGAAAAACTCGACGTTTCGCCAACACGAGTGGTTGGCATTTTCAAAAGCGCACTTCTTTCAAACGGATATAAGGAAAGTGAAATTGATCGGTGTTTAAAACGCAAAAGAAAGAACTCTAGCGACAGTGGATCGAATGGCTGCCAGGAACAAAGTAAAGCATTCCTACCGTATGTTCCTAGGGTCATAGATCGGATTGGCCGTATACTACGAAAGTATGATATCAAAACCATATATAAACCTTCAAAGAAACTGAAGGATCACTTGAGATAGGCGAAGGATAAACGTGATGAACTAAGCTCATCTGGGGTGTACCGCATTCCATGCACCTGTGGCAACGTTTATATCGGAACCACGAAGCGTTCCACAAATACCAGAATAAAGGAACACAAGGCCAATTGCCGATTAGGACACTCAGAAAAATCCGCTGTCGCAGAACATGCGCTTAACAATAACAATCACAGAGTGAAGTTCGAAGAAACCCAAGTAATTGCCACAACACATGCATATTATCCAAGACTCTTCCGAGAAGCAATCGAAATCAAAAAACATCCCAACAATTTCAACAGAATTGAAGAAGGGTTACAATTGAATAAAGCATGGCTACCTGTTCTTAAGAAAACGGTAATAACACCATACCGGGAAATTAATGAATCCGAGGGGGTACTCGACACAGGAACGATGGCACCGGACGCAGGTACGAATACGTCGACCCATAAATACTGGCTGAGACAACGCATACCAAACAAGTAGTGTTCAGTGATCGAAACTGTAAACATTTCTCTTGAAAATGCCAACCACTCGTGTTGGCGAAACGTCGAGTTTTTCTCTAAATAAACGTCGGCCTAAAAACCCGAAAAACCATCATTCATTTAACAACGTTTGTTAAGCTTTACCCGTACCATAATATTTTACTGAAACTGGGACTGTTACAAAAAAAACACTAATGACGCACATGCACATGCGGACTAATCCGAACTTTTTACAACACTTTTAGCA
This sequence comes from Chrysolina oricalcia, assembly GCA_944452925.2. NCBI lineage: Eukaryota > Metazoa > Arthropoda > Insecta > Coleoptera > Chrysomelidae > Chrysolina > Chrysolina oricalcia. Next base: position 13,296,262 of record OX101811.2, on the reverse strand, counting down.
TATGAGATTAGCTTTCTAGAATAAGTATAATATAATAAGTATATAATATATATTTCTATGGTTACATGTGGCCAAAACACCACTACACTTGCGAAACAATTGATCTGAGAATCAGAGGATATATATGCTAGTTTTCAATAATTTGTTAATTACTCGAGAAGAAGAAAATTGTATATTTTGATATACATAAATGTGTAAGTGAACCTTTTACAATATGCGTAACGAGTTGAAGGGCACGAGGCAAAGTGGAATGTCAACATTTTATAATTTCGAATCCATTGGCACTCTTTCTAGGAATATTCAAAGTACAGCTTGGCAAATCTATCTGTGCCTCTGAGATGCGTGAACGATAATCAGGGAGGTTAAAATCAGCTGCCAACTTTATTCGGGAAGGACAAGAAAGGACAGCGGCTGTTCTACCGCGCACCCAATATTCAGAGGCACAGACAGATTTGCTAAGCTGAATAATAAAGTACGGTACTGCTCGAAGACTCGTTCCCTCGTTGGCGTCCTAGTAGTCACTACTCAGTGAGTGCAATAAATTGCACTTGTCTAGAATCATCTATTAGCTTGAAATAGATGGCTTATACATATTCCAAGGCTATTTGATTAACTCCAAATACTGATTTGAATTCAATAACAAAGTTATTGCTTGTATCATTTCCGAAGGAAACCGTCATCCGTTTTCAACTCGGTTTATTTTCTGTTACGCCTGCACATAGGCAACTGGCAGTTCACAAACTACAAGGCTTAGTTGCCAATACCAAGGATCAAGCTGCAATGACAGTATAATCATTTTATTATATCACAAGACCTATGAATTTAATCGATAAAACTCTCAATATATTTTGAGCATGATTTTGTTTGGAAAATAGTTGAATGGGCAATAATTTAATAAAAACTATTTGACAAACGGCAAGATTATGCAGAAAATATTTTAAGAGTTTAATCCATTTCAATTCCTTATTAGAGAAGCTGTTTGAGTCATATGGTTTCATTTCTATTTCAAAATATCCTTATACCATTGAACTAAATAAAAAATTTTGACCTACAAAAATTATTTTAAAAAAATTTTAAAAAAATTTCTTTCCGTCATTCGGTTGCACACTCAGAAGTCACCAGGATACTTGTGCGAGCTAGAAAAGACGAGAGGCTCGCCGTTTAACGTGCGATCCTAAGCACGGTCGAGAATTAATGCTGAAAATGTGTCTAAGTATACTACACCTTTTTCATATGTAATTCAGAAAGTGTAACTTGTAATTCAGATTAGTAAAATGTAATTCAGAAAACGTAACTTGTAATTCAGAATTGTTAATTGTATTTCAGAAACCGTAACATGTAATTCAGATTAGTAAATTGTATTTCAGAAACCGTAACATGTAATTCAGATTAGCAAGTTGTAATTCAGAAACCATCACTTGTAATTCAGAAACCATCAAAGATCTGACCGGTGTGAAAAGAGCGGCCAAAGATAGCAGCCGAAATCTCCGGGACACCCCGGAGACACCAAAAGGGGGCTATTATGATAAATAATAACAAATATCTACAAAATAGAGTATGTGGACCTTTTGCAGAACTTTACTGACGACAGGGTTGAACGTGGGTGGGTGAATAATGCGGTTGTAGCGTAAAATGATTTCCGGCAAATTAAGGTATTGTAATAAAATTATTTCGCTTTTGGACTAGGGTTGGATATTTTGAATATGCAATTTTCGTAAAGTACTGAATAATGGGATTCAGGGTTGAAATTTTCAACCCTAAAATTTTGAATATTCATTTCAAATTGGTTCTAGCATTCACATATTTTGAATGTCCATTTTTTGTTGTAAAAGGACCATTCCGTTAGAGAATTGTTGACCTCCGTTGGGATCCCGTGGTGGATTTTTCAATCCTACTATCGGGGGAGCCAGGTGGTGCATTTAGCACTTATCTTAAAAATTCGTCTTATGAGTGAAGTCGTCGTCGGAGCACTAACAGATTTTGTCAAAATGTTGCATATCACTTCTCCTTTACTGTTTGATCAGAAAATTCGACTTCCCGTTTGAGGATTTTTCCACTTCGGAAGGTTGTTGAGGGTAGTTTCTGATTCACAAATTATTTTACCCCATAGAACGTGTACAGTAGCTGTAGAATGATGCATTTCCGCCAAAAAACATCGAGCAACGAGTTTATAAACTGTTTCAGGATATTTCAACTTCAAAGGGTTGTTGAGGGGTAGTTTCTGATTCACAAATTATTTCACCCTACAGAGCGTGATCAGTAACTGTAGAATAATGCATTTCCGTCAAAATACCTCGAGCAACGGGTAATTGAACTGTTTCAAGATTTTTCTAATTTAGAGGGGTGTGGAGGGGTAGTTTTTGATTCACAAACTATTTAACCCCATGGAAAATATTCAGCATGTTCACAATAGTTAATTTCCGTCGAAAAACCTGGAGCAACGGTTATACTTGAATCGAAAAATAAAAGAAAAAAAATCGTTACTGGAAAAACCGTTGCTGCTTGCTTTCACACCCGCGGTCTTCATTAGTTTTTCATAAATTCCATGAGAAAGGTTCAGGGTTTTGTTTGTTTGACTTGATTGATTTTTTGAGATATGCGTCAATATGCAATGAGGGAAAATTTCCGAAAAAATGATTGGAAAACTGAGGAAACTTGAAAATATGAATAAAAAAATTGGAATTTTTTAAAATTCGAAATTTCTCGGAAACGCTCAAAATTTTCCAAATTTATAAACAAATCTTTTTTGATTGCCTTCAGAAAATCTACAAAAAATGTGATTGAATTTTTTCCATAAAATCAATGTACCGTGAAATAATCCAAAAAACCCGGGGAATCGATAGATCTCCCAAACTATTGAAAAAATCCAAATTGTTTTTTGCAGCAAATACCTTTTGACAAAATCTACATACTCTTCAAATTTCAGTTTTTAGAATTTGTTAACAGAGCGGGGGAAAAATAAAATCGAAAAAAAAAGGACTTTTTTTATAAAAGCATCAAAATCTAAAAATTAAACTAGATATCGAAAAGTTTGTAAAAAATTTCACGACATTAGCGCCTTCTGGCGGGCCTTTATCTTCCACCTAGTCTTCTGGCAATTTTTTCTCCCCTTATTTGTATAACATCCGATTATTCTGCCAATTTCCAGCCTTGCACCTTATGACTTATTTTACGTAAAAAATGCATATTTAACCCTCAACCCTCGCGTTATTCTTCCGGGGTGCCTTCTGGCGGCCCGTCTCACGCTACGTTGGTGACACCCGAACCTATAAATGCTAAATTTCACTTTGCACCGAGTCACCCGTATTTCTCCGTAGTCAGCTCTCCGTCTAATACGGGTTGTTCTTGGTTTCTGAATTACAGTTGACACTTTCTGAATTACAACTCACGCTTTCTGAATTACATGTCACACTTTCTGATTAACAATTCACTAATCTGAATTACAAGTTACACAATCTGAAATACATCTTACTAATCTGAATTACATGTTACGGTTTCTGAAATACAATTTACTAATCTGAATTACATGTTACGGTTTCTGAATTACAATTTACTATTCTGAATTACAAATTATACTTTCTGAATTACAATTGAAAAAGGTGTAGTATAAATACCACTAAATAACTAACCTTTACCTTACCACCACTTCACCATCACAAACTTTGTCATATTGTACACTGTGGTATCACTTTTATGGTTCTGCCTTAAGTCAAGCGGATATTTTTTTTATATTTTGGTTTTCACGAAGAGGAAAATCCTGTAATGTTCAAAGAACATCGTGAGAGCCGAGGGAAAAAGGTAGGACAAGAGTCTGACGAGTTTTTTCTCAACTACAGTGCCCAAAAGTCATTCTCAAAAAATATCAGCATGCATACCATTACTTTTTTTTCAACATTTTTTGAGAAGTCGCGCAGCCTCCCACGACGCATTCCACCAACAGACAAGAGTCTGGCGTTTTTTTTTCTCAAATACAGTGTGTAAATATCATCCTCTAAAAATATCAGCGTGCATACTATTACTTTTTTTCAACTTTTTTTGACAAATTGCGCAGCCTCCCACGACTCAACCCGCCTCGGTCGCGCGGTCTGACGCTTGGTTTAGTATTAGGTGGTATGTATACTATAATAAAAACTAAATCTCATCGTGCATACTATGACGTGTTTCCAAGTGTCAGTACCTCCCGGACTATAATGAAGTGAATAAATGAACAAATTTTCACTTTATATAGAGATTTCAAATCCAGTAAACTCTTTGGCTTATACAAGTTGGCGGTTGGTTCTAAAAATGGTAAGTTATAAATACATTTTTCCCGCTGCCGACACTGTAAATAGTCCATACATGCTTAGCAACAAAACAGGTAAATGGCCTATATCATTCGTTTACTAATTCATCTTGACAACGGAATGTAAATAGTGTCATTTACATGCCTAGGGTAATAATGACTTTGCCTTTGACAAGTAATACCTTCAGCTTCATTCATATCAATTTTTAGGTTATGAGACCTTTTGAATATTATTGTTGTCTGCTTATTCGGTAACTTAGTTACACGCACAAGCAACTTAGAATGAAATAGCGAACGAATAATCATGAAGGAAGGGTAAGAAAACAAACTTCAATTCAGGCAAATTTTGAGAAATGTCAACAAGCAGCGGGAAAAACGTAATAAGTAACACGGAATGTATCGACTGTTATCATCCTCGGCAAGCGACAAGCCTCGGCTTTGCCTCGGCTCGTACTCGCTCACCTCGAATGTTAACACGTCTTTACATTTCTTGTTACTTAAATAACTATTAATGATTTATTTTGGAGTTTTTCAAGAGGTTTCAAGACTGAAATATTAGCAGTTCCTCAAATGGAAATCAAATACTGTAGGTTGATGATGATGATGATATTTATGTTTACTGTACATAAGAATAAATTCTTGTTTACAAACACAGGTAAAATTATAAATAACATGTAATACACAAACTCTTAAAATTTAAAATATATCCAAATAATAACAATGTAGGAGTGATAAAGATATGTTAAGGTTAAAATAAGAAATGTGTTAAGTATAAAGTTCATTATTTTAAAATTACAAAAGAAAACATCAGAATGAATTGTCATAATACTCTGCTAAACTATAATATGCCTTATCACTAAGTAGTTTTTTTGTCAGGTTTCTGAAAATATTGTACCTTTTTTCCTTAATTTCACAAGGTAATTTGTTATACATTGAGTAAATAAGACAGTAGTAAATATCCTTCAGGTATTTGAAAGGAACGAATTTCCCAATTTTGAACAGAACACCAATGACTGGATTAATTTTCTTCCTTAATTTTCCAGTATGATAATTCCATATTAGTTTTTTGTCTGTATAAAGACCTAGGAATTTAGTAACTTTTGTAATTTAATAGATTCAGTTTCAAATAATAGTGGATCAATGGCATTGTTCATGTTTTTTTTTTGAAATATACATAAAAGTGGTTTTACTAAAACTTAAAGTTTCACAACTTGCAACCAAATTTAAATCTCTGTCAGATCACTATTCATATTTTCACGTATCTCGTTGAGGGTGTATCATTGATTTGAAGGAGAAACAGTATTGGTGTCAAAATAGATCCCTGCCGAACACTAGCATTCATTGGTAGAGTGTCAAATGAAACTCATTCAACCACCACGTGGAGAGATCTGTGTGAGCGAAAGCTAGATAGCAAAGAACACAACTGAGGGTGCATGCTTTAAGATGGTGCTAAACGCGATCAAACGCTTTTGAGATATCTAATGCCTCATCATAAGTTTCACCATATTTTTCAATGGATAGTTGGCATATATGCAAAACATTCAAAATAATTGTATTAAATTGGCAGTTCGAAAACCTAACTAAACATCGTACTCAGAAGGTATACTCATCATACTCAGAAGTACGAGTAACCAAAATACTTCCATTAGACAATCCTCAGTCTATCTTTCCTTTACCATCACAAACTTTGTGTCGAACGCCATGGCAAAGTCTATAAAAACACGGTTTTTTTATTCCTATCCTTGAGAATTTGTTCTACAGCATTTGTGAGACCATGAATTGCATTGGTTGGACTTACAATTTTTTTAAAATTTTATAGTGTCTGTTGTTCAGAATGTTCATGTTGCAAACTATCCTTTTACAAGACTTGAAATACTAAAGTTTCCGATAAGTCAATATTCGTGGCTAGAATAACGCAATATTTTATTTCTACATAGGCCTTGGTCAACTGGGTTTCAATATAAACTCATTTCTATCTAAAAATTATTGGACTAATTTTGTGCATCATGCCAGACATCAACGTCATTTTAACTTGAAGTAAAATTATGCTGACAGTAAAAATTTGAGATTTCCAGTGCTAGTGTGATCATATTTCTTCAATCTCATAACTGTCCCCAGTTTCAGGAACAATTTTAATGCCCCTGTGTTTGTGCCAGAATATTTCGCCAAAGAAGACCAGTAGCCCACTAGAGAGACCTATCCCCAGCAAACAAAAAACAACAAAAAAGTGCGACAAGTTCAGTACGACTTTTTCGGTGCTAACTTTTGCCGTGTGATACTTCTCATCTAGTATCAATCCGTGTTGTTTGAAGAGCAACACGGCCATATCAAACTTCTCCAAAAACGGCGAATGCTTCTGAAGATGAAAAACCAAAACTCCCGACACCAAATTTCCTTTGAGAATTTCGTAGGTGGGGTCGCCGTCTATTTTTTTCAGCCTATTCATGAGGTACTCGGCAAACTCCTTGGTCACAAAAAATGCGGTACTGGTGTCTCTTTTCTCTATCAGTTCTCTAGCATCCACCAGTTCCATTGGAACATATCTCGGTCGCATTCTTAGGACTTCAGACAAATCTTCACTACCTGCGAAGAAAGGATGTAAATTGAGTTTTAAATTGCTCGTCCTCAAATCATCCAAGTTTTTTATCCCCTTTTCGTAATTAGGTTTGAGATAGGATCCAAGAAGGGATGATTGGAAAGCAGCCCCTAAAATCACGCCACACCAGACCCAGACGAAAAATAGCCATTTCATTTTGGTCTGAAACGTATTGGATGGAGTTGAGACATTTAGTAGAATCGACCACAGTGTTAGATAGTAGTCTGAGAGTTTTTTCAAAGTGTGACAATTATTGTCAGAAGTAACGAAGACCATCGGTAGGATCATTATCACTATTAGTAACCACATCCATATGGAATTGTCGAAAATGTAGAACATGTTCATGTATGGTGGTATCTTCGACGGTTTCGGCACCATGATGATTTTGTTCACCATGTCGTATGGGTAGCTGTAGTCCACATTGACGTAGTAGTATACCTGCAAAATGGCAGAAGATTATTGAAGTGTTCATGATGTCTGCGATCAAGTCATCAACATATGCAAAGATTAGAGTTGTGGAAAATAAATTTCAACGTTTGCGGAACCAATTAGATCATCAGATACAGGCCCCTAACGGAAAAGTTGTGGGGTAGTTTTGATTTCCTCCATTCCACAAAATTTCTTGAAGGAAAATTTAAAAAAATTACAAATCATAAAAAACACATTTTTTTTTTTTGGTTTTTTCGCTTGTAACTCGAAAGTTATCAACTTTCCGTAAATAAGTACATAAAATTTCCTACAAATTTTACCTTCCAGGCTTTTTTCTCCGACAAACCGTTCGGGCTGAAACGCTAGTTGATAATTGGCGTATTTAGGCTAACTGATTTTGTCGAATTGGCTAAAGGTTCGTTTCGGAAATTGAGAATGAGCTCATGTATACTTCGAGATGAATTGGCAAATTGCATGCATACTGCTTTGTTCGGGTTCACAATGAGTCTGTTCTTGTCACGCCAGTCATTAAATTCGATTAAAACTGTAGCTTTTATATTTAGAATTGCTATTGAGTGTTAATTTTCTCATAGGTATATTATGTGCCTATGTTGAATGAAGTACCGAGCGTTTTTTTCTGCGTTTGTAGAAAAAATCTTGTTTGTATTTCGAGTACAAATTGTCGCGTCGTACGGCATCAACTACCTTTGTCGAGCGGCAATCAATCACTTTGCGCTCTAAATGCACGAATAGCTATTGTCCCTAGTTATTGTCTCTAGGTGGAAGTTCAATTGCAAAAACACCTTATGGAATATTCTTCATTACCTTCAATACAATCCGGCTTCCGCAAAGGATATAGTTGCACAACTGCGTTGCTTTGAGTAACAAATGATATTATATTCAGGGCAAAGCATCAAGGATTATCTACTGCACTGGTATTACTTGATTTCAGTCGGGCTTTCGACACAATCAACTATGAATTGATGATAGGAATATTTCACTACTCGGGACTTTCAAGCAATTCCATAACTTTTTTGAAGTTCTATCTCTATCTCTACAATAGACAACAAAAGGTCAAATAGATAATACTATCGAGAAGGACTGGACTAGTTGAAAAAAGCCAGATTAGAACTCAAATATTCTCAACCTAAGTAGAAGAATATCCTTGGGGATGCAGTCAGAAAAAATGACCTTGGTAGGAAAACTCTTTGTTGAATTGTCGAACTTTCGAAAAACTTCATTTTCATTCTCAAGACATCTGAAAAATTATTAATGATGTAAAAATAACACTAATGAATGAGAAAAAACAATTCACTAACGTGAGGATAGTTTGAAGAAAATAGTCAATGCTTTTCTAACGTAGTGACCAAGGGAAAAGAATTCTCGAAAATGTTGAATTTTAGAGGGTAAGTTAATAGAAACTTTTTTTCATATTTTTGAACGAGCTATCACATCCGGAAGTCCTGCGCATTTATTATGAAACACCCTGTATAATAGTAGCATATTTCCTATGCTATATTATACGACATCTTTACACGTATAGGATATCTATGTTCAGTAGATGTAGTATTGTTTTACACATACATCAATTTTGTAATAATTAAAAATGCAACAACATATATTTCTTACGAATCTGTTGAAATTACTCAACAGAAACTCCAAAATATTAGACAAACTTAAGATATTATATGGATGTGTCACGGTTCATCTCAAAAGAGGACGATGCGAGGAATACAGAATCAGCTCTTAGACGGGAGCAACCTACATCATATTGATGCCGGAAAGACGTTTATTTACTTGGGGGGTGCAGCATCGCCGCTCCCAAGAGGTAATTACAGAATTACAGTAAAACACTCTCTCCGCGGTAAGTATCAGCATAAACTCCGATAGATCTGATCATCAGAACTGTCGAAAAAAAATAAAGTTGCTGCAACTGATATGCTTGCCATTTCTATTCTACTCTACCTCTTTGGAGTAGTAGTTATCTCTACACCATTCGACCATTTTCTTCGCTACACTTGATGTTGAGTCATCAAGATCCTTAATATCAGTGTTGTTTATAATAACGGAGGGATCATCAGCAAATTGAAAAGTTTGGCAGTTTGAACTGGAGAGAACAGATGGAATAGGCAGTTAATGTACAGGAGAAAAAGAAGGGGACCCAGGATTGACCCCTGTGGTACGCCTCGCTCGATTAATGTTTTTTCTGATGTGAATCTGATCTGATTGCATAATTGCAACTGCTTGAAATCTGTTTTCAAGGTAGGACCTCAATAAATTCAATGGTGTACCTCTTATTCCAAGGTCACCCAGTTTCTCCAAAAGAAGGTCATGGTCAACCATGTCAAAAGCTTTTGACAGATCAAAGTATATTCCCGCGGACAGACTTTTGTTATCGAGATGAGTTGCTATATTTGTCACTGCATTGTAGATGGACCATGCCTTTACAGAAGCCGAATTGCAAGGCACTGGCAAGGATTTTGTGTTTTTCACAGAAAGCAACAAGTCTGGTTTTCCACCCATTTGGATGGTGCAGGTATCAATGACACAGGCATATAATTTTTCACATCAGTTTTAGAACCCTTTTTGTAGATTGGGACAACTTTAGCAATCTTCAAATCATCTGGGAAAATACCAGTCAAAAACCATTCATTAATAATGTCTTCCAAAACATTGAAAATGGGATATTGGACGCCTGTGGTGTCACTCAGTGAGGACAAAAAGTATTTTACCCAGTAATCCCTATACTGATGAAGATAACTTTGTTATCGAAATGCGCATCTAGGAATTAAATGACTTGTGTGGTGAAGGGGTAAAATACTTTTTGTTCTCTTCCAAAACATTGCCAATAAAATTTGGAACTTCTTTCAGAATTGCTGACGGAATTTGATCAAAACCACATTAGTATTTAGGATGTAATGCATGCAAAACACTTATTATCTCATTGGCTGAGGTAGGTACCCAAAAAAGAGAGTCCCTAATTAGTTGACGGGGGGTGTTGCTGATCAAATCATAATGTGATTTGAAAATGTCAACAATTTCTGAAGGGTCCTCTACAGTAGACCCGCCACTGATTAAAGTTATATCTCCATTTTTCTTTTGTCTATTTGTTATGCGATTGAAGATAAACCGCATTGTTTTTGATTTATTTTTTGAATTAGCTATGTTATTGTCATTCAAAGACTTTTTTCCCGCTGCCGACACTGTAAATAGTCCATACATGCTTAGCAACAAAACAGGTAAATGGCCTATATCATTCGTTTACTAATTCATCTTGACAACGGAACTTAATAGTGTCATTTACATGCCTAGGGTAATAATGACTTTGACTTTGACAAGTAATACCTTCAGCTTCATTCATATCAATTTTTAGGTTATGAGACCTTTTGAATATTATTGTTGTCTGCTTATTCGGTAACTTAGTTACACGCACAAGCAACTTAGAATGAAATAGCAAACGAATAATCATGAAGGAAGGGTAAGAAAACAAACTTCAATTCAGGCAAATTTTGAGAAATGTCAACAAGCAGCGGGAAAAACGTAATAAGTAACACGGAATGTATCGACTGTTATCATCCTCGGCAAGCGACAAGCCTCGACTTTGCCTCGGCTCGTACTCGCTCACCTCGAATGTTAACACGTCTTTACATTCCTTGTTACTTAAATAACTATTATAGTGTGATAACCATCGCTTATAGGCTGATCTTTCCATTTTATATCTTGCAAGAATATCATCACATTTTGTCTCTGTGTATAATCTATAATTCAAATTCTTACATCTAACTTCCGAATTATAGTGATTACTTACATTAAGAATCCTCAAGAGGAATATATCAACTTCGCCTGTCAGCAGTGCTTCTATGGATTCATTCACAGAAGGCTTTTCAACGAGATGTTCACCTGCTTTCAAAGTGTAAACGAGCAATTTGTATATTTGAACCTCACTACCAGTAAATTCATCGTTTTCTTTGGCCGTGTATGGTATTTGATTGGTGATGGACGCTCGAAGAGGATTTCCGTGAAGATTTTTCATTTTGTCGGGAAAATGTGATTCACAGAATAGTTTAGATCTCCCGAAGCGGATGTCTTTTTTCCTTTGGTATGCATCGTAAGTATATACTCGATATTTGGCGGTTACTGATACCACAATGAAATTGATGATTTTTTTCGACCAGATTATCGAAAGGTTAGAAATCAGTATATTGGTATCAGCTACTTCAGATGTGATGATAAAGTAAGTCCTACTTCTTGAGTTCCAAAGTGGGTTTGTGAGAAGATTGTCGACATGGTCTTTCAATTCTTCAACAGATGGAACAAAAACGAAGAAATTGTGAATTTTGAATAGACATTTTTTGTTTTCTATAACTTTATCTTCAGATACTATTAGAGAGCTGCAGTACTTATTCGATTTGACGAAGGCATTTTTTATTTCATTTGAATCGTTCGATAATTGTATGTAAAGACAGTTTTCTTCTTTGGTGAAACTACAAGTTTTAAGTTTGGTCAAATACTTCACAAGTTCTGTTTCAACCACGTTCAAACGTCTCATGATCAACAGACCATTGGTTATATTTAAAAACAAAAGACAGTGCACCCACTTTCTTAAGAATATTGCTGCGAACATTGTCAAGTAGTAATGATGATGATAACCTCAACGTGGATGGATATATCATGATTTTGGTATGCTGATGAAATTTTAATGAAGGTCTACGAGAATTTCATTTCATCGGGATTAAAAATGGCATTAAAACGACGCATAATGGTAATTGACCCACACATTTGAAATGAAAAAGGAATCTTAAGTGCGATTTGTCATCAAAGTGATATTGATACGAATGGTGGAGCTCGCTATACTGAAATGAAAATAATAATAATGAATCGACTAAAGTTGGTCTCTGCATGGTTTGCGACCATAAAAAAGCAGCGATCGGCATATTTCTTTTCAATAAAAAAGATAAAAGAAAGATAAACGATAATTTATTTTCGTTGACAGTACATTACAGCATAGTATAGAAAATTGTCATACAAGAGCAAGCATATAGTATTCTAAATACTATATGAAAAAGAGAGTATAAATGAAAAAAAGTAGACATAATAACAAATATACATGATATACATAGAGTGATTGTTAAATATGAAACAACGGTAATTTTTACAAAATACAAACAAATGAAAAAACAATATGACACAACAGTAATATTTACACAACACAAACAAATGTTCTCTACGTCATGAAGTCTGTCAAATTATAAAAGCACTTTTCAGAAAGATAACTTTTAAGTTTCCTTTTAAATAGACCCTCAGACTGACTACATTTTAATTCTTCCGGCAACAAATTAAAAAATTTCAATCCTAAGTACTTATATTTTCCAACTATAATATATAAGTCTTTATCCTGTCTAGTTGACTTCTCACATTTACAGTCATTGGTCAGAAATAGTTTTCTGTTTTAAAAACGTAAACGGACATTTCCAAAATGAACAGACAAACCAGGGGTAGAATCTTGTACTTAACAAATAAAGGTTTACAGGAACTGCGTTGAGAGACACCAGCGATCATTCTCATAAGTTTTTTTTTTGCTGTGAATACATTAGATGCCAAAGACGAATTTCCCCAAAATTGATATCTCAATCGGGAATCGACTTGAGCAAAGTATAATATAACTAGCTGGTAACAAGTTAACAACGGTTTCAAATTTCGAAATAAAAAACAAAATGAATTTAATTTTTGTATAAGAGACTCGCAATGTGCTCTCCAGTTCAGTGTGTCATCCAAAACAGTTCCCAAGAACCTCACAAAATCTGACTGAGTCAACTGTTATTAGGATTGTGGAATAATCTGTTTTTAGAGTACCAATCTACAGTGCGGTTCATAATTTCTGAACAATTGTCATTTAAGATGTTAATATTCTTATACAGCAGCCCGTGCAGCCAATGAACTTTGCAAAATTTGCTATAATGTTTTGAATCTTCAAAAGAGAAACACTTTGTTTCTCGTGGAAATGCTTAGAAAAACATGGGCAGTGTTGGCTGCTCGATGGTGAAGAAAAAGAGAAAAAAAGAATCGGAGTTCAAGCTTACTCAAATGAATTAATTTCAATATTCTGGCGAGAGTGATAACAAATTTTGGCGAGAGTGATAACAAATTTTGGCGAAGGAACTGGGCTTGTTTCAACATTTAATCCTAGAAATTTTCCTCCTAGGGTCCGATAGTCCGAATAAAGACAAATGATTTCGATAACGTCTCTCCATTAATTTCACATTCGATTCGGAATGACCTCTAGAAACTTTTTGACAAATTTGAAGGTGCGCCGGCAAAAATTGCAAAAGTAATAAACAATTTAGTAAAAAAAAGGGTGGTGGGTTTGGTTTTTTGCACATATCTCGAAAACCATTAAAAATATCCAAAATTTGGAAGAAGATCCTGAAAGAGGAGGAAATTTCCTATAACTCTACCACCAATATTTAGAATTTTAATTTAGAGGCGAAAATAGCGCTAAAAGCGGGTGATGAGAGTTCAACGTGCGCAGACTGATACGGACCCTTGAACAATAAAAATAATTTTAACCCATTAAATATCAATATTAAGAAATAAAAAAAATCACTCACCTTTTAGACACTTGAATAAACAAAAATCCATGGAAAAAATTTTTCCGTAATTATTTTATTACATAATATGCTTTTGTTAATTAACTAGTTTTTACAAGCTTCAAATTAACATACAAACCCTGATGATTGTTAAACTAAAAACCTCAAATTTGTTTTACTTCTTGGAGCTATTCTTGAAAGGCTTTAAAATAGATCCCCATTGAAAAATGAAAAAAATGTTGATTTTCCACTTTGTTATTAACAATCTAAGAGACTAAAAAATGAAAAATGCAAATAAAGCTGTGAATTTTTTTTTAATATTCCAATTTTTTCGTATTTTGATTATTTAAAGCTACATAAAAATGTTTTTTTAAAATTTCTTACTCTGATTGTATAAATAATTGTTATAAACAAATGCATTGTTTATAAGGTATTTGAATTTTTATTTTAGGAATTTTAATCAGCAATAAATATTATGATCTTCAAGAAAAAACTCATTTCTTAAAAAAAATGTTATTGCTCAAAAACGCATTTGTTGATTAACTATTTTTTTTGCTACCAAATATTAATATCAAGGAACCATTTTTTTTAAATCATAATTTCCATTGCTCTTCGATATTCTAAAAAAAATTTAATTGTATTTTCTTTGTTCATTTAATAAACGATTTGTTATTAACAAATGAATTTTCACGATACATTTTTTTTAAATACTGCAAAAAATAACAGAAACAGCATCATTTGTTGTGTAAAAAAAATAATATTAATATCTGGTAGCAAAATAAAATAGTTAATCAACAAATGCGTTTTTGAGCAAATTTTTTTTTTTAAGAATTTAAATTTGTTCTTAAAGATCATAATATTTATTGCTGATTTAAATTCCAAAAACAAAAATTCAAATATCTTATAAACAATGCAATTGTTTATAACAATTATTTAAACAATCAAAGAAAGAAATTTAAAAAAATAATTTTTTGTTACTTTAAATAATTGAAATACGAACAAATTGGAATATTAAAAAAAATTCATAGCTTTATTTGTATTTTTCATTTTTTAGTGTCTTATATTATAAATAACAAAGTGGAAAATCATGATTTTTTTCATTTTTCCAATGGGGATCTTTTTTAAAGCCTTTCAAGAATAGCTCCAAGAAGTGAAACAGATTAGAGGTTTTTAGTATAACAATTATCGGGTTTGTATGTAAATTTGAAACTTGGAAAAACGGGAAACAATTTTTTCCATGGATTTTTGTTTATTCAATTGTCTAAAAGGTAAATGATTTTTTTTTATTTCTTAATATTGATATTCAATAGGTTAAAATTATTTTTATTGTTCAAGGGTCCGTGTCAGTCAGCGCACGCGGGACTCTCATCACCCGCTTTTAGCGCTATTTTCGCCTCTAAATTAAAATTCTAAATATTGGTGGTAGAGTTCCGGGAGGAAGAACTTTTTTTAGGAAATTTCCTCTTCTTTCAGGATCTTTTTTCAACTTTTGGATATTTTTAAAAGTTTCCTAGATATTTGCAAATAACCAAACCCCCCCCTTTTTTTTCCTTCGAATTTCTCAAAAAGTTTCTAGAGGTCATTCCGAATCAAATGAGCCCTGGATCATAATTTTTGGTGCCCTTGAAGAGAAATGCACCAAAATAGTTCTCGTAGACTAGACTATTAGTACTGTGGGAAACATGATTTGATAGTTTTTGTAGTGCTTACCTGCGTTAAAGCGTGCAAAATATTCAAGACTAAAACACGCTTTGCTAGAAGGGTTGTTGCTAGGTAACAACGTCACGTTGTTCAGGTTTTTCATGTGAAATGTCAACAATACGTGACATCATAACATGTCCATTACCTACCTAAATATATGGGACATTATCCCTGATCTGAAATTTATTTCCAGCATTGTTTTTGCAGTCACGATGCGGGTCTAATAAAAAATATTGTATACTGTACCAGTGCCTAGGGCGTGCTTTAAAGGCTTATTTCTGCCCTTGAATCATAATATATCATTGTTTACAGCTCCCGGATAAATCGTTTAAGCGGTTTCTATTATTTCGAGTGAGATAATAATAGGTTCAACATTTTTTAAAGAGAAACATTCTCAATTGAAAATTGAATCAATACATGACTCCTCTGGAAATGGAAAAACCCTACGATAAAATTGAAGTTACTTTTTTGTAATATCTAACAGAAAAGAACTACTTCCCCGGCAAAAGCCACGCTGGACATTGAACTACATCTGATAGATATTGAGAAAGACCCTATATAACTTGTGAGAAAAAATCTGAAAGTTATATAGGGTCTTTCTCAATGTCTATCAGATGTAGTTCAATGTCCAGCGTGGCTTTTGCCGGGGAAGTAGTTGTTTTCTGTTAGATATTACAAAAAAGTAACTTCAATTTTATCGTAGGGTTTTTCCATTTCCAGAGGAGTCATGTATTGATTCAATTTTCAATTGAGAATGTTTCTCTTTAAAACATGAATCCCTTCCAAGAGAGGTTATCTTGTACGATGGAAAACAGCGACTAAATTCCAACTTTCAGTCGCAGATGATTCCACAACTGACTTTATGAACATCCTGTTCATATTTTCAATGAAATCAGGTTCAACATGTTTTATTAATATCTTTCAGAATACTAAATTTTGTATGTAATGACAGATATGTGGATTATAAACAATCATTATGTCACACGCTTTATTATAATATATACTTACAATGTGTACAATGACTGTAAATATGATCCTTTTTACCTACATAAAACTACTGTCATTCTCAGGAATTATGATTTATACTCATTTTATAAAGTGATTTGTCGTTAGTGATGGAATCTCAGTAACTCTCTATTTGTAATTGTTTGCAAAAATAGTGTATATTCAGGAAGACTGCGACGCATCTTTTGAACCCTTGTGCGAATTATTTTACTAACGTGATGACTCATTTATTTTGTGGAAATTCATGTTCACCAAGATTTAAATAAAACACTTTTTCTATTTTACATTTTATAATATGACTAGTTTCGGTTGTCAAACTAGTCCCATATGTATGAGATATAAGATTATTCGTGAAAAATGGACAAAGTTTTATTCCATTCTTACCGAATTATTTACCTTTTGTTGTATAATATACTATTATAAGCAAAATATAGCAGAATTTCACTATCTTCTGTGAATTCCAGACTACTTGGTCAATTTTTTTGCAACACTTCATTTTTCAATATCTTTATTCAGATTTTTTTTGTGAATTTTGGGCTAGTTTGATTTTTGTTTCCCAAAATCATCGAATGAAAAACAAGAATAAAAAGCTATATAATCAAAATATGTTTTATTCATCTCATCAACAAACTCATATTCTTCTCAAACAAGTTCTTGATTTACAACAATATAACACACAACATAATCTTTTTCTCAATGTTTTACAGAGCAAACAAAGTCTTAAATATTCAATTGGAATGTTTTCTCTAATATCATAAAATCAAAGTACAAGTACAATAACATTTTGCACCCTATATACATATGAAAGATTTTCGTTTGGTCACTTCTTTTAAAACTATAACGAAGCTCAAACAAACACGTCACAAAATCCACCTCGTATAATTTCAAAGGGTGCAATTACAAACTTTAGTGTCTTAACTAAATTCTAGAATGCCAGACTTCATATCTTAGCATCAAAAAATGCCCCATCTGGCAACACATCATTCTCCCGGCATTGGGACCACACAATAAAAAATCCAACGACCAATACTGCAATTGTTTCATCAACCACAGTTTGGGATTATACTTCATGCATTTCCGTTACTGTGAAAAGTCCATTCAACTTGGCAACTCGATGACTGGTCTAGGGAACTCTTCTAGCGTGCATTCATAGAAATTTGCCAGAATCTGTTCTGTCGGAGACATCGGGAATTCTTCTTCTGGAGTGACTGGCATGTTGGGGTCTTTGGTTATTAAGACGCAGTTGCAACCAGAAAGGTTTGCTTTGGGCATATCTCCACTGTACGCATGTAGTTTTTCGCTACTGTCCACCTGCAACAAAGAGAAAGATTATTAGTGGTGTTTTTGTCGTTATTTTGTAATGGTAGAGACTGTTCAGGTATCTAGCCCGTTCAAAGAAAATGTTTCACGTCATCTCATTTTCAACCATCTTTAAATAAATATTAATATTCAACAAATCTCCAAGAGTAAACTTCACCTAGCTGTAAACAACAACAAGTGAGATCGATGACAACTTTCTTAATTGCCTGTTAGTGCATAGCGTACGAATTCTGAGAATCTGTAGGAAATCGATAAGGCCGGCAGTGAAATTCCTTGAAATGAAAAACATGTTCGAGTTTTCCCACGCGTAAATTCGATGAGGCGGTTGTCGGAAAACTGTAAACAATTTCTTTCTATCGAGCTAGATAACCTTCCATGGAATTCCCTTCAAGGTCGTTAACATAACAATCAAATCAAAACATATAATAGTTACTTAATTATCTCCGTTTGCTTCGAACAACAATGTAACCAAATGCGTCAATGGTAAAGTATATCAATGCCACCTATGGAATTTCCCGTGAATTCCGAATGAAAGCAGATTCCTGGCGTCTGTGATATTGAAGTTTTGACCCTACTTTGACCTGAATTAGTGGTTATGATGCAATGAACGTGAACATGACGTTGTCAATTCATGTTGCGTAGGCGTCGGTAAATATTATTTGGCGCAACAGTTTCAATTGTCTTGACAAGACAGCTTGAAAGATGGCTTATCGATGACAAGAAATTATTGGACCATTATTGAATCCGTCCCCAAATTTCAGAATATAAATTGAGTCGCATTAGTCAGATTACCTCAAGTCAACTGATTCGCAATTGAAGTGACAAGGTGATAAAACGTAAGGTAAATAATCTAACAAATGAAATCCATTAACAACTGAAGCTGAATCATGTGGGGGTACGGTGACAGTCGGGCGACACAAATGCAATGAGGTTGCCTGATCAAGGTATTTTAATTAATTGGTATAAAATACTCAGATGGGGTTATTTTCCACGACTAAGCCCATATGCAGATGATCCATTTTGAATGAATCATAAGAATTGACAATACTTATTCGCTTCCTAAAGTATGTCTGCTTGAAAATACACTGCTTCAACCTGCAGTCTCATAAATCCCATTTTGTGGTAATCCAGTTTGACTGAGGATGTATGCATCACATTTTCGTCATGAAAAGCACAGTTAAATAGTTCCCTTTCAAGATCACAGTGACCTGTTGGTAATAATTACCAAAAGTTCAACTCGGGCTCACAATAGGTATATGGCCTTGATATCACAATAGCTATTTATGATACAAGTTCGTAAAGTAGGACTTTTTTGTATGAGCGTGAAGTTTGTTGAATGAGGCGCAGCCGAGTTCAACAAACTCGCAAGTACAAAAAAGACCTTTACGAAAGTGTTTCATGCAAAGTTTTTTCTTCGACAGTTATTATATTGCCAAATTGTAGCAATTATATCATTAATTTGAAAGTTTAATGATATGAATTGTCGTCGTATTATCAAATAAAGACTTCCGAGTTATATTTGACGCAAATTACTGTATTTTTCAAAAATGCATCAATGTATGAACAGTGTGTAAAAAATTATTTTACGCACAGTTGATGATTATACGCACAGGTGATTTTTTTACGCACTTATGCGAAAAAATATTACTATACGCACTGTCAGAAGTGCGTAAAAGCTTAGTTTACGCACTGTCGTAGAAAAATGAATATATAGGCCTCGTCAAAATAATCAACTCTACTTCTACAAGCGAATATTTTGGCCATAGGCAAATAAATTAATACACTTGCGAATAGAAATATGCCTCTCCTTTTTCTTTAAGTTCAATTTCTAGAGTTCAAAATATCTAGCTTTTAATTTTAAATATTGAAGAACGTTTTCCAGAGTGCTAAAACTGAAGTGAAAGTGATAGAAGGGTGATTGGTGACATTATGGTTTATATTTTCTCTTAAGCTGTTCCATGCCCTCTTAAATGGTAGGTATTTATTGTATGTTTTTTATGGTAGACAGATTGAATGTGCTGATTCATTTGTGAAGGCCCAGGGTGCGTGTCTGGTGGTGATCCATTTCATTTGGATTATCGCCACTACAATTTAAAAGGTAGATATTTGAATGATCCCTATATTCGTTAAAAAGATTTTCTTTCCGTCCACAATCAGCGAAAATTTGTGACAAAAATATATTTTAACATTGACTTTAAGTTATCATAAACGAATGTCTTGTATTCATTATTTCTCAAATCCGAGTTGGGTAGTTAAATATTGAAAAAAAAACGGTAAAACTAATAGACACCTACCTGTATAACAGGAATGTAATTCTCGTAGCAGAAAGCTTGCAGTAAGACTGTTTGGATATGGGTCGCGGCATCTCCCGGTCTAGACAGGGGAAGTACACAAATTACAACATCCTCTGGGGATTTCTCAAGGTAGGCAATGGCCGGCAGAAGTCCGCATATTAACCTCTTCTCGACCTTGGCCCGGGTCAACATGGCGTGCACAGCACGTCCAAGCTTGCTTCTGAAAAACAAAGACAAAACAAAGGTCAGTATAGGTAGTCACAAAGTCTATTCGGAGCAAAATGAATGAATGGTAGGTAATTATGATAAGAAGTGGTTTGTTTTTATTTTGTTTTGTTTTGTGCAAAGTATTCAACCTTGCTTCTGTAGTACCTTAATTGGTATGATAACCGACTCTTGATTATCAAAGCTAAAAAAATTAAAAAGATAAGTACATTAGAATTGGAATTTTCTTTTCATTGGAGATAATGATAGCCACTTGTGTTTCGCACAAGTTTGCACATGTTAAAATAATCTACTATTACTAGGTACATATTCCCGAGCATATTCAATTGTATTTTCCAATATTCCAACGTTGCCTCTCAGCTTTTGATAATGAAAAATAAAAACAATTATCCATTTTCGAAGTAAAATATCAATAGGTAGACAGATAAATTGATTGCATTCATTGAAGAAAGAACAAAATTATAAGCTTGAAATTGAAAGTAAACGAGGTAAAAATTAACCACTTCTATTTATGACAAAACGTTGAAATAAAAAGGTCATTTCATATTTTTAAGAAGTTTTATATACCTAGGTACTTATATAAACCTCCTATGTTTTCATTCATAAAGATAGGTAGGTGGGTTAGTAGGTGTATCATTTTCAATACTTCAAAGTAAAGTAAGTAACTGATTTCACCATATAACTTCTATTCTATACAACAATTTTGAAATTAATGTAATGCCCCCTTTATGATAATTATAATAATTGTTTATTATTAATGAATAATAATAAGTAATTAATGTATGACTGACTAATAATTAGGTATCCTCACCTGTTGATCATTTTGCATTTATCGTTGAACTTTGCCACACACATGTCTGATTGTTTGTTAGAATTTGCGTTGGAAATCGATCGATACACTTTTCACTAGGTCAGCGAACCACTTCAAATAGTCTAAAATGCACTTGTGAACCAGTTGAGTCACGTTGTGTAATATGTCACAATTGATAAATAATGGCACCTCACAACCTCGTACACTTGATTGTTCAACGGTAGCTTTCGATTGTTTGTGACGTAAAGTTGGAAACGCTTTTATAGCGCGGCGTTCCGCTACAAAAGTGGGGGACCGTCTGCGAAGCGGGACTGGCCAGAATTCGAGGAATACCCAAGTCGGAACGGAGGGCTTTTACGCCAGTGGTCGGATCTGAGAAATCGGTAGTGGGTGAAGGTAAAGGAACTAACAGGATTTCCAAACAATACTGACCATTATAATTGTGAATTCTTACGTTTTTTAGAGTACCTACCTATTATGGGCCAATACCTAATTCACAGTCAGTTTCTTTGGATTTCCTATGTGGATAGATATATTTGCCAGTGTTTAATACTTTCATAAAATGTTCAATGCAAAATAAAAGGGTAAAACGTCGGTTTGAGTGACCCATTGAATTTTCACTTATAATATCACAAGAGCTTAAATTATTTCCGGAAATTTTTTTGAGGGCACGAATATTTTGAAAATCACCCTTTTACATATCAAAATTCTGTAATTTAAAGCACACAAAATTTGCCCTTCTTTCAATGTGTGGTGATTGTTTTCAGTACTTTTTAGTAGAAAAAACTATTATTTAAAAAAAAAAAAATCACTCTTCTTCAAAACTTAAACAAATCATGGTATTTTTGTTATTGTTTCGAAGAAAGGTGAATCATTTTCAAAAAGTAGTATATCTTTCGCTAAACAGTAATGAAAACAAGTAATTTATGTTATTTTTATTCGATCTGTCAAATGGTGAAGTTTGACAACAAAGTGGACATTCGAAAATAGTCGAAACAGCGAAAAATTTCATTTGGCTTTTTCGTAGAAGAGACCGAAATACGTAAGTTGCATTTTTTTTTATTCAATGGGTCACTATAACCGAAGTTTCACCTTTTTTTCCAATCTAGTAGCCTATATCGAGGTTTCAATATTTGGTTAGGTACGCAGTCATTCGGCTAGACGCATTGCGCGATCTGGCAAAGATCGAAACCAGAGAAATAACAGCATTAGAGCTCATAATAAAGAACACTAGAAACATGGAGGCCTAATATATCAGACATTGGATATTTTCAGAATGATTAGAATACCATTCCCGTAGTCACCCCTCGAGTCACCCCTCGAGTCACCCCTCGCGTCACTCCGATGTCTAAACCCAGTTTTTTCGTTGACTTTTCTGGGATCTCCATAGCATGAAAAAATTACAATCGGAAACTTTAACAATGTGAATGCCTAAACAGCGAATACCAAAGATACCCCCACATAATTAAGAGAAGGTGGGGAAGGAATATTGGAAAATTGTTAAAAAAATGTCTGGCTTTGTTTTCAAACGACTTTAAAATAAATCGCACTTTTACATTGTCACTTTTTTTTGCTACAGATTAGCTATTCGACGTTTCGTCTTCCGGTCATCATCGTCAGCTTGATTTTGTCTCATGTGAGTCATATTGTATTCTTTCTGTTTTGAATAGAGCCTGTTGTTATTACCCTTTCAATTATGTATCAAGAGTTATTATTCTTTTTCGAAAAATCGGAGATATCAAAAAAAGTTTTTTATCATAACACGCTTTGACTTTGATGTTTCTAAATTTGACTTTCACTCTTAATGATATTCTCTTATTTTGCAAGTCGCTGAATTTTTAACGAAAAATATCTGTCATGAGTAAGTAATAAAGATTTATGATAAAAATGTACTACAAATACAATAGATACAGTGTCAGGACATGTATGTAAAATAGGGGTAGGGGGTAAGGGGGAGGTTTTAGATTTTCAATGCATGAAAAATTACAGAATTGATCAGCATAATCTAAACTAAAATACGTATAGCTATTATTTCCGCCTAAAATAATGAATAGTATATTCTGAGTAAGGTATGATTTCAACGCCCCCTAGCATCAAAACTATTCATTTTTGGAGTTTGTCACCCAATTTATTTCTATTGAAAATAACTTGAACTGCATCATATCAAAAATTCAGAAAAATGCACCGAAATTTTTTCGTTTTGTGTCATTTAGGGGTGGGGGAAAATGGTAGGGGGAAAAGGGGGAGGGGGTAAGAATTTTTTAGTTTGACTTCAAAAAAAAATTCCGTCATCAAAGTCGAAGATTCCGAGTTTGAAACCAAAAGTACAGAAGTCAAAGTCAGAATTTTTAAATTTCCAAGTTTGAAATTAGAAGTCAAAATTTCCGACTTTGAAGTTGTGAAAATAAAACTCGAGTTTACGGAACTTTTTAGTTTATAGTCGACATTTCTGAGTTTAAAGTCAGAATTTCCGATTTTGTAGTTAAAACCATAAAATTCCTTCCGACTTCACAGTCGGAAATTCCGAGATTGATTCTGAATTTCTGAGTTTCAAGTCGGAATTTCCGACTTTGAAGTTGTGAAAATAAAATTCCGACTTTAAAGTCGGAACTTCTGTGTTTATAGTCAAAATTTCTGACTGCCAAGTCATAAAATCCGAGATTAAAGCCGGAAATTAAAAAAAAATCTCTTCGTCACGAATATCTATACTAAATTCACACGTTGGTTGCACTTTTCACGTGTTTACCATGCCCACCTGTATATTCCATTATGTCCCCGCGTGCGCTCGAGCAAATATGATAATCACGGGGAAACGATGAAATCTAATTATCTTTTATGTGGGTTATCGAACGATGGAGTTCCCCTTTGTTTATGTAAATAATTCGTTATTCGTTTGTTTACATGCAGCAGACATGTTATTCAAACCTTACGTGCATTTTGTATCGAGTGATAACTGATGGCACAGAATTCAAGATCAACTGACCCAGATTTACGCAAAACCGCACATTGAGTGTGACCTTTAAACTGAGGATTTTGAAGATAAAAAGAAAGTGAAAAGCAAGCGTACCGTTTTGTTGGAATATGTATGGCGATAGCCGACATTCTATCGTCTGCTGTTCTACTTTTTTATTAAATATATTGTTTATAATTTTAGTAAAATGAGAGTCATCTTTAGAATTCCCGAGTCATTGTTTAAGATTATGTAATCTTACGTAAGCTTTGGCAGTTGTGATGAAAAATAATTTCCTAGCTTTTTTAGCTATACCGAGTGGCGTATTCAATAGTAATAAATGGTGTCTTCAACACCTTGGTCTATAACTGCAGCCCCGAGGGTATAGAGGTAGCTAATACTAGGGCCTGCCGTAAGGCGCCTGAGACAATTATGCATTTGCTATGTCAGCATATCCGGCATATGCGGTCTCAGCCTTAAATTGGTAAATAATTAGTAATGAACTTAAAAGACCTGAAGCATTATTGTTACATCTGCAATAGATTAAAAGTTATTGTAATTATAAAAGCAAAATTCGGATAAAAAGGACAAGTTCCAAGGCATAACAATATTAAAAATTGTATATAAAATAGATTTTTATTTTAATAAAAAACAACACATGGCTATTTATATTACAGAATTAAGTATTAAAAAAATAAACGGAGATTATTTATTTGTTTTCAACAAATTGTTTATTGAATAAACAAACAAAAACTGAAGAATTTTTTTTAAGAATGTCATAGAACAAATGAAATTATGATTTTTAGAGAAAAAATGGAACCTTAATTTTAATAATCAGTAGAAAATAACGATTGTTAATTAACAAACGCATTTTTTAGCAACACAAAAAATCATAATTTTCATCAATAAATATATTACAGAAAAAACTTTGATTTGCTCATACACAATGTATTTGTTTATAACCATTTTTTAAACAACAGTGGTAAAACAAATTGTAAAATCATTTTTATGTAGCTTCGAACCCCTAGAAATCGAAACATTCAAACATATAAAAAAATCATTTACTTTTTTTTTATTTCTTTTCAATTGTTAATAAAAAAAGTGGAAAATCAAAATTTTACAATTTATGCAACGGTTATGTATTTGTAAGCCTATTATAACTTCACTAATTGAAAAAATCCCAGGGTTTTAGTTCAATAAATATTGGGGTTTTTATGTTAACATTCAAATTAGAAAAATTTGTTAATTATCAAATGCATAATTTATGGAGAAATTGGGATACAATTTTTTTAACCACGGATTATTGTTAAACGATGTATCACAATAGTACATGAATTTTTGTATTCCTTAATATTCATATTTAATATGTTAAAATAATTTTTTTATTGTTATGTCAGACGCAACGCGCGCGGAAGCCAGACTACCCGTTTTTGGCTTTATTTGCAGGGATTTGTAAAAACAATAAATATTGGAGGTACAGTTTCGGGAGTCGGAACTTTTTTCAGCAAATTTGCTGATCTTTTCAGATCTGTTTTAATATTTCGAAAATCTTTAATTTTTTCGATATATTAAAAAAATCAAAGCCCCACTTTTTTTCACTTAATTTTTTATAACTTTTGCAATTTTTTTCGGCTTCTTTCATCAAACTTTCGACATGACATTTCGAATCGAATAACACCACGATCATAATTTTCGGTGACTATATAAATTTCTTCTTTTAAATGTTACCTGTTGACTAGACTATATCCACAGACATAACGCGGCTTTACGAGTGTTATATTATCATCTACGACACTCGTACGGTATAGACGAGATTCCGACGTTGCCTGACGTTCTGAGACCGTGGTGGAGAATGAGAAGTGCCGGATATACTGAAACTATTCATTTCCCGCTCTCAGGCGAATAAGCGTGATGTAGTCCTCCTTGATAGTTTTATACATTTATTTTCATTCAAGTTTGCAGATATAATATCAACTGGTAAGTAATTATACATCTTGCCACCATTATATAAAATATAGAGTCTTCAGTGACATGATAGAGATGAACTATTGTAGCGGATAACATACTAATTAGTAGTCGAGTCAAATTTGTATTAATGTTTATTTACCAGACAGACCGATTCCCCTTCGGCGACGCCAACGTCTACTTCAACAGGATTAAAATTCGATAATCATGCTTTAATGTTTCACATTCCAAGAAGAACCGACCAAGAAGTAAACTCAGTAAATTCACTACACAACACATTAAGTAAAGACATTGTTAAATCAAATTTCAACTCATATCAGATATAAGAGAGTTTCAGGCCGATAATTGGCCGAGCTCTCCATATCAAACGACCAGATTTTATTCTGCTGATCGCCAATCATCAGGATGAGGAACCGCTTTAACGAGGGGGGGTGGTGGATAGGGGGGGTGAGATTTCGAGTACGTAAGAGTGCTGGGGCGTTCATCCTTCCGGGACTCAACCTTAGGGGGTGCATGATGGTGGTCGACAGACTGATTCCAATATTAAGTAAGCAATGTTTTGTTACTTGCAAGTATATCTCAATAGGACTCGAGAAGTCAAGATCAACAACTTTAAATCTAAATATCTCCATTATATTGGAAAAGTTACAAATAATTTTCAGTTTGAATGGTTTGACTAAGCAAAAGAGAAATTTCTTGTAAAGTGCGGTAACAAACAGCGGTTGAGAGGCGATTTTTGGTTATTTCGTTTCTATTTATCAAAAAGATGAACGTTTTCTGTGCGTTTTTGAAGGTCTATATCAGATGTTGAAAATGTCTTAAATATTGTAGACACCCCGAAATGCCAGAGTATTGCGAATTATAATTCGTTTCAGGATCTCGAAAGATTCCGTGAACATCTTACGTACATAGGGCATCAGTTGAAACGTCCAACAAACCAGTTATGTTTTTTTGCAGAAATTGGTGTTAGAGTTCCATGACACAAATATTATTAACTCTGAGATTTTATGCTTCTGACTTTGGTGGAAAACCCAGTCTCACAGCATTCCTAATAATCAGAAAAGTTTCCGAGGTTATTGCTCATTTAGTGATAGTGTGGTAGTCTTTATTGATCAATAACAAATGCATCCATAAATAACAATAATAAAGCCATAGAAAAATAAAACAATCATGCAAGAGAATACACAAGACCACATTGATAAAAAATTTTACATTTTATTTCTGTAAATATGAAAAAAACCCATCAATTGTATGTAGGCTAATTTCAAAAAGTAGTCGTTTCATTTAATTTTTGAATTCTTGTTCCTTGGTTAAATTTTTGCATTATATAATTATAAAAATCCAGTCCTCAGGAAATTATTTTTATGCACAACGTGATGACGTCAATGAATTTTTTCCAATACACACATCAAAAATGTTCAAATAAAATTCCGAGTTGTAACTCGAAATTTTACCTCAAAATTCCGTGTTAAAATTGTCAACCGATTGCACCCCTACGCGCAACCTTCGGAAGTCTTCGAGAGACTTGTGTGAGCTAGGGAAGACGCAGCCCTTACCTTTTAACGTGTGACGCCATGCACGAGACCGATGAAAACGCGGAGATTTGAACTCGACCCTTCGCTCCAAAGGCGAACGCTCTACCAGCACGGCCACCACGGCCCATGTTATAACTCGGAATTTTGACATTCTGAGTTATAATTCGGAATTTTAGGAACAGATTTTTTTTAGTTTTAGGTGACTTTCGCTACGCGATAAAAGACAAAATTTACAACGAGCGTGGCAAATCCGATGGCGTCAATCCTCCTCCAAACTTCGAAGTGACTTCGTCAGTGCAAAACCTACCTAAATAACAGAATATTCAACTACACAGAAGCGAAGCTAAAGTCGGCACCTTTGATGTTGAGGGGGCAAATTTTGGTAACCTTGAAATCGTTGTTGAGTGAAATCATGCTTCGCACACTGAGAAAAATTACAATGTTCAAGAATAAAACTTGCTACACAAAGCAAACTAATTCATTCTCGCGAATTTTGCAATTTTTCAATTTTTCTGCAAATAAAATGGCTGCCGACATGGTTCTGCATCAACGATTGATCCGGCATGACTAGCAGCCATTTCATTCGCAGAGAAATTGCGAGGGTAGGCATGAACAAGTCTTAACGGCTGAATGTTTTGATGAGTACTTTAAAGAGTCATATTCCATCATTCCATAATTTTCTACAAGTTATCCCATCCCTAATAAATAAAATACCCGTACCTTCTCCAAATACAGTACATATCCGATAGAAAATAACTACTTCCATGGCTAGCACCATGACGGGCATTGAATCAATAAATCTGCTATTTGAGACAGGATGCGTTTGCAAATTTGTCACTGACGACAAACAAATTGTCTCAAATGTAATCAGTAATTTTTTGTACCACTGGGTATGAAAAAATTATTGAAATCCCATATAGTTTTGTTGCAATTAGCATGTCTAGTTTTGTCGAATTTCTGTATTTCCCAACGTAAAAGGTAGCGTTGTGAGTTATGAGACAAAAAAAATGATAGCGCAGTACTATGCTGGATATCAAAAACTGACGTTCCTCAAGCTGTTGACAGCAGGAAGAGCACTGACAGAAGGTTTGATGTGAAGCGAAAGCGCTTCTATAATGACTGCTTTTGACTGGAATCGACTATTTCCAATTTTGCCGCAAATCCAGTTGTTCGGAAAATGTTCTATATTTACAAGACAGAGACAAAAAAGGAAACATAAATCGAATCAACGTCAATCATAAGTTTTACAAAAAAAATTATTAATACATTAAAATATTCATGAATTGTATATGGTTGTAAATTGATCAGAAAAAGCTTCTAACAATTTTTTTAAATTTGTTGAGACTTTCACAAGTTTTGATTGAATTGAATTAAATTCTCTCTCTCTCTCTCTTAATTTTTGTCCGTGAGCTTCATAAATGGCGCTATCTGGACATGCCACGCTGCGAGAAATCCGTTCCCATCCGGCCTCTAACTGGCGTAGACAGCGCAGCTGTATCGGGGGAATGCAAAGTCTTGCTCTAGGCAATGCTGCATCCCATTTATATTGGCACTTTTTTATATTTTTGCTGGCACGTTTTAGCCATAACCTTTTCGCTATGGTTTTACGGCGGACTTCACAAACACTTAAATCTTGGGTGAATGCACGTTCTTTAGACGGCGGACATTACAACACATTAACCTGACTTCCACCACGAGGCCGCCATCTGACCTGTACCATTGCCGGAAGTCGAATCGAATTAAATTCTCTCTGATCACCTGATTACAGTGACAAGTGACAGTAACAAGTATCATTCATATTTAAGGCTTGTTCATTGAACACTGCTCTAGTTGATCGAGATCAAGGAGACTAAAATTTAACAAGGAGAGTTTAATCCCCATAAGACAATGGGGACACTAGTAGAAAGAGATGAAAGAACATTTGTGACGAAATGTGACGTAGTTGGACATGTCATGGCCGCCGTTCTCTATAGACAGTGACGGACTAGCTCTTGGTATATGAGAGTTACTGCTGACAGTTTTGTTGCTTGGTATGAGTCACAGAACTCATAATAATATATCTGTCGTAAGATATATTATTATGAGTTCTGTGGTATGAGTTCGACTCTGATGTACTCATATCCAAGTACGTCACTATGACGCGTTGATGCTACAAGATTCTGATTGGCTAGAGCTTATTAAACCCTCCTTGTTAGTTTAGTCTCTTTGGATCGAGATCACTTTCACATTGTTCATCTCTCTCTGACACTTGTACTTCATTTGTCTTTCTCTTTTGAAAGATCAACTTCAAGCAAGCAGAGTAATCAGAGTACGTCTTAACTAACGACACTTATGCTGCATTCGAGAAAAATGGCTTTCCTTCGCAACAGTGGCAATGAATTTTTTTTTTCAAATAAATGAATATTTTTTGGAACCTTTGGTGTGAATACAATTCAAGAAAAAAGAAACTACCCAAACACCAAAACTACGTCACAATCACACTCGACGCGCGTTTCGCCAACAAAGTTAGCATCTTCAGGAGCTAAAAGCTTACTAAACCACTTATCCTAACTTACTTCTATTAATACCACTATTTCTTAATGGACGTCAAATTATCTAACATTTCGAATCTACCTGCTCTACCTACTACTTATCTAAGGGGCAACCGCACTCATTATCAAATTTGTCTACTTTTGTTGTTTACTAATTCTAGTTAGAATTCTAGCTAGAATTAGTAAACAACAAAAGTAGACAAATTTGATAATGAGTGCGGTTGCCCCTCAGATAAGTAGTAGGTAGAGCATCAGGTATATTCGAAATGTTAGATAATTTGACGTCCATTAAGAAATAGCTAGTGGTATTAATAGAAGTAAGTTAGGATGAGTGGTTTAGTAAGCTTTTAGCTCCTGAAGATGCTAAGTTTGTTGGCGAAACGCGAGTCGAGTGTGATTGTGACGTAGTTTTGGTGTTGGGTAGTTTCTTTTCTCTTGAATATTTTTTTTTGTTTAAAAAAACGACCTGTCAGTTGTTTTCAGTGTAGGGGTATAATTCAAAATTCATATTTCAAACGGAGAGAGTCATCAAGAAACTATACAGGGTGTTTCATAATAAATGCGCAGGATGTGATAGCTCGTCCAAAAATATGAAAAAAGTTTCCATTAACTTACCCTCTAAAATGCACCATTTTCGAGATACAGGGTGTTGAAATAAAAAAAAATATGAATTTTTGCGAATATCTCTGGAACCGTTTATCGCACAGAAAACAAATTTCGTAAGCATTTTCTACTCATAATAAGCTATCAGCCGTATGCATAGTCAATCGCCAGCGACTCGCCAGAATTTTGCCGTTCACTACACAATGATTATAATGCACTGTCGAGATCCAAAAAAGTGACAACTACGCGGTAAGTCACATTTTGGCGAAACGCTGGCGATTTACCACTTTTTTGGAGCTCGACTGTGCATTATAATTCTTGTGCAGAGAGCGGCGAAACTCCGGCGAGTCGCTGGAATTGACTATGTAAGTTTTGTGCGGATTTTTTATTTTTTTTAATTCATAATTGGTGAAAATTTTGAAGGAGTAGTGGGTGTTTTTTTCTCCAACTTCTACGCCACTGGAAGAAGTACAGCCTCCTATATGAACCGCCAATGTTTTCTACAAAAAAAAGGTATTCCTGGTCATAAGCTCTAAAGTTGACCGTTTTCAAGAAAAATCAACTTTCATGTTGTTTAAATAATGTTTTTTTCCTCGAAAAATTGCTGCGTGCATTGAAGCTAACGGCGGATATTTCCAACAATTCAACTGAGTATGATTGTTATTGTTTTTTTTTTTTTGCAATTGAGAAGTCAACATTTGGTTTCGTTACTTGATAAATTTTGTATAATTAGGAAAAAAAATATTTAAAAAAATTTACCATGTTTTTCAACATGAAAGTTGATTTTTCTTGAAAACGGTCAACTTTAGAGCCTATGACCAAGAATACCTTTTTTGTGTAGAAAACTTTGGCGGTTCAAATAGGCTAAAATCATACTTTTTTCATTGGCGTAGAAGTTGGAGAAAAAAACACCCACTACCACTTCAAAATCTTCACCAATTATTAATTTTAAAAAATAAAAAATCTGCACAAAACATAGCTTATTATGAGTAGAAAATGCATTCAAAATCTGTTTTTTGTGCGATAAACGGTTCCAGAGATATTCGCAAAAAACTATAATTTTTTTTTAAATTTCAACACCCTGTATCTCGAAAATGTTGAATTTAAGAGGGTAAGTTAATAGAAACCTTTTAAAAAATTTTTGAACGAGCTATCACATCCGGAAGTCCTGCGCATTTATTATGAAACACCCTGTATATCGCTTTGAATATACTGAAACTATGATGTCTTACTGAAATATAACTTCTACGGCATTTATTGACAAATTGTAGCAATTGTTGAATTTTATCTTATGAAGTTTTCAATTTTCGTCACATCATCAAATGATGACTTCCGAGTACAATCTGACACAAAATACTGTCCGAATGTACGAACAGTGCGTTGAACAGTACTTCACACACAGTTTATGATTTTAAGCACATTTGAATTTTTTACGAACTTTATGCACTATGAACCGTGCAGTGCGTACAACCTTAGTTTACGCATTGTCGTAGGAAATAGTTATTTATCCACAATTACCTTATAATTGAAGTTTTATCCACACTTATGAACCGTATAAAATACCACTTTATCCACTAGTGGAATAATGAAATTACTTTATTCCACTAGTGGAATAATGAAAAATACAATCTTGAATATCAATCACATTTTACTTATTTTCACCAACTTCACAAATTTTTACAAATGGAGTCGATAAACAATCGAAAATACATAGCAACCATTCAACACCTCCCGATATTTTTGTATGTTATTTCAATGATTTTTGAGCCGCTGTCAGAGCAAAACGTCAAATCATTTTGTGATGAAAAATTTCCGCGATTCTGGTTCTAAATGAATGTGATTGTGAATAAAACGTTGTATTGCATGCGTGTTTTATATACATTTTATTTGCTTAAGAAATTTAAACGCTCGAGCTTCGCTCTCGCGTTTAAACATTCTTGCGCAAATAAAATGATATCTAAAACACTTATACAATAAATAACTATTATGATACAAGTTCATAAAGTAGGATTTTTTTGTATGAGCGCGAAGTCTGCTGAAAAAAAGGTCTTTACGAAAATGTACCATACAAAGTTTTTCTACGACAGTTATACTGACGAATTGTTGAGCAATTGTTGAGTTTTTAAACCTATGAAGATTTTAATTTTTGTCATATTATAAAATGATGATTTCCGAGTAAAATCTGACTCAAAATACTGTCAATGTATGAACATTGCGTAAAACATACTTTACGCACACTTACTTTACGCACACTTGATTTTTTTACGCATTCGTGCTAAAAAGTATCACTTCATACACTGTGAACAGTGCCTAAAACCTTAGTTTGCGCACTGTCTTAAGAAAAACTAATGTATCATAGATTCATATCAGTGCCCTACAATCCAAAGGACCCCGCACTTTTTATAGGTAAAATGGTTCTGGGTGAAATTGTCTGAATTTTTAGTATTTTGTAGTATTTACTGTACTGATTGAACATGCAGAATCGCAAAGTTCGTTGATGGATAGATTTTGAAATACAGGGCGTTCAAGTTTAAAATCAGTAATTTTTATTTAATTATTTTCTCGGGATTTGAAAGTGACAACTGCATTTTTTTTCGTTGTTATCATCAACGTACCTTCATATTACTAAATATCATTTAGATAGTGCAGATTATATCATTATGTACAGAGTGAAAAATAAAAACATTTTAGTAATGTCTGAAAATTCGATGTGATAATAAAATATTGAAAAAATTATTTTGGCATGCGATATACTTTACTTATTCCATCATTAATCACAATTTATACATTTCGTACTGGGTGATTTAAAAAATTGGTGAAATATATGGCCGGTTATTTGGTATATATCCTGTATATTCAAGTGAATTATCATCCTCCGAAGATAGCTAATACTGTATAAACATGATTTCGTTGAGATATATAGGGTGATCATGAAAGTTTTCGATGATACCAACGTTTCAGAAATCACCCTGTAATTCACGATTAACTCGGTGAAATTCCTTTATTATTGTTCAATATATTCATCATTATCTCCTCAACACTGTGCCAAAAATTCAGTTTCCTACTATTACTAGTTTCATAGTTATTAATTTAGAAACTTATTACCATTTGCATGACGAGTTGAAGGAACTTGTTCACACGTACATTCTACTAGTGGCCAAGATTTTTCACAAATTGTGAAACGTGGGAATGTGGAGATCAAAATAAATATAATATTATATGCAGGGTGATGACCAATGACGACCCATCCAATTCCATCCACCATTTAGGAACTGACTGAATATACGACACATAGTTACGACTTACAACTCAGGAATGAGCCAGATAAAATGCCTAATACTTGGATAGTTTGACTCGCCCAATTGTCTATGAGGCCCCGGTACGGGAAATCACTTATCACTGAAGGTGACAAGGAACAGCCTTAACCGAATCCACCTCCCTCGTAGCAGCGCCACGGTCCTCATACAGCAAGAAAACCCTTTCACCTATCGGGTACATTTTGATTCTATCGTTGACGGAAAGTGAATGAAAAAGAAAAATCAATTAGTTCCATCAGTGATAATTATTATTACCCTTACATATTGAATTACCTACATTGATGAAATATAATAGATGTCTATATGTTTCTATTGATAGCTAGCAGATATAAAAATCATGGAAGCCTCTATCCGAGTGGAACTCGCATTGGAAAAAACCGTTGCTGCCCAGATTCAAATTCTTCTATTAGAAATAAAAGCGTCCTATCAATCATTTTCACTTTTCCCATATAGTTTGTTTTTTATTCCCACAAAGCTTAAGCCAACAAAATTCACTTAACTATTTGTACCTTACATTATTAAATTCATAATATATCTGATGTGATTGTTATCTCTAATCTTCACCATCTTTTACATTTATTTTGATCTGCACATTCTCACCTTTCACTATTTTTGAAAAATCTTGGCCACTAGTAGAATGTACGCGTGAACAAGTTCCTTCAACTCGTAATGCAATTGGTAATAAGTTTCTCAATTAATAACTATGAACTAGTCGTAGTAGGATAATTAATTTTTGGGACAGTGTTGAGGAGAGAATGATGAATACATTGAATAATAATAAAGGAATTTCACCAAGGTAATCGTGAATTACAGGGTGATTTCTGAAACGTTGATATTTTGTCATTTTTATCATCGAAAATTTTCATGATCACCCTATATATCCCACGAAATCATGTTTATACGGTATCAGCTATCTTCGGAAGATGATAATTCACTTGAATATACAGGATATGTACGAAAGAATCGGCCATATATTTAACCAATTTTTCAAATCACCCTTTACGAAATGTATAAATTGTGAGTAATGATGGAATAAGAATAGTATATTGCATGCCAAAATTATTTTATCAATATTTCATTATTACATCGAATTTTCAGACATTACTAAAATGTTTTTATTTTTCACTCTGTACACAATGATACAATGTGCGCCAACTGAATGATATTTAGTAATATGAAGGTACGTTGATGATAAGAACGAAAAAAAAATGCAGTTGTCACTCTCAAATCCCGAGAAAATTATTAAATAAAAATTACTGATTTTTAACTTGAACGCCCTGTATTTCAAATTCTATCCATCAACGAACTCTGCGATTCTACACGCTCAATCAGTACATTGAATACTACAATATACTAAAAATTCAGACAATTTCACCGAGAACCATTTTACCTATAAAAAGTGTGGGGTCCTTTCCCACACCGTTAAATTCGCTACTCAACCCAAGTCGAATGAAATATTCCCTCCTTGCACAGTCATTACATAATTTACAGCAGAGCTGGGAAATTACAGGTACTTTAAAAGTAATTACAATAATTACAAAGTACTTTTTCAAAAAAGGAACTAATTTCAGTTACAAAGTCCATTTCATAAAAATAGGAATTACTAATTA
The DNA here is from genome assembly GCA_944452925.2 of Chrysolina oricalcia. NCBI lineage: Eukaryota > Metazoa > Arthropoda > Insecta > Coleoptera > Chrysomelidae > Chrysolina > Chrysolina oricalcia. Next base: position 13,260,501 of record OX101811.2, on the reverse strand, counting down.
CTGGTTTTGCAATTATTTTTTGGATAAAATAATAAATCATGATAAAATTGAGGAACCTTAACATTTACAAGTTTTCAAAAGTGTGCAACTAAATGGATTGTATCCCAGTACAAATAAATCAAAAAACTTATTTCAATTGGTATTTACTGAAAATCAAGTAATACATTTTTAAATGTAAGCACATCAATAAAAAGCAATAAGTATAGTCATTTATTAAAACAGAATAGACAACGTTTGTTTGAAAGTGGTTGACAATGTTTCACTTTGAGTAAGGTTATTCTGGACTTTCGTTGTCTACAAAAGAACAAAGAAAAATTCAATTCTCTGCAATTTTTAATCACGACGTTTCAACTGTTGAAATCTACAGTCGTTATCAAGTGTGGAATAGACATCGTAATAATAATAAAACATAATACTAATAATTTTTGACTAGGAACAAAAAAATTACATCAATACAAAAGTTTGAGTACTTTTATAGTTATTAACGTTACAAGGCCGATATGTAGCAAATAACGGATGAGGTTGAATATTGTAATCTGAGGCGCAGCCGAGGATTATAACAACCAAATCCGTTATTTGCGTATCGGCCGTATGTCGTTCAAGACTTTTAGTAATCCCGCTGAAAGATTACATTTTGATTCCGAGGAAAGAACCAATCACGTACCTCGTAATTCTACAGAAAAATTTCAACATCGTGTTGTCATGGAACAGCTTAACAGTATCACAACAATATTATAAACAACGACAGTTTTTTGGACCATGGATGAAATTGAAGAAATTGAGGAACAAAATCAAATGTCTATAGAAATATTGGGAGAATCATGTGCAGCGAGTGTTGATTTACTCCCAAAAATAACTCAAGAGCGATATAAAAAAAAATGTGGCATAAAAGCAAGATTGTGAAGGTGGTTAATGAAGATTTATTATTAGCCTATACGAAAGGAAAAATCAGAGGTTTATTCTCCTAACTCGCTGTGGACCAAGATATCAATGTTGAAACTTGCTTTGAAAGTTTATGACAACATTGACATTTCCTACAGAAATAGTATTTTCAGATTTGAATTTTTTTTTTCTTGAGATGAAAGTCTGATGGATACACACCAAAGAAAGCAAAAATTTTGCCTGAAGAAGTAACTGAGTTTTTGTTGTGTTAATGTGTGATATTTTTGGCGCCTGTAGACGTGATGAACTTAAGCTGACTGTGGATGATTTTGGTAGCACCAGTACCAGAGTTTTGGTTACATTGAGGTATACCAAAAACAAAAAGAACAGGGTATTTGTCATTCCCAAAGAAGGACTTCCTTTTGATGCTTATGGTTTATACCAAAAATACGTAGATTTTCGGCCTTCAAATTTGGAAAATCGGCTTTTCTTCATTGGTTATAGAAATGGTAAATGTGTAAAACAAGTTGTGGGTATTCATACTATTGGAGCTGTTTCAAAGAAAATTGCAGCATTTTAAAATTGAAAAATTCTCAGCTCTACACAGGTCATTCGTTTCGCAGATCCCCGGCTACTATGCTTGTAGAAAATGGTGGCGATCTACTATCGGTAAAAGAACTTGGAGGTTGGAACTCCTCTGCGGTGGCGGAGTCGTATATTGAAAATTCAGTTTCGAAGAGAGTGAAGATAACGAGAACTATTTCATAGTAATGAGGCCACACCAGTGGCGGATCCAGGGGGGGGCGCAGGGGGCGCGCGCCCCCCCCTGAGCGATTTACATTTTGAGCTGGATACATGATAATTTGCGAGTTTCACAATGTTGAGGACCCGAAATCGCGAAAAGTAAAGAACCACAAGGGCCGGGAGGGTGACGGGTAAATGATGATTCGTCTTCGTCCGTCGTAATCTGACGCATACCGAAATCCGCGACGGTGTGTGAATCCCCGCGCTCCCGCGATGAGTTTACTGTACTGTGCTAATACTCAATGCATGCAGTTGCAGTCAGACGATCACACGCGCGGCGTAGTCTGAAAATTAGTATTTTTCGTCATTCTAGAGGTTTTGTGCGGTGCGTTTATGATCTGAGGTTGATATATTACTTCATTAGTGCCAAAAATACCTTTTACCAGTATTACCTTGTGAACATAGAAAGTTTTAAGGGTCAGTGCTGTGCTTCCATACAATGGCAGAAAATAAAAGAAAAAAATCAGCTGTGAATACCAAAATTGACAATTATTTAAAAAAATTCAAACCGGCAGAATCGGCTCCTTCGACGAGTACAAATATAACTTATAGTGGAATTGTTAGAGACAATGATGAAAATGAAATAATATCGGGAGCTAGCCCTATACTCGAAACTGTCACCTCATTTGATGTTGGACGTTTCCTATCGAGCATTAACACACTTGATAGCTTCACGCGATTTCAACTGATGACGAACCATTGGGTCCCAGACAAAAATTATTGTTTTCCTCACTCTAGCCATGAGAAAAGAGGGCGAGAAGAGAAGCGTAAGGTCAGCCATGGGCATTTGGAGAAATATAGCTGGTTGGTATTTTCCAAAGAAAAACAAGGACTTTTCTGTAAATATTGTGCCCTATTTCTGAAGCCACAACAGCTTGTGGGTGGACAAAAGAATGTAATGCCCAAAAAACTGGTTACAGAACCACTAACCAAATATGCGAAATTAACAGGAAAAGATGGAGATTTGAATCATCATCAAACTACAAATTATCATATCGAGGCTGTGGAAAAGGGTAAGTTATTTTACTGATTAAATTTTTTTCGAGTAATAGGTATTTTTTCTTCTGAAGGAAAACATTTCTTGCTGACTTATCGAAACCCAGAAGTTGATATAAGGAATCAGTTGTCACATGAAAGAAAAAGGCAGATACGAGAGAATCGATCTCGCCTGCTTCCAATTTTCAAAACTATCATCCTACATGGACAACAAAACATTCCTTTGAGGGGTCATCGTGATGATGGTCCGCTGATGAAGAAAAAGAAAACCTCTGAGGAAGAGGAATTCAATCTGGTGGGAAATAACGATGGGTGTTTTAGAGCTCTCCTCAGATTCCGCATAGATGCTGGAGATAATATCCTCAAAGAACACTTACAAAACACAGGGGCCAATGCAACATACATTAGCAAAACTACAGCTAATGAACTAATTCATTGTTGTGAAGCAGAAATAATATCAGTCATTACAAAACAGGTCAATGATTATAGTTATTATTCAATCATTTTTGATGAAACTACTGATGTAGCAAATATATCTCAACTGAGTATTTCCCTAAGATATGTTCATGATGGGAAAATGTTTGAAAGTTTCATAGGGTTTGTGGATTTGCACTCTGCAAATTATAGTGACAGTGAAACAAATATTCAGGTAGAACCAGTTATCACTGATGTTATTTTGGGTCAAACCGTATTGAGGAAAATTAAATCATTAGGGTTGAATATCGAAAATTGCGTAGGGATAGGATGCGACGGCTGTTCAGTCAATATGTCAAAGGCCAAAGGGGCTGCTAATGAAATCCAAAAAGAAGCCAAAAATGCTATTATATATCCATGTTTCAATCATGCGCTGAATCTGTAAATATCCAAATCGCTTAAAGTCATGAGTGTGAAAAATGCAATGGGAACTATACAAGAGATATTAACATTTTTCCAAGCTTCTTCCAAAAGAAACTTCGTTCTACAGAAGTATATGAAACACAAATTGAGTAGTCCATGGAAACACGATGGATTGAGAGACATGACTCAATTCTTGATTTTCAAAAGGATTTACCTTTCATCGAGAAAGCTTTAACAGATATATCAGAGTGGAGCGATAATATATCATCTAGTAAGGCCAATATCCTCCTGAAAGCAATTTGTGACTGTGAATTTATATTAACAGTATTTTGCCTAGCAGACATATTCAGCTTAACTTTGCCATTTAGTAAGTATTTACAATCTGTGAATATTGATATTGAAGCTGCCACCACGAGGTTGAAAAATCTTCTCGAATCTCTACTGGAGAAGAGAACGAATGCAAATTCAGAATTTATGTCAATTGTGAAAGAAGCTAAGAAAGTTATGGACGTACTCGACATTGAACTGCGAATGCCTCGACTTGTATCTAGGCAATCACATCGTCAGAGTTTCTCAGATGTGGAAAATCTTATTCCAGAAAATTATTGGAGGAGAGTGATTTATATACCACTATTAGATTCTGTAATGTTGGATATAAAAGAGAGATTTTCTAATAGAACGTTGAATATTTTTTTGCTCAATATTGTGATGCCAGAGAGCATAATAAATTTTAGTGACATAATATTAAGAACAAAAATTTCAGAAATCTGCGAAAAATTTGGTTCCCTTTTAGGCAATCCATCATTAGCCGAGTTCACAGGAGAAATTCAACTTTACAGTTACAATAAAAGTATCGAAGGTAGCAATGCTTTGAATATTTTACATAAGATCGATGCGGATTATTATCCTCATACCGTTAAAATTTTACGCATTCTTGTAACACTGCCAGTATCTGTTGCTACTGCAGAACGTACTTTCTCTACATTGAGGTTGGTGAAAACCTACCTCCGCTCGACAATTGCCGAAGACAGGCTCAATGGTTTAGCCCTCCTTTATATATATAGGCAAACCGATTTGAATTTAGAAAATATCATTGATCGATTTGCCAACAATAAAAAAAGGAAGCTTGATTTCATCATCTGATATAGTTCAAATTAGACTGACATTTTGTTCAATTCGGTACCGTCCAGATGTATTAGAATATTCTCATTGATTTTTTAAAATTTTGTATTGTTTTTTTGTTTTTTTTTTCAAATGTTTAGTTTCTACATGTTGTTCAATGTTGTTATGTATATAATAACCAATAAAAATATAAATATATTTAAATGAAATGTTTTTAATTTCATATTGAAAATGGAAAAATGAATTTTCAATATTTTGTACAATTCAAGACGCAGAAAAACTCTAAATCGTCTCCACAATTCAATATCACCATCAGATGCTATGTGATGGTGTGATGAATAACTTTCATGTGATTTCGGTACTGTGCGCCCCCCCCTGAAATAAATCCTGGATCCGCCACTGGGCCACACCGAAAACAAGTTCAAATACTGGTGATATAGTGGTGAAATAATAGCAGAGGTCATAGTTATTTATTGTATAAGTGTTTTAGATATCATTTTATTTGCGCAAGAATGTTTAAACGCGAGAGCGAAGCTTGAGCTTGAGTTTATCGACTCCATTTGTAAAAATTTGTGAAGTTGGTGAAAAATGCAAGAAAATAATTCTATTCCTGATATAATCCTTGAGGAAGCTGAAGAAGTAACACGCCAATTATTGCCTGCCAAGTCCAGGGAACATTATGAAAAAGTATTTTCCGAATTTAATGAATGGAAAGAAAAACGGAGGGTAATGGCAATAAGTGAGGAAGTCATGCTATCGTATTTTTTAAATTTAAAGAAGAAGTATGCAATTTCATCCATGTGGTCGAAGTACTCGATGCTGAAGGCCGCTATAAAGGTCTATAAAAACATAGACATTGGGAAATATAGTAAACTCACTGCCTATCTGAAGAGTGAGTTGAGAGGATACAAGGCGAAGAAAGCTGCAGTATTGGAAAGAGCACACGTGGAAGAATTTTTGACGAGAGCTTGCGATAAATAAGTAAAATGTGATTGATATTCAAGATTGTATTTTTCATTATTCCACTAGTGGATAAAGTAATTTCATTATTCCACTAGTGGATAAAGTGGTACTTTATACGGTTCATAAGTGTGGATAAAATTATTTTTCAAATTTATAAATAGTTAGTATTATTATAATTATTGTTATTGTAAGCCACCGTCTGTTAAAAAATCTTATGTATGGGATTACGAAAAAGTAAAGGCACCCAGCTTTGATTTACAGCATATTTCACAATCGCAGGTATATACTTCGGATCCGGCAGCCTGCCGCCATAGGACCGCTGGCGCAAAATCTGCCAGCCGCGCTCATTTCACGCTCAGGGCTTAACGTGAATCGACTTGTTCCGACGACATTTCCACGGCGCGTTCTCGTTGATACGCTGATTCATTCGCAGAACGGTGGAATGTGGAATTGATCTGTTAGCGAGTATTTCCAACGGCTGGGGGGAACGACTTATGAATGTACGGCGAGTGCATGGGGTTTTTGCATAATCTACATACTATTTGTTTTGTGTTATTTGTTTCGGGGGATTTTCGTTCGGATGTTTCCATCGCGAGCGAGGCGTGGAATAACTAACAAATAATGAAATTGTTTGTTTTGGATTTACCTATATTGTTACGTCTGGGCAAATGCTCACAGAAAAATGTTTTTCCTAACTATTTGATGGGAAAACTAGAGATTTTTTTTAGAGGGGTTACTTAATGAACATGGAAATTATTTTTCCAAAATTAATTTTCAATAGAATGAAGTTCCCAACTTCAGTTTTCTGAATGGATAAATAAGAACGAAAGAAAAGTATATACCTCAATATCCATATTTCCACTTCTCAGAAAATTTTGAAAAAATATGATGGGTAGGTAGGTATAATATAATTTTTCTACGACAGTGCGTACACTTTTAAGCACTGCTGACAGAGCGTAAAGTAATTTTTTACACACTGTTCATACATTTACGCAGTTTTGAAAAATACAGTACCTATTTTGCGTCAAATATAACTCATAAGTCTTTATTTGACAATATGACGACAATTCATATCATTAAACATTCAAATAAATGATATTAAGATTTGCCCTTAAATTGTTTATAACGCGATTGTGCAAAAACAACAAATCGGACAGAAACTATATTTCGCACAGTTAAACCACATGTTATTATCTATCAGTTCCCGCAATATTGTTTGTCCATCTTCAGATGTATGAAAATTATAAATTTTTCAAAAATGGTGTCTTTTTCGAGGTTTTCCCGGATTTTCTCAGTGAAAAATGAACCGATCTAGGCGTATAAAAACTATTTTTTCTACGTCAGTGCGTTAACTAAACTTTTTCGCACTGCGTAAAGTTATACTTTTTCGCACAAGTGCGTAAAAAATCACCTGTGCGTAAAATCATCAACTGTGCGTAATTAGTTTATTGTACAATGAGCATGAAATGACATACATTTCTCACGAGTAGGTGTATGAAATTTTGTAGTACGAGCGAAACTATTATTCAGTCACGGGCATAAAAAGCTGTTGCATTCTGGTCCTCAACAATTATTATATTCAACTAGGGAACAGTTCTGGTCAACTTCTGGTCGCTCATTAGCAAAACATATCGTACGTCAGTGCATAATGTGCTTCCGAAATAAACCTAAATCTATACAACCCATAATGGGTAATTTACCCCCCGAAAGACTGGAACCTCAACCTTACATTTCTGGGGTCGATTACGCAGGCCCCTTTATAGTAAAAGATAGAAGAGGCCGAGGTTGTAAGTTGTCAAAGACTTACATGTGCTTATTCATATGCTTTGTAACTAAGGCTATCCATCTTGAGTTAGTCTCAAACCTGACGAAAGATGCATTTATTCTAGCACTTCGTCGGTTTGTTTCCAGGCGAGGAAAACCTCACAAGATATATTCAGACAATGGCAAAAATTTTGTCTCAGCCAAGTCTGAACTCAATGAGCTGGGTGATTTCATTCAGAAAAACGAAAACGAGCTGACTAATGCTGTTTCTTTAGAAGAAATTGATTGGAAATTTATTCCACCATGTTCTCCACATTTCGGTGGTCTTTGGGAGGCTGGTGTAAAATCAACCAAACATCACTTAAAGCGAACGATGGGAAAAGCCCATTTAACTTTTGAAGAACTTTATTCATTAATCACTCAAGTCGAAGCAATAGTAAATTCACGATCTCTCACCCCCCTCTTATCCGATCCTTCAGACTTCCTTCCTTTAACCCCAGCGCACTTCCTAATTGGAAGACCACTAACGGCTGTTGCAAATCCTGATCTCAGAGATATTCCAGAAAATAGACTTTCTTCCTACCAAAGGCTGCAGCAAGTTATTCGCCATTTCTGGGAGAGGTGGAGCAAAGAATTCATTTCCGAAACACAGCAGAGAGTGAAATGGAAAAAATCACAAGGATCGCTGACAGAAGGTACCCTTGTGCTCATCAAAGAAATCAATCAACCCCCTATGGTTTGGAAGCTAGGGAGAATTGAATGTTTGCACCCAGGCAAGGATGGTATCAACCGTGTAGCGTGCATACGAACTTCCACAGGATTAGTTAGGAGGTCCTTTGTAAGAATATGCTTGCCCACTTCCTTTAGAAGACGTTGAAAGCCGATCCTTTCAAGGTGGGGGCCATGTCGAGGACTTCAAGATTCCCCAGTAGAAAATCCTCTCCACCAGAGAGCGATCACGATTTCGTCCGTCACACTGACATTATTTTAAATTGTCAAATACTTGTTTTATGTTACTACAAAAAACTCTGTTCAGAAACGAAAAATAGAAACTTATTCTACAATTCTGCATTCGAATCAATTCATTCATACACTTCAAATATCAAACAACATCGAAACGTAAGTTTAATTATAAAACTAACAAAAACATATAAATTTAATAAACAATAAACACATTTCAAGGGGCTAATATCTAGTGTGGCCTCCCCGCGCCAAAATGACTTCATTCGGACGATGATGCATCGAATCAATAAGGTTTGTAAGAAATTCTTGTGCAAAGACATCAAATTCTTCCTGAGGTGCAATTCGCAGATTATGTAGGGTGGCTGGTCGTCTGGTAAAGCAGTTTGGCGACGAATGCGCCTTTGAAGTTGGTCCCAGAGATGCTCAATTGGATTGAGTTCAGGACTGCAAGCTGGCCAAACTATTCGTTCAATACCCACTTCGTCCAAATATTCGTTAAATACTCGTGCCACGTGCGGTCGCGTATTATCTTGCATTAATACGAAGCCGTCTCAGACAAAATAAGAGTAGGGAACAACAGCGTTTTGGTGAATATCTTCGATATATCGATGCTCATTTAGGGCGCCGTTTTCAACCAAGATTAAATCTGTACGGGCGTCCCTCAAAATTCCCGCCCATACCATCACAGAACCCCCATTGAAACTTACCCGTTCTGAAAATGTATAGTCCACATATCTTTCATTTCGACGCGTCCAAACTCGCTCCCGACCATCTGGCAATCGCAGGCAAAATCGCGACTCATCCGTGAAAAGAACTTTAGTCCTTTGCTGAATCCCCCAATTCAAATGTAGGCGCGCAAATTGAAGACGTGTTCGACGATGTCTTGGAAGCAGCTGAGGTCCTGTGGCAGGCCTCCTTGAAGACAGGTTGTTTTCTTTGGGTGTTCGTCAGATTGTGCTCTCACTGACTTCAATTCTACGCACGGTTTGTAGAAGATGTTGATTCTGAACAGCTGTAGTTCTACGATTTCGTAAAGCATTCAGGACAATAAAGCGGTCGTCAATTGCACTCGTCTTCCGTTTTCTTCCGGAACCCACTCGCCTGTTGAAATTTCCCGTTACGATATACCGATTCCAGGCATCCTGGACTGTTGTTCGAGGTATACCAAGGGTATCGGACAAATAACGCTGACTTCGGCCATCCTCAATTATGACCATAATACGAACAACATCCGTCACAGATAAAGGCATTTTTTGATTTCAGAACCGTTGACAAAAGCTCAGTGTTAATAAATGTTAAACTCAAATCGGTTTCCGCGTATGCCGCCTTGATTATTTACACGTAGAAATGTCTGCATGCGAACACTTTTTCCGAGCCGTTTGCTTTCAAAAAGTGTATCTCCGGTAAAAACAGAGATACTGTCGTGATTAAAAAATTAAAATGTTAAGAAATAATCATAGGTCAATGTGATTTTAGTTGACAACATACAATATACAATAGCTGTTGCACTCCACAGGGCGTTTAAAACTTCGGGAAGAAACTTTTTCTCATTGTTGCACCCCGTATATGCTCAAATTCAAATCTGAATAAAATTTTCTGACATAGCATCGTTACTGAGGAATTTATCTACAAATAAAAAAAAATCAAAATCAAATGAGCGGTTCGCGAGGAAGCCAACTTTGAATTTGGGGCCAGTTTTAAATGGCCGGTTTTTTTGCCGGTGAGTGTAGTTCCAAAATTGGTTAATGTCCTTCTCAAACCATCTTCTATTATTTTAGTGTGTTCACTCTTTTTTTTCTCAGTCAAGTTTTTAAGATTTTTTTCAATTCCTTAAATTTTTCTTGATAAAAATCACACACACACATTTCAACCTTCTGTTCTTTTTCTATTCTTTTAAAAGATCTTTGAGTTCTTTTGGTAAACCATGGTGGAAATTTACTGCAGCTTTCGTATCTATACGTCATATATTTTGGAACATGTTTTTCAACCATACCATTTTATGAAGCGATTCTAGGGTAGAAGTTTTAGAAGCACAGTTTCAGAGCACAGTCAAAATCTCGACTTTAAAGTCGGGATCCCGAGATTAAATTCGGGATTCTGAGTTTAAAATCGGGATCCCGAGATTAAATTCGGGATTCTGAGTTTAAAATCGGGATCCCGAGATTATCAGGATTATAAAAAAGAAAATCTGTGACCCTTCAGCGCAATCGAAGTTTTGCTCTTCATAATTTTTTTGCATGCTAACAATGCTAACAGAATTATTTTTCTACTCCAGTTCCAAATCGAATAATCACCATCAAATATTACTAAAGACTCTCGATTTATTACTATTAAAATAATTCATATTAGTTAAGTAGGCACTAAATTTTTATTATTGTTTCGCTTGTGGCACGGGGCAATGAAAGGCTCAGAAACGGCCCTGTTTCTCTCGCCACCCTTGATACACCCCTGCGATTCCCTTCACACGATCCCTCTCGTGGAATCTCACATCCCAGAATTGGAACTTAATGCTGATTTGCGGAAAGAGCACATTTATCTAGGTCGCCTTCATTACGCAAGTGGGTATTTCTCGTGTGTAGTAATTTAACGGTTTCTCGCGACCTTAATAATTTGTGTTCACGAGAAATGCTCCGACTGACACAGGATCCGAATATTCCGCTAAACAGTTGACGAGGTCCGTTCCATTTTCACAACCGGCCAATTTCTGGAGAGTTTTATGAATATTGAAACAGAGAAACGAAGAAAAGGACGTGTGTTTTTAGTTACGCGGCTTTTGGATAAAGGTTATTTGTTGGTGGTTATTCATTTCATAAGTTTGTAGTTACGGCAACATCGTTGTACAAATTGCTATGAAATAAAAGCGAAAGTCACAGAAGGAATCGTGTCCTTATACATACGTGTCCAAGACCGTAGCCAGAAAAAAATCGGGGGTCTATTAGTCTATTAGCTATTAGGTCTATTAGTTGAGCTTGAGAAAAACATTGCGGACCATGCGTTATCGATTGCAACAGTTTGAGTGTTCAGCACAATCTTGATATTCGTCCCAGAAAAGATCACGCTATTGACTTTGTCAATATAGGTAATACAATCATTAAATTGGATCAGGCGCGTAACTACGTGAATGCGGGGGCACGCAGTGCGTAAGTGCCTGAGACTTTAGGAGGCCCTAAGTAACACATTTTTTTTGGTTTGTTGTTCATTAAGTTCACACAACACTGCATTAATTAATTAATGAAATATACAAAAAATTAAAAAACTTATCCCAAAGAATTAAACATTTTAGAGACTATCTGGAAATACAGTTGGAAGCTGTAAAATTTGCCGATAAAAATGGAATAATCCCAACTTTTCAACAAAAACGTCAGTCGATAAAGAAGCGTCAATTTGAGGAACTAGCTACATTTCATAGATTTTCAGATCAAGAGTAATTGTTTAATAAGGTTAATGTTTTTTATTATGTAGGTACTCGACAAAATACATGTACAAATTAAAATGCGTTTTTCAGGAATGGAAAAGGTTAAATAAAACTTCCAGCTGTTAGAGCCAAAAAATATAATTAATATGGAAGAAAATAAAAATTGTAAAATGTGCGACAATTTTTGTAGAAAATATTCTAAAATTGTAACATCTGAGTTCACAAATCAATTTGCCCTAGTTATTTCTCTGTTAAAAAAGATTTAAATCCAAACATAAACGCCAGTTTTCTGACTTACTTCTCTCGAAATATAGTGTTCTAGAAAGTGAATTTTGTGTATACTGTTATCATGTTATTTTTAACGGTTCAGGTGACAGTTGCTAGTTTAGAAAGATCATTTAGCAAATTAAACATAATAAAGGATTACAAAAGAAATTCTATAGTACAATCAAGGCTACATAATCTTTCTATATTAGCAATTGAACATAAAGAAGCAGCAAAACTTAACTTAAGAGACCTGATTGATTACTTTGCAAACATGAAAGCCAGAAAAAGAGAATTTTAAATACGAGTATTTTAGGTTAAGTTAATTTTTGTAATTATTCCTTTATTATTTTGTGTTTCACGCTTTTTCTGTTTATTGAAATAGAAGATTTCATTAACTGTCTTATTAAAACCCTAATAACAAATCAAGCATGCATTCTGTTGGGGTGAATGTGTACTATACGGGGGGGAGGGGCCCAGCGAAAAGTTTTGCGTAAGGGCCCCAAATTTCTAGTTACGTCACTGAATTGGACATGTTTCAGATAATCCTAAAAATAGTTTTTGAAACTGCTTGATAGTAGACCGTCAGATAATGACAGATTTTGCTGAATAATTTTCTCTTTTCTGGGATTATAACCACTGAAAATTATGTCAGTATTGAGATCAAAAAATGAAAATTCAGCGATCGGACGTGTGCTAGGCAACTGGAAGATTCATTTTGCGTTTGCAGAAAAAAAAAATTTTAATCTTCAGTTTATGGCATTTTAACACAATAACATAATATATAAAAATCTAATAGTGGAAAAACGAAACCATAAGATTTGGAAATACTGAAAGGGTTGAAATAAGGACGTGCACGATCTAGTGAAAAATTACTTGGTTGCTGATGCATTTTCTTGCTTATGGCAATCGACAGAATGAAATCTGATATCGTTAGGAACCAGAAAAAAAATCCAATAAGTCGGTCAGCTCTTTAACTGACATAAATAAGAAAGTCTGCCGGAAAACGAAAAAAAAATTCACAAAATTATCCATCCGAAAATTTATCTCAACATCTGATCGGCTTATGGGAAATTTTTTTCCGGTTCCTAACGATATCCATTTTTTTTTTCACAAGATCACGCACTTATTTCAACCCTGAATCTTCCAAATGCCTAGCACACGTCCGATCGCTGAGTTTTCATTTTTTTGAGCTGACATAACTTTCAGTTGGGAAAATCCCAAAATAGAGAAAATAGGTCAGCAAAATCTGTCATTATTATCTTACGGTCTATAGTAGTAGTTGTATTTACTGAATAGAAAATGAAACAGAAATTACAGGGTGCTACAAAATTAAATACAAATATTTCAAGGGCGTATTCCTGGGGTCAAAATAATACTTTTTTCCCCAAACATGTATCCTAAAATTCACCCCCTTTTGCTTCACACTTTTGATGTTTAAATTGGAAAACAGCACGTTGATGTACCTACTTGTAAGTTTGATGTTTTTTACTTATTCTAAAGTATACTCTTCTAGATTTACGGTTCCATTGCAGATCAAGGATATCAATTGAAAAAAACTGTAGAAATTGTCAAAACTAGGAAAGAGAGTCATCATTCAATACTAGAACAAAAATTAATGTCAATACCATCATATATCATATCATATTATATCATATAACCAGTTTAAAAATCACAGAAATTTGGTTTGTCATGGGTTCTCTATTATCGCCCATTTTGAGTAATATGTTCTTGAAACATTTTGAACAATGTTCCGTTAAAACTTGTCAGAAGGGTCCCATAGTATGGTGGAGATATGGTTTGCCATTTGGAATCAAAGTAGAGATGACTTGAACTTTTTCTTATAGATAACATTAATGAAGAATGGACAATAGCATTCACTTTAGGAACAGATAAAGACTGCCTTTCCCAAATGTTTTGATAATAAAATCCCGATAGTCCGATAGTCCCAGATTGTCAAGGACACTTTCCATGGCAACTATGCAGTCAATGACATTGATAATGACCATCCTTATAATAAATAATCATTATAATTGGAATTGTGAACAGCAGAAAAAGTGTTAATTAATGAATCAATCAAGATTTTGATTCATTTCGGTTTTTTGATTTGCCAAAAATTCATAAACTAAAATTTTGGACAGAAATTTGATCATCTTTTACTGCAATTAGGTGTAACTTCAATCATGTTTTAGGATAACCATTATAAAATAATGTGCTTACTCATGGGAAGGTTGGAGAATTTATACGTAATACGTGTTCTCTTTTGGAATTCCTACCTATTACATCCGAGGCAACCTCCTTCCTTTATGCGGTTACCAAGGTTGTTTATTTACATCCGTTGACACGTAAACTTTGTTTAAAATAAATCATTCACCGGATTTATATATAAACTTTCTATAATTAGAACTTGTGAATGAGTAGGTGTATACATAAATAATAAGAAAACCTGAAGTTCACGAACTATAATTTATGGAGGATACGCACCTTGAATCTGAGGAGATGGCGAAGAGTGACAAAATAATAATAATAAACGCTTTTATTGATGGAAGGAGGAAATAATAAAAAAAATACAATAACACGTATTCACAATTCGACTTCCGGCAGTGGTTGAGGTCAGACGGCGATCTTGTGCTGGAAGTCAGGTTAATGTGTGTGATGTCCGCAGTCTTAAATACGTGCATTTGACAGATTAAATATGAAGTGTTTTGTTAAAAATTAAAAAGTGTAAAATATGGGATGCAGTATTGCCTAGAGCAAGACAACTGCATTCCGCTGATGAAACCTTGCTGTCTACGCCGGTTAAAGGCCGGATGAGAACGGATTTCTCGCAGCAGGGCATGTCCTACAAGGCGCCGAATGGAAGCCGACGGACAAAAATTGAAGGGGAAAAAAAAAAAAACACGTATTCAAAAAAACAAATTCCTACTCAAAGACAGAGTCAGCTTTTGTCTGAGCCACAAGGAATCAAACAAGTGCTTTCTTCCACTCAACCTTCGGAACCACTCTATCACAATTTCTAGTAATCAAAATATGCACATCACATACAAAGAAATATAAAAACAGCTTTCAAAAAATAACAACAGAAAAAAATGTTCTACAGCAATGTGATCAATGAGGCAGAAAACAAAAATAAAAAAATGGGAATTGGTAAACATGAAACTAAATAAAGAAAAATACTCAAAGTCTAAAATTACCCTAAAATAAAATAGCATTGCTATACGTGATAACGTTTCTATTGCAAATGAATTCGGTAATTTTTTTGCAACTTCTGTTGTGAAATTGGTCGAGGCCACTCGAGGCCATCAGCCTCTCAGCCGTAGATGAAGGGTGTACTACGAATCACTACAAACAAAAAAATCAGTGTTTTTTCTGCTCTTGAGGAGTAAAAAATATTACACTAGGTATGAAAAATAAAACTTACAATGGTTTAGACGACACTATAAATCACTTTGTTCCAGGGTTCGAAAATATCATGATATTTATATAAATATCATATGATATATATCCGATATATATCATATTTAAAAATTAATTATTTAATCAAAAAACATCATTGTTTCTAGCACAAACTATTGTTTAACACAAATACATTAACAAAAACCTATATTCTAAACAACAAAACGGTTTATTCTAACTCTAATTAAAAAGAAAAAACAAAAACAATTGATAAAATAAACATATTTTAACATTATTTTATTATTTCAACACAAACACACAATTAAAAACCTTTTCCAAACAGCAAAACCTTTTTCTAACATTGATAACTCTAATTAAAAAGAAAAAACTAAAAAATAAATAAATTTTAAATAACATTATTAACATTATTATGTCAACATTGATATTGGTATATCCTCATCAGATGAAATATTAATATCAATATCATTCCTATTATTGACAATTACGTCAGAATCTTCAGCATTGATATTGGTATATCCTCATCAGATGAAATATTAATATTAATATCATACCTATTATTGACAATTACGTCAGAATCTTCAGATATGACTAGTTTCCATGCCCAGTCAAGGTTGGTTTTCTTTTTATCTATATTTTGATTCATACACTTGAACATAAAAACCAGTTTACTGACTTTTTGGTTTCCCAAGCGATTCCGTAAATTCGATTGAACCAAACCGAAAGAAGAAAAAAAGGTCCTTTCAAGATATTTTCGGATGTTTAGAATGATGGAAAACATTTTTAATTTGATTAATAAAATTATCGAATATATCAGATATATATCAAGTAATAAATATCATGATATATATCGTGATATATATCATGATATATCACTGGATATATATCCTCCGAACCCTGCTTTGTTCTGTCAGGAAAGTTTCCAGAAAAAAATCAAAGCTTCTAAAACGATACCTATATTCAAAAAGGGTGATTCGCAGCTAGTTGAGAACTATAAGGCCATTTCCATTTTGAGCCCGTTTTCAAAAATTATTGAAAAAGCGGTATATAGATACTGACTGACTGTCGAATATTATGATTTAAAAAAATCATACATAGGGTGGTGTAACGAAAACCTTTCTGAAAAAGCTATAAGTAACTCAAATGAAAATAATTAAAGTAATATTCAAGAAACCCTATCGATATCCGTCAGACAATTTGTATCAGGAAAGGAAATTTCTCGATCCAAATTTCTCTTCTCAAATATTAGGCAAAGAAAAGCGGTCACAAACGCAAAGAAACCAAAGTATACTTATAATACACGTCATAAAGATAATACATTTATATTACCATCCATGACAAAATCAATAGATCAAAGAAGTAATACTTACTTAAGCCCAAAATTGTACAATCTACTTCCAAGAGAGATAAAGAACACTACATCTCCAAATGTATTTAAAAGAGGAGATTTACGTTAACAATTCCAAAACAAACCATACATGATAATCAATCTAAATGCTTAGCAGAACAAAATAAATATTTCATATAAGATTTTCCACAAATTTCGTGATCTCTGCATTATTATATGTCTGTTTTATTATTATATATCCTTTTCTCTTATATCTTCCCATCTTTACATTGGTAGTTGTGTTTTTAATTGTGAAATATGTATGAAAGTTGTTATTAATTATAGTTATATTTTTATTTATTAAACCATTTCTATTATATTTTATATTGTGCTGCATCACTAGGAGTATATGTGGTCGTGGTGTAAGAGCAATCAGCTTCCACCCAGGCGGTCCGGGTTCGATCCCCGGTCGCGTGTCACTGAGCTGAAGTGGTTCGGATTCCACTTTTATTCAAACTGTAGGTCCCGTATCTCCCTTGCTCGCACAAGCTCTGCTTTTGAGGGGTTTTCTCCGAAAACCTGGGAGTTTCGTAAAAACAAATTTTATAAAAAAAAATTTTTTATATATCTCTGTATTATTAGTAGATTTTATTTTCTTACATGTTTTTATGTTTAAATTAATAGTTGTGTATTGACTTGTGAATTCGTAAGCGAATTGTTGATAGTTATATAGTTGTTTAGCCCCACACAAGCTTGCTTAATGGGTCTTTTTCGCTTTTATTTCTACTGCACATGAAACAAATTGTTCATCAATTATTTACTGTAAAAAATAAGCTCTGTTTGTAGAAATAAATTTTATTATTTAAAGTCTAATTATTAGTTGAGATTTTTCAGACATAAATCTACGGTCATTATAATAACCGTTTTAAGACGCTATAAAGTATTTATTGTCGGGAAAATCACAATCGTGGGGAAGTACTTATTTTGTAAAAGATAACATTAAGTATAATGAATTAGGGTCTATAAAAAAGTAATCTGTTGAATGTCATGCAGAGATCTGTGCAATTTTCTATCGTACAAATACAATTAAAGTCACTATCATATCAGCATACAGACAAGACCACCAACTTATTGTATACTTTCTCCACGACCATTGCAGAATATACAAATTCTGAAATCAAATTTAATAACACTATCTATCTCTAGACTTTGAATATTATTATTCTGAAACATTTGCTTCTTATATGTTTTGTATGTATTTTCATTATATCCCTAGAAATAGAGAGACAAATATTATTCTGACAATGTTGTGGCAATAATAAATCGCAGTGGCAAGATTTGAATCGAGTGTCAAAATTATTATTTTTCGCGTTTCGATTTGATGATATTTTAAAAGCAATTATCTCTTTACACTGGCTAATACTTTCGTCTTTTGGCACAATTTCTACTGACATTATCACCAAAGAGATCAGAAATCTTGTATCTATATATGTATGGCTGAAGACAAAAACTCGTCAATATCTGCCGCTTGATCTTGATCATTTGGATTGCTTAAATGTTGTTATAGATATTTTCTGATAGTTTAGCACTTTTTCGTTTACCTCTAACTTCATTTACTAAATTCTATACCGTTCTTTTTGTGTTATTTGAATGATCAATGTTATTTTTATAAAAAAGTTTCTTTTCACAGATTGTTTTTTACTTCTTTTTTCAAAGTTTCATTTATGTTATCGTTATGAACCTTTTTCATGTTCTTATTTACCAAAGCACTATGGAAACAACGAGAATTCATCTATGAAATCATCAAAATCTTCGCTTGCATCGAATGTAATTTTTGAAAGATTGTATATAAATTACTTAATTAATTATTGCATCAGTTAAATATATCAATTAATTAATTCATTACTTGATATATCGCTCAATATCATTCGTAGCACAAAAGCGCATCGTGATTTTTAGCATAGAACACCGAGACAGCTGTAAACCAGTATTCATTAGGGAAAAATTATTATCGGCTCCCTATATGCAGTGTCACCGTTAAAGTCAGCATCATATGGGATTTTTTTTTATTAGTCAGTTATTGCAAATTTAGAGTTCGTGAACAGTTTGTGCTTTGAAAATTATGCAAAATGACTTTTACGATGTCTTCCTATTCATCGGCTACACCTGTCAAATATGACATTTTTTCTAAAAAATTACTAAACGTCAGGTAATTTCTCAATATTTCGAGAAATATTACATGAAAAAGTTGTTTATTTTTAGATTTCCTACCCACCTACCAAATTTGAACCAGTTTGAACAACTTTGATTTTTTTCTCGTTTTCTTAACCTTACAATTTTTCAGCTAATTTAAATTTAGTCAAATCTGAAAAACCAGTTGAGATGTAATACACACATCTGCTGAAAGAATTTTTTTCTGATTAAAATGTTTCTAATTGGATATTTTCAAATAAATACAAATATGCTGAAAGAATTATGTCTAATACTTGATGCAAAGTGGCTATAGTTTCAACATAGCAAAATTCACTTTAATAATTTTTATCACATGAAGACATTTCAGATAAGTGCTATAACTCTAGAAATATCAAATCAATTTGCCGTTCAAATTCTTGCTAAATCAGTTTCATACAATTATTCTCTGAACTTATACTCAAAAATTAATCATTAATCAAGGTGCTGTTGAAATGGGAAGTATGCTATGGAAACAATGATATGGAAATTGATATAAAGTGTTTGACAGTTTCAAGGTTAATAAACAGTAATTTTTATCAAATAGTAGATTCAAAATGCTGACTTTGCAGGAAAAAATAGAAATTGTACGCATTTGCGGTGAAAATACAAGTCATAGACAAGTTGCGAATATTTTCAATGGACGGCATCCTGAAAGAAATATTCACCAGTCTACTGTGAGCAGGATTATCTCAAAGTTCGAATCGACGGGTTCAGTACAAAATACTTTCAAAAGACCTCATAATCCAAGAGTTTATGATGAAGAAGCTCAATTAAGTGTATGCCTAGATGTGGTAGAGCATGGGCAAACTAGTATAACAGATATTTGTAATAGGACCGGTGCTGAAAGGGAGGCCGTGAGAAAAATATTACACAATAATAAGTTCAAGCCGTTCAAACCAAAATTTATAAACACGTTAAAAAAGCGAGATTTTGACGTACGGTTGGATTTCTCTTTTTGGTTCCAAGGACAACGAGAAGAAAATTCAAATTTTCCTTGTAAAATTTTATGGACAGACGAGGCGACTTTTACCTCGAATGGGGTAGTCAGTTCACAAAACTTTAGGTGGTGGTCAACAGAAAACCCAAAGTTTGTGATAGAATGCCGAGATCAATATTCTTTCAAGACAAATGTGTGGTGCGGTGTGTTAAATAACAGAGTCATTGGCCCATATTTCTTCCGGGAAAATTTAAATTCAGAGAGATACTTGCAGTTTTTAAATGATGAAATACGTCAAGTTTTAGATGAAATGCCCCTTAATGAAAGACATAACCTATGGTTTCAATGTGACGGAGCGCCAATTCATAATTCGGCAGGAGTTAAAAGATATATCTTGGAAGTATTTCGAGGGAATACAATAGGGCGGAATATGGAACAACCCTGGCCACCTAGGTGGCCAGACCTTACCCCATTAGATTTTTTCCTTTGGGGGTATTTGAAGCAAAAAGTCTACAAGCGCAGACCATTTCGAGATGTCAACCACCTGGAGACAGTAATTCGAGATTGTGTATTAACTATGTCTCCTCAGTTTTTAACAAACGCTGTCAACGAAGTTTCCAGGCGAACCATTATTTGCATTGAGCGTGATGGAAGACATACCGAAATGTTATAATTGATATCCAACCCACGTTGTACATTCTTATCATTTGAATCGCCTTATAATAATTAATAAATGTTTATTGTGAAATAATTGTTCATTTTTCTATTACTACAATTCTTTTCAGAGCATGCCAGAGCAACTTGATTCATTTGTAAGTATTACTTCGGAGAATAATTTTTGAAGATTGACTTAGCAACTTTAGGTCTATTGATTTGGAAATGGATTCGATTCAGAACTAGAGCCACTTTGCATCAAGTATTAGACATAATTCTTTCAGCATATTTGTATTTATTTGAAAATATCCTATTAGAAACATTTTAATCAGAAAAAAAATCTTTCAGCAGATGGGTGTATTACATCTCAACTGGTTTATCAGATTTGACTAAATTTAAATTAGATGAAAAATTGTAAGGTTAAGAAAACGAGAAAAAAATCAAAGTTGTTCAAACTGGTTCAAATTTGGTAGGTGGGTAGGAAATCTAAAAATAAACAACTTTTTCATATAATAGTTCTCGAAATATTGAGAAATTACCTGACATTTAGTAATTTTTTAGAAAAAATGTCATATTTGACAGGTGTAGCCGATGAATAGGAAGACATCGTAAAAGTCATTTTGCATAATTTTCAAAGCACAAACTGTTCACGAACTCTAAATTTGCAATAACTGACTAATAAAAAAAAATCCCATATGATGCGGACTTTAACGGTGACACTGTATATAGGTATATATTTTCTCAAATGTAGCAAAGGATTTGCTAGATCTAACATTAAAAAACTAGAAGCCAATGCAACGAAGCACAACTACAATAATACTATTCATCATGTTTTTTGCGTATTCAAAGTAACAGGACAACAATATATAAAAAGTCCCCTTCACACAATACGATGAATCTTTATAATAAATTACCAGAACAGATTATGCAAATTACCTCTGGTAGAATGTTTCAAGGCAGAGTAAAGAAATTGCTTTAGGAAAAATATTAGTATTACCTATAATAGTTGTGATGAATTTCCGTATGATGATTTACTATATTTTCGTTTATTCTAAGATTTATTTATTCAAATAAAAGGTATATATTTCCAATATTTCGACAAAGAATATTGTCATCATCAGGAAGAATATCAGTGATATTTGGTGATATGAAATTACGAAAAAGACACCATGTAAAACATGGAGCAATAATTCGAATTGCGTGGATAAGTATTTGTACATTTACTAGTAAAATTTCTAAAATATGCCACAGTCATGGCACCTGTGTTGTACAAGAGCACACGAGTGTTCATGCCAAAAGAAACGTACACCTCAAACGAAACGTACACCTCAAACGTACTTGGATAATTGAAACTGTTAATCGAAGCAGCTGATTATTATGGGTCAAAATTCCGAAACTATAATATTTGATGTTCGGTGTCTTTAGAAAAAATCGGCAAATTTTAGACAAAAGTAATTGAGGTATACTACTCAGACATACATTCCCGATTTACCGATTCAGAAACTTTCGACAAATTTCGATTATAAATACTTTATTTGTTCAAGCAAAGTGATCAAAAATAATTCATCTGAACTGTCACTGTATTAAAGCTATAGTATAATCAAAGAGTAGGGGTCATAGACAAGAGAGATCATTCCCAAAATGGCGCGAAAATGGGCCAATGTCCTTGAATTTTACTACGATGTTTATATTTGTCTGTCAAATATCAGAATAATGTGTCGCTTGATTTTTCCTGAAGCCTTACTATTTTCTAGTGATTTTTCACAAAAAATAACGTTTATTTCAAAGCAAATTAAAATCCAAGTAGAATTAATATTTACCCATTTGATATTAATATTTCCATGTCCTCATGGAAGGAAGAACTTCTGGAAATGGCTCAAGTACTCTGTTAAAGACTGCCCTAACAGATTTTATTCTAGCTCGCGTAGTTTGGAAAAGATACGAATTTTTTAATTTCCCGATCCGCAAGATGTTGAACGAGTTCTTCAACGGAAACTCGCTTGTAATGATGGAGATAAAATGGAGAAGTGAAAACAATTATATTCATTAATCATAATTTAAGTCGAACTGCAATCCCTACGTTGAATTTGTTTCAAAAGTCAAGGGTTGACAAAGACACACAGTCAGAAGTAACTACAGAAGTGGATCAACAAATGCAAAAATATCTTTCAACAGCTTCAGAGTGTCGTACCCAAACATCAAACACTCTTTTTTCAGAAACACCAAGGAAAAGCTAGTTGAGTGATTTAGTAAAGTTAACACACAAAAAATGTTTGGAATCTCTGTCAGATATTATATTTTCCAGTCCAAATCGATGGAAATTAGAAAAATTGAGAGTAGAAAGGCTAAACTGGATCGCTCATTTGAGGACATGTGAATGAAGGAAGAAGAAATTTCCAAAGAATTATTTACTGCCAAAATTATTAGTGAACTGAAGGTAGGAAACCAAAGGGCAGGAGGTATACGATACAAAGGAGGCGGACTAAAAGCTACTGGAAAAACAAGTGAACAACTTTATGAAAAATTTAAAGACATTCCATTTGAAAACCCTTGTGCAGTGTGTTTCATCACCAGGGATTATTGAAAATAAAACGATTATATTTTTTTTACTGTACTGTAGGCAGGTACTTCAGTTGTAACGGAAAAATAATTTGTTGTTAATGGTATATGGTAAAAACTAGTTTTGTAAAACGAAGATGTTATTCTTCAATAAAATTTTTAAAAAATAATGCCTTTTTCCTAAGACATCAGAACCAGAAGTGCACATTCTTGAAGTCTATCCAATGTCGATGTTTGATTACTGCTATGACAGAGCGAATAAAGTAGAGAATGAATTCACTTCATGGCTATAAATACCTGGTTAATTGAGGTAAAAGTGTGTATAGGTAGTTCATGCAGTGAGCCTTTGGGTTTTTCATCAAACTCCACGGTAGCCAAACAGGTTACTCTTACTTGTAATAACATGATAAATGATCATGGGATACACTTCTATAGTTTGAAATAGCGACAAAAGTTATCAGGTCCTTCCATAGATATATATTATATATACTTACTCGGTCCTTCTTAACCGTATGGTTTGTTCATAAAGGTCAGTGAGACAATACAAATTTGAAGAATTTTGTGGTAAATACGTCACTGATTAATTTAAATTTAATTACTTGGTTCTCAGTGTTTAGGGTCAAGCTAACTCGACTTTCATAAAAACTATGTTGTACATTTAACCACAAATTAGTAAGTTTCTCTGATCTGTGATTTAACATTGACAGTAAATGACAACACTCCTGAAAATCTTCCCTGTTGAGATTAGCACGCACTTCAAACTTTTTCCAGGTATCGTAACCTCTTCTGTTCAATTTCGTAGGGTACAAGCAACCCTTTGATTCATCTCTGCATATAATGTAAAAATGTATTAAAAATTTAAACAATTATATTCGATGAGTAAACAATAAACACAAGCTGTGGCCAGCACATACAAATAAAAAGTGAAATAACTGAAGATGCTCTCCACCTCAATTAATGCATAACACCTTCAACATAGTTACATAATACAATATCTTATCAAAAAACATTAAATTCTAACAATTTTTTATTAAAAATTTCTGTCAAATAATAACATAACCTCCAATGTCGTTATTTCTGCTCTTCTTCTTCGTTATCGGTTCGTAAAGTCTTGTGACGTTGACGAAGATGTCACATGACCTGTTTCCCGGCTCGTGATTGGTGACACCAGAATCCAACCAGATTTTGAATTTTATGAATGAAATGGAAATGACAGTTGTTTCAAGGATTCCGATACGATTTTACTATTTCATTCGTGAATACCTCATGTGATCTCTCTTGTCTATGACCCCTACTCTTTGGTATAATCATTGTTTAAATAGAACATAGTTAGTCAATGCCTGTAGAAAAGGTATTGGACACAAACGCGAGTGACATCTAGCGTGATTAGTTACAAACATGAATATTTGACGTCATTTTAATGCAGGTTTCTTCAAAAAACCCTGATTTTAATGCTTTTCCATTGTTTTAATCAAGTTACGACATGACTTGGAGGCCAGATCACTGAAGTTACGACATGACTTGGATGCGAGCTCACTATCGCCATCTACATGTCGCATCCATTTTGATCCAATTATAATCCCATAAGATTGACTATCTTCTATATAAAAAATGGTATAATGTAGCGTTTACTGTCCAGACACTAGTAACTTCCATAGAAGTCAATAACTAATAAAGCACTTGAATACAAAGCAAACAAACTTGGAAAATATTTCACTCTTTCTTTTTTAGATTTTTAGTAAATTCAGGAACATTACTTATACAGTTTCCGTTCAAACATTATAGAGAGTTTCATATTATTCTCGTGTATTTCCTTATGCAAAATGTGAGATTATGGAATTAGGGGGTGGAGAATTATTTCACGGAAACATTGAGAATCGTCATTTCTCTAGCGTCATTCCTTTGGCTCCTTGTCAGACAGATGAATGATGTTACTATGACCTAGGTCTTTTTTGTAGTAAATATTGGGAATTGTTTGAAGCTCAGAAAGACAGTTTAACAGATCATATTGCTCTATTTAATGCTTATTCGCTTTTACTTCAAATACATTGGCAGAAGTAATTTCAACTTTGTCATTATAACTTGAAACCATTGATTAGATACATTGAATCCATTAGATACCATTGAAAGCGATAGTTTCTTTGATATTGGTGAATTCAGTTGGCAGTTTTACCCATTCTAAAAATTTGTTTTTTAAAGAATAAAATATTTTAAAAATTTACTGATAAAGCTTTTTCAAAGCCACGTATAAAACGCGAAAAATCGAAAATTTAGAATGATCCGTATGTGATTCATATAACTCATAATAATAAACAATTATAACTAATATAAAATTCAGCCAACACGGCAATTCAAATTTTTCAGAGTTTTCATTATACAAATAACATGGTTTCGGAATTTTGACCCATATCGTACAAATCACATCAGTGAAATCATTTAACCAGATGTGTCTATATCGTGTCAAGTTATTATCATCATAAACTAATTAACAAGTAGGTATCAAATGAATAATATTCGCATGCATGGATCACGGTTGTCACCAGATGTGTTGGTGCGTGGAAAACCTGCAATAAAATCGAAGGCGGACGTTTACTTCATGTTCTTGGCAGTGAATTTTCACACCTTGGCACCGTTCGAAAAGTTCATGGGAAGTCGATCTATTTAATACAATATTTCGAGGTAGATTTTTATTCACAGATAATTCTGAGATGTGTATGACGGCTGGGAAAAAATTGAGATGAACGAAGATGAGACACAGTTCGCGTTTAGTACTGAAATAAAATAGACTGGGAAACGTGAACGTGCATCATATTATTATGGGAATAGAGGGTACAGAAAAAAGTTTTTACCTCATGAAATTTCAATAGAATTGTTATGTTTTGGGTATTCAATACTCATTGGTGGTTCCAAGGACGGATTCAAGTATATGAATAAATGAAAGCCTTTAGTAAGGTAGTTTCAACATTCATTCCATTGATCATGTCAAAGAGCTCGAGAAATACACGTAATTTCGGTATGTCCCAAAGAGATGCCCTGGTACCAATTTCTACTGAGATTTAGTCTTATCTTTGCCTTCTCAACCTTCACCATAATGACAAACAGCAAATAAAAAAATAGATGCAATTTTACAATCTGTGAATATCATTTTATTGACGTTTTCCTTGATGTTCACTATAATTACTTAAATTCTTTGAAAATATAGGTACGTTCATTGATAATTACATATCCATAAACTAAAATTAAGTATAGAAAGTTAATATGAAAATAAATTCACATGAATAGAAAAATCAGTGAATATTTAGTGTATTTTCATAGTGTCAAGTTAACGTTCACAAAATAAAATTACAACTTCAGTTGTAAAGTACAAACTTGATTGTGAATTTGTTTTTTAGTCCTTGGCAAAAAATACCTATTGTTACAAACTATAATTATGAAATATGAATTTTTGGTGCAGAGGATAATAATTATTACTAATTAAAAATAAAGGGCTTTGGTGGCAAAAGATAAAATTAACAAATAAGAAAGGTTTGACTTGAGTGATTCTAGAAAGAGGTGAATTACCCATACGGTGTTGAAGGGAACGAAAACATATTTATAGCATGCTCCGAAATTAAAATCCAAAATAGCTGACAGATAAAAAATTGAGTTGAACTAAAATCAGAATATAATATTCTTTATCATAATGAATCATCATTATTATAGTTGTGTTTTCTTTTTGTAGGTAACAACAGGGGATGTTTTTTAATTTAAGATAAGTATTGACGAATATTGCAATCTACCTCCAATTTTATACAACATTTATGTAAATCAACTGTTCCCACACGGTAGTAGTGGGGAAACTTTAGGATTTGCTGACGACACAGCAATTTTCTACTAGTCTGATAACTGGGAAAACATGAAATAAAAAAGTTTGTCTGACTTCCATTCAATAAAAAAGTGGTTTGAATATAAATTTCTCACTATCAACACCAAAGAAAACGATTTTTTCACCATTCAGCTGGTAACTCCCGTGGTCTGAGTAGTAGCAATAAACTCAAAATGTACAATGAACACTTTTTTATAGAACCTGCAAAAGAAATGAAATACTTAGGCACCATCTTTAATTGTCACATGAAATGGGACTCACACAAAACGTATTTAGTGAAAAAGTTAAGATATATATTGCGCTAAAAGATAAATCACCTTTCAATAAAATAAAAATTCTTTATCGCACACTCTAGTATAAAGTCTGTCTATGACAGTATATGTATAGGTTTTATTGATTCATTACTATTATTCATTGTACAGGGTGTAACATAATGTACGTTAAAATAATTGAGTGACGCATTCCTGAGACAATTTTAAGAAAAAAAGTCTACATAAACTTGTGTCCGGAAATGCTTCGTTTCGAAGATACATGGTGTTAAAATTGATTTTTTTCCGTTTTTTTTTATTACTTTTGCAAAATGTTTTTCACAAGAAATTTGATACCCGGGGTTTTCTTGAAAACCAGAAGATTGCTTTAAAAACTCCCAACTGTGAGTTTGTCAATGAATAGTTAAAAATGTGATAGCAAACTTCTATTTTGATAAACAAAAGTTCATAGCCTACTTAATTTAATTAACTTAACTTGAAAGCGGAGTGACAAAAATTGTTAAAATCAAATTTGCCCATACTGATTAGGCAGTTTCACAGTTTCGAAGTCTGTCCGGGGATACTGCGTATGAAGTTTGATGAAAATAACTGCAGTTGCAACAAACTTAAATTATGACGAAAACCAGCCATGTTTTGGAAAATTTCAACAATCTGTACATACTTAGTTTTTGTAATGTTCTCAGCAACTTCACTTAGCGCCCTAGGCACTATAGGTAACGTGCATCGATATAGAAAATTGTAAATATCTCGAAAATGATCACCTCAAACGTTGGAGGAAATGTAATTTATCTGCTTAATTTCATTCATATGTTCATTTATACCACTCTATTGCGGTTTTCATTTTTCAATTAGTGTTTATGTATTCGTGACACAAGTACAGTATAGTATAGCACTAATCACTGTTCTCTTTACTCACGATGTCTTTGTGTATATTTATTTGCATATTTCATCTGCGTGAATAGAGCTTATCATCTATTATTATTGATTAAATTTTTTAAATCGATGAAAACAAAGAATTTTCTCAACTATTTTTGGAATATCTCAGATTGAAGTTCATCAATAAAATATACTTGTTGGGTTCTCTCAACCAATCAAGTGAGAGGCTCATAAGTTCATAGTAATGTGCCTCGAAAATGGTTAAGGCATTTTTTGCTTTCTTTTTTCTTTCCCAAGATATTCCTACTGGCACCTTTTAAACTTGACACACTGTATACTTGGTCAGTATTTATTTTTCTATTATGTTAATCATCTTCCACAATTATAAATAATATGTTCATAATATGCCTGATTCATGTACTGATGGATCTAGTAATACCGATCTGGTAATACCAGGTGATTCACCTGTACTTACAATTTACTCATATTTGGTTATCTAAATAACTCCTTATTCGGAATAAATGTGAAAAGATGCAGGCATAAAAAAATGTCTGGTTCAGAGAAATGAAAATATTCCAAGTTTGTATTTACTGTGCGATAATTTTGATAAGATAGTATAATATACATGTCAGTTTCCAATTAGAAGATAAATATTACTCATTCACCATATTATATATGTATCGAAAATAATAAAGAATAATCGCGCATTTCAATTATTTAAATGAATGAAATCTGATTAAGAAATGCATCATATTCGGAATTGAAGAGTATTAATTGTTCCATACTTGGACCAATGTTATTTTTATTGTATATTAATGACAATGACATATTGAATATCCGGAATTCAGGTTCATAATGATTTTGCTAACAGCACCATATTTTGGCAACACGAGAACATAAAGGATTTTTTATTATACCTATCTGAAAACACTATAGACCGTGATCCCACGCCTATTTTCAAAACTGATTTAAAAAAAGCTTTGAGGTGCTAAATTTCCTGACATCATAAGTAATCTTGCCGATCGACACTCAAAATTGCGAAAAAAAATCTCGTTTAATAGACACATGAGTGTCCAAACAAACAGGAACATTCACGCAAAGGGTAAATTAGAACTGCTGAATCAAAAAGTTTGAAATTTTGTACTAGAGGTTTACCGTGGTTTATCGTGGTTCATCCAATGAAAATAATTTTAATGCTAGGATTTTTGGGCATACCAGTTCAATGGATCACCTGTATATAACATATCAGAATGATATAAAAAAATACGTTGCAATATTGAATAATGTTGGATGTGCAAATGATCGATAGAATAACTGATGATCAAAATCTCGGGTCGAAAGAAACTAGCATTTTTAAATTCCCCTTGTATATTTTCTCAGACATCAACATCAGCATTCCCTGTGCCTGTCTATTTCCATGTTCATGTTAATTTTTTCGAAAACATTTCCATATTGACGAGTTCGGGGTTATTTTCATCCCAAACTTGTGTTTATTTATTGGGAACGTCAAATCAGTATTTGGAATGCACATACTTATCTGAATTAATATCAAACAACAACAATAATAGAAAATATGCGTACATGATCTGGTCATTTTCAAATAATATTTTGATAACAAATAACATGTTATTCAATTAAGTGTGAATTATCAAACTAACTTTTGCATCACGATTTTTATATAATCTATTTAATATGAGCTAATAAGGTTCCCTGGAGCTGCATTTTCTTATCTAGACAGTAGATAGGTAAATAAACTCTGGGAAATTTTGATTAAAGATTATCGAAAATATTTCAAGTAGATAAGATTATTCGCACTCGCAAAATTTTCCCAGTAAATCTAACAAAAAAGTAGGTTAACGGTGTAAGATCTCTATTTGGGATAGACCATAAATTTTGTTCATACAACAGTAAGTATACTATTAGTTGGCCATTTGTTTATAATATCCTATAGATATCACCACTTTTTTATTGTGGTGTCATTCAATGACAACATTTGCATTCCTATTGATATCGAAAACCAAGTTATCTTCATCAGTCGGAATACTAATCTGTTTAGTATTCTGCTGACAGTGAGTAAAGTAATACTTTTTCACACAAGTGCGTAAAAAAACACCCGTGCGTAAAATCATCAACTGTGCGTAATGTAGTAGTAGTAGTAGTTCTTTGGGGAGGCCGCTACTGCAGCCAGGCAAGTAGGCCCTCATGGACCCTTTTTGCCATCCCCTGTTCTCCACTTATCTACGTTCATCCTCCTAATTTTCCTTTTCGAACCTTTGTGACCTCCTAATGAAGGTCAGTATGTCCGACCATTCCAAATTGATTAGTTCCTCTTGTTGGAGTTTGTCAACTCCGAAGGTTCCAAATCTTAGCCTCCCGTATGCCTCACACTCGCCGAGGAAGTGAGATGTAGTTTCTTCATCTTTTTCGCATTTTTGGCAAGTGGGACTGTCTTCTATGCCTATGAGTGATAGGAGTCTGCCTAACTTGTTGTGTCCTGTTAGTATTCCTATAAGGAGGCGTAGCGCTTGGCGATTTCTGCCTAAGAGCCATGTCGTCCTTGACTTATTGGAGCCGGCCACGAAGTCTTTTGACTGCCTACAGCCGGTGTTATCCCTCCAAAGTTTATTCAGCTCTTCTTCTGCCCACTCGTCGAGGGCTGAAGAAGTTTGGCTTCTTGCGATGCCTAGTACAGGCTCCGGTCCACAGGACGGCGTTGCGGATCCGGATCTGGCAAGTCCGTCTGCCACCTCGTTTCCGCGCACCCCTCTGTGTCCCGGGACCAGCGTTGCCAACTCTACGTCTTTTTACGTAGATCTACGTACTTCAGGCCTTTCCTGCAAACCTACGAACTTCAGCGTCAGAATCTACGTATTTTCTATCAAATTGTACAAATTTGCAAAATAACATAACTGATTGGACTGAATGGGCATAATTTCCATTTCTTTCACAAAAAAAGTTATTAAACGCTCCGTTCCGTTTCATACCAATGAACACCTGAAAAAAGAAAGCCGCCTTATGAACAAAAATATTCACACCTGTGGAAAAAGACAAAAAGTATTCAGGTTGGGTTGAAAAAAGCTTCCCACTGAAACGCTAACAGGCTTAATTTTCACAAAAAGTGGTTTTAAAAAAATGCGAGTATTCGCAAGAACACATTAAACATTTTAATAAATATAACTGTATAAATTCAAATTGCCTGAAAGTAATAATGAAAATTAATAATTTAAATGAATTGTGAAACAAAACACTCTTTTCAGTCATCATTATCCTCATTATTTCACTCAGAAAAAAAGTACGTAGATCTACGAACTTTTCATATGTAAATTTTACCAAATCTACGTCTTTTTCAAAATCTGAGTTGGCAACGCTGCCCGGGACCCATACCAGCTGAACTTCCTTCGTTTCAGCTAGCTTCTCGAGCGCATCTCCACATTCCTGTACAAACGCTGAGCTTGGTTTAGGATGGCAGACGGCTCTGAGCGCTGCCTGACTATCCGAACAGATATAAATTCTCTGTTCGGATCCATCTTGTGTAATAGTATATTACGTAACAAGAGTTGTAAGTAACCCATTACGCACGAAATGAAAAAGTTTATGCAGGAAGCCGCGCAGCGGCGAGTGCATAAATTTCATGAGTGCGTAATGGGCTTACAACTCGTGTAACATACTATACTTTTTCTACGCCCATTAATTTTCTTCCATTAAATAAAAAACATCGCAATCATTTAAACTTTATTATAATAGTTGTTAATAACAATTGAACAATTATTGTAAATCGATTGTGCCTTATTATTTAAAAGGTAATTTCGTACCTTTCTTTGGATTTTATTGGTAACAAATTATGTGTGGCAGCTTGAGCTTTTTCTAAAATCTTCGGTGGAGTGCTCATAATTTCATCACTTTCACTACTATCAGACATATTCGTAGATAAAGTTGAGAAAATGTTCGGATACAATTATATTTTGTTCAAGAAATTGACAAAATAAATGACATGACATTTATTTGCATAGCATGCTACTTAAGAAAACGTGTCCTATTTTTAAAGAAATTGCATAACGTGCTGTCTACATTTAGGTACATCACTCTTTCAATCCTAAATATATCTCGCTAATGCTAAAAGTTTTTATGTTTTTTAATTGACTTAATTTGTGTAAATAGACCAAATAAAGTCTTACGTAAATAAAAATTTGATAGTAATTTAATTAAACCATGAAGTTTGAGTTTTCTTCTCAAAACGTACGTGTATGTTATGAGATCTCATTACGTGCATGTTATTGTTATACAGTGCGGCTTTTTTTAGCCCTCCCCTGTTAACTTTTGAACGGTTCGACGTACTAACATGAATAAAAAATCGTTTGGAGGGTTTCACCGATACTACTTTTTGAAACAAAAAATATGGTGATTGCTCGACAGGGGGCGAAGGGGGACACATCAATTCAAAATTTTTAAATGGCATGGGGGGTCGAGTGTCACATCGTTGAAAAGAGAATTCAATTCTCTTTACAACCATCTAAATATTTTTGAATTTAGTTGAGGAATTTTTTCCCAATTTCGATTTTTATGCCTATCGAAATTTTCTAGTTGATGTGCCCCCAGCGCCATCTGTAGTGTAATTGCAATATTTCTTTTCTCAAAAAGTAGTATCGATAATACCCCCGCAATGTTTTTGGTTTCATTATTCCACAACAAACCGTTCAAATTTATCAAGGTATGACTAGTTTTCAGATCCGCATTCATATTTGATATTTCGAATTTGAATTGCAAAAAAAATATTAACGAAATTCAAAAAAAAATAGATGGTTGTAAAGAGAATTGAATTATCTTTTCAACGATGTGACACTCGACCCCCCATGCCATTTAAAAATTTTGGATTGATGTGCTCCCCGCTCCCCCTGTCAAGCAATCACCATATTTTTTGTTTCAAAAAGTTGTATCGGTGAAACCCTCCAAAAGGTTTTTTATTCATGTTTGTACGTCGAACCGTTCAAAAGTTAACAGGGGGGGGACTAAAAAAGCCGCACTGTATGTCATTTACAAGGAATGTTGACAGTGCGATTTTTGACGTTTACAGACATGGGCGTAGAAAAAGTTATTTTTTATACAATGTTCATGCATTTTTGAAAAATACAGTATTTTGCGTCAAATATAACTCGGGAGTATTTATTTGATAATGCGACGACAATTCATATCAAACATTCAAATTAATTATATAATTGCTACAATTTGGCAATATAATAACTGTCGAAAAAAAAACTTTGAATGAAACACTTTCGTAAAGGGCTTTTTTGTACTCGTGTGTTTGTTGAACTCGACTGCGCCTCATTCAACAAACTTCGCACGCTCATACAAAAAATCCTACTTTACGAACTTGTATCATAAATAGCTATTGTAGGGTTCATGAATCTCTACAAAAGTTTCATTGACAGTAAAACGATTCTTCGAATAATCTTTGAGATATTTCCAAAAAACCAAAAAGTTGTCATTTTTTTCACTATCTTTAAAAATTCCACTAAGCGATTTTGCTGGGCGAAAACTGGGGTTTCCATTAACGAAAAATTAGTATAGACCATTGCGTCTTTTATTTTTTGGAGGAAAAACCTCTATAGCTTGGTCTATGTATATTTTTATATCAGATGCGTGGGATGTGACATTTATATAGAGATGGCTCCCGCTCTTAAGATTGTGCACACTTATACATCTATAAAAAAGAAACATTTTCCCAAAATTTAAACTTTCAAACCATTCTGGGAAATCTTCAAATAATTTCTTTTACAGCAGTTTGTAATGGAAAAAATTACAAAATAGACATTTTGGCAACACAACCTAATATGCGTATCCTGGGTTTCGTTGTACTTACCTACCTAATACATAGGTACTTGTTGCTGAATCGATGATAATAATTATAAAGCAATACTGCCGCTTTGCATTTCTTGACAATAATTGAAAAGAACATATTCTAGATAGAATAAGAATAAAATTCACTACTAATAAATAATAACGAATGAACTTTATTGAACCAATTACATTGATCCAATAGGCTATTGACATTTACTACTATAATACTCATTTCTAAACACTTAAAAGAAATTAATTTTTTTTCACGTGCATGACATCACACGTTAAAAGGTAAGGGCTGCGTCTTTCCTTGCTCGCACACTTCTGAGGATTGCGCGTAGGAGTGCAACAGGTTGACGGAAATAACAAAAAAAATAACAAAAATAATATGACATAATGTACCATGATACTCGAATTCACGTCACATAATGAAACGTTCATCACCTGTTGTGGGTTTTCACGTTCTGTCCAGTAAGCCAGTGGAATAGTGGCTATGAGTGATAAGGAAATTATAGGCTTTTCGATCTTACCTAACCCGAAGCGGTCTCAGTTCAGATTTCTAGGAACGAGAGCAAAGATTAGACTGGACCATACTGAATACGAAACGGCACAAGAATGGAATGGATATGCTGTTAAAAGTCGAAACCGGATTTCTGAATGAGTTTCTATTGGAGCAACTATTCCGTATGATTAGTTCTGCTTCACGCGAAACCGTCATCGATGATCGGGCTCCCGTATATATAGGCCTCTACGGGTGAGCATGTCAGCCACTGTGCTCGAGGCAGGGTTCATCTTACCATAGCTGAGCTACAGCCCTTACCACCGATGTAGACGGTATAACGAATGAAGCAGAGTTTGCCACATGGAAGATATGCCCCCGTCGGTTCCCATTGAGGGATTTCGTTCCAAACAGTTTTTCCGTTTCATTCTTTATCCGTTTGGTACCAGAATTCTCCACACCAATTTTTTCTCTCCTCCCTTTCTATCCTAATCGAGAGTTGTGACTATAAGGAACTGAAAATTAGGAATATGTTTGGAAACCAAGATGTTTGGACATTCCAGGCTTCTCGAACCCACATGACTGTAAATACGTGTTGTATGTAATATTTTCTTACTAACCTATTGTGCCAAAACTCCTCTTTGTATCTAGAAAAAATTTCCACCATAAGTTCCTAAGAAAAATAACTTTTCACGTGTGGAACATGTCAATATGGCGAATAATGCAAGATGCAATAAAATGAAATCATGAATAATAAAGAAAATATTGCGTATACATGAAAGGTCACAAATAACATGGTTATCACATGAAATTAGGTGTAGGAGATAAAACGTGTCAATATAAAAAAAACTACATAATATAATCACACGAAAAAAAAAATCTGTAATGTTTCCAAAGTTAGATCTGAAATAGTTGATGAGAAAAAAAGTTGTTCACACGCAATAAACAAATGATGGAGAAAGAAACCCATATTAGCTTCACTGTTGCTATACTTGATTGAATCCTTTGATCACGCCGAGAAAATACACAACCCATTGTTAGCATTCAAATAGGGGTGTTATCGAGGTAGTTTAGCATGTTAGTTTGTTAGTAGGGCTATTTGAAATACAACAATGGGGTGATTCTTTTCAGTTATTCACGATAAGATTGAAAGTATAGGAATAGAGTAGTTCACAAATATTGGGTTGTACATCGAAAAATGTCTTAATCTACAATACATTGGTGCTCACTTGGCCGATAATAGTTCCTTCCTATCGTAATAAATCAATAATACTTGTTTTTCTTAGGTTTGAACTGTTATCGCTCAACAGGGACCACGAGAAGGTGTGAGCGCCCCTGTCGGGAAGGTGGGACAAGGATGTTAGTGTAGAAGTGACATGTTATGTTGAGAAAATGTCATGAAATCGAATTCTACACATATCAAAGAATTCGAATTCAAGATAAAAAAAATAGTAATTTATTCACATACAATGCTGTAATTATAAAAAATTGTATATAAGTATATCAAGAACTCTATGGAAAATAAACTGAAGAACAAAAATAAAATGACATAATATACCATGATACTCGAATTCACGTCATATAATGAAACGTTCATCACCTGTTGTGGGTTTTCACGTTCTGTCCAGGAAGCTAGTGGCATAGTGGCTTGTGAGTGATAAGAAAATTATAGGCTTTTTGATCTCACCTGACCCGAAGCGGTGTCAATTCAGATTTCTAGGAACGAGAGCAAAAATTGGACTGGACCATACTGAATACGAAACGAAACAAGAATAGAATGGATATGCTGTTGGAAGTCGAAACCGGATTCCTGAATGAGTTTCTATTGGAGCAACTATTCCGTGTGATTAGTTCTGCTCCACGCGAAACCGTCATCGATGATCGGGCTCCCGTATATATAGGCCTCTACGGGTGAGCATGTCAGCCACTGTGCTCGAGGCAGGGTTCATCTTACCGTAGCTGAGCTACAGCCCTTACCACCGATGTAGACGGTATAACGAATGAAGCGGAGTTTGCCACACGGAGAATTTGCCCCCGTCGATTCCCATTGAGGGATTTCGTTCCAAACATTTTCCCCATTTCATTCTTCATCCGTTTGGTACCAGAATTCTCCAAACCAATTTTTTCTCTCGTCCCTTTCTATCCTA
Source organism: Chrysolina oricalcia (assembly GCA_944452925.2). Taxonomy (NCBI): domain Eukaryota; kingdom Metazoa; phylum Arthropoda; class Insecta; order Coleoptera; family Chrysomelidae; genus Chrysolina; species Chrysolina oricalcia. Next base: position 13,223,877 of record OX101811.2, on the reverse strand, counting down.
ATTGAGAGTTGTGACTATAAGTAACTGAAAATTAGAAATATGTTTCGAAACCAAGATGTTAGGACATTCCAGGCTTCTCGAACCCACATGATTGTAAATACGAATAGTATATGATTGTTTCTTACTAGCCTAATGTGCCAAAACTCCTCTTTGCAGAAAAGATAAATATCCTCCATGAATTCCTAGAAAAATAACTTTTCACGTGTAACATATCAATATGGTGAATAATACAAGAAGCAATAAAATGAAATCATGATTTATACAGAAAATATTGCGTTTGCATCACAAATAACATGGTTATCATATGAAATTAGGTGTAGGATATAAAACGTGTCAGTATAAAAAAAGTACAAAATATAATCACACGAAAAAAAAAATCTGTAATGTTCCCAAAGTTAGATCTGAAATAATTGATAAGAAAAAAACTAAAACCAGAACCAACCACAAAAAACAATAAGCTGGTGACCACCATGTTGTGACGTCAGCTGATGTCATTAACAAAATTATTCGATTTCTCAAATAAAAAAGGAATATTACTATATATAATCAAATAATAAGATCACTAAATGCCTGGAAAATTTATAAAAATCACAAATAAACATAATCAAACATAAAATACAATATTATCTGGTGACCACCATGTTGTGATGTCAACTGAAATAATTAGCAGAATTATTCCATTTCTCAAATGAAAAAGTGGTGTTAATATATTATAATTATAATAAATTAATAAGTTCACTGAATGTCTGTAAAGTTTATAAAAATCACAATTAACCAGTGAAACCCACGAAAACAATCAGCTGATGACCGCTATTCTTAAATTTTTGTAGCTGCATTTTTAAATTGATTTTTGGAAAGTTTTTAAAAATCACAATCAACAAAAACCAATCACAAAAAACAATCAGCTGGTGACCGCCATATGGTGACGTCAGATGATGTCATTAGCAAAGTTGTTCGAATGAAAAAGGAATATTACAATATATAATCAAATAATAAGATCACTAAATGCCTGGAAAATTTATAAAAATCACAAATAACCAGAACCAAACAGAAAATACAATATTATCTGGTGACCATCATGCTGTGACGTCAACTGAAATTATTAGCAGAATTGTTCCATTTCTCAAATTAAAAAGGAGTATTACAGTATATAAAAAATTAATAGGATCACTCAATGTCTGTAAAGTTCATAAAAATCACAATCAACCAGTGAAAACCACAAAAAAAACATTCAGCTGATGACCGCCATGTTGTGACGTCTGATAATACAGTGCAGTGATTCATCGAGTACCGGAATAAAACTTCACGTCCACTCTCTTTGCCAGCCAGCCGAGAAGTGAATCGGAGACATCGGAGTGTTATCACTGTTATCAGCATGATTCAACTGCCCCCACTCTGTCGGCCCTCATCGGTAGTTTTCGATCCACTGTTGCCACGTTTGGTAGATTTCTACTTATCTATTAGATTATGGCCTTCCTAACAAAAATTTTGGTAGCTGCTTTTTTTGAATAGATTTTTGGTAAGTTTTTATAAATCACAACTAAACAGAACCAACCACAAAAAAAATAAGCTAGTGACCGCCATGTTGTGACGCCAGCTGGTGTCATTAGCGAAATTGTTTAATTTTTCAAATGAATAAGGAATATTACTTTATATAATCAAATAATAAGATCACTAAATGCCTAGAAAATTTATAAAAATCACAAATAACCATAGCCAACTACAAAATACAATATTATCTGATGACCACCATGTTTTTGACGTCAACTGAAATTATTAGCAGAATTATTCCAGTTCTCAAATGAAAAAGGAGCATTACAATATGTAATAAATTAATAGGATCATTCAATGTCTGTAAAGTTTATAAAAATCACAATCATCCAGTGAAAACCACAAAAAAAAATCAGCTGATGACCGCCATGTTGCGACGTCAGATGACAGTGTAGTGATTCATCGAGAACCTGAATAAAACTTCACATCCGCTCTCTCTGCCAGCCAGCCGAGAAGTGAATCGGAGAGTGTTATCAGCTTGATTCAACTGCCCCCACTCTGTCGGCCCTCATCGGTAGTTTTCGATCCAGCGTTGCCACGTTTGCGAGATATCTACCTTTCTATCAGATTTTGGATTTCTTGACGGAAATTTTGGTAAGTGCTTTCTTAAAATCGGTTTTTGTGAAGTTCATAAAAATCACAATTAACCGGAACCAACCACAAAAAACAATCTGGTGACCGCCATGTTGTGACGTCAGCTGATATCATTAGTAAAATTATTCGATTTCTCAAATGAAAAAGGAATATTACAATATATATGATCATATAATATCACTAAATGCCTGGAAAATTCATAAAAATCACAAATAACCAGAACTAAACACAAAATACAATATTATCTGGTGACCACCACTGAAATTATTAGCAGAATTATTCTATTTCTCAAATGAAAAAGGGGTATTACAATATATAATGAATTAATAGGATCACTCAATGTCTGTAAAGTTTATAAAAATCACAATCAACCAGTAAAACCCACAAAAAACAATCAGCTGATGACCGCCATGTTGTGACGTCAGATGACAGTGCAGTGATTCATCAAGTGAGTATACAGCTAGAATGGTTCCCAAGAAAAATGAAATAGGTACTGTTATTATTGCGTGGGCCTTTCAACACTATCTTGATAAATGTACCACTGATTCAGAAATGGTATTTGAACTTTCGACACTATTTTTCATGATAAACATATGGGGCGCGAATTTCGGGACACCTTGTACAATAAATCATGATTATATTTTTAATTAGGGAGATTGAATAACTTTGCATCTCGATATATTGAGTTGTTTATTTGGAATAAGTTTAAACACGTAGGTAATCAAAGGAAAATATCTTGAATGGAATCATATACCTATATATCAATAATTATTGTTGTTTTCATGGTTGGTAAATTTGTAAATTTTCCGAACGGTTTAGAATTATTGCATAAATCTTCCACAAATAGTTTTCAAATTTGCTTGGAAAGTTTGATGTTGGAATATATAATTTTGATTAGGTGAAGTTTACAGAAGGAAAAATAATACCTAGCAGAAAGTTGGACACATCTGAGGAAACATTTTACTATAGATTTCCCAAGAAATATTTACTTGAAATTACACGACAGATTTCTATTTTCCTGATATTTTTTTTGCTGGATAACTGGACGAAAAAAATTTCCTTTCGATAAAACGCTTAGTTGCATTTTCCCTCCCGTATATGCATCCTTTGCTCTGGCAGATGGTGTTGCTACTCAACAGGGCCTTATTATTATTACTTCCGTTAGGAATATCCCAGTCAGGCCCTGTTTCCGAAGCTACGACACATCCGGAGGGCGCGCTGGTATCGTTTACCCCAATACCCACTCCACACGTCCTTAGAGTAAGTGACTATTGGGTCCGAGAATCATGTGCTCTGAGCAGATGAAGTGTACTAAGGATGGCGGCCTTCTGCATTCGTGCAGCTAAAATTTCTGCCATTTCACTGCAAGCCGGTAAAGCTGGATCGCTTTCGAAGCAAGGGAGCTTTATTGTGAATCTCCAGTAGACTTGATTATACAGTTAGCCAAATGTATGGACCCGCCCATTTTTCTCAGTTGATATGAGGCTTATCGAAAAAAAGTTCGGATGAAAGTTGAAGGATATTTCACTTTGTATCTTTCTATGAATTCAAATGTTTTTTAGATGTGCCATTGGTGAAGAATTGACGTCATCGGAATTTTTTTAATATTACCACATGTCATGTTTAGTATTGCTAGAAAGCTTGTTTTTTTCTCATTTCAGTAATACTAATATTATTTTAACTATTTCGATAGGTACAGTGTGTTTCGTATTTTTGTGTCCGCCTCTGTAATTCACTTACCTGTTGCTTAATTTGTTGGAAATGCCTCAAGATCATTTGCTTAATAGTGTTCAGAGCATCATCCATAGATTATCTTATTGTCAAGAGACAAATTTACTGCAGTTTGAGCATTTAATACAGTAATTTTGTTTAAAAACGAAATAAAATGTATTTTTTTTGTTATATCAAAAATTTCTTCAACCATCAATTGAATAACTTCAATTTTTATTAATTAAAATTATCCCAAACATTGTAGGTGATTTTTTTAAATAAAACAACTGTCAATGTAGCACATACAAAATAATTTGTTATCAAACCTTACGTACGCCACTGTCCGAATCAAACTCTCATCTTAACTTTTTTCGATAATTCTCATATTAACAAAGAAAAATGGGCGGGTCCATACAATGGACTAACTGTATATACATATAAGGTACTGGTATAATTTAATTGTTAATGATTAATTCACGGTGAAAGAGTCTCTAAAACCAATTCCAACAAGAATTCTCAATGCATTTTTCCTGTAATATAATAATGTAATAAGCATCACTAGAATTTCCCAAGAGCAATGACCCATAAGAAATGTGGGATTGAATCAGTAAGCAAAATACTACTTTCAATGTAGTGAAATTTGCAATTGGTTTCAGGAGCAGAAATAAAAGTAAGGTACACGATAATTTACTTTTCGAACCTGAAATTTGGCTCGACCTATTCAACCCATTGTTTAAAGCAAAACCTAATAATTTGACGCACCGAAATTCAGGTAATAGCGTAGAAAAAATCGTGTTTTGTGATTTTTCGTTATTCATCATGAGTTTGTTGACATTGAACCAATGGGCAGCTTTTTCTTGTATTTCCACAGACTGCTCAACGAGAGATGAGTAAAGGTTAGAAAAGTATATCAGTGATGTATCGTCGGCAAATGATACACTGTGAAATGGTTTCATAAAGTTTTAAAAATCATTAACATAAATGACAACAAAAGCGGACCCAGAACCGATTCCTGTGGTACATCTAGGTTAATCGGTCTTTGCTCCGAAAATTGATTGTTGTAAAAAACTTTCTCGAAACGATTGTTTAAGTAATATTCAGTCAGATTTAAAGCAGTGTATCAACCACCATAGTATGAAAGTTTTTCAAGTAAAATGTTGAATGAAGAGATCATTATGAGTAATTCCTTTCTACTCTGTTTTCGTAACATAACCCAGTTCAGTCATTCTTGGGTAGATGGCAGCGTATGTGCCTTTTAAATTTGTTGCAGTTGTAAAACAACGATATTGGCATTGTTTATGTAAGTAAACAATGATATTGGGAACGGGTTTTTCCACATAAGATGACTAAGATGAGGAGTTTCGTGGCTTTGTATCATGTGAGTCGCGATTTGTTTCTGATCGTATGTTATTTCACCATATTCCGTGCATAGAGCCAAGGTAAGCAATTTTTCTTTATTGAAAAGTGGCTGTTTTTGTTCTGATACACGAAAAGAATGAAATAAGTGTGTTATTTAAATTTGTCATAAGGGTGAAAGTGAACAAATTAATCAATCAGTCAATATAATATACAGGGTCTTGCGTGGACGAGCGTTGGTAAGGAATATAAGGAGAAAAATTCAAAATGAAAACTTGGAATAAACTAAAATAAACTACTCGACACTAATTCGTCGCACCCCAATAGTTTGCCTCTGTTAAAATATGAATAACATTTTTCTGCTTTAAACAATTTGTATTCTGTTCACACTGATCGCTAGCTCAGTCCTTCAGCTATAATCTCGTACTTCTCCAAAACATATAAGGTTCTTCATATAAAATCGCTACAGGGTGTTACCTGAAACTGTTCAAAATTTCGGAATTTTCAAATGGATCCCAAATGAAGAAAACATTTTTTTTCAAGCTTGACAGCAGAGGCATTAAGATGATCTCATTACCTTGAGACAATTTCCGAATTGTCTTTTTATCTCTTTTATTTACAGGATGATCTCAAATAATTAACCTTTTGGTTTTGCAGTCATAACTTTTTTCCTCGTCAACCGATTTTCAAAATCTCAGGCTCATTTTGGAGCTGAAACTTTAGATGAAGTGATATGATGATCAGAAATGACTAAAGATGAAAATAAAAGATCAAGGATTTCCTCAAAGGTGACCCAAATCTGAAACACCCTCGAAATCCCAGTTGAGAGGAGAATGAAATGAAAATCAACTTGTTTTCCGAAGGATAATTCATACTGGATACGTCCAGATCTTTCTTGCTTTCTGCAGTCAAGAATTGCGTGTGAGAAAACGCAATTAAAACGACATGTTTTTGAAGAGAAATAAATAAATCAGCCCATTTTCGCCTGAAATACATATCCCGTAACCAAGGTAACAAGAAGATAAGAAGACAGTTTGGAAAATATCTCGAAGTAATAATAATAATAGTAATAATATTTATTCACGTAAGAAGAATACAATACAATATAAATGAGAACATACAGGTGAATAAATGAGTACTCGATAAGTGTTTTTCACACTTGTTTCGAGAAATACTCCCATAAATAACATGTATGAATAATGAACATACTGACTGACAATTACGGAAATATGATGACAATAATAAACTTATCTAAATATAAAGACAAATATTTACAAACAGATTCGCACACACACACACCCACACCCATACATGGATAACTAACTATATTATGATACAAAGGTTAATGGTCAATAGGTTAAAATTGTATTATTAATAATAAAAAGAAATATTAAAAAAGTGATAATAACATTGTTCATTCACATAATAATAATATTGTTCATTCACATATTGATACAGAAAAGACAGAAGAATACTTTCGATATCATAATAAATATTTACATACACGCATATTTGAATAAGGTACACCAGGGTAAGTGGAAATCTGGGGCAAGTGGAACCCAGGCCTATTCTTCTAAAATTATTTTCTGTAATACAGCGCCACCTATTGCACACTAGCCCTTCCACATCCTTCAGATGCTCTGTGGTATATGGCGCCAACAGCGATTCATTTACACTTCGAATTCAGCAGTGGCGTGAACGGCTATGACCCCTACTCTTTGGTTTTACGTCGCATAGTGAGCTAGCACGTGTATATTGTTTTTGTCTGTTACGACCAAGGAATTCGTGGAAATATTTAAATCGATTCAAGTTAGGACTTCATAAACAATATCTCTTTGCATTTAAAACTCATTAGAAACGTATTTTAAGGCACGATAAAAAAAGATGCATGGGTTTCACTTGCCTCAAAAAAAATCACAAGTGGGGCAAGTATAACCTACGATAGTTTCCAGTTGCAAGATGTATGTAGGCTTACCGAGAAGTTAACATGTCTAGAAGTGGAATTTTGTAGAAGAATCGGAAAGACATCGACATTCAATTGGCCTTATGTTGAAGACAGAAGTATTATCAACGAATGGGAGATTTTTATGCATTTACCTTCGCCTACAATGTATTATTTGACTCTTATAATCTAGGATAATGTCAATTTTGATATCTGTAATAAATTTGATTTGCAATATATAACAAGACTAGTTGTTTACACTTACCTCGGCAAACTTTATTCAGTTATGAATGCTAAAAAGTAACCCAATGATGACGAACAGGAGAAAACTCATAGAGAAATATTGATAACCATGGTGATTTTCTATATTGGTACAAATTTAAAAGTAATGTATCTGCAATCAGCTCACTAAATATGACGGATGTTGAGTAATGAGTTTTCTTGTTTAGTCGGATCAAAGTGGAGGTACTGAAATTCGCGGTTCCACTTCCCCCGGTGTACCTTACATAAAAACATACTGATAAACACATATACTTCACGTATTGGTAATAACATGGGAAGAGTTCAAACATTAAAAGAATATAAGTTACTTGAAATTATAACAATTATCGAATAAAATCAGAATAAATTTAAAAACTTTGTTTCAAATTTTTTTTTGTCAACAAAATCAGAAATCGTTTGTCTTGCTGACTGAATATAAATTGTCTCAATGACTTTTTGAAATGGTGAAATATGTCAATATTTTTTATGGTAATAGGAAGAGTGTTGAATAATTTTGGGGCTAGGTAAATGTAGGAATGTTGTAAAAGAGATTTTTGTGTTAATGGAATTACATGGTAATCTTTTCTTCGGGTGTTATAATAGTGTGATGGTAAAAGATAACTTTTCTTCTTGTGGTATGTTAAAATGATATTATAATAGAAGAGTTGACGAATATCAAAAACTCCGGATTCAAAAAACTGATTTTCTGTTGGAAAGCGTGAACTTTTCGAAAATATCAGTTTCAGAAACTTGTTCTGTAGTACTTCAAGAGGACGAAGGTGTGTTCGAAAGTAATGAGAGATCATCTTCATACCTCTGCTGTCAAATTTGAAAAAAAAAGTTTTTCTTCATTTGGGATCCTTGAATATTTCAAAATTTTGTAGTTTCAGGTAACACCCTGTAGCGATTTTACGTGAAGAACCTCATGAACAGTGTAAACAAAATTCAAATTGTTCAAAGCAGAAAAAAAAATTTCAGATTTTATTTTTTCTGAGAAATATCATAGTACCTACTGACAAAGACTATAAATTAAATTGTGCTAGATACGCGAGATTACTTCACTTTCTTAAATTTATCTGACATTTTTCAGTAGCTATTGTTTGTGGTGTCATGGCAGTGCAATTTTCGCTCGGCAGTGCAATTATACCTCTGTAATTTTTCAATAATTGCTTTCCTCATATAAGAAATTTTATATATGAGGGAAATATTCGCTGTTATTATGTTATGATTGGCTGTTTTTGGTCATTTGCTCAAACTGACGATTTTCGTTGGTCTTTGATTAAGCAAAAATATGTCTGAGAGAGAGAATTTTATAACTGTCGATTCTCGGAATATAAATATAATGAAAGTTGAGGGGGGGAGTGTTGAAATCATGATCTTTAAGTTTGCATGTCACTCAGTATTATATCTATATGTATATAAAAAAATTTAAGCTGTAACAAGTTAAATAACGCAATTTTGAGTATTTTGAATGTTCTACAAGTTATTCCACTAAAGTTTAAAACATTCGGTATACACAGTTTCATTGAATTGTTTCAAATGATATTGTTCGTAGGTGTTATTTTAGAAAAAATCTATGTTATAGGAGAAATAACCACACAATGGTGATTCCAAAATGGTCACCAAAATCACCGGAATGGTCTAGTGAAACATACAATATTTTGGTCGATAACAAATTTGAAAAAATACCAAAACAAACAGTAGAAGATATCATGATAAAAAGTGACGCTCTACCCATAGAATTTCCAGTTGACACTCCTAGATGCAAAATATTGAAAAATGTCGCACAAGTCGAGATTTTGGAAAGAAACATAAACTCTGTGTATCCGGTTATTCACGAAAATGTCCTGGAGCTCTGCTGCAAGTTTATTCTGTTCAAAAGAAAGCACGGGACTTCTAAAGAAAAAGCCCTGTTCAAAAAAATGACTCTTAAACAGTTTATTAACAGGCTACTAGTTAAACGGGCCGCAGTTTTTGTAGGCGTATCTGATTCTTTCCTCCTCCTGAATAGACAAACTGGAGCAGGAAAATGGGAACTGATTGACACTGATAAAGAAGCGCCTCCAGTGATCATCAATGAATGTTTATCTTATGATGAAATGAAATTGTCCGTGTTTTTATCTGTCAGTTCCTACACTTACTTTGTGAACTAAGGGGAGAGAGCAAATGGAGCAAGACTGTCGGAAAAAAGGGATAACATAGAAGACGAGGGCATAATTATTGGATTGATTGGTCCAAGGCTGGCGAAAAGAGGTGTCATGGAATACCAAGAGATTGTTTCCTCTGAAAAACAAAATACAAAACAAAATGGGTATGGCGGTAAAGTAAAAGCTAGCATGCACAAACTATTTTCTGAGTTTTATGAAGAAACTTGTATGGATTACAAAGAAACGTTGAAGCTCAAACAGAGTGACGATGGAGGAAGATACACGAACTTGATAGACAGTTCTATTTTCGACAATCACCATTACTACAAAAGGCTCACAATATCCATCGATACCTTGTTGGCAGAAGCAAATCATAGGGCTGAGGCTGCAGGGAAAACTGCTTACATTCATGTTGTGGGAATTGGATTGGGAGTTTGGAAAATATCACCACATCAGGAAGAGGTGTACATGGAAGCTTTCGCAGAAAGAATTTTGTGAGTTTCAAATGGAAGTTTTTTATCATGTGGGGTAATAGTAAGGCCAGGTTTCGGAAAAAAATTATTTATTCATAAATTATAAATATAGTATCTATGCTCTGGCTTATAGAAAACGAATGTATTCTTTATAATGTATTAATACAGGAACTTGAGAAAAGCGTTATAACCAACATGGCCAGTTTGTAAGGAAAAGTGTAGTGAATAATCAAGGAATATAATAACTTTTTATCGTGAATTGGTTGGGATGGGATCAGTGTTTCATAAAAAAAACTATTCTTTTATTGTCAACGTTTCAAATTTAATTAAATTCTGCATCATGACTTTGTAACGAGTTCACAAGTAAAATTTATACATTCCACTATGTAATATGACTTGTTTGGAGAATAAAAAAACGTAAAAAAATCTAAAAATAAGTCTGGGCGTGGCGCATTGGTAAAAGTGTTAGACTCTGGGGCCGAAGGTTCCTGGTTCGAGCCCCACTCGAAGCTGGGATTTTTTTCAATTCAATTTGACCGATTTCACGAACATTCAACAATAGAAAGAAGAAAGGCTCTCCTAACTAATATTGAAAACTTTTTTATTCAAATTGTTTATGGAATAAAAAACAGATTTTATCAATTCCCTTGTACCTAACAAATGCAATTATATCTATACAGGCCGTTTCTTTTATCATGTGGTAACATTGCTATATTCTAAACCGTAACAGATACGAAGACGAGTCTCGCCCTTCCCGAGTTATACAGGGAAAACCAAAAATGCTGTTATTTGTTTTTTACGAATAGAACTGTTATTTCTGAAAATATAAAAAAATTTATAAGGAAAGTTTTAATGTATTTAAAATGTACTATAAAAATGTAACAATGAATCTTTGATTAAACGTTTCGTGTCAACACGGCCACCATCAACATTTTTTTTTTCAATTACGGACCTATTTTAGTACAAATATTGATAAAGCGATAAAATCACAATTCAGTGGTATATCACACTTGATATTTTTATAACGTTTCATTTAAAATAACTAGCATCCTCAGTGACAACAATTTTTAATTACGGTCCTGTCGTTAGTTCTATTGTAAATTATTTTGATTTCTTCAAAACCTATTCAACTATTGGCATACTTCAGACTTCACCCAATAATTTCGATAAGAAGATACCCCAACACAACGAACATTCGTATTTTTCCTTCTTGGGCATTTTTGTATTACAGAAATCCTTGTTTCAAGGCTGATTTCTTCTGAATCAATTATCATACTGAATATTTCTATAATTCTCAATCCTGGAAGTAACGAAAATATTAGTTTTTGGTCAAAATACGACTATTGTGTGATATGGTACAATTAAATAGCATCTCACTTCATTTACCATTTTTAAACAAGTAGGCTTTGCTTGGTTTCTATGGCAGGACAAATAAATGAGTTGTTGATACGAGTTAAGAACTGTCAGTCGTTTATACACTCAGTCATATCAAAGATGTATTCAAATGACGAAAGGACTGATATGCCATTTGCTTATGCAAAATCAAATAGAAATCCTCTTTTGGCAAAAAATATGTATGGTGAGCTATACCCAAATCGTCGTATTCCAAACATTCAAATGTTTAGACGATTAGAAAGAAATTTGAGAGACTGTGGTGCATTTGATAGAAATAAAACTAGAAAATGTGTTGTTACTGGAAGTATGCGGAACCAAATAAATGTTTTAGGTAAGCAAATATTACTTCATAAAGATTAACAAAGTGACGAAAATATTTTTTTTTCAATTTGGGATTGGTCAGTTACAAAAATATTTCTAATCAAGATTGTTCTTTACGAGAAATTGCCCACGAACTAGGGATTTCTGTAAAATCTACCACAAATATTTTGAAAAAGAACAAATACAAATGCTACAGGATACGCAAAGTTCATCACCTCAATGAAAGGGATTACGGAAGGAGAGTACGATTTGCGATGTGGTTGTAATAAAATAATATGGACGGACGAATCAAAATTCACCAACAATGGTTGGTTTAACAGAAACATCCATTATAGGTGGAATAATACAAATGAACATTTACATAGAGAAACCAATTTCCAGGAAAGGTTCGGAATAAATGTTTGGTTGGGAATTTTGGGAACAAACATACTAGGTCCTTTCTTTTATGACGAGCATTTGAATGGTGGAATGTATTTACATTTTTTATCCAATGAGTTTGATGGCTACTTAGATGAATTGCCACTGAACATCCGCCGTGAAATACAATATTTTCAACAAGACGGTGCCACTCCCCATAATGCAGCAATAGTAAGGGAACATTTAGATGCAATATTCCCAAGAAAATAGATTGGAAACAATGGACCAATTGCCTGGCCAGCTCGATCCCCAGACCTGACTCCTTTAGATTTTTTGTCTGGGGATACATAGAGGATAAAGTTTTTTCGACAACTAGTACAGATATCGACCATCTCAAACAAAAAATAAGAGATGCATGTAATAGCATTACACCCATCATGCTAGAAAATTGCCACAGAAATTGTATGGACAGACAACTTATGTGCATTCAACAAAGAGGTCGGCAATTCGAGCATTTAATGTAGGTTATCATGAAGAATTCATTTTCTGTATTGGTTTTATTTTCACTCAAAAATTCAATATGAAATAAATTGTTTTCTGTTTGTTTGATTTCTTCTACTCTTAAGTAAGTTTATTCCGAGGTAAATTGCTATCGTTCGTCTCTGAAACTACAGATATCTTTTATTATAGTGTAAACATAATTTTAATAGATACATTTATTCGAAGCGTCACTGATAGTTTTTATATCGGAGAGTTAGGTTTTGTGGAATCCATTAACGACCTAACGACAGGACCGTAATTAAAAATTGTTGTCACTGATGATGTTAGTTATTTTAAATGAAACGTTATAACAATATCAAGTGTGATGTACCACTAAATTGTGATTTTATCGCTTTATCAATATTTGTACTAAAACAGACAGGTCCGTATTTGAAAAGAAATGTTGATGGTGGCCGTGTTGACACGAAACGTTTAATCAAAGATTCATTGTTACATTTTTATAGTACATTTAGAATACATTAAAACTTTCCTTTTCCATTTTTTTATATTTTCTGAAATAACAATTCTATTCGTAAAAAACAAATAACAGCATTTTTAGTTTTCCCTGTATAACTCGGGAAGGGCGAGACTCCCTGTAAATTTTCTTTGGCCATTGTACTGTTCTCCACAATAGTTACCTTTTCTCCCATTTAATCGTCTTCGTATCTGTTACGGTTTAGAATATAGCAATGTTACCACATGATAAAGGAAACGGCCTGTATAAAAAAGATACGCACAGAAAAATATTTGTTTTAACCAACAAAGGCAAAAGTCAAAAAGTGAACTTTTAAAAATTTAAAAAGAAGATTGTCATCTAGTATTGAATAACGGAACTATGTGCGTCACACAAGATTCGTTCATGATAAAGAACTTCCATTTTCCATTATGGAAAACTGTTTACAGTATTTGAGATAAGGTAGTATCCAATAGTAGGCGACTTTCCTCTATTAAAACCGCACAGAACAATTGTTTTTAAAATTCGTCAAAATACTGGTACCGTTCTTATCACGAATAGAGATGAAAAAAGCTGTATTCAAACCGTCGATATCTCGTTTTCTAATCACGCTATTTTCTTTGACAGTGTGTATCATTTAGCTTGAGAGACGAAAGAGACGAAAAAAAAGGGTTGTATATATCGAAGATTTTTGGGTTTGCAAATTACAAACTAGGTATGACCGTATTCTCTAGAATGTTCAACAAGGGTGGTCGAATTGAAAGTATTAATTTCTTTGCTTATATCCATCTCATGTTTGCCAAACCTGTTTTTTAAAAATCGACCAGTTTGACCCACATAACATTGAAGACAGTTTGAACAATTGATTTCATTTATTATATTTTGTTGCACTTCAGATGGAGTTTTATTTTTTTGTTGTGTGAAGAAACGTTTTCCAATTGTATTTTCAATAGCAAATGCGATTTTTGATGTTCTTCATTCAACAGTCGCACAATTGCGTCTCTATCCAATCCTTCCTTAATTCGTGATATGAACGTTATCAGTTTTTTGACGGATTTTAAAAACAATTGTTCTGAAATGAATTTTTGAATGTCCGTGAAAGTAAGGATTCGTCTTTTGACTGTTATAAAATTCGTTTGTGAATGTTTATTTTTTACTACTCTGTCTCTTATTGAAGACAATGTTTCAAAATCAATTTTAACACGGATGAGTAAGACTTTCCTTTGTCTTCAACGTTTTCACTACTCTCCAAACTGTCATAATACAGTGTGGCAAGTATAAATTTGACTTGTACACTTAACCCCTTCTTACATGGCCCTGATGAAGAATTCAATAAAATTCGAAGCGTTGGCAACAAAATGATAATTTTTTTCAAGAAATAGTGATACCATCCCAACCAATTCATGAGAAATTATTCTCATTGGAATCACCAAACTTTCTTTTATAGAATGCAATAAGGCTGACTAATAAAAATAGTTTATGACATGCTTTCTGGACATGTAAATCTTTCTGTGTCTTCTTTTAAATTACATTCTTCCTTGAATTTTCTTGAGCAAACAATACTTCTCAGTCTGAATTGTTTAAAAAATATCTCGAATAGTTGGTAGTTTTGGATCGGTTATAATAGTAATTATAATAAATACAAATATACCTGCTAGACAATTTCATGAAATCTTAGAGTTTGATTTTTAGGGCTTTTGGACAAAATCTGCATTCTGTGAGCGATATCTGTTTCGCCTATATAAATCAATCGAAATGTGGAGACTTCGGGCACGGAGAGGTATTTAAACTGGAAGGACATCCACTCGGAGGTATAAAAATACACATCACGAACAGAAACCCGCACGAAAAAGTAGCAGAAGGTAATATATTCGAATAAATCTGACAGTATTATGGTGGATTTATGTAGCAGTCATAAGACGTAAGTTTTAAGTCATAAGGAAGAATATTCGTCAATGATTGGTTGGAATAAACGGTTCAAGCAATCATTGACGAATATTCTTCCTTATGACTTAAATCTTATCTGCATAAATCTACCATTAGAAGAAAATATTCAATGACACTACTTGACAGAAGCCCACTAAACTAATAGTGAAAATCCAATCCAGACTTCTGCATTTAACCTATACAATTGGTATAATCGTCGGCAACAGAGAACAACTACTGCCCCATACGACCATTGCATTATATCGGTTAGATTCTTGGCAAAGTATTCTACAAGAACTACTTTGCAATGTTCTCCCAATTTCAACGCCAAAACATGTCTTTATTTTGAAAATTTTGGTTTTCGTAAGGACCGCTCTACTATGCAGACTGTTGTAAGAGTCGTTAGCGATGTAGACAAGGGCATTGAGCTAGGGCAACACACTCTGCGACCTATCCAAGGCCTGCGACTGCGTCTTTCACGATATCTTACCGGAGAAACTATTTTACTATGGCATTAGGGGAGTATCTTTGTCTTTAACGAGGTCATATTTAGAGGGTCGACATCAAGCTGTAACTACCAATAGTGCTACTTCGAATTTCAAATTCGTTAAGCATGGTGTTTCTCAAGGATCAGTTTTGGGGCCGCTCTTGTTTATCACTTATATGAATGATATCGTCGTTTTATAAATCCACATAAATCTGTTCTGTTTGCCGACGATACTACTTTTATTTATTCCGATAAGAACTTATTACAACTTGCGAGAATATCTGAAGATGTAAATAGGAAGGCAGAAACTTGGTTTTTGCAAACAAACTCAAATTGAATTCTGAAAAAACTCAACAACTTAATTTTGCAGCTAGAACGTCGGATGTGAACAGTGTGAAATTACTTGGAGTCATTGTGGACAGCAATCTCTCTTGGAATGATCACATCAAACAATTAAACAGTAAATTATGTAGCACTCTTTTTCTTTTACAACACCAGCTATGATACACTGAAAACTACATATTTTTCCACTCTCATATAAGTTATGGGATCATTCTTCGGGGGAAATTCCAATGGTGCTATAAGATGTTCAAACTTCAGAACAGAGCTATCAAAATCATTGCAAATTCAGGTTGTAGAGATCATTGTCAACCTTTTTTTCTGAGACTTCAAATAATGCCACTACCCACCCTATATCTATACAGTGTCCTGTTAGAAATTCATAAGAAGGTAAATATGTTAATCAAACAATGTGACGTTCACGATCACAATACCAGATCTGCAAATAATATTCGAACAAATCGCCTTGAGATATTGCTTCTACTCTGTCAATGAATATGTTAGTAATTTCAAAAATCAAAATAGATATTTGTGAATATACCAAAAAAATATATTCTTTTTTTTCCGTGTTGATCAGTCAGTTCATTTTAATTTTTAAAATTTGAATTGAGTAATTATAGCTATCGTACAAAAATCTATAGTTATTGTATAAAAACTTCAATTTATTATTTTTGTATTTTCAGGCAGGTTGTTAGTTGTTTCGTATGCTTGGGATGCAAATTCTTTACCTGGAAATGAGTTCTGGTATGGAAATCTGAGAAGTAGCAGTGATCCTGCAGCAGCTTGTTCCACTCAAGTTGCTGAGCTTCATAACCCCCATATCAACCCTTTGGTATGTGCGGACGAACTCAAAGTTGTCAATAACGGGAAAATAGTCAGTTTCGAAGAATATCAAAACGTGATCAAAAGCAGTAAATTTACAAAAACTCAGTGTGTATAATTAAAAACATATATATATATATATATATATATATATATATATATATATATATATATATATATATATATATATATATATATATATATATATATATTTTAGCATCTGGTGTACCTAGGCATTATTTTTATCTTGGAAAATAAACATCAATTTTAATATCCAAGACTCCTGAATCTTAAAACCTTATAGCTCGGCAAATCTATCTGTGCGAACGATAAATAGAGAGGTTAAATATCCGCTACCAACTTCAATAGAGAAGGACAAGAAAGGACAGCGGCTGTTCTACCGCGCACCCAATATTCATAGGCACAGATAGATTTGCCAATCGTACATTAAACCGCTTAAAACTGAGAAAAAAGTAACTCTGAATTACGATTTTCTCAATATTTTCATAACAAAAAGTATTTTCATGTAAATTAAATCATTTAGACGCGAGAAAAAAAATTAAATACTGAAAAATCGGGTTTTCGCTATTTTGACGGTTAATACGAGATTATGCGAAAACTGTAGAATACAAAAATTTGTTTTATTAGGTATCTACACCTTTTCCATTGAACATTTTCCGCTAAGGGGTCACGTTTCGTCGCAAATCGCAAAAAACCGTTTTCAACCCCTAAACTGCATCCCCATTTCACTATTTTCAGTGTTTTCGTGTTTGAATTTTTTTTCTTAAAGTTGGAATCTCAACTACATTCTCCACCTGGTTCTTACCTGTTACTTTTCTTTTTAGTTTAAGCATTTAAAATTCGTTTTGGCACCATCCTATTATTGCCATCAAAATAATACAAAGCATGATAATTTTCAGATGAAAAGCGTAGGCTTTGAAAAAAAGAAAGACCTCAGATACATCAGCGCCGCTACGCGGGAGAAATTTCGGACATGCGACATGCCCTCTCATTGTCGTTTCTTTAATGCACTATGACTTGGGCATTCGTTGATAGATGGCAGAATATGTACCATAGAGACATTATTGAAATGAGGTTTATTTCATGTAAATTTCGAGAGGAATGCAGAATAGAATGCATGAATGCAAATTCAACAGAGTGGCAGAAGATTCCGGTTCTCTTTATTCATAAAATTTCCTATTACTCCAATGTCTTCAATCCTCCTTCGTTCGGGCAACTTGTTTGTGTACTTGTTTCTGTACTGTCAAATCGAAAATAATAGAGATAGCGAGATAGGACTGATAATAGGTAGGTGAAAACACTGAAAACTACAAGTTGGAACGAGTGTTGGTACCTACGTGTTTTGTTATTGTTGTGGTTTCAGACTTTTCAGTTGATCCATGTAATAAATACGTTATTCTGAGAGGTACCTATAACTCGAAACAAAGGTAAGCATTTACACATGTGTTAATTTTAAACTGAGATTGAGATGGTAACTAGGAAATACGTATTTGATAACGATATAACAATCCAATTTTCAATATACAGGGTGTCCCAGAGAAAAGAGGACAAACTCCGAAGGTAGAATATATCCCCACTTCATTTCATAAACTTATCCTCTATGATTAAGTAAGTTACAGGGTGATGAAAGTTGTAAAAAAATGTGTGTAGGTACCAGAAAAACTCCATAAAAATAAGGCTCAACTTTTTTGTGTAATTTAATTTAAGGTGCAAGGCGTGTAGAAGGGCCACAGTAATTATTTTTTATAAATTACTACATACTATCTCGGAATTCCGACTTACTAAATCGGAATTAGCTAAGATGCGAGGCCCCTTTGGGCACGAGGCCGCAGGCGAGGGGCTGGCCGCTTCGCACACGCCTTGCTACGCCACTGGTTACAGGGGTGTTTCTAAGAGAAGTGAAACAAATTTGGATATTTTAATTCAGAACTGAATTTGATGTGTGGATAGCACAGAACTCATACTTGTATCTTATATCTCATAAGATATAAGTATGAGTTCTGTGGTGGATAGTAGTATAAAATGGTTGTTCTAATTACGAATCCGATGACATTTTCAAACTAATTTTACCTCCTACTATGCGATTTTTCGGTTTAATGTACCTAGCCAGTTAATTTCATAAGTGGCCAGAATAAATCGTTAATACAGCTTTATAAACTGAACGAAACTCAGAATTAACAATTAGCCACTAAGAAATGCCTTTTTTAAAGATCAACTAAAAAATTAAGAATTATACGTTTGGGCTTGAAATATGCTTTGACGTTCAGAGCAGAACTAGCAGAAGACATTAAGTGAAGTGTCCTTTAAACCTAAGACTCAAGGTTTTCAAGATTGGCCGCAGGAAATTTGAATAGAGGACTTCGGACAAAGAGTAGTAATCTAATATTTGCTTCGGATAAGGATTCAGTGATGCCACCACACAACTTTTGGCTTTAAAACTACTGACACGTTTTTCGGCATTTTTTCTTCATGTCAGGGTTCCTGGCACCCTCAGGAACCCAGTAATATGATTGAAATTGTTCATAACGGCGGAAAAAAACACTAGGGACTTTAATTTTGTTTAGGGATTTTTCCTTCAAAATTGCGCTAAATTCAAAACTAGAGCTAGTTTTGTTATTGAAAGAGGTATTGTGTAGTCTAGGAAGTGCCGGATAAAGCCACCGTGGGGTCCGTAGCAAATGTGAACAAGAGGCCCTTGATTTGCATTAAGTATTAAAGTATATAGAAAATAAAATAAAATAGCACATTTACAAAAAGACTTTCCGTGATTTAATCCGAGCAAATTTGGGGATAACACTCATCAAATCAATATTTCTAAGTTAATCACTTTCTATGTTCATTATAGTGAGATCATTTGATGTTCTTGTCCCATTGTGCTCCTTAACACATTTTTAAAACGCTTTAACGTTGAAAAAATAACGTTCTCGGCTGTAGTTGGTGATTATCAAAATCAAGTGAATGCGAAACACTATTCCAACATTTGGGAAACACGATTCCAATGAATTTTCTGTTAACAGTTTATAAACTTGAAGTTCCTGAGCCTCGTTCTTTTTCTTTCTGCGGTCAATATCAGCAGCCACATCTGTTTTTAGCAGCTTCGCAAACTGCACCAGTTCATTGCCCAGACTGTCTTCCACATCGTCTAGGAAATAATTGACAATAGTTCTTTTTAAGATCTTTTCTGCTGAAGTATTCCAAATACACTATAGTCACTTGATGGTAAGCTTCCATGCGTTTAGCTAATGCAGACAATTACAACAATAAAAACATGAATTTCAAAACATTGTCCAAGTGTTTGATGTTTTACAACTTCTTCGAGTGTAGTAGAGCCTTCTTTTATGAGATCTGTGAGCAGAGCTGCTGTTGAAATGGTCGTACTTTGTATTTCACTTGTGTTTTCTTAAAGTCGATTGCTGATATTCTTCACAGCCAATTAGGGCTTTGGCTTTTGCCTCTATATCTGAAAATTTGGATCGTATTGCTTGGAAGTAGCCTTGTAATGATTTATAAAGAGCGTACCTATCTCGTGTTAGGATCTTGATCGGACGACTGCAACGAAGCGTTAGTCGCTTGCAAGTGTTCTAGAATTTCATTCCACGCTATAGTCATTATTCCCATTTCTAACTTTATTCATTTTCGGTAGGTGGTATAAAAAACATATCTTACTTGATAGTTTTTTTTACTTTGGGCACAGGCGCGAGGCCCCCCAGGCGCGGGCCCGTAGCATTTGCTTACTGGCTAATTTGCTACGTGGCAAATGCGACACTGAGTGTAGGGTTATTTCTTTGTCAGTGCACATTCCTTCCACGAAAAAGTTCAAATGTAGCAATGATATTAAACCATTTTAACTGTTATGATATGATTAAAATGTAACACACATACCCACAAAACTGATATTATGTGATGTAACCTCAACGTATTCAGGCCAAGAGCATTTTAATCAGAAAGGTAATAAAGTTTGTTTATCCGTGAAAGTTACCACTCAGAATATTTTCTAGATCGATCAACTATTTGGCAACTAGGAAACGTGAAATAAGCAATTATTTTAAATTCAGGAAAATTAAAGTCCCTAGTGTTTTGTATTTTATGGAAAATCTCAATATTTCCGTAGTTATGAACAATTTCAATCATATTACGGGGTTCCTGAGGCTGCCACGAACGCTGACATGAAGAAAAAATGCCGAAAAACGTGCCAGTAGTTTTAAAGCCAAAAGTTGTGTGGTGGCATGACTGCATCCTTATCCGAAGTCCTCTATTGGGTACCTACCATCATTTTCATATTCATAAAATTTGGAAATTGCACTCATGACGCAAAAATGGCAATAGAGTTGTATATATATTTGTTTGTTTATTTTATACTTGACTATTATTGCTATATTGCAACAATGCAATCTGTGGCAAAATAAATGATATCTAATATCTATCTAATAAAATCTAGGAAAAACATTGCACAAGACACTACTGAATAATCTATTTAAATTTTTTGATTTCGTATAAATATCGTATGCACATACGTTTACAACCTTAATTGTAATTCTTGTTGAAAAGATGAAAAATGGCTACCTATCTTCTCAGTTGCTAATTCTTAATTTAATTGACAGATGAAAGTATATACCTATATAAACACTTGATGGTGTTTCCTTGTATTCATCTTTTGTTAACCCTTTCGCTCACCATGTCCCCAAATGAGGACAACCTATTCAAATATTATTTATGTTGAGCTCTGTTTGGTTTCACTGCAATCTTTTATCGCACTCTGATTAGGATGGTATATTATTTCAAAAGAACATATGTGCAGCCATCTGAAGAATATAGTAAGACAGTGGAATTCAAATAAAATAAACACGTTTCTAGAACTATGCGTATATGGCCGTGTAGAGCTTTGTTCTGTAATTCTTGGTGACATTCGAATCGTGGCAACTGTCAGATAAAGTCTATTGTGCAGAAAACTTGTTGAATTTCGGGTAATAATCAGTGTATCATTCGTTTTTCGTTTATTTTGAACTCTAAGATTTTTATAGTGTGGTGTACTGATTTGTGGACATTGTGAGTCAACGGTAACCTTCTTATATATCACTGTAATATATTTCAGTGCATAAAAAATGGCCAGGAGACCTCTCACTGAATGAAGTTAGACTTGCTAGAATGAATCATCTCTCTTCCACTGATGATAAAGAAAATTCGTCGAGGTGCAAATTCCCTCAGTGTACGTGAAAACAAGAATATTTCGTAACAAGTGCAATGTTTGGGTTTGACGAAAAAATCTAACTTTTTCGTTAATTATCATGGGAATTGTTAATAAAATATCATTGTAATAATGTGATATCCTCTTATTTCATATAATAGGGTTTATAGAATTTTTACGCCGTTCGCTCACACTGTCCTCATTTGGGGACATGCCCTAAGGCCCAAAAGAAAATTTAAAAAAATATATATATATATACACCAAAAAATTGCAAAAAAATCATAGATACTGTAGAAAAATATTCAGATTTTTATCTTCAAAATTCAAAATTCATAATTCGTGAGCGAGAGGTATAATTTAATTACTATAGTTTAGTTAGTCAATCCGTTATAAATGGCTCAACAAGATGTTATCATGTGCTACTTTGGTCCCGGTATCATTGTGCAGGGCCGGCTCAAGGTAAAATTTTCACCTGGGCGAGAGGGTTCTTCTTCTTCTTAGCTTAGGTAATTGGATTCTGACTACTTGCGTAATCAATCGATCCGACAAATCCGTTGTCATCCGGCCTGGGTACCGGCGTAGAGATCAGGGGGAATTTATAAATACACAATAAAACACTTAACTTCAAGAAAATTATGATATAAATAGAACATTCACACACATTAACTTGACTTCCAACTAAGGACGCCGTCTGTTCTCCACCATTGCCGGAAGTCGAATCCTCCGAGAGGGTTATAATTTGGCGGCCGAGCAACTTCCGTCTAGATATTTCTGGCGACGGCGAAGACGCGTGCGCAGTAGAAATTCCAAAACAAAACAGTATCTCTTCGCACGACGACACGGTAATGAATATGACATATGACATTTTTCAATTATTAATTCCAGATCAGACAATACAGTGTATAGTAGATAATATTTGAGCACATGAAAAAAGGGATTAATATTCATTTAACATTGTTTCCCCCTGTACACAACTCTGATCTGATAAACGTTAATAAATTGGTAATTCACATGATTCAACTGAAAATTACCGATTTAGGAATAATAGCTTACCTTCCTTGTACAAATTGTCAAGTTTAGGTGTTTGATTAATCTATTGATTGTTTTATTTAATTTTCTATAATTGTATATATATATATATATATATATATATATATATATATATATATATATATATATATATATATATATATATATATATATATATATATATATATATATATATATATATATATATATATATAGTAGTTATCCAATAATATTCCATAAGAATATCATCCATTCTCACAATCTCTTATTTCAACTGACAAAATATAGATTTGTCCGACTCTGTCGAAATAGACATTTCTTTCGCTCATTTGAGTTACAAGTTTTTTTTTTGCTATTAGTACGAAGGAGATATGATGGTCACTCGACATTTTGTTCAGCCAGATATACCGGTGAATATTGAACACCCAAGCTGATTTGTGAAGTGCTTATTTAATTTACAACTGGCACATTATATTCGTTTTTTGGCCAATTGGTGGCATTTCATGAGTATGTTTGACTCTGTTTACATTATCTAATGCTGAAAACCCTCTCTGGAACAGAGGTGAGTAAATTACATAATTTTCAATGAAAAATAAGAGCGTGCAAAATTCAGTGAAATGAACTATTGTTCACTGTTTTTGGGTCTTATTTTATGCCCGGATATTTCGACATTGTTCTGGTTGGATACGCAAATTTTCATCCTTTTGAGGACATCTTCCAGAATATTAAAAATGCCTTACCTCCATGGTATTCCTTTTGGCACTGTCGGTGTCATTAGACACAGCCCTGATGCTGACCCTACAGTGACGTTTAACGTTCCTGCCCTGCCTTTTTTGTACTTTAAGAAGAATCAACAACACTCCAACTCACCATTAGAAATTTGATTGAATTATTGGTATTCTGCAAATGGTTCTACGTTGGATAACAGGCCAGTTATAACATTTTCTTGAGTTTCTATTCACAAATATTTTAGTATATTATTTATCTACATTCTTATCATAACTATTGTTATGATTTATTCGGTAAGTTTTATGTTTATAATATGCTTTTCAGCCACCAATATTTTTTGAATTTTAGTTTTACATCACCTTGCAAAATTCATGAATTTTCCCTGGAGTAGTAAGTATTTACTGAATATCTATATGTTTATTTAAAAATATGTAATCACCTTTAATTTTGAATTTCGTTATTTCAAGTGGGTCTGAAAAATATTTCGATTTAGACAAGAGTGAGTGAGAAATCATATTTCATCACATGAAAATTTCAGGTACTATAAGCATAAGTATATTTGTATATTTTTCATCTTCATGTAAATAAGGGTAATTGGCTTTGGATTATACAATGTGTAAAATAATTTCTTTCTTTTATTTCAATGACATAATTTCTACTCTTTCACTTTAGGTTTTTGATTTGCCCGAGCGAACATCAGCTGAACAAATTTAAAAAAATCAGTGGCGTACAATTTTGATTCTTTCAGTAAGTATTTTGATTGTCTTTCTATTGTCTGAAAAAATAAAAGTGAATATGAAATATTGCAATCACCCGTAGCCCAATACCTTCTATTTGAAAAGATTTTCTTTGTGAAATATTTCTTCTAGTTATTTGAATAAAAAAAATATCGTTTTAATACCTTTGAACCAAAATTTACTTTTAAATTGAATAATGTTCTTCATGAAATCAACAAATATTTTTTTGTTATAATTTCGGACAAATACCCTATAGTGGAAGAATGTGAATTATTCTCCCTTGCTCGCACAAGCTCTGCTTTTGAGGGGTTTCGTAAAAAAACAATTTTTTTTATTTTTAATTGTGACATTTTCTCTATAACTAAAGGAAAAGAGCGCATGTGGTATACTTTATTCAACGTCAATTTTTCCCCATGAATATTCATCATAATATCTTTATGGTTTATAATTGGTTGACCAATTTTTGCCTAAATGTCACCTATATTGGCTTCCATAAATGTGAGTCAGATGCAGTAGGAAGTTCGTCTAATTCAAAACAGTTGCTGCTCATCCCATTAGGATTTTTTTGAATTTCAATAACCTTTACTAGAATTTCCGAACAATCTACTATGATATTTACTAGCAAAACTTCTGCCAAATTTAATCGATTACCTGTATCCAGGTACCCTTCACATAAAAAAAAAAGAAAAAGTATAAAATCATTCAAAAACAAGATCATTAATGAAATATCTACAATTTTTTACTTGCCTTTGTAGTAGCTGTAGTTTAGCAGGATTCAGATGCCAACAATTCTCCTTCAAATGCCCTTCTCGTCCACAATGGGTACCTTTCCTTGCTTTGTATTTTGCATCCCCAGCGGTGACGTTCACTGAATCCTTCTTGGTCAGTTTTTCCAAAAATCTCTTTCTTGATATATAGTCTCCTCCATTTTTCGCAATTTCGCTGATTTGGGTTTTGACTTTTGGTTCCCTCATCATCTACGGGAGATTCTGAATTGGGTAGCTCAGTATGTAAATTCCGTTCCATATGGAATGTTGACTATCGGTTTTGTTGTTTTCTTGAATCATGGTCACTATCACTGTCACTATTTTGAATCTAACTAAAGGAGGCGCGAAAAGATCACACTTCTGAAATGTTACGACTAGAAAATAATGCACATGCGAACGGTTCAACGATTTATTCTAAACTCCCTTTTACAATTCACATAGCAGATTCCAGCTATGAATAATACTTTAGTCACTCACTTATCTGGTTACGCCAGTGAGTCTGAGACCGGTACCTGCTCGTACCCAATCCTACATAAAAATGGATATGTACAGGGTGCCTCTGCACTGCACAGGAGTTGGATACAATGATGATTACAACAATAATACCGGTACATCCGGAAATGTTCGTCACAGATCTTTTGAGCCTCGGCGTCCTGTCTCGCCCACACCTTGAGCCGCCCCTGTTCCCTTGGTTCAAAAGCAGGGTTAAATAACGAAAAGAAGTACTGTTTTATAGTGGCATCGATTACTGTGATCATTAGCCCCTATGTGATCTGAGTAGGCTTGTTACTAACTCCATACGATAATTACCTTAGAAGCAGCACTGTTAATTTGAACGCAACAGTGAATCGTGCAGGACTCACCCCAGTCAAGCCACGAGAATCCCAGCTCCAACTATGGAAATCGAACCTGCATGGGACCTTCAGTCTCAGATTAGGACGCTCTAACCACTGCCACGCCCCGGCCCAGAAGAAGTATCTTATTCCTAGTTAAAACGTTCGAAGTAGTTGAAAAATATTTATATATAGTCAATTTGTTTCAGGAAAAAACCAAACTTAAAATGGCAGTTCCAAATTGGTCTCCAAAACCTCCTGAATGGTCCAGCGAAACTTATAATATTCTAATCGAAAGCAAAGTAGAAGCAATACCACAACAAACTGTCAAAGATATCATATCAAAAAGTGATGCTTTCCCGATCAGTTTTCCTGTTGATACAGGCAGATGCAAAACTTTAAAAAATCTTGCTGGCGAAAAGATTCTGGAGAGAAATGTGAACTCGGTATATCCGGTTATTCACGAAAATGCCTTGAACCTTTGTTGCAAGTTTATTCTATTCAAAAGGACGTATGGAACTGCTAAAGAAAAGGCCCTGTACAAACAAATGACCCTTAAAAGTTTCATAAACAGGCTTCTCGTGAAACGTGCTGTAAATTTCATGGGCCCAACTGATAAATTCCTACTCTTGAATAAACATACCGGAGCAAAAAAATGGGAATCAATAGGCACTGATAGAGAATCGCCCCCATTGATCATACAGGATTGTTTATCTTACGATGAAATAAAATTAGCTGTATTTTTGTCGGTCAGTTCTTACACATACTTTGTCAATAAAGGTGACAGAAAAAATTTTGCGAAGCTGTCTGAAAGTAGAGATAATATTGCAGACGAGGGCATAATAATTGGAGCGATCGGTCCAAGACTGAAGAAACAAAATGTCATGGAATATCAAGAGATTGTTACCACTAAAAAACAAAATACGAACCCGAATGGTTATGGCACCAATGTCAAGGCCAGCATGCATAAACTATTTTCCGACTTTTATGAGGAAATATGTATGGATTACGAAGAAACGTTGAAACTCAGAAATGATGATGACAGTGGAAGGTACACGAACTTAAAAGATGGTTCGATTTTCGACAATCACTATTACTACAAAAGGCTTACCATATCCATTGATACTTTGCTGATAGAGGCAAATGATAGGGCTAAGGCAGTAGAAAAAACCGCGTATATTCATGTTGTGGGATTGGGATTAGGAGTTTGGAGTATATCGCCACACCAGGAGAAAGTATTCATTGAAACTTTTGCCAAAAGAATTTCGTAAGCATACTATTATTGTCAATTTCCTACATTGAGAGGTATTTTTCTAGAGCTTTGGGACAACATCTTCATTTTGTGAGCGATATTTGTTTCTCCTATATAAATCAGAAAAAATGTGGTGACTATGGAAATGGTGAAGTGTTCAGTCTGGTGGGTCATCCACTTCAAGGAATCAAAATTCATATTCTGAAGAGAAATCCACATGAAAAAGTATCAGAAGGTAATGTAACATATATATTTGATACAAGGAAAAAGAAACTACCCAAACACTAAAACTACGTCACAATCACACTCGACGCGTGTTTCGCCAACAACATTAGCATCTTCAGGAGCTAAAAGCTTACTGAACCACTTTATTCTACTTCTATTTATACCACTATTTCGTAATGGACGTCAAATTATCTAACATTGACCCATTGACGTCCATTAAGAAATAGTGGTATAAATAGAAGTAAGGTAGGATAAGTGGTTCAGTAAGTAGTGGTATAAATAAAAGAAGTAAGGAAGGATAAGTGCTTCAGTAAGCTTTTAGTTCCTGAAGATGCTAACTTTGTTGGCGAAACGCGCGTCGAGTGTGATTGTGACGTAGTTTTGGTGTTTGGGTAGTTTATTTTTTCTTGAATTGTATTCACACCTAAGGTTCCAAAATATTCATTTATCAGATATATATATATATATTTGAGAAAATACGCAGAAAGGCATTCAAAGAAGCATTGAATGGAATGTCCTAAATATAAGTTACTAGTTGTAACATTATTCAGTGAGATTTATAAAAGCGTTAATGGCATCATTGGCCACAACGAAAATGATAGTAATAGTAGAACTTATCTGCTTTAGGTACATATCACTGGCGCGAATTGGCATTGTCTTCTATGGCACGACGCGATCCTGGAAATATGTATGCCGAATCACGGGAACGAATGTCCCTCTATTTGCCTTTATTCGACTGAACATTATCTTCTGCGATAGGGCAACACGTGCTGAATCTTCAAGCGTCTCAATGACAACAGCTGCATGCAAACTGAGTTGAAAAAGCGTAGATTATTAGATTATTGTCTTACACGTGATTCGCCATACACTTATCTGTGGTTGCGTCGTCTCATTAAAGACAATGCCAATACGCATCCTGGACGTGCTCTCCCAACAAAGCAGTGAATGAGTTCAACCCTTATAATGCAGCAGGACCTGATGGAATTTTCCTGGCAGTGCTACAGAACAGAGCCTGAACTTTCTTACCCCAATCTTGAGGAGGATATTCCGGGCCAGTGTAACAACAGTAGTCTTTATCCCCAAGACAAGGACTACACAGTAGCGAACCATCAGCCTTACACCGTTTCCGGTAAAACGCTGGAAAATGTGTTGGATATAGATTCCACAGAAAACAGCATGCATACAGAATGGAAAGGTCGACTGAATCGGCCTTCCACACCTTAGTGCGAAGGATTGAAATGGCATTAGGGTTTAAGGAGGTAACGTTAGAAGTGTTTGTCGATGTGGAACTGGAACTGAGGAACTTTTGACAAGGCGAAGACAGCGACCATACAGGGAGCTCTAAAAGCCACAGGAACGCCTCACTCAATGATCAGCTGGGTTGTAAAATCGCTAATGAGGAGAATATGGTTGACGTACCCCAGGACACCTCAGACTGAAAGCCGTGGTGGGTGGGGGCTGCCCTCACACAGATGAAGGTTTCGAAGCATACCCGTACGATGGAGTTGTCCTAATCAGCGGACGATTCATCGGAGTCATCTCTGCGACAGTATGCAGGTCGCCTGCAGAATCGTTGAAAGTTGAGGTAAAGCAGGGCTCTCAGTAAATCATTCAAAAGGGATGATCCTGTTTAACGAAGAAAAATAAAGACGGGTACAGAGATCACACACCATATTTGGCAAAGAACTGGAGCTAGTCCATCAAGCAACTTTCATGGACGTCACATATAGATAGGATTATTCAATAGTCGGTAGCAATCCTGCGGCAACTGAGGAGAATTGTAGAAAGTAATTGGGGTACCAACCTAGAGATTATGCGCTGGCTGTACACGGCAGTCGTAAGACCAAATAGGTCGGGTTACGGTGGCCAGGCGCACAGAGCAGCACAATAGGCTGAAAGCTCAGTAAGGTCCAGATGAGGTTGGCCTATGCTTGGTAATAACGGGGACAATGAGATAGACTCCAACCGTAGTATTGGAGGTACTGCTGTGTTTTTATGGGGTAGATCTATTCATTTGGTTTACCCATGTTGAATCAAACAACAGTAAATCCATTTGCTACTGTTGAATAATCTCTTTATTCAGGCATAAGATTTATTAAATGAACCTAAAGATTTTATACAGCAATATAATTTTGTCACTATTATAGTTGCACATTGAGGTTTGAGAGTATAGATATCGTTCAAGAAAAAATATTTTTTAGGCAAGTTGTTAGTTGTTTCCTATGCTTGGGATGGAAATGCCTTACCTGGTAATGAGTACTGGATTGGAAAATTAGGAAGTAGCGGAGATTCAGCAGCAGCGTCTTCTACTCAGATTGCTGAAATTCACAATCCTCATATCAACCCTTTGGTATGTGCAGATAAGTTGAAAGTTCTTAGGAATGGGCAGATAGTCCCTTTCGAGGACTATCAAGACATGATTAGATGCAGCAGTTCCAAGAGAAAATTGTTGTGAATTTAATGTTATCATAAATAAATATTTTAAATGTGTTTTTATATCGAGTATTCATTTATTCACGGTTGAAAACCTCACGAACAGAATAACCATACAAAATTTTTACGCCAGCAGTGGTTATTTGAATATGGAGTAATAATAGAAAAATTAATGTTGAAAGTACAAGAAATTTATCAATGGCTTCATACATATAAAATTCACCTCACAACTTTGAAACCGTTTTTGCTAACTTTACACTCCCTCGTGCTTCCTGCATGCACGGTTTTTCGAGTACAGCGCAACGAACGAACCGCCACTGTCAAAACACGAACATAAAGCCTGATTCACATAATGGCAGTAGCAGTGGCGTCACCCCCCTCTATTGATAAGATAACCAATGGCAAACATGTTTAGACGACGCTGAAAATTCAAGGTCACGCTGCTGAAAGTTTGATTCATTTAAACTTTTTGCAGTAAAATCTAGCAGTGTTCGCATTTCTAACCTTAAAATTATCATGAAATCGAGATTGCTGTTATGATTCCTTTCTACTGCTTTTAACAAACAATTGAAAATTTCCATTCCAATGTCACTCATTCGGATAACAGCGTCATAAGGGGCGGAGTCACTGCCTTTAGTGCCACTGCTACTGCCATTATGTGAATCAGGCTTAATAAGGCTATCCTTTGCATGCGAAACAAACCGAATGTCTCAACCAATCGGTTGCGTTAATTGTATAGGAAAAATTTGCATTAGGTCGGTGTTAGATTTAGGTGCCAGTTTGGTTTGTTTATTTCTTCTACTCACATATGAGCTCGATGTTTCGTCTCTGATGACTGATCAGTTTTACTCGAAAATTTCCTAGTATTTAACGATGTTGCCCACAAAAAGTGAGGAAATCTTACTAACTATAGGCAACAGTTACTAATTCCTGCAAAATACCAAAGATTTTACGATTTCATATTTCCTAGATCAAGCATATCCACTCAAACGTGAAAGCTTTGTTTGGCCCTATAATAATGTAAGCAATTGACATTTTTCTTACGCAACTATGGAGCACCAACCCTCTAACATATAACAGTGCCAGCAGCAGTTTAGTCTCCTTGAGCAGCAGTAACTTGAATAGGGGTGATATAGAAAATACTAGAATTTTATCACAATGACAAGATAAAATTCAACTCACTGCAGGTAACTTCAAACCTTTTTACACTTACTCCGTGCTTCTTACAAGGATTTTTTCTCGAGAACAGCGCAACCGCCACTGTAAAAACACGAACAATAATGATGCTCTTTCGTTTGCATGCGTTTCAAACGTTATTTGCGTAAGAAATAGGAAAAATTTGCATTACTTTGATGCCACTTTGGTTTATTTCGAGCTCGTTGCAAAGTACTTTGCATTGTTTCTGCGTAAGGGCGGATTTTCATGCATATGATAGATAGTTTATTTAACCACGTTACATACACCCTACGATCCGATGGTGCGAAAATTTCAGATTGGTTAAATTGTTTTCGCGCCAATTTTCATACAAAACTTTTCCTAAAGGCAGTAACCGATCGGTCTGACCGTCCTCCAATATTTTGTTCAAAAGCAGTCCGATCGGTTACTACTACGGGAACGAAAACAATCGATTTTATATTTGGAAAACTAATGATCTTTTAATTTTTTCTCGTACTTTTGTATTGAGAATGAGAAATGTATAAAAAGCAAAATGATCTTTCGGATCTGATTTCGTTTGCATGAAAATCCACTGAAATGAAATTGTAATATTATAATTTCATTTCAGTGTGAATATCCTACCGAAGTCGGTAAGTAGACAGAGAAAGCAGTGAGAGCACAGTTTGCTGTTTGTGTCATTATTAGCTACTTTCCATTTAACGTAAGGAGCTCCTCAGAGCTACCCAGAGCGTATGACCCTGCGTTCCATTTAGTGGGGCTTCAAGCACCGATTGACATTCCTCTTGCCCCTCAAGCACCACCCGTTTTATTGGTGCATGAAGCACAAGTAGACAAAAGTCAAAACGCGAATACACAGTTTTTTGGCGAAAAAGTCAGTGAAAACGTAATTTCCGATCTCAGGGACTTGAAGCTCTGGGGCTTAACACTCCTAAATGGAAAACGCCTATTGTGTGACAGACATATCGATTATCAAGTGATATCGACATAACCAATATTTTTTATGTTTGGCAATTTCTCCCTCATGTTCAGCAGTGCAGCAAGTTGAACGCAAAAATAGGACTAAATAAACAATACGTTGGAAATATTGTTTTTTTGTAACACAGTTAATAGTAATTAATTTATGATCAATTAGCGTAAACCTTTTTAGAAGTAAAATTTGAATTTAAATATACCGTTTGTACCCTGAAAGGTCCGTAGTTTGTGCTGCCTGCAAATAATTTCAATGGAGAGTACGACGGACACTTCCGAAGTTTCAGTACAGTCAACTTTGACTCCAAAAAACGTAAATGTGACGAATGAAGAAAAAACTCCTGATAGTTCAGAAAATACTCAAAAACCCAAAGCCAAAAAACGCAAGAAGCTCAAAGATACCACTGCACCTAGAGTGCCTCTTACTGGTTAGTATGCTTCTTAAAACAAACCAATATTTTCCATAGAATATTTATTATTACTACCATATTTTGCATAGGTTATGTTAGATATTTGAACGATCGGAGAGAAGTTGTCCGAGCGTCTAATCCTAATTTCTCTTTTGCCGAAATTACAAAAATGTTAGCCAGTGAATGGAGCTCGTTACCAGCAGATAAAAAGCAGCAATATCTAGATGCAGCAGAACAAGACAGGGAACGCTACACTAAAGAATATAACGCATACAAACAAACTGAAGCATATAAGTTGTTCAAGGAACAACAAGTTGAGAAAAAAGTGAAAGAACGGGATGAAACTGTGAAAACCCCAGCACCTGTATGTTGCATCATCAGTTGTTTTACATTTTCATCCAAATAATTTTTCAGGTTGTTCAGCACACACCGACTGTGCCCACAAAAGATTTACAAGATGTAGACTTTGCAAATTTAGACATTCCAATTTTCACAGAAGAATTTCTTGATCACAATAAAAGAAGAGACACTGAGTTGAGGTCACTTCGAAAAATAAACACAGACTATGAACAACAAAATGCCATTCTTTCGAAACACATAGAGAATATGAAAGTGGCCATCACAAAGTTGGAATCTGAGATTATGCAACAGGAAAAAAATAATGCCTCGCTTCAAAAACATTTGAGTCATTTGAGGAATACTTTGACTACAGGATTTGGGGGAGTTAAATTACCTGGTAAGTGATTACTACCCTAATACTTGTTGGCATGAAAAAAATTGCAGATTTTTCTAAAAATATCTGCTCTTCAAACTATAAAGAAAGCACTTTTATGCCTGAAAACCAATTATGAATTTTTAGTTCAATAACATGTTTCAAATAAATGATCTAAAGGCATCTTATAAAAGTGATCATTATTGCTTTCTGATAATTGATGATTTTTTCAGGAATAAAAGAAGTCGCAACCTTACAGAATATAGATAATTATATGACCAATTTACATTCAATTTTACTAGAAAATAGTAGCCATGATGCATCTTTACTACAAACCGTACGTGAGATTGTGGGAAAGTTAGAATTTAATGGATGACAAGCAAGTAGAACGTCCAAAAGGAAGCGGAAAATAAAAAAGTTTTTCTGAACTTGTTATTGTCTTAATCATGTTCGGTTTATTATGTTTTTTTTAACAAATGATGTGAAATGATTAATAGTCCAGTTATATTAACTGTGATTGACGATTCTTTATATTCAATAGATTGTACTCCTTAGCAAAAGTTGAAATAAATGTTCTGTGTGAATCATTTCATTATTCCTGAGTAGGTAGGTATATTTTGCCTGAATAAATAAA
Source organism: Chrysolina oricalcia (assembly GCA_944452925.2). NCBI lineage: Eukaryota > Metazoa > Arthropoda > Insecta > Coleoptera > Chrysomelidae > Chrysolina > Chrysolina oricalcia. The sequence continues at coordinate 13,190,090 of OX101811.2, read as the reverse complement.
TTATTTGAAGATGTTTTTAATTTTATCAAAGAGATTTGCAATCATTTAACAAACATGATATAGTTTGTTTCAAAAAGGTGTTTTTTTTAATGAAAAGGCAAAAAGTAGACAAAATGTGAATATTAGGCAGTGATAGTGATCGTCCGACCGTCCTTCAGTATTTTGTTCGTTACCGGTCCGACCGGTTACTACTACACTACAGCACAGAATAGAGAACTAACCTCTATTCTGTGTACAGCAGTAGACCAACGAATTTAGGGAGAAGTAAACAAACCAAACTTGCAATTTTTTTCTATACAAATAATGGAAGCGATTGGCTGAAACATTCGGTTTGTTTCGTGCAACCGAAAGAGCCTTATTAATGTTCTTGTGTTAACAGTGGTGGTTCGTTCGTTACGCTGTTCCACAGACCTCATATTTTATGATGTCTGTGCGCTGTTCTCAACAAAATATCTGCGGGAAGCATGGGAATGAGTGTAAAACGGTTAAAAGTAAGCAGAAACATTTTATTTTGAAGTTACCTGTAGTGAGGTGAATTATGTATTTATGAAATATGTATGCAGCCATTGTGATGAAATTCTAGTACTTTCAAAATAATTTTTTGGATAATTACCCCTATTCAAGTAACCGCCGGCCAAGGAGACTGAAATTTTACAAGGAGTGTTTGATTCCCATAAGACAATGGGGACACTAGTAGAAAGAGATGAAAGAACATTTGTGACGAAGTGTGACGTAGTAGGACGTGTCATGGCAGCCGTACTCTATAGACAGTGACGGACTAGCTCTTGGTATATGAGAGTTACTACTGACAGTTTTGTTGCTTGGTTCGAGTTCGACTCTGTACTCATTTCCAAGTACGTCACTATGACGCGTTGACGCTACAAGTTTCTGATTGGCTGGAGCTTATTAAACCCTCCTTGTTATATTTTAGTCTCTTTGACCTCCGGTGACCCAGTCATAAGCTAGTGGGCTGGTGTTGCGTCAATTGTTTGCATTATTATAGAGCCAAACAAATCTTTCACGTTTAAAATAGGGATAGGGATGCTTGATCTAGTACATATAAAATCGATGGGTCTATTGGTCATTTTGGTTGCCATTGCCAAAATCGATGACATTTCAGTACACCCTGGTCCCTGAGCCACTTTCAACTGTCCCAATGAGTAGCTCCGCGCAACTCGAGGTAAGAAGCTTTCAAGTCCGCACGTTCGTCAAGGAATAAATTGGTGGCACATTCATTATCACCGTATTGGCAACCATGAACATTAGATTATTGCAAGGATGCCATCACAGAGAAAATGAATTGGCCACAAATTTATTAAATTATAAAATATGGTCCATATCAAGGAGACCAAACATTATTTAGCAGGAGAGTCTAATCCCCATAAGACAATGGGGACACTAATAGAAAGAGATGAAAGAACATTTGTGACGAAATGTGTCGTAGTTGGACATGTCATGGCCTCCATTCTCTATAGACAGTGACGGATTAGCTCTTGGTATATGAGAGTTACTGCTGACAGTTTTGTTGCTTGGTTCGAGATCGACTCTGTACTCATGTCCAAGTACGTCACTATGACGCGTTGATGCTACAAGATTCTGATTGGCTAGAGCTTATCAAACCCTCCTTGTCAGTTTAGTTTCTTTGGGTCCATATGGTTATTTGCATAGGAAAAATTTGCATTACTTTGGTGCCACTTTGGTTTGTTTACTTCTTCCTCTGTTTCATACGAACTCATTGAATAGACCACCACCACAGACCTCTTAAGAAGGTCTGTGACCACCACCGACCTATATCGATGGACTAGAGCAATGTCAAGATATAGCCAACTTAGGCTGTGTCAGGTCACCGGTCGGACAAGGCACGCGCGTTCAGTATGAAGTATGACGATGAGTCGGACCGATCAGGAGGTATATTCTCGAGTTTCAACGTATACGAATTCAATGTTGTATCTGTATGCCACTTCAAACGTTTCAAAATGATTTCGCATGAACTCGAGAATAGAACCTCAGATGATTGAAAATATTGATCACATACAAACAGTTCAAATTAGGTTGTCAAGTCAACGAAATGACCGCGCTGGTCTGATCATATTGGTCCGACCGGTGACTTGACACAGCCTTAATGTCCATCCAATGACATAGCCTCTGTTTTTATTCAGTCATATGAGTCATTCACAAGCCACAAGCCATATGCTCACTTATTTATCAAACATAACATTCGATTGCTTGTTTTTGAAAAAAACGAAAAACAGTTGTTTTATTTTATTTATCGATTGGCTCTACTGATATTCCGGTCCCCTCTCCAGTTTGCTCACTTTGACGCATCGGCCATTTTCTAAACTGCTTTGGGTTTGGTTTAATGAAATTTTGTAATTTGGTGAAAACTTTGCATCGGTCTTTTACAACAGTTAATTGTGTATTCCGAATTTTAAAGTTGTGATTTTACTGTATCAACAATCAGAAGCTCTAAGAAGTATTTTGTTGGTAGCCGTAACACATTTTAAAAATGGACGAAAATGAGGAAGCTGGGCCAGGTATGTAAAATTATGTGTTTTTCAGTGGAACTCTTTAATGGTATTTTTTATGTATCCAGTACGAAGAACACGCTCTGCAAAAGCCGCCAAAACTCCTCCAACTCCGGTAGCAAAACCAGTTAGACACAAACCTGGTCCTCTGTCAAGGAGGACGCGCAAGAAAGTTGTTCTTATGGAAGTGGAAGTTTCCGACGATGATGATGAAACTCCACAAGAAAACAAATCTGCATTAGATGCAGCGGAAGAGGAAAAAAAAGTCGAGGAGAAGTTGTTGGAGTCACCTGATGAGAGTAATGATTCTGTCGATCAGAAAAGTGTTGCTGCTGAAAAAGGGAAAGACTCCAAAGCAAACAAAGGCGATGATAAGAAGCAGGAACTGAATGGAAATGGTCAAAGCGAAAGTGTCAAGTTGGATGATTCTGTAACAGTGGTAATTAATATGTTTCTTTTCACTGTGTTTACTTATCGATGTTCACTCTGTTGCTTATTGAATTATAATGACTTATTTATTTATGACCAATTGAATTTCATCTTTGTACATTTGAGATTGTTGATCATTAGTGGAATATATAATTTTTGTTATCAGATTCAATTTTTTTAAATTACACCCTAACCAGCTTGGTTTCATTAATGCAAACCAAATTTGAAACAAAATCATGATTCAATGTGTCAAGGTGGATTTACCCAATCCATAATGGCCAATTTATTGGACATAAGTAATTTCAATGCATAATTCATAAAAAAACAACAAACTTGCAAGTAACTACCAGATTCATAATACATCATTCCCATTTTTTTTAAAACTTTTTATGCACTCATGCAAAGAAAAATTTAATAATGAGGCTAAGCAGACTCAAAATTTGAATGTAGTGCCATGTTTCAAATAAAACTTCATGGTGTAGAGTCAAAATCTCTATAGGGTTGTTCTGCCTGTGGATGATTTGAAATTTGAAGAAATTTAAAACAGTGTAATTGTACGTTTGTGAATTTTGTTGAATATGGTTTATCCAAGTTTAACAAAAAGTGAGTTCAAAAAAGCTCTTTAGGAAAATATTTCATACTGTTGTTTCTATGAAAGCTATTACAGATCGACAAGCGTAAGGATGCCTCTGAGATGCGCAAACGATAGAAAGCGTGAGTAGTTGTGTGACAAAGATCGACTACTGTTTAATAAGGCAGAGCGATTGAGCTCCTGCCCCACTCCTTACACTTGTCGATCAGTACATTGACAAACAAATGTTTATTCTTGAGAAATCGTAATCTTAATACTGGCTTTTACAGTTTGTAAAAAATTCTTTACCTGCAGTTGATATTTTATGAACTTTTCCTAAAATGTATTACTTTTTGGACTATGAAAAGTGTGTAAAAATTTATTTTTACCACATTTTTTGTACCTCTTCATTGATGAGGTTCATGTATTTATGAATTATGTTATTATGAAAAATTATTGAGTAAATCCTCCTTCACGTATATGTATATAGAAGTAAACATCTCTAGTGTTAGCCATTATATTGTTCAAACTATTATATTCTTTCATCAAGGTTTTCAATGATGTTGAAATGCTGGAAGAAGCAGAAGGTGAGACAAATAATGATGAAAATGATGCCAGTAAAGATAGTAAGGTTACTGAAGAAAAAATGGAAGTAGATGAGGAGGAACTAATTGAGAAACCTGCTGAGAAAGGAGAGTCTAAGGCGGAAACAGTTAAAAAAAGCCAGACAGAAACTCAAAAGGAATCCAAAACATCAGAGGAATCAAAACCAGAATCATCTATTGAAGAAAAGTCTAAACCTGAAACCCTCAAAAATGATGAGAGTAAAACTGATACATCCAAGCAAGACAAAACTAAATCTGAAGATCCCAAGAAAAAATCTGATAAAGAACCTGTCACTGAATCTACTAAGAAAGATGAACCAAAAAAGGAACCATTGAAAAAAGTTGCTGATGCTGAGAAGTTGGAATCAGACAAACCTAAAACAGATACTCCTAAAAAAGATGAACCAAAAAAGGAAACATTGAAAAAAGTTGCTGAAGCTGACAAATTGGAAGCAGCAAAATCAGACAAACCTAAAACAGATGCTCCTAAACAAGATGAGCCAAAAAAAGAAACATTGAAAAAAGCTGCTGAAGCTGAAAAACCTGAAGCTGCACAAGCTGACAAACCTAAAACAGATACTCTGAAAGAAGTTAAGGAAGTAGTAAAGGAAAAACCAAAAAAAGTTGATGAGAAAAAAGACTCAAATGAAGATAAGTCTGGCAAAGCATCTGAAATAGTGGAGTCGAAAACAGATTCTACCAAAATGGTTGAAACTGTTCCTGAAAAAGATGAACCAAAAATCACCACTCCTGAAGACAAGCCCAAGGAAGCAGTCCCTTCCAAAGAGGTTAAACCTGAAGCCACACCTGACAAGGTCAAACCTGAAACTGCATCTGAAAAGGTTAAACCTGAAACCACATCTGAAAAGGTCAAACCTGAAACCACATCTGAAAAGAAACCTGAAACCACATCTGAAAAGAAACCTGAAACCACATCTGAAAAGGTCAAACCTGATGCCACATCTGAAAAAGACGAACCTGAAACCAAATCTGAAAAGATCAAACCTGAAACCACATCTGAAAAGGTCAAACCTGAAACCACATCTGAAAAGGTCAAACCTGAAACTAAATCTGAAAAGGTCGAACCTGAAACCACATCTGAAAAAGTTGAACCTGAAACCAAATCTGAAAAGGACACAACTGAAATAACATCTAAAAAACCTTTAGCTGAAGTGACTGATAAAAAAAAATCCAAACCAGAGGCTGAAGAGAAACCTGAAGCTGAAAAAGCGCCAATAATACAGAAATCTGAACCAGTGAAGGAAGAGAAAGTAAAGAAAGAAGAACCTGTATCAGACAAAGGAAAAGAAGAAAAGGAATTGGATACTGAAGTAACCAAAATGGAAGTTGATGAAACACCTGCAGAAAGCACTCCTACAGACGAGAAGGCATCTTCTAAGGAGAAACCAGAAGAGAAAAAGGAAGATGAGGTAGCAAAAACTACGACGGAGGCAGAGAAAACTAAATCTGAGGATCAGGTACAGAAAGAAGAGGTTAAAAAGGAGGAGAAGCCTGACGATTCTAAACAAAAGGGCGATCCTGATGCTGAAAATATTTCTGAAGACGAGCTTCCTACTCTTCAGGCTGCAAAAGTTCCAGAAGCCGAAGAAGTTTCTGATGAAGAACTGCCAGGGCCTAAAAGAGCAGAATTACCTGCTGATACGGAAGTTGTTTCAGAAGATGAGCTTCCCACAGTGAAGAATGAAGGGAAGAAAGAAGGTGTCAAGCGTAAATTGGATGCCACAGATTATGATCCTGGCTCTCCTACCTCAGAAAATGAAGCTCCTACAAAAAAACCTTCTCTCGACCCCTCTGCAGAAAAGGAGAAGGAAGAGAAGCCTATTAAGCCTAAAAAATTGCCAGAGCTGGACAAATATTGGAAAGCTGTCAATGATGACCCTACTGATTTTACTGGGTGGACATATTTATTGCAGTATGTTGATCAGGAGGTGAGTGAATCCAAGGATAATTTGCAAATATTTAAAGTTTTTTTCAGGCAATATTTGAATATCAGCTCACTATTTTTCGTGTTTCAGCTAAAGTCAAAATTGCTTTATCAAAGTTTTACACCTTGTAGTTAAAGCTCAGTTAGCTAGTTACAATAAAATGGAATTGAGTAATGTTATAAATTATTTAGATATCTTTCTAATTTATTGCTTTATTCATCAAATGATAAATTTATACCTTTTTGGTATTGACTACAAGATTACCATATTATTATTAAATATTTAATATGCATGACAATATTTTGAATTATGAATATTTAGAAAATCGATTTTTTTATTGTTCTAATTAAAGAAAAAAGTAATTGATTTCTTAATTTTTTTCACATGTCATTCAAAATTTTAAATTCCTGTAAATCACCAAGCCTAAATATACAGTTTGGTCTCACTAAGTTGGAACCATATGGAAAACTTTTTTATTATTCATTTTAGGAAAAAAGTTATTCTTCATGTTCTAAAATCCAAAATACAATCATCAGATATCGAATTTTTTCAGTCGTTTACGCGGTGTGACAAAAATTAATTTTACTAAAGAGTAAAGTACTTGAAAATATCGAAAATTCTTATAGAAAAAAGTTGTTCAGAACTAAAAATTACGTTTAAATATGCAATTGCAACCACTTACATGAAAAAATCATTTGTATGTATTTTCGTATCTGCACAATATATGCATATGCATTCATTAGGTGTTTAAATTTCAAAATTGTTAGAAAACATTAAGAAACGGAAAGTTGATCATGTGTTACATAATCAAAAGAGATAAATGTTCATTCAAAATAATAAAAAAAAGTAAAAATTAACATAATCCAATTTTTCAATGTCTATGGACGTAATTGCATATTTGAACGAAATTTCCAATTCTGAACAACTTTTTTCTATAAGAATTTTCGGTATTTTCAAATATAAAGGTACTTTACTCTTGAGTAAGAATTCATATTTTTTGTCACACCGCGTATACGACTGAAAAAAATTGATATCTGATGATTGTATTTTAGATTTTAGAACATGCAGAACTTTTTATGAAGAATAACTTTTTTTCCTAAAATGAATAATAAAAAAGTTTTCCATAGAGTAGAGAGTAGAGTAGAGTACTTTATTTAACCACATTACGTACAGGTACGGTACATTTATGGCAAGTCATTGTAAGAAATAGAGAATATGTAAGATATATATTTATATATATATATATATATAAAAAATGTAAAATGTAAAAGTTCGTTGTTCAACACCTATAGACAGCGGTCAATTAAGAATACATGCTATAGTGATATATATATATATATATATATATATATATATATATATATACATACAGGGTGTCCCAACGAAAACTTTCCACGCGGATTTACTGGGAAATGACAAATTATTTTCGGAAACGCTGAAACACGTCGATTTTGATTTCTAGGGGGACACATGTCAGTGATGAATTTAGTCACGCAACTTCATCCCCCTGACAGGGGCGGCTACCCCATTGCGAATCATCATAGGGAACTTGGGTCGAGTGATACATCATCTTAAAGCTCTCGTCATTCTCTATCCAAACGTTTATATTTTTTCAAAATCGAATGATTGGTAATTGAGATTAGTGTGGTAATATGTTTAATTTAAATAATCAATATCGTACCTGTTCTTATCGAAATTCAATTTATTAATTGCTCGAAATGAGCCCCTCCTACCTCCATACAATGATAAAGTCTACTTTCGAAACTATTACGAACGTTTTCCAATACTTCTGGAGTTATTCTGCCGCACTCGTTTACAATTCGACCACGTAGATCCTCTAGTGACTCTGGCGGAGTGGCAAAAACTTTGCTTTTGAGATGCCCCCATAAAAAATAATCCAACGGGTTGAGGTCCGGTGATCTAGCTGGCCACTCAATTGGTCCTCGTCGCCCTATCCAATGATTGGTATATCGTTCATCCAGAAAGTTTCTAACCGCCACTGCATACATTTGTCCATTCAAATTATCATCTATAAAAAGTGGTCCAATAATATTTTTGCCAAAAATACCACACCAAACATTCAACTTCTGCGGAGTTTGTGTGTGGACCTCATGTATTAACCTGGGATTGGTATCGGTCCAGTAGCGGCAATTGTGACGATTTACGTTTCCATTAACAAAAAATGTACTCTCGTCTGAAAAACAAATATTAAAGAGCAAATTGGGATTTGTTCTCAGACGCTCAGACATTTCCTCACAAAACTGTTGACGTCTGTCAAAATCGTCTTCGTTCAGTTCATGTACAAGTTTTAGTTTGTATGGATGGAATCGATGTGACTTGAAAATTCTCTGAATACTCGATCGCGCTACACCTGACGCGTCAGCCAAGCTTCGAATACTTTGAGTAGGATCCATAGCCACGTGTCACAAAACCGCTACCTCAACAGCCTCGTTCCTTATCAGACGTTCAGGATGATGTTTCTGGTTTCCCACAGACCCAGTTCTTTCGAATTTCTCAATCAACGTTTGAACATAGGTATGAGATGCATTTTTCCCTGGATGCCTTGTATTGAAAATTCTAGCTGCAGTTCTTAGACAATCATCATTTTTGTAGTAAAGTTTCACTAACTCAGTTCGTTCTTCTAATGCATAAACCATTGTCAGGCAAGAAACTTAACTCACAGAATACGAATCAAATGATATTTCCATAAGAATCATGCGAACTGTGAATTCATGCTGAGAACATACACGCAGGAGAACCATAAAAAACAGGTATTTTTTGTGTATGAAAAAGTCAACAGAACAAAAACTAAGAAATATGGTTTCTGGGCTTCAGTGCCGTGGTCGGTTCACCTCTGTGGAGGGGGTTCCTTTGAACGTTTCGCTCACAATTGGGGTGGGCATCTTCCGCTTGTAATGTTATATTCGCGAATAGCGACATAAAACTGATACTTGGTTGAAAGATCTTCGCAATTAATAGTCCCAGCCTGGCTACTTACTTTGTTTTGACTAATTTGTTTTCGTTTCTCGTGGGGTGACTGGGTTACCTGACCGGTTGCCATTGTCTATCTGTCCACTCATTGAGTCTTAAAATAGTTCATAAATTGAATTTGAATAGGAACAGGTAAGATATTGACTATTTACATTGAACCTGTCGACAACACTAATTTCAATTACCATTCATTCGATTTTGAAAAAATTATAGACGTTTGGATAGAGAATAAAGAGAGCTTTAAGATAATGTATCACTCGACCTACGTTCCCTCTGATGATTCGCAAGGGGTAGCCGCCCCCGTCAGGGGGATGAAGTTGCTCGACTAATTCCATTACTAACATGTGTCCCCCTAGAAATTAAAATCGACCTGTTTTCGCGTTTCCGAAAATAATTTGTCATTTCCCAGTAAATCCAGGTGGAAAGTTTTCGTTGGGACACCCTGTATATATGGACAAATACATGCAAGTTAAAACATAAATTCAAGTGGGACACAATAAAAACCATAGTCTAAACCTTCAGTGTGCTTGCCAATATAATATAATCTGGTATACTGTAAAAACAATTTTTTAAAAGGAACTTTTTAGTGGTAAATTTGAACATTTTTGGTTTCAATGACTTTACTGACTTATCTAGAACATTATACAGGGTGATTCACGACGAATTGTACATAGTCCAACCATAAGTACTATGGACCAATGCCATTTCATATCTGGTATTGAAAAATGCCTTATTTCGTTTTTGACGGATATACAGGGCGATATTTGAAAATATGTGAATTATTAAACGTTAAATATCTCTAAAAGTAAAAAACTCAGGTATATGAAATTTTCCACACTGAAAATGCTTCCTGAGCTCAATAAAATAGTTTTTGAAAAAAAATTATTTCAGGTCCGGACTTAGTTTTTTTTAGATTTTCATTGGTTTTTTAAAATCAACACCCTGTAAGCAACATCAGGCAAATTTTATTTTTCCCACTTTGAAGCTTAAGGACCATACTAAGCAACAGTTGAAAAAAATTGAACGCGGAAGTTTTTGTTCTCTGCAGAAAAAAATAGCACTTTCAAAAATACTATAATTTTAATGGATTCACATTCCGCTTATGACTGATGCGGCACTACATCGATAACACATCATAATTTTTCAACAGAAATTATGAGGAAAGTTCATAATACAAGAGATAAAGTGTTATTCAACCAACCGTTAAAAGTCCAGGGTCGTATTTTTTTTTTATGTTTTTATTGATCCAGTATAAACAACACTCTGAAAAGCGGGTTGAATAGATTTTCTTTCTGTCACGTCAATGCAGATTGCAATATTGCAAATGTATTTTTTTCTACCATGGCTAATACAGCACTACATTGAAAAAAACATTTATTTAAAATAAAATCGTTCGGAAAGTATTACTTACTCGATTTAAAGATTGATAATACAAGTCCTAACTTATTTACCGTTCTAATTGGTTTTGTAAAAACAATACCCTGTCACCTTGGAGGTTGGCTAATACTAAGTACTTGAGCAACATTAATCATAGAAGATCAACGTGAAATGTTTAAAAACTTATTGATTTCTATTTGGCAAGTAAAACAAAACCTTGGATGTTGTATCCAATAAAGATGGCAGCCGATCAAATGTAAAAGATGGAGCTAAACTCACTTTTATTTTTCTACGGGACAATTTTTAAAGTTTGCTGCTAACCGTCACCGTAAGAAATACATGAAAATGTTTTAGTCAACTTCAACAACCGTTATTGTGAAAAATGGAACGGAGATTAAGTGCAATTACAGACATACAAATAACAAATTCAGTTTTCTAGAAAATTGTATTTAGTTGACTCAACGATAACAATAACAAATAAACACTACTTAAAAGAGACCCAATCGGATTTAAGTTTATTTTCAAAATGCCATCCATTCGCCTCCCGGCACTTCCTTTCTCTTTTCAAGATATTCCTTACGGCTTTTCTTATCTGATCTGGATGCCTTCTTGTGAAGAGAAATGCTTCAATTATTCTCTCACGTAGCTGTTCTCTTGTTGTAATCTCTACCTCATATACTATGCTTTTCAAAACGCCCCACAAATAATAATCTAGTGGGGTAAGGTCAGGTGATCTCGCCGGCCAGGGAATCGGCCCACCACGTCCCATCCATCTATTGGGAAAATTTTGATTGAGAAACTGATTAACTGCCCTGGTGGCCTTGGTTCTCGCAGGTGCGTAAAAACGTTGTTAAACGTTTAGTGGTTCGGTACTCTTCTGTGTGGGAATCTTCTCCGGTACTCCCTGACTGCTGCTCTGGCATTTCCATTACAACATCCGTATACAAAAATGATATCTGCGTATTCTGCGTAAGTAAACTGATGAGGCATCGTGCTGAATGACCAACTCAAACTGTTAAAATGGATACCCGAGCTTCTGTCACCCGTTGCTTTATTTGTTTTTCAAAGCGAATTAAAAGCCTACTTGCATTTGAACTGTTTTCAAAAGTAATAGTTTCTTCTATGGCAAATGGTGTCTATTTATTTCAGTTAGTATCATCATCATATTTGACGTGACAGTAAGAAAATTTGTTCAACTCCATTTACTGGGTGTTATTTTTACAGGATCAATAAAAACTAGAAAAAAAATACGGCCTGGAATTTCAACAGTTGATTGAAAATATTTTATCTTGAGTAATATGAACTTTCGTTAAAGTTTTTGTTGAAACATGATAATGTGCTATCGATGTAGTGCTGCATCAGTTATAAGCAGAATGAGTATCCTTTAAACTTATCCTTTTCAAAATATTCCATTTTTTTTGTAGAAAACAAAAACTTTCGTGTTCAATTAAAACTAAATCAGCTTAGGTCATTTTTAGGTAGTTTTATTTAATATGTTATTGTTATCTTTGAGTCAACTGAATTACATTTTCTAGAAAACTGATTTCAGTATTTGTATGTCTGTAATTGCACTCTACATTCCATTTTTCACAATAATAGTTGTTCATGTATTTCTTATGGTGACGGTCAGCAGCAAACTTTAAAAAGTGTCCCGTAGAAAAATAAAACGGAGTCGGCTGCCATCTTTATTGGATACGAAAGGTTTTGTTTTACTTGCCAAATAGAAATCAATAAGTTTTTAAACATTTCACGTTGATCTTCTATGATTAATGTTGCTCAAGTACTTAGTATTAGCCAACCTCCAAGGTGACAGGGTATTGTTTTTACAAAACCAATTAGAACGGTAAATAAGTTAGGACTTGTATTATCAATCTTTAAATCGAGTAAGTAATACTTTCCGAACGATTTTATTTTAAATAAATGTTTTTTTCAATGTAGTGCTGTATTAGCCATGTTAGAAAAAAATACATTTGCAATGTTTAAAAAAAAAGTTTTTTCTATCGTACCATCCGCATTGACGTGACAGAAAGAAAATCTATTCAACCCGCTTTTCAGAGTGTTGTTTATACTGGATCAATAAAAACATAAAAAAAATACGACCCTGGACTTTTAACGGTTGGTTGAATAACACTTTATCTCTTGTATTATGAACTTTCCTCATAATTTCTGTTGAAAAATTATGATGTGTTATCGATGTAGTGCCGCATCAGTCATAAGCGAAATGTGAATCCATTGAAATTATAGTATTTTTGAAAGTGCTATTTTTTTCTGCAGAAAACAAAAACTTCCGCGTTCAATTTTTTTCAACTGTTGCTTAGTATGGTCCTTAAGCTTCAAAGTGAGAAAAATAAAATTTGCCTGATGTTGCTTACAGGGTGTTGTTTTTAAAAAACCAATGAAAATCTAAAAAAAACTAAGTCCGGACCTGAAATAATTTTTTTTTCAAAAACCATTTTATTGAGCTCAGGAAGCATTTTCAGTGTGGAAAATTTCATATGCCTGAGTTTTTTACTTTTAGAGATATTTAACGTTTAATAATTCACATATTTTCAAATATCGCCCTGTATATCCGTCAAAAACGAAACAAGGCATTTTTCAATACCAGATATGAAATGGCATTGGTCCATAGTACTTATGTTTGGACTATGTACAATTCGTCGTGAATCACCCTGTATAAGTTTAAATTCAAAGAATTTTTGGAGCTGACAGCTAATCTATGTCGCTGAACGTTCAACAGATCCGCCGATCTTGTATTGTAATTATGTATGTCACAGTGTTTAGGGAAAGTGCTCTTATTACTGTGAATTTCTATAAGGGTTGTGAATATATATAAGGTTGGAAGTGACATGATTCTGAGCTGAACAAAATGTTGTTGACAGTGCTCTCTATATCCTATATTAGACAATAATCTAATGGCTTTCTTCTGATATTTGAAGATTGCTGTTGCGTTACTAGAGTTACACCACAGAAGAATGCCATAGGATAACACTGAATGAAAAAGAGAAAAATATGCAGTCTTTAAAACATGTATGCTGGTGATAGGTTTAAGTTGTCTTAAAACGAAGAGAATACTAGAGAGCTTGCGTTGCGTACATTCCACATGTTGAGACCAATTTAATCGATCATCAATAACAATGCCCAGGAAAGACACGCTTTGCCCTTTTTGGTGCAGATGGTTTGAGGAAACTATTATATTTTGAGTTTTGTTCTCATTTAGTTTCAGTCTGTTTTGCGTGAACCATTTTTTAGTTACATTTTTGTTGTCCTCAGCAGTTTGATATGCAGTGGGAGACTTATCTGAACATATAAGGGTGGTATCGTCAGCAAATAAAACGCATTTTGTGGGTGCAATTGATTGACATAAGTCATTGATATATACAATGAACAGGAAAGGTCCCAGGACTGAGCCCTGTGGTACACCATGTTTGATCGGTTTCAAATCAGATTTAATATTATTCAAATCAACATATTGAAGTCTATTACTGAGATAGGAACTGATAAGAGTTAAAATATTGCCTCTGATTCCATAATGACTCGGCTTTTCAATAAGTATATTGTGTGATACACAATCAAAAGCCTTAGTCAAATCGCATAATGTCAAGGAAGTATGTTTTCCATAATCAATGCCCTCTACTATGGTTCCAACTTAGTGAGACAAACTGTATATGTTCTTCAATTTTATTTAAAATTTAATTTTTTATTTTATTCAGTCTATATTTTTTGTTTGAAAATCATGTACAGGTTTTTCTAAATTTATAGTTGGATCATTTCATCTATCTACATTTCATACAATTAAATATCTTCAATATTACTTTCTAAAATTTTTGTATTTTTGGCTGAATAATGAAGTACAGTATTATTTGCAAAAGAAAAATGTTGAGCTATCAATTTTAGTTGGATGATTGAAAGGAAATTGAGACGAGACCCTGAAGCACAACCCTTACACCGACACCCCCGTACTACCACACTTGAGAAAATACATGAACATTAATTTTTTTTTTCATCTATCAAATTATACCTGTATAACTGTATATAATGTCATATATGAATGATTTGTAACAATAGGCAGAAGGACTTCGGTCAATAGCCTGTTGGATTGAATTTATTTCAGTTCAATAAAGTTCCTTATTATTATAAATAACTCTTTATATTAGCACAATTTGCTCTTTACATAAGAAACGAACAGCAAATAAAACTACCCAAAGACAACACATTAAAAGTACCTATCAATAAATAAAATACAATAAAATACAAAACACAACAAAAGTCATTACAATACAATACAACATATTAAAAACTACCACAAGAAATTCAAATTCAGAATTGGTTTAATATTCTCTACATTGTTTTTGGTCTCTGGTGGTAAACCATTAAAAAGTGTTAGACCCTTATTGAATATTGTGTTACACAATATGTCTTCAGTTTTTATATAAAAATCTTTCACAGCACAAGCTCTAGTGTTATGAGTGTGTACATTACCTATATAATTTAATTCATCACAGAGGTAGGTCGGTAACATATTATGTCTGAGCTTGAATACAAAGACCAACATATTATAGTGTATTCTTTGTTTTACCGACATTAGTGATAATATCTCTAGCATGTTCTTAATTGAAGTACGTCTGTTACACATGAGTATAGCTCTCATGGCTCGATTTTGTATTTTCTGAATAGTACTCAACTGGTCATTCTTAAGGAAAAATAAAAGGGTTCCACAGTAATCAAAATGAGGTGCTATTATTGATTTGTAAATTGTCAATTTTGAAAAAATAGAAACTTTACCGTTAAGTCTGTATAAAAAATGAACTTTTTTTGCAACCTTTCTTTTTATATAATCACAGTGTGCATTCATATTCAATTCTTCATCTATCATTACTCCTAAGTACTTGATTGTTTTTACCTTTTATTATTATTAGTAGATGACCGATACAGACAGTAATTTGTTGACTTGGAGAATTCTCTGCAAGAATTTCCTATGAGTGAATTTAAAAGTTTTCTGATAACTTTTTTTTGCTTAGAAAAATGATTATTTCAAGTCTCTTAATAACTCTTTAATGTGTGAACAAAGAAATTTTGTATATTTTTAGAACGATATGGAAGCTGCTCGTGAGGCCTATGATGCCTTTTTATCTCATTACCCCTACTGCTATGGTTACTGGCGTAAGTACGCTGACTATGAAAAAAGGAAGGGCAACAAAAAGAAGTGCGAGGAGGTAAGCGAAATTGATATAAGTATCATGAAATGCTTTTTAAACTTACATATAATTATTTTGCAATTCCTACAGCTCGGCGTTCGTGCGGCAGCTGAACAAATTCATTGTAGTAGTGAATATTATTATTATTGTTATTATTGTAATCTTATTATTTGTATGTTATTTAAGTTGTTTGTTAATATTTTACACCCTATCATTATTAGCTTGATATAAATCTGAGACATGCAAAATGTACTGGGATTGTAAAAAATCAGCGAAAGAGTCCTAGAGGTGATACTTGAGGCAGTCAGCGAGCCAGCGTCGCTGGAAGGGTTTTTTCCCAGATCCAAATGTAAGGAAATAAATAAGCATCGTGAAATAGGTCATGTAATAATATAAAGCCTTGATATAGACAAAATTATACTTTACATAAACTCTCTTTCAGCTCAAAAAACCAGTTGATGTGTATTAATTTGGTGAATCATGGTAAGCAATTTGATACACATCACCTGTACTGTTTCACTCAAATTTCTAATTCAGAATTCTGAAAGGTGTTCGAGAGGGGGCTAAAGGCCATTCCGTTGTCCGTCGACTTGTGGATCCATTATCTGACTTATGTAAAATCTACAAGGGCTGATGACGAAGAGTTCATCAGGTCACAGTTTGAGAGGTCAATATTGGCATGCGGCCTGGAGTTCAGGTCGGATAGACTATGGGACTCGTTTATCAAATGGGAGACTGAAGGCAAGAGATTACAAAGAGTAACGGCGATTTATGACAGATTGCTAACGACTCCGACGCAAGGTTACACGAGCCATTTCGACAAGTGAGCATTGAGATAATTTTTAATTTTTATGATTCGTTTTCGGCATGATGATTTGTTAATTTTCTTCTACTCCTTTTGTTTCTGTTTTAACACTCTGTACATGACCTGTTAAATAGATTTAGGAGGGAGAGATAAATATACTTTATTGTCTGAAGAAGTGTACTCATTGACAAAGCTTGTGCATCAAGTAATCTTAAAAATATCACCAAGTTAAAAAATATAATAGCAACACCAACAAATATACCTAAAAATACACCACCAACGTGACAAGTAATTGAAATTCATACATGAAAATTTTTAATAAATAAACTTATACACACAAACATTTTTTAGAAATAAACTATGGCCGAGTTTCACCAATATTTTAATCCCGATTTAGGAGATAACCGAAGTAGAAGTAATCTTAGTTCTCTTAATCTACGCTCTAAGGCCTATTCAACTGACCAATGATAGCCAGTGAAGCAGTACACCCGATTAAAATTGTTGGATATCTCCTACGAGATTAAAGTTTTGGTGAAACCCGACCTTATTCACAGACATCCACAAAAGCTAGTTATTAAAACAGTAGATATTTTATGCATTTCCTGAAGTTATTCATCAAAATGATTTCCATAAATAAAAACTCTTAAAATATAGAAATGTTGAGGAAGCTAATGTTTTGCAAGTAATTACGGAATTACCAGATCTCGGAAACCCGGATTAGATCTCGGAATTTCGACTTAAATCTGGGAATTCCGAATTAGATCTCGGAATTCCGACTTATTTATATCTCTGAATTTCGAGTTATTTATATCTAGGAATTCCGAATTAGATCTCGAAACTCCGAGTTAGATCTCGGAATTCCGACTTATTTATATCTCGGAATTCCGAGATAGAACTCTTAATTCCGTCTTAGATCTCTTAATTCCGTCTCAGATCTCTTAATTCCGTCTCAGATCTCTTAATTCCGTCTCAGATCTCATTCAAACTTAGATCTCGGAATTCCGACTTACTTATATCTCGGAATTTCGACTTATTTATATTTCGGAATTCCGAGATAGAACTCTTAATTCCGTCTTAGATCTCGGAATTCCGATTTAGATATCTGAATTCCGGCTTATTTATAAGTCGAAATCTCGGAATTCCAACACATTTGTATCTCGGAATTCCGACTTAGAACTTTGAATTATGGCTTAGATCTCGGAATTCCAATTTAGATCTCGGAATTTTGACTTATCTCTTTGAATTCCGCCTTAGATTTTGGAATTCCGGATTATTTATATCTCTGAATTTCGACCTATAAGAAATCAGACTTATATCTGAATTCCAATTTAGATCTCGGAATTCATCCAATTTAGATCTCGGAATTCAGACTTAATCTCTGAATGCCGACTAGATGTTTCCTACCAATAAATCTCATTCTTCTTTACTGACCCAACGATTTTTTTTCTTCAAGCTTTCAAGAACACGTTGCTTCCAACCCTCCAAATAAGGTTATTGAGGTGGACGAATTCTTGGCCCTCCGAAAAGAAGTAAAGCACATGATGAAACATGATGTAACTACAGATACTCCAGCTGATGACGGCGATGCTCCTCCTGGTGATGACGACCCAAGCAAAATAGTCAGCTCCGACGAAGAGACTAAGTCTATTAGGGAGAGAATTGTTTCAATCAGAAGGAAATTGCATAAAGCCACGGTTAATGCTGTGACGGCCAGATGGAACTACGAAGAAGGGGTAAGAATGAGAGAGATCTTGGTTTTTTTTCAGTTTTTAGTGTTGTTGTTTCTGCGAGATAGGCAAAAACTTATTGGAACTGCAGACTGTTACATTTTAAGTGAACACGATGATGATAATAATAAAAATAATAATAATAAACGTCTTTAATTCTTTCAGTAATTAACAATACATTTACTAATAGTTTTTTTTGAGAAAGAAAGAATAGAGTTTTCAATTTATTTAGAGATCGAATCTCCACTAAATTGTTCTTCCACTCAACCATGTCAGTGCTGCATTGGTCAAAGCAAAAACAAAGATCAAAATTCTTTGATATCATTGTTGAAACCTTCCTAGGATGAATAACCGATGTGAACAAGAGTACAAGAACCTAAGAGGAAATCTATTGTTGAAAAAAAATATTTTTTTAGTTCAAAGCTCAATTTTTTTAATGAAAGCTTTTTCATTTCTGTTGTCAGGGTGATTTCTAAGTCAATACTTTTTTTCAACTCTGTATAGAACTTGTTAAAATAAACAACTTTTTCAAATATCTTTCTCCAAAAACATGAAAAATAAAACAGTTACATTATTACAAAACGTGTCCAATACGGTCCTGTCTAACTTAAATAAGGGTATTTTCCATTATAAGAGTGGGGAGTGTTTGCTTTTTTTCAAGTGGAATTCTGAAAAAAGGTTTTGATTTGTCCGTTTCTGGTTTTTTCCATGTTGAAATTTCCAATAGACATTGGCTTTCAAGAACATATATCAAATAAGGTTGTAGGACATCTGTCACTAACCTGTTGAATAGTTTCAGTGCAATAAACTTCTATTATTATTATTGTATCAAATATTTTCACAATTATTGTTTTAACGAGGACTGTCTACCTAGTGCTGAGGATGCTCAAAAGGCAGAAACAGTTGTCCTCTAGACACCTTAATTGAAAAGGAGCTGTGGAAGTTCTAAGTATTTGGTATTATGCATATTCCATAAATTTAAATGATGATTTTGCTGTCAGGTTGTTGGATGTATGTGAACAAAAGACAACCCTGAATTTCTTTGCAGACAATGCAAGGGCCATCTGAATAAACCATTCGATGAACAAAATGCTTTTGTTTTATTTAAAGGGCTGTAACGAAAGGATTATTTTTATTTCCAGATAAAACGTCCATATTTCCACGTAAAACCCTTGGAAAGGTGCCAGTTGAAGAATTGGCAAGACTATTTAGACTATGAGACTGAGCAAGGAGATAGAGTTAGAATAATAGTGCTGTTTGAAAGGTGCCTCATAGCCTGTGCCTTGTACGAAGAATTTTGGTTGAAGGTAAGATTCATAATCAATTCGCCATTGTTGTGATTGAAACGAATTTGTATCTTTCAGTTTGTCCATTACTTGGAAGGTCTCAAAGATAAAGAAATGCAACCGAAAATAAGGGACGTGTATGAGCGAGCTTGTACCATACACCACCTAAAGAAGCCCGGTCTCCATTTGCAGTGGGCCATGTTTGAGGAAGAAGCAGAAAATCCGAACCGTGCTGCTGAAATCCTAGTCAACTTGGAGAAGTCTGTACCCAATATTCTGCAAATCGCCTACCGAAGGATTAATCTAGAGCGAAGGCGGAATGACCACGAAAAGTGTTGCCAGCTCTATGAACATTACATAAACAACTCGAAAAACAAAATGATTTCGAGCAATATCGCCATCAAGTATTCCCGATTCTGTTTCCGAGTGATGAAAGACATAGCGAAAGCTCAAGAAGCTTTGAAAACTGCCATCACGAAGGATCCCAACAATCCGAGATTGTACCTACAACTCATCGATCTCGCTCTGCAGAAAGAAAACGTCTCTCAGACTGAGGTGATAGAAGTGATTGATTCGTTCTTGGATAAAGACAGTACTGATATAGAGCAGAAGGTTCTCTTCGCTCAGAGGAAGTTGGAGTACGTGGAGGACTTCGGTTGTGATGTGCAGTCAGTGCAGGTTGCTTATGATCAGTACCAGAAGATCCTCAAACAGGGCAAGGAGAGCATCAAGAAGAAAGAAACAAAGAGGTAAGTGATGAAATAAATTAACTAATTTCATGTTTGTACGTCTTTATCTCATTGACAAAGCTTGAATCCTAGTAGTTATTCATTGTGTCCTAAGAAAAATTCAACAAATTTACTCGAGTTAAAAGTTGGTGCATATCAAGAAACTGGGTGAAATGTGTCATCCAGAGTACTTTACTCTTGGTATACTGATTTGTCCATTTTTTTCTACACCTTTTTTTTGTTTTAACACTACATGAACTGTCAAATAGATTAAAGAGAGAGATAAATAAGTATACTTTGTCTAAAATTATGTCATCATTGACAAAGCTTGTGCAAGGCAACACTATCAAGTAATATTAAAGATACGCCACCAAGTTAAAAAATATGATACAAATTCACCTAAAAATCCACTACCAAACTTAAAAGTATTTAGATTTAGACCTCGGAATTCCGGCATAGATTCGTGGAATTCCGACTTAGATCTCGGAATTCCGACTTGTTTGTATCTCTTAATTTCATCTTATAGTTATATCTCGGAATAGAACTTTGAATTCCGGCTTAGATTTTGGAATTCCGACTTAGATCTGGGAATTCAAACTTAAGATCTCGTAATTCCAACTTAGATCTCGGAAGACCGGCTGTTCTCGGAATTTCGAGTCCTTTATATCTCGAAATTCTGGCTTAGATCTGGCCATTCAAACTTAGATCTCGGAATTCCGGCTAAGATCTCGGAATTTTTACTCATTTATATCTAGGAATTCCGATTTAGAACTCGAAATTCCTACTTAGAACTCGGAATTCTGACTTGGATCTCGTAATTTCGACTTAGATCTCGGAATTCCTGCCAAGATCTCGAAATTATGGCTTTGATCTCGGAATTATGGCTATGATCTCGAAATTTCGATTTCAACTTATATTTCGGAATAAAACTTTGAATTTCGACTTGGATCTAGGAATTCAGGCGTAAGTAAATTTCAGATTTCTGGCTAAGATCGCGGAATTTTGAATAATCTTGATCTTAGAATTTCGACTACATCAGGGAATTCAAACTTAGAACTCTGAATTCCTACTTGGAACTCGGAATTCCGACTTGGCTCTCGTAAATTCGACTCAGATCTTGGAATTCCGATTCCGATACGGGGCCAGGTAGCCGAGTGGTTGAAGCATCATTGTTTCAATCATTTTGGCTGCCACTCGGCGATGGTCCAAACCATGGCGACTGCAGAAATTTTGCTAGGAATCGCACGTAAAAAGGTAAGACCTTAATCCTTGGCTCGCACAAGTTTCGACTTCTGAGAACAGCCGTTCGTAAGGGGACGACAGCTGGTTAACGAAAAAACAATTTTAACTTATTTATATTTCGAAATTTCGACTTATTTATGTCTCGAAATTTTGACTTATATCTCGGAATAGAACTTTGAATTCCGGCTTATTTATATCTCTGAATTTCGACCTATAAGAAATCAGACTTATATCTGAATTCCAATTTAGATCTCGGAGTCTCAACTTATATCTCGGAAATTCGGCTTAGACCTCGGAATTCCGAACTTAGATATAGTAATCGTAATTCCGAATTAGAATTCGGAATTCCGCCTTAGAATTCGGAATTCCGCCTTAGAATTCGGAATTCCGACTTGGATCTCGGAAAACAGGCTTAGATTTTGAAAAAATTCCTGTAAATAATGAAAAACACCGTACTGTCGAATTATTTGATTTCGGAAAAATGTACCACCCTTGAAGGCTAGATTGAGACGCGTAGAAGTTCAAAAAAAGTTCCAACGGTTTTGGACGTGGAAAGTTGCGCAAAAAATTCTCGGTCGGGGGATTCGGACCCCCTTCTCGAAAAAAGTTGCGAATACTCCGGAATAAAATCGGCAAAATCCGTAAAAATAGTAAAAAGCTTAGCCGTGTCGAATAAATTAATTAAAAAAGTACCTCTCTGTTCCCTTTAATTCATGCTAGATAGAGAACACGTAGGTATTCGGAAACTTTTCGACAGTTTCTGACGTGAGGATTCTCGAAAAAGGTTACAAAAACTTGTGAAAATATCCTTAAAATAGTAAAAAATCACGGACCGTCGAAAAATTTTATTTTGAAATAATTGTATTAATTTTACAACTAGATGTGTTTCTAATTTAATATAAACTCAATTACGGAATACTGAGCTTTATTTTTTTAACGCTGTGATGTTGTAATGTGTTGATAATGTATAGCAGCATAAGTTTTATTGACGCTTATTGTTTCTTGTAGTTTTTAAATTTGAAATCAACCCTTTTTAACTTTAAATTAACCCCTTTAAACTTATTCCTAATTGTAATTTGCATTTCAGCGTTACACTCCATTTTATTTTAATTATAATTTGAAATTGTAATTTATACTATAATTGGGCTTGCCCGTAAATAAATAAATTAATATTGTTTTATGTGCTGAGTAAATATTCACAAATATTAAACGGGGTGCTTTTTGATTTCAGTGAACCTACTGCATCCAGCAACAGCAAGAAGGAAAAACCAACAACTCAATCATCTTCACAGTCGAGTACTTACAATTACGGAACGTATGGAAACTCTTCAGCGCAGCCTTCCTATCCGTATTCGGGATCACAACAGCAAGGACAAAATTACTATCAGCAGTACGGTCAACAAGGCAGTGATCAGTACCAATATCAGAACTGGCAATATCCTCAAGGCGGTTACGGAGGTTATAACCAATGGGGCGGTTATAGCGGGGGTTACGGGTACTGAAAGCTTTGGGGGTTTTATATGTTGACATTGACATGTCGGATCGGTAGTTTTATATAAGTGCATATCTTTTAATTTTTTATTAAAATTGTAATCTCGTTTGTTTACTTGTTGGACGAATTTACTTTGGGTTTTCCAAGAAATGATACTTTTTGGTGTTATTCTGCAGGAACACGATTGGTACATTAACCATCTTGAAGCCTGTGGATTTCCCTTTTCTTTCAGGTATGAACAATTTGATTCGATTTTTGTACGATTCAAAGTGCTTGAATTAAGTTTCCAAAGGGGGCAATCTTTTGGAGAATAAGATGATTCAAATTCGCACTTATAGAAAATTATCGTCGGAGATTTTATCCCGAGAAAATTTTGTCAGTTTCTAATTGGTTAACAAGTTTTTACATACAAGCACGTTTTGTAATTATTTTTGTTATTTAAGGTACTCTGTGTAATTAATTAGAACAAAATAAAATGAATATACTAGGTGTATAAAAAATAGTTTTATTTTTCCTACATATATAAAATTACAAATAAACATCACTTTCAGAAAATAACACTGTAAACGTTTTCAGTCAAACTGAACAAAGCAATAGTGGGGTTTTCATATCTGGGATTCGTTTTTTGTTTATAGATCTCGTTACAAATCTCATCGAGGTATTCCCAGCCTTTCGAATGTCTGAAATAAAAAAAACACATTGAAATTCAGCAAGGTGAATGAGTTATCTCTCTCTTAATTTTTGTTCGTGAGCTTCCTTTCGGCGCTATATGGACATGCCTCGCTGCGAGAAGTCCGTTCCCATCCTTTAACCAGCGTAGACAGCGACGCTGTATCGGGGGAACGCATGTTATATTGGCACTTTTTTATATTTTTGCTGGCACGTTTTAACCATAACCTTTACGCTATGGTTTTACGGCGGACTTCACACTTAAATCTTGGGTAAATGCACGTTCTTTAGACGGCGGACATTACAACACATTAACCTGACTTCCACCACGAGGTCGCCATCTGACCTCTACCGCTGCCCGAAGTCGAATCCCGGATGAGTTATCGTTTTGGAGTTCATCCAGTTTGATAAAATATGAGGTTCTGATATAAGTCAATTAAAAAAGAATCCTGCCAAACATTCTATATTCAATCTGTACCTGCTTATTTAACATTTACACAGTGGCTTGTGTAATTTGTAGAAATTTAGGTTCACTTACGAATATCGCCAAAATTTCAAATCGGAAATTAGCGATGTAAGTTTTCAGGCAACCGGCTCCACATATACGGACATCTTGTCATTTATCTATAGTCAACATTTTGAGTATTTCGAAGTGAATTTGTTTGAAATATTTTGTTTTTCAGAAAATCAGATGGTCTCTAATGCTTTCAAATCCAAAGATATTTTTTTCAAAATAAATTTTTACTCTGATTTTAACAAGCGGTTCTCGAAATTACCGAAGAAAAAGTACGGTAGATGATCTGGCGAAAGATAGTCGCCGTAGTTTTACGAAATAGTCACCGATTTTTCAGGAACTTGATAGATACTGACTGCCAAATTACTAATTAGAAGTATATAAGGACGATGTCCTTAGAATAAAATAAACCATGTTTTGTCTATTTCGACTGATAATTATTTATTTGCAAATAGTTTATTAGACACATTAGTTTACCTATGGAAATATAAATTTTACAATGAAACCAACAAAAATTCACTGAAAAGCAGTCCATGACAAAATGGTTAAGGCTTTCGCGGCCGGAGTTTTCAGTGTCACAATTTTCACTGGGGTTTGAAGGCCGTCGTTTTTTGGAATTTCTTTCTAACGTTTCGCTGGCGCGGAGGCTAGCTTCTTCAGAGGCTTATACATCATGAATAATCTCAGATGACTGGAGATTCCGTCTGCGAAGATTGTATTTATTCTGATTTAGGTAGTCTTGTGCGTTAATTACCGTACCTGGTTGACTCCTTTCTACCTGCCGGCTTAATGTTGTTGATATCCTTTGTTATTTCAGAATTGCTTATTACCGTACTGGGTTGAGGTTAACAGCTTCTTCTTTTCTGTTGAAATTCTCCGTGTGTTTTGTGCATCTCTATTGCCTCCCGTACAGTGAGTGTAGCGGGGGTATATCGCATACCATGCACTCGCGGAAAGGTATACATCGGAACCACAAAAAGATCGATCGGAACAAGGCTGAAGAAACATCAGAGGAACTGCAGATAAGGCCAAACGGACGAGTCGGCAGTGGCAGAACACGCGCTCAGTGAAGGAAACCAAAAGATTTTGTTTGAGGACGTAAAACTTCTTGCTCCCAACCAGGGATACCATAGCCGACTTGTACGGGAGACAATAGAGATGCACAAACACACGGAGAATTTAAACAGGAAAGAACAAGCTGGAGAAGAAACCGAAAATGGAATCCCATTCTTAGAAATTCCAAAATAACAAATGAAAACTACGACATTAAGACATCAGACAAAAAGGTGTCAATTAATGTTATCGAAAATATGTTTAACCCAGTTACGGTAATAAGCAATTCTGAAATAACAAAGGATATCAACGACATTTAGCCGACAGGTAGAAAATGGTCACATCCAGATACGGCAAACAAGACTACCTAAATCAGAATAAATACAATCTCCGCAGACGGAATCTCCAGTCATCTGAGATTATTCATGATGTATTTATAAGCCTCTGAAGAAACTAGCCACTCGCGCTAGCGAAACGTTAGGAAGAAATTTCAAAAAACGACGGCCTTCAAACCCGAGTAAAAATATTTATGTCCATGTTTTGAGATACTTCAAAAATTTTATAATAAATTTCATCAACAGGAATACTATTTATTTCAGAGGTCTGTCAAGCATAATCACTAAGGGCCAATTGTATAGGTCCAGTTAAAGTGCACGTAGACTTTCCAATAGTTCAGACTGTGAATTAGAAACAATGATTTTGTAAAAGTTCACATTCTAACCATACTGCCCCTGTGGCAAACCAAATTTTAAATAATATTTGTTTTGTTCGCTTCTGGAGTAATCAAATTAAAAAAATTCAGATTTATTTTTGGTTATAATTGCACAAGTTCATAAAAATTACCGATCATTTTGCAAGAACGAGTGTTATCTATAAATTGCACGAGTTTATTTTCATATTTTGGCGAAAGAGCATGAGTCCGAAGGAAGAGGTCTCTTTTACAAAATATGAATATAACTGTATGCAATTTTTAAAAGATAACACGCTTGAATGTATTGAAAAAAGAAAAATTGATTTTTTTCTTAGAAATATAGTACAATGATAGTACTGGCAAAGACTATAAATAAAATTGTGCTAGGCACGCGACATTTTTTTTAATTTTTGAAGTTTACATTACATTTTTTAGTATTGTTTGTGGTGTCATGGCGTCAGGATATTTTCGCAGTGCAATTATCGTTCCGCAGTGCATTACCTCCGTAATTTTTCGATAATTACATTAATCTTATGAGAAAATAAACATTCTAAATAATTTTTGGCATCATGAACTTTGCCGCGAAATCCAATATTTGCTAATTCTATTAAAGTCGTTTATGGTTAACCGAATCAAAAGCTTCAGTCATGGCAGTAGTAGAAGTACCTGATTCAATCTTAAAAAATAAAATTACTCACATTTCTGAAACACATCTAACGGATTGTTGAAATTGCGTTTTCGATTGAAATTCCAGATAAGACGCAAGTTTTTTTACCACATTCCTGTCTACCAATACTCCCAAAACGATTACTGTTCCGGAAAACTTTTCAAACAAACTTTCCAGCTTAGATTTGATCTATAAAAAAAAGTAAGTGAATCAAATTGTGCACACTAATCATACTGCAACAAACCTGAGATTCGTATCGTTTCCTTGTATTAGGGGATATTTTATCAGGAGTAACAAATAATATTTCTCTGATGGAATCCTCCGCATTGTTTGTCTTACTGTCCGACCTCGCGAGGACTGAGGGTGGGATATTTTCCTGGCCACCCCAACCTTCCTTCACATTTTTTATAATTTGCTGCATACCATCAGCAACCTCACTGGTAGTGAATTTGTCATCCTGAAACCTGAAATATATGATGAGTGCTATTAATTTTGGTATCAAAGGAAGAGACTGTACTTCTCTTTATTCCAACTTCTAACTGTTACCATGCCGGGTTCGTTATCTGTCAGCATGATGAAATGTGGCACTTTCAATTCATTGTGAAGATCCTGGATTTCCTCTAAAGTTGTATTTTCAATCAAAGCACATCTGATATTAGATCTCCACAAGTTCTTCAATATCTATAAAATGGATGTATTTTTCATTAATACAGTCTCAATTAAATTATGAAATTCTAGCAGCGGGAGGAGTCGCAAAATACCGCCTCAGAATTCTTGAGGTTTGTCAGAAATGATTTTTGAAAATCATTTAATATCGAAGTGATAATTTTTAGAGATAAACAAAGAAAATTGACATAAGACAATTATTTGGATACAATATAACAGTTTAAATACATAAACATGATTCCAATATAAACTTCAATAATCATATTTTTCTTCTATGATTCGAATCTAAATCATTACCATTATTATCTTTCACAAAAGAAACTAAAAAATGGATGCAAGAAAATTTATTTATTTCATGACATCTTTCACTTCAGTTAACTTTTATTATTAATATTTTGTTCAATATTAGATATTTACGTAACATATCATTCTCTTGAAAATGGCTGTAAAGCAGGAGCCGAAACGTCGAGTTATAAACTCTCAACGCGGTTCAACCCATGAACGCAGTAATGTACGTAACATACAGTGTTTCTCACTTCTCATGGAAACACCCCCGTATCTTCCGTAACAATAGAGGTAAAATGATGAAACTCTCAGGACTGATGGAAATGTTCAAAATGTACCTACTACCTGAATGGGGTTGGCCTAAGTGATATACATTGCCCGCCACTCGCGATGGAACAACCCATTTTTACGGTAAACATACTAGGGGGCAGAATAGGCTCAAAATTCCTACAGATTCGTGATTAGGACCACCAACTTACTACAGAGACACGTTTTCCCTGAAAAAATGTCAGTCCTGAAAAATCCGAATTTGTCGTAGAACCATGAAATTTCCAGGATCGATAGATACACTGGAAATGAACTCACTGCACGGGAATGGTGAATCTACGTAATATACACTGCACGCCAGCAGCGAAGGAACCACCCATTTTTCCACCGCTGCTGGCGTGCAGTGCACATAATGTATGATGACCTGTTTTGTGCAGTGAGTTCATTTCTAGTGTATCTATCGATCCTGCAAATTTCAGGGTTCTACGTATAAAATTACGGAAAATACGGGGGCGTTTCCATGAGAAGTGAAACAAATTCGGATTTTTCAGGATTGAAATTTTTTCAGAGAAAAAGTGTATCTGTAGTAAGTTGGTGGTCCTGATCACAAATCTGAAAGAATTTTTAGCCTATTTTGCCCCCTAGTATGTTTTACCGTAAAAATGTGTTGTTCCATCGCGATTGGCGGGCAGTGGATATCACGTAGGCCAACCCCATTCATGTGGTAGGTGCATTTTGAGCATATCAATCAGTCCTGAGAGTTTCATCATTCAACCTCAATTATTACGGAAGATACGGGGGCGTTTCCATGAGAAGTGAGACACACTGTATATAAGTATATAAAAATATAAAAAGAAAAGTTTTTGGGTATAACCCTCAAATTGTTGTGCAACCGTAGACACGTGTTTCGAGCTTAAGCTTATGCAGTACGGTAAAATTAAGTGCGAAGATTTACAACACTGAAACACGTGTCTACGGTTGCACAACAATTTGAGGGTTATACCCAAAAACTTTTCTTTTTATATTTTTATATATTGCCCCTCGATAAATCCTTTCTGATTTATAGGTATATACATACATTTCTCTTTCTAGCAACAAGTTTTAAACTGGGCGGGTACCGTTTATTCACTTTTTTACAAATTGATCTAAGTATGGGTTTTTTTCAATTTTGACACCCAAAAAATATATTTGCATAGAATAGGCTAGACAGAATAATAAAAATAAATAAATATTTATTTTAAACTGAATGAATTACATGAAAAACTCAGGATAAGATACAAAGCAAAATAATTTAATTACTCTACATGAAATCTTGTAATTTTTATAATGATAATAATAACTTTTTTATTTCCATATGCTGACTATATTAGGGAAATAGATGAAAAAGCAAAAAAATTATAATAATGTAATAAATTGTCAAATCAGATTTATTTATTCTAATATTATTACCATTTAAATTTTAAAGAACATTTCATATTTTTCAATGGGCTTGCTAGTTTATTATAAATAAATACACCATCATGATTATACTTTTTTCCAAATTCTAATAGTCTGCAGTTCATGATTATTTCTTGTTCCATGATTATGAATTGGAATGTCATGAAGATTTAAACTGGTACAAGTATTTCTTTTTAATTCTGCTAAGATGAATGAACATACTCTCAATTTATAAAGTGAATCCAAATTCAATACATTTTTTGGCCTATATAAATTATCAGTAGGTTCTAGGTGAGGTAATTTATACATTTCATTGATTTCTTTAAGAAGTTAAGTGGTTTTATAGGTATTAAATATTGCAATATGGAAACTAAATATTGCAATCTAGAATATATGAAACCGAAATAACTGTTCATCAAAAGTACCTTATAATTTTGTAAAGAATACCGATTATGGGTGATATTCTTTGTCAGATATTTTCTATATGTTTTTGCCAACGAATATTTCATCAATATAAAGGAACAAAAAGTTTTTATAGGATTATTTTCAAATTCTGTAGGTGGAAAGACATTTCCCATTATATTTGTCGATATGAATATCTATGAGATTTTAGAAAAATGTAATGGTAACTTATGAGAAGATCTTGGAAATATCATACTTGATATCACTTTCAATGAATTTCAGATCTGGTCCAAAATAACTTATCTTAAATTGTATCAACTGCAAATAATTCAATAGCCATTTTCAATTTTAAAAAAGAAGTAGATCTGTTGTACACCATAATTCACGCTTTCATAGTGACTTTTATTTTCGCCGTGTCAGTTATTATTTCTTATTGGTAAAATTTTTTTAAAACAATTATAACATGCCCTCTGATCTGACACCAATTTTATCCATTTTTATCAATGAAATTCCACGGTTAACAGTGTCAAAAATAGTTCTAAAGTAGCAATTTTGTTCAAGGACGAAGAACATAATATTGGTACTATATTTTTTTTCTTTGGTGTTTTGGCATCGACCGCTATGGTCATTAGCCACGTGATCTGGATAGGCCTTGTTACTAACTCCATGCGCCACCTTAGGAGCAGCACTGTTAATTGGAACGCAACAGTGAATCGTGCAGGACTCACCCCAGTCCAGCCACGAGATTTAAATAATTTAATCGGTCAAATTAAATTAAAAAATCCCAGCCGCAACTGGGGCTCGAACTCCGGACCTTTGGACTCAGAGTCGGACGCTCTAACCACTGCGCCACGCCCCGACATTTTTTTGGTACTTTATTAAAAGTATCACTAGACTCTTACTTTTGTTTTTTCCTGTGTCATTTGCTTCGTTCCAATCGTGCAAACCACAGCCTCAAGATGATCCATTTTGGGCAGATTCTCAGGCTGTTCCTTTTGGAGCACTTGTACCAACTTATCCAATGAAATGGAAACTCCCACTGCTGACTGTTTAACATCTTTATTCAATAAGTGAACTTGACCTATGATAGAACGATATAAGGAAATCATCGAATCGTATCTACCTCCCGCCGCCACTTTCTCCTCAGTCTTTCTTTTGTGATTGTGTTTTTTGTTCAGCTCGTAGACAAATTGAAAGATCATCCCAGAATACTGCTGAACGTTGAAAACTAGGCCTGGCGAAATCACCATGTTAAACTGTAATTGTCAAATCAAATAAAATGCTACTAATATTTTACTTGGGTGCAATTTAATGTGGTGTCATTTATGTTTACAAAAGCACAGATTTGAATTTGGATAATTTTAGCTGTGAAAGTTAAAGTTTTTACTGCCAGTTATAGCTGAATTTTCATTTTTTACAATACGAACAGATTTTGTGTGAAACGACGAGCGAAAGGGCTTCATATAGCAGTCCGTGGGAAAAACACTCAACGCTCAGGTCTAAGCCCGCAACGTTGAATGTTTGACTTAATAATTTGTTGATCATCATCGAAAATGACAACTTTGTGGGAAATACAAAGAGAATCATCGCATCTTGGCGCCCCACGTTGGGCGCCAAGATATGATTTATTGTTATATTTTCCAATAGAGCTTGTACAGTGCTAGAATAAAATGCACCAACTAAAAGTACTTACAGTACTTTTTGAAACATTACATTATAAAACAAGCAAAATTTAGAAAAACAGTATTTGTAAGAGAGTAAGTACAACTAATTCACCAAGAATAAAATGCACTGATATCAAGTGCTAAAGAAGAGAGAGTCAGTCTTCAATCCTTCTCGAAATCTCTAAGAAAACATTACCGGAAATCGAAAAAAAATTGTAATCACGTGATAAAGGTCATATCACAAGGAAATCTAGCAAAGACAGGTCCTAAGAAGGTTACTCGGAAAGGAAGGCAGGAATTTATATTTTGTCAAATATTCACGAACATTATTTCAGCTTACCTCAACACCGTAGAATTCTGCATTATGAATAATAACTTCAAGATCCCGTAATGCTTGTTTGGCTAATATACCATCTTCGCTAGATTTCTTCTTAGTAATCATCCTGAAGATACTATCAGCCCTCGACGCTTCTATATTGGAATTGAATAATTCCAATAATAAATTTATCATGCTATCTGGTAACCCGAGCGTTATGTAAAAATCACGCATTTCAGATCTGGTGATTTTTCCTTCCTAAAATTATTTAAAGATAAAAATAATCAGAAGTTGAAACTCCATCAGTGAACCTCTCTAATCACGTGAAAATTTGCATATTGGTATAAGCAAAGCCTTCTCAATACTACATACTAAGATGTCTAAACGCCTACAAACCCTGGTGTAGCGACTATTTCCTGTACGATGTGTGATCAAACGCGAGATTCTAAAAATTACGAGAAAACAAATGACATCGCGGTATGTTTTTCGAATATCCTTCGAATATTTGCGTGTATTGCCACCGTCGATTTTCTTCTTGCGGTGAGTTTTCATGAGTAATTATTGCGTACGAATATGAAGTTAATAAAACAAACTAAGAAGTGTACATGAAAAGTCACGTTTAGTACTTGTCAATGACTAGAATCCCATGAGGACGCCATCTCTGGAACTAATTATACAAGTATAACACGATTTCTTTGGCTTTTTCTTCAAAAATCTAAACAAAAAATAATCAGTCTATACCTCTACAAGGTAAACAAGTTTCAAAGACGACTAGAAACACAGGTCGTCCCTACAGTGTTGTGAAACTTCTTCCCCATGGTTCGAGTATCAGGAAGGCTGTGGTTATAAAGACAAAGAATAGAAATTATTCTTTGCAAGATCAATGTGCAATCTGAAACTGCAATTACCTTAAAATCGAACAATACACTGTTAACTTTATCGTGTCCATCTTTAATTCCACAATATAAAAGTATCGCCGACACTAGCTGCGTATGATTTAGTTTTATCACAAATCTCATATCTTTTATCACAGGCAACTCTTTCAGAATTCTGCAAACTATGTAGAGAACTTCGGCGTCTGCCATCAGCGAACCTAGAACACTTCACATTGGTGAAAATTAAATATACATATGCGTTGACGCAGTACCACATACCTTGAGTTGGCGTCACAATATCAAACGCGCACTCATACAACTCTCTGGGTTGGAGATCGAAAACTTTCTTCTCTCTAAACACGCGTTCAATGGAGTAACGCCTCAAATTATTGATTTCGTTCCAAGCAACGTACCTTGCAAAGGGTACTCTGCCAAATAACAAAATTAGATGAAAAATATTATTAAGTATTATTCAGTACCTGAGGTTGTATGGTAAAGAAACAACACCACCAAAATGAGTCATTACTTTGACACAAGAGTCCAAGTCTTCATAAAACTTACTTTTTGGCATCAGGAGTGGGGTATTCAAGTTCTGGCCACCGTGTTGCTCGAATATCTATGCGATAAAATATGTTTGAATAAAATCAACAAGAACAAAAACAGTATTTGCAATATACATTCACATATGTAGTTTTTAGTTCTCAACAACTTTTTTTCAATAACAATTTTCGATATTCTCAAATATAAAGGTACTTTACTCTTGGGTAAAATTCATATTTTTTGACAAGCCGCGTAATAAACAGAAAAAATTTGATAGCTGATGATTATTTTTTAGATTTTGGAACATGCAGAACTTTGTATTGGTCATCTATTATGCAGATGATAAACAAAATATGATCATGATTCATTACCTTCACACAGGCTTTCCTCGCACACTCCCGCAGTTGTAGATGATCTTTGAAATTTGATGGTAAAGACTCTTTATCATAGGCGACATCTTGGGCAGGTGTCATTTGCTGATTGAAGCAAGCCGCTATAAGGTACTTGTAGTTTTTGAATTCAGGGTGCTGTAGGGTGTTGTTCAGAAGATCTTGGAATTCACGTTCTTTGAATAATTGAGACGGCATGTGGCTGGATCGCAAAAGTTCTTGAGACGTGGGACGTTTCGAGACATCATGAGTTAGCAGCCACCTAGACAAAGATAGCAATGATTTTTTCGATATCTATGATCGTAAACAAAAAGTGAGGGAAGGTGATCAGAGGCCCAGCATTACGCCTCAGCATTGAGGAGTAGGTTCCAGAATGATATGCCTTAAACCTTCTTACGGCAAGCTGATATAATTTTAACATTCGAGACTAGCGAATTCATCATTCCACCAAGCAACCCTACAATCAATGTTACAGGATAAATTTTAAACAATTAATCAACAATTGGGTAGAGCTGCGGAGCTCAGAGAGTTTATGTCGACATTTCACCACATTCATATTCCTCTTTTTTTGCTATATTCGTTTCGCCTCAAGCCAAACACTCCAAGACGAAAGTCAAATTGAATTTTATTTATTTCCTATAGAAGACATTGTATAAGAGGATTGTCAATATACATTGAAAATATAAAACATTTTCCGCATAAAAGTTACAGCTAAAAGTATTAAAACGACAGTTGGGCGCCATCTCGTTCTTTTGATGTGTGGCAGCTTTTTTTTAAGATCTACTCATGCTCAATAAACTTTAGAATTTAAGAACATTTACAAATGGCACCGATTTTTCATTTGGTTGATATTTAATATTACCCCAGAATTTTACACTGAACGGAACATGGGAGAGAATAAATAAGGTTAACTAAATATTTCTTAACACCCTTTTAATGTATAATGACAACCTAATTTCGCGTATAAAGTAGTCAATGCTGTTAGCGATCTTGGGCTCATTGCCGGACACTTACAAATTGGTCGATTGTCGTGCATTGTGAGAACTACAGTAGAGGTTGAGGCTGCATAGAGAGAACTTGTATTTAGTGTCAGGGACCTAACCACCATGTGACTTTGACAGACTAAGATGTTGAAGTCACAATCATGGTAGGGCTGGCTTTGACCCACCTGACCTGAGGAAGACAAGGGTCAGATTTTGGGATCAACCAAGGTCTTTGTGGTTCTTGAAAAAACCCTATGTATTGGCTACCTCCGCAGCTTTTATATAGACCTATTGCAGAACTTCCAATTTGATGACAATGTCGAAAACGAGACAAAGTTAATCGGCAGCATGGCCTACTGACTCGAATAGAAACGCTCCAATTGTTATGATTATCAATTAATGAAATATGTACCTGATTAGAGTGACTTGTTTTTCGCTTAGAATATCTAAGGAATCGTCCGGAAAAATTATTTCTTCCGATCTTAGACTTGTTAGGACTTTTATTCTCTCCATACGGGTAGCTAAAGGTTTATAGCACATCTCGAACAGAATGATTCCTGAAAAAAATTTTTTTAAACTTTCGGTAATCTGTGATCAAATAAATATTTTGACAGGAAAAAAAAATAACTCAATACGAACAGTTTTTTTCTCACCCAAACTATAAATATCGACCTTTTCGTTGTACACAGCTCTCTTTGAAACATTAATTTCTGGTGCTACATATAGGGCAGTTCCGATGAGGCCTGTTTTGCTTTCATCCAGAAGTGCTTCGTGTTTGCTTTTCAGTGGACTCCTCGATCGTGTATGCTCAATTGGTTTGTTTATTATGCTACTAGTTGCAAGTCCGAAATCTCCGATTTTAATTTGATCCCTTGAATCCAAAAAAATGTTGACCGGCTTCAGGTCTCTGTGTATCATATGATGACGGTGGATATGGGCTAGACCTTCAAACAACCAAAACAATTCATATTATACAATACAAGTCTGTCGAAGACTTCCAAGGATTGCGCGTAGGGGTGCAATCGGTTGACGGAAATAACAACAAAAACAACAACAATTTTAGGTAGTCACCACGCATTGATAAGCGAATATACCCTCGAAGATATTGAATAACCGTTTTGGGGTTTCGCTTCCTCCAACAATTAATGTGAATGTAGTTATAGTGACAAATGGAAAGGTAATGCTGTAAGGATTCACGATCAGCACTCAATTATTCAGCAATATTTAAGAAATTTGCCTAAACTCAAGCAATTAAACAATTCGCGTAAATTATCTCCCGATCAAATGTGTCAAGACAAAGGAGTAAGTTAAAATAAACTTTACGACACCGTTTAAGAAGACGGGCCTAATAAATAACGAACTTTTTATATCAGAAGTCACTAGCAAATTTATATACAAGACAGCTAAGCACGCGTAAACAAGAACCCTTCTTATGATTTTAGTGTAATAAATACTAATAATAGCCCATTAAATCAGACAGGCCATTAATTCGTTGAGAGAATTGAATTACATTTTCAACGATGTGTACCTTGACCCCCCATGCCATTTGAAATTTTTAAATTGATGTGACCCCCCTTCCACTATCAAGCAATCACAATAACTGTTATTTCAAAAAGTAGTATTGGTGATACCATTCAAAATGGTTTTTGTTTCATGTTTGTACGTCAAACCGTCCAAAAGTTAACAGGGGGGACTAAAAAAAGCCGCTCTGTATAATTATTTTCGCTTGTTTTCTTTCTACACTCGTTCCACATTTAAATCAGGTTATCACGATTTTTCACGAACCGGCAAGGGTATAATGTAACCGCTCGCATTGTATCCTTAATTGATGTGGGTTTTCCGACTTTTCGACGCGTCCTCATCACCCTCAGACCAACTACAGGTATCAGGCATGAAGGGTCGTTAGAATCATTGAAAAATTGTGTTTGGATTCGATTAAGGTCGGACCAGCCACAAAGCTATGGCTACATGTAGCCATAACAAGTAGCCAAATTAAAAAACATATGTTCCTTCCTCAGATTTCTCAATATTGTGAGTTATGTTCTGATTTTTTTTATTTGAATCAAAGAAGTAATAGACAATCTGCAGGGATTGATCACGGTATAGAAAAATTTGAAATAATATCGGCTAATTAAAGGATATTTGGGTCACAGCAACTTGACGTTTTTCTAAAAAATGCAATTCGACAGTCAATTAAGAATCGAACACCAATATTTGATAACCAATAGATAATATTAAGGCTAGAGAAATATACAGGGTGACATTCGAGAAAAAGAAGGTAGGGGGTACTTCCGGTATTCTATTAAGTGGAGTGAAAACATATACCAATACGACAGGCATCTTCGATGGAATATACATATTAATAGCTTAGTGAACAAGGTCAGAGGATTATTAACCAAATTCAAAATCTTGAGAGAATATTTGGACATTCGCCACCTGCAAATTGTTTACTATGCATTAGTACAAAGCTTGTTGACATATGGCATTTTAGGCTGGGGGGAGGGGGGGGGGTCACAGACAACCATGTTGTCAAAAACTGGGAACTGAGAATAATTTATAATAGAAATATAAGATATCCTAGCAATGCACTTTATGAAAATAGTCAAATTTATGATACAAGACCTTATAAAATACTGATGAATATACACAAGAGAAAGATACCAATACAGCCGATAAACCACGGATATGACACTAGAAACAAAAACCTCAAAACGGTCATGAATAAATGTTATAAAGCTATAGGTCAACATTGCTGCCAGTACATAAGTCCAAAACTATATATCTTTCCAAAGACTCCCAGAAATTTTCACCAATATAAGAAAGCAGTTAAAGATTGGATATTGTCAGAAGACCGTAAGGTGTATCATTACATGATTAATACATACTTAACATTTTAATTCCAATTCTAATGCTGAATAGGGGAACACAATCAATATGAAGATGTTAATTGCAAATAATTAAATATTCTGACACTTATACCTGACAGGCGACATTTACTTTCCCGAAATGTGAGATTTAACAACTCAAAATGTGATAATTACCTACAATTTAACTACCTGATATGTGATTTTACCCTCCCGATTTTACCTACCATAATTATTATATTATTCTCGTTAGATGTAACTGATATGTACCTACACAAAATTTAGATGTTATTTTTACCCTCCCGATTTTACCTACCACACTTATTATATTTTGCTCGTTAGATGTGAGTGATATGTACACAAAATTTAGATAGGTTAACAACACTCTAATGTATATTCATGTATTTGATCTGTGAATAAATATATATTATTATTATAAAAGAAAGTCGGAACAAAACAGAAGACACTTAAAACTCACCCTCAACTATTTCCCTGAACAACCTCTGAGACCGTTGTTTCTCAAGGTATAATTTTTCATCGATAGCAGTCCGCAAAGTACTTTTTTCACAAAATTCCATTTGCAAATACAAAAATTCGACCTGCTTTACAACTTCTTGGGTTTTTTCTGTGACACCTGCTGAAAGCGTGTTTTGGGAAGCGTCTTTAGAACCGTAATCGAATTGTACATAATCTGAATTAGACTGTTCATCTCGAGATCTGCAAGTGTTTTGACTACTCTTCATTTCAGAAAAAGTAGGTGTAGTAATACTTACGTTGGTACCTCGTCTTCATCACTTGATTCCTCGTCTGAAGAACTAGGAAAAGTGGCCTGCGATTTACTATCGTATGTAATTGAAACGTTAACGCTAATTAAAGAGGCAGCTTGTGCTTCTATATCATCACTTATGGAAAACTGAAAGAAAACTACCAATCAAGAGTTGTATCGACTGTATTGTAATGAATATAGTCTGAATGATTTTAACCTAATTTATTTTACACATAAACTATAAGTACTAATTCATATCACAATATTTATATCATTATTCTACTTCAAATCAGACTGTCATGATTGAACTTTAACTGTTTCTGCCCTCTATGAAATCGACTGTCTATTTATATCCATGAAGGTCACTTTTCGAGATGGTTCTCGAGAGATGAGATTCTTCGTCAGCTGTCCGAACGCTCGCTTCTAGATAACTCGGCCTGGTCTAGAAAATGCTAGCTGGCGTTCCGAAGCGATGAATCATCGTTGTTTACGGTGAGGTCAGCTGTGCAAATGAGGCAACAGGTCCGGCTCCAAGTCGTTACAGTATTATATTATATCGACTGAAAGCTTCTATTAATTGTTCCGCATCATAGGCGAGTTATTTTTAATAATGAAATGTCTGCGGTAGTATGAAATACAGAAAACCACCAAATAATGTTAGATTGTATTTGTATTTCAACGAAATAGGGATTTTCAGTTGCTCACCATCGACAATTTTGGGAGCTAATATGTCTATTAGTAGGTAAATTTTGCTTCATCCGGGAATACAAACTATTTAAGAAAATTGCGACCACCTTCAAAGAAACCTTTCAGCCAGACACAAAAATTAACCTATAATCGTAATCTGTTTTACTTATCCTTTTAGAAAATAATAGTAACAGAGGTTTATGTATTGTGTATTTCATACATGATGCATGACCACCTGATCTTCGGCATATCCCATGAATATGTCTTTGTGTATTTTTAAGACTTTTTTTGGGACATTTATATTGTCGGAAACAAAGACCTATTATTATTATTACAGTCCAAGATCCAGCAATACTTAGGTCGGGCGGATTTCATCCCAAAAATAGCCCTGTTGATTACAATATTAAATCGCGTGTCTGCCTGCTTAGAACGGTTGAGTTTGTTAATAAGAAAAAGGTATTCATTTATTTCTCTCGGTTTCAGTAGGTGAATTTCATATAATTTTAACAGATATTTGAAAAATCTTATAAATGCAAATTAAATCGATTTGTGATAAAAACTAAAGTTTCTGGTTAGTTGGAATGGCGCAGGTACAGTCAAATCTTATATAAAATCTGGTTAACCCGAATTTGCAAAAAAATTAAATTTTATTGCGGTAGGTACGCTGAAAAATTGCAGAATTCGGAAGGGTATATTCTCGCCTTAACTTGAACTTATTTTTGACCAGGACAATGTTATGCACGGAGCGCTGGCGCTGAAGTGAACATCTAGAATTTAGGTGTTTTTTTTGTTTAATGAATACAATTTACTGAAATTAAGTTGAATAGATATCTTGTTCCTTTTAAATTTTACTAATATTTGTTCTTACTTATTACTATCTGGTTAGTGAAATAAATTATTGTTTGTTTCGTTTTCTAAATTATTATTAAAAACAATTTATTTGGCGACAGTAAAAAGGAGAGGTTTCATGTTTAGAACATAATAAAATTGAAGTAGGTAAAGAAGAAAATCTCAAGTATCCATGTTATACTGTGCAATGCCTCCATATTGTTTACCTCCTTTTTTCAACTTGATTGCGGTCGCGAAAATTCGTCTAATGTGACTCTTTAAATTGATAAAGTTTTTAAAAAAATATTGAAGTAGTAAGATATTAGCCATTGCAACAGCAAAAGAGTCACAGTGAACCAGTTTTTTTTTTTAATTTTGCACTAGCATTAGGAAACAAACCTAAAAAGTTCTAATTTCTAGATAAAATAAGCTTATAATGATCCCTAAAAGTTATTTGACTCCAAAAAACTAACAAAAATACATATTTTGAAAAAACTGGAATTTAATTTATTTTATATTTATATTTAAGGTTTTGCATATGAGCCTAAAATCGAATTGAAAACAACTTTTTTGCCATCTTAAAAATAACCCCTCTTTTTGTCCATTCGTCATGAATTTCTCAAAATTGCCGCCATATTGGTGGTCAATGTGACATATGGCTAAATCGATTTTTGGGTTTTCTAATATAAAGTATTTTATGTGATATGCCGTTGAGTGAAGAAATGATAAAGAAAGTTTTTTAGGAGAGCATACAAAAGGCAATTGCCGTTTAATTTCTGTCACTATAATCCAGTTGTTTTCATCACAAATTTGCCTTATAGAGCTACATTCATTGATAGGCTACCAAATGATATTATATCTACAAACCTCATTTTTTTGACATACAGTTTGCCCTTTCTCTTCTCTAGAAGGCTCACGACTGTTATCAGCACTATTAATGTAACTTTTAGTAGTGGTTTTTTCAATCCAGGAGTTGTAGTAACGAACTATATTTTCATGATTTACACTTGAGAGCAACTTAACCTCCTTCAGTATTTCCTTCCTCATAGATTTATTTCTTAGATTCAGCTTTATTCTTTTTATGGCATATGTGCCCCCATCTAACTTATTCTTGACCTGAAAAGGAACAAAATGAGGTGGATATTTTCGGAATATACCTTTTGTTACTTTAATGACATCACCAAACGCGCCGCTACCAAGGCCCTGTATAT
This sequence comes from Chrysolina oricalcia, assembly GCA_944452925.2. Lineage (NCBI taxonomy): Eukaryota > Metazoa > Arthropoda > Insecta > Coleoptera > Chrysomelidae > Chrysolina > Chrysolina oricalcia. Next base: position 13,149,397 of record OX101811.2, on the reverse strand, counting down.
ATTCAAATTCCGTGTTGATGCGGGCCTGACTATTAGCCGCCGATTGAGACAAAAGTAACAGATCATCGGAGTTCATTTCGGGGGAAAGAGTTCTTTCCCTTTCTTCAGTAACCGTGTCTGGAGAAAGCTGAACAGATTCATGAAATAAAGAGTGACATAATAGCTGAGCAGCAGTATGCCGTTCTGTTTCTTCTTTTACCAGACATCTGAAAGTGACAATCGTTTGAATAAAAACGTTTCAAAGAACTAGTGTTGGAAGGATCAAACCTTGTTAAAAAGTCACACAAATCTGCCTGAGTTTTACCCGGTATATCCAAATCGTCTACAGAAACAGGAAAACCTTTCAAAAGAGATAGTATCAATAATCCAAACTTAAAAATATCAGTCTTTTTCCCATAATGTTTTTGGCTCCCACAACTCAGATCTGATAATCTCCTATGAATGCTGCAATTCAAAACTTTCACATTATCTGGAAAAAACAAATGACGATCTATTTCATATGCGCCATCATGGTATTGGTTTGAAGTTATCCACTCTTTGCCTGCCACCAGGCGCGGATACAAGGATGGGGCCGATGGGGGGGGCAATTGCCCCCCCTAACGACTCACGATATCACAGGGATATCAAACTAAAATTCTATCAAATTTATTGATAGCAATGAATTTTCCAAAAGATAGATGAAATCACACAAAAATTGCCCCCCCCCCCCTTAATCGAAATCCTGTATCCGCGCCTGCCTGCCACGCTTTATGATGTGCTGACAAATTATCTTGGGATAGAGATTTTGCGAGCGGTGTTGCCAAGTTTTCCAAATTTCCTATACACGTTGCCAATTTTTTAACGAAGATAGATGTAATTTAATTTAATAAGATAAATATGAAGAACAGTTGGAAAAATCAGTTTTGTTTCATTTCATGTTTTTAGGTAAAAGCTCGTTTTTTACTGGATGGAAGGAACCCTTTCTAATCATTCATTCATTTATTATTAACTACAGGCCAATTACAATGTAATCGTCAGTAGCTTCACATGATAGTGAATATCGAATAAGTTCAAAACACAAAAGTAGAAACATTTTGAAAATGGCACACACAATGGTACCACAAAAAAAAAAGATAAAATTTAGTGCGATTTTCGATAAGTAATGAATTCATCGAGGTTATAAAAGCATATTGCTTTTAAACAAGTCTCAAGTTTATTCTTGAATTGTTTGATAGATTCAATGGATTTGATGTCCGTGGGTAGCATATTGTATAGTTGAATACCGGCTCCTTAAAGTAATTATGGTTGTTTTCTACTATATATTTTATTGTTATTTCTTGTCAGGATTTTCAGTTATATCGCCAGTTACGTCTCAAAAAATTTATTGTGTAACATCGCAGAACTTTCGCTGCAACGTCGCATGGATGAAACTTGAGTGGGGCAAAATAACATCCCTGCGATGTCTATGCTATTTAGAATGGGACATGGATGTTACATCGCTGCTATATCTTTACGGAGCTATTGCCTAAAAATGTGAAATGAAACAAATTTGCTTTTCCCAACTGTTTGAATTGAAATCAAAGTGATAGGAGACCATTATCTTATTCATCTCGTTAAATTACATAAAACTTCGGGAAGAAAATGTCAACACTCGTCGCTAATCACTTATTATTACTGATAATGACCATCAGAACCATTGATGGGAAATTTAGAACTTGGCAACACCGCATGCAGTATCTCCGCTGTCCCAAGCTAATTTGTCCGCAAGTTATAAAACGTGGCTGGCAAAGTGTGGATAAGTTCACATTAATTATTAAAGTACCTTACCATCGGACAGATAAACAGATGTATCTTTGACATCTTTATGAACAACATTATTTCTATGTAGGTAATCCAATGCAGCAAGGACTCCTCGTGCTATGTGCTTGAGAAAATCTACACCTACTTTTCCGTTTTGGTTCAGGAAAGTAGACAAACATGAACCTGAGAGGTAAATAGGTATTATTGACAAATATTGTATAGGGTTTTTCACATTACCGAAAATAAATTCTTGTAACAAATAAACAGTGGCATTATTTTGGCTCATTCGATATTCAATGCTTAAATACTTCGCCAAATTTGGATGATTCAGAGTTCTCAAATAGTTCAATTCTTGCTCAATACTACTGATTTGCTTTCGAAATTTTGGCATATCTTCTACTTGTTGGAAATACCATTCACTTACGAACACCAGTTCACCGGATTGCATATCTAACCCACAGAAAGTCGAATAAACAGGATCGGATGAGTGTTCTACAATAAAATATAATAGTAATGTAGTAAAAATCGGTTTGATATATCATTTACCCAGACATTGCCCTCTTTTTATGCTTCTAGTACCAAAGTCAATAAGCTCAGTTTTTTCATGTTGACACACAGAATCATCAATGTATTCCATGGATGAACTATTACTTTTTTTCCTAAAAAAGAAATAATCAACTTAAAAAGTGAAGAACAATAGAGAATCGTTCGTGAATCGGGATGATTTCCGAATATTTTTATTTCAACAATCAGAAGTGACAGCTCAATATGTACCCACCAATTTTTTTGCCATGATTATAATTTTTTTTCATCGTCAAATCTATGAACGTCAAATAATGAAAAAAGCGGTGAAAGTTCACGTGACTCTGACGACTTATTCAGTAGCCAATCAAAATGCGATATTGAGAAATTACATCAACTCTCTGTGTTTTGTCCCACAAATCATTTCAAACGCAAATATAAATAAGAATTAAGAGTAAACAACTATGTTTCAAAGCTTGACCTGATCTTACATCCAACGTAGAGTTTGAGTAGAGTGGTTTGTTATTTGTTACTTGTTTGCAATTTTAAACTGGTCAGTATATTGTGGAAATACGCCAACAAAAAACATAATATTTTGTACTTTGTTAGATGAACTCTGAAGAAAATGCTTTTCGACGATATTTAAATCATTGGTTCAAGCCATAGTTCCTGAAAGGGGAGACTTAAACTTGTGCAACCAACAACAAATATGAAAAAACAAAAACTCCTTTCTTTTTCATGATATGTATTGCTGCGAATGTATGTAAGTTCTGATACAAAGAAAAAAATTGGATGTAATTTCTTCATGTTTCAGCTTGAAGATGATGCTACCAATTGAATGTTTTTTAAAAAAGTTGAAAATGAAGTGCATCTGAAAAGCCATGTTGTTCCCCCACACGTTTTTGAATGAAGCTGTGCACTTGCCAGTTTACAAACCTCTGATTGAAAAGTTTTTCTGAAGGGTTTTAATCTATTTGTAGATTGTACCCATGAGAGAGAGAATATACTCCTTTGTCTAAGAAAAATTATTTCTTATTGAAAGCATGAAACATATTTTATAAGTCTATGAAAAATACAGCATGCAAAACATCTGTACATCTGTTGTCATAAAGGGTTAAAATCAATGTTGTATAGTTGTTATTGTAAAATCTGTAACAACTAATATACATACAAATTTATTGAAAGTGGATTAAAAGGCAGTTTCATTGTGAAATGTTTGAAACTTGTAATATTTTTTTTAGTAGAAATACTTCTAAAAAAACCTTTGTAATTCAGCAAGATATAATTATTTATATCTTTTCATTTTTATAATCTGAAGACATTTCTAGAATAGGCAATGGAATATGTTTTATGTTTGTCAAGTGCATGTGTTACATTTTTTATTGAACACATTCCATAATAAATATACATTTGACGTAGAATTTATTTATTTGTAAATGGTAATTATTGTTTGTTTATTATTCAACCAATAATGACAACTTATGACAATAAATTTCAAATATTTCGAGACACCTAGGTGTATTAACAATCGCTAGTTTGATTCAAAAAAATGAAAATAGTAGGAGGTCAACTGAATGAAAAAGTTAATAATACCAAAAAAAAATCTTTTTTTTTAAATTCTAGAATGCACAAAAATTTTTGAGGTCAAAATCCTGAAACTTTATATCTTTCTTCATAACTCATATTATTACCAAATATTTGTAAAGGATTTACAAAGCCTCAACTTTTTAACATGTATGAACCATAAATGTTCATATAAATCATGTAGTTCTTCAAATCAGGTTTTTGAAATTATTGATAGAAGATGGGAACTAATGATGCAAAATTAAAATGGAAAATCCAAAAAATTACATTTGGTGGTAATATTCATTTTCAACTTTACCATCAATAAGGTACCTTTCCACAATTTTTTTAAATGGGAATTTATCTTTTATTACAAAGTAGGTATGGAGATTTTTCTTTTTATTAATGTATTCTTTTTTTTCCACAATGATATATCCATCACTGAAGACTCCAATTGTCCATTTGTACTAATTTGAAAGATGGTGTGGGTTAAAAAAACGAATCAGTACTCAATGTTAACCATTAAAATTAACTTGTGTGCAAATTTCACATTACCTTCTATGAGTTTCACTACCATCTTCATTCTCAGAATGAATCCTATTCCTCTCATTCTTTCTGATCCTAGCCTCTGATTTTAACATTTCTTCTCGGAGTTTCATCTCCTTCAATATTTGTTGGTTCTGAAATAACTCATTTATTTCAAAATCACATTTTAAAATATTGACATTCTACCTTTTTATCCTGTTCAATTTGTTTTTCAAGCTTCTCCTTTTCTACTCTTTCTTTTTGCTGCTGAAGCATCTCCTCGTGAAAGCTTTTGGATGCTGGTTTGTTATGCTTGTGCAAGAATTCTTGTACATACTGAGAAAGCTGCAAGATCATCTCTTCACCTTTTAAATCATTGGCCATTTTATCCAGTTTTTCTTTCAGTCCAACCAATAATATGTCCGCCAATCCTTTGGGATTTTCAAGGGAAATTTTTGGAACACTACCAAATAAACAATACAATAAATATTATAATGCAAAATAAAGTAGTGTAAAACATTCATATTTTCAGAATTTTCTCTTTTCTGCATACACTGTTCAAAAATTTCTAGTCAGAATGAAACACTTGCCTATTAGGGTACTCTTTATTACATATTATGTGTAAATCAACTTGGACATGAAGATCTTCTGTACCAGAACTTCCTTGCTGAGGAACTAAGGTGATGGACAAATTCAAAGGTGTCCATAGGTTCCAAACAGATTTTTTACGTAGATCTCTCAAATCTCCCGCATATATTGCCTATTTCAAGAATAAGATGAGATTTAATTATTATTATCACAGTATTTTTACCTCTAGAGCTTCAAATTCGTTACTCTGGCGATTTTCCATAGACTCTTCACAGTCTCCACGTTCCATTTTTATGTCTTTAGAAACTGTTTATAAAATACATATCTCATAATATTGAAAACAATTATACCTATGTCAGCATTCACTGTTCAAAGAAGGAAAAAACCACAACTGATGTAACCATCAAATCGTTCTATATAAAAACATTTTATCCATTTCCATCTAGAACAGCACGAGATTTTCATCTAAAGGGCTATAAATCACATCACAACTCGTTCAAAGCAAATGTACAAAATTTTCGTAATTGTTATTTCTAATTTTCGTTTTTATTTATTTGAAAACTATGAAAATTCAAAAAAATGTTCTTAGTACCTAAAAACTAAACATAACCTATGTTGAAAAAAAAAGGTAATCTGTAATTTTCGAAAGAAACTGTGTGAAGCGTCATCTTGTAAGCGGTAGAGGAAGATGAAAATGGAAGAGAAAAAACAATTTTACAACCCATGGACACTGTTTAATGTCCTTGGTTACAACCATTGTCCAATGTTACAATGCAATGTTACAACTTTAGCATTGTTTAAATAGATAAAGAATAAAAACTTCATACAAGCTTTGTTATTTTGTTCAGTTTGTTGTCGCCCCACCCGCCACTATCACGCTTTGTACAACTCTCAATACATAGATGGAGACGCACGCGATAATTTTTAAATCCATATAAGGAAGTGTCTAAGATCCCGGATGCGGGATTCGTATGAAAAAGTAAAAATTTCGAAAGGGTGTGGCATTGAAACGCCGTTTGGTGCCACCTTATTAACAATTTAACAGGTTGTTAGATACGATTCATATAAATAAAAATAATAGGGATTGCCTTATAAAAATGAAGAGTAGTAGATTATGATTATACATAGTTACCAAATAGTTACGAAATAAACGGACTCTGGAAAAAGAAGTACATTTTTCAATTCATACTTTCATTCTGAATTATTCAATACACAGCAGTATTAGGGACGAGGATAGTAAAGTAGAGGGGAGAAAGGATAGAATGTCGAAATTATATTGGTACACGAAAACGGGTTTTTGGATAGATAAATAAAAGATTAGGGAAATTACATTATTCATTCAATATTAACTGATGATGGACGATGTTGGAAAATACATATTAACCATGCAATTACGATTGATTGGAGATGATACAGTTAGAAATACAGATTTAGATAAAGATATTCTTGACTATTTTATACCAATGGAAAATGAAACAATTCAAACTGGAAATTTTGATGCACCCCATACTGCAAAACCTGAAACCATGCATATTGTAGAATCTCAAGCAGATTTGCCCGAACCTCCTGTCCAAGAGAAGCCAGAAGCTACCACCTCATCTAGATTGAGGCGAGATGGAAGAAAGCTTTCTCATTTGAATGATTTTCAACTATTTCAAATTTATATTTAATATTTCACGTATTCTTTATAAGGAGGAGGAGTGTTAGATACGATTCATATAAATAAAAATAATAGGGACTGCCTTGTAAAAATGAAGAGTAGTAGATTATGATTATACATAGTTACGAAATAAACAGACTTTGGAAAAAGAAGTACATTTTTCAATTCCTACTTTCATTCTGAATTATTCAATACACAACACAGGTTACTTTGGCTAATAGATTGATAAACTGCGCATTTTCAACTCAGTGTCTCAGTGTGCATTCGCTGTCTTCCCACTATTATAGTGATGGTGGGAGGTGCGCCTAGTCGAGAAATCAAGCTATCGTAATAATGGTCGCACGGTCGGGATTGCGATTATTTTTGAAAAGTACCGAACGGTAATCTGGGAAATAAAGGTTGCGTAATAGAATGGAAAGATGAAAATATGAATTTTTGTTTGATTTCTTTCATTTAATTTTTTCTGGCACTATCGTCAGAGCTGGAAAAAATAAAAAACACTGCTCCGTATAAAATGTTTGCAAGCTTTTACTTATGTTACTATCCGACGCGACGTTTCGTTGTTGATCAACCATCATCAACGTTTTTTTACATACTTAACTTATTTTAACAGTTTCATCATGTTTTAGTTTCTCTTTGGACATGAATTATTTAAAAAAATTTCACCAATCATTTTCCTCAGCTTTAGGATAATTAATTGCCCCATTTTTTTCCAATTCAGGTTCATTCTCGAAAATCTTTTGAAACGTACGTTTATTATGTGATGAAAAAATTGGTTTTACTAATATTTAAAGAAGATTAAGTTGTCGATGGTTGATCGATAACGAAAAGCCTGACAAGGAAAGTGATGTCATCACAAGAAAGCTTATAAAAAGTTGCTGTGAAGGAGTGTTTTATTTTGGTCTATCTTATGCATATACAAGTATAATCTTCTCAGTGAATTGACAAGGATTCTGATGCAGGTATCATAAAACTGAATACACATTTAAAAAACGAATACTAGCTACTAACCTTAACGAAATCTCAGTACATCTGTCACGTCTCACATAAAACATTATTAAATTCATCTTAATAATGTTATATGCCAATATATTAGATATATACCTTTAGTAAGTGTAAGTTTTCAAAAATCAATATAGATTATTGTTTCAAATGTTTTCTTCTATTTTTTTATGCAACAAATTATCAACTAAGAGTCCAAATAAAACGATAATGCTATAGCCTCAGCGGCTATATATTCTATAAATTGTCTATTTTTGATGACTGCGCAACTCGAATCACTTTTTTTTTAAATTATCACTCTAAACTATCCGCAAATCTGGTACTATAAATGGAACGGTCTCACTATGCATACATAAGAATCAGCCGTTAGTTGGGCAATATCAAGCTCTTGGATGTAGGGATTCAAATTCCTCTCACGAATTATCAGTTGCTCTCACCAACCCAGATTCCAAATCAGAGATATTTTTGGTACTAAATTTCAACCACGTGATAACTGAAATATGTTGGTTTCGTTTCATTTTCATATAATTAATCAAGTTTTACTTACCGTGGTTGGATGGTAGCTTCGAAATGAAATTGAAGGTCCCCTGACTTTACTCTCGGGGGTCCGAGATTAAAGTCGGACCCCCGAGATTAAAGTCAGGGGTCTGAGATTAAAGTCGGACCTCCGAGATTAAAGTCGGGGGTCCGAGATTAAAGTCGGACCCCCGAGATTAAAGTCGGGGGTCCGAGATTAAAGTCGGACCCCCGAGATTAAAGTCGGGGGTCCGAGATTAAAGTCGGACCCCTGAGATTAAAGTCGGGGGCCCGAGATTAAAGTCGGACCCCCGAGATTAAAGTCGGGGATCCGAGATTAAAGTCGAACCACCGAGATTAAAGTCGGGGGTGCAAGATTAAAGTAGGGGATCCGAGATCAAAGTCGGGGGTCCGAGATTAAAGTCGGACCCCCGAGATTAAAGTCGGGAGTCCGAGATTAAAGTCGGGGGTTCGAGATTAAAGTCGGGGGTCCGAGATTAAAGTCGGGGGTCCGAGATTAAAGTCGGACCCCCGAGATTAAAGTCGGGGGTCCGAGATTAAAGAAGGGGGTTCGAGATTAAAGTCGGGGGTCCGTGATTAAAGTCGGACCCCCGACTTTTCTCGGGATTTCAGTCGAAAAGCGAATCAAACCATCTGTTCATGATGGTAGTGATGGTCGAACGTTCGCTTGTCAACCACAAGGGCATCACACGTTGAAAGTTAAGGGCCTGGTCTCTCCTAGCTCACACAAGTTTCCCGGAGACTTATGAGGGTTGCTCGTAAGAATGCAGCCGGTTAACGGAAATAACAAATTTCGAACAAACAACAACAAATATCATATTATGTTTATATAAAGAATCAGCACACGGAGTTTAATGTTCTCATTCTAAATCACCCTGTATATATTTGGCTCCGGATCTCAGTCTGGAAGATAATAGTTACATTGATGTGTTCAGATAGTTTGTTGGGACTAATATTTTCTGGCCGATTCGACGTTTCGAATTAATCATTTCATCTTCAGGGCCCTTCAATAATGAGTTTACATGTGGTGAAATGGTTCAGAAATTAAGCAAATAATGAATGTCCCATGTTTTGAAACGCTATAGAAGTAAACTTTTGAAAACTACCTACTTCTCTGGCAAAAGCCACACTGGACTTTGAACTACATCTGATAGATATTGTGAAAAGAACTTGAAAGAAAAAATCTTAAAGTGAAAATTTGCAAGATAGGTTCTTTTCGCAATATCTATCAGATGTAGTTCAATGTCCAGCGTGGCCTTAGCTAGGGAAGTAGTTGTTTTCTGTTAGATATAACAAAAAATGTGTTTAAATAAAATTTATTCTCTCAAGTTAAAATAATAATAATAATACTTCCTGATAAACACTCGAAGAGTGTGTACCCAAAGGCATAGCCTGTGCGGGTAAAGGGCAGCTGTTATTATTATAATACAATATCTATCAGATGTAGTTCAATGTTCAGCGTCGCTTTAGCTAGGGAAGTAGTTGTTTTTTGTTAGACATTATACATAAAAATAGCTTGATTTTTATCGAAAGTTCTTTCCAGAGGAGTCATGTTTGTTTCAATTTTCAATTGAGAATGTTTCCCATTCCAACATGAAAACCTTCCAAGAGGTTAACTTGAACATCCTGTTCATTTTTTTCAATGAAAACAAGTTACCTTATCCTTTCAACCAATAGTGAACAAGAAAAAACTTTGCATTTTGTGTCTATAGCTTTATGAAGAGATTCAAAACAAAATCCAATAACTCCATCCAAAAATACGGGCATGACGCATTTACTCTCGAGTCGTACTATCAATTGTTTATTTTCATTTAACTTTCATCTGATTGGGAATTTACACACTCTCACATCTTTTTATTTCTATCGGGAAATGATCGTTATTTAATTTCACATTTTTAAAGCAAAAAACGAGAATTGTCGATGTAAGTGGTTCATAAACCAGAAAAGAAAATATAGGAACTGATTTCAGTCAAGTAGGTAATTATTAATAGCCGCCGGAAATATTGATCACGTATTATATTAATTGTGTTTTGCACGATATCAAACAGCAGTTGTGAGATTGTCGTAGACAATATGCTAACTTGATGGGTTGTTGGTATTGTTCTCGTTATTCAAAGCAATGGAAACGTCAAAAAACTTTCAACCTATGAATGATCAACGTCCGAAGCAAGAATAATCGATATGAAACAAGATGTTTAGGATTCGCATATACAGTGTGATCCTAAATAGTCTCCTAACTTCTGATGGGTTAAAAGTTGATAAAATAAGATCTTCTGAAGTTCAATTTCCTGCTTTTCTAAAAACTATAGTTATTCATTCACACAAAGACGAAGAATCAAATAATTCTTTCAAAAAAACGACAATATATTGTCACCACATCATAAGTGTTCCGTTTCGTTTTAGAAATAATAAAAACTTGTCTGGTTATTATTTATCCTTTGATAAATTCTAGTGATACCGATAAGTTTCGTATCGTTTGAATCACATAGGTACCTTTTCTGGCATAAAAAAGTCCTCAGAACAACTGACTGAATTTGCCAAATATTACAGGGTCTTTCAATATCGATGATGTCAATAAGAATATTTGGAAGTCAACAACTAAATGTAATATACAGATTTCATTATTTTATGCACTAGCGGGCGGTAAAGTACACAATTAGAATCATTTCAGTTCAATAGAGCAATACTCTTTCTAACATTTGTTCATAATCGTTGGCAATTTTTTCGGTGATGATCTATTTATTTGAAATAGATTCTCCAATATAGCACTCAGCTACTATAGTTTCACATTCCTCATATTATGTTACCCTTAATTATTGTATGCATAACGTATGAAACGTGTAGACCATTGCAATTCAAGTCAGTATTTGTGATTCGCGCTATAAAACCGCTAGTGTATAAAATTTTGTATGTATCACGTGCGTAAAATGCGTTTAAGGCCTTCGGCGTGTGATGGCCCTCGGCTAACGCCATCTGGCCATCATCCACGCCGCAGGCCATAAACGCCTACTTTACGCCCTTGATACATAAATAACTATTATACAAAAGAATAACGACGTGTACTCATATAATCAATTCCATTTGTATAGCGAAATATTTAGTAAGATATTGTTTTCTTTTATTGATGATTAATCATAGTAATAATATAATACGCTTAGAGTGTCTCTAACGGCGCAGTCTGTGCGGGTAGAGGACGGATAAATAATTATTATTTGCCGTTGTGGTCGGTGCGCATTCCAAGCAAGCATGGACACAAGGATTGGCAGCCACACTAAAAAATGTTGTTTGCAACCTGAATTGATTATGGAAACAATGCAAAGGTTTATTGAATTGGTCGGGAACATAGTGAGTAATTTTCCAGAAAACATATATAAAATTTGCCAGCACCTCAGATTTCGGGAACTATATCAAATTTAAAAAATTCAAAATTGTTTATGTTACCGAAATATGTGGTGGTGGCAAATTTTATGTTTTCTAGGAACTCACTACATACCTTTCCGAGCAACTCAGGAAACTTTTCCAAGTTACATCTCGAAATTTAAAATTCCGAGTTAGAACTCGGAATTTTTAAATTTTGAGTTATAATTCGGAATTTTACTTCAAAATTCCGTGTTAATACTCAGAATTCAAAAATTCTGAGTATAACTCGGAATTTTATGAAGAGATTTTTTTTTATTTCAGGAGTATGTACTACCCTATTTTTTGTTCAATCAACAGTAGCAATGAACAATTTTTTTTGTTTTGAAAAACGGCCCGTGAATTGTTTTCAGTGTCAGGGTATGGGTAATTCAAAATTTTAAAAATTCATATTTCAAACGACTGAGTCATCAAGAAACAAAACGCGTTCTTACCGCTGAAACGGCCTTACCAAAATATACTTAACTTGTTAGTTCTGGAATAGTGCTAGTAAAAAAAAACGAAAATTGTTTTTATACCCGTACCGATACACCCTAATGTACTATCATCAATCAATCATGTTAAAGTGTTTCGATAGTAGTTATTTGTATGCTAAGGCCGTGAAATACCTTTTTAACGTACCGAAAGAACAGTTATCGCCGAGGCCGCTTGCGGCCGAGGCAAGATAATCTTGAGGTCGTTAAAAAGTTTCGCGGCCATGGCATACACACTATTTTTCGTGCAATCGTTAAAATTATTAAAATAGATAGTTGTAAATAAATATATTATTGATCTAAAATCAACAGCAGTTGTTTATTTAACAATATCACCGTGTGCTATGGAAATGATATGTTTCAATATATACAAAATATTTTGACAGTTCTTGTCAAAACGCAAAATGTCTGATACTGATAGCGATATTTCAGTACCTTCCACTCCTCCTGAACTCAAAAGCGTTGTAAATTCGGCGCTTTCCGTTTTAATACCCGAAAAATCTAAACGGCAGTACGAAAAATGTTACGGCGAGTTTAAAGATTGGTGTGACAAACAGAATGTTAAGACGATGTCTGAAAACATTTTTGAAAGTGACGTTTGGTTTCGCGGCCGTTGCTATGGGTAACGGCCGCAAAATTAAATTTCGCGGACTGTGCTGAGAACGCGAAATACTTACTTCGCGTGCGATTGCACGAAAATTTATTTTGATCCTGAATGTGTATTATCTCGACTAACAAAACAGTTATTTTGTTCCTAAGTATCTAAGTACGACGTTTTCACGAACTTTGACCGCTTATATCACAGAAACAACACATACAAAATCATAAACTCACACATTTCTACAATGACTCATCCCGCTGTAACAATTTGATCGAGAGCCAATTTCCTTTTGGTTTTCGTGCGGGATCCTTTCGTTTTTTAGCAAAATAATTTTGCCAATCGCAGTAATAGGAACGAGAAAAACGGACATGAAAAAATTGCGAAACCGTAGGTCCAGCAATTTTGTCTAACGTCCGTTTTTCGAGAAAAATTACTGATGGTGTTTAGAGTTGAAAGAAATGTATCCAACAACAAAAAATTTCAAGTGGTATTTTGGCAGGATAAATCAATGCCAATACATAAATATACCACAATAATAATTGCCTTCATTGAAACAACATAAATACACAACAATATTAATTACTTTCATTGCAACAATTATATTATATTATTATAAGGATCAGTTATTGAAAACACGATTGTTATAATGATTTTTGTGATTTGATGCACCTTTTGCATCACTTTAAAAATAACTCAGAGATCATCATTGCATGGTTTTCTTTCTACAGGTGTTTATTTATCTTTGAAATTATTATTATTCATTCTGTAATAAAATAGTTTCATAGGCAATTTTTTTAGCTGCAGTTCGCGATAATATAACAATCAACGATAAAAACAAATGTTTACGGCCGTCGCAGTCTTGTTTAGCGATTTACATCGAAATACACTTTCGCTGCACTTTCCCCATGTCTCCCTTATGGCTTTTATAGCCGAGGTTATAAATATATCTCGAAGAAATCTGCGCTAGTAACTTTGTTTATCTCGTTTGCGGTGAATTGGTTGATAAGGACTATATGACTTAAGGTAAAAGCTATTGTCTATTTTTATTATTTTTTGTATAATATTGGTGATTTTTTGTTGTTTGAAAAGGACAACAAAAACAGAAGTATAAGTAATTAAAAAAAAAGCGAAATGTTCGCACATCACAAGTTATTGTGTTTACAAGACTGTTTGTTGTCTTGACTAAAATTATAAAATTTTGTCACTCACGTATCGTTATCTGAATTTACCTATCTGAGACAGTTTACCAATAAAAAAAAGTTGAAGTTTCGGATACTATTACTGTCTCCGTTTTCAAAACTCGCTGAAAATTCTACTTCAATAAAGAATTAAGATTAGGAGATAATAAGATCTTATTTGAAATTCTTTTGGGTGACTTGCTATCTTGATAAATAGGGTGTCCGGTATCAATCAATTACCTTTCTGTTATTTCTTACATTTTCTCTGAGAAAAGGTAACTAGGTACGGTTCTTTTCAACAGTTTGTCGAAAAACAGTTCTTCGATAAAAGAATGAAGACAGTTTCCTTCAACTTCCCCCTTTCTTAATTTGATTCTCTCATTAACATTTTTGTATCGCCCCATTCCATCATATGATCGCCATCAGTTTTGAGAATATATAATAATATCTAATGTTTATTCATTTGAAAGAGAATTACAGTGATGCATAGGAGTTTAGAAATTTAGCAAATAATCGAAATATCACAGAAGCAAAAGATGCTTGTTTGTGATTGACATCAATTTTGAAGCTGGTAAGACCACAGAAGCATCAAATGCTTATATACCGGGTGACACAGCAGACATGTAGCAGCCTGTATTTGAATTGATAAAAATTAGCAAAAGTTATGTAATCACTGATAGCGCTTCATTTGAATCTAACGACAACTTTTTTCAACTACCTACCTGTTTGATCGGCAGTAACTCCAACTTCTTTTTTATGACACCCTGTACATTTATCTAGCCTATCTTATTTGTCTTGAAATTCTCTATTCAACCGTGTATCACAAAGTTGCATTCGTTTCTCAATTCTCAGATGAATTGCATTTTATTGAAAAACATCAAGTTGGCTGTTACCAGAATTCGATAATCTTTCGATGCTTGGTAGGCTTGGATATCCAAAGAGTATCAGTTAAACGATATAATTTCAGTTTTTTCCATAACTGATCACTTCCTACAGATTGTCAATAATTTCTTTAATAAAAAGAAAAAACATCTGAAAATAATATTGCGAAAACTGAGATAGGAACATATTTTTTTCAATTTGGCTACTTGTGAAGAAACTATCTGTCTTTCTCTTTGGCCATGTAGCCATATCATGATCTTTCCATTTGGAAACATAAAATTAAAATTGTTCCAAGTGTATTAGTTCCAAGTGTATTAGTCTAGATATTTGCAATAATATTTTGCCTAGTAGGCGGTGTACACAAAATGTTTTGTGTTTGACCGGTAAACATCATTTGATTGCAATTATTATCTCCGTCATTTTTATGCTCATTGAAATTGCATCGTTTAATTAGATACTAAATATGTATTCAAAGAACGAAAAGGTCGATATGTTGTTGATATAAGGAGAGTGCAAGAGAAATTGTAGACAGGCTGAACAATTGTATGTCGAAAGATTTCCGGAAAGACGCCACCCACCTGATAATTATTTCGCTAGAGTAAAAGAGCAGTTCAGAGCAGTTCTTTTCGAAACTCTTCTAGCGGTCTCTCGATTCACGCCGATTTCGTCCTCAATTTGTCTCAGTGATATCGTCGGATCTGCATGTAATATGGCCAAAACGTTTACTTCCATTTCCTCGTTGAAAATGTATTGGAGATTGTTTTGATTTTCCGTTTCTCTTCTGAAATGCTCTTCTACTCTAGCGAAATAATTATTAGGCGGATGGCGTCTTTCCGCAAATCTTTCGACATACAATTGTTCAGCCTGTCTACAATTTCTCTTGCACTCTCCGAATATCACCAACATATCGACCTTTTCATTCTTTGAATACATATTTAGTATCTAATTAAACGATGCAATTTTAATCAGCATAAAACTGACGGAGATAATCAGTACAGTACAATACAGTACACCGCCTACTAGGCAAAATATTATTGCAAATATCTAGACTATAGACTTGTGAATTGGTGGATCAGGAGAACAATTTTAATTTTATGTTTCCAAATGGAAAGATCATGATATGGCTACATGGCCAAAGAGAAAGACAGACAGTTCCTTCACAAGTAGCCAAATTGAAAAAACATGTTCCTATATCAGTTTTCGCAATATCGTCAGTTATTTTCAGATGTTTTTTCTTTTTATTTAAGAAATTATTGACAATCTGTAGTAAGTAGGTAATCAGCGTAGGGATCACGAGACTCGACTCGATCAAATCGACTTAACTCGTTATCATGTGTATAAAATTGTTCACGGACGTCGATAGAATATGGAATCGAGTACTCGATTGTGCCTAACTCTCTAGATAGGATAGCTTTTTTCCATATTCGATCAACGTTCGTGAACCATTTCATAGACACGATAACGAGTTAAGTCGATTTGATCGAGTCGAGTCTCGTGATCCCTATGCTGAACTGAAATTATATCGTTTAATTGATTTCCAAGCCTACCAAGCATCGAAAGATTATCGAATTCGGATAACATCCAACTTGATGTTTTTTAATAAATTGCAATTCATCTGCGAATTGAGAAACGAATGCCACTTTGTGATACACGGTTGAATAGAGAATAGAGAATAGAGAAAAATAAGATAGGCTGGATAAATATACAGGGTGTCATTCAAAAAATAGAAGTTGGAGTTACTGCCAATCAAACAGGTAGTTGAAAAAAGTTGTCGTTAGATTCAAATGAAGCGCTATCATTGATTACGTAACTTCTGCAAATTTCAAATCTTCATCTCTCCAAATAAAAAAACTACAGGCTGCTACATGTCTGCTGTGTCACCCGGTATGTGGCCTGTATGGTGTGAAAGATGGTCTAAAATATAGATAAAAATGTAAAATTGAAACACAGAAATATAAATATAGAATCGCGATAAAAAAATTAAAATCACTTAATCAGTAAATATTCTTTTAATTGGTGTTGGAATATTGACAAAAATTAATCCTTCTTTGTCTCATCACTGCTGACTCAGTATGTTTATGTTTATAAAGAGCACGTAGGCACTTCAAGCCTAAGTGTACAAAACTGATGAATATATTTTTTTCTCTTGGTGTTTTGGCATCGACTGCTATGGTCATTAGCCATGTGTTCTGGATAGTCCTTGTTACTAACTCTATACGCCACTTTAGGAGCAGCACTGTTAATTTTTAACGCAACAGTGAATCATAGAGAATTATTCCCAACCGACACGAGCCTCAATCATTCAGACTTTCGCATCTGAAAATGAAAAAAGATCGCACGGTCTGGGAATCGGTTACCAGGCGAGCGCTTAACCACTGCGCTAATCCCCGCCCTACTGATGAATATTATAGAATCTCTTACCCGAATGTTTTTCTTTGAGTATTAATTATATAAACAGACTATGCACACAGCTTAACTTGTGCTATGCATAGAGAGGATATAGTTAGTTACTCTTTTACCTTCCAAGTGCGTTCTTCTTAATAACAGTAAATTGATAATTGTGAAATTAAATCGAACTTTCAAAAACTCGCGTTTTTTAAAGTTACCATGGCCTCATCAACAACTCGAGAAACGTGAAGACGTCATAGTGACAATTTTTTTTGGCGAAAGAAAATAAGATCGCAGCGCCACATATAGCAAGACTTTGAACTACGAATCACGGACAAAGGTTTTTGACTTTACACGTGTTTATATGGCGTTTTGACGATATGTACTCCTATTTTCAAACAATTTGTGAAAATTTGTGATTTCTCTAACTAAAAAGTGATTGTGTTTCTATTGAAAGACTCTAAAGAACGTTTCAGTCAGGTGATTTAAAGGAATTTCATCTCCGATTAGTTTTGATTGCTTCTGCAATTCAAGGTTGCATGGCGCTTTGATGATCTGTTCTCCTATTTTCAAACAATTTGTGAAAATTTGTGATTTTTTTAACTGAAAAGTTATTGTGTTTCTATTAAAAGACTTGAACGATAGTTTCAGTGTAGTTTACAAATATTCTGATCTGATTCATTCTGTTGATTAAGGATATTTCCATACTCGATTTCTATTTCTGTTCGTATTTGGTTTATACCGTTGATAGACTGCCAAATATGGGAAAATACAATCCTAGTTGTTCAGTCCCAGGATGCAGGACATATGGCAAGAAGGAAAATGTGGGATATCACAAATTTCCCCCAAAATTAAAAGCAAGGTCAAAAAATCACCAATTTGTTCGACCAGATTGAAGAAATTGACCAAAGGAAAGCATGGATTTTGAAACTGAAAATTGGCAAGCTAAATAATATCGAAGTATATGCTTGTTTGACAAACAGACTAATGAATGAATCAGATCAATAATTGATCGCAAATCATGACCTCAAAAAAAAAGGAAAATATTTGTAAACTACACGTACTGAAACTATCGTTCAAGTCTTTTAATAGAAACACAATAACTTTTCAGTTAAAGAAATCACAAATTTTCACAAATTGTTTGAAAATAGTAGAACAGATCATCAAAACGTCATACAACCTTGAATTGCAGAAGCATTCAAAACTAATCGGAGATGAAATAGGTACCTTTGAATCACCTTACTAGAGTCTTTCAATAGAAACACAATCACTTTTTAGTTATAGAAATCACAAATTTTCACAAATTGTTTGAAAATAGGAGTACAGATCGTCAAAACGCCATATAAACACGTGTAAAGTCAAAAACCTTTGTCCGTGATTCGTAGTTCAAAGTCTTGCTATAGGTGGCGCTGCGATCTTATTTTCTTTCGCCAACTGATCTGACAGGAGTACCTTGTAACGTCAAATGAAATATTACTAACAAATGCAATATAGCACAACTCGTTCATTTATATCTGGTTACCTTTTGTTATGAAACTAAAAGAAAACAGAAATATTAATATACAATCACAGGAAAAAAAATGGTGATCTAATATCGCCGGTAATAAATTTCACGAATTACGGGGAGTACTTGAAATAAGTGTATATGTATGGGCTTTTTTTATCTTGGGAATGATTCCGAAGTCTGTATGTTTTCTGGTAGAAAATTTAATTGCCGTGGGCCCAAAAAACGATATGACATCTGCTCTATAGTTTTGCGCGAAATTGTACATCTAGTTCTAGCTGTTGCGTGAAATGTAGTTGTGGATTGGCTTTTCTAGTTTATTCTGTTCCCTGTTCTGATTCTCGATGTTTTACCTATACAGTGTGTGTGACCATTCAAAAACTTACAATAGGCTGTATTTCACAAACAATATATAGATGATCAAAAAATGCCCAAAACAGTCTCTATAGGATAGAAAGGGGAAACTAAAATGACATAAAAGAGGACTCAATCAATACCTCCATCAACCCCCTATAGGTCCCACTTACTCCATCTAAAAAAATGTGAAGTTTTTGTTGAACTATAAATTTGTTAGAAATGTCAATGAAGTAAATGTTCCGAGTGGGTTTTCGAGAGAAACTTTTGACCAAGTGATAAATCCGAAGAAATCAACTGATGTTTGAAGAATCCGGTGATATTTGCATTGAAAAGCTGTTTACCAGAAAATCTCGTCACAATACGAAACCAATAGCACTTGCAATGTTCTCGTTACACATGCTTCAAAGGCTCATTTATACACGTAACATACTATTTCCGCACTAGACGTACAAAATACTATTTCAGTGTTGAGAACGTCGCATAGTCATTTCATGTATACAGGGCGAGTAAAAAGATACAGTCCAAGTGTCTTAGAAAAAAGCGGTTTTATTCAATGAATACCCTGTATTTCGAAAAAGAAAAAAAACGGCCAATTTTCACGAATTTTTGATATAATATACGGTTTGAGGAGTTCGAGATATTGTCCTCAATATCAGCATAGGTTTCCGGACTCGTTTGTCGGCTACCTATATACTTTTGAATGTATATGGATATTATTGATACCCCGTATGCTCCATCGGAGACCGAAATGGGCTATTTTCAAACAGTTCTTCTTGTTGAAAAATATTCGTTGTAGATTAGTGCGGTACCTATTCCAAAATTGCAATACCCAATACACATGGTAAATGAAATGCTTTTCATTTGAAAGCTCTGTTTCCGAAGAAACTAAAGAAAATTGAAATGTATCAGAAACAATAACCCTCTCAAGGTTGGGACTAATTCTCCATTGTTTGAAAGCTAATTCAGTATAAAATATTTTATATGATATCTGTGAAATGTTGGGTTTCTACAAAATAGGGGATATTTTCCAATCAAGCCGACGAAAACCTAGGAATAGGATATTTAGCATACAATCAACAAATGAATGATGAAGGTATTATACTTCCAAAAATTGTACAAGAAAGTCCGTGATAGTAAATATCTACGTTTTGTGGATATTTATTAACTAATTTTGACATGTTTTTCAATATATTTCTCACAAAAGATATGAATAAATATAAATGAAAAAACTTTAGAAAGACAAGCGTTTATTAAATTGCACTAAAAATTATACAATAATTTCTTTAGGGGTGTCACGCTATTCTGAGAGTACCTAACAGTTTCAAAAGCTTGCCGCGCAATGTTTTCTGTTATACAAATATGAATTCTTTTCGAGAAACAATCCTAAATTTTTGCCGTCGAACAAAAATTCCACTACATCTGTCGAAGAAAAAAATGTCCAAGTTTTGCCGATACCAGTTTTTTTTTTTTTCTATTATGAGGCGTCTTATAAATTGAAACACACCCCACATTCAACGAACATGTCCCATTTATTTTGAGAAGATTGGCAGCTATAAAATATTCTCAATTATGTTTGCATAATACCTACTGGTAGATGTAATATGCAATATCTATACTTCATAAAACATGCGAAAAAAATAAAAAGTAATGAACAGTCACTCCTTACAACAGGTTAATAAACATTTGGAATTGGGGTGCGGCGTATCAATAATATATCATAACGAGATTTCAATCGAGCGGAAATTAAGCTACATTTATGCAATTGCACTGTGCGGTAATTTGCAAACAGCCGTGAATATCAGACAAGTAACATTTTTTCCTACACGGCAATGGTAATTGCAGTGGACTGCTCTCTATTATTGCCAGGAGTGATTCAATCTGTAGTAGGTCGCTTTCATTCACTTCCTTAAGCAACTAGAAATTGCATTCTTATCTTATTTGCATATGTATCATTGCAAAGACTGGAGCACAATATAAAAATTAAACCAATTTTTTTGAATAATAGTTATGGAGTGTCGGTAGGGTTGAGTTATTCAACTATAGATCTTTTCTCGCATACAATGAAAAGTTCAATTTGTTGTCAGCTCTAGTTTTGACTTCTAGGTCAACTTAGAGGGCCCGATACATTTGAATATTTAAATTTATGATGTAGCTATGGCAACAAATTGATAGATCAAAAATCATTCCTCAGATAGCATGAATATTTTGCAGTGTTGCTTTGAAATTGGCAAAATCACCCTTTTCCCATTTTTTTTTCATTTCACATGGAACTAAATACACATTTTTCGAAAGTATTCAATCAATACCACCACTAGGGTACAAAATAATTCATATACATGTCTGAATCATACCTACCGTGTGGCCAAGAGGTGAGATATACCTACTCCCACAAATCGGTTCTACGTCAGATTGCCTGAAATTTTATTATGTTATTGATGGTTTAGGTCGTTAGAAAAATGTGTGAGTTTATAGTTATGTATGTATCATGGGCGTAAAATAGGCTTTTATGGTTTTATGGACCGCAGAGTGTAACAGGATCATGGTACTCCCCCCGTATCTCCGTTAGATTTAAAGGTAATAGATTGAAATTTGGGATATCCCATATACATAATAAATGATTTTTTTTGCCAACTTTCGATTTTCAAATGGAACACCCTGTATATTAGGTATTACATTTCTGAAATCTGCATAATTTTCTGAATCCAATGATACCACATAAGTTTAGTTTTCCATTTAAGTGTGCCATGATGGTTCCGATTTATTCCAATTGACCCGTCTAATACTAGAAAAATCTAAATCCCGTCAAAAATACTAAATTGCGTTTTTTATGAGCAAATAAAGTTCATCGCAATCGTTTTTTGGGTAAAAATCAATTTTTTCAAATGGAACCATATTGGTACCGTGGTAACATTTATTAGTACTATTAATAAGGACATTTATCCATACCTGGTAATAAAATGTGCGATCAATACAATCAAAATTACAGCTAAAAGAAAATAAGAAAATACAATTATTTTGTTCTGTTATTTTGTCATGCCTAGGTACACATGTAAATCTAATTAACTTAGCTCAATAAAACAAGGTATTATCGGGGGTAATACCACGAGTGCTCGCAATACTATCGATAGTAATTCTGTCAGAAATCAACGAGATCAAATTGCTTGGTAACACCACGAGTCCTTTACCTCAAAGCAATTTGATCGAGTATAAGATTTCTGACAGAATTATCGATAGTATTGTGATCACGAGTAGTATTTATTGAGATAATTTCACGAACCACCAAAGTAAAAAAGTTCCATTGTCGTGAATTTTCTTCAATAGTTGTAGATGATGCCTGATAAACATGAAGTCTGTCAGACTGACACTCATATTAGTAGCAAGATGATATTATATTCTCCGTTGTTGTTTGGATACGTGGTTGCCATGCCAAAGTGGTATTACCGGCTCGAAAACTAGGAACTGCGTGTTATCGTGGCATACGTCCCTTATTGGTCCTAATATTGCAGGAAAGGAGGGTTTCATACGGCGAATGGAATTATCGATAGTACTTTCATCGGTAATACCGAATCATTGGCTAGAATCTCAGATTAAAGAAACTAAGGCTACAATAATGCATTCGTATAAAATCATCGTTCAAAACTGTTTTCCAAATTTTATTTAAAAAAAAAGATGTGTGTATAATATAATAAGTATAATAAAAATAGATGAATTTGACCAATATCATATTGATAATTCGGTACGGGCGCGACATAATGCGATTCCGAGAACTTTCATTGTCACCCTCGTATATTTGATTCAATTAATTATGATAAAAAAAAATGAACGCTGAATGAATTAAGTTTATTGCAGATGAATCATTGGCTGAAATTCCTGCTTCTGTCGGCCTTGCTAGGGTTTGCGAAATCCCACCATTTCATAAGGCTGGTTATTCTCGCTGGTATGGGTCTAGCCGGTTTGTGGATGGTACACACCCTCGCACAAGATTTCAACATAATACAGACCAATAATAACAACAACAACAACAACGATGGAGATAGAGGTTTATTCAAGAGATCAATTTCAGAGAAAAATAGGATTATCGACTGGGAACTGGTACTCTCGAGAGATCCTGTAAGTTGCGTAAGGAGTTTCCTTTGTCAGCTATCGGCCGCAAAGAAGCTCCTGACGACAGACGAGAAACAAATTCTGAGTTTTGTGAGGTGAGTTCAGGTTTCCAGCATACGTAGAAATACATATTTTATTTCAAGATGTTTTTTCATGTTAATTTCTTTTCCTTCAACACGTTATTTATTTTTATCGACAATCCCATTCATGTATAATAATTCCCATTTGTGAATACAAAAATCGTAGTTTGCTGTCGGCTAAATAGGAAGGAAGTTTTCAAGTGGATAAAAATATCGGATAAATTACGTTACCGTAGCAACCCTAGCATTTAGGTAGTGACTGTTTACCAAGCAATGCACGTCAATTTGACAATTATAAATGTCAAAAACAGAAAGAATTAAACAGCATATAACAATTCCAAAAAGTATGTCGAGATTTGGAAATATTTGCAAGGCAGAAATAGTAAGGGAGAATGAAAAATCAACTCCAGAAAATACCAAAAAAACTCATTCCTCCATATGGAATCAATTTAGTGAATTTTGTAAACAACGAAACTTCAATTTGGAAACCAAACAGTCAGTGGAAAATGTGGCAGAAATATTGATGGACTGGGGCTTCAATATGAAGAAAAAGAATGAAGAAGATTATAAAGAATACGTGGTGAAAACAATGTGGAACACAACAGCGAAAATGTTGCAAAACATGTATTTCGAAAAATTTAATGTTACTTTCAACCCTTTCACTGATTTGGCATTTAAGAAATCCCGTGATGCACGTAATTCTAAGCGAAAGATCTTACAAGGTAATTTACAAAAACGTAAAAATAGTTCAACAGCATTAACTAAAAGTGAAATTGTTAAAATGGCATTAATATGGGGTGAGAATAGTCCTATAGGTCTTTTAAAAAGATTTTTTCATATCGCTGCATATGAATTAGCTTGGCGAGGAGGTGAAGCTGCAAAGTGTAAAGTACACTATTTTAAAGAAGAAAAATCAAATAACGGTGATTTAACTGGTCGCATTGAATATAATACAGTTTTTTCCAAGACATGTCAGGGTGGCTCAAACAAGTGCTGCGATAGTAAATGGCTAATAAAGAACATATAAAACCCTAGCATATGCCCAGTGACATTGTTTTATAAAATATTATCACATAGACCGAACCATATTACAACTGATAGATTATTTATAACTCCCAATCCGTTTTGGAAAAATGATTCATCAAAAGGTTGGTACAAAAATGTTCCCATAGGAGACAACGAAATTCTTAAGTGGACAAAAATTTCAGCTGAAAAAATTGGACTGGATACAAAGAATAAAAAAATTTCTAATCATTCTCATCGCTCAAGCGCCGTATCAACTTTAGCTAAGGCAGGTATTAATGAACAAGAATTAATTAAAATAACTGGACATTCCTCTTCGAAGTCTATAAAGCCTTATCTACAACTTGATAATGAGCATCATTCGCATCTTGTGACAAATCTCCGAGATAAAGCTTTGAATAATGAATTAGCCACAGTGCCAACAACATCCATGTCAATGTCAACAACAAAGTCTACATCAGTAAAGGAGCAAATGTATACTGGACCAATTGTATATAATAATTGTATTTTTAACAATTGTTCTTTCTAAACATTATGTTTCTACTCATTGTTCATTTAGTTTGTTAAATAAAGTTTAATTGAATTGACTTTTTTATTCATGGGATTGTCTTACCAAATACCACGCGAGCTCAGATCTAGCAGGATATTTTTTCCGGTGGTTTTCTCATACTTACTTTCATTGGCAATTTAACTCGATCTGTTCAGGCAAAATCACTCGAGCTACGCTCTCGTGATTTTGCCAGAACAGCTCTCGTTAAATTGCCAATGAAAGTAAGTATTCGAAAACAACCACAAAAAATATCCGGCTAAATCTGAGCTCTTGTGGTATTACCCCCGATAAATGTTCAATGCCAAAGTATTTTACGTAAATTTCCATTCAGTATAGATAAAAGAATGCTTGGACATAGTCGCTGAGGCGGAATGAGTGAAATAATGGTACAAATTGCAAACTTTGAATAGTGTGCCTTTGCCACTATTAATGTTTATTGTTTTGTTTAATGTTGTCAGAATGACATTTCGAGTACTTTATGTCTCGATACTCTTGATTCTGTAGTTCTCTAATGGTGGATTTAGTCAACTATAGCACAAGCATTATTATAAACAACGGTAACATCAAAGGTTTTTAGCATAAACTTAACAATGTTGTATAAACGATGCCATTTGATATAAGAGGTTCAACTTTCGGTTTTAACATAAAATTTAAGCACAACTTCAAAGTGATGTTGACTAGGTAAATCCACCTTTAGTGAGATGACGCATTTGAGCAAATTAGTTTGTGTTAAAATTGTTGTTGTTGTCAATGAGGGATGCAGACAAGAGACAGGAAGATATTACGCGGAGATTGCATATCCATCAATCGTAAGAGATGTACAACGCCAAGAGATGACCAATATTTGAAAATTCAATCTTTGCGAAATCGCACTCTTACAGCTCCGCATCTCAGAAATGATTTACTGAGCACATGACAAGTTAACATATAAGTGTCAAAACAGTAATAAGAAGACTCAAAGAAGATGGTTTAAATCCAAAACGCCCCGCCAGAGTTCCTAGGCTTCTCCCACATCACAAATCTACACGGTTACAATTTGCCAAGGCCCATGTCAACTGAAATGAACATCAGTTCTTTTCACAGACGAAACAAGAATACAGTTATGGAAACCAGATGGACGTGGTCGAGTATACAGAAGATCTGGAGTACGTTTCGCAGAATGTAATATTCTACATAACGTTAGCTTTGGTGGTGGTTCCATTATGTTGTGGGATGGCATTAGTTGGGACAGTCGCACCGAGCTTATAGAGGTGAATTTAAGAATGAATGCCGACTGGCCGACTGGTCTTGAAGTTGTTGGACTTGAGGCAGTGGAGTGGCTACCAAAGAGTCCTGACGCAAATCCTATAGAACATATTTGGGACATCCTAAAAAGACATATACGAGCAGGAATTCCAGCTCCTAACTCAATTGCAGAATTAAAAATTGCTGCACAGGAAGAATGGAATCGGATTCCACAAGAAACCATCAAAGACCTTTTGCGGAGTATGCCCAGGAGGATGCAGGCTATCGTTAGAGCTAGGGGAGGAAACACTAAGTACTGAACTGTTATTATGTTGCCTCAAAGAACTTTAATTTTGTCGTCATTCCATTACCTCTTCTACAAGTGTGTTATCAAGTTTCAATATCTGGATTATTTGGCAATTAATATACGTTAAATACTTCAGCATAAACCATTTAGTAATGAAAACTGCATAACGATTCAGACAAATAGAAATAAACATGAATTCAAGGCTTAAAATAAAATATGCAACATTTGTGCGATAACTACTTTTTAAAAACTATCACACTTGAAGTGTGCACCGACCACCCGGGGTGGTGCTGTAGGTTTTCCGGGTTTTCCTGCAGCTGAAAAGTGCATACCCACCAAATATCAGTAAGTCGCCCCGGAGCGCCACTACAAATAATAATAATCGCCATCTCTACCCGCACATCAGGCTATGCCTTTGGGTACACTCTTCGAGTGTTTAGGAGGAAGTATTATTACTATTATTGTACTATCACGCAACACCTTTGGGATTTGAGACCAACATACGTCCGTTGCGGATCAATTCTAAGAAAGTAAATTCTAGTAAATGCTGGCGTCAAAAGTAGGAATATTGGCTACCAGTCGGTTTCAGGAATTGCTCTCCAAGGAATTTTCGGTTAGACCTAAAGACAATAATTATTAGTAGTGATTGATCATTGGAAAAAGGAAGTTTCCAAGGAAGTTTAAAAATTTCTTACTGCGATTGTATTTATGTACCCGCCTTAAGGCAATCCGATTCGATACGCCCAGGTGCGTTTTACCCATAAGGCTGATTAGGTTAAAGCCTCGGGCGCCGCAAATACTAGGGGCGCCTAGTAGTAGTAGTTTTAAATACCTCGAAGAAAGACTATTTATTGAACAAACTTAAAACTATTTCGAATATAAGTAGGATCGCCACACGTAACAAATCAGTCCTAGTCATTCTCAAGCTCAAGTCTTCAGTTTTCACACGTAGTTTCTCACTTTTTTATATAAAGCTCCGAAACTTCACAACTCACTTCCCAGTGAATATAGGTAGGTCGTTCACAATCAAAAACTTCAAAAAAGGTTAAATAGCTTTTACTTGGTAAGTTCTCCTTTTTTTGCAGACTATACTCACTTTTCAAGAGTCTCATGACTTTTGCGAGTATAATTCTGAATATGGAGCAGGCATCGTCCATAGATATACTAATCTATGGACGATGGACGATCTATGGACGATGAAGCAGGTTTGTTTATTTTGTATACAAACGTTGTGTTCAAGACATTAGTATATTAAGATTATTGATTGTAGTCCTCTCATTTAATTTATTTATTGTAAATGTGTTGTGTAGTTTGAGTTTAAAAACAGAGTAGGCTGATACTCCGCCTATTGGCCATGATTTCCTTTCTCCAACTCATACAATTTGTAATTATTTATTTTTGTGTAGTGAATAAATACGCTTTCTTATTATTACATATTGTCGTGTATTTAAAGTCTAACTGTTTTTAATTTATTTATTTCACATACATACTAGGTGATTTATATAACAATTATATCGCGCTATTTTATTTGAAACTAGACTGTCTATTGCTTCACCGACTCTTCCGTCCGCTGGCGCGTTGCTTTTATATTTACATTTCGTTTCGTCCAACGTTCTTAAGGCGGATTTAGCGGATTCCCAATGCATAATTTAGTGCATATGCGTAATTTTAAGGCGACTTTTCCTGATTTAAAATGCGTAATTTTTCTGCATACTCCATAATAGTTCAACACAGGGATATCTTTATAAATTGTGAAACGGGTAAATCATTTCAATCGAGTCCCTGTATTGAACTTTGATGTAATAGGTGTGAATTAAAATTACGCATATGCACTAAATTATGCATTGTGAATCCGCTAAATCCGCCTTTAGATGCAACAAGATTTCTCTCGATACACATCGCCTGGAATGTGTATCGATGAGTCAGACGTGCTAACACGCTGTTTGCATGAGCGTTCAGGTCCGGCTTCGGGAGAATTATCGTTACAATATTTGATTCCGGCAACCAATAGAGAAGCCTTGATAATAGGCAGTTGAGATTTAGAGTATGAAATACTGTACACACTCATATTAAGACCAAATTCCCTTAAGTATGAACAAATTGAGCTCGAAAATGTTAAAATCTGTGATCGGCAGGCGTTAACATTATAGCAATAAATACTGTGAGCGGTAGGCGGTAACATTATAGCAATAAATACTCGATTGAGATGAAGCAGGAATAAAAGAGGAGGTGCAGCTAGAGGGCGCCATAAAACAGACTGAACTTGAGTAGTTTTCTTGATAGGTAGAGCTTTAGCATTATAGATTCGATTGACAAAACCATCGCATATTTTGAGCAATCAAAAATTATTACAATTTAATTAAAGTTTCAAACGGTGCTTGTTGAGAAATATAATATCGACAATTCATTTTTGTGTGGGTAAGAAATAAACAAACCTGAAAACTGAAAACTAACGAAATTACCGAAATAGACATTTTTCGTCTATATTTTCTAACTTCTCAAATCTTATTAGGGAATTCTGATTTCATGAATACCAATAAGCATCCTTTCAAGCTTTCTCTATAAGCTGCCCTATGCAGAAAATTGCAACCATATTTAGTTTCTTCAAACGAAAATGACAGTGAATGCGCTGTACTCAATTTTGCTTCTTCTCCACTCTTAAATTTATTTTATTTTTTAAATGCCATTAGCTTTTACTTATTTCAAACGCAACTAAAATATATTTTTATTTCCTCAAGGCATTCATCTCAAGAAGACTCATCTCAAGAAGACTCCTGGGCAAGTAAACAACTTCAGGAAGCCCTGAAGACCGGGGAGAAACTGACAGGGCCAATTCAATGCATGAAACTTTACAAATATTGTCCTTTCACCAGTAAAATGATGATGACATTGTTGCGAATGTTCGGAAGACGAACTTTAAATGGCTTCAGTTCATGATTTTTTATTTTAGGCTTATTTTTCTCATATTGTACATAGCTATATAAATTATTTATACTAAGTGTAGACATTAATTGATACCTGTTTGTAAGTAACTGCGATTGCAGGTGTTATTGGTGTCCATTTGCTTCTTAATAAAAATATGATTGCATATGCTTGTTTGGTAAGTATACAGATGCGGATATTTTAAAACGGAACATATGAAACTAAAGACAAGTGGATAATAAACAGAAGATAATGAGAGGAATAAAAAAGTAAATTTAGCTGCGTTCTCCCCCATCTAGGTCCAGAACGAGATGTACCTAAATACTGATGTGATTGGAAGTGATTGTTATATCTAAAATTTGTTTTGCTAGGACCCTTGCTGTTGCATTGGTTCGTATCTAACAGTTGTATCAGAATTCCATGACTATTGTGATGATGTGGCAATCTGAAAACGTAGTGATCTCCTGATAATAATCAGATTTCGATGACAATCGTGCCTGAACGTTTCACTTCGCAGATACACTTGACAATAGTGCGTGTCCCATTGAAGAGGCTCAAAGTTTTCGAATTTATGTGCAAAGTGAAACGCTCATGCACGAATTTCATCGAAACTTGATTATAATCCGAACAACACGATGTTTTCAAATTTCCATAAAATCACAATAGTTGTGGAATTCCGATATACCAATTTTTTTAATTTAATGCCCTTTTGCAGAAAATGGGAAGGTTTGGTTATTATCATCGAAATACAGATGTTCCACTACAATCAAGCAATCCAGAAGAGAAATCTTTGATATCGGAAAATTTTCCAAAAAAATTGGCATTTTCAATTTTCTTGACTTGATGCTTGAAACGCTGTACATGAGTATAAAATTAAATATTAAGAAAAATTTTCAAGTAAATGTATTCGATATTTTGCCGTCTTACCCCACTTTTGGCCTCTTTATGATATGTTTCAGTCAATTCGCCGCCACACCATTGGCCACGAGACATGTGTCGAAAATAATTTTCAGGTTGTTGGACATGCACAATCGTTCACCCAAAAATGTTTTTCCAATGCTCTGATACAATCTGGTTGCTCTAATGAAATAATTGAAATACGAATAAAAATTAAAATGGGATGTTTTACGATCCGCCATTTTTCAAGAAGTAGGATTGGCCCAAAGAGACTAAACTATGTTTAGTCTCCTTGGAATTGGACTTCCTCATGAAAGTATTGAATAATGTGTACATTATGTGTGCACAAAACAGGCGCTGTCGGATCGTTAGTTTTGGCACAATTGCAATTTAATTTTTTTTTTACTTAACTTGTTTCTGTAATCTGTGATCCAGATTAAGTACATACGGGAGTAAGTTATGTCAAACTTTGAATCTTATACAGACAAAAGAGATTCGCGAATAATTCTTTGTTTACATAAATAGCCGTGTGTTCACCTAAATATCCGCCTTTTCACATCATGTAACTTCAATCATGAAATTTTATTGGTGCAGCCAAGTGTGAATGAAATAATCCAATGAATTACGCACTCGAGCATAAAAATGACTAGATAATTTTACATTCAAGCGTGTTATATCTTTTAAATATTGTACTCGGTTTTTCTCATATTTTTAAAGAGATAATTGCTCCTTCGAACTAGGTCTCTTTGAAAATGAATTCGTGCAATTTTTAGATACCACGCTTTCTTTCAAAATTATCGGTAATTTTTCTGCACTTTTTATGAAAATTCGAAACAAACGATAATCAATTCTGACTTTTATAACAAAATACTCAATTTAAATGTCATATTGGTAAAAAATTAAAAGAAACTAAGAAAATCATCGAACTTTTTTCGAAATCATAACGAAACCCGCCAAGAAATATAGGGATATACCAAAAGAAAACTAAAGAAAAATACACACACATAAAATTTCAAAAAAGCAGAAAATACTCAAAAAAATTACTAATACCTAATAATTGAGTAACTCATAAATAGTAGATACTTCGGCCCGTACAGTAATGGACACTATTTTTCCTAAGACTACCTATTTTATTAAACAATATGTAAATATCAGATCGTGTATATTGAGTTGCCAGACTGATCATTCGTTTTATTTGTGACAGTCTATGTTTGATTATAACGATAATTAAAGTTCTTAGCTTTTTAAATTTTCAAATAATGTTCTCTGGTTGCCTAACTTAGATACAGGTATTTCGTATCAAAACCAACTACTGAAATAATTATAAATTAACAGTTTCAAGCTTTCGTTGCTATCCTTTAAATACTTATTGAACTTTAAAAATAGCTAAATTTTGTTTTAATAAAATGAAAATACAAGAATTATTATAATTATATCAATGTAAATCGACTCACGAGATATAAGTACAAATCTCTGATAACGATAATTCAAATCTGAATTGACTCAGTGGGAAGAGTATCCGCTATGATGACCGCAAGGTTGTTTGGGTTCGATTCACGGCATCAACACTTTTTTTCTTTATTTTTTTATAAATAATTAGATTTTACACCAGTTTTTATGTAAATAATATAAATAAAGAAGAGCAATTAATAATTTCATCTGTAAATCTTACAGGATTCACGGTTCTGACGGCTTATTGATAGCCGTGCGGAAAGTTACTTTCCGCACACGTGAGAATAAAGGTCACTTTCCATGGGAGAAGAGTGTGCAATTTGTGTTACTTTCCTATATGGTCGAAGGAAAAAATCCTTTTGGCACTCTTGCATTTTCCCTTATTTGTTTTATCTGTTCAAAATTCAGTAGTCTTCGAGAGACTTGTGCAAGCTAAAGGGAAATCGAGGGCCTTTTACCTTTGAATTTGCGATCCTAAGCCACGATCCAATCCTTATTGATCTAGAAAAGTGTGTCATAATTACTTTACATTTTTACAAAACAACGTATTATCAATTGTTTATTTTAATTTAATTTTCATCTCATTAGGAATTTATACACACTCTCACATCTTTTTATTTCTATCGGGAAATTATCGTTATTTAATTTTACATTTTTAAGGCAAAAAACGAGAATTGTCGATAAGTGGTTCATAAAACAGAAAAGAAAATATAGGAAGTGATTTCATTCAAGTAGGTAACTATTAATAGTCGCAGGAAAGATTGATATTGTGATTTGAACGATATCAAACAGCAGTTGTGAGATTGTCGTAGACAATATGCTAACTTGATGGATTGTTGGTCTTGTTGTTATTCAAAGCAATGGAAACGCCAAAAAAAGTTTAGACCCATGGACGATCCACGCCCGAAACAAGTATAATCGACATGAAACAAGATGTTTTCGACTCACATATACAGTGTGATCCTAAATAGTCTCTACTAACTTGTGATGGGTTAAAAGTCGATAAAATAAGATCTTCTGAAGTACAATTTCCTGCTTTTCTAAAAACTATAATTATTCATTCACACGTAGACGGAAAATCAAATAATTCTTTCAAAAAAACAACAATATATTGTCACCACATCATAAGTATTACCGAAATAGACATTTTTCGTCTTTATTTTCTAACTTCTCAAATCTCATTAGGGAATTCTGATTTCATGAATACCAATAAGCATCCTTTCAAGCTTTCTCTATAAGCTGCCCTTTGCAGAAAATTGCAACCATATTTAGTTTCCTCAAACGAAAATGACAGTGAATGCGCTGTAGTACGTACTCAATTTTGGTTCTTGTCCACTCTTCAATTTATTTTATTTTGTAAATGCCATTCAGCTTTTACTTATTTCAAAAGCAACTAAAATATATTTTTATTTCCTCAAGGCATTCAGCTCAAGAAGACTCCTGGGCAAGTAAACAACTTCAGGAAGCCCTGAAGAACGGGGAGAAAATGACAGGGCCAATTCAATGCATGAAACTTTACAAACATTGTCCTTTCACCAGTCAAATGATGATGACATGTTGCGAATTTTCGGAAGATGAACTTTAAATGGCTTCAGTTCATGATTTTTTATTTTAGCCTTATTTTTCTCATTTTGTACATAGCTATGTAAATTATGTTAATTGTAGACATCAATTGATACCGGTTTGTAAGTAATTTCGATTGCAGGAGTTGTTGGTTTTCGTTTGCTTCTTAATAAAAATATGATTGCATATGCTTGATTGACAAGTATACAGATGCGGACATTTTGAAACGCAACATAGGGAACTCAAGACAAGTGGACAATAAACAGAAGATAATGGAGGAATAAATAATGTAAATTTAGCTGCGTCCTCTCCCCCATCTGGCGCGCAACTAGTTCCAGAACGAGATGGACCTGAATATTGATGCTATTAGAAGTGATCGTCATTTCTAAAATTTGATTTTGCTAGGACCCTTGCTGTGGCATTGGTTCGTATTTAACAGTTATATCAGAATTCCTTGACTATTGTGATGATACGGCAATCGGAAAACATGCTGTCCTGATAATAATCAGGTTTCGATGACATTCGTGCATGAGCGTTTCACTTCGCACATAAACTTGAAAATATATAGTGCTTCAAATTGGAGAGGCTTCAAGTTTTCGAATTTATTTTCGAAGTGAAACGCTCATGCACGATTATCATCGAAACTTGATTATAATCCGGACAACACGATGTTTTCAAATTTCCATAAAATCACAATAGTTGTGGAATTCTGATATAAATGTTAGATACGAAACAATGTAACAGAAAGGGTCCTGACAAAAAATGGGAAGGTTTGGTCATTATCATCGAAATACAGATGTTCCACTACCATCAAGTTATCCAGAAGAGAAAACTTTAATGTTTAATATAATTTAATAAAAAAATTCATATTTTCAATTTATTTGATTTGATGCTCGAGTATAAAATTAAATTTTAAGAAATTTTTTTCAAATAAATGTTTTCGATATTTTGCCGTCTTACCCCACTTTTGTCCTCTTTATGGTGTGTTTCAGTCAATTTGCCGCCATACCAGTGGTCACGAGACATGTGTCAAAAATTATTTTCAGGTTGTTGGACATGCACAATCGTTCACTTAAAAATGTTTTTCCAATGCTCTGATAATAAACTTTTATCCTTGTGTATATGGATTGTATTTTTGATATATTGAGATTTTGCTTATTATTTAGGAATTGTAGTAGAGTTCTCCTTGAGAAACGTTGCACAAATATCTGTTAGATGTAGTTCAATGTCCGTCGTGGTATTTGCCAAGAAAGTAGTTTTTTTCTAATAGATATTTTCCACTTTTTGGAAATGTTTGGAGAGAATAGTATTTTCACTTACTCTAATTAATTTTTTTCATTAATTAACCTTATATTAAATTGTTTTTATACATCAAAATATAAATCCTTCATTTCAGGTTTCAAACTTGAAAATTCTTTACGATAAAAATTGATGCAATCAATTTGTGACCACGTGACTTAAATCTGCTCAACTCTGAGATCATAATATCGGATAAATAAATTCCAACTTATTTAATTACAAATATAAAACGCGGTCAGATTTCACTTCTGGATTTTCATGTTACTCAACAAAAACAGTAACGAGCCAATCAATCAATTTATTCATCACAAAAATGTACATATATATTCGAAAACAAGGACCAAAAACAAATGCATATTTATTGATTCTAATTTACTAATCAAATACCATTTTACAAAACTCTATTTTAAAGAAAAAGTAAAAAGAATATTACAAATATCAGGAATTAACTATTGGGTATAAATAAATAATATAATTTAGATACATTACATACCTACCTAGGTCTTTTGATAAATTATTTCAAAACCAAATTTAAAATTTTCTCTCTTTAAATAAATTACTAGACAATATTCACATCTCACTTAAGTTTAACTCATTTCTTGCCTTTTTTACTTTTCTGACTACCAGCCAACGGAGAACCAGAAGCTGCTGCTAGCTGGTTTTTTAAAGCTAGAAGTTTTTCGACCTGAGGTTGCCATACTGATTTTTGGGCCCCTCCCTCCTTGAGCTTCCTCACCTCAAAAGCCTGAAAAGCAAAAAAAAATTACAAAATCCAAAATTAATTTCAGGAAACTATGATCTAATTTTGAGGTGCCTTAAACCTACTGTTTCATTGTAAAATTTTGGCCATTGCACTCACTTGTTTTGTTACTTCCTCCTCAAGCTTTTTAACTAGTTCTGGGTCAAGCTCACCATTTTGAATTGGTTGCTGTTGAACAGCTGGGATTTTCTGGGCCGCTTCCAATTTTTTCTTAAGATCCAGAAGCACAGCGACTTCAGGTTGCCAGACTGATTTTGCAGCGCCACTCGATTTCAAAATTCTCACTTTATCTCCCTGAAATATCGATGAAAAATAAAAGTCAGCAAACCTGCTACTCACGTACATTTAATTGAATGAAAAACTCCTCAAAAGAGCTGTTGAAATTTGACCCTTGCACTCACCTGATTTGATACTTCCTCCTCAAGTTTTTTAACCAGTTCTGAATCAATTTCACCATTTTGAATTGGTTGTTGTGGTTGTTGAACGACTGGGCTTTTCTGGGCCATTTCCAATTTTTTCTTAAGATCCAGAAGCACAGCGACTTCAGGTTGCCAGATTGACTTTGCAGCACCACTCGATTTCAAAATTCTCACTTTATCCCCCTGGAATATGAATGAGAGATTAAAATCAGTGAACCTAGAGCTCAAGTATTTTTAAGTGAATGAACTATATGCCTTTGAAATATAAGAAATGTATTATTCTAACCTGTTTGGCAACTTGCTCTTCCAACGTTTTGATTTCTTTTTGGTCACCTCCAGCCCTGTCACTCTGTGTTCCAGCAAATTTCTTTTTCAGCTCCTCAGCTGTTGCCTGTTCAATTTTGGCAAAAAGAGGAAAAGGCTCGCCTATTTTGTGACCGGGAACTAGTAATTTAACTATTTCTGGATTACTGAAATTAAAGATTTGGTAAAACTAACTAATTTAAGTTTATTATCAAAACATCCTTATAAAATAAAGATTACATTGTCCAAATAAACATAGAAAATAACATCACTACATATTATAAAACCACCGCGTCTGTCTAAACTATGTCACCTATGGACGGAATGATTCAAGAGAAAGGTTTAGGTGTTTTCTGTTAATTGGCAGAAATATGATGATGACTGTTGAAGAAAATAAGTCCAACATACGCTAATCATATTTTAGAAGATCACTTTGATGAAAGCTTCGAAATTATTCATGTAGAAAATAAAGGCATCAATCAAGCTCAATTATTTAGAAACTTCAGAAATTAATAATCTGAAAAATTCCCCTTTGTTGAACTTATTCTCTTAGAAATTAACTATGTCCAGATATACTGTTTTATTGCAGATTTAGATAATAATTAGAAAAGTTAGTAATCGATTCATAGGTACACTGTTTTTAGCTGATACGTTGTGTAGAGCTAGTAATTAAAGATAAGCATTAAGAAAAAGTATTTAAGTATCCTTGAATACTGACAAAATGGTTAATTCTTTCGCGGCCGAAGTGTTCAGTGTCACAATTTTCACTCGGGTTTGAAGGCCGTCGTTTTTTTGAATTTCTTCCTAACGTTTCGCTAACGCGAGTGGCTAGCTTCTTCAGAGGCTTATACATCATGAATAATCTCAGATGACTGGAGATTCCGTCTGCGAATATTGTATTTATTCTGATTTAGGTAGTCCTGTTCGTTAATTACCGTATCTGGATTCTCGCTAACCCTAATTGACCCCTTTCTACCTGCCGGCTTAATGTCGTTGATATCCTTTGTTCTTTCAGAATTACTTATTCTCGTATCTGGGTTAAGCATATTTACGATAACATTAATTGACAACTTTTTGCCTGCTGTCTCAATGCCGTAGTTTTCTTTTGATACTCTGGAATTTCTAAGAATGGGATTCCATATTCGGTTGAGGTTAACAGCTTCTTCTTTTCTGTTGAAATTTTCCATGTGTGTGTTTGTGGATCTCTATAGCCTCCCGTACAAGTCGGCTATGGTATCCCTGGTTGGGGGCAAGAAGTTTTACGTCCTCAAACAGAATCTTGTGGTTTCCTTCACTGAGCGCGTGTTCTGCCACTGCTGACTTGTCCGTTTGGCCTAATCTGCAGTTCCATCAGCCTTGTTCCCATCGATCTTTTTGTGGTTCCGATGTATACCTTTCCGCAAGTGCATGGTATGCGATATACCCCCGCTGCAGATAGTGGGTCTCTTTTGTCTTTTGCCGACCTAAGGCTTTGTTGTATTTTCTTGGTGGGTTTGAAGACCGTTTTTATGTTGTGTTGTCCCGAAGGTTTTCCAATTCTGTCTGTGACCTTAGGAATATATGGAAGATACGCACGTTGATTTCGGGTACACTATATCCGTTCGATCTCAACGTTGTTTGGAGATGTTTTAGTTCTTCCTGTAGATGCTCAGGTTCACATATTTTCCGAGCACGTTCTGCTAGTGTGGAGATAATTCCTCGCTTCTGACTAGGATGGTGGTTTGAAAGAGCATGCAGATACCTATCCGTGTGCGTAGGTTTTCGGAACAGTTTGTGTGTCAGTCTTGCGCCACATCTTTCGATTAGAACATCTAGAAATGCTATCCGCTGTTCCTGTTCAGTCTCCATGGTGAACTTGATGCTGGGGTGTTGAGCATTCAGATGTTCTAGGAAACGGTTCAGTGTGTCCCTTCCGTGTCTCCAAATTACGAAGGTGTCATCCACGTACCAAGTTTGCCTAGTTTATGTTGATGGCTACGTTACGTGGATAACCTCTCCAGGATATTAAGTATTGGTGAATTATTCAGTTCGAGAAGGTCATTGGGAAGGTTCTGAGAATTTTTCCATTTATCAATCTTCATACTTTTCAAATGATTCAGCTTCGTGCCCTTGTTTTGAGCATGAAGGATTTCAAAATCATGGTCGAAAGTATAGTTTTGGGTTGATAAATGGGCAGCATAGGTTGAATTTGTTTTTCCGCCCACAAAGCTATTTGTTCGGTCAGACGCTTTTTGAATTTTCTACCGTTTGGCCAAGATACAATTTGGAACTACTACCACAGGTTAATTTATAGAATGCACTTTTTTTTGTTTTTACACTTCATCTTTGTTGTTTTTACACTTCATATTTGTTGTTTGCCCAAAGTTTTGTCTGCCTTGAAAGCAATATTAAAACCGTAAATAATTTTGTAGAAATCCAAAATATATCACACTTCAATTTTGTTATTGTTGTTCATATTCCAATAAATGAATGTCATTATTGAAAGTGATAATGTATTGGATAGAGATCAAGTTTGAAAGTTTTACAAAGGGATAGAGACAAAATTAATTGAAAACCCTTTTTAACTCTCTACTGATCAGAGTACCTGCAGGTGGTCATAATGTGGCATTAGCCAAGGAGAGGCATGGAATAGAATATAATTTGGGGTTTCAATTGAATGGTTATGGTGTTATCATAGCTTTTTGTCTTACCTTGCGCTAATTACAACATTCGAGCAATTCAGCTGCTTCCTGAGACTCTCGCTAGTATTTGGCATGTAAGGTTGAAGAAGTGTCGCCAACAGACATGCCAAGTTACAGCAAATACCAATCACTGTCCCTGCACGTACCCTTGAAACAAAAAATTACAGTCATCCTAATATGAGAAATCATAATAACTCACTTTTCGTCATCTGATCCTTTCAACAGTATCCACGGCTGGTTGCTCTGCATGTACTGATTGCCGTGTCTGGATATGTTAAGAATATGCCTTATACCATCCCTCAATTTCGCTTTTTCCAAAGATGTGATGTAACCTTTCAATTCTCTAGTACATAGTGCCAATAAAGTATAGTCCTCACTGTTTGGTTTCATTTCTGGTACAGTTTTTTTGAAATTGTTTTTAGCAAACATTAAAGCCCTACAAAAAAAGACAATACTCACTAACAGAAACTTCAGGATATAACAAACAGCAGTTTTTATAAAACAAATAAGTAGTTTTTGAGATAAAAGAACAGTGTACATGATGTTAAATCACATTTTGTATGAGACAGTGTACCTGTTGATAAAGTTCCCAAGGTTGTTCAACAATTCTGAGTTATTTTTGATGACCAAATCATTCCAACTGAAACTAGAATCTTGGGATTCTGGTCTAACATAGAGCAAATAAAACCTCCACACATCGCTAGGTATTCCAGTATTCTGAGCATCTGTTCCAAATACTCCCACCCCTCTTGATTTCGAAAATTTACCATCCTCGTAGTTTAAATATTCTGAAAAATATGACTTCTAAATAACAGGATAAACACATTATTCATTCATAAAAAACTGGTGCATTGTGATCTCTTTTTCGGACAGGCACTTTGACGAGCGGTAGTTGTGACAGAATTCAATTCAACTTTTATAGACTTTTCAACACATTTTTTTCAACTAACTTTGTACCTTTCAATTAAGTATATTTCAAGAAAGCTGTAACAAATATATATATATATATATATATATATATATATATATATATATATATATATAAATATCAAATAAGGATGGATTTAGCGAGGGGCAATATATGAAAATATAAGTAGAAAAGTTATTGGGTATAACCCTCAAAATGTTGTGCAACCGTAGACACGTGTTTCGAGCTTAAGCTCTCATCAGTACGGTAAAATCAAGTGCAAAGATGTACAACACTTGGATGTAAAAATAGAAACAAAGGAAGTCAACAACAGGAAGCCAACCACACATTTGCACTTGATTTTACCGTACTGATGAGAGCTTAAGCTCGAAACACGTGTCTACGGTTGCACAACATTTTGAGGGTTATACCCTATAAAAATATCCACACTGCAGTGGTAATAAAAATGTGAAAATATTGCTGCTGTATATAAAGTAATAAAATTATTTTACAAAATACATTAGGGATTGCTTCCCTCCAACAAATGTTTTTTCAAAGTAATTTTGAAATAATTGAGAGAGCTTGCATGCACTTTTTATTTCAGTTTGTAAGTCATTGAAAGCTCTAGGCCTTTGATAAAAATTGAGTTTTGAATAAATTTTTTAAGAAATTGATGAATGTGGAAATCACTTCTAGATATTGTTTCATGGTGGTGATATTCAAACTTACATTACTTATTTCAAATTGGGAGCATTGATTGGTTCTGCAATTTTTGGAATTTATATATTTCCTTTTGATTCAGTAAATACAAAATAGTTGAGCAGTAATATAAAATTGTTATGCATATATTCCTTTTAGTCCTCCGATTGAGATATCTTGAACATCTATATAGATAGTTTACTTAAAAGAAATTGTTTTTATTAAATATGTTACTTGAAAGTCTATAATCAACTATAATACCAAGATATCTGAATTTTTTTACCAGCTCGATTATTTGATTACCAATTTTTATTTACAAGTTCTTTATGAGAAAATTATTATAATTTCTTCATTAGTTTTAAAACCGTTAATTTTCAGTAAATTTCCACAGCACCACTCTTGTATTTTATATATGGAATTGTTAAGAGCTTGAACCAAAAGCACTTAATCTGATGTAGAGAAATGAATTAAGGTGTCATCAGCAAACAAATCAGTTTTACAATTTCCTGCTGCTTCAACAATATCATCAATGTATATTAGGAACAATAAAGGCCCAATAACACTTCACTGTGGAACCGCATTACCATTTTCTCTTTCCTCAGACCTTAGTTTCTGTTTTCTGTTATTCAGGTAATAAGCTAGCCAATCCAATGCCTTACCATCGATACCAACATAAGAATTCTTTGCAAAAACTAAACATAATACAAAACTATATCCAAAAAATTATTTTCAAGAAATAAACATCTTTTCATACTAACCATATATAGACAGAAGATATTAGTAATATCCATCATTATATTTTCATGGTCAAAAATGAAATATTAAATAATTCTGTTCCCACAGTTCCAACAAACGAATTGCTACCCATTTTCATATTCCATAAAAATGTTTGTAATCGTTTTTTAACTTACACATTATCAAAAATTTATAATATTCTACCATTAAGAAGAAAACAAGAAGTCATAAACCCTTCTCAACAGAAACAAAAAAATAAATTTTCGAAAATTACTTTCAATTTATTAAAATATTGGATCAGCAATTACATTGAAACTTTTATCTCAACTTCTGTTCACCACTGTAACTTAATTTTTTTTAAAAGATTATTCAATGCAGCACAACACAAGTAATAAGTCACTTGCTATCTCTGTACACAATCTGTACATCTTTATATTTTGTATTTAGGTTGTAATCATGATTCGTTATATTCCTATTCTGATTTTGTAACTTTGTGTGCCTGATAAATAATAATAATAAATAATAAAATAAAGCTCAAATGAAGTTACAAATCAAAATTCGTGAACACTTCAATTTTCATTTTTAAGCAATAGTTTTTGGAATTTTGACCAGGAATCTTTATCAAGTTTTAAATAGGACTGGCATTGAAACTAAGATATGTTAGTTTAACCATAATATTAGATAACAGGGATTTACTTATTATTCTCAAAAATTTCATACAGATCAAAATTTTTCTTAAACAGTTCTTTATGATATTGGTTGATGAAAGCAAACATGTCTGAAATTTCATTTTTCGTCGGATCTACTACAATTTTACGTTATTTATCAAAACTTTTTTGTTGCATTCCTCCCCCAGCTTTTTCAAAGTCAACAGCATATACAGACATTCGTGGAAACTATGAATTTACCTGTTGCCATTATGTGAGACACAGTAATATACCCCCTATTAGTGCCCATTAGCATGGCAGGAAACAAAATAGAGTGAAAAGGTACATTATCCTTAGCCATGAAATTGTAGAAAGTAACATCCGTTCCCTTTGAAGGCCTCCACCACTTCTCAAATTCTTTGGAATAAGCTTTAGAGATAGATATATATCCGATTAGAGCATCAAACCAGACATAGAAAACTTTATTTCTATAACCATCAATAGGAACCGGGACTCCCCATTTGAGATCTCTCGTGATGCACCTAGGCTTGAGACCTTCTTTCAGCCAGGATCTCGCTATAATTTGGGCATTACTTGACCAACCTGGAGCTGAAAGCTTTATCCAGTGATGTATCAACGGTTCCAGCTGAAAATAGAAACATTAACATCCACACGTTAATTATCACCCACTGTGTTATACCATACTTTTGGTAAATCTATGAAAAATTGATTAGACGACTTCAACTTTGGTGTATTTCCGCATATCTTGCATCTAGGATTTTTCAACTCAGTTGCATTTACTAGTTTACCGCAACTGTCACACTGATCTCCCCTGGCATCGTCATAGGTACATCCCGGATTTGGACATCCTCCTTCGACAAATCTATCAGCTAGAAACCTGTTGCAATTTTCGCAATGTAACTGTTCAACTGACTCCGTAAACATGAAGCCATTATCGTTGAGTTGAAGGAACATATCCTGACATATCCTAAAAGGAATCAATAATAATTAATAACAATAATCACAAACACTACACCCTGTAAACCCGAAAAAAAAATGGCGCAGTGTGTTAAGTATTACTT
Source organism: Chrysolina oricalcia (assembly GCA_944452925.2). NCBI lineage: Eukaryota > Metazoa > Arthropoda > Insecta > Coleoptera > Chrysomelidae > Chrysolina > Chrysolina oricalcia. The sequence goes on along the minus strand of OX101811.2, from coordinate 13,106,767 downwards.
CAAGTTTGAGAAGTGAAAAGTGAAAACACAATCTTCTATATCAAATAATGATCAACTGAAATATACTCACTGTGTTTGCTCAGGGTAGGTAGTTCTGCCAAAATGATCAAAACTTATGTTGAACCATTTATAAGCCTCGTTGTGTATGTGAAAATATTTATCGCAAATCTCTTGACACGAAAGCCCTTCCTCAAGAGCTTTAGTTTCTGTTGCCGTGCCATATTCGTCAGTACCTCCTATGAAAAGGGTGTTATTGTTGCATAGTCGAGAAAATCTTGCAAAGACATCAGCCGATAAAACACATCCAATAATGTTACCCAAATGGGGGATGTTATTGACATAAGGTAACGCTGATGTGATTAGGACATTTCTTTCTCCAGGAACAGGTAAACTAGAAGCAAAAAAAACAGGATAAGCTTAGAATAAAAGGTTTGAAGGAAAAGAAGAAACAGTTCATCATGAAAATTACAAAAAAATTTATTCAAAGGTGGATCCTTAGGTATTTTCTCAAATAGGTATAACTCAATATAGAAATATTTTTTTATCAAATAAATAATACATCCATAATATTAAATTGAAAGAAGTAAAGTAACATTTTATTTATTTATTTAATTACATAGAATAAACCCCTTTTCAGGGTGCAAATTCAAAAATAAAAACATACAATATATAAATTTAGGTTCAGAACGTTTTTGTAGAAAACAATGCTTTTGTCATTTAATAATGAAAGTACAACAAAAACGAAAATAAGTTGAACTTTGAAACATCACACTTCAGAAACTGTCACCAGCATATACTGTTCAAGAATTTTTCACTTTCACTGCTTTTTCACAATAACTTGTTTTATGTTCAGTTGTCTTTCATTCATTACAAACTTTTTTCTGTTTTGACAGTTTGACAAAAATATTAGGTATGATGTAGTAGACTAGTCAATATATAATTTCATAGTGTATAAGGATTTGTTTTCAAGATTATTATCATTATGAGGTTTTGAACTTGAAGAATATGTAAAATTACTCACATGTTGTCTTTGTGTTCTTTCAATTTGGGCAATGTTGAAATATCATTCAGCCAAGCCTTTTGAGCAGCCTCTAACTCTTCAGAAGTTACAGTTTCTTCAACATGAGGTTTTTCAACATGAGATGGTTTTTCAACGTGCTGGGGGGATTCTCCAAGTGGTGCTGGATATTTCGCACCACTCATCAAAGCATTATATGATAAACTTATATCTATTTTGAATTGAGATACAGCATCCTGAAAAATTAATCAATCATCATTCTGATTATAATTTTTTTTTGAAGAACCATGTTTGAATAGGTACATACATACCTTGAAATGTGAATCAAGTTCCAAACCTTGAAGCCATTTTGAAACATTGGCTAAAGGGGTAATATACTCTTTAGTAGCCTTTGGACATGTGGATAAAGGAAACAAAGTACTCCATACAGCAATATCAGCAGTTGTGATGGAATTCTAATAATAAACAAAGAAATATTAATCAATGAAATGGTGTTCAATTTCTTTTGGTTGACTTAGGACAAGTTTAAGTTCATAGTAACAATAACAACAGTACAACTTGCAAGACCATTGCATCATATAGGAGAAGCACAGTTTTTCCAAAATGTCATTCATCAAGCTTTTAATAATCTACATCACAGGAACAACAAAATCTTACCACTACTAAATAGCTCTTATTAGTCAATGCTTTCTCTAAAGTACTCAGAGCACCCAACAATGCTTTCTTTATTTTTTCATTTTTTGAAGAAGTTCCCAAAAGGTAGGCCAAACTAGGTGATAAAATGCTGGCTTCCCATTCCAGCCAGTTGTAAATCTGCTCAAAATCATCTCCAGGAGGTAGGAAATAACATAAAGCAGCATTTGAAGTGAAGAGGGTCTTATCACTGTCCACTTCTACACATGGTAAATGTTTAGGTTGAGGAATATTACGATCTAAAACAAATATAACTAAAGGATTAGAAGTACCCAATTACCACATACAATATGTTTGTGTTAAAGGGAATACTGGACTTGTGGAATGTTACAAAAACATATGCCCCTTCCAAGAACTCACCATGTGGATCAACTATTTTTATATCAACTGCAACTTTGGCAATATTTTTGGCTATTATTAATTTTAAAGTTGCTGGGTTATATTCATTAGAATATATAATTACCATTTTGATACCTGAAAAGTGTTCACTCAAGTGGAACTCGACTTTTCAATTGTTAAAAACAGCAATAACACCGGGATTTCCGCAGGTGTGACACATATAACATATAACCCCACTCCCCACGACTTGCTTGAACTGATACAGGATGACGACACGAATGTTGGAATTTCTCTGAAAAAACTGACATAAACATAAGCTTTGCACTCACCTCGTACATGATAGTGGCCTTGGCCTTTCGTGAGTCGTGACCTCTCCCACAAGAGTATTTAAGGTAGAGTACAAACCATAGAAATCATAATTAATAGTATCTGTATTACGGTCGCTGCGTTGCAACGCGCACCGATTTTGCAGCCAGTGTTTGTTTTTGGTTGATGACGTCTCAGATGAGATGTCCAGAAACCCAAATAGAAAAGAATGACCAAGCCAAGAACATTCTGTAGCCAAGCCAAACAACTTGCAAATTCAAACGGATTGACAATATAATAATTAGGCGTTTTAAATTTTTAGGAACCAAGAAAATGTCAAGGACATTGAACACCGTTCGTACAAATAGTTTTCAATGTCCTTGAGAAACTGTAACATGATCTTTTCCCTTAAGGCTATTCTACATAAAGGCAGTAGCAGTGGCACTAGTGTCAGTGACTCCGCCTCTTTTGACGCTGTTATCTGTAATAGAAATTTTCAACTAATTGTTTGTTAAAAGCAATTGAAAGGAATCTAATATCAATCTCAATTCCAAGATATTTGTAAGGTTAGAAATGCTAACACTGCTAACTGCTAGATTTTACTGCAAAAAGTTAAAATAAATCAAACTTTCAGCAGCGTGACTTTGAATTTTCAGCTTCGTCTAAACATGTTTGCCATTGGTTATCTTATCAATAGAGGGGGGTGACGCCACCTCTACTACCATTATGTGAAGCAGCTTCTCAACTTTCGCCAAGTCGGTTTGCAAATCGGTACTGTTGCAAGTCATAAGGCTCGTTCATACCCTTGCGAATATTCGCAATCTTTTTCGATTCGACTTATTTTTCAATATTCGTTGTTAGATACTACTACAGTACCGAGAAATGACATGATGATTCATCATTCACCGCAATTTTTTTCGAAGTATGAATCAAATCGCAAAAAATTGCGAATATTCGCAAGGGTATAAATGAGCCTTTCCAAGTGTAAAGTTTTGAAATTTTTACTTTGACCCGTTATGTTAAAATATTATTTTTGGAGAAAACATACTTTAAAATAGTAAAGAGTGGAAAGGCATAGTACGAAACAATTTCAACACCAATTTTTATTGAACTTTTCACGCTTTTTGATTTTTGTTCCATGTCTCCTTGTCATTTCTCATTTCTCGAAATCTACATTTCAAAATGGTTAAGTTAACTGCTAACACGACTGAATTTCAACAAATATCCTAAATATTTGACCCATGAAAAATAAATAGGAAAGGAAAATTGACCTTATGAATCAATCATTCGGCATAAACACCTGAAATCTTTTTTCACCTGTATCTCACCTGCAAACCTGTTTTGCTCAGCGCATGTGCAATACAAAAAATATCAATCAGAATCGCGTGGGCCGCCATTTTGATAAAGTGCTTTGTGTTTTAGTGAAACCGTGAAAATGTTATAATAGTTATTAAACTTAGCATAACTAAATCAAAACAACAATAATCTTCTGATTTATCGAGGTGAGTTGACAATGGTTCTTTTGAATATTATTATGTAGTAGTTTGGCGTCTCGATATACGCGAAAAAGCGTAAATGAACATTTTCCGAAGCGGCTTCTATGTTTGTAAACAGTTTGTGATTCCACAAAAAACTGAGACGCGATCTTTCCGTATACAAGTTCGCACGTTTAATTTGTTATCAAATTTTAAATTTTAGCCGTATTTTTTGTTTATTTTGATTCACTGACAAGGCGGGAAGACTGGGAAGAGCGTTGACGCCTATTTTCAGCATAGGAATCTTTACCTCATTTATAAAATCAATAGGGGTTATTTTGGCGAATTTCGAATTTTTCAGATTTATATTTTTTTGTTATTTTTGGCATCAAGAATATTCGTTTATAATTACGAATACATTCGGTGCTATTAGAATTACATGATTCCCGGTTGAAGTAAAATCAATAATTCGTATCACAGGTGCTAACTCTATAGAATGATTGTAATTTGTAATACCGGATTTGTAATTACATGCATTCCGACCAAGGTTTAAGGTCGCCGCCGATTTGAGTTTTTAATTGTTTTTGCATAAATAAATGTTTTTTTTTCAAATATATTTGTATACTTTCCTAATTTCCTGTTATTGAATGAAAATAATGCCGCATAACAAATTAAATTCTTCAAATAATTGCTGTTTAAATATTACTTTTAATTTTGATACATCATTTTCCAAGGTCATTGTTGAACTTTATTGATGGTAATGAAAAATAGAAATCGGTCTCGGTCTGACATCAAATACTTAGTTTTTGATTTCAAATATTTCTGGTCATAAATACTCCGGCAAATTTAAAGGAAGTGGTCTGGCTTGCTATTTTTTTACATTACTCATGGCTGTGTTAGACCAGTGCTGATGCATTTTTGAGATAAAAAAATTATTATCAGCATGAGACCTTCTGGAAGAGGATCAAAATATTTTTTGAATGACGGAAAAAATAAATTGGAGTTAAAGCTGTAATTTATTTGTAGCGGAATACAGATTTTTTCCTTTTTTTCTGGACAAATTCCGAAAAAAACTACCTCATTTTCAACTGAAAAGTTTCACCAATAAAGTTCTTCATTTCAAGCTCGCCAGCCGCCAGTTTTTTTGTTGAAGCGTCTACTTTTAGATTATGTAATAAAAGAGTAGCACTATTGCGGATTTTTTTTCCAGAAAACTAGAAAAAATGAATAAACAGATTTTCAAAAATCAATTTTTTTAATTTTTGTTCCAAACTCATATTTATTTATTAAAGTTATTGAATTTAACAGTTGAATCCTTTTGAGAATATTAATTTCATGTTACCTTAATAAGTATGTTTATTTGTATAAACCTGAAGAAATAAAGATGATTGATTGATTGATTGACTGATTGATTGATTGAAGTACAAAGAATAAACTAGGACATAAATAGGAATTTGATTTTGAGAGAAAGCAGGTGAGCTTTCGGGGGTAAAAATGGTTTCTCACAATTTGCAGCGAAAATTAACCTCCTACAAAAAAAAAAAGTTAGAAGAAAAAGTTGTTGGCAATAAAAAGATCTACAACTTTTGTATCCAAGATTCTTCCACATAACCTCAAATTTTCAAAAATCGGTTTTTCGCCATTTTGACAGTGAATTTGAGGTTAAGTCTAAAAGTGTTGAATACAAAAGTTTTCGATTTTTTTATTATACGAAACTTTTCCATTGAACATTTTCCGCTAAGAAGTCACGTTTCGCCACAAATCGCAAAAAACCGTTTTCAACCCCCTAAATTGCATCCCAATTTCTTCATTTGGAGTGTTTTCGTTTTAAATTTTTTTTTTCGTCAAAATACTCTGCAACATTCTCCACCTGGTCCTTGCCTGCTACTTTATTTCCTATTTTAGGCGTTTAAAATTTGTTTTGCTAACTAGAAGCCGGAGGAGTTGTAGATCCTTTTATTGCCAACAACTTTTTCTTTAATTTTTTTGTTGGAAGTTAATCTTTGCTGCAAATCGTGAGAAACCATTTTTACCCCTTAAAGTTCACCTCATTTCGCCCTTCTATCATAATCAAATCCTTATATATGTTTCTTGTTTGTACCTATTGAGGTAACATGAAATAAATATTGAAATTTTTATTCTCGAAAGGTTTCAACTATCGATTTCAATAATTTTAATAAATATGAGTTTAGAACAAAAATTTTAAATATTGATTTTTGAAAATCTGTTTTTTCATTTTTTCGCGCGTGAAATCAGCCACGGTTTTTCCATCCACGGTTTTTAATTTGGTAACACCGCGCAGTTCCGCAGTTGCATAGCGTTCACGTCATTACGGCTCTTGGCCTTTTATGAAACCAATACATTAGCGATTCAAATGGTAGATATGAAAAGTCATTGACTGGCCGTCATAAGAGGTACAGATTTTTTTTTTAATTTAAATTTTTTACCGAAAACGTATTGGGCGATGGCACTCGAAATTAATGGTAGATAACAATCATTTACATCCTTACTTTCACCCTTCACCCCCTATTCATTTCGAGTGCAATCGCCAAATACATTTTAGGAAAAACATTGTAATAAAAAAAAATCTTTACCCCTTCTGACGGCCCGACAATGAGTTTTTAGGGTGAAAGACGAAAGTTAGGATGCAAGTGATTATTTTCTACCTATTCATTTCGAGTGCCATCGCCTCATAATATTTCGGTTAATAATTGGAATTTTCAAAATATTCTGTATCCCTTCTGACGGCTCGTCAATGACTTTTGGGGGTTGAAGGATGGAAGTAAAGATGCAAATGATTGTTTTCTACCTATTCATTTCGAGTGTCTTCGCCTAATACATTTTAGGAAAATAATTGGAGAAAAAAAATCTGTACTCCTTCTGACGGCCCGACAGTGACTTTTTATGGTGAAGGATGAAAGTAAGGATGCAAATAATTATTTGCTACCTATTCATTTCGAGTGCCATCGCCTCATAAGTTTTCGGTGAATACCTAATTGGAATTTTCAAAAAATTCTGTACCCCTTCTGACGGCCCGACAATGACATTTAGAAAATGTATTCCCGTTTCTTCAAATTTGCTTGTGGGTTATATTAATTGCTGACAACAAACAACAGATTTAAAAAATGAAAAAAAAATTGCATATTAATTTTCCAAGTCAAGAAAAAATACTCACTAGGTATTTATTGGCCTTATAAGAATATGATTCAAAAGTGCTTTTTTTCACCCCCAGATCTTTTAGGCTTATTGAACTCCCTATGATGATTATCATTGTACTTTGTATCAGTGGCAGGGTTGCGACGATTCAAATCAGCTGATTTTTTCAAATTTAATCGTGATTTAAATCAATTTATAAATTGCTTTAAAATCGCCGAAGAAGATAACTCATCAGGAAATTCATAAAAAGGAAGATAGTTTATTCAAAACTAAGTAAATCTAGCCTGATCCTGAACAAGTATTAGCGATACTGGCAATATCAAGTACTATTACTATTGACAGTATCTAATATAACTGCTTGGACTGCTTCCGTTTTCTGACACACCTCCCAGTGTCTTTTCATCTGTTCAATAATTCCTTGTAATTCAAATCTGATTTTTTTACAGGTTTTTCCGTCTGATTTATTCGATTTTTCACTAAAATTGCCAAATAGGGTATTTTTTTTCTAACACCCTTCAGAGCATTTCAGTTATCTTTTGAAAACACACTCACTACACTACGATTTGAACAAGAAATGATAGGAACACGCAAATTCTTTATGAACGTACGGCCCGACTATAAGTTAAGAAATGATCCGTCTCGCGTCAACCGCATATTATATAGACGAACGAATTTTCTTGTTCAGACAGGAAAGTCGCGACACGCTGCCGACAATTTTTATGTCAACACATGTTTTTTTTGTATGTTGCCGAGGAGATTTTCTAACCGTAAATCTAGACAACAAATATTTTTGGGCTAATAGAGAAAAATAATGAATATAGGTGCTTTTAAAGTTAATAATTCCATATTTACGAAAAAAATCAGTAAAAATTTAAAAAAAAAAACACGATTTAATCAAAAACATCTGATTTTTTCATTTTTTCAAAAAAATCGTGATCTGATCAGTGGGTACACAATGGCGGTCTGATGGTCAAGTTCTTCATTCACATGCTTTTGTAATGAATATTTTTTCATGCAATTTTGTGCCTTGGTGTTTCTTCCACTTATTTTTTTTTTGTTTTTTTCTAACCCAAAAGTGCCTTGTATCAATTACATTTTCAATTGGTATTATGTACTTTTTCAACTATAGGGCTGGACTTGCATTACATTATTCGGAACCTTTGGTGTGTTAAGAGAATTTTCGAAAATAAAATGTTGTGTGTCTCTACACAAAGTACAGATATACAAAGTTTCAACGTTTAGGTATTATTTTTTTAGGTATCGGGCCCAAAGACTACACATTGAGTTTTTCGCTCTCATTCTGACCCACTGTTCATACAGGGTGACCCTTGGGAAAAAATGAATTTAAGTCCTAAACTTCATTTGAATATTTGATATTCCAAGGGAAGACTGTAATTAAGGTCTTATGGTGTAATTTAAAAATCAGTAAATGTCAAAAATTCATGACCAAGGGAATTTTTGTTGCAGAGGGCTCTAGAATTATATGACTGATTTGCATATCGTCGAATGTGTAATTAAGTAATACTTGTTGAAATTTAAAAATATAAACAACCCTGCTAAAAAATTAGCAGTGTTTGTTTTTAGTACAAACGCATCAATCACAGAACTACACCAATAGCTACAACTTTATGGATTAAGGGATGTAAGCTACAATTGGTTTGAGTCATACTTCTCTGACAGGAAGCAACTTGTAAAAATGAAATAAACGAACTCCAAATTATGTGCTTTCCGGAGTGGCGTTCCACAAGGTTCAGTCCTTGGGCTAGTAATATTCCTAATATACTCGGCGCTATCCTAAATAATTATGACTGTTCTATTGCTGAAAAAAACAGAAAATATATCTCTACAAGTTGATCCATTAGTTCACTTTCAAGGTCCTTTTATAGCTGATTCTCTATTACTCCATGACACCAATATACATGAACTGAGAATTGTTATAACAACTTTCAGAAATAAAACTACTTCAGGCATTGATGATATCTCTGAACAAATATTTCAAAATCTACCAGAAAATGCACTTACTTAATATCCTGGTTTATCTAATAAATAGAACTTTACACAGTGGCACTTTTTTATTTTATCAACTGTGATTTTACTATGTTGTTGGTGTTTCGTCCAATTTATTCTTTTTTTGTGTGTTTTACTTTATAGTTTGCGTCATTATTGAACTACCACAGACACCATACTGGACTCTACTTGAGAATAATAAATCAGCAGCTGATTCCTATTAAATACCGAACGCAAATTCTCAAAAAGAAACTTCTGCGAATTTAGACTGGAAGTTAAATGTTGGCAGTGACCATTCCAGTTCAAAAACCCATCAAGAAAAATACTCAACAACTTTTGTTAGTCTCTGAGTATGTCACATCGACTGTGAAACTTAAATCTTTTTATTTTATTCTGTCTGTTATGGTTGCGGTAATCTCTATTTCTCTGTTTTATCTGAATTAAAAAATAAATCATGATTATTGCATCTGACATAGAAATAAACAATCATAGATGAATCATCAGCATAGGCCGTATGACACGTTACAGAATCAAAATTGTTAAAATACAAAAATAACAGAATGGGGCCAAAATGGACCCCTGCGGGATAATAATAATAATTGTTTTTATACCCATCCCAATGTTCAAAAGCTTTGTTTCAATTCTTCAAATTTCATTATTTACGGTTGTCTGGAGAGGCACATACTGCCTCCGATATTTGAGAAATGAGAATATTCAACTGAACGAGATACCTCTCAATCTATACGGAACGTTTAAATATCTGAAAACACTCATTGTGGATATATATGGAAAAAAATTCGTCATTACTGATATTATCTTTCCCGGCTTCCAAATGGGAGAACAAATGGAAACAAAACTTTTGTTTGTTACCGGAACTTCATAGAATTTGCGTTTACCCACAACGAGGAAGATAAAGAAAGTTTCGAAATGCTCTTGAGGAACAATTATTTGAAGCTGCTGGAAACCAAACAGAAAAAAATAATAGATCAAATATTTATTACTGGAAATATAGCAAGGAGTAAGTTCTATAAATTAGCTTTTTTGGCAACCATCCAGGAAGTATTCACTTCCCGGACACTTTTTCTGTGGGAAAGTAGCCCTTCCCGGCGTAGTCCGGCAAATACGTACTTCCCGGACTAGGCCGGGAAGTGCTCGAATTTTAATATAAATAAGAATTAGAATGTTTCTGTTGGTGCCTATCTTCTGTTTGAATTTCAATATATAATACAAATAAGAACTAAATTGTTCGAAATATTCAAATTTGGAATCACAGCCAGGGTAGTTTACTCTTGTTGATCAAAATTCTATTTTTTGTTCCCCCCTGTACACCGTTTGTAAATTTAGAATTTTGATAACTCGAATACAAGTATTCCGTAATGCACCAATTTTTATGAAGAATAAAATTTTCTGACAAATCGATAATAAAAAAGTTTCCATATGGTGCAAATTTTTGAAACTCACTGTATATAGTCATGACCAGATAATTTGATAGGCAACCCATTTCAGGCGTATTCGTCTATTTATGTAACTTCATAAGAAGTATGTTTCATCCGCGGTTAACAGATGGGTGAAGGTCAACCTCTCTTCGTCTCTTAGACTAAATGCGTCTCATTGATTTGTTATTCTACACGGTTGCCGAAAAAATAGTGTACGCAACACGTCCGAAAACAGTTTTTTTGGACTCGCAGATTCCAGGACTCGCTAACGCTCGTCCTAGAATTTAATCTTCTCGTACAAAAAAACAGTATTTTCTGGACTTGTTACGTAAATTACTATTAATCATGTGCTATATTTGTATGTATTACGTTTTTGTTAATAAAGTTTTAAAAAAATCAAATCTTATATTTTTATAGTATGGTCAAGTTGGAATCATTTACCACCTATTGATGAGGCATTTGAAATTATGTGACACACACTGTATACTTTGTGTGATAATTTCCTGTAAACTAGCTAATTCAAGAATTACTTAGTTATATGTTAAATTTGGATTTATATTTCAGTATAAATGGGTGGTCATCATGTGGCTCCGTAGCGAAAAGCGAAACAGAGGGTTTCACAAGTTTTCCATATGCACAAATAAAAAATCCAGGAGAACCCTCAGGAAAAATGGTTGGGTCCCGAAGGCGCGCACAATTTCACTCTACACGAGCTGCATAAAAAGTTCCAAAAAGAAATTTCCCAAGCAAAACGATTTGCAGGCCGAAAACCTTTCGGCGGAATGTAAAGAAAACTACCAGGCTCAGGTGGTTCCTGAGATATACGAGGTAGCCGTTGAAAAAAATGTCGAGACATTGAATAATGTTCCCCACGTTAGTGATATGTCGGCAGCCAATCAGTGCTACTCGTATTTCGACAACGCGATCTCCGGCACAAGCTCGTATCAATTACCGCCTGAAACTGCTAACCAAGATCTTCCAAAGGAAATCGAATATTCTTCGATTCAGTTGAACGCGACTGGAACGTTTTCGGAAAATTACGCAGAGAAAATGCAGTTCCACGTGACGGATAAAAAGTCTTGCGATTACCAGAAAGATAAGTACAATTACGGGGTATTCACCGAGAAAATCTGCGAGAGCATGTACTACGATTACCCCCCGTTGAAAAACGACTATCCGGATCTACAGATAGACATAAGCGACTTGAGCAACGTCAACACTCAAGAGTTCAACAACTTGCTGGACGAGGAGATGTCGAAGAACGTCAACATGGCGAACGTCGTGTACGACTACGCCACCCTGTATCCCTCGAATATTCCGGATAGTCATATGATCGCGAGCGTCACGGCGCAGGAAGTGGAGCGCCTCGACAGGCAGCCGGAGCACGTGGAAGTCGAGGATACTTGGGAGGCTTTCGATCCTTATTTGTTCATCAAACATTTGCCTCCGTTGACTTTCGAAATGAGGTCGAAATGTCCGGCGCTGCCGCTGAAGACGCGGTCCAGTCCTGAATTCAGTTTGGTAAGTTTTCTCTTCAACTCAAAATTCTGAGCTAATATTCCCACTTCTGGGAATTGGTTTATTCAGAGTTACTAAGTCGAAATCTCTTCTTGGTATGTCAGAATTAACCAATTCCCAGTTACTCAATCCAAATTCTGAGATACTGTCAAAATTTTGAGAAACTAAGTCAATATTCTGAGATACTACTTCGGAATTCTGACTCAGTATTTCGGAATTAGATAATTCTGAGTATTAAGTTGGAATCCCTACCTATCTCGGAATACAGAATTAGTTAATTCCGAGATACTGAGTCAAAATTATGAGGTACTCAGTCAAAATTCTGTTACAGTATTTTGGAATTGAGTAATTCTGAGTAACTAAGTCGTAATGCCTACTTAGTATCTCAGAATTTGCCAATTCCTAGTTAGTGAGTCAGAATTCTGACTTGGTATTACATAATTCCCATATACAAAGTCAAAATTCTGAGATACAAAGTCAGAATTCTGACTTTGTATCTCGGAAGTAGGTGGTTATGAGTTACTGAGTCGGAATTAACCTATTCCGAATTACTGAGTCGGAATTCTGTCTTGGTTTCACAGAATAAGCTAATTCCAATATACTAAGTCAAAATTCTGAGATAATTAGTTGGAATTTCCGAGTTAGTATTTCGAAATTAGGTAATTCTGAGTTGCTAAGTCAAAATTCTGAGATACTAAGTCAGAATTCTGATTTGTTATTACATAATTCCCATATACTTGCCAAAATTCTGAAATACTAAGTCAAAATTCTGAAAAACTAAGTCAGAATTCTAATTTGATATCTCGGAATTAGGTTACTAAGTCAGAATCCCTAGTCGATGTCTTGGAATTAACCAATTTCTAGTTACTGAGTTGAAAAGTCTTGGTTTTACAGAATTAGCTAATACCCAGATACTAAGTCAAAATTCTGAGGTATTTAGTTGAAATTTCGGAATTAGTATTTCGAAATTAGGTAATTCTGAGTTGCTAAGTCAAAATTCTGAGATACTAATGGCCGATTTCACCAACTGAGTCCTAAAGTTCGAAAATACCTAAATCGAATTCAGGAATGCCCAAGTGCAATTTGCGTTTCACCGCATATCAAGTAATGCTTAAGAGTGATAGGAAATACCGAGGGGGAAGTAACTAGCCATTTTTTGTACACCTAATGAAAATAATGCAGTAATTAACTCTAATGAAAAATAATTACCATTAATGATGTTATACTATTCATCGGAAAATCACTGATTAAAATCCGCGTCTGCTCAGCGATCACCGAGGCGATTACTTACCGATTGTCAGACGTCATAAATTTGCCAACTTGGAACCGAAAAAAATTATATCACGGATCCTCAGAAACATAGATTTCGATTTTAAGTTGAATATGAAATGATTAATGAAGTAATGAAAATGTTATGATGTACACCTAATGAAAGAGTTACTCCCCCCTCGGGAAATACCTACGTTAGGTATTTCCTGTAGGTATTTCCTATCACTTCTAAGCATTACTTATCGCTTGGTGTAACTCAGATTACACTTGGGCATTCCTAAATTTGATTTAGGTATTTCCTAACTTTAGGAATCAGTTGGTGAAATTGGCTATAAGTAAGAATGTCTGACTAGGTATTACAGAATTAGCTAATTTGAGATCTGTGTAACTAAGTCGGAATTCTGACTTGGTACTACAGAATTAGCTAATTCCAAGATAACTTGGTATCTCGGAATTAGGTAATTGTGAGTCAGAAAGTCAAAAACCCTACTTCTCAGAATTAACCAATTTCGAGTCATTGATACGGAATTCTGACAGTATTAGAGAATTAGTTAGTTCTGAGATACCAAGTCAAAATTCCGTGGTACTAAGCGGGAATTCTAACTTGGTATCTCAGAGTTAACTAGTTCTGAGTTGCTGTAGGAAATCCTACTTGGTGTTTCAGAATTTAGATTTAGTAAGTCAGCATTTCAACTTAGTAACTCTAAATTAGCTGATTCTAAGATACCAAGTCGGAATTGGTTGATTCTGAATCACCAAGGTTAGGTTCAATTGTGAGTGGGTCTAGATCAAGCTCTCCACCGCGGCCCATTGTCTATGGTGGCTCCGGAATTAGCTGTCTGAATCCGGAATTCTGACTCAGTAAGTCGCAATAAGTTGATTTTTCAGATACCAAGACAGAATATGATATCAAAATTAAATTATTAAATCAGCACATGGCCCTTCTAGTCCTTCTTAGATGTTACTGAATTTTGATGCCGTTTTTACAATATGATTGAAATAAAGAATTAATTATTATTTGTAGGTGCTTGATCTCGATGAAACCTTGGTACATTGCAGTCTTCAGGAACTGAAAGATGCCAGTTTTCATTTCCCGGTGCTATTCCAGGATTGTTCCTACACAGTCTACGTGCGAACTCGTCCGTTTTTCAGGGAGTTCATGGAGAGAGTCTCGCAGATGTTCGAGGTTATTCTGTTCACCGCTTCGAAGAGGGTGTACGCCGACAAACTGTTGAATCTTCTAGACCGGGAGAGGAAGTGGATCAAATACCGTCTGTTCCGTGAACACTGCGTTTGTGTTAATGGTAATTACATTAAGGATCTGTCAATTCTTGGGAGGGACCTGTCCAAGACCATCATTATTGATAATTCACCTCAAGCTTTTGGTTATCATGTAAGTTTACCAAATGGAAAGTGGGGTTGTTGTTGTTCATTTTGATTTTTTCCACAGCTCAACAATGGTATTCCAATTGAAAGTTGGTTTGAGGACAGAGGTGATTCAGAACTCATCAAGCTGTTACCATTTTTAGAGAGTCTGGTGGAAGTGGTAAGTAATAATAAGATTCGTCTTAAAAAAGAACTACATGGTCCAGAGAATAACCAGAGATAAAAAGTATAACAAAGGCACAGTCAGCAAAATATGGCGTGCTGGATGTATTATAATCAAGACCAAGAACACCTCTCATAATTTGTTTTTGTAATATGAATATATTAGTAAAATTCTTCTGGACTTACATTGTCTAGAAACAAAGAAAATAAAATTATTTGCATGTGTTTGACGTTTCAACAGTTAACATCTACTGTCATTATCAAGTGTGTGAATGTGACAAGATATCTCGGATACTTGTTATATAGCCTGCAACTGATGTACCTGCTATAATAGTTATTTATGTACCAAGGACGAAAAACTGTCTATTATAGTCGAGCCTGCAAATTGATAGCCGAGGCGCAGCCGAGGATAGCAAGCAGGCGAGACAGTAGACAGTTTTTCGCCGAGGTGCATATTACATTTTTTCGTCGACCTCTACATACCTTTATGAAAGTAAGTACTCGCATGTTTGCTGGCCTCAGCTACGTCCAACTCTTCGAACTGCAGACTCGATCATAATTTTAATGAATATAAACAAAATGTATTTGAAGTGTAACAACTCTCTATTTCAACTATACTACAAAATTAAATCAATCTCGAAGATGAATATTGAACGTACAGTTTGTGCAATTATTGATATTAATTCTGCTGTCGAAGAAGATGCAAGAGACAAGTTTTGATTTTGGGTACTTGTTGATGCAACTTCAGATGCAGGTGCTCCAACAGCACCATTTTCAAAACTTCTCTCTTGAAGTGCTTTACCTGAAATCTAGCGGTTTTCGTAAATAATTAATTTGACAACAGCAAATGACAGTTATTGTCACAGGCGCCTATGTATTAATTAAAACGTGGATTTACGAAAATGACTCAATCGCCGCTCTCGTACCGTGCCGTATCATAGTGACCACAGCGGACGAAAAGAGTTTGCGGACGAAAAGTGTTTGCGGACGAAAAGTACTTGCCTTCAAAAATAGTCGATTTTTCGTCCGGAAATTAGTACGTAAAATGTCATTTTTTGCAGAGGTCGACGAAAAAGGTAATTATGATCTTCGTGGGGTCTCTCTCAGGTTATCAATGTTAATTAATGTGATACAAAGACCTTTTTTGGTTAGTGTTATTATTGATGACTGATTTTGACAGGTCTTGACACAGAGTTTTTATTGAAATCTCAATCGATCTAGCTGAGTGATAAGTGGCTTCCACACATTCCGAATCTCTATGCTCGGCTGACTGAACACGTCATCATTCTGAATATAAGCCGACTATATAAGCTTTCTCTTATACCAATGCTGTTCTTTGTGGATAACTTGGTGGATGCTGTGCTGATTAGTCCATACGTGATCTGCTATTCCCGACTTCGCTGTTTCTCCTCGCTGAGTATTTCTCTTGTGTTCACCGATTCTCACATTTAGTGGCCTCTTAGTTTCTCCAACATAATCCTAATAATAATAATAATTGTCAGGGCGGGGATTAGCGCAGTGGTTAAGCGCTCGCCTAGTAATCGAGAGATTGCAGGTTCGATTCCCAGACGGTGCGATCTTTTTTCATTTTCAGATGTGAAAGTCTGAATGACTGAGGATCGTGTTGGCTGGGAATAATCCTCCACGATTCACTGTTGCGTTGAAAATTAACAGTGCTGCTCCTAAAGTGGCGCATGGAGTTAGTAACAAGGCCTATCCAGAACACATGGCTAATGACCATAGCAGTCGATGCCAAAACACCAAGGAAAAAAAATAATAATAATTGTCTGTACATGTCCGAAATAGTACAGTGTGCATATTCTGATACCTTAGATATCTGTTTACCCCACAAACTGCCAGACTTTAAGCTAAGGTTATCAACATGTATTTGCCAACTCATTTTAAAGCCAATATGTTAATGATAGTAGTACCTGGACTGATTTTTAATTAAATTAAAATAGGAGAATATGGTTGAACATAAGTCCTGTTTTATCGGTAATCCTATTCAAATAGTTGTTAGTACACCACACGTTTATTTTGTATTTTCTACACCCGATGGTTAGTCGTCAAGTTCATTTGATATCAGTTTATAATGACTGAGGCATCATTAACAAACTGAAACATTTGGCGATTTAAACTAGGGAGAACAGATAAAAGAAAATTAATATACAGAATGAAAAGTAGGGGCCCCAGGATTCATCCTTGTGGTAAGCCTGTTTGATGTTTTTTTCTGAAATGTATGTACATGATCTATTGTATTTTATTAGTTTACCTGTAGTTTTTGTATGTGAGGTATTTCATTTTTAAAATTCAAGTTTTTTCCTGACAGAAAAAATTACTAATAAGCTTTGTCCCGGAGATCTTTTTCTGACATTAAATTTCATCCAAATGGTGCTTATATTCCTAGAAATATAACTTTTGAGATATTCACTAATAATTTTTTTCCGTTTGTTGCGTACTTTTTGAAGGTAACTGTATATATCGTTTTATTTTATTTTTTCAGAAGGAAGATGTGAGGCCTCACATTCGAAACAAGTTCAAGCTTTTCAGCTATCTACCTCCAGATTAGACTAGGTACGCATAGACAATCTTACTTGAAAAAGTTGAATAATACTCTATACTTTTCGTTAATTCTCCTCAGTTAAAGTACTGACTAACGTGAAAGTTGAAGTACGTGCCTTTGTCATAATAGTTTATATTGCCTGTCCTAAATTTGTGGCAATGTATCGGTTTTATCAAATGAGTATGAAAGCCTGGAAGAAACGTGACGAAAACAATTGAATGACTGACTTAGTTCAAAGTCAATGTTGATTCACAATTTCACTTCCTTCCGGTTTTCAAATTACTGAAGAAATAAACCAATCATCTGGAGTTTTATTTCGAATATCGTGCAATAAAGAAAAATTAGATTTATGGCAAAAAAATCTGTTTTGGAAATATATTGAAAATTAATACCTATTGTACAGTGTTAGTTGGTCAGTATTTTAATTATTGTATCTATATAATAAGAAAAATTCAATATAGTAATGTAAAATTCCTATTGAAAGTTCAGCGTTGTGTTAAGTTTGGAACAAACCAAAGAAAATGGACAGATTTTTGTACATTTCTTTATAGTTTGCTCTGAACTTTTGACTCGCTTTGTATAGGGGAACAAAATTAGTTTAGATTTCTTGCCATAAAGAAAAAAACAAGATCCATAGAATAGTCGCAATATTATGCACAAAGTATTTTATTTGTTGTTTGTTATTTTAGAATCGTACATAAGTATTATATCTCCATGTTGTAATGTTTTATATTTTATAATAAAAATATCATTTTGTTTTCGGAAAGGTCCACGGTATGTTTGAACCGCATTTGCTTAGGTTGTTGAACAGTGAAACTTTCTACGTTGTTTCTGGAAAATTCGTTTTAAAGAAAGTATATATGGAATTTGGCAAAGTGAAAGTAATAAAACTCTTCAACCTTCCATATTCCCAGATCATTATTCCATTATTTATATTTTTACTAGGTTTATGTTGAAAAAACCCCATGTTAATTTTACTAAAGTTGGAGTTGGATGGTCCATCTATTTGGTGAATCATTTTCCACTGCAGCTGAAGAAAGTTGTTGAATTTTATGAACTTCTTCAATTCCAGTGTTTTTGTCAGTAAACTAATTGTTTAAAGTTCATTCTTTATTTTATTCTTGATTTGAAGCCTGAGCTTTGAACGAAAAAATTCTTCATGTCATTTCACTTACCAAAGTGCTTTGATGAACCTTTTTGGCTTTAATTTCTTTGTTTTTATATGAATGGGAACAATTTCCTGTAAAGGAAAATTGTATCCATCACGAAAAATGTATGGATAAACACTAAAAGAATTCAAAAATCTATCTGAACCAACTACTTATTTGCATATGTGCCGCTAAAGGTGATCACAGCAGTAACTCTTTCAATTTCAATTCGTAAAACAAATAGGCACAATTGGAATCCAATCACAAGTCTACTGATATATTGATGAAAAGGTCCAAAAGTAAGTGTATCAACAACATCCTTAAAACTGAAATTTTTGCAAAATATTTTCATTTTTAGGTTTATTTAAAAAGGAACATTTTGTATATTATATTCTTGAAGCTTGTGAAAATCTCTTTCTGCAATTTTTTATTTTTCTCTTATGATTTTGATATGTACCCTATTTTTGGATGTTCATGAAAAACTCATTTCTATTCCTTTTCAGTCCCTGTCAAAATTTTAATCTCTCAAATAACTTTTTAATTTTATATAGAACACAAACACTGAAATGTTTTGATACAATCAGAGGTTTTGTTTGTACATTTATTCTATGAATATTTTTTACTGTACTTTGTATTTGGTGATTATTGTTTATTTTTGTTATTGTGCTTTAAATTAGTTCAAAGAAATGACTGCGATTGTTAAATGAAGAAGTGCACAAAGTTGGATATTTGAGAAATTCGGTAAAAAATTGGGTTGAATGGATGGCCTTGGAGGTGACAAGTCAAAGTTATTCTTACTAGCTCCACAATATTAGTACCAATGTTTTATAAAGTAGGCCCAATTGAATGAAAAAACAAGATCGTTGGAATGGAATTTTCAATTGTGCAGAATTTCTCAAATAATTGACTTGTGTAATTATTTTTTCTACCTTCTAACTATAATTTACTCATGACGATTAATCACAATTAAGAGTCAGGTATTCTCCTGATTACTTTGTCAACCAATTATTTTGGAATTTGCAATTCCAATTTGGCAGATTTTTTAAATTTTACTTTTATGTTTGATTAATAACATAAAGGGGCAAGAGATTTGAAATTGTCCTCCACCCATTCTCAAATTTTCCACAAAGTACCAAAACTTTCTCATCAAAATGTATATGAAGTTCTAATTTTAAATTTTTGCAAAGCATATGGCATAAGAACCTGTGTTCGGAAAGCCTAAGATTTGAACTCTGCCAGGAAAATTGTTTGTGTACAATTTCTCAAGAACTCATTAATTAATAGATGTCTTGAGAAAAAATCAACCATCAGTATTCATTCATGACTTATTTATTTGTTATTATATTTTATAGGGGATTTATAAAAATCATTAAACTTTTTCCAATGCCTGCTAAAGTGAGGATATAATTGAATTATCTACATATTTCATCATATAATGAAATTGGAAGACTAAATTATCATATAACAAATATTGGTTAATTCTTACTAACTAGAATGTTCTTCCCAACATGACTTTTTCTTCATCGTTATCAGGTAAAATCGATTTGTGGGGCATCTGAAATTTTTTTATTCAAAGGGGGCACTTGTTTCCTAAAAAAAATGTGAAAGGGGTGTTGATTTTCTGCAGAAGCTGAATAAATGATTTAATATCAGATTCCTCTCTTGGTAATTATAATTGATCAACTTTATTATTGCACAGGTGAATTACATTCTGATTTTGCTTTAACAATCATGTGAATACTTTTTATAGTGTTTTACCTGTTGTTGAATTACTGTATTCTTGTTTCTGCTGTTATTTTTAGTTGGTTTGTAGGTTTTCTGCAATAAATAATTCATTATAATGCTTTAAGTTTTTTATAGTTCCTTTCATCCCATCTGCTATCCATAACCACATGGTTTTCAACATATGGCAAACAATTAAATCTATTCAGAAAAGATGCAACAAAGCCAAAGATATTACTATTTACAGGCAAGAAAATTTCACTATTACAAATAATCTGCTGAAAAATGCACAAATGAATTATGTTATCATTTAATTTATCTCATTAATCTTTTTGGCGTTTTTACCGAGATGTAGAAAGGATAACAATTCAATTCCAGAGGAGTCATGTATTGATTCAATTTTCAATTGAGAATGTTTCTCTTTAAAACATGAATCCCTTGCAAGAGAGGTTATCTTGTATGATGGAAAACAGCGACTAAATTCCAACTTTCAGTCGCAGATGATTCCACAACTGACTTTATGAACATCCTGTTCATATTTTCAATGAAATCAACATGACAGGTTTTATGTCAGAAAAATATTTTCAAAGTGTCACCTCACAAGAAATAGTCCAACAATTCCTCATTACAGTGTGAAATTGCTTCTGAAGAGTATGTTTTCCAATTCTTCCGACCTCCATGATGATCTTAGAAGAGTGAAATAGATTTTTGTCAACTAAAATGTATTGGAGGCCTAGCGAAAGAGATGCAATTATTCACGCATCGATGGAATGAGCGATTTTCTGTGATACTTCTCAATAACATTCTCCCTTATCTCATTCATAGATAAGAATCTCCAATGGAAATTGGACGTTTAATAAATAATCAACTATCTGAATGAAACTGCAAATTTTCACTTTCAGATTTTTTCTCTCAAGTTATATAGGGTCTTTCTCAATATCTATCAGATGTAGTTCAATGTCCAGCGTGGCTTTTTCCGGGGAAGTAGTTGTTTTCGGTTAGATATTACAAAAAAGTAACTTCAATTTTATCGTAGGGTTTTTCCATTTCCAGAGGAGTCATGTATTGATTCAATTTTCAATTGAGAATGTTTCTCTTTAAAAAATGTTGAACCTATTATTATCTCACTCGAAATAATAGAAACCGCTTAAACGATTTATCCGGGAGCTGTAAACAATGATATATTATGATTCAAGGGCAGAAATAAGCCTTTAAAGCACGCCCTAGGCACTGGTACAGTATACAATATTTTTTATTAGACCCGCATCGTGACTGCAAAAACAATGCTGGAAATCAATTTCAGATCAGGGATTATGTCCCATATATTTAGGTAGGTAATGGACATTTTATGATGTCACTTATTGTTGACATTTCACATGAAAAACCTGAACAACTTGACGTTGTTACCTAGCAACAACCCTTCTAGCAAAGCGTGTTTTTTTAGTCTTGAATATTTTGCACGCTTTAACGCAGGTAAGCACAATAAAAACTATCAAATCATGTTTCCCACAGTACTGATAGTCTAGTCTACGAGAACTATTTTGGTGCATTTCTCTTCAAGGGCACCGAAAATTATGATCCAGTGCTCATTTGATTCGGAATGACCTCTAGAAACTTTTTGAGAAATTCGAAGGAAAAAAAAGGGGGGTTTGGTTATTTGCAAATATCTAGGAAACTATTCACTTTTGCATTTTTCAGTTGACCAATCAGACACCACCATTTTTCGAATATATTTTGTTTAAATAAGTGATTATTTCACAAGAGCTGTTTAATCGCGATTAAATTTTCGTCCTCCATATTGATTTTCGTTGTGTCGTTTCTTCTTCTTACAATTCTTGGCAACAGTTAAGTAATAAAAAAACAATAATTTATCGTTTAAATGACCTAATATTGATTTTCATCAGTGAAAACTCCATTTTCCATAGGATTTCTATACAAATATTTTGACATAAGGCAACGAAAATGGGTGGTATGATTAAAAAGAGTATTTGCTGTACTTCAAGTAAGAGCTTTTACTTCCTAGTATTTTGTGGAGTATAATGTTTTACATAAAGTAAATTCTTCGATGGGAAGTGTTGACTTAGGTTAGAAGTATAAACTACCAGTAAACACTAGTACCTGATTAACCTCAAATTGGTTCGATTGTTGTTGTTTGTTCTGTGGTACTTAATAATCATGAGTGAGAGTAATGATAGTGTTGAACCATTTGCCGAGGTTGCTGAAAACTTCTTTGATTACTTTTGACACAGTTGTTTGATGTACCCCGACATCTAAACCCACTCCTTGTTGTAACCCCGGATCACTTTGAGCTCTTAAAAATACCTCCATTTTTGTTAAATTTGATAAAGCTGCTCCCCTCATCTCGATATGATTTCCTAAGAACTGTGTAGCTATCCATTCAACATTGCATTTATTGAACCTAAAAGTACAGAGCTTAATAGTTGCAATCTATCTAAAATAATTGACTTACCGAAATAATTTTCTATATTGTACCTCCAAATACATTCTACGTTCACACATTTCCCTCCTTTTCCTACCATAATTCATAAAAAAACCATAACTCTTTTTCAATTGAAGATATGAAGTTAGTATATGAGTAGATTCTTAAAAACTTCACCAAACACTCCCAAATGGAGGAAATACTTGACAACATTAGTAATTACTGCAGTATTTTAACTTCTATATATCGAAGTAAATAAAGAAAAGTATAGAGTAATTGCTACTAGTACTTACTTTAGTGTTACTTCAAGAATCATGTGAAGTAAATGCTTTGATTTTTGAAGTGAAAACTACAGCATGGGGCATTAACTTGAAGTACAAGCAAATACTATTTTTAATCATACCACCCAATACGTAAGAATTTGAAGTGTTTACATGCAAAATTCGCAGCAAAGACTTCTTCAGTGTCACAATTTTCACTCGGGTTTGAAGTCCGTCGTTTTTTATAATTTCTTCCTAACGTTTCGCTGGCGCGAGTGGCTAGCTTCTTCAGAGGCTTATACATCATGAATAATCTCAGATGACTGGATTATTCCGTCTGCGGAGATAGTATTTATTCTGACTTAGGTAGTCTTGTGCGTTAATTACCGTATCTGGATTTGGTACATTCTCACTAACCCTAATTGACCCCTTTCTACCTGCCGGCTTAATCTCGTTGATATCCTTTGTTATTTCAGAATTGCTTATTACCGTAATAGAGCAAGATCCCAGGACCGTCAGACATTACTTATTTTTAAACGAACGAAATGTGTACGATTGAGTAGTGTTAGTATGTACTATGTTCGCATGCCTACCTGCTAGCTTGTCCAGATGACCATTATTCAGATATTAGGGAATCAAGCTACGAAAAACACTACTCACTTAGTTGAATTGCCAGTCTACAGAATTGTTTCTAAAACCCATGGTGGATTAGTGGACAGAGTATCTAGCTACCACCCGGAGCTCTGAGTACAAATCTCGTCAGCGTACCTTGATTCCCTAATATCTGAAGAATGGTCATCTGGACAAGCTAGCAGGTAGGCATGCGAACATAGTACATACTAACACTACTCAATCGTACACATTTCGTTCGTTTAAAAATAAGTAATGTCTGACGGCCCTGGGATCTTGAACTATAACTGGGTTAGGCATATTTTCGATAACATTAATTGACACCTTTTTGAATGCTGTCTTAATGTCTTAGTTTTCTTTTGTAATTTTGTAATTTCTGAGAATGGGATTCCATATTCGGTCAAGGTTCACAGCTTCTTTTCTGTTGAAATTCTCCTTGTGTTTGTGGATCTCTATTGCCTCCCGTACAAGTGGGCTATGGTATCCCCGGTTGGGGGCAAGAAGTTTTACGTCCTCAAACATAATCTTGTGGTTTCCTTCACTGAGCGCGTGTTCTGCCACTGCCGATTTGTCCGTTTGGCCTAATCTGCAGTTCCTTCAGCCATCGTCCATAGATATACTAATAAGTCTGGTAACTCCTTTGATGTGGTCGAAAAGTGCCGCTCTTTTTGTGAGCGGTCGTAAATCATAAGGACATCGTTGCGGCTATGCAAACTGGCTAGCCCACCAGGCCGGCGCTCAAGCCAAACAGGGCAAGGGACGCGCGAGGACCGGAGGGGATGATTTGGGTCGCTTGCGAGAGTGAGCGGACTTATTAGTATATCTATGGACGATGCTTCAGCCTTGTTCCAATCGATCTTTTTGTGGTTCCGATGTATACCTTTCCGCAAGTGCGATATACCCCCGCTGCAGATAGTGGGTCTCAATGCATTATTGGGATGCGTAACCAAAGTAATATATAAAAAAACATTATCAACGAAAGCGGTTGATTCTGAAACGTCTCGTATTTAAAACTTAAGCAAAAATGAATTCACGTTTCAGTAATATTTCGTGTGAAAATATCGATTTGGCAATTCAAAATAGTACACCAGTCAACACTATGAAAACCCATGCTTCCGTATGGCAACAGTTTTTCGACTTTTGTAAGACAAAAGGTTACTCTTTCAATGAAGATACCAGAATTGATGAAAGACTTGTGGTTTAATATGCGGATGAAGGACGGAACGGAATATAAAGAAGGTGTGATGAAGACAATGTGGAAACTGCGAGAAATGTACCTCGTTCAATATAATGTAAGTTTCGATCGATTTAAAGATATAGTTTTCAAAACTGCCAGAGATGCAAGAAATGCGAAACGCAGAATTCTTCAACAAAACCCAATTAAAAGAAAGGAAAGCTCTTCTGCTTTAAGTGATGAAGAACATCTGAAAATAGTTGATTTATGGGACGAGAATACTCCCGAGGGATTGCAAAAAAAACTCTACCATATAATAGCCGTTGAATTAGCGTGGAGAGGTGGCGAAGCGACTTTTTGTCTAATAAGTTACTTTAAAGAAGAAGTCGACCATAAAGGAAATTCTACAGGTAAAATGTTGAAAAGCATTTCTAGCTATAACTATAATTTTTTTCTTGTTGTAGGTAGAATAGAATAATAATAATAATAATAATAATAAATTTATTTCTTTGTTCAACATACACAGAGTATAAGGACATTACACAATGGAAATGTAACAAAGAAAACGTCATCATAAGGTATAGATAAAAAAAAAAACAGAAATGCACAATACACTACTTTCCAAAAAAGATAATCCTGAAACGTACACGAAGGAAAATACAAAAAATACAGTAATTTCCAATAAAAATAAAATACATTCAACATATAGAATATTATATAAAAAACTCATCAAGAGTGTAAAACGTTTTATCAATAAGGTGTTTCTTCAACCGAGACTTGAAAAGGTGTATATATACTTGTCAATCTTATTATACACCTTACAACCCATAAAAAGATGCGACTTCTGATATGATGTTGTACGATGTGCATCTGGTACAAGAATACTCCCATGTCTTGTGTTATAGGTAGACTGTGGATTACTCTTAAATTTATCATGATTTTTGTAAACATATATGCACAATTCATAGATATATACACTTATGAGTGTTAGTATATGAAACTCTTTGAAAGCATTTCTACATGAATCTTTCCACCTCAAACCAGCAATAGTCCTCACTGCGAATTTTTGAAGAACAAATAATCTATTGAAACCAGTAGATAAAACCCAGTTCAGTATGCCATATCTCAGGTGACAGTGTATATTTGCATAGTAAAGAGTTAACAGTACTCCAGAGTGACAGTGACTCGAAAGAAATTTCAAAGCATAACAATTTTTCCGTAGTTTACTACAAAGTGAAACAATATGGGGTTCCCAAGTGACTTTATAGTCCAAGATTATTCCTAGCAACTTAGTTGTCTCAGATGGATCTACTCTCCTTTCATCTTCACTAAAAATAATGAAATTGTCTAGTTTTCCACGGAGATTAAATTTCATTACAGTTGTTTTTTGCGTATTCAGTTTTAGGCTGTTCTTTTTAGACCACTCACCTACTTTAGTGTATACCATTTCCGTCATTTCTAAAAGTTGTTCACCCCATATTCACTAAAACTGCACAAGGAGGCGATAAAAAGCTTACGGACAGCAAATTGTTGGTTCAGAATACTACAGAAACAAAAATGTGCCCTGTAAGATTATTTAAAAAGCTTCTCAGCAAAAGAGGCAATAAGATTGAATCGGATAGATTATTACTAACCCCGAATCCTTTTTGGAAAAGGCCCGAATCTACTACCTGGTACAAAAATTGCCCGATAGGAATAAATCAAATATCGAAATGGACCCGAGAAGCAGCACAGACAATCGGAATCAAGAAAGCAAAAATAACTAACCATTCTAACAGTAAGCTGGCTGAAAGTGGAATTCAAGAACAGCAACTAATCAAAATCACAGGACATAACAGCGCATCTTCTATCTTCAAATGGATCCCACTCATCATCTATACTAATTAAAAAAATAAGAAACATGTATGATATTAAAACAACCGGTCTATCAACAACTGCCAACAATCTGTCAGCCTCTGTTCCAGCTTCATCTGCCAAATCGTCTTCATTAAATACCAATGTCTCATCAACTATAAATAGCAATGAAAAACAAACATTTTTAATCTACACAAATTGCAATTTTTATTACAACTGTACGGATACAAAATAAAAATAATAATTTTCTCAATGTACTTATAATAAAGAAATTTTTAGAAAATGTCGGTGTTCTTTATCAATAAAATTCTTTGTTGTTGGTTTTAATCTACCTCATTCAAGAAATAATCTTGTCGTATATCACACGACCTATAAATTTTAATAGATCAAACTATCAAAATATTTTTTGAATGATTGTGCTTTTTGATAAATAATTTCATGCCGTATAATTTCAAAATAAATTAAATTATTGTGCATTCAACTATTTTCCAATCAAAATCATGCTCAAAATATTTTGATAGTTTAAACGATTAAATTTATAGGTCTTGTGATATAACATACGATTATTTGAGACATGATCATATCCGTTTCAATTCGAACTTTTCAGAATTACCAATTCAAAATCATTCGGTAATTGGATGGATAAATGTAAAGTTAATATTAATATCCATAAGATTTAGAAATGGTTGATGAAATTATCTGCCGTATCTAAATCGCTTAGGTTTTGTTACACCATATTTAGTATAGTATTGATTGTTTGCCACATGGTTTTTTGTTCACTATTGAAATTACTAATATTAACATCAATGCATCTTTGATATTGTTTCTTTAGACTTTCCCTATTTTAATAATAATAATAATGTATTTATTTCAGTTGATAAAATTGCACACGATACAATGTTTCCTTTGTACATCAAGAACAGTAATAAATCTGAAAGATGTCAACGAATACATGACTAAGTACATACACTCAGTAATACACAAATCATAAAAACAATAAATATTATTAAATAGTAGATGATATAATAAAATAAAAGTGTTAGTGGAAAAATCGTATATAGTATAACAGTTTTTATTCTAAATTAATCTTTGCGTCATTTTTTTTAATGTAAATAAATTCTTATCTTCTATAGTTTCTGGCAGTCTATTATAAAATTCACATCCATTAACCACATAACTTTTTTGAAACAGAGTAGTACAATGTTGTGGTGGTAATAACAAGTGTAATAACAGCATTTTGCTGCAAAATGAAAACTCTGCTTGCAGAGGAACTATTAACCCAATTCAGTATACCATATTTTAAGTCTGAATGGAAATTGGCATAGTATAGGGTCAGCAGCACCTTTTCATTACAATGATTCGTCATAAACCTTGACAAGTAATACATTTTTCTCAATTTAGAGTCCAAGCCAATTTGACATCTAGAGTTAAATCTAGCATGCCTTCCTGTTTAGACAGTGCACAGGTTTTAAAGGTGTTTAATTTCAGGTTATTCATTTCTGACCACTTCAGAACAAGTTCATAGGTTTTTTTCAGCTTTGTTTTTCAAGGCAATCATGTCTCAGCTACCAAGATATTTGTATAATCAGCATATTGTTGCATGCCAGGGTTGTTATTGCTATTTAAATGTCTGATAAGGTCATTCGCAAAGACTGTATTAACAAAGGGACCCAGAATCGATCCTTGTGGAACTCTATGGAGACTATTTAGTCACCTGTCTACAGATATCCTTGTCATGTTTTTTCTCGCATACATCTAAATTGGATCATATCCGACATGCTCAGTATAATTTTGCTCTGGTCCACTTAAACCTCAGCAGCCTAAATGTCTTGAGAAGCAGAACAAATGACTTCTCTCAAGTTTTATAGTAATTAGTTTTATAGTAATGTAACAATCGATGATCATATATGGTACTTTTTTACCAGTATGAACGACAGGTAACCTACCAGAAATTACAAGTCATCATTTTGTAAAATGGGTTACAAATAATAATAAACTGTTTCCTAAATAAATATAACTTTAATTTATGTACATGCATGAAATCACTAACGAGCATAAGGATGCATTTGTGCAGCACTTTTTATATTTGTCTTGATGGCTGATGGGGCTTTGTTCATAGCCATTGACTGGGAACTGGATGGGACTTGTCCTTGTCCAGGAGGGCCCCCAGGTCTTCCTTGAGGAGCCACCATCATTCCGCCTGATGTGGGATTTGGTTGACCATTTGGATTGGGTCCCATCTGGAAGCATTGAAAATAAACAATTTAATAGAGCCGAACAGAGATTCAATAACTACCTTTAGTCCTTTTCCCATTCCTACTGCGGCAACCAAAAGATGGGTGTCTGCAACACTTGAATTTTGTTGAGTGTTTCCCCTGGATGAAGATTCAACTTCCCATTCTTCTCGGGCCTTGCTCACTATGTCCCAGACATGAGAAACAACCTTTTGGTATGTTGCTATTTGTTTCTGAAGATGTTTCAAAACAAAAAATATATTTATCTGGACCTTTTCAATAGACAAATTAATAATTTACCTGTGCATTATCATATTGTAGGCCCAGTGCTTTAGTTTCCAGCTGCATCATTTTAGTTTCTGCTAGTGGTTCCAGTTTCGTCCTCAAGTAGTCTGGTACCAAATCGTGTGCAAACGTTGTTACTCTATGTTCAGTCGTTTGTGCTAGCTGTTCGTCTCTTTCAGGAGACAACATGAGTGGCAGGACTGTTAAATTCCTCAGCACCGGGCATTTGTCATGGCTCATTACTTTGGACAGGGAAGTGAGCTACAAAAGAACCTTCTGAAATAAGAGGTGGACCAACCTGTAAGATATTTACCTGGCCTGATATCAGTGCGTAATTATCTAGAAACGAGGGCCAATTCATAGTCTCGTACTCGTTCTCTATTTTCATAATCATTGAAGATATGGACTGTTTCAAGTCGTTGACTCTTTGGATGATGGACTCCAAAGCAGATTCTAGTTGTTTTTCCTCCCGTTGTTGCATTATGGATGTATTGTTTGATGGTCAAATGAAACAACCTAACCACCCTAACCTCATACAAATGTTTGTTTTACTTTTGAAACCAGAATATTTCACTTTCTGTGCACTTCCGTCTCTTCCTAGCAGACAGCCAGTCCTAGACTCGAGTAGGAGTAACTCCGATTAGCTCATGAACTCAACTCATAAGGTTTGTTCACTTGTATAAAGTCTCGTTCATACCCCCGCTAATAGACGAGTAAAGTGTGTCGTCACAAATGTCATTCTTGTCAAAAATTGATTCCAAACAAAGAATTTTAGATGACATTCTTTGTTGATTATTTGCTGATTTGCCTTTTAGATTGTGTATAGTTGTATGAATTTTGTTGTCTCAAGCAAAAGAAATTGAAAACTTTACGGAAACGAAATCGGACAAGCCGATTTAAATTCAACGGAGATTTGTTTGGAACACAGAACCATACAGAACTATAACCAGTCTCTATAACTCTATTTAGTTCTGTGACAGTGACGGACTTGCTCTTGGTATATGAGAATTACTCGCTGAAATATACCTGTTATAAGGTATATTTCAGTGGAGTTACTGCTGACAGTTTTGTTGCTTGGTTCGAGTTCGACTCTGTACTCATATCCAAGTACGTCACTATGACGCGTTGATGCTACAAGATTCTGATTGGCTAGAGCTTATTAAACCCTCCTTGTTAGGCTGAGTCAAGTCTCCGGTCTGACCAATATGATTAGACCATCGCGGTCATTTGGTTGACTTGGCGACCTAATTAGAACTGTGACCAATATTTTCAATCATCTGATCGGTCCGACTCATCGTCATCCTTCATACTGAACGCGCGTGCCTTGTCCGACCGGTGACTTGACACAGCCTTATGGTGGATTTATGCAGCAATCATAAGTCTTAAGTCATAAGGAAGAATATTCGTCAATGATTGGTTGGAATATACGGACCAACCAATCATTGACGAATATTCTTCCTTATGACTAAAGACTTATGACTTATGATTGCTGCATAAATCCACCATTAGTTTAGTCTCTTTGGGTTCTCTTTGTGTGTTATGACCCTTGCTTCCTATTCGGCGCATTTGGCCAACACTTTTATTGTTGATCCTTAACTTAACCCACACCCCACCGTGTTTTTGTGATCTCCAGCCCTCCAGGCGGAAGTGCCGCCCAAGGAGACTAAAATGTTAAATTTTAGTCTCCTTGAGTGCCGCCAACGTAAACTGTTCAAAAAGATCACTAGTTGGTGTGAAAATCCGCGCATTTTACTTCCAAAGTAATGACACAAAATCTGCGTAAGATATTTATAAAAACTGATACATCACAAAAACGATTGGGTTTGGTATGGCTACGTCTAATTAAAAAAAAGAGGATATAAAAGAATGAATTTAAGCAAATGGATCTAAGCCAAGGAGACTAAAATTTAACAAGAAGTGTTTAATTCCCAAAAGACAATGGGGACACTAGTAGAAAGAGATGAAAGGATTTATGCAGTAGTCATAAGTTTTAAGTCACAAGGAAGAATATTCGTCAATGATTGGTTTGAATAAACGTATCAACCAATCATTGACGAATATTCTTCCTTGTGACTTAAAACTTATGATTGCTGCATAAATCCACCATAAAACTTGCAGATGATGATTGTTCCACCATATTGACAGTTGAAAATGACAGCATTACTTAGGGCCGGTATTATAAACATCTCTCGAAGTTAACTTTAATAGAGAGTTATCGGAAGCTTCCGTATACTGCAATGCAGTAATAAAAGACGACGTTATTTAAATACTGCATGACTGTATACGTTTTGAAAAATAAGTGTTATCGGTAATCATCTGGTTTTCCCTTATTTATATTACTTACCTTATTTCTAACCTTTGTTGAAAATTGAAAACAAGTCTTATCTGTTGTATGGCAAATTGGTAATTATGTTGACTCTACTGCAAGCAGTTGATTTTCTGGGTTTATATTAAAAATTTTCTCTCAATAAAAACACATCATTATCATACGTAAACCGAAAACGTTTAACTCTTTCTTTAGAATAAATATTTTTATTTATTTTATTTTACTTTATATCAAAACCCTTGCATCGCCTTTCTTATCTCCAATTTATTAATACATTCAAGTAATTAAAGGCAAAATATACAACAAAACAAATGAACCAGATATATCAGGTATCAGCGTAGGGATCACGAGACTCGACTCGATCAAATCGACTTAACTCGTTATGGCGTCTATGAAGTTGTTCACGAAAATCGATCAAATATGGAATCAAGTAGGTACTCGATTGTGTGTAACTCTCTAGTTAGGAAAGCATATTCCATATTCGATCAACGTTCGTGAACAACTTCATAGACACGATAACGAGTTAAGTCGATTTGATCGAGTCGAGTCTCGTGATCCCTATGCTGATTATATTTTAATGACAGAAAATGTACAATCTGCGATGGCTGGTCACACGTTTAGAAGGAATAATTATAATAAGGGAAAAATAAGACCAACCTAAAGCAGGCATAAATAAAGTCAGGCACTATCCTTAATAAGGGAAATATAAGGTAAGGTACATGAGCGCATGCGCAGATGTCAAAATAAGGACGACTTTAATACTGCTCTTCCTAAAGTGCGCGTCCGATTTTAACAGTCAAGTTAACTTCAACTTTAAAAGGGCAGTTTTATAAAAGTCTCATTTCTGAAATAAAAAGAAGAAGAAGGCAAATATGTAACCTACAATTTTTCGCATTTTTTCCTGACATTTTCTAAATTTCTAATAAATAATAAAATTGCTATCAATAATAGATTTGAGAATCCTCCAAAATCTCCAATAACTACCAAGAATAAACATGTTGCATTAAATCTGAGTGTAATTAACGTGTTACTGGTGGTAGAAGATTATTTCTAACATTGAAAATACTTATAATTCCTAAGTAATTGATACTATTTAGAAATGTTGACTTATTATAGTTGGTCTTTGCAAATATTTGCCTCTCTATGTGCCCCTTTAACAAGCATTCAGACTATCTTGATGATCGAAATCCGTTTTAATTTATTTTCAAATTATATTTCGTTCCACAAGATAAAATGGTTTAACCGATTTCTAAATATACTTCGACGCCGAGGGCCTTCAATAATAATCACAGCATATCCTTCATCGCCGCTTAAAAGTTCCTCGAAAATAACCAGGACATCGTTTGCTAACATTTATTGCGAAAAAAAAAAAACAATCAAATTGAGTTTTATGCTAAATTATTGACAGAAGAACTGTCGAAAACCACTATTTTCTACAAAGTTAACTTTAACTGATACCACGTCCTCCCGATAAAGTTAACTCCTACCTTTTGAAGTTAATGGTGGATTTATGCAGCAATCATAAGTCATAAGGAAGAATATTCGTCAATGATTGGTTGGTCCGTATATTCCAACCAATCATTGACGAATATTCTTCCTTATGACTTATGATTGCTGCATAAATCCACCATAACTGTAACATGTGACGTCATTCCACAAGTTAACTTCCAGTTGTCTGTCAAAATAGTTTTATAATACCTGCCCTAAGGGTCGGTATTATAAAACTATTTTGACAGACAACTAGAAGTTAACTTGAGGAATGACGTCACATCTTACAGTTAACTTCAAAATGTAGGAGTTAACTTTATCGGGAGGACGTGGTATCAGTTAAAGTTAACTTTGTAGAAAATGGTGGTTTTCGACAGTTCTTCTGTCAATAATTTAGCATAAAACTCAATTTGATTGTTTTTTTTTCGCAATAAATGTTAGCAAACGATGTCCTGGTTATTTTCGAGGAACTTTTAAGCGGCGATGAAGGAGATGCTGTGATTATTATTGAAGGCCCTCGGGGTCGAAGTATATTTAGAAATCGGTTAAACCATTGTATCTTGTGGAACGAAATAGAATTTGAAAATAAATTAAAACGGATATCAATCATCAAGATAGTCTGAATGCTTGTTAAAGGGGCACATAGAGAGGCAAATATTTGCAAAAAGACCAACTAAGAAGTCAACATTTCTAATAGTTCCAATTACTTTGCAATTATAAGTATTTTCAATGTTAGAAATAATCTTCTACCGCCAGTAACACGTTAATTACACTCAGATTTAATGTTTATTCTTGGTAGTTATTGGAGATTTTGGAGGATTCTTAAATCTATTGATAGCAATTTTACTATTTATTAGAAATTTAGAAAATGTCACAGGAAAAAGTGCGAAAAATTGTAGGTTACATATTTGCCTTCTTCTTCTTTTTATTTCAGAAATGAGACTTTTATAAAACTGCCATTTTAAAGCTGAAGTTAACTTGACTGTTAAAATTAAAGTTAACTTCGAGAGATGTTTATAATACCGGCCCCAAATCAGCTCTAAGACATGTTCATACCCTCGCGAAAACGCAATTTTTCTGCCAAAAAAATGGCTGCAGTCCAAGGAGACTAAATTTTAGTCTCCTTGGCTGCAGTCTTGCCGCACCAATCGTTGATGCAGAACAAAGAAACTAGTCTCCTTGGATGCAGAACAATGTCGGCAGCCATTTTGTTCACAGAAAAATTGCGAAATAGTCGAGGAAAGTAATGACGTTACAAATGTCATTCTTGTCAAAAACTGATTCCAAACCACAGAACTACTGGTTATAGTTCTGTGGTCACTGTCTATAGAGAACGGCGGCCATGATACGTCCAACTACGTCACAAATATTCTTTCATCTCTTTCTACTAGTGTCCCCATTGTCTTATAGGAATTAAACTCTCCTTGTTGTTAGGTCTCCTTGACCTTGACACTACCTACTTGTTCAATCCAGTTCACTGTAGTTGGCGCCACTACTGCTCAAGATAAAATTCAAAATTTTTTATAACAGTATAACAGTGTACAGTTTTGCAGAATTTGTTGTTCAAAGTGAAGTGGATTCATGTTGAAATCTTTTCTGTTTACAACAATATCTCAAGGAAGTTGTCAAACCGACCCTTTGCTCTTGGATCCACAAAGTTAATATTCAGGATAAAAAACCAGAACATGAACCAAGAGAGGATTCGGTAAGTTAAAATTTAGAAAGTTACAGTTTGAGGAACACCAGGAAGTTCAACTGAAAGAAGCACGAAATCACAACCATAATTTGCTTATTTATTTATCACCATTATTTACAAGACATGGGGATTTCACTTTTATGTACAAAAGTATTGAAAATTTAGTACTTGAAGTATAACATGAATATTTAAAAAATCCATTTTGAAGTCAAAATATCACAAGTGAATAATAAATTATTTAACTAAGGAAGAGATATACAAATGGGAG
This sequence comes from Chrysolina oricalcia, assembly GCA_944452925.2. Classification (NCBI taxonomy): domain Eukaryota; kingdom Metazoa; phylum Arthropoda; class Insecta; order Coleoptera; family Chrysomelidae; genus Chrysolina; species Chrysolina oricalcia. The sequence continues at coordinate 13,071,914 of OX101811.2, read as the reverse complement.
AAAAATTGGCTTTGCCTCTGCTAAAGACACTTCTCATTTGCCATGTGACTTGCCAGCAGTAAATTTACTATAACTTGACTATCACAACACTCTATTAACTAAACAAAACAAAGGATTAGAACATATTTAACATAGTGACGTAAATTTCCAAGCCAACAACACCTACTAGTATTGTCAGAACTCACAAAATTGGTAACAAAGTTTTTTGTGGCCAGCAGCCATTTTGGATTAGTACCAGCAGCAGAGGCACCACCAACACAATCACTGAAAACGATTAATTAACTCCAAGATACATTGTAACCTATCCACGTTGCATTTGGTGCTAGATGTACCATTTTTCCTTTGAAGTAAAACGTAACAATTCCTTTATAGGCAGTTCTTGGTACACCACTCTGCAAAAATAATAAACATTGATGAAATTAAGAACAATGAAATGAAACGGTAAGAAAGTAGGAATAAAAAAGTTGCAAGTACATATATTTTGTCAACTTTGATCTTTTCTTCATTTTGAACTCATCTAGAAACAGCAAGATCTATAAGTAGAATTGACTGCTTCAACATTTTTCAAGTATATATTATTTACTCTTAAATATAATTTAATTTGTACTTTACTGTCTGCTATTGTTTTGTCATGCATTGTTGTCAATTTTAAACTGATAAGAATAAAATCGACAAAGTCGAATTTTAAACTGTTTACAAGTTCTTATTTTATTTTGGTATAGTTATAATAATAGATATTTAACTGATGACAAGATTTTACAATTTGTTACATTTACGTAAGGATAGTGAGATATTTCTCAAAGTTATCTTACCTTGAAGTCATCCATCAGTCCCAACTTCTTAGTGATGAGCTTGTATTCTTCCTTAGTTTTATAAACAATTCTTGTTGGAACGTTATGTCTTACTTTACCATCTTTGAGATCTTGGTAATTTATTACTGGACTTTGGTAGACTTTTTTGACAAAATCATTGTCATAATTCTCCTAGGAAAAGATATTCTTAAAGTTGAGAAATATATTGGCTTTAATATTAACAAACCTTCAACAAATAACTAAGGTTCATTTTTGTGAAAGGCACAAATTCTTCATTCAGTTTTATGAATTTCAAATGTTTTTCAAAGAACATGCCACTGAAAACAAACAAAGCATTAAACTGTTGTAAACTATTTGACTCATGATGATTGTGCTATCAGGAACATGAACATGGAAAGTAGTTATTGGAGTGTTTTATAGAAGTGGTCAATAAAAAGTTTATCTTCCACAAAAATATTAAAAATGGGAAAACCAAGATCTAACTTCTCTCTTCAGTGGTTACTTTATTTACAATGATTGATGGTTGTGATCTACCCTAAAATAACTTGGAAATTTTTTTATTCTATTAAATTTTTCTCATATTTTACTGCATCCAATATATTTTGATTTTTGATGCAATGACCTCTTTAATTAATTTCAGTTGAAAAGTTCTTTGTTGTGAGAGAATGGTTAAAAAAAATATTTCTATCAGTTGGCTGTCTTTCTTAAATAAATACATCAAGGCTGATGCTTTTCTGAAATATTGTCTTTCTTTCCACTGTAAAATCAATAGCAGCCCTTCCAATATTTCTTCAGTAGAACTAAAATCTGTTAGGGTATCAGTCCTTACACTCATGTTTGATGAATAAGAAATTATATAAACTTACTTTGAAACACCAGCTTTTCCAAATGTCCGTGTCCTTGAAACCTCTGGACGAACACAAGACCTATCTTTTCTCTGCAAGGGCTCACGAATCCAATCATCCCAGTAACTAAAACAGAAGTACTTGTCTTGTCAAACACAGAGGAAATAACCAAATCACAGTTACTTTTTCTGAGCTCAATAAAAACAAAAAGTTGGAATATAGACCTCTTCCTATGCAAAAATTTCATGTGCATCTTATCACAAATTCAACTGATATCCAGAAAGGTAATGACTGTATAATAATTTAGTTTGTTCAACAATATTCATTTGTACAACATTCAATGATGAATATTCACAGTGAATAATAATGGTTCCTTGTTTTAAAGATAAAATTTAAAGGAAGGAAACTAAAATAACATGAATTAAATTTTGGGATTTTTTTTATAATCAAAATTTGAATAGCGAACTTACGCTCTGGGCCATTTGGTGTATAGTTCAAGCCATATATTTTTGGTTAGCATCCAGCCTAATCCAGGGAAGAAGTCAGTACGGTACAGTAAATCAGGCCTGTCGGTATTAACCAGACCTTCTTTGCCATTGTCATTCCAAGCAGAAATACACCAAAGTGAGGAGTCTTTCAACAATATAGGATAAGTACCAAGGAAGTATTCAAAGAAATCTGGAGCAACTTCTAAATCGTCTGGAAAACAACATGTTTTATTCAAGTATTTACACCATTGGTAGTGGCTAACCTTCAACTATAATTACTGTACTAAAGTTAAAATTGAAAAACATCTGGTTCAATGCCCAGCCATAATGCCTTGCTATTTTGAAATATCCTTTGAATTTTTTCTCTTTCGGCGGAACTTGAATGTCCGATTGATCTGGCTGCTGAATGAGTGACACTTGTGTACCATATTTCTGGATGGCATCTCGAGTTTCGTCATGGTTACAGTCCTGAAACAACCATTTACATACTGATGCAAGTAGTTATCATATCTGTTACAGTACCTGGCTGACAATTATTGGAAACTGGTCCGGATCGGGCCTATATTGGATTAAATTATCCAAACACTTGGTGACAGTTATTCTATTGCAAGCAAAGACTAGAACTGGAATTTTAACATCTTGCAGCTCTTTCTGCACTAGTTTATTTGAGTTTGTTTCACCTTTCTTCTTTATTTCTAGTAACTCCTGAGCATCTTTTATAACAACATTGTTCTTTTCAAACTCTCTTGATATGCCTTGTTCCAAAATCACAATCTGTTTGACTACATCGGAAATTTCATTGGAATTGATGGAATGATAAGAAAATGTTAAATATAACACTGAAGACCATACGACTAATAATAATCCTATTACTAAGCTTGTGCGTTTTATTCGCATGTTACAATCAAAATTGACTTGACCAGCAGCTCTGAAAATTATAGTTGAATTATCATTAAAATACCTCATATAAGCGAGAAATTCCATACCATCTCTATCAAATTGCAGATAGTATCATGACTTAATTTCATAATTTGAAATATCCTGATATCCAGCTACATTATTACTTGTCTCAGGTCTCAGCTGGAAATACACTATCCACTCTTCAATCCATAACCAATCATCCACTTCCAGCCACACACGAAGTTGTGTTATAATAACTAAAGTCAATGGTGGATTTATGCAGCAGTCATAAGTCATAAGTTTTAAGTCATAAGAAAGAATATTCGTCAGTGATTGGTTGGAATTTACGGACCAACCAATCATTGACGAATATTCTTCCTTATCTTATGACTTAAAACTTATGACTTCTGCATAAATCCACCATAGACTAAACTGTCTAATCTAAAATTTAAACGTGCCGTTAATGACGTAATCGGTATGGCCAGTTATTCGCGTTCTGCGCAGAGGTACGCCATCTCTAATTACTTCGTTGAACTGATTTAAAGTATTTCAGTTCTTTTTTTTTTTTTTGGTGTTTTGGCATATCTCTATTTTTACTGTTTTTGCATTACTAATCGATTTTTATACAAGGCATGAAGTTTAATGATATTCTCTAGTGTTTGTTCATAGTTTCAAAGTCAGATTACTTAACGGCGGCAGAAGTCAAATACACCCGAGGCGCTTTCCAACTTCAAGCTTGTTGCCCTTGAACTGAACTGAGCCGCTTTCAAATTGTCCCAATGACTACACTCTATTCCAAATACGAATACAGTGCTGGAAGCTCGAGCTTCACGCTAATTAGTTGAAATCCAAGCCAGAATCAAATAGAACAATACCATATAAGCTGCTTTCCGAAAGTATAGTAACTTTTTCAGATTTGGCGCTTTCCTTGGCCGCAATAAAAATCTGTGTGAGTTTTCCTCTCTGATCATGGCGCCACTTACTGTATTCTTATTTGGAATGGAGTATGGATTTGATTCCAGGTAGTTTCTGAAGTGATCTCTTGGTTACAAACTTTCATTAGGTAAGCGCATCGTAGTTAATAGATATATGGGTAAGCGTGGTCTGTGTGATTACTTCAGGAGCTACCCTGAGTTACTCGGAGCTAGTCATTGGGATATTTGGAAAGTGAGAGGGTCAAGGCTCGTTCATATCCTTGCGAACATTCGCAATTTTTTTGAGAGTCGACTCATACGGTGAAAAAATTGCGGTAAATGAAGAATCATCATGTCATTCTTCGGTAATGTAGTAATATCAGTGAAATGAAATTATAGTCATCATGTTATAATTTTATTTCAGTGAGTATTATCCAACTCCAAATACTGAAAAATGACATGTTGTGATTCATCATTCACCGTAATTTTTTAGCCATTTGGTCGAATCGCAAAAAATGCGTATATTCGCAAGGGTGTGAACCTGCCTTCACCAACCCAAATCCCAATACTGCGTTTTTGTTTTGTGCGTTCTCGTCACGATGAAGTTTTCAACCATAAGGGTTTTTTGGTTTTGATGAGGTCCCTAACCTGAGTTACCAACCCGCGATTGGAAACTTTAGTGTTGCATACGCCGATCACTGATTCGGGTTAATTTTTTGGATCGGGTTAGTAACCCTGAGTAAGTTTCCGAAAAACCCTATAGCCAACATAATTTGTTCAACACCAGAATAATAGTAATTAATAAAAGACGTCCTAAAATGAATTCCAGCAATCTATACCCATTACCCGCTAGCAACGACGCAAGAAAGTTGAAATATTCTAACTTATCTCTCCAGAGGCGCGACGCGAAAAGCAAAAACGCTGTATTGGGAACTCACCTTAAAGGTTCATTCGTTGAATGGAAGTGTAGCACTTTCTTACACCACAGATTAGAAAACATATTTCTAATCTGTGCTTACACTGTAATATCACTCATAAAAAGCACAACGCAAAAAGTTTGGTTGTGAATGGATTCCAGAGGGGTCTTCCTGCCTGACGGCGGGGACACCCATATTGTCAGAACGAACAATATCAAATAAAGAAACTGACAAACTTTACTCCGTCAGATATCTACTTGATCAGAAAATGAAATGAACAGATCCATACTTATCCCAACTGCACAATGTAAAACTTCACAACATCAAACCGTACTTCGTCAGACTGGACGCCGGCAGAATGAAAAATATCGACTGGGGTGGGATTATGAACACTCGATAAGAGAGCTGTCACGATACGTAGGCTAGAACGATGGTTGTTCCCGATTCGAAACGAAGTCGAAATTATGAAATTTCTTTGAATAGTGATAGAATGGAATTATATCTCCCACATAGACCATTGATATCAACTCAAGTTGCAATATATTTTGAATTGTATTCGTTTTTATAATTGATAAAATCTGACATATGTCAAACTTACTACGGATCGAGTGTTCGTAATTGCACCCCTGCTGTACTTTCCTGGATTGTTATTTCGACATATATGTAAATGATCAGAATGAGCTTTTCACAGAAACTTATTGTATCAGAAGTGAATTTTAACAGAAAAGTAAATCTTCAAATTCGTACATCGTCCGATTCGTGTTTCACAAAACCAGCAACTCGGCAGACCCACAATTATCTATACTGTACTAACACGGACTGGACTTGCTCCGACCGATACATGAGCCAATTGAATTCGGTCAGAATCGTATTTTATCAGAAAGTGAAAACAGCAGAATCGTACTTTGTCAGACTGAGAATTTGGCGACTGACGGATTTTTCGTACAGTGTTGTCGGTGCTTATAAATGGAAAGCAAATTGGGGAATTGTTCATTTATTTTAATTCAAGAGTAGTTGAAGCGTTAATTGATCAAAAGTTTTTATTTTTTGAAACGATTATCTTGTTTTGAGCGCTCATACAAACAATGGATCTGCAACAATAATAGTGTTCATGATTGATGGATATTTGAATTTGCTTGATTATTTTGAAATATAGTGGTGTTTGTTCGCTGTTCTTTTATAAGAAAAATTTTGTTTTACAAAAAGGCATTAACCTTCCAAATGAAAATTTTTAGAGTATCCTGACGAAAAAATAAAATTTTCAAATTCGTAACTACATGTACATTTTTATTTTGCTCTGCTATTGATATATGCAATAAAGTAGTTTATCGCCATCAACTCATCTGTATAGAGATGTCTAGTGTTTTTAATTCGTCATTAAAATATATATGTCGAAATTTACATTTAATAGGTATTCATGAATCGTTGTTCTTTTAGAGATATCTCAGTTTGGAGATCATAGAATTAGCTCAAGCTGAGGGATGACAATAATAAAAGCTGATAAGTAATTTCTCAATAAATACAATAGTATTGAAGAAGTAAATTAGCCGCAACTAAACTTCGCAAACGTACATGTTCATTTATTATGTAACCCCAAGGAGAAATACCGCTCATGATTCATGCCATTGAAAGATAGAGTAAGATAGAGAAAATGAATGATAAATAAAGAGGAAATAAAATCTTCCAATTTACACAAAATTTTTTTTGTGTAAATTGGAAGATTTTATTTCCTCTTTATTTATCATTCATGATGAATTTACACATATTAAATGCCACCACGATAGAACATAGAGAAAATGATTCACCAAATACAAACACTGAAGAAAACGATGGAAAAATTTTACTAACAGGAAGAAAAACCGCTGTAAAAAAGTATAAAAATATATGGGCTCTTATGGCAGACGAACAGTTCTGGAGGCCAGGTGACGTCAAATGACGATGCACCTGCTTTGAAATTTGACCAATGAACGGACATAGGAAATGGGCCATCCTGTGTAGTGTATAATCGTTGAATAAGGTTAGTGGACGATTCCAGTAGGTACTCCTATTCAGTGTCGCCACAATCAATTTTCTGTGAAAATGACTTAACGATTATGCACTACAAAGGATGGCTCAATTCCTATCTCCGTACATTGGTCAAATTTCATTATCGTCATTTGACGTCACCTGGCCTCCAGAACTGTTCGTCTACCATAAGACCTCGTGTATTTTTATCCTTTTTGATAGCAGTTCTTCTTCCAGTTAGTAACATTTTTTCATCGTTTTATTCAGTGTTTGTGTTTGGTGAATCATTTAACTTTCCAGACAATGTTTTTTTATTGCCAAAACATCTTTAGTTTGTCGTGAAAAATGAAAATTGAATCGACTGTTTAGTGCGTGGTGAATCCTAATTTGTTATAGGGCACAAGTAATTAGCATTCTCGCTGGTATTTTTTTATAAGTAGTTTAGGGATACTGATTTATATAAAAGAAGTTCACTGGTCAGTCAATTTCCAAAGTCAAAAAAAATTCAAAAAATATTTTTATTTTAAAAATTCTAGAGTATTTTGGGCTGGGATAAATATAATGGAAAATAAAAAAAAAACATCTAGAAGGGGAATTTTTCTATCAAGAAGAAATTCTGCTCTATTTTTGTCAGAGTTATATTTGTCCGCAAAAAATTAGATATGCCATTAGCCATCTTGTACTAGAAACAAGAGATAAAATTCACGATTCAAATTCAAAATTATTACATTCCACTCAAATATCTATAATATTATTCATGTAAAAGGACTTTATTCTAAGGATTCGTAACTAAAAAGTTTTAAATTTTTTAATTTTTCTCAAAGTTTTCAAAAAAATTATGAAAATATTTTTTTTAGATTTTTTATTTTTCTCTGGGTATAAAATAATTAATTCAAATTAGAAAGTCTTCATTTGTTTTGTTTTTCATTAAAATTAGAAAAAAAATTACATGGAATCATCTACATTTTGTATATTATCGTTATCATCGTCATTGTTTTCAGCATCAGATTCATCAGAACTTGTCTCTGATATAACATCAGATGATGTTATGAACGTTATGATACACAGCTGAGAGCAGACGACTGAGCAGCCGACCGCGCAAACACCGAAACTCCCGAAAACCGGAGCAGCTGCGACATCAGCAGCCTAACGTATTTTATACCTGCATCCGTTTCTATTGCATTTCTTACCTGAGTTTTTTCTTATCTGTCCACTATACATTCTATTGGTTCAGTGTTCATCTGTTTGGTATAACAGTATCGAAATTTATTTTCAACAATACGAAGAGAAGAATTATAACAAAAAAATGCCATTTTCTTGATATGCACAAAAATTATTAAAATTGAAAAAAATTCCGCACTGAATGAATATATGCTTAAAGATTCTTGACATCTATTTTTTAACCTACATTTTAAAAATAGTTTCAGCCAAATAATTTTATTTTTAATAATTTTGCAGAGGCCTATATATTTATATCGCTATGAAATTTAGATTCCGAAAAATTTCAAAATTATCACAAGAGCCATATTTTATAACGAGACAAAATTAATGACTGGAAAATTTTATTCGTTAATTAGGTCACCTAAAAATTTTTTTCCGAATTATAATTATTTTTGAGAAAATTTATAATCTGAACAGTCAATTTTCTATTCCAATATACATATATACGCGTTTTTTTCTATACAATGTTTTACATAGATTGTTTTCAATACTTTTTATTTGCTCATTCATATATTTAATTTAACATACACTAAACTGAAACAACTTAATTTATCAAAAAGAAATTTTCTACTTTCAAATAGATTCATATAGAAACAATTTGATACTTCTCTTCTAAAATAACTCACTCTTGAACACTGGTTGTACTGACAAAAGTTATATATATATATATATATATATATATATATATATATATATATATATATATATATATATATATATATATATATATATACATCTTAATAACGTTGTGCAACCGTAGACACGTGTTTCGAGCTTGAGCTCTCATCAGTACGGTAAAATCAAGTGCGAAGATGTACAACACTTGGATGTAAAAATAGAAACGTGGCGACGTTAGTTGTTGCCTTGTAAGCACAAGGTCTTCTTACCGAAGCCACAAATGTGTGGTTGGCTTCCTGCTGTTGACTTCCTTTGTTTCTATTTTTACATCCAAGTGTTGTACATCTTCGCACTTGATTTTACCGTACTGATGAGAGCTTAAGCTCGAAACACGTGTCTATACGGTTGAACAACATTTTGAGGGTTATATCCAATAACTTTTCTACTTATATTTTCATATATTGCCCCTCGCTAAATCCATCCTTATTCATCTTAATAACCGCAGTTGAGTGGATTGATTATTTCTTGAAAATTCCCACTGAGCTCAGAACCTGTTGGTCAAAGTGATTTCAAAACTTCATTATCAAATCAATGCAATCAATCACAAATCGTATGCCAGTCCCCTCAAACGAATCATACCAAAAAAATTAACCAAATCATGATTGAATCCCTTCGATAACAGTACATCAAATTATGCCAGTGTTCCTTCTAAAAACTGACTGCAATTCACTGAGTTAACGTAGTACAATTACAAAATCATTTTCCTTTGATTCGAGGAATCATTACTGTGCAGCTTGGCAACACCGCTACGTCCAGGGTATGTATTATGTGTTGCTTGCTATTCTGTCTGATGGCGCATGGTTTTGGATCGTGCAATCTGACGGATTCACGGTCTACACAATCCGGTCTGACAAAATACGAATTTGATAAAATTCGAATCTGTTCAAATGCACTTCTGCTGTATTCATTTTCTGTCGTAATACTGTATCGATGGAATCATTTTCTGATAATTTCCCATTTCTTTGCAGTACTAGTTTAGATTTTTACTGGTTTACATTTTTATCGTTCTTACAGAATGCAGTCTCCATTTTATCATTATAGAAATGTAATTTCTGACAGGATACAATCGCCATATGTACGAATCTGCTTGTTTACGAATTTGAGTTTTTACATTCTGACGAATTACCTGTCGGATATTTTACATTCTGCTAATATGTATGGACCCCCTGACGGCCTTGTTGGTGCCGCTCGCATTGGTAATTAAACCCTCCTTGTTTAGTCTCTTTGACGTAATCCCACCCCAGTACCCATTATCAGTGTTGCCAGGATTAATTTTCTTGGTGAATTGACTGACATTTTCCAGGCCTTTTCTGACATGGTTCAGGGTCGGAATACATACAATTTTTAATAAGAAAGATTCCTGGATGTTCCTGGATATGCGAATCAAAGTACTAATGATGATATTGTCAAAAACAAAATATTCTAGGGAATTTTACGCTAGTACATTTTTCAACATGATAGATAAAATTCCCTAATACTTTATAGTTGAAAATTGTATCCGCTTCGATCATGAACCATATCCATAGACCTCATTGAGGTCTGTGACCATATCAGAAAAGGTCTAAAAAGTGTCAAAGGTTTCAACCAGAAAATCATTTGTGGCAACACTGAATAGGGGTACTGGAATCGTCCATTCCGCTTTTAGAAAAAATCATATACATTTGTAGGGAAATAATTTTCTTACCACTGGCAACACTGATGAAACCATTTCATTTACATTTATGTTGTTTTGATATTTTGAATGAATTCGCAGAGACCTCTTTCTACAAATTTTTTACGTGAGAGAATTATTTATAGAAATATCAATTAAAAATAATTAAAAACTTGAATAATATACACAATATATCTTGGAAAACACTGACAGTATTGCCACTAAATATGAATGTGACAAAACAACAAAAACAAAAGTAACAAAACACTATTCAATGAGGGGTTTCCAGTAGTTCCAGTGATATTATAAAAAAAAGAAATACAATGTCTGAAGTAAGTACCTATAACATATTTCTCCTAGTAAAACAGAATGAAGGATTTTTATTTCCAGAAGCATGAAGAATGGTCAAAGTATGCAAAAGTATATAATCCAATAAAAATTGGTTCTATTGATGGGACAGATGTGGAACCCCACGACAGAGGAATAGAAAGAGCAATAAATTCGAAATATCTAGCTAATCGTCATATAAAAGGAAAGCCAGAGCGTACAATATTTGTAAGCAGATTAAGTCATGAGACCACCAGAGATACCATCAAAGAAGTGTTTTCAAAGTATGGAAAACTAAGGAGATTCAGACTTGTCAGAGATGTTGTCACTGGAATGCCTAAAGGTTATGCATTCATCGAATATGAATCTGAGAGTTCTGCTGAGGATGCATATCGTAATGCTAATAAACTCAATATAGATGGCAACCTGGTATTTGTAGATTTCGAGTGTGAACGCTTATTGAAGGGTTGGAGACCTAGGAGACTTGGTGGTGGATTTGGGGGAAAGAAAGAATCTGGCCAGCTGAGGTTTGGCGGAAGAGACAGACCATTCAAAAAACCAGTTAGTCTTGAACTCAGGGAAGAGGAGGAAAAGAAAGAACGGATAAGAAAGAGAGAAAGAGAAGAAAGGGATAGCAAAGATAGAAGATATGAAAGGAAACGGCCACTATCTTCTAGAAGTTGAATGCATCACGAATTGAAGATTTTGTATTTTCAGGTGTAAATATTGAATTGAGGCTCTTCTAGGGTCCCCGGCCTTCATGAAATGTCTTTCCAACATTATTATAGAAAGAGCGGCTAGCCTCCGAAAAAAGTTAATTCTAGTTTATGGAATATTTTGTTCAACCAGATTATTTTTTTAAATCAAAATAAACTAATTTCAATGTTAAAGTTGTTTGATAGAGTATTTTTTTCTATTGAAATACTTACATAACCCTAATCAATGTATGGTTAGTAAATAAAGGTAACACTGCAAAATGTATCTTGCACTTACATTCACACGGAGAGTTTTTATTCAATAATCATTTTTTACATTGCGAAATATCAAGGAATTGTGAAGACAGTTAATTACAGAAAATAGTTTCAAGTTCTCTAGAAATCTAAATTAAATTCCTCACTTACCAAACTAGACTAATGTATTAAAATTTTGAGATACCAAAACAAGAGCTAAAAGTCAATATTCGTTGTGTAATGTACAAACTTAAATTTATTCCAATTTTAAAACCAACTTATTGTACATTTGCAATCAAACCCCACGGTCGTTTGCTATTTTTCAATTGAATATGTGGAATTTACACAATGCCATACATATTCAGAAATTACAATGACACTATCAAATATTTATTCTTAGATCAGAACTATGAACTCATCTGGCTTTGATCCCATCCAAAATTCATGTGCAATGCCCTAGTCTTTTATTTTTGAAGTAGCGAAAACAAGAAAAAAGATTTTTTGAATCTGGAAAAACAATATGAAATTGCAATAATGGTATTGTCAAAAGCTCCTACTTTTTGAAGTTACTAAAATGATGATCCAATGAAAAATATCACATTATTATAAGTGTGTAAGTCTTTGCTAACTGTAAACTCTTCACACATGTACAAGACTCGAAATATGGTGGGTTGTTGAAAGTTCCCTCACACAAAACAACTAAATTCAAGGAATCTCCTCTTTACAATGTGATAACTCTGTACAATAAATTGCCGAACTCTATTAAGCAATCGAGTTCTGACCAAGCTTTTCGCAATAAGGCTAAGGAGTTTTTTATCTGAAATTGTTTTTATAGCAAAGAAGAAATCTGAATTCTTTGAATATGCAATGAGCTCTTCAAAATTTTAGGTCTTGATGTTGTTAGTATCGAAAATGTTATTGTTTGTTCATATACTTTTTAATTTACTATTATTTTTCGTGAATTAATTTTTGACTTACCACATGTACTCTTGTACCAAAAAATGGTCAATACAGATATTCTATTCTAGTCTCCACTCTTGAATTTGATATAGGGCGGGTTAAAACCCGAAACCAGTTGTAATAATAAAATACCTAGTGGAAATTAGGCGATTGTCAGTATATTTCTCACTCAGTCATATCAAATGAACTGAGTTCATCTACAGCGAAGATCGTTTATCATTCTCTGATTGAGTCTCACTTGGGATATGGTATATCTTTTTGGGGATTCTGTAATTAATATCTGTTTCAGTCAATATTTATTTTACAGAAGCGAGCAATTTGGTACTTATTTAAGGTTGGTCTGCAAACGTCATCTAGACCCCTATTCATAAGGGAAGGAGTTTTGAGCATTACTTGTATTTTTATTTTAGAATCTGTTTGCCTAACTTACAAAAAATACCACACAATAGAATCTCTGGAACAAGTAAGACATCTTACCTGACAAATTACAGATAGAAAACTGCATCTTCCCATCCCAAAGTCGGGCTTCACAAAAGATTGTTTAATTTATGAAATTAAAAAAAATATAATCACATACCCGCAACTCTTAGAAATGAGGACACGTACAGTAAATTTAGAAATGGTGTTAAACAAGCCCTATTAAAGAAAGCCTATTACACTCGTGATGAATTTTAAAATGATACTTTAGTATAATCCTGATTTAATTTTTTTTTAAATTGGGTGTTGTATGTATTGTAGTGTATAATATATATATGTTGTTTTGTATAATTATAAGTTTATTTTCAACTTATTTTATTTTTGCATTTTTGGCACATTTGCAATTTTTTGTAATCTGATTGTTTGACTTATCACAAGCCAGTGAATTGAATATTTTTGAACACTATGACATATTCGTGAAACTGCGTTTATATTGCAAACTGTTTATTTTTAATTTTTAGTTCATTTTTAATGTTACAAGCTTTGTCAATAAGAATTTGTTTCTTCAACAAAAAAGTATATTTCTGTCTCTCTCTCTGTGTTTTTCTTTTCATTTTAATAAAGTAATTATGAATTTCCACAAAATAAACAAGTGATCAGTTACACAAATTAAAGTAAACAAAAACACTAAACTCTAAAGATTTCACAAAAATAGGTTTACAAAAACCACTACACTTGTTTCAATAGGAAGTGTAACAAATATTATAAACGGTACGCTACTGTTCTGCATGTCATAAATTACTCGTAGACAACTGCACTACAATAAAAATAACGAGTGTTAATTTATGGTAATTTATGCAACAGGCGGTCAGCGCAATTAGTGTACTGTAATGACATATTACGCGGAAAACCGCAAAAACTAGCAGAGCCCTTGATAACCGCCAGCAGATTGAGATTACACTGCTGGCGGTTATCAAGCGCTCCGCTAATTTCAGCGTTTTTGCGGTTTCCCGCCTGATATGTAATCACACTTACCGATTCGTTTCCAGGCGGTGAAACGGTTCCACTCAATCTGGTCTACTGTTTTCTTTATATAGGGAATAGCATTTGTTTAATTTTCCGTTTTCATCCTGAAATCCTTATTATACCAAGTACTGTTTTGAACTAACTATATATTGGGCTGAAGGTAGACATCTTCAAATGAGTTTGGATATACTACCTATAACATCACATATCCTTTGTGTTTGTTCAACTAACCACGTAAAACCTGGCTGTCAGAAATAAAACATAATATATTTTTTCATTTTATTAAAAAATACCGAGCAAGACATCCATGCCGAATCAAACAATGCGAATTAATGCATAAAAATTATGAACTGTAGAAAAAGATTGGTTGGAAACAAGGGATAAACCTATAAGGAATAAACACCAACACACTTTCCAGGTATGTACAAAATCAAACGTCAGGGTCGTTGGGTACTAAATGAGAAATTGTGCAAATTCTAGCTTTCATCTGCTGGTTCATCAGGGGTTTTATTGACAGATGATTCTTGTTCATTGTTAGCAATACCACTGGAATTTTCCTAAAAAAATATATATATATTTCTCATGAAGAATTTTTTTTATCTATTTTATTACCTTTTCAGTTTCTTTTTCCTCTAAACGATCAAAAAAGGCTTTACGGGACCCTAAAAATCAATTTAAATATAGTAATTAAAATAAGTTGTGAATATAATAATGATGAGGATTTCAACTGCTACTTCTGACAAAATAGTAAAATGAAAAATCATGTAGTATTAGAGTTATTATTCCAATTGAATGCATATTCTGCAGTGAATCAACAGCAGAAAAGACATGGATATTGAATAAGTAATGTGGTAATTTTGATGTTCAATCCTAACAAGTCCAGGAACTTTGTGAAATCTAGCCTTACGATTCTGTTTACAGGATATGGATCATCATTGACAATGTCAAGTTTGCAAATATTATTAATATGCAAGTGATGAGTTTACAATAGACGAGGAAAGTGTGTCGTCACAAATGTCATTCTTGTCAAAAACTGATTCCAAACAAAGAACTTTAGGTGACATTCTTTATTGATGACTTGTTGCTTAGGTTATTAGTTTGTGTTTGGTTGGTTGGATTTTGTTTTCTCAGGCAAAAGAAGCTGAAAAACAACAGAAACAATTTCGGACATGTTGATTTAAATTCGACGGAAGTTTGTTTGGAATCAGTTTTTGACAAGAATGACATTTGTGATGTCATCGCTTTCCTCGTCTATAGTCGCAAACTTCTTCAGTTATTTTATCCACGATTGATATATAATATACGCATTGTAGATGTGACATTTACAATATAGTCATTCATTATTCCCGCGCGGGTGAAAGAATAATTTTATGTGAACCGAAATGTCTATGAAAACAGCCATGACAATTGTTTGATGCAAACTGTCAGTGTTAATAAATGATTGTCAAAAGCGTTTTTATTTGCGATTCAATGACGGAGAGTGTAGGAAATGTGATGGAAAGTGATATGGAAGAAGAATTTTCCTATTAGAATTTTATTGACATATAAAGTTGTTCATTAAATCTAAAATATATAAATTAGTCGTTAAGAAAGTAGAGTATACTACTCGTAATAATAGCTATTATTCTTGAGGAATTTTTACGAACCGAGTCGCGTTAGCGGCGAGGGAGTAACATTATTGACTCACGGTATAATCTACTATTATTATTCAAGTGAACACAATTTATGAAGTTATAAAACCCCCCTTTTGGAAAGGAAAATGTTGCAACGCCTTCCAACATCAGATGTGAATATATATATATATATATATATATATATATATATATATATATATATATATATATAAAATCAAATAAGACACATTATTTGTTGTATCTTAGTTTCTTCATTATGATTATATTTGTAGATATAAGGCAACCTAAGATGAGTTGTCTCTTAAATATTTACGTTTTTTGTAAATTGGCATGTCCGTATAATAAATGAATAATAAAAAATGAGTGCGCAAAGATTGACTCCTGAGACACTCTTAGATTTACTGTGATTTAGAAAGATATAATTTTTCTATCAAATTTGAAATAAATACATTTGTATGTAATGGAAAAACTCACTTGGCTCGTTGCACACCACAAAAATTTCTGCCTCGGACATGTCCAAGTCCTTGCAGTCCGCCCTGAACCGACTAGCTAATTCTGTGAATCCTTCGAAGAAGCTAACTGAATTTTCAGGTACTTTCACCACTTTCTGAAACAATTATATCTATAACACCATTCAACAATACAACTGATGTTTGACTGTACCTTGAATTTCGCATAAACACTTTCTGCCATGGCTCTAACTTTTTCTGCCTGACTCGAAAATTCTACCAAGGAGTCGTCGGACATATTCCACTCCTTGGTGTTTCCAACATACTTGCGGAGCCTTCTCACCATCTCGACGATATGAATGTGCTTCTTCAGCATTATATCGTCAAAATTAGTTTTGCACATCTCTTCCAAATACACCAGTGCTTCCTTGGGGTGTGCCTTGTCTAGCCCCAAAGAATTCTTTATCTTCACGTCCAGATTAACTAGATCAGCTTCCAGTTTCAACCTATCTATTCTTGCTTTTTTCGATTCGATGTCTTTCAAAAATAGAGACTGTTTGACGTCTTCAGCCGTTTGTTCAATGTTGGATATGAACAATTCGTGGTTGTTGACTATGCTAGTGTCGCCAGCTAAAATTTTTGCTTCAGCGTCTAGAACCCGAGTCGCGACCGATTCATCGTACAAGGCACGATCAAATTCGTTTTCGTACTTGATTGGCCAATTCAAATGGAGTTTAATGCCGCCCATCACGCCAGATGGCAGTTTTACGGGTAAGACTTGACTAATGAAGTCTTCTCTAGGTTCCACTGGTTTCTCTACAATAAAGCATTATTTAAATACGATGCAGAAGGTATATCGACAGAAAACAAACACATGACAGTGAACATTATAAACGAAAATTCTAAAAACATAAACAGGGTCGACCATGACCAATTACGAAAATAAAAAGTTTATTGGGGCATTAAATTTACAATAAGAGGTGTATAAGACTCGCCAATATTTAAACATATAAAAGAAGCAATAAAACTCTTAGTAATGGGTGAGCAATAAAAGTATCATGATATCTCAGGCTAGATAGAGAGTAAAAGGAGGCATTATAAAGGACCCCGCACAATAGCATAGGAAATAGGGAATATGCAAGTGATTTAAATTTACTTGATTTTTTTACCATACGTACTTTATTGTCTCGAAATTACACCTAAACCATTAGTTTATCATTTAGTTTGTATTTAACTCCATAAAACTTCAATCAAAAAGTGCATAATAAGCGCGCGGAATTCAAATTTGCGAAACGCATCACCATTGGTCGAAACGAAGAATGACGTCACATTGCACGTTATGAAATTTATCTGTGTTGATATTCATACTGTGCTAGTCGTCTTTCATAGAAAATTTGTTTTTATTTATATATTTGTAGTGTTTTTCCATTACATAGTTCGATTTTGGTCTTGTGACAATTGTAAATTATCAAGAGAAATGACTGAAAGCGGTTTTGTCAAAGCACAATCCGACAATACCGGAACTGATAAGTAGTAATAGTTTATCAAATGATAGTTTTCCTTTTGTAATTTAGGTGAGGCAGGTATATACAAAACATTTATGCATACAAAACTTACTTCTGATCAATTCACTTCATGTAAACTATCGAAATACAATTTACTCACATTGCAATGATCTTCACAACAATGTAAATGTAATATTGGAGATACTTCGCCTCTTCTCATAACCTTACACCATTGTTTACGTATTTTCGCATCTCTTGGAACAGTAAAAAATACTTTACTTGGTGTACTTATAATTGTGTTTTGGCATTCCGGTACTAAACAATACCTATAAGATAGTTTTTTAGCATTTTCCATTATCGTAATAGCGATTAAAACTGCAAATTCCTAACCTAATTAACAACTGTCAATAGTGTCAATGGCCATAACTATAGAAAGGCTTGTCCATTGAAGACTGCTCTGGTTGATCGAGATCACTTTCACATATGTTCATCTCTATCATTGTTTATTTAAACAATGTCTCTATCTAACACTTGTACTGCATTTGTCTTACTCTTTTCTAAAATATCAACTTCAAGCAAGTTGAGCAATCAGAGTACGTCAAAACGAACGACACTGAAAAAGAACAACACTGACAGCACTGTGACGTCATCCATAGCGCGCGAAAATGGAGGCGTTCAAATAGGTCAAATTCAATCGGTATTTTATATATTATTTTAAAAATTAATTCCAAGACTTTCAACCGTATTTATATTTTTTACTATGTTGTAACGAAGTAAAAAATTGATTAAACAAATAAAAATAAATTATGTATATTCCCTATTGGCCCACAGTGGGATTTGCCTGAAATTTACATATGTTATTGGTATTGAGTTTCTGATCAAATGTTCTCATGGGCCCAATCCTCTAAGAACAATGATTTAGCTCTCAGATCCGTATTTAGTATAGGAGCCAAATACACATTGACACTTTTTTCTCTAGTCTATAATTTTTTTATTTCCTATTAAAATTCAATCAAATAAGAAATATTGCAAAATCTTAGCATTTGTTTTTTAGCACAAGTCCTCTGTGAAACATATTTTGTCCTGCAGGACCGTATTTAGTAAAACTGTATTTACCAAGTGATCCACAAAAACTGAATCAGATTGATTTCGTTATAACTTTCTTATTTTTTAATCTATGTCAGTGGTTGATAGCTCGTTTGATAGATGAATGTAGCTTTCTTTGTGTATATGACAAAAGTGTTCACCATCTTAACCCTCAATGGCTGAACCAGGGTCATTTTGACCCTTGTACAATTTTAATTTGCTGACTGCGCTGCATGTACAATCTTTTCATGTGGTCGTTTCAGTACCTTCCCGTCGCGTCGGTTGCTAAATAGACGTTGAAGGTGTATTTTGGTGTTCTATTCCGTATGAAAATATCGAAAGTAAGCGTTACAGGGTCAATTTGACCCCGTTACGGTAAATACGTTTTCTTTTTCGCTCTTTCTTTGAGGGCCATCATGGACAGTAAAGTTTACAGACCTAGACTATGAAGACACACTCCTTCAGTGGATGGAGAATTCAAACACAGATGTGGACAAGAAAATGAATGAATCTCATGCAATGATCTGATCTGATGACTTCAGGACAACCATTGCACTTTTTTTTTCAATTAATAATAAAAAAAAATCTATAATTTTTCATATGCTTTACATGTTTACTTTTCATATATTACCAAAATAATGGTTATTGAAATGTTAAACTTTAATTTTGGCAATTTTTATATCACGCATTGCAGAAATGCTACGCTTTTTATAATTTTTGTTGAAAAATATTATAATTTTATTTTGAACAAAGTGGAGTTTCGTAACATTGGAAAATATACTAATTAGCATTGTAAACTAGCTCAAATTGTTAAATATCGATATTAGGTATTTATAAAAAAATATTCAAATAACAGGGTCACTTTGACCCTGGTTCAGTAAATACGTTCGTCCTCCGACGTTCAGTGGTTAAGGGTTAATATCCAAGATGACCGCCTTTTAAGAAAGATAGTAACGATAACTGTATAATATAAATATACCTCTACTATCTGATCTTAGAGTATTAATTTCATAAGGTTTAATAACAATAAAAATGAATTAACCAGGATTTATTAGACTTAGAATGTATTCTCGATTTTGAAGGACAGAAAAATATCAAGTATTTATTCAATACGCTGCTTCAAAACCAGCCTGACCAGCATAATGAATAAAATGGATTGATAATAGGATACTACTGCAGTTGCAAATCAGGGGCAAGGACAACTGTAACATGTGCATCTTGTGGTATTTGGGATTTGCCCAACATAATCAAAATGTGAATTATCCATCGACTTCTGTGTTACAGCATATTAAAGACGCCGCAAATCGTTCAGTGCAAGATGCGATACTCCAGCAGCTGCAAGAGTTCGAGTATTATTATGATAATGAGGCTTAACTTTTTTGTTCTCTTCCACCACCCTGGAAATATCGGTTTCAACTTTGTTAGTTATGAATTAGATAACTCAAAAAGTAAATGACCGATTTCAACAATCAAAACGTAGTTTTAATTTTTTTCCTGTTTTTATCTTTCTTAAAAAGCTACAAGATTAGTCCGTCAGAAAGTTTATAGGTTAGGCCGGCCATCTTGGATATTAAGATGGCGACCACTAATATTATGTACACAAATAAAGCTACATTCATTTATCAAATGAGCTATCAACCAATGACAGATCAAGAAATAAGAAAGTTATAACAAAATCAATTTGATTCAGTTTTTTGTGGATCACTTGGCAAATACATTTTTACTAAATGCGGTCCTGTAGGACATAACATGTTTCACAGAGTACCTGTGCTAATCGACAAATGCTGAGATTTTGCAACATTTCTTATTTAATTAAATTCTAATAGGAAATAAAAAAATAATAGACTTAAGAAAAAAGTGTCAATGTGTATTTGGCTCCTATACTAAATACGGACTTGGGAGCTAATCATTGGTCTTAGAGGATTGGGCCCATGAGAACATTTTATCAGAAACTCAATACCAACAACATATGTAAATTTCAGGCGAATCCCACTGTGGGCCAATTTCCTATGCTATTGTGCGGGGTCCTTTATTTATAGTGGCTTTTGCAAATAAACATATACGACTGTATTTTCAATTATTCATAAATTTGAGAATTTTGGGTGACGCACATTGCTAAAACTATTATCCCACAAAGTGTTTGCATTGGCAGAAGTGTCACCGTAGCAGTCAGATCGCCGATGAAGTTTAATTTGAATGACAGAACTGTTAGGAATATTTTGAAGAGAAACGGTTATAATTGTTTTATAGTCAAAACCACACAATAAATTTATCCTGAAGACCATTTCAGACGTATGGAGTTTTGTGAAACTACGTTTATTTGAATGACAGAACTGTTGAGAATATTTTGAAGAGAAACGATTATGATTGTCAAGACCACACAAGAAATTTTACCTAAAAACCATTTCAGATGTGTAGAGTTCTGTGAAACTTTGGTCGATAAATACAGTTATTTACCGATGAATCGTCCTTCTCAATTCATAGAAAACACAACCCATCCATAGTACGTTATTGGTCTCGGGAATATAAAAATTTGAGTATTGCTGTGAGGACACAGTATCCAAGAAAATTACATGATTCAGCATTGCTTAAAACCGAGTTGAATTACACAAACATTTGCGGAAATTGTTAAAAAAAAAAAATTAAACAAAATATTTGTAAATTCTGGACTTTTCGAAAAAAAAAATTCTAGACGTCACAATTAGCTTTCAGCTAGAACCTAAGCACTCCTTGGATAAACGTGAATAATCAATTATTTTCTTACTCCGCAATCAAAACTCTATCTTCATCTAGAAGCAAAAGTATGAAGTGAAGAGAAAACATTATATGTTCTTACTATGACACAATAGGAGTCCACAAACCCATTATACAAGTATTCCTTATTGAAATAAAAGTATAATAAAAACAATTACCTTTGTAGATTGACTCCAATTCCTTGATATGGTTTGCCTGAGAAAAATTAAAGTTTAGTTAAAAACAAAATAGAATAAAGGGAAAATAAGAGGACATTATCGAAACAGCTTTTTGAAGTCATAGAACAGATTTTGTTCAATTTGGAGAAGGTAATCACGTGCAGACAGTTTTTGGGATTCTTGGTGCGATTCTAATTTACTCATTTAACATAAAGATATCCTTCAGATGTCATCTTGAAGGTATATAGCGTTTCAATACCCTGATAAATATCTATTAGGTTCTGAAATGTGACAGGTCTACAGGTAACCAAGTCAATTGAGAGCTTACATTCAAGCTCCTCACTCCTCCTGTGATTAGCACTCCACAGATATCTGACATGCTAATTTGATTTAGAGATGTTGAAAATATTATTCATATTCGTTGAAATTGTCTAAAAGTCGTCCAGGCATTAAAAAGTTGGATACAGATTATACGAAGCTACAAAGTCTGTTAATGTTGTTTTTTCATGCTGTACTGAAATGTATATTCAATTCCCCATTCATGAAACACTTAAGCAATAAGAGTGTACCAAATAGGGATTGAATTTCGTCTCTGCAGGGTTGGCGAATGTCATATTTATATAAATACCAAAACATCGGATACGAGGATGTATTGATATCTAGTTAGCCTAGACCAGTTCCCTGCATAAACAAAATATTGCGTTACCATAGCAACAAACAATAACTTATTAGAAGTGTCAGTGTAAAGTTTGACGTCAAAAAAGTATACCAGAGTTACTCAATAAATTAAAAAGAAAAAATATGACTACCGAAATTGTGAAAATCAAAAAATTGGAGTATCGAGCCATCATCAAGAACCTGTATTTAAGGGTTAAGAGGTAAGCAGATTTACGAAAATATGCTTAATACCCTTGGTGATCAATGTCCTTCGTATGCGACCGTGAAAAATTGGACTGCAAGCTTCAAAAGAGGTAAATTTACCATTGAAGATAATGACCGATCGGGAAGGCCAGTTTCTGTGTCGGTCCCCGAAAATATCGATGCAGTTCATGACATGATTTTAACAGACCGTCAAATTGGGCTAAAACGGATATCTGAAGCACTGAATATTTCATACGAACGCGTTCATCATATAGTTCATGTCAATTTGGACATGAGAAAAATTGCTGCAAAATGGATCCCCAAATGTTTGAATGGTGACCAAAAGCGTGCAAGGGTAGTAGCATCGCGTTCGATCTGTGCTCGATTTGAAAACGATGTAGACTTCTTAAACCGAATTGTTACTATGGATGAGACTTGGGTACATTTCTACGATCCAGAAACAAAGCAACAATCGATGGAATGGCGACACTCCGGTTCTCCAAGACCTAAGAAGTTTCGTGTCCAAAAATCTGCTGGAAAAGTTCTTGCTTCAGTTTCTTGGGATTGGCATGGAGTAATCATGATTGATTTTTTGGATAAGGGTAGAACAATAACTGGAGATTACTATTCGACATTACTGACCACTCTACGGGAAAAAATTAAAGAGAAAAGACGCGGAAAACTATCCAAAGGTGTTTTGTTTTTGCAGGACAACGCCCCTGCACACAAATCTCATGCTGCCATGCAAAAAATTCGTGATTTAGGGTTTGAATTACTAGAACACCCCCCTATTCACCAGATTTGGCTCCGTCCGACTATCATCTCTTTCCTCAACTGAAGAAGTTTAAAAGGTCGTAAATTTTCTTCCAACGAGGAGGTAATAAAAGCTGTGGAGGTCTGGTTTGCAGAGCAAGAAGAAACATTTTTTTAAAAGGTCTAGAGACGTTGCAGGTTCGCTGTAATAAATGTATCCAATTAAGAGGAGAATATGTTGAGTAATAAAATATTTTGACATTGAACTTTTGTTTGGTTCTATACTAAACTAAGAATTTTTCAATATATCCTCGTATATATCATAATTCATCGGTCCCACGCCAAAACCGCGAATGTACTAATTTCAAGGTTCCGACTTCAATATGTGAAATACCAGTTTTCTACCAAAATTTTCAATGCCAAACTCACGAAAGGGCTATTAGGTTGTCTACTGTAAACAAGAGTGAATTCGCAAATGTGAAAATTTAACCTAGGTTTTCAAAGCAAGAAGCACAAATATTTTTAAAACTCTTCTCATTCGAAATGACAAATTGCACATTGGTGATTTTGGCATGGGACCGACGAATCAGATATATAGCAGAAATTTTGATATTGTTCCTAGGGTAAAAGTCAAAAAAAAAAATATACATTTGATAAAAACTAAAATCAAACTTTAGTTTAAAAAATAACAAAAAACGAGACAAAAAATAACATTTTTCTTAAAACACATAAAGATAAACTTGTTGTTTGATACATTTTCAAGTAACACAAAATCGGGAAAAAGGAAAATCACCATTATCATCTTCACCTAGGCAACTAGTTCCATTTGACGAGTAAAAGCTTTTGGTTTTCTTTTCGGTATTTGATTTAAACATTTGAAAATAAATACTAGTTTAGTTTTTCATTGTCACATTTTCATTTCACGCAAAATATCAAGGATTTTTTTCTCCGGTATTTATTTTGTTAAAAATCACATAATATCAGCTATATATTGTGAAATGTATCATATATACCACTTGATATATATCAGCCAACCTTAGAATCTGAACGTACAATATTCATAATCACCTAATGAAGATTTATAAAGAGTAATTATAGATTCCGTTTTTTGACCTTGAGCAGCAAATTCACAGTGTATTTCTGTTGAGCTTTCTAAACCTCTAGGAATATTCAAATATATTTTTTGTTGCAGTTATGCCAAATTGACCAAATTATCTCCAAGAATATGTGATGTCCTCAAAGTGGATTTCAAAAAGTATCTATCAAAAGGTAATTCTATTGTTATCTTGAAGTATCAGCATGAAAAGAGGTTGTTAACAGAGTATTTCTTCCTAACATGAAATTATTCGATTTTTCACATTTGTCACTCTTTGACAAATTCCTCAGATGCTTAAAATTCATGTGAAAACTGATCTTAATAAATTTGATGCTATACAAATTTAACATTACATGAAATTGGAGAGTTGTTATAAAATACTTACATAGGCAATATTATTCTTCAGGTATTTTTCAGAAACAATTCCTACTTTGAAGTCGAGTGACTCAGCTCTTTCTTCTACTTTTTCATGAATATCTTTCTGGTTGAGATTCTCATTTCCACCTTTATTTTGGGACTTCTTGGCTTCTATTGGAACAAACTCAAACCTTAAAAATTATTATCATTTTACCACAGAAATCTAGAATCAAATTGCACAAAGTATCCAGTTGAAGTATGAAGGATCTTACTCTTTGGCTTTTGTAGAGTCTTCCTCATTATTTTCTCTCTCCTTATCCTTTTTCAACTTAGGTGTTTTTGGAGATTTTTTTACAGAGGCAGACTGTTCAGATTCTATTGTGTCATTTTCTTCAGATATATTAGAACCTGAAATCATTATAAAATATGTGAGCAGATTAATTTTGGTAACATATATGAACATATAAATGACATAAGAAAATGTATAACCTTCTTCAGATTTTGACATCCGTAATGATTTTTTAACTGGTGTAGCTTCTGTCGAAGACTTTCCAGAGATGGGTCTATCTCTCTTCAAACTTTTTTTCTCCTTTGGGCTGCTTACAGGGGTTTCTGACTGACTCTGGGATGTCTAGTAAAGTGAAGAGGCTTTTGAATACTGAAGTAGTTGTTGATGTAATACTTACATTACTTTTGTTAGATATGGATTCATTGGAATCTGAGGATTTTGTTGTTAATTTTTTCGGGCCTTTTTTTTCTTTCACTGATGCGTTGAGTGATGCATTTGAAGAGTTCATGGAAAACTACAATAATCAATTAATAATCTAACTAAGAAGTTGAGATAGGACTTACATCAGCAGTGGAGTCGTTAACATCAGGTGATGCATCTCCATCACCTCCATCCTCCTGGATGGCAGCTTCAATTTCATCAAAGGCATCAAGGTAGTCCTTTCGTTTCAAGGGCTTTTGAAATCTTTCTTTATTTTTTGCATAATAGAAAAGGTCTTCCGGTTTGATTACACCTCTAAGAAAAAGGCACTGATTTATTCTAATGACATTGTCAATAGGTTTTCAATTGATGATAAAAAAAGTAATTATGACACTCCCTGATATAAGCTTTTTTGATGTGACACTGACAATTTTTTAAAATGTAAGGAATTCTCGCACAATCATTTTACACTTGACAAATGTTTGTCGGCAAATTCCTATTTATCTAGGGCGCTAAACTCTGCTAAAAATATATTTCTCTCTTTAGCTTCAGAATGCCCATAAAGGTGCATTTAGTCAACATCATTTTAAAATTGTGCTTAAATATATGTTAAAAACGAAAGTTGAATCTGTTAAATCAAATGGCACCATTTATACAACAATATTAAGTTTATGCTAAAAACATGTCACTTTGAAAATCCCAATTTTATAAGAATCTTACTTTTACGATAAAAATATTGTTCTTAATTCACGTGTACCTGAAGTTTCATGTCACAATATGTACCTATCATTATCAAATGTACGCCTAAATCTAAAACTCGTGTAATATTAGGTCTGATAAAAAATTATTTTCACGGTTATGTTTATGTCAGTGCTTGTGCTAAAGTTACGTTTATGTTGACTAAATGCACCTTAAATGTTCTGTAATAATGCTGTAATCTGTACTTACGTTTCTCTGGTTCCATAGAATTCTACATTGAACTTTTTTCCATTTTCGGCTATGACCTGAAAGAATGCTGTAATCAAAACAATAGCCTGAATTACTGATAATATCACATACGTGTGCTGGCCACGGTGGGTATCCCTTTACTTTTGCAAAAACTTTGTCACCAACTTTGAAACTCTTTTTCATCTTCATCTGACCAAACAACTATTACCATATAAACAAGCTCTTACAGAGATTCTTCGATGTTTATTTCACTATACCTTTGATTGATTAGTTACCAATAAAATCACGAGATTGAAAAATAAAACTATTATTGAATTACTTTAATCAACAAAAACATCAACAGCCTCATAATTTCATGGCGCCCAAATGAGTTTGACTTGGCAATTGGCGGTTGGCAGTTGACACCTGAGGACCTGAGCCGCTTTCCAATTGTCCCGAGTAGCTCCGAGTATCGAGTAACTCGGGTAGCTCCTGAAGTGATCTCACCACAGAACTTATAGTTCTGTGGATCTCACAGACAGCAAAAATCATGTTCCATTTAAAAAGCATGTATTCAGTTCAGTTGAGGTTCAGTTCAGGATCAGTTCAGGGGTAACAAGCCCCGCAGAGTAGCTTCGAGTGGGGTAGCTCCAGAAGTGATCCACAGACTAAGGAAACAGAACACTATTTGTAGAGGATGGCCCGTTTGCTATGTTGCAACGTAGTCTCCCATTTGACATCACCGCGATGCCTTCCGGATGATTTTGTAAATCAATATAAGTAAAACTATAAATAGAAAAGTTATTGGGTATAGCCCTCAGATTGTTGTGCAACCGTAGACACGTGTTTCGAGCTTAAGCTCTCATCAGATATATAAATATAATTGTGGATCCCTAACCCATCTAATTTATTTATGTCACGAAGGCATTATAGGTCGCCTTGCAGTTAGTTTTTTGCAATTTCCCACGGCAAAAATGGACATAATATCACTGTTGTATTCCCCGCTGAAGTCCCACGTACCAGTTGGATCTATAGTGACTAGGTGGTTCGAAATAAGTCAATCGGTTCATCAACACAATTTACTTTTCGCAATAGTTGTCAAACGTACAGTGTCAATAATAATACAGAACAAGAAATAAAAACAATATCAAAAACGTGTAAACTTAGGAAACAAGTAATTTGTAAATAACTTTGACACATAAACCGTTGAAAATATTCAAAATCAATAACTTCGATCAAGTGAGTCGCCGGCGTGCTCTAATAACGTGTAAAATGTAAGCTAACTCGAACTCTGTTAAAACTAAAAGATGATGCAATACTAGCAACGTCATTTATTTGGCACGTGATCCGAGGGCGCCAGCTCTCGGAACATTCTAGTAACGCCAATGGCGTACGTGCTGGTTTTCATATAGGTACAAGAATCAGATGGGAATAAAATAAAAATACATAGGCGTGTACTTCCAAGTTACGACATTCTCCCACCTGAGAACCAGTTTTAACCTAAAACATTTTCTCACAAAATAAAGTTAAAAAGTATAAACCTAACCAACTCTCAATTACAAAATCTTTGTGGCTTTCTAACATTACGTCCACAACGGGTAATCTTACAATCTACGCTGGTTTCAACAACTTTTGATTCGAGTTCTTAATTTTTCAGCACTCGCATACCCTGCGGCTACAACCTTTCTTCTAATTTTACCTCAATTGTTAAGAAGGGTATTTAAGTAATGTTCAAGGTAGAATAATTTAATGTATTACATTCGCTTGAAAAAGATACAATGTATCGAAACATGTCGCGTAGACAATAAATCTGTGGACATTTAATCGTGTTTACCTTAGTGTCACAACCTTCTTTCTTCTGTTCAGAAGATTTGTCAGCTTTATCCAGCTCTCGTGCGGGCTCCTCTTCAAGCGAAGTATTACACTCCAAAGGATATAAACGTTGAACAGGTCGTAGCAACTCACCTCGTGACGTTCTTACTCGTACTAATCTTGTGCGTCCGTCTATTACACGAGCTAAAGGCCACTCGACACGTTTTGTGGAATAATTTCCTATCAAGACAATTTGGTTTAATTTAACGGAAACACTCGGTTTTTTGTCGAATAAAAGTTTCAGCTGTCCAAGATATTCTACCCGAAGTCTCTGACATAACTGTTCTCTGAGTCTCTGCTTATGACGCATACTGCGTGAAAAGTTAATTTTTTTCGATTACGTCAATGTCCGGTACAGTGGTACACTAGCATTTGATTGTTCGTGTAAAAACATAGCGGGGGTTAACGGTTCGAGGTCCAATGGATCCGATGAAATATAAAAGTCAATGGTCGATTGTTAATGACGGATTCACAATCACAAATCATAGTCATTAGGTCTTCAAAACCTAAACACCTTTTACCGAGAATCTTACGCAACAGTGTTTTCACTAATCCGATAAGTCTTTCGAAAAATCCGCCCCACCACGAAGCCGTCGGGGGGTTAAACTTCCACTTGATTCGCTGCACTGACGTTTCACGTTCGCTTTGGTCCCAGTTTAAATTTTCAAAGGCGTTATCGGTGCCATTAAAGTTCGTGCCATTATCACTATAAATCACTTTTGGTCTACCGCGTCCTTGCAATGAAACGACGTAACACTTGTAGTCAACTCGAGGTGTACGCACCGATAAACCGCGCACGTAAATAAACACACCCATGCCTTCTCTCCCGATTTTAGAAATAGAGGTCCAGCAAAGTCCACACCAGTTATTTCAAACGTAATGGCATCGCGCACTCTATCTGCTGGTAGCGGTGGTGGTTCGACAACAAACGGTTTAGCGCTATATCTGCGGCACACTGAACACTTCCCAATCACAGATCTGACTGTTTCCTTGCCTGTTAGAATAATCCAGTAGCGTTCCCTCAATGAACAGAGCAATCCTTGCATTCCCACATGGCTGTTCTTCCGATATGCGTCCATTATCAAAGCAATTACAACAGGATGCTTTTTCAGTAAGATAATGGGATACTTGAAATCGTCAGTCTCTTTAGGTTTATTTGAAACTCTGGAATCTACCTGATCAAACCATCATTATCATATTTCGGTTTCAAACTTTTTATGTGGTCGTCTTCTAATCCTGAAAATTGTTCTTTTTGTACCTTCACAAGGATAAACTTTTCTGCAGAGTCCAGCTCTTTTACAGAAAAAATTCCATAAGTTTTTTCGTGATTTTTCAATTTTTGAGCTTATGTTATGTACAAATCTGAAAACTGCTGCTAACATTCGCACTGTCTGCTCAAAACTGCTAAACTTTTTCAAGTGAAAATAGTCAGAATATGTTGATTCACACTCAATAATGTTTTCAGGCAATTTTTCTTCCTCTCAGCATTTACATCCTCTTTACTTACTTGTTGATATGTGTAGGGCCATTATTCTTCATCCTCATATAACCACTGTGGACCCTCCCACCATTATCATTAGTAACTGTTTAGGTGAACACCCGCGAGAAGGCAAATCTGCAGGATTATATACTCCTGGAATATGTGTCCATTCTTCTTGGGGGGGTTAATTTTCTAATTTCATCCACTCTGTTATTAACAAAAGTACCCCAGTCGTCTCTCTGGATCCAGGAATTGACTGTTGATGAGTCACTCCAAAAATAACTTCGATATTCTTTGGTGAGATTTTCTGTCACTTGTTTATACAGTCTCGCTCCAATTCTAGCTGCCAACAATTCAAGTCGTGGGATAGTCATCTTTCGCTCTTTATTCTCTAAAGGAGCAATTCTTGACTTGGCTGCCAACAAGTATACCCACACTTCATTTTCCTGGGCTACTCTACAAAATACGGTTGCTGCATAAGCTTGTTGTGAAGTGTCCACAAATGTGTGAATCGTGACATCTCTTGGTTTCGAACTTCCAATTTTATTCCTTCGAGGAATTTCAATATTTGTCAAGATCGACAAATCCTTGACCCATTGTTTGAAAACATTGGCTAACTTCGGGTCTACTTCCGCATCCCATGTCATATTCTGGGAACACAACTCTCGTAACCATAAAGCTTTAACGTAGCAGAGCCTTGCTAAGTAGTATTATCTTTGTCACCACTAGATCCTCTAGCTATTTCTGTCTTTATCAGATCAGGATTCAGTGTAAACACATCCCTTTTTGGAAAACATCTCATTCCCAGCACTGCCCCACTTTCTTCGTCGCTACATTTTCCAGAAAACTCCATCTGTGCTTCCGCCATTGCCTCGACTGACTCTCTTATAAACTTGTTCAGGGTCGCTTCATCTGGTACACTAGCAACACAGTTATCAACATAGACCATCTTTGTTTACCCATAAAAACTTCAAAACTTGTCGATCTCTCGGATGAACGCTTATCCGCAAAAACGTCTTTTTACATCTGATATTACATCTATCTTGTGCTCTCTGAATCTTGTGAGTATTGCTGGTATTTTTTCGATTAAATTTTCACCCTTTTCCAGGAACTGATTTGGGGATGATTTGTCCTTTTCGTGTGCACTTGCATCAAAAACTGGTCTGACTGCAGTAGTTGATCCCTCTTTGATAACTGGTCTATGTGATAAACAGTGTCCTTTAGTAATGTCACAATGGGTTTTTTCTATAATTTTCCCTCTCCTGGAAAACTTCTGCGTAACGTGATATAATATTTTCCTTTTCTAGTTTCTGCAATGTGCTGTGAAGTCTCTTTTTAGCGATATTGTAGTTTGTCGGTAAGAGGGAATGATTTTCTATCCACCTTCCTTCCTCATTAATCGTCGTTGTATCGTTAAAAAACTTTCTAGCTTCCTCAGCTATCTCTTTTTTAGTTTTTGTGTCTGTGGGATCCTGTATTCCCAGTACGTCCAAGGTCCACAGATCGGTGATTGTTGGATTGGTGAACGACACACCTGTCTGGCCTTTGTGGGTATGAATAATTTTTCCTTTGAGTGTCCATCCCACATAGCTTTCATAGGACACGAGTCCACAACTTAAGTCTTTTGCCAGTAAATATCTTATTTATTACATCTGATCCCAGCAACATTTCGATAGGACCCTGACTATTGAAGTCTTATATTTCTATATTTTTGGAATTTAATTCATCGACCCAAGGGCCATAAAAAACAGGTAAAACTTCATTACAAATTTGCTTCTGGTCTAAAACCTCAAAAGTGTGACAGATATTCCCTTTGAAAATTGTAACATCATACACATAATGCATTTCATCTTTTTCTAGACCACCGAATAAACAATGTGTAATTTTTTGCGCTTTTTTGGATTTAAATTGAGCTGTGACACAACAGATTTTAAAATGTAACTTTTGGTGCTCCCTGTATCTACAAACGCCCTTACGGTTTTTGCGCTGCTAGTGCCTCTAACCGCTACTTGTTAAACTTACAAAAAAACATGTTCACCAGTTAAATTCGCCATGCTTTCATCTTTCTGGACATCTTGCGAGTGATTTTCTATTTCTTCTGATGATTTTTGCAGCTTTTTACCGGGTAAATCTAGACACATCAACGGGACATGCGCGGAACCGCAAACTATGCATTTTAAACTGTTTCTACATTTGCGAGATAGATGACCGAATTTTAAGCACCGAAAACACGCTTTTTTCTCATTCAAAATACATTTTCGTTCATCTAAAGTCATTCTTTCGCTTTGAAACACTGGTCCTTTCGTGAGCTCCCATTAGTCCGGCGGCAATCATTTTTCCCGGAGCGGAATATCCCGAAAGTCTTTTTTCACTCGTTTTTATTGAACCGGTCGATTTCGTTAAACCAAAACCTTCACTGGCTAAAACGATTCGCTGTTCCGACCTAATAAATCGTAACAAATTTTTGAGTCTATTTTCAAGAGAAGTCTCGTTTTGCGTTTTGCGAAACATTGAGATTATCTTTTTCGATATCACGACTCGAATTATAAGGAGATCTCTGCCCAATTCTAAGTAATTCTTGTGGCAAGCACGACTCAATAAGCGGGAATAAAAGAGCTGCATATTTATCTGGCGTTATTTCTAATGCATCAAGAGCTCTCAATTGTGTTTCTATCTGATCATATACCATAGATAGTTCAAACTGTTGCGAGGTGGATGACTGTTCAATTAAAAGCAGTTTTATCAACTCACGCACGTGAAATTCAATCTGTAAGTCATCGCGTCCAAATCTCGCTTTCATGCAATCAAGAATTTTCTCATAGTTTTCATCGAGACAAACAAGGAAAGCTTTCCACAATTTGACGAGCACGACTGTCAGGAACGGTAGCTTGCAACAATTATTCTATTTTATCGCAATAATCTATATCCTGATCTGAATGAATTTTCTTAAATTGTGACCAAAATCCTAGCCAGTCTTTAATACTGCCGTCATACTGCTTGAACTTTATTTCAGGCAATTTAAATTTTTGCTTACCTTTACTCGGGTCTACCTTACCCGTATCACCAGCTACAGACTGTTCATCTACATGCTTCAACAGGAGTCTTCCAATTTGTAACCTTTCAACCTTCAAACCTTCTCAGTAGGCTTCGCACTGTTCCATTTCTGCAATCAACTGGTCTTCGGTAGCTTTCTCATCCAGCTCGAATTATATACTTCATTATCACATGCACTTAAATTGTCCCACTTGGGCTTGAGACACTCCCAGGCCCAGGAGGTCTCGACATCTCTTAATACCAAAGGAACTGTTTTCAAATGCCCGTCTAATTCGTTTGCCGCTTTTGTAAAGCACATACGGAATACTTTGCGATTTTTCTTAGATGTTTCGAGATCTGCCATTTTTTTATCGAGTTCATAACTGTCAGCACCAAACACACAGAAGTGGATTTCACGTTTGTGTATTTTTCAACACGTTCTGCTAGCTGCTTTACAATGTTTACTCGAATTTCGCGCTTACTATTCGTACGGCACTATTATGTTCTCTAATCTGTGACTATACTGTATTTCGAACACTACACTGTCCTGTTTCACGGTCGCCAAAATATTGTATTCCCCGCTGAAGTGCCACGTACCAGTAGGATCTAGCGACTGGGTGGTTCGAAATAAGTCAATCGGTTCACAAACACAATTTACCAACTTTTCGCAATAGTTGTCAAAAGTACAGTGTCAATAATAATACCTTACAAGAAATAAAAACGATATCAAAAACGTGTAAACTTCGGAAACAAGCAATTTGTAAATAACTTTGACATGAACAGTTGAAAATATTCAAAATCAATAACATCGATCAAGTGAGTCGCCTGCTCTAATAACGTGACGTCTCATGTACGGTCTAATAAAACAAATAAAACTAAAAGTCAAAAGATGATGCAATACTAACAACGTCATTCATTTGGCAAGTGATCAGAGGGCGCCAGCTCTCGGAACATTCTAGTAACGCCAATGGCGTACGTGCTGATTTTCAAATAGGTACAAGAATCAGATGGGAATAAAATAAAAATACATAGGCGTATACTTACATGTTACGACAATCACTACCAACTCTGTGATTGTAAGTACTGATCGACAAGCGTAAGGATGCCTCCGAGAATTGGTTGCGCAGTAGACAAAACCCTGGAGTGGGGCAGGAGCTCAATCGCTCTGCCTTAGTCAAGCAGTTAACGTTCTATCGTTTGCGCATCTCAGAGGCATTCTTACGCTTGTCGATCTGTAGATTTATCTTTTCCGTTTTGTAATTTGTCTAATTTTGTTAAATTTTTTGTAGCTATATCTCTCCTGAAGAAGCTAATAAAGATTAGCGAAATGTTGAGTTAAGAATAAATGAGTATTATTGGCAAACAGACCGCACACCCGAGAATTCCCCAACTTAGTTTAAATATGTATATACAGGCAGCCAACAATTCGTTGTTCTGACCAACCCAAGGTTCAATCAATGAGTAGATAAACATCTAACTTTGGATTCCTTGGTTCGAGTTAAATTAAGTTTCAACTAGTGACTGATGTAGATGTCATAAGTAACTTTCTGTTATCTGTCTTGCCTTCACGGTACTAATTCGGATTCGTTTTGATTTCGAGAGCTCCATAAATCCTTTCTGATGAGTGGGTTACCACGAAACAGCTGTCAAAGGTTGGAATAAAACTCTCGGAATTAAAAAAATACTCTATTTTCACTTAGATTCTGCTTGCGTTCCTCATAACGTACTAGAAACTTGATTGAACCTTGGGTTGGTCAGAACAACGAATTGTTGGCTGTCTGTCAATGAGTAGATAAACATCTAACTTTGGATTCCTTGGTTCTTGTCAAATTAAGTATCAACTAGTGACTGCGGCCGCCGCGACCTACTGCTACACGTGTTTTTGAATGTACATGTTTCCTTCCAAGCAGCGGCCGCACACGTCAGCAGTCATAAGTCATAAGGAAGAATATTCGTCAATGATTGGTTGGAATAAACGGACCAACCAATCATCGACGAATATTCTTCCTTATGACTTCTGCATAAATCCACCATTACTCAGGGTTACTAACCGGATCCAAAAAATTAACCCGAGTCAGTGATGGCGTATGCAACCACTGAAATATACCTTAGTGTATGCAACTAACAGCCGTATGCATAGTCAATTCCAGCGACTCGCCAGAGTTTCGCCGCTCGCTACACTAGAACTATAATGCACAGTCGAGCTCCAAAAAAGTGGTACATCGCCAGCGTTTTACCAAAATGTGACTTATCGCGTAGTTGTCACTTTTTTGGAGCTCGACTGTGCATTATAATCCTTGTGTAGCGAACGGCGAGTCGCTGGCGGTTGACTATGCATACGGCTGTCATCGAGCTCCAAAAAAGTGGTACATCGCCAGCGTTTTGCCAAAATGTGACTTATCGCGTAGTTGTCACTTTTTTGGAGCTCGACTATGCATTATAATCCTTGTGTAGCGAACGGCGAAACTCTGGCGAGTCGCTGGCGATTGACTATGCATACGGCTGTAAAGTTTCCGAACAAGGGTTGGTAACTTATGTTAGGGACCTCCCCAGTCAACACAGAATGGCCTCAGAGATGGCAGTGGGATTCACAATCATGTTTCATATCTCACCAGTGAATCGCAAAGCGACTTCCATTATTATCGCATAAACGTCTATTCGGTGCCCCGTTGGTCATGTCGAGACATCAAAATGTGATGCAAAATGTAACTTGAAATTAGCCCAATGTGAGATTCCATTTATACTTCGGCATCGAATGCACATTGAGACCCTTTCGATGTAACGATGTGAAATTGAATGGACTGGTACTTATTTAAAATTGCGCTTCACTTTTTGATTCACCTGTATGTCAAGAATAAAACAAAGCTCGCCATGTTTCAACATAAATAGAAATTATACCTCAATATTACTATTCTTATTAATGAATTACTGTTCATATGGATTGTAATGCTAGAAAACAAATGCGTGAGTTGATTCCGTAGTAGGTATATATACTTCTCACAAACAAAAAAAATTATCAAACTATGTCTGAATCATGAAAAAAACATTTACAGAAATGTAGAAAAATCAATAATTCAACTCCAATCCTCTGGACACCATTTTCTTCGCGGCGAAATCAGTAGGTACCTACCTGAAAATGCCAAATTCTGTTAATCACTGAATTTACCTTTCTGTTTGTACTCACTGAAGAGATACAGTTCTTGGTAGAAAAAATAATTGGGCATTGTGAATAAACATATTTGATTCAACTATTGAAATAAGAAGAAGCAAACAGAACACTACACACTATCAGAAGTACCTATAGAATATTTAAAGAATAGCGACAACCAAATACAAATTCTACGTGACTCTCGACTCGACAAACACCTCTGGCCGCTGGCCATTTTGTGCCGTGATCACAGCTTAGATACTAAGCTGTGCCGTGATGGTGATGTCACGATCAATTTTGTAACCAACCTAATTCCTTTTATACCGACAAAATCGCAATTAAACCAAAATTCATGTTAATGTGCTTCGCAATTATCTTCACATTTTATGCTCAAAGTGACACTAATGGGAAGAGAATTGTGAACAATTCATAACATTTGGCATCACTAAGTGGTAACAATGACGTCTAAATGCAATTCATTTTGTTACCATAATAATCAAGAAAGCAACATCTCCTAGATGTTTGTGTTAACTGGGTCATCAAGCCGAATACGTTTCCGAAAAGCCCTAATGTGTATGCATGGTTCAATTTAATAAAACTAGGACATACTGTTTATCAACATCTTTAATATATTACTAAAACATCATATATAATAAAATATTTCATAACACTATCTACCATAAAAATAACTATCAAATTAATTATTAGTTGGTGTATTACAAAAATACGATAACTTAAACAATGTTCCTCGGAATAAATGTACAAAAGTTATAAAAATAAATAGTTTCCAAGATTTTTATTTGAATCATCTCAAATTATATTTGGTATTAGAACAATGACTATATTACGTATCACAATAAGTACACAGGTGTCAGTTATAGCTGGGTCTTTAGGGACTTAATTGAAAATTTCCAACAAAATCACGAATTTCAATTAAACTTATCTCGAGCGAGTTTTCGTTGACACAGTTATCGACTGAATTTCAGCTTTGAGTTTATGGAATGAGGATGAATACAATTTTCAAAAGGCTTTATGAAAATATATAAATTTCAAAAATTAGCAATTCGCCGATAAGGAAGCATCAACGACCAAGAAATACCGAGAGAGAGAGAACGTTGCCAGTTCAATTGACTTGGTTTTATCTTTCTGCCAATTACATAGAAGAATAGTGCAATTGACGAGGTTTGATGCGACTCTCAACTTAATTGACATGAAATAAGTATACATAATTTGTGCATTCGGTTATCTAGGGGGCAGTATATGATTTCAGTACATAACATGGATTGGAATGATCGTCGTGAATTTCAGAATTCCAACTTCAGAAATGTGCATGAAGAACGGGTTATATTCTGAATTGAACTGGTGGTGCCCTGTTTGTCGAAAAACAATAACTACGACCTGGTAACCCAACTATAACACAGTGCTAGAAACATAAGCACCCATCAAATACATTTATATATAATTTTCTTTAAATTCGCTACACATTTAAACTCACATTAACAATGCCCTTTTTAGTTTTCAACTACTGTCCCTATTTTAGAATCACTATTTTCCATACATCGAATGAATTTTTCTGCAGTAATCATAATTTCAATCTGTTCAATAACAGCTTTTTTAGTATAACTCCTTCCGCGTGAAGTATAGTTGCCGAAATTTCTGCCATTTTGTTATAAGATACTTAGCAAGCCACATATATTAACTTCAGTATAATTTTGATAATATCCAAACGGGAGACACTTGACGGCAGTCAGATTTTGATGTTGGTCCCAGATTTCAGGGCTAGTTCATCGGAACCGAGTGTCAGACAGCCTACGAGAGCAACCAGGGTTCTATCGAGCCAAGTAACTGGATTTGGGTAAACGAGTCCACCTTCGTAAAAGCCCAAATGACCTCCATGGGCTACTTCTATGTAGGCGGTATTACTTTTTTCCGCTGAAAAAAAGATTAAGTCAATTATTATCGAGTCGAAAATTAATATTTTATGGAACAGGAACTGTATTCAAGAGATAGTTAATTTTGTGAATAATCACATTTTCGGCGACAAAAAAGAAATCATTTAAAATCTCAAGATTCTTGACTTTATTATGTTTATATTGGTACACAATGTTTTACCAATTTCATTTGTTACTTTAATTTTAGTCTGAGATAGTGAAAAATAAGTTATATTGTCCAAACAGACACAAGACCCAATTACAGGACTGCTCATAATAATGTAAACAAGTGAATGTGAACTATATAATAAAGTCAATCTCGGTTAGTAATTATAGAAAATAAGTAAGTAATCATGGACAAGTTTTTCCTTGAAAAAAAAACGAAAGAATGGATATTTAATAAAGAAAGACAATTTTTCCACAATTTTTGTTAACAAAATAGAAATCACAAACTGTCCATATTTGTTTTTTGTCATAATTATATATTATTATTATATAAATAACTTAATTTCCTTATTTTAATTCAGTCCTTACAACAAGTGAAACTTCGTAAGGCTTTTCCGGTTTATTTGTATCAAACAGACAATTGATTGTGGATTTTATACTGTACTTATTTATATATTATTGCAAATAAACTTATTATTATTATTATTATTACTTATTTGATCATGTTTTCATGAGAAATTTATTTCTATATATTATAGATCGATATTGTATCATTAACAATGAATAAAATAAAAAAATAAATAAATAAAATTAAATCATAATTTAAAAAAAAAGAAAACTATCTGTTAGATATTACAAAAAAGTAACTTCAATTTTATCGTAGGTTTTTTCCATTTCCAGAGGAGTCATGTATTGATTCAATTTTCAAATGAGTATGTTTCTCTTTAAAACATGAATCCCTTCCAAGAGAGGTTATCTTGTACGATGGAAAACAGTGACTTAATTTCAACTTTCAGTCGTAGATGATTCCTCAACTGACTTTATGAACATCCTGTTCATATTTTCAATGAAATCAATATGCTATCCCCATGACAGGTTTTATGTCAGAAAAATATTTTCAAAGTTTCACCGCACAAGAAATAGTCTAACAATTCCTTCATTATAGTGTGAAATTTCTTCTGAAGAGTATGTTTTCCAATTCTTCCGACCTCCCTGATGATCTTAGAAGAGTGAAATAGTCCAACAATTCCTTCATTATAGTGTGAAATTTCTTCTGAAGAGTATGTTTTCCAATTCTTCCGACCTCCCTGATGATCTTAGAAGAGTGAAATAGATTTTTGTCGACCAAAATGTATTGGAGGTCTAGCGAAAGAGATGCAATTCACGCATCAATGAAATGAGCGATTTTCTGTGAGTGATACTTCTGAATAACATTCTCCCTTATCTCATTTATAGGTAATAATCTCCAATGGAAACTGGACATTTAATAAATAATCAACTATCTGAATGAAAATGCAAATTTTCAATTTTTGATTTTTTCTCTCAAGTTATATAGGGTCTTTCTCAATATCTATCAGAAGTAGTTCAATGTACAGCGTGGCTTTAGCCGGGGAAGTAGTTGTTTTCTGTTAGATATTACAAAAAAGTAACTTCAATTTTATCGTAGTTGTTTCCATTTCCAGACGAGTCATGTATTGGTTCAATTTTCAATTGAGAATGGTACTGTTTAAGCTACATTTCCACCGGAGGAACATTGAGAAACTTTTTTGTTGCTGTTGCTTGTTTCCAAAAATGTTCCAAAATGTTTCTAAAAGTTTCTTAAAATTTCCCTATGTTTCGGCAACAAATGTTGACTGTTTCTACTTGTCACCTGTTTCCATTTCGAGCGGTAAACTTCAAAGGAAAATAGGGAACATGGGTAAACAAATTCGTGTTGCTATCGCAGTGGAAACGCCGAGATTGCAACTTGTAAGCAGTCGTGTCGCAGACGTTTTCAATGACCAGTGTAGTACCTACGAAAGTGAATAAATACCTATATTATTTATGATGTCCTTCAAGTGGACAAATGAGTTATCTGTCGAATTAATTGAAAATTGCTTGCCTATAATTTGTATCCTCTTTTTTAATTAGGGGAGCAATTTGGCACAATAACCAGTCCATATCGGTGCTAGACATTCGTTAAAAAATTTAACACTACCATTAGCTGTTCTTCCCGCATGTAAATCGTCTTCTTTCAATACACTAAGTAAGTGAATGCCACTGTATTGTTTCCTTTCATGAAAACTTGGCCTCACCCAGTATTTGTGTTTTCTTTTTCGCTTTCTTGAAGATATCACTAAAAACGCCGCCGCTGCTAACGCTACATCATCATCTTGCTCCATATTCAAGCTGTTTGCCAACATGCAGTGGAAACACAAGTTGCGTACTCAAGAAACAATATGGGACTATTGACAATTTTAGTTGCTTTAGTGGAACCAAGAAGTTTACGTATGTTGCCGTAAGTTTCTACCCATGGGAACAAACATAAACAATGAGCAACAAAAAAGTTTCTCAATGTTTCTCCGGTGGAAATGTAGCTTTACAACATAAAATTTCTAGTTTGGCGCTCTGATGGTATATAGGAGCGACAAAAGCAACATTAGCATATTGAATTACAACTGCAACAAGTCGGCAACTATCATTAGTTCACGCAAAAATCCCATATTTTTAACGCTAAATAGGTATGGTTTTCAGGGAGGTATAATGAAAAAAAAATTTTTTACTCTGTGAATTATTACTCACCAGCTAATTTCTTGACAGGTTCCAACAACGGCAATGGTACAATGGGGTCATCCAAGGCGTTTATGAAAATCATAGGTACTTTTATGTCGTTCAAATAGTACTTGCTGGAACTCCATTTGTAGTACTCAGATATGGTATTGAACTCGCTCAGTTTTCGTCCGTAGGCCTCATCTAGTTCGGGTAGGGTAGCTGCGGAAATGATTTCGTGCTCGTTTAAATTGTAGCGTTTCTTGACGTCGTCCGAAAGGAGTATTTTGCGGTGTCTCAAAATTGTGTTCTTCATGTTTTCGGTCATCACATACAAATAAAACCTTCTGAAGTTCTGCCAGTTGAGTAAATGTTTGGTCCCTCTGAAAATCAAACTGTTATTATATTGATTGCTTCTGAAGATTTTAAATTACTGTTTTGCAGCCGACAAATAAGTATAATTTATTTGTTTTAGACAGTGATGTAGAATGATTAACTTTTATTTCGGACTTCCGTTGTCAGAGTTATATATAACTCTTTATTAGCACAATTTGCTCTTTACAGAAGGAACGAACAGCAAATAAAACTACCCAAAGACAACACATTAAAAGTACCTATCAATAAATAAAATACAATAAAATACAAAACACAACAAAAGTCATTACAATACAATACAACATATTAAAAACTACCACAAGAAATTCAAATTCAGAATTGGTTTAATACATATTCTCTACATTGTTTTTTGAA
Organism: Chrysolina oricalcia; assembly: GCA_944452925.2. Classification (NCBI taxonomy): domain Eukaryota; kingdom Metazoa; phylum Arthropoda; class Insecta; order Coleoptera; family Chrysomelidae; genus Chrysolina; species Chrysolina oricalcia. Next base: position 13,030,607 of record OX101811.2, on the reverse strand, counting down.
ATGGCTCAAAGAAGTGATGTTTTTGGTCTCTGGTGGTAAACCATTAAAAAGTGTTAGACCCTTATTGAATATTGTGTTACACAATATGTCTTCAGTTTTTATATAAAAATCATTCACAGCACGAGCTCTAGTGTTATGAGTGTGTACATTACCTATATAATTTAATTCATCACAGAGGTAGGTCGGTAACATATTATGTCTGAGCTTGAATACAAAGACCAACATATTATAGTGTATTCTTTGTTTTACCGACATTAGTGATAATATCTCTAGCATGTTCTTAATTGCAGTACGTCTGTTACACATGAGTATAGCTCTCATGGCTCGATTTTGTATTTTCTGAATAGTACTCAACTGGTCATTCTTAAGGAAAAATAAAAGGGTTCCACAGTAATCAAAATGAGGTGCTATTATTGATTTGTAAATTGTCAATTTTGAAAAAATAGAAACTTTACCGTTAAGTCTGTATAAAAAATTAACTTTTTTTGCATCCTTTCTTTTTATATAATCACAGTGTGCATTCATATTCAATTCTTCATCTATCATTACTCCTAAGTACTTGATTGTTTTTACCTTTTCAATTTTACAGTCATTGATCATCAAGGTCATTTGAAAATCCTCATCTTTCACTCTTTTAAGCTTATTAGAGTTGGTACTTTAATCCAGTTAAACTCCAGGTAAATTAGCTAATGGTTAGAATGTGATCCTTAAAACGTCATTTAATTAATGTCATTAACCATCTAAACTATTAGTTATCTGGAGCTTAACTCGAACATAAAAAACTATCCTGAAGGCACATTATTCCGTCGAAAATTGAAAAATGTTTACGGGTTTTTCTCAACTGCCAACGATACAGGCCCGGCAAGTGATTTGATCTGTTTCATATTATTCGAATATGCCATACAGAGCTGTATAGTTTTTGAAAGAGATCGGAAAATACTAACCGGCTTTTAAGGGCAATTGAAAAACAAAATAGGAATTTTTCAAAGTCAAAATGCGGCTAAACGGACCAACGAAACCTAAATTTCAAAAGTGCAATCGATAGAGCTTAAATAAACGAACCGTTTTACGAAAAATCAATCGGAAAATTTGCATTTTCGAAAATACGAAATATCCCACGAACAGTTTATATTTTCACAATCCACCATACCTATCTTTTTTGACCGCCTTCTGAAAATATACAAAAATTGTACACAATTGTTTTCCGTAATAACAATAGCCCAGGAAATATTTATAAAACAGAAAATTTGGGAAATTGACCGTACTAATGATAAAATTGAAATTTTTTAAATCGCCTGGGATACGTCTTCACAAACTCCACTGGCGTTCCAAACCGTTTGTCTCCGACTCGATTGAAAATAGGGTTGGCACGATTAAATCATTTTGATTTAAATCAACATAATCAATGAATTCAACATAATCAACGAAATCAACATAAAATCAGACAATTATATTTCAAAGACTATAATCAATGAATTCAACATAATCAATGAAATCAACATAAATTCAGACAATTATATTTCAAAGACTAGGGTCTTTAACATCAGAGAATTCAATATCATTATTATAATCCTCCTTCCAAAAATAGCAACCAAGTTGGAAAAGTGGCAAGCCATTTGAATATCTCATTTGATAAAAATAGGATATTTTTACATGAATTTACTTCGTTTATTTTTGATGGCTACATATTATATTAAATAGCCGTGGGAAATTAACCTTCTATATTACTACAGTTTATGCAAAATTATAGTTAAACAGTATGATAAAATGGAAAAATCCAAAAAAAATCGTGCTTTTTTCGATTTTTCAAAAATCATAATTTTTTCCACACCTGATTTAAAACTGGAAAAATTGCTGTGCTATATATGTAGTTTGTCTCTAAAATCACCAAATAATCGAGAAACGATATATCACAAAAATGTATGCCTACAGTTTTATTGACCTTGAACAGGTCTACCGAAAGTACCCATCAACTTTTTTCATAACTTGATAAATAAACTCGGAAAAATCGACTGAACTTAAAAATTAGCTTTTTTCGAAATTGACAAAAACACAAAATTGAAAGATATCAAAAGATGTATATGAACATAGGAATTTTTTCATATCCTGACAAACAAACGGAATATTGAATTTTCTCGTATAAAACCACCAAAAACTCAGACACGGCGACAGATTTTCAAATTTCACAAGATACATTTTTTGATAGTCTTTTGAAAACCTAACCAACCAAAAAATCTTCATAATTTTTTGTATATAAACAGTTATATTGTACTCGAACAGATCTAAAAAAGTTCTAATGAAATTTTTTATATCTTGAAAAAAAAAAAACGTATTTTTCGAACCCAATGGTACAGGTCCCATCTCCGTTCTCGAGTTAGCCCTAAAAAAGTGAAAAAAGTGAAAACATGATTTTCCTATCGGCAAAACATCGTTTTCGAACACCGGTTGAATGCGTATTTTTAATAGAAACCCAACGGTGAATACTCCATCCCGCCAGCTTTTACCGTTCTCAAGATAGCAATTTTTTTGGTACTTCGGGCCGGATTTTGTACCTACGAGCCAGATTTTCCTGTTTTTCGCTTTTGAATTTTGTTTCCAATTGGTGAAACATGATGTTCACCGCTTGAATGCGTATTTTCAATAGCAACCCAATGGTACAAACCACATCCCACCAGGTCTTACAGTTTTCGAGATATAAATTTTTGTGTCCTTCGTGCTGGATTTTGGTCCTTCGAGCCGCATTGTGGTCCTTCGGGCCGGACTTTCTTTTTTTCGCGTTTTAAGTTTTTCCCCAATTGGTGAAACATGACGTACACTGGTTGAATGAGTATTTTTTTAAGTCTCTCATAAGTCACGGTATTCAAATTATTGGTCTACGGTCTATTCAAGGCGCATCAGAGAAACTGAGAAGGATCGGGAACAAGTACAACGTCAGAAGCTGCTTCAAGTTTGGCAACACATTGATAAGCTTTCTGACCAAAACCAAATCTGAGAACCCAAGGGAAAACTAAAAAAATTGCATACCAAATACAAGTCCGAAATAAAGGTAATCTATAAATTATTTGATCCGAAATATGAAATTATTCTTACTCCAAAGCACAATATCCCTGACAAATGGATATTCCTCCTATAACACTGGACGGTTTCGGTTTCTTTTCTCCTAGATACTTCGTGATGAGATTTCCACCCAAGCTGAAACCAACACATACAATCCTTGTTTCGGGATATTTCACAGCGATACTCTTCACCATAGCTTCATAATCGTCAGTATGTCCTGAAATAAATATATTCCTACAGGATAATGTTTCCAACTATCTCGCAAAATATCTCTTTTATTTATTTTTCCAAAATTTTTGCAAGGAGATTTATAATCCGTGTTTTTCAGTTGTTTTTTTTTCTTGTTACCAAAAAATCGTGGAAGGTTTCTGATATACCAGTTCTTGAAATTACTCCACATTATTACTTGAGATGATGGGTGGTATGATTAAAAAGAGTATTTGTTTGTACTTCGAGTTAATGCTCCATGTTGTAGTTTTCACTTCAAAAAATCAAAGCATTTACTCCACATAATTCTTGAAGTAACACTTAAGTAAGTACTAGTAGCAATTACTCTATACTTTGCTTTATTTACTTCGATATATAGAAGTTAATACTGCAGTATTTACTAATGTTGTCAAGTATTTCCTCCATTTGGGAGTGTTTGGTGCAGTTTTTAAGAAGCTACTCATAGACTAACTTCAAATCTTCAATTGAAAAGGAGTTATGGCTTTTTTTATGAATTATGGTAGGAAAAGGAGGGAAATGTGTGACCGTAGAACGTATGGGGAGGAACAATATAGAAAATTATTTCGGTAATTACGTCAAATTCATTTTAGCTAGATTGCTACTATTAAGCTCTGTAAAAAAAAAAAAATTGTAAAATTTGTTTTTACGAAACTCCCAGGTTTTCGGAGAAAGCCCCTCAAAAGCAGAGCTTGTGCGAGCAAGGGAGATCGGGACCTACAGTTTAAATAAAAGTGGAATCCGAACCACTTCAGCTCAGTGACACACGACCGGGGATCGAACTTTCAGGTTCAATAAAAACAATGTTGAATGGATAGGTAGAGAGTTCTTAGGAAATCATATCGAGATGAGGGGAGCAGCTTTATCAAATTTAACTAAAATGGAGGTATTTTTCTCTAAGTGATCCGGGGTTTCACCTAGGAGTGGGTGTAGATGTCGGGGTACATCAAACATCTGTGTCAAAAGTAATCAAAGAAGTTTAACAAAAAATTGTGAACATCTTCAGTAACCTCGGCACTTGGTTCAACACTATCATTACTCTCACTCATGATTATTAAGTACAGATCGACAAGCGTAGGATGCCTCTGAGATGCGCAAACGATAGAAAGCGTGAGTAGATGTGCGGTAAAGATCGACTACTGTTTAATAAGGCAGAGCGATTGAGCTCCTGCTCCACTCCAGGGTTTTGTCTACTGCGCAACCAATTCTCGGAGGCATCTTTACGCTTGTCGATCAGTACCACTGAACAAACAACAACAATCGAACCAATTTGAGGTTAATCACGTACTAGTGTTTACTAGTAGTTTCTACTTCTAACCTAAGTCAACACTTCCCATCAAAGAATTTACTTTATGTAAAACATTATACTCCACAAAATACTAGGAAGTAAAAGCTCTTACTTGAAGTACAAGCAAATACTCTTTTTAATCATACCACCCGTCTAAGAATATTGAAAACTTGTAGGGTTTCTGGGAAAACCAAAATTTTGGTATTTTTAAAACTGAAGTACTTACCATAACTAAAAATTCGAGGAGCCGTAACAGGTACGTTCTTCAATACTCCCACATGGTTTAAAACAATACATCTGTAGCCGTGATACTGAGACCAGTGAACGAATGTGCGTACATAAATGCTTTCTGAGGTATTACATATTCCTGGGCAGATCGCTATACTGATGTCATCTGAAAAGTTTTCGGAATGAATAAACATATGTAGGTAATTTTTTGTCAACGATACTGAAGGGATTAATTTCAGATCTCAGAATCGTGATGATAATAGTAGTTATATACCAAATGTTAATAACGATAGTCGTTATCGATCTATAATTTGACATTTAAACCCCAGTCGGTACCTTCACCGACTCGATAACGACCATTGTTTGATACAACGATAATGTTCTTTCAGCAAGATAATAATTAGTAACAATATTAATTATTAGATAGTTATGTACAATTGTTTTTCTTTTACCACGTATATCTACAGAAACCATGGCCCTGCTAGGGCATCTGGATCATTTAAAGGATTTCTAAAGAACCACATGTTCACTCTTTTTACATTCTATACTTCTCATTATAAAGTATTTTTAATTTGATTGTTCTAAGAACTATAATAGTGAAATCTGAATAATTTCAAACAGTCAGTAAAAATTGCCACATAAAGTACACATGTTTCGATTGAACTAAAAATAGATATCGACCGAACCAGCACAAGATAAATGGATGTGAATTACCCACATTGTTGAGTGTCAGTTACTATAATTTCAGTGTGTTAAATTTTTTTCCCATTAATTCGGTAAAATTTTAAGTAATTTGAGGTATCTCTGGATGAAAATATAATGCATTCAAATTAATTTTTCAAAGGATGGAATAAATTCGGTTAAATATTTATACTGTCAGAAGGGAAAAAATCATTGAAAATTTGAAAAATGGGATGATGGACGCTTATGTTATCAAATCGTGAGAAAAAACATTTTCATAAAAACAACGTCGATACTACTTGACGGAAGACAATTAATCAAATAATTAAAAATGAATGATATTATCCACTCTTCCGCTTTAATCTATCAATAGGTGTATTCGTCGGCAAGTCTCCAACAGAAAACAACTACTATCCCCTACGAATGTGTAAATCCAACCATCAAACGAATTCTGAACACGAGTTTTAAAAAATAGAAGGTTTCGAAAAAGCGACCAGTCAATCATCCAGAAGTAGAGGTTTGCTTAGTTTTCGAATTTTATAAAAACCATCAAAATACTCAATAGGCAAAAGTTAAAAATGTCTAATTGGTTACACTGTATGTTAGTTGCAGCAGATTTCTCGCATATGGAGGAACATCCTACGATTTCAAGAATATGGCAACGTTGCTGAATTGATTGACGCTGTCAACTCTGGGATTGGTTGCTCGTGGTAGTACGTCACAACATTTTGCAAAGGCGCTAAAAATAAGTCATTTGAATTTTGTCGATTTCAAATATATTTTTTCGAATTTCAGACAATCAACACGAAAAGAACCTTGCCGACAGTCTTCATAAATTATTGAACCCATTAAAAATATTTTCCTCGCCCATTGTCCAGAAGTGAATCGGTGAAATCCATAAGAATATCTGAAGTCAACAACTAAATGACTTTTATACATATTTCATTATTTCATTCACATGAATGAAGACATTGCACATAATAATAATAATAATAATAATAATATATATTTCAGAGAATGGTTTACATCATTTACATAAAAATATGCGACAAAAACATAAAATGAAACAACGTCAACACAATTTACAAAGATAGCTAATTTAGACATCCAAATATTCATGAATAGAATAGGGTTCAAAACTAATTAGGGAGCGTCTAACAAGTTTTTAAATTTGTTGAGACTTTCACAGGTTTTGATATTACCAGGTAATTTATTAAAATACTTTAATTTTTTTTTTTTTTTGTAAAATTGTTATTTCCGTCAACCGATTGCGCCCCTACGCGCAACCCTCGGAAGTCTTCGAGAGACTTGTGTGAGCTAGGGAAGACGCAGCCCTTACCTTTTAACGTGTGATGCCATGCACGAGACCGGTGAATCGGTGGATCGAACTCACGACCCCACGCTTGCGAGGCGTACGCTTTTACCAGCCGACCACCACGGCCCATGAAGCATATGATGGGTGTTTCTCGGTAACTGTCAGTCAATGTATTGGGTAGTTCACATTTGTCCTACGAAATTTACAGTAGATACTAAAAGTTTGTTTTTATTTTTGAAAAAATAGACACACATTCATAAATATAGAGTGCATATACTGTCATGGTGCTTTTCGATTTGAACAAACCTCGACAGGATTGACCTTACTTGAGTTTGAAAATTATTCTCATTACTTGTTTTTGGATGCAAAAAATGTCTGATATATTACTATTTCTACATGTGGCAACTACGCAATATACAACCCTACTCGTGACGTAAAATGCTAAAGAAGGTACATTTATTAAAGTGATTTAGACGTTTTGTACCATCTTTGAATCTGAGTAAACAGGGCAACTTTTCTAGCTAGCCAGCTGATTCACTGACATACCTTTTTATTTTTATAGAAAGAGTTAGGAATTGGCTGATTATTGGTAATATCCATTAAACCTGTATGTAGATTGTCTTTCTTTAAGTTTGACCAATTTGTTGCTGAGAGCACTTGATAGCATTTCTTGTAGAAGCTTTGTCAAGAATGTGATAAATATAATTCAGAGGGCGTAAGGGCCGTAATAGCTGTTTTTAGATGGATCTTTGTCAATGAAATTCCAATTGTATAGGGTGTAGCGGAAGGATGAATTTTCCACTTTTCATTATTTATGTCAATATGTACGTATTAAATATCTTTGAACTCGTCATTCAACAAAAAATAAAATAAAATCAAATGAATAATAGCAATAAGGCATTCTCCACTCACCTTGAAAACTAGTATCTATTGGTTGATAGACGTCATAAGTTACAGTTGTTCCATCTTGTAACGTGAGGAACACCCTTTCGCCGATTGGCCAAGGGCATTTCACCCTTCCAATGATGCTGTGAAGTATCGTTTGGACGTGACCGCTGAAGCCCCACAGTCTGGTTGGAATGTATCTGCAACAAAGGTTATTGTCAACATCAAAAAGTCCAATGTCGGCTATACAACTATCACTATGAGACTGGCGTTGTTCTTCCAGTAACGGAAAGAGTTATGAGGGGGGTTTTTGGGGTAGCTAAAACAATATTTGGTGTTTGATCACATCTCAATATTATATAATCATTTTCATTTGATAGCAAGGGTGTCGCTTTGATCTTGTTTTTTTAAATCAGTATCTCTTATCACCAGTTAACAAAAATTCCCCAAATTGTGCTCATTCCAAAAGTGAACGTTCAGTTTGTTAGTCACTCATGCTTACAAGATTACTTATAACTAAAAAATTGAAATTTGAATGTATACAGGATGTTTCACAACATATGCGAATTTTTTCAACCATATACAGGGTCTTTCCCGACGAGCGTTTGTTAGGAATATATGGAGAACGATTCAAAATAAAAACTTGATATTTTGTGGTAGTGGGTTTTACAAAATGGCCTTCTCAACTAAAATATGTTCAACTTCCGGTCTCTTTCCGTTATACCGGAAGTTAAGAGCAACTTCCTTATTTCAAATGGAACACCCTGTATTTTATTACATTTTTGAATTTCTCAGCCCATTTTAGGCCCACTTTGTATAACAATGCCTATACCCAAATTAGTTAGTTTTCGAGATATTGATTTTTTTCTAAAAAATTTGACAGTTACAGCACCACTGCGAAAAAATCATAACTCATAGACAGTAACAGTTGAAAATGTGAAATTTCTCAGAATCACACCTTAAGCATCAAGTCATGAACAGGTCCATCGAATTTTCGAAAATAATTTACAGGGTGGTCGAAATTTCCACCTAAAACATAACGTAGAGAAAACTGATGAAACACGATTTTTTCAAATGGAAACCATACACTATTCTATTATTTTTGGATACTACGAAAAAAAAGATATCAAATTCATGAAGAATGTCCTATACCTAAAATACACCCCTGGCAAGATATATCCGATTTTGGGAAATATTTGAAATGTAAATCATTCGAAGCAATACCAAACCAAGAAAGACCCTGACTTTCAAATAATAAGTCGATTTCTTGAAGAAAATTTAATAAAAGTGCAACAGAAAACGAGATAAAAATTATAAAAGTTTGTAACAAACCACTCTACAAAAGCTATTCAAAACCTACACTGATACTGCTATCACAGTACCATTGTTTAAATAGAACATAGTTAGTCAATGCCTGTGGAAAAGGTATTGGACACAAACGCGAGTGTCATCTAGCGTGATTAGTTACATACATGAATATTTAACGTCATTTTAATGCAGGTTTCTTCAAAAAACCCTGATTTTAAAGCTTTTCCATTGTTTTAATCAAGTTACGACATGACTTGGAGGCCAGATCACTGAAGTTACGACATGACTTGGATGCGAGCTCACTATCGCCATCTACATGTCGCATCCATTTTGATCCAATTATAATCCCATAAGGTTGACTATCTTCTATATAAACAATGACAGTACTAAAATAACGAAAAGAATTTTGCACCTTTTTTTTCCGCTTCTATTGTTTTCAATTATTGGAACCCAAACAGTTTTTATTTCGTTTTTTGTTGGTCTTTTATCACATTTTTTTACAGTAATCGACTAATTTAACAGTGCATGTGTGGTTAAATAATTTTTGATAAGTTGTGAATCACCCTGTATAGAATGTGAATTTTCTAGGATATCATTACTCATTGTGTGCTGTTTAACAAGACATAATTTGTCTGAAGTTCTTATTTAGTTCATTTCCCCAGAAGTATTTTTCCACCCTTCTAAAAGAGGTCTCCTCGGAAAAACAGAAAATTTTCTGATTAGGGGGCCACAAAATATCTTCTTTAATAATAATAATAATAATTGAGATCTATTGGAACTACTCATTCCCCACCCTCAGGCATATTCAAGCCAATAAGCCTGATGTTGTCCTCCTCGACCATCAAAGTAAAACGATATTCGTCGTGGAGTTTTCCGCTCCAAGCGAGATAAATATCGTTCGGAAAGAGGAGGAAAAACGGATTAAATATCGAGATCTTCTCTTTGAACTCCGCAGGTTGTATCCGGACCATTCTGTCAAAATGGTGGTTCTGATTATAGGAGTCCTTGGTGGAATGATGGACACACTGCTCTCAGATTTGAAGTTAATACCGGCCTGCCGTAATATGGCAGAAATCTTAGCCGCTTGAATGCAGAAGGCCGTCATCCTTGGTTCACTTCGTCTGCTCAGACACATAATCACTCACCCTACGGACGTAGGGAGTGGTTATTGGGGTTAACGACACCAGCGCGCCCTCCGGATGGGTCGGAGCACCGGATACAGGGCATGACTGGTACACTCCTTAGGGAAAAATAATAATAATAATAATAATAATACTATATATTTCAGAGAATGGTTTACACCATTTACATAAAAATTAGCGACAAAAACATAAAACGAAACAACGTCAACATAATTTATAAAGATAGCTAATTTATACATCCAAATATTCATGATTAGAATAGGGTTCTAAACTAATTAGAGAGCCTCTAACAAGTTTTTTAAATTTGTTGAGACTTTCACAGGTTTTAATACTATCAGGTAATTTATTAAAATACTTTAATGAAGCATATGATGGGTGTTTCTCGGTAACTGTCAGTCTATGTATTGGGAAGTTCACATTTGTGCTACGAGTAGGATATGAGTGATTTACAGTAGATACTAAAAATTTGTTTTTATTTTTAAAAAAATAGACCACACATTCATAAACATAGAGTGCATAATATATGCTGACATAATGCTATTTGATTTGAATAAAACTCGACAGGATTAACCATACTTAAGTTTTTACTCGTTTTTGGGTGCAAAAAATGTCTGATATATTACTATGACTCCCCCAAAATATTATTCCAAATTTTGCTGACGATTCAAAATTTGAAAAATACATGATTCTCATTGAAACTTTGTTGAGATAGTTACTGATAATCCTAATGGAGTAGCATATTTGGTTTAATTTCTTACCTTTATGTATGTTTGGCCTTGGTAATATTGTGAAAGTATTGTGAGGGGGGAAGGGTAATATTATGTTATTTTATCTGAAATAAATTACTCTACTTAGAAACAAGCTGCAATAAACAGCTGTGTCAACATTATTTTTCTCTATTCGCCCAAAAATATTTGTTGTCTAGATTTACAGATAGAAAAATCACCTCGGCGACATACAAAAAAACTTCTGCTGACATAAAAAATTTTCGGCAGCGTGCCGCGGCTTTCCTGTCGGAACAAGAAAATTCATTCGTCTTTATAATATGCGGTTGACGCGAGACGGATCATTTCTCAACTTATACTCGGCCCATACGTTCATAAGTAAGTTGCGTGTTTCTTGTTTAAAAATTGTACTGTGGTGAGTTTTCAAAAGATAGCTGAAATGTCTCGAAGTGGCGGTAGAAAAAAGAGCCAAATTGGCAATATTTTATTGAAAAATCGAATAAATCAGACGAAAAAACGGGAAGTGGAGCAACCTGTAAAAAAATGCAAATTTGAATTACAAGTAATCGTTGAACGGATGAAAAGACATTGGGAGGTAGGTGTGTCAGAAAACGGAAGTAGTTCAAGCAGTTATAGAACTGATATTGCCAGAACCAGTACTATAGTACCTACCTGTTCAGGATGAGGAATAGATTTAAACAACTTAGTTTTGAATAAACCATCTTAATTTTTTTGAATTTCCTTAAGAGTTATCTGCTTCGTCGACTTGTTTTTACAGCAATTTACAATTTGATTAAAATCACAAATCAAATTGAAAACATCAGTTGGTTGAATAATGATTCAAATCATGGTTTAAATTATTTGATATTTTTGGAAAAAATTTCGATTTACAGAATGATTCGATATCTAGTTTTTGCTAATTATTTATTAGTATACCTAAATGAGTAATGGGAATTCCTCCACTCATTGTATATTTTATGCTGATGACACTAATTATTATCGAAGATGACTTCAATACCTTGAGAAACACAGCTGAAATCACTTTGAGTAAAGTTATCTTATGGCACGAGAAAAATTATTTGCAAATAAATTAAACAAAAACCAATATGATACGGTTCATGGTAAAAGGACAACAATATGAGATGGAATTGATTTTAACAATAAACAAAATGTTAGATGTGATTTTTGATAAAAGGTTGCAATGGATGCCACAAATAGATAATATATGTAAGAAATTAAGAAGTGTCTGTTATTCTCTCAGGCATCTCTCTAATTATTGTAGTTAATAAATTCTATTAACTCAGTATTACGCAGATTTCAATTTCCATCGCATTAGGAACATTGGGCAGTGTCCATAATTCGTCTGAAAGTCACCAAATACGCAAAATGAACCGTTTTGGCAAAACGGATAAAGTTTAACTTTGTCTTTTCATTGAAATTTTCTGATCGAATATTCCACGAGCAAGCTCTCGTTGTGTTGTATTTCTTAGGAACACAGTTTTCGTGATAGCAAGGCGAAAATATTTTTCGAAAATTCTGTATTTTCTTAGGATATTATTACTGGATAGTTTTCCTTTTCGTGCTCTCTAAACACATCCACCTTTGGAACGCCATTTATTCATCACAGATTTGACAATCGGAGCCATTCCACATATTTTTGCAACAAATGAGTTCAATTAAGTGCTTTAATCAGAGTCAAGTAGGTATCCTGATATATTTATACGCACCGCATCTGAGCATGTGCAAGCTTCATGATCACCAGTCAGATAATTACGTGGGAAGAACTAATACCTGAATATCATCTAATTAATCTAACCTACGTAACAAACAATTATTTGTTAATTCACGAGATAACACAACCACGATTTCGGAGAAACGGAAATATATAGACCACTCAATTTGCAGAAGGACAAGGTCATATTAATAACTTTTATAAACATTTTATCGTCTGGAACCGTCAGAAGCTCTCAAATTGTTCATGGTTCCTATGTATCTATCAAATTCATCACATGTAGCAGATTTAGCTTCTCATATTAGGTTACTCTTTCTTGTGGCCGTATTTTCTACATTTATATAGTCTTGTGCAGGAGTGTTTTTTTCCTATTAAGGGTCGTTCGTAAACAATCACCTTAGGAATGTTTTTATTTTTTCAACAAAGAAAATACTGGTATGATGAGAATTGTTCTATATTTGATTTCACGGTCGTAGCCACTGCGTACTTTTTTTCAAAACAAGTGATTACAATCACTTCAATCAACGTCAGATGTGTCCATTATTTATATGCACTTCTGAGCAAGTGTAATCAATATATTTATTTCATCTGCTCCCACTGTTTTTTCAACCGGCTAAGTTGTTTTTACTAGGAAAGTGGTAATTGCAATTGACGACGGGAGGTAAGTAAGTTGCTTACCCCCCATGGGAAATAATACTTTAAAACCAGCGAATCGCCTGTTTCATATTCCCGTCATTTATACCGGGTGTCCGCTGAAAGTGGCTCATCCCTATAACTTTTTTGTTTCTGTAGATAATGGAATGAAATTCGGTTTATCTGTATAAGACATAAAACTGCATCTGTTGACAAGTAAATCAGCTTCATACAACTTCCGGTTTCACCATAAGTGACAAACTTTCGATTTTCAAATTAGACACCCGGTATAATTTCAGTTCTCTTGTCTCCATTTGACATACTGAATACAACCATGTGTTACTTGTTACTTTTTGTAACCAAATTTAATTTTTTTTTATTGTACAGGGCTATGAATATCTTCTAATCACTAATTTTAGTCCTTTGAAAGATTACATCAGAAATTTCTTAAAATGAAGGATCTTAAGAGATTAAAATAAGATTTAAATGCATTAAGCAACCTGTAATCAACACAACTGATAAAACATGATCAATAATCATTAACATGTTCTTCAAATAATTACGCAATAAATACCTAATTTACTTTTGCAGAAGCGAGGTAAAATAAGAAGTCGACCTCCTTAATGATTTTATTTTATCAGTTGTGTGTGCGGTATCAAATTAATCGTAATAAATGGTCTTTTTTCCTAACCATGTTGCCAATTAAAAAAAAAATAGTTTCAGTTTTAAAATTCAATTTTACATAGCACATATTATATTTTGACCAAAAACAGTGAAGTTGTATTTTTCCCATATACAGAGTGACCCATTTGAAAGCGGGCCACCTCTCTAAAACTGTTATTTATCATCCGATTCAGAAGTTTTTTTTTAAAATAGTTCTATTAGGGGGTTGTGAAGTCAAGATAGAAATATAATTTTCAAGGCCTACTTCGAATTTCTTTCAAGGTCAAAATCCAATAACATACTAGCGATTTTTTTAAATAAAATTTGACGACGCCACTGGATTTGTAATGCTTTCAAAAGGTTGTGACTAAAATTTCACGATAATTTTTTTTTAAAGAAATATAGCATAAGTAATATTTCCCAATTAATTAATTCCCGATTAAATTCGATACGTTTATTCTACCATTTTCTAATGCTAACTAATCATAAGATTCGATCAAAATTCGATTTATGCAAGCCTGTCTTATTCTTTCACGCAGTTTCTCTTTGCTGGTTGACAGTTATTCCGAATATCTATCTTGGTTTCATTCAAATATGTTTAGGATGCCACATTTCGAAAATATTATTTTTATTAGAAGGCTTTGAAACTTTAGTTGCTATAGAGATGACAAGTCATTAGAATAAAAGACGAAAAGACACAAATTTGTCAGTATTAATAGTGAAGTTTATAACTCCTCAAGTACCTACCTACACTAATAAAGTATGGCAGATAATTTGACTCTGTAGGAGAAAATTGAAATAGTAAAACTTCATGGTAACAACGATAGATCCGAAAGGGAAGTATGTAGAATTTTCAATATGCACGGAGCGTCGAAATATTAGCAGAGCTATAGTTGGACGAGTAAACAAAATTTTCTGAAGAATAGTAATACTGTACAAAGACAGAGAGGAAATAATTCTGAACGAATTCGAAATTATTTTAATAATAATCGGAAAACAAGTGTGAGAATTGCAAGTTTGGACATTAACTTACCGCGTGAAACAATAAGGAGAAATCTTAGGAAATATAATAATATGAAGCCCTTTAGACCAAAGTTTATTCACACCTTAGAAGAAGGCGGTAATGAAAAGAGGATGGAGTATAGTTTATGGGCTCAAGGAGAATATCTAAATAACAGGAACTTTCTGAAAAAAAATTTGTTCAGTGAGCAACATTCACAACCAATGAAACAGTTAATTCTCAAAATTCAAGGTACTGGGCGGAAGAAAATCCACATTGGATAATAAATTGCAGAAGACAGTACCTACTCCCAAAAAATAAATGTTTGGTGCGGAATATTACATACCAGAATAATTGGCCCCTTTTTTTTTGAAAACAATTTGAATGGTCAAATTTTTTTGAATTTTTTTTAAAACGAGTTTTCCAACGCTATGGATGAACTTCCACTAGCAGAAGAGGTCTATTTCAAATAGATGGCTGTTCCATCCACAATAGCAGGATTGTTAGAGATTGGTTGGAAGAAAATTTTCCTAATCGGTGGTAGGGCGAAATAGTCCACTGATCGAGTTTCCCCCCCAGATCCCCGGACTTGACTCCACTTGATTCTTTTTTATGGGGCTCCGTTAAGGAAAAAGTATACAAAACTCGCCCAACGAGCAAAGAGGAACTGCTTGAAAGAATAAGACAGGCTTGCAGAGATATCACCCCAAATCAATTATTGAATGTTTTGGTTAACATTAGAAAACGATATGATAAATGTATCGAATTGAATGGAGATTTGGTGGAACAGTCCAAAATTTAATGTGTAGGCACTGTCATGTCAATACATTCTTTTGTAGTGCTTCATTTATGTTATTAATATTGGTAATTATATTATTTGATGTAAAGATGTGCATTTTTTGACAACAAACTGCAGTGTGATAATAGAACTATATCGCACATAAAGCTGTTATGTTCTGAAGGAGTATTTTAATTTAAACCTTATTATTTAAAAAATTGTTATTTAATATACAACTATTTGAATTATTTTGATAGTGATTGGAATATTTTACTTATGCTATATTTCTGTTAAAAAAAATCTTGAAATTTTAGGCACAACCTTTTGAAAGCATCACAAATCCAGTGGCGTCGACAAATTTTATTAAAAAAAATCGCTTGTATGGATTGGATTTTTGACTTTGAAAAAAAAATCGATGTAGGCCTTGAGATTTATATTTTTATTTCGAATTTATGGCACTTTCAAAACCAGCGAAAAAAAAACTTCTGAATCGGATAATAAATAACAGTTTTAGAGAGGTGGTCCGCTTTCAAATGGGTCACTTTGAATAATAACTATTATATATAATAGAATTCAAAATAAAAAAAAATGGTTACAAAAAGTGACAAATGTTACATGGCTGTACTCAGAATATCATATAGAGGCAAAAGAGGTGAAAATATACTTGGGGTCCCATTTAAAAATCGAAAGTTTAAGTCAGTTCCGGTGACCTTGAGTTATTCGTCAAAAAACGCAATTTTATGTCTTATGCAGATCCTCCAAATTTCATTCAATTATCTTCAAAAAAACAAAAGATTGGGGCGAGCCACCTTCCGTGGACACCCGGTAGACAATGCCCAATTTGAAATCTTAGTAAGGACAAAATCAAAACAGACGTCGTGACAAAACATCTATTAATGTCAAAAAATTACCCAGTGTCACTTTTAAAACAAATTCCGATGTCGTTGACGTAAAATATTTTATTACCTATTACTGTCTATTCTTATCTTTATTGATATGTCCGACCCATGAAACATAATGGTTCAATTTACTGAGCAAACAGTGAATTCGATTTCATTGCATTTTGAAAGTAAAGTAGAACCAACAATTTAGTAAGGTCGTAAATCAATATTAGCCGACGACCCTTATTATTTCCCATTGTTCGGAATACAGATAAGTAATGGAAGTGTGTGTCCCTTAAAATATTCCCAGGTCCGGATTCAAATATTTCATGAAATAGTTTGGCATTTTAATAATAATAGGCTCTCCATTACTTTGCTTCTGTTGACAGTTTTGAATTTGAATATATTTGATAATAAAAAATTTCCTTAGTTGATTTAGAACCCTTGGTAAGGATATGTTTGAATGTGTGTAAATAATAAAATTTACTTACCTGGCCACCAGACTTTTAGTACTAAAGGGACTATTAACGAGAGTCTAGCGATAATGGTCTATTTCAGAAACAAAAGGGGGAAAGTTAAACAACATTTAGTCATTACCTACCTAATATTCCGTTGTGTAAGTTGTGTCTATTCGAATTTTGTGTCGTGAAAAATGTGGCCGGTGTAAAAAGTGAAAAACAAATTATATTAAATGTTTATAATTCCTTTCTGGAACGTGGAATGTCCTTAAATGAATGAATGGCTATAAACGAGTTTAGAGAATGTGGTAGAACAATAGTTTATTTGGATGAAACTTGCGTTGACTTTATCGGCAAGGAATATTAAGTACTCTTTAGTCGATTATCATGACTATACTACAGCCGAATATTATTTTTTTAGATTTCAAAAACTGGAATCTGTTCTAAATTCTTCAATCATCTGGTGTGATCAGTACTTTCAATTCACAATTCAATTGTAATATAGTTATTTCTCATTTCATCTGAAGCGGTATCTGAAAACCATGTTCTTCTAGCACACAAAGGAAAATTATATAATGAAGACATTTTTGATAGAGACGAAATTTCAGTACACGAGACTAAACTTCCAAACTCAAATGTGTAACATACTCATTTATATGAAAAAATGGTCTGTATCATTAACTCTTCAGGTATTTATTACATTGTACCTACTTATGTAAAGAACGTGAGGTATTTAAAAGTGAGTTTTATCATGTAGAATGTGAATTGTGAACACACCATGAAGTCATAGTCGATGACTGGGTGACGTCAGGCGAACTTGAGTGGAATTGAAATGAATCACTTTGTGTGATATCAATTACTGTCGCACCTTTTCAAAACTTGTTCGAGTAGGCTGATTTCAAACACTTTAAATCTGGTGCTTATCTCACCCGCCTTTTCCTGTAGTAATACCGCTTGCTACAGTTGTTTAAGTTCTCCTCAGTTTTTAGGATTTAAGCCATTAGATATAGACAATCATTCACAATAATTCCAACATTTTTCAAACTTCAGTAGGTAGTATGTAAGTGCATTGAGGAAAACAATATATAAAATTTTGCAGAAGTCTGCTATATTGTTGAAATAGCAAAATACACTTTATTGCTTTATTTTTGCACTGAAAATTGCAAAAGTTGTGCAAACTATGAATACTGCTACTAATAATGTTTTGAAACATGCATTGAATGCAACCTTGTAAATGTAACGGAACCTTGTTTTTTATCATTTGTTTTAGTTTTCCATTGTAATTTGTTCAACAAAATTACAAAAGTTCTGCAAATTGGATAAGTGAATGAAAAAAATGTTCAACATATTCATTAACACAACCATGTCTGAATAACGCATCATTTATTCATCAAATTGTTTTCGTCGACACTACCTCCAATACACCCAAGCATTGAGATAATTACAAAAGTTTTTTATCGTAGTTTCAAATGAAGAGAATATTGGTCTAAGTGAATATGAATCTTTGCAATCTCATACGAGAAACGGAACCTTAGTTATTCACGAATATTAATTATATTACCTTATATTATAGCTGCAGCAGTCGAAACGTTAGAAATCGCTCAAAGTCAAAGCGGTACACTATGGAGAAATCATTCTACATTGGTCCAGTTAAGTATTTGATTATCTATCGTGTACATCTGTTACATTTTGTACTGGTTGATTGGAACTGATTAATTCCAGATCGGTGTTTTGTTATTGTTTAGGTGCATAAGGTGTATACTGAAGGGTTAGTTTGTGCTTTATTAAAAAAACTTTCATAATTGTTCATAATATATTGTATCATAATAATTGATAAATAAAGGATTCCATCAACATATTGTTTGCAGACTGTAACCTAACCACTAAAAACTTATTATCAATCTTAGCAGTCACTGTTTCCGACTAATCAGCGAAATAAATTCAATCTAACATTTTCGCATGCATACATTTTATTTCTACCGTTGACCTATTTTGGTACGAAATATCTATTTTGCCAAAACACTATTCTTGTCATTTATTTTTAAAGCATTACAAACTACATACAACCTTTTTTATTATTTAACTTGATCTGTGTGTGTGTGGTTTTTTTTAGATGGGTACAAATCTTGCAAGCTGAATTAGAACCGCACTTCCTCTTATCCTATGGAATTGAAATTTTTCAGTTCCGATGACAAAACATTAATGTTGAAGAAATTTTCCCCCTGCCCCCAGAAAGCTAGATAGAGAATGCGTAGGGTTTCGGAAGTTTTCTTGACGAAATTGAAAGTCAAAAAATTTGCGAAAAAAAATTAGGTAGGGGGGCTCGAAAAAAGCTGGAAAACTCGCGAAATTAAAATCGGAAAAATCCGTAAAAATAGTGAAAAATATGTGACCGTCGAATAATATGGTTTAAAAAAATTACACCCCCCCTGTCAACCCTCAAAAGCTAGATAGAGAACGCAAAGGAATTCGGAAAATGTTTCATCATGGAAAATAATGATGAGAAAAAAATTCCGGTCACGAAAAAAATTAGGAAAACTCGAGAAATAGAATTGAAATGAAAACATATCCAAAGAAAACTAAAAAAGATATAAATAAATAAACAACAAAAGGAGTTCAAATATGTATATTTACAGTAGGAAAATAGTGATGCAAGTTTTGAACCTTGAGATAGTCCAAATGGCGTGAAGTTGCATGAACAATTTTCAAGTTATAGGAGGGGACGGACGATTCATTAACATTGTTCCTAAATATTTGGAGATTGTTGTTAGAGATGTCCTAAACCTTATTATCCTTGGCTCATATGAATAAAGCCTTCATATTAGAAAAAAAATTATACGATACAATGTTTTCTTACTCAGGCGCATCAACAATTAATTTTTCATTGAAATAAAAATTCTCACTTTACCATCTCTGTTTATTTATCTTTGAATTCAGCTCATCAAAAACATGAAATTATGATAGGGAACGATTCCATTCACAAATACGAAACACGCAAAAATGATATTCATTACCGTTCTTACAATTACTGTGGTATTTTACTACTCAATAAATTCAACAACCGTTCTGTTCAAAAACAACTATATTTACTTTTATGTTCATTAGTCAATATCCTTTTATAAGTTTTGTTTGTTCACGTTTCTCGTGCTATTTCATCTATACATTGCGATCTATATGTGTGGAATTGATTGATTTTTAGCGTTCTTATAACTTGTTCCAACGGAATTTTAATTGTCTGTTCAGCAATATAAAGTTTTTCAAATTTTCAAGCTTTTATATAATTTAAAATTTTATAATGTAACAAAATGATGGGTTTAATTCATTTTAAAATTTATTTTCTTCTTTTTAGTGCATTTAAATAAAAGATCATTTCTAAAAAAGTTTTTTTAAGTTTATTTATTTCAAATTTTCAGTTTATAGTAAATCTCGCAAGTACATAATTTTCACCATCAAACAGAAACTATGCTGACATAATAAAAAATTGTTAGATCGTACACAGAGAGAAATAAATGTATATTTTCTACACAATTGTGAATAATTTCAGCACAATTTGTTTCTAAAAAGTTGACAGCACCAATTTGTTCATTTTTCTTCTATAATATTGTATTAGCGATATTGTGTATAAACGATACACTTCAGTGTTGTATTATTCTGAACAGTTTTCTTTTAATTTTATACACAAAATATACAAAATTAATCGGTATGTTGTGCGACGAATGTCAACAACTTGTGTACTGTTTATGCATAAGTTGTAATGAATGGCAACAATTTGTGTACCTAGTTTGTACAAATTGTGTAGGTATTTTAAATATAGGATGCAAAAAATGTCACAAATTTGTGTACTCCGCATACATGAATTGTGTAAGTATATTGTACATATTTGTGTACAAAGCAAGGCCAATTTTTATAGGTACCATTTATAATTTTTAGAAAGGATACACTTGAGGCACATAACATCCAAACGGAATAAGATAAGAATAAGCATCAGTTTCAACCTGCTCGCTTCTTCATATCTTATTCAGTTCAGAAATTATAAGCTTAATTTTCCAGAAGGTTGAAATAAAATTTAATGTCATTCAAATGATGTTTATCTCATCACAAAGAACTAATAACAAAAATAACTGAACTATAAACTCTAATTACAAATAAAATAACAGAAACACAAAATACCAAACAGAACATGAACCATACATCTTGTTATTTTGGAACACGTTGAATAATAATAAAGTTGAAAGTAATCTTCGTATCAAACTATATTTATTCAAGTAGGACGTAGGTACGAGGATGCACCTTTTAAACCGTTATGAAATGATGAAAATGAGTCAGTTTGTAGATTTCATGTTATAACAACTAACCTTCAAAAATTGGTATCAGTTTGCAAATATTCGAACACTTCCATTTGACACAAAACCACATATACATGAGCAAATAATAAATAATAGGTAAGTACACTTAACCAGCTTCGCCCTTCGATCAGCTTAAAACAATCAAACAATGATGGACTGGACCTTTGGAGTGCCGCGCATGCGTATTTAGTTGGGTGAGACGACGCCATGGTCAAGTTGTGGCAAATTACACAATTGTGTTGAAATAGTATACAATTTGTGCATTTCAAATAGAAAGTGCATAACGGGTGTAAGATGAGTTCAATGCGTTGTAGATGTTTTCAATATAAATTGTGTTATGGTAGATGGTAGATGTGCATATTTTTGTGTATTTTTAGGCAATGTGGAAGTGCATGAATACTATACAAATCGACTTGCACAAATATTTATTGAATTTCACAAAACGCGTGTGATGAAAGAATGGGCAATTGTGTAAAATATCTACACAACTGTGTCTTACACAACGTTGTGCATGAACCTGCTGCAGTATTTTCTCTCTGTGTATTACCTCTTGACGATTTCTCTCGCCTTTAGTGCATTTGTCATGGATCATGACGTAGGTATAATAAGAAATTAATTAGTGTTTGATCCATCCCGTTAGATTTATCAGTATGCGTTTTTATCTAGGAATAACCTTTCTAGCACGGCGTGTTTTAATCTTGAAGATTTCGCATGTCTCTGAGTGCATTTGACAAGGATTAGGAAGCAGTTTGATCAATGTAATCTGTCCAGATAGATTTATCAGTTAAGTCATTGCCAGCATCATATTGAGTATTATCAGAAGCGCAATGACGACTACCTATCTGTAATTTCCATTTCACGAATTATGTTTAATGAAAAAAATTCATGAATCAGAACTCTTATCGGTTTCTCTTTAAAACTGACATTCAATATCAAGTTGTATATTTTCGTATTCGATTAAAACCCTTGGTAACTGTGATGAGATCTAGAGGTACTTCGAACAGATCATGTACAAGGAACAAACCAAGACATGTACTAACGAACAGAATATATCATGAACCCTAGTAAGGTGGTTGTTTTAATTACTTATGATAAAAATCCAATTACAAATCCATACACATAAATCATCTGAAGATAATTACTATACACGATATAACATATTACAGTAACGACCAAAGGTTTTCTGCAAGATGTATAAAAACCTTGGTGAAATCAATAATTCGAGTTTGTCTCTTGGATTGCGCCTCAGTTCCATATCACCTGCAAGATGTCGCTTAGATCGCCATGACAGAAAACAAGTTAGGCTAAGAAAGTCACTATATTTCTCGAAATACATGGTTCCTACATGTTTTCGAAAAGTATACATACGTATCTCGATTTGATTCTGAGATATACCCGATTGGGCATTAGTGAATAGTTAAAAGATCCCGCCTCATTGTCAATCTAATGAAAAATTATTTATGAATAAAGTCATTCTTGAAGTACAGGCAAAAATAATATTAAGAAACTTATTTTGAACCCAAATAGTTATCACTGCTTTGAAATGGGTGATCACCTGTTCTGCAGTGTTGGAAAAATGACAGTGTATGATTTCCCGTTGCAGGAAAATATGTATATATTATTTTTATATAATTAATATAATTGCAATTATCAACACGAATGTGTAAACTTTCTATAATTCCTAAAGACATCTATCATGCGAGATGATATAAAAAAAAGGCATTAGCAGAGTTTATGTAATAAGTCACAATTTCATTTAAGTAAAATGCATTTCCAATGGAAAGAAAAACACCTTTAAATGGTAAGAATACGACAAAATTTTATTATTATTCGACAATTTATATAATATTCTTGATTTATCCAAGTTCCTGCATTCACAATAAAATATTAAGAATAATTTCGAACTTTTCGGAATGCCTTTTTCATTAGAGGATGTGTTTTTGGGTTCAAAGTTTAGAGTAACAGACCATTCGAATATCTTCATTTTCATTACTATTTTATTTTAGCTGCTCTGCATATCTACAGATAGCTAAAAATTGCAAAATGTTGCCACCGAAGCTTAAAATGAAAAAAAAAATGTGATAATTCAATATTTCCTCAAAAAATTATCGAGAAATGATAATTTATTTACAATTCAGTAGGTCAGAGTTGACTATATTCTTGATAACGAAACAATGTTTACAATATATTTTGCATTGAAGATACATTTTGAAATGTTACTACAGTAATAATTTTTCGTTATTGAATTGATTGTACTGATTATTTTACATTATTTTAATACAGAAATTCCAGCAAGATAATATTAATGTGTTTTGGTGAGATGAGAAGCTGATATCTCGATTGTTTTATTTTCATTCGAAAAACTCTAAACGTTATAGATCATCGGACTAGTCAAATAACCAAAAAAAGCAAAATTGTCTGGTCTATTGAAACAAATATTTGATTTTAAATAACCTCATTAGAAGTAATCAGGTATATATTTTCTTATTTGTTTTGCTAAACATCATGAAAAAGTCATTCGACGGTAAAAAATATTCAAACACTCACAAAACCCAGATAAATAATATAATGACAAGTAAGTAGACTACTGTTATATTGGTATTTTTTAGTTGCTGACACACGTCGGTGTATTGAAAAATATTTGTGTCAATATTTGATTTAATTATGGCTCATTTATCAGAAACTCAAAGAATAGACATTTCATTTATGATCGCATGCGGTAATAAAACAAGAACTCAAAAGAAAATTTGTGAAATGTTTAATAATAAATAGACAGGTCAATAACACGTATCACAGTCTACAATTAGAAAAATCGAAAAAAAAAAATCGTGAAACTGGACATGTAAAATCTATTCAAAAACCAGGACGAAATGGTAAATTTGACGAGGAAAAGAAGTTGCCGCCGACAATGATTTAAGTAAATAATCGATTTTGAGAGCTTTACATGCACAAAGAAAAATACCATACAACCAGTTGGTTTATAAATGAGGATGATCCTGAAGCAACAATCCTGTGAACTGATGGTGGATAGAATCGAAACAGATTTGCAGTTTATAAACAAAATTGTATTTTTCTGATGAAGCGACTTTTTATTTGAATGGAACGGTTAACAGAAAGGACCATATATATTGGAGCATAGAAAATCCCCATTGGATATGTGAGACTCACACACAATATCCTGAAAAAGTGAAATATTTGGGTATCATTGAGAACCAAATTTTTGGCCCTCATTTTTTGGAGGCACAATTAATGGTGAGGTTTATCTAGATTTTATGGCGAACTTTTTACAGCCTACATTAAAACCCTTTATCGGCCGATTCTGATCAAACCAAGCGCTATTTCATGGACCATGTAACCATATGGTATCATCACATCCAAAAGCATTTGTTCTTAGTTCCGCGTAGTCCTTCGATTCACAGGCAACGAAACCATACGATAACAAACAAGCTTGGGAAGGGGGACAAAGGCACAAATCGATTTTGCGTTACCTCTTATTGCCAGTTAAACTTTTTATGATTTGTGCTCGTAAATTTTTTTTGCTAAGGTTGCGTTTACATGTAAGTATTGATATTATGAATACGTTGTGAAATTATGCGCTATTTTTTAGGCCATTTTGATGACTTGCCCGATAAGGTATACAAAGAATTATGTAGCCATATGATGACAAGAACCGATAAAGGGTTCAAAAGACTTTATCCGGATTTTAATCATCCAAATAAAATAGAAAAATAAAAAATATATATCTATAGACCAGACAATATTGCAGATTTGAAAGTTAGGATAACGAAAGAAATTAACAACATAACTCTTGAGGTCATCCAAACTGTTCTACGAAAATTCCAAGATCGCCTAGCTTATGGGTGATCATTCTGAACATTCATTTTATTGTAAAATAAATTGAAAAATACATCTTAAACGTTATGTGACATTCTTTCTTTCATTCTACGTAAAGTTTTGTGATGGAGACAATATCAAAATTTTACATTTTCAAGATGAATTTTCTCAGTTATGATTGCACCAAATTTGAAAAACTTTATATTGCTGAACAGGCAATTAAAAGTCCTTTAGAACAAGGTACAACACGACCCTCTTTTTCATTTCGATTTTTTGAGGGGTTGCTTATAACTCAAACAAGGAGGGAGTAATATTTTGTATAAATAGTATAAATTGTCAAACTGAGAAAATAAATCGATCTGTTTGAGGTTTTTATACATAAGAACGCTAAAAATTAATCAATTACACACATATATCGCACTGTATAGATGAAATAGTACGAGAAACGTGAACACACAAAACATATAAAAAGCATATTGGCTAATGAACATAAAAGTTAATATTAATAATACGCCCAAGTCAAGACAAGAATTTAGAAATTCACCCTTTGAGTAGAAATATATTTTGGCTAGATATTCGTATATGTTGTTTTCAAACATTGAACAAACAGGTTGCTGAATTAATTGAGTAGTAAAATACCACGGTAATTGTAAGAACGTAATGGATATCATTTTTGCGTGTTTCGTATTTGTGAATGGAATCATTCCCTATCATTATTTCATGTTTTTGATATGCAGAATTGAAATATAAATAAACAGAGATGGTAAAGTAAAAATTTGAATATCAATGAAAAATTGTTTGCATGAGGCGGCTGGCCAAAAAAAAACATCATGTATTGTAAACATTTTTTTTGTAATAGGCTTTATTCATATGAGCCGAGGATAATGAGGTTTAGGACATCTCTAACAACAATCTCCAAATATTTTGGAAAATTGTTAACTCTTTGAGGCATGTGTGTGAAATTTATTTATTCGCAAATAGAGCAATTAACCCTGTAAAATTTTTAACAAATTTATGAACGTTACAATAACTGAGACAGTTGATATTCAAACAACAAAATAAGTTTTCAGAAGATGAAATTGATTTTAAATTATTAAAAGCACATTTGATGTTATTGGATATCCATTGCTGCATTGCATAAATACATCCTTGAGTACTTTCCACCAAATTTGAAAATTTCAACAGTTATACTAATTCAGAAGGTTCCAAATACAAACAAGATTGAAGAACATAGACCGATTAATACACTTCCTTGTCTAGAAAAAATATTGGAATTATGTGCCTATAACCAACTAATGGGGTTTTTAGATGAACAAAAATTATGCCAAAATCAGTCAGGGTTTAGACACGGATATTCTTGTGAAACCGCCTTGCAAAAAGTCATAAATGATTTCAACTATTCAATTGATTCAGGTAAATCTATTGTTGTAGTACTTCTAGATCTACGCCGAGCATTTGAGGTAGTGAATAGAGAGTTACTATTAAAAAAACTCAACCTCTACTTTGGTATTCGTGAAAATACATTAAAGTGGTTTGAATCATATCTCACTCGTAGACAACAACAAACCAAAGTCAATAATGAGAAATCAAATATAAAGAACAACGATAATGGAGTCACACAGGGTAGTGTACTGAGTCACATGCTTTTTATCTGCTTTGTGAATGACCTACTACATCTGAACGAGGATGAATGTAAAACATCAACACATTGATCTCTGAAATGAACAAAACTCTAATCAAGATTCAAAATTGGTTCACTAATAATATATTGATTACCAACCCGCAGAAATCAAAATATATGATATTGAAAAGTAAAAAACATCTGAACCAACGAATTATAAATAATGTTCAATATAACAATTATGATTTGGAACAAGTTAGCAACATAAAATATTTGGGTATAATCATAGATAATAAACTCAATTTTAGTGAACATGTTGATTATATATCCAAGAAAATATCCAAGAAAATCGGATTCATGTATAGAATAGGCAAAAATGTAAGTCAACCTACAAAACACCTTATATATAATTGCATCATCAAGCCACATTTCGAATATTGTTCTCTAATTCTGTTCATGTGCAAAGAGGGTGATTTCAATAAATTACAAATTCCTCAAAACAGATGTATGCGTTTACTACTGGGATGTACTAGATACGTGAGCATATCCTATATGCAAGAACAACTAAACTGGCTGTGTGTCAAAAAATATATAATTCTCAAGACATTAATGTTTATATATAAACTACTGAACAATAAGCCCCCAGAATACCTATCTGCAAACCTACAGTTCAGACATAACATCCATAATTATAACACTCGACGAAAAAGTCACATGCATATAGCTCCAACATACCTAGTCAGTACAAAAAAAAGTATTTTTGATGCAGGAATGTGCATATATAATAATCTCCCACAAGCAATCAAATCTTCTTTAACGGTGAATGTATACAAACAAAATGTGATAACTTACCTCAAAACAAATGTATAGTCTGTATATTTAGCTCGATATTTAGTATATATTTATTAATAGTTATAGTATCAAACAAAAATATTTCTTCCACTTCTACTACTTTAGTTTTAAGTTATGTGAATGTATTTATACCCATGATTGTACTTTTTTTACTTAGCAATGCTAATAAACGAATATATATACATGGAGGTACAAAATTTGTACCACTTAATTTTCATCTTTCGATTCACGATGGTACGCATAGTGTACCACATTTCCAAATTCAGTCCCTAATCAGCACGCAGGCATATCTGGCGTACCATCAGCATGGACTGGCTTGTCACTAGGTTGAAGTGGGGTAAATGTAATCATGGGGCAAGTGTAATCAGGCACCCTCTAACTTTTGTGTTATCATTTTAGATTTTTTTCTGTATCACATTTGAAAGTGAACCCCTTTTTTGCCTTTATATGTATGATGTTTGTTATACTTTCCAAAGTCCTATAGTTCAAAATAATAGTTATTTTATAGATAACCTGTATTTTCACTTGTTATGCGAGTATCGATTGTCATTTTTAATTTTACTTTGCTAATACAAATAATTCAATGAGATTTTATTTTGCTTCCTTAGATAATTTTCAACAAGGAATCTGATCCTGCTGTCAGATTTCGATTTAGATGACGAACGACAAAAAGCAAAATAGTGGTAATTACGTTAAATCCACTAAAAATCGCATACGGGGTAAGTGTAATCACAGAGACTGGGGTAAATATAATCACTGATTACATTTGCCCCAGTCCATGATTGCCCCAGATTATGTTTCTGAAAAAATCCTACTAAAACTTGCAACATTCAATTTTTCATTGGACTGAACAAATTAACCATCACTCCGTGCCTGCATCAGACACCGAATTAGTTTTACCATAAACAAATTTAGGACAAAGAGAAGAATTAATTTATCCAGTATACTTCGCTACATATAAAATAAAGTAAAAGGAAAAACTACATTGTACTGTTTGTTATGTTCATTTATTTCAATAAACGTTTCTAGAACAAAGATGAGAATTGTACTCATTCCACAAAAAAGCTTGTAACTTATAAGTTGAGATTTTGGACAATTTTTTTATTTTGTTGAAACTGTATTCTTCATAGTTTATTACACTTGCCACAAATACTCTAGCATACGATGCATATGAGCGTTACAAACTCTGATTACATTTGCCCCAAATGCTGGGGAAAGTGTAATCAGCGAACGTAACTTATTATTTTTGTTTATAAAAAATGCACTGTGGATAGTAGAAGAAAATGAATTACCTCAGTAATTTAACGATTAGATAGGTGGTACCTCTGTAAAAAAAAAAACAAAAAAGTATCTTTTAGGCCTCTTGATATTATAATTTAAAGTGTACCTAAGTATCGTTTTTCTGATTACACTTACCCTACTTCACCCTATCTAATTTATCACTTCTGGCAAGCGTGGCCTATTTAAACGCCGCCATGCTCTGGGAATAGTGGAATTTATTCATGTGTTCAGTTTTGAGCAAATCGAGGTAAGCTCTGTTATTATTTAGTGATTATTTCTATAGATTTGGCTAATATTCAGCTACTTTGAGAATTACTGAGGTGAGTAAGATTTGTAAAAAAATCGTAGATTGTTGATATGATCCTTTGAATCAACAGTACATCATTTGTACCACCGTGCACCATGGGTTCACAATTAATCTAAATTTGATTTTTTTCTTGATTTGACATGAAATACGGGTGACCATTCAAATTAGTGGGAATGTACAGCGAGGATCTATTCGATAGTTTATATGCGGATTTACTATCAGACGAGAGCTCAGTAGTGGACGATAATGACGTCGAGGAGAATGTAGACTCAGAGAATTGTGAACTGATCATGGAGGAAGATGAATATAATTTGTCATCAGATTGGGATTCAGAAGATGGAATTTCTTTAGCAGATCTCAGAAATAGTTTACTTGGTATTGTAACTGCTCCGAGTGGACCAGGAAACTGGTAACCTTCCGGTGGAGCAAAAGTAATTCAATTGCTGTTCCAATGACTGAATAGTCAAGAATTTTGAAATTCATCTTTTGTGTAAAAAGCTTTCTTGGCTAGATATTGAGAGGCTCATTAGGAGGATTTTTCCTTGTTGTTCGTCGATAGTGTTTCTTGGTCAGGAGAGAAAATGAGCTGGAAGGGAAAGTTCTTCCCACAGCTTTGGCAAAGAACCAAACCGATCGAGACGAGTTTTGATCGTACCTTGGCGTTGAAAGGTAGGGAAGTCTAAATTCATCGGGTCACTGTCAATGCGTTAGAACAATATACAATACTTCAAGAGTATCGACCTCGAAAATATCTAGGAAAGAGAGATATCACCAACATTTCTACAGGCATCTAGATGAATGAATGGAACGTGGAAGATCGAGTAAAGTTTGGAATTGAACTGCATAAATGAGAACAGTATTTCAAGATAAATCTGATCTATTGACATATAAAAGTAATACAGGAGCTGACGGAATTTGAATTACACATTAGTTTTTGATACGAAAAGTTTTCTCAGCGCGTTTATAGGTGAAGCTAGAATCCGACATTTCAACACAGTAAAAAGACTTGACAGAACTTGACAGACACGAAATGTGGGTTTACTGCCATATTGTTCTTACAGATAGTGAGAAATAATCCACTTTCGCGCTGTAACCAGTGTAAAACAAAGCAATGACGATTTTTCATCATACCCAGTAAATCATCTCTATGTAAAAACGAACTGAAAAACTTTCTCGAGTTCAAATGCAAGCGTAACAATTCTCAATTTTTTTCTGTCAACTATAGCGAAACTAATGATAATAATACTGGAAAATAACAAAAGTGATGTGCAATTAGTCATGCACGGAAGTTTGTTATTTGGCTTTTGCATTTTCAGAAATGATATGAAGGTAGTTATATATAAATGCAAATCCGAACGTAGCATGATATTCTTAAATTACGCAATGGGAGATTTGAAGATAAAGAGAGACATTTCGAATAGTAATGAGCCATTTCCTGTGGTCTTTACTTTTCCATTTATGCCAACCTAAGGAGCGATAAGAGACATAGGTATTTGAATACAATTCCTGCAAAGAAAAGTAAAACTCAAAGTCGTCTCCACAATATATATTTAAACCCCAATGGGAAGGGGATGTTGTCAACGCAGCTTTGGCAATAACTTATCAAAAAGTTGCATCAAACGTGCGTCAAAAACATGTTTTCGATCATAGTAATGATCACCTTCAGTTGAACTGAACTCTGTTCAACGTCTGACACTAAATTCGTATTCTGTTCTAGAGGTCTTAGATATTTGCAACGTAAACACATTCTTTGGGATGGGACCATCAGAGAAAAAAATCCAGTGAGGTAAGGAATGGCGACATAGCAGGCTATTTAACCCCCATACTACTCGAAATACTAAATCACCCGCTATTACCGCCATAGTTGAACCGGAATCAAATCAGTATCGTATTTTTCACCATAAACCATATGAGTTTTATTTTTGTAGCCACAAAAATAGAGCCGACATTCATGTCGGAGCAAGTTGCGTCTGTTTCAAAGGATTTTTTTTCAGTTTATTACAATTCGCCTTATAGGAGAAATCTTAAATGAGGTGACCTTCTATATAATAGAGGAAAGAAAAAGTATGTCGACAGAAATATTGGAGATTGCTCCCTCTGCATTTTCAGGAATTCTTACCGTCGTCGGTAGATTGCTTTGAAGATTTGTTTGTCGGAAATATTTTATGACCAGATTTTTACAACTTTGAAGTAGCGCACTGGAAGAGCATGACGGTTGGAAATAAAACATTGACTTTATGTAATGTATATGAGTTTCGATCCCAGGTGCTTGTTACGAATAGGTGTGTTCTATTGATGAAGCTGGGCAGTAAAAATTCTTGAAATTCCATTTGCATTTCTGTCAACTTAATGGACTGTAGTTCTATGGATATTACTTAGGAATAGCTCTATTTTTTGTTGTCAAATAATTGAGACAAAATCTTTCAGAACTTCAAGCAAAAAACTGAAAGTAGGGAGCTCTATAACAAAATATTTAATCGAAAATAATTTTGAAAACTTCACAAAATCGATGCAATATTTGTGCAAATTACGATATGATTTTGATTGACATAAATTAATCTAATTCTGATTACATAGTTGCAATTATGTGAATCAGTATCACCCCGAAGACATTTGTTGATACAAGGAGTCGAAACGTCGTAAAAAAACTTTCAACCCATTTACACCATGGACGTACGAAAATGGTTTACAACTATCGAATAAACTATACAATAAGTTTGAACAATGAAGTAAATAACAAATGGACTCCTGTATACGTAGTTACAGAATATAAGCGCAACGATAACTTTTTATCAGGACATCAAAAATAAAAATAAATCTGATTCGAAGGAATTGTACATATTGTTTGAATAAAATCATTTTAATACAATCACATTTAATGTATTTCTCCACAACTATTTTCATTAAGAAAGACAATCGGGAAAACCCGCTTAGAAAAAGAAAGATTCAATTCAAACGATTTAAATCTTTCTGAAAGTACAACAAATGGAAACTCTTCGTCTACGTTTATCTTCTATTAAACCTTTGGCATCTTTCAAACAATCCATTCCCATTTTTAGTAGCGCTATCATATTAATCACACGGTTATCCAAACATAAACAAAACCAAATGTTTATGTAGATATAAAATAAAGTAGAGTATGTTTTGTTGACTTACAACCTTTAGCGAAATTTGTTATTGTAACACAATTAAATATATAAATCGAGCCAGGATGGGTTACTAGTTAGAGGAAACACTGAGTTCCGGAATTTCAAACATATTTTAAATATCAATGTTTCATCTGATTTTCAGAGTGAAAAATTAATAGAAACATTTCGGTTCTTCGCATTAAAAAGAAGGATTTGGAGAAAGACTTCCCGGAAAGTAACAAATGAATAAAACAAATAATTTCGACAATATCTCCTTTTCTCCAATCTTCGAGATATAAAATCACTACTTAGTGAGTATGGTATTTAAAATACACTTTACTGTACTTTATTTTTACTAATAAAATACAACTGCTACACTATCAGTAGCTAGAGATAACAATCAGTTCGTGAATAAATATGCAAGAAAGTAATTATACCCAACTGGGTTTTAATTACATATTTGTAATTGCCTAATTACATATAAGTTGGAAGGGTACCAGTAACCTACCTCATATGTCAAACTGAGTTGGCAATGTACCTGTAAGGTAAGTGTACCAATATCAGTGAGTCTAACCTTTGAATCAAAATTCAAAAGAAGAGAGTAACTTAATTCAAATTGGTCATTAAGGGATTGAAAATTAAGGTATTTATTCAAATTATCTATTTCCAATGCAAGTTAATATGCCTTCCTTTATTGTTCGAATGAAGAATTTTCTTGTTATTTTTTATTATTGTATAATTTGTTTTATGTAAATGTCCATGTCTGCCGGTTTGGTATGCATAAGTTGCTGAACAATCACCACATTCCACTATACAGTGCGACTCTAAATTATGGAACAAATTCATTATTTCTGAATATAAAGATATTTCGATGGGCCAATTTTTGAACCCCACCCAAAATATATAGGGTTATCCGCAATTGAGTAAAAATGACTTTCGTGATATTTTTAAATTGGACACCCAGTATATTTTGATATCACGATTCGTTTCAAATTTATGAATTATTGAATAAAGCAATGCATTTTCTCTGCGTGATCTTTATTCTTCAATATGGAAAAATTAACAACTAAACGATAACATAAGCAGGGAACGGTTGAAAAGAAAACACATAACCAATTTTTTAATATCGGATGTTGCATCCTCTAGCTTGGACAATAGCTTCCATTCTATGAGGCATTCCACGAATTAGCGTTCGAATATTCTTCTGGGGCATGTTATTCCTATCCTCTATGAGCGCAACACGAAGTTCATTTTTAGTCGTAGATGATCTTTTGCGACTTCTCAGACATCTACCTAGATAGTCCCAAACATGCTCAATAGGATTTGCATCAGAGGAGCATGCTGGCCAATTTAATTTCTCTATCCCAACTTCAATTAGGTACACGTTCGCAAGCATCTGTTTCTTTTTGTGACATGTGAAAAATGTATTTTCTTCTCACTTTTCGTTCACGAACGTGTACGCTCCGGAGAACGATCGACCTCGAGAATTGACCCCCTGGAGGAATGTGGTCTCGTATTATCTTGCAAAAGAAGGAAGTTTATGTCTCCAAAGTGTGAATATGGGACAACGTAGTCAGCTAAAATATCATTAATGTATTTTCGTGCTGTCGATGCTCCATCTTCAACAAAAACGAGCTCAGTATAACCTTCCGTTCCTCTGAATTTCTGGTCGATTCTCCTCATAGTCGAACGACAGACATTTTATCTTCTAGCAACATATTGATAATTTCGTTCCTCTTCTAAAAGAGTTATGGCTTTAGCACAGTTTTCTTCACTCAAAACCATTGATAGAGTGATTATAAGTTTTTTCAAACTGACGTTATGACAATAACACAACTTTCAAATGATAAACAAAGTGGAACAATTGTTTTCATGGCAATCGTGATTATTGAATATGACGAATATGTAGAGAAAATGAAATGCTTAATTCAATAATTCATAAATTCAAAACGAACCGTGATATAAAATAAATGAAAAAGCAATGGATAGGGAATGAACCAAGCTTGCTACAGGATGGTTTTAAGTGTCATCCAAAAGCTGTATTTCATCACAGGATGTCTTAAACTTAAATGATAGAAACATAACTTTGTTTTCCCTCGAATAATATGTATAATTCGGACCTTATTAGGAAATATGTTTGAAGAGAATTAATCTAGGATAAATTTCCTTCCATTAAAAAAAAACTTTCGGAATCGGACTGAAAATAAAAAAGTTATTCCAGATCAAAATTTGTTAACATTTCAAGGTGGCCGTTTTTTATGTACCTGAGTGTACATATAGGCTGGTCAATCCGAAGTAAAGCGCAAAAAAATGTCCCTCACGCGAAAGTTTTTTCAAGAACGCTACATAAGATTTTTTGCTAAATTGGCGAAATTTTTGACTCACTTCATTCTAAAACATTATGTAATGTAATGGAATTTCAGAATATTTTGCTTAACTTTTTGCAGAAAAAAAAAATCAATTTATACTCGGAACCAAGTCGTACGATCTATTTAAAACAACAAAAGCATCCATTTAAAGCTTTGAAAATGTATTTCATATTGGTTGCCATGAAACCAATTGTTTACCAAAGTCAAAACCTAGACGTTTCTTAACATAACATTTTTGAGGGTTTTATTTAGCGATTTTTTCAATACAAAATAAATGGAATATTCAGATAAAGAAATACCCGAAAGCATTCTAGAAGCAGCAGCTATTGACAATTTGGAATAATTATTAATTATTTCTCGAGAAAGCTATGAGAAACAATTTAACCATTTTCTCAACTGGACTCCGAGAAAGGGTGTTGAAAGCTACAAAGAGGTTTTTCTGACTTATAATAATAATAATAATATGTTTATTTCACTTGTTGAAAAGTACAAAGAGAAAATATCTATAAGTACAATAACAAGGAGTACGTCAATTAAAATATCTAACCTATGATGGTGAGATACATAATAAATATAAAATACACAATAAAGACCCAGGAATGTGTATATCAAAAAGTTATCAATAAATAAAATCTAGGATTAATCAAAACATGTGTAGAAGGCAATTTCAATTAAAATATATCGTCCTCTAGCAATATAATAATGAATCTTCATAGCTTAGGATTAGGATTCGTTAAAGCGTTGTATGAGGAAATCCTCATACAACGGTTAAAGTATATGAACCTGGTCAAGTCCACTTAAAATTCATCGAGGGTGTAGCAATTTTTCTCGATTAGGGCACTTTTCAGCCTTAATTTGAAGACATTTATATTCGGTGCACTTTTTATGTGGTCCTCCAGTTTATTATAAAGTTTTGACCCAAGATAAAGATGGCTCTTTTGGTATAGTGCAGTTCGGTGCATGTTTGGAATTAAGTCATTAGAGCGTGTCGAGTATTGATGTTGTTTTTGTGTACGAAAATACATAACTCATAAATAAATAGGTATATTTATTTACTGTCACTGGTAGTGACAGTAAGTATCCTCAATTCTTTGAATAAGTTTCTACATGATTGCCTCCAGCTACTATTGTTAACAATTCTGATTGCATATTTTTGTAAAATGAAGACCCTTTCTGCCGAGGACCTTGTCCCACGTCAGAATTCCATTCCACAGATGACAGTGAATAGTAGCATAATATAAACTCAATAAAATATCTTTGCCACATCTTGTTACCATAAATCTTAGCGCATAACAATTCTTACGCACTTTATTGCATAGGGTTTCTATATGAGGAGCCCAAGTAAGTCTGTAGTCCACTGTGAGACCTAGCATTTTTGTGGATGAACAAGATTCTACGTGGAAATCATCATCAATATTTTGGGTCTAAGCAAAATTGATTGGAGCTATATAATGAAGATAAGACAAAACGTTGGTATTTGAAAATTCTACAAAGTGATAACATTTCTTAAACGGTTTTTAGTAAAGACGATTGCACAATTTATGTAGAAGGCCCTAGATGATATTTATCTAGTAATTAAAGGAGCCGTTATATATTTTGGACTAGCAGGCCTGCCAAGAGTGCCAAGGCTAGAACTGATCAAGATAACCCCGGAATATATTGAAGATAAAGGAAGCTTCGTCACCATAACTATCGTTTACTTCAAGGGCATTTGTAATCTCGGAAGAAGTTCACAACGATACATTCTTTAAGTTATTTAAAACATATGCCTCTTTGCGACATTCACATATCGTTGTTCTATTATCCACTAATATAAACATGGCAAAGCAAATGTACCACTCAGTTTGAGAAATAAGTTCGTTTGGAAAATTGTAGTTCAAGATTGCAGCCTATACACCAAAATTTTCCAGAACCTCAGATCTACACAAATAAAAAAACTCCATTATATACAGGGTGTTTCATAATAAATGCGCAGGACTTCCGGATGTGATAGCTCGTTGAAAAATATGAAAAAAAGTTTCTATTAACTTACCCTCTAAAATTCAACATTTTCGAGATACAGGGTGTTGAGTTTATCGCACAAAAAACAGATTTTGAATGTATTTTCTACTCATAATAAGCTATGTTTTGTGCAGATTTTTTATTTTTTTAAATTCATAATCGGTGAAGATTTTGAAGGAGTAGTGGGTGTTTTTTTCTCCAACTTCTACGCCACTGGAAAAAACTATGATTTTGAGCCGCCTACTTGAACCGCCAATGTTTTCTACACAAAAAAGGTACTCTTGGTCATAAGCTCTAAAGTTGACCGTTTTCAAGAAAAATCAACTTTCATGTTGAAAAACATGGTAAATTTTTTTAAATAATTTTTTTTCCGAATTATACAAAATTTATTTAAACGTTAAAACAAGTAACAAAACCAAACGTTGACTTCTTAATTGCAAAAAAACAATTACAATCATACTCAGTTGAATTGTTGTTAATGTCCGCCGTTAGCTTCAATGCTTGCAGCTATTTTTCGAGGAAAAAACATTATTTAAACAACATGAAAATTGACTTTTCTTGAAAACGGTCAACTTTAGAGCTTATGACCAAGAATACCTTTTTTGTGTAGAAAACATTGGCGGTTCATATAGGAGACTCAAAACTGTACTTTTTCCAGTGGCGTAGAAGTTTGAGAAAAAAACACCTACTACCCCTTCAAAATTTTCACCAATTATGAATTTGAAAAAATAAAAAATCCGCACAAAACATAGCTTATTATGAGTAGAAAATGCCTACGAAATCTGTTTTCTGTGCGATACACGGTTCCAGAGATATTCGCAAAAAACGATTATTTTTTTAAAATTTCAACACCCTGTATCTCGGAAATGGCGCATTTTAGAGGGTAAGTTAATAGAAACTTTTTTTCATATTTTTGGACGAGCTATCACATCCTGAAGTCTTGCGCATTTATTATGAAACACCCTGTATATAATCGCATAAAAATGTTCAATAACGTGCCTAAGAATTTAAAAACTATCATGGATAAAAGAAAATATAAGTTTCCGTAAGGAATATTTAACTCGGAAGATCATTTTACTGGGTGAGCGGATATTGTTCTGTGAAATTTTAGATAATTTTTTTTGTGTGTTTAAATCTACTGATACGTAACAGTTTACATTACGTACGTGCTATTCTATTTTATTTTTATCTTATTTTAATATGTTTCTTTGAAAAGATCAGAACTTTGTGTTTATTCTTTATTTTATTTATATTTTTATACTGTGAATAACACCTGGAATTTTAATAAACTGACGTACTTGACTAACAGTACCAATGTTATGAATTTTATGTATATGTTTTTTATATATTAGCACAGAATTTTACTTGAATAAATTGACGAATCTTAAGTAGTTATGAATTATATGTATGAGGATGTATTGATATCTAGTTAGCCTAGACCAGTTCCCTGCATAAACAAAATATTGCGTTACCATAGCAACGAACAATAACTTATTAGAAGTGTCAGTGTAAAGTTTGACGTTAAAAAAGTAAACCAGAGTTACGCAATAAATTAAAAGAAAATTTGAAATCGAAATTGTGAAAATCGAAAAATTGGAGTATCGAGCCATCATCAAGTACCTACCTGTATTTAAAAGGGTTAAGAGGTAAGCAGATTTACAAAGATATGCTCAATACCCTTGATGATCAATGTCCGTGACATGTTTTTAGCATAAACTTAATTTATACAACAATATTAAGTTTATGCCAAAAACATGTCGATTTCAAATCCCAAATTTATAAAAATATTACTTTTACGACAAAAGTATTGTCCATAATTCACGTTTCATGTCATAAAATGTACCTATCATTCTTAAATGTATGACTAAATCTAAAACTCGTGTAATATTAGGTCTCATACAAAATTATTTTCAAGGTTATGTTTATGTCAGTGCTTGTGCTAAAGTTACGTTTATGTTGACTAAATGCACCTCCGTCAACATCATTTTAAAGTTGTGCTTAAATATATGTCAAAAGCAAAAGTTGAATCTGTTATATCAAATGGCGCCATTTATACAATAATGTTAAGTTTATGCTAAAAACCTTTGATTTTACCGCTATGTTTATGATAATGCTTGTGCAAAAGTTGACTAAATCCACCCTTATCAAACTAATACAAGGTGAGTTGGGAATATTATATACACATAAATATTCGTCCACTACATAACTCCCCCCCCCCTAGCAATAGCGTTAATAGCAAAAGTAACTCTTTTCTTTTTTGTAGTGGAGGGTAAAAGGAAAACAGATTCACTTTCTACATACGCGGGCTTGATTCTATCTATAGAGACAGTCTTAGGGTCACCAATATTGGATTCTTATACTGTTTTTTGATAAATCAAGCCTAGAGTTGTATCCAATTTACTAGTACAATGACATTTTTATTAATTCTCTTTTTTTGACAATCATTTGACATCACCAAACTATTCTAACTTATCAAACTAATACAAGGTGAGTTGGGAATATTATATGAACATAAATATTCGTCCACTACATCCAATAAAAGCGAATCACTTTCATTCCGCTGCTTTTATTAACAATAAATAACGTGGACAAGTATCAATTGGCTTGCAAATACATAATAACATAGTTTTAGTGAAAATTCAGCGATCGATGAACTCAGATTTCACAAAACTCATTAATCAAGTCATTGAAGAATGAACTGACCAATAAACAAATTGATTGCATTCATGAATACCGGATTTTTTTCTAAGTAGGTATATATTCGAGAGACCAGAGGAAGCTGAGATCTCTCTGTTTCATAAATAATTAAGCAATGGCTTAATAATTCAAATTACCACGCGCACATATTATGGAATAAAGACTTTCGGTGAAAATCTTTGATATGTTTTGGCCGGAGACATTCCAAGTGAAAGTCTCCATTGGCACAACTCGATCGTATGACTAGATTCGGCGCTAGAGTGAGTAGTCTAGTCAACATGTATCATTTTTATTAAAAAAATTGTATAGTTACCGCAAATCATGATCATGGTCCCAAAAAAAAGTGGGGCTTTGGTTTTTTTTGAATATCTCGAAAATTATTAAAGATTTTGGAAACGATAAAAAAGATTAGCAAATTTGCTGAAAAAAAATGTACCTCCAATATTATTAATTTTTACAGAGCCCTGAAAATAGAGCAAAAAACGGGTTGTCTGGCGCGTTGCGTCACTCTGACACAACAACAAAATAGTTATTTTTCTATGACAGTGCGTAAACTAAGCTTTTAGGCACAGCTAACAGTGATACTTTTTCGTACAAGTGCGTAAAAAAATCACCTGTGCGTAAAATCATCAACTGTGCGTAAAGTAATTTTTCACACACTGTTCATACATTTATGCATTTTTGAAAAATACAGTATTTTGCGTCAAATATAACTCGGAAGTCTTTATTTGATAATACGACGACAATTCATAACATTAAACATTCAAATTAATGATATAATTGCTACAATTTGGCAATATAATAACTGTCGAAGAAAAAACCTTGTACGAAACACTTTCGTAAAGGGCTTTTTTATACTCGCGTGTAACTTCACGCTCATACAAAAAAGCCCTACTTTACGAACTTGTATCATAAACAGTTATTTTGTATTAAGTGCATAAAATGAGTGTTTTTTAACGTCACATGAGTGTTAATTTTTCTCTCGAATGTGCCATGAAAACACGAATTTTATACACGAAATACAAACAACGTTTTTTGTATAACTGTGAATTTACATCGTCTGAAACATACTAAAGATAAATACTTCCAATACATCTTGACGAGGTTTTTTTGCGACTGTTGTCTTGTTATTCAATGTTTTCAGTAAAATCGTATTCAAAAATTTTTCCTGTCTGAAAAAAATAAGTCCAAAATAACTAAATAATACTTCTCTTTTCCATACATGTTATCTTTGATGTTACCCATACTTCCATTACAATTTCACAGCATCCAGTGGTCTTTCTGTGTCGTTACTATACAGTGTGTTACACTTCTCATGGAAACACTCTCGTATCTTCCGTAATTTTTGACGCAGAATCATGAAATTTTCAGGATCGATAGATACACTAGAAATGAACTCACTGCACAAAAAGGGTCAACCTACGTGATATACACTGCACGCCAGCAGCGATGGAACCACTCATTTTTACGGTAAAACATACTAGGGGGCAAAATTCGCTCAAAATTCTTTCAGATTCGTGATCAGCACCCCCAAATTACTATAAATACACCTGTATCCTGAAAAATTTTCAGTCCTGAAAAATTCAAATTTGTTTCACTTCTCATGGAAACACCCTCGTATCTTCCGTAATTTTTGACGCAGAATCATGAAATTTGCAGTGTATATCACGTAGGTTGACCCTTTTTGTGCAGTGAGTTCATTTCTAGTGTATCTATCGATCCTGAAAATTTCATGATTCTTCGTCAAAAATTACGGAAGATACGAGGGTGTTTCCATGAGAAGTGAAACAAATTTGAATTTTTCAGGACTGAAAATTTTTCAGGATACAGGTGTATTTATAGTATTTTGGGGGAGCTGATCACGAATCTGAAAGAATTTTGAGCGAATTTTGCCCCCTAGTATGTTTTACCGTAAAAATGGGTGGTTCCATCGCTGCTGGCGTGCAGTGTATATCACGTAGGTTGACCCTTTTTGTGCAGCGAGTTTATTTCTAGTGTATCTATCGATCCTGAAAATTTCATGATTCTTCGTCAAAAATTATGGAAGATACGAGGGTGTTTCCATGAGAAGTGTAACACACTGTAGAAACGGTTTGTTGGCACGCCGCGTGTTTGACTGTGTTTGATCGTAGTTGCTTCAATTTCAAGTTATTTTCAAAAAGATGGATGTTGATTAAGATAGTGGTAGTGATAAGCCATCAGATATATCAGAGAAAGCAAATGCAATAGTATCTAATATAAGAAAACAGAGTTCTTTGGGAGATCGTTTAGTAACGAACAGTCGTTGCCGACCGATGGTGAACCCTTTACTCCCTTATACACCTACTACGTAGGCTTATTATGGCAAGTACCTGTCAGAAAACAACCTGCTCGCTAGGTGGAGCGGCCTAGAAACCGCTTCATCGCGTGAACCAGAGTTGACCAAGCCAGCGGAGTGTCAACAAATGCGTGCACTTGGATACGGAAATCGGAGAACAATTGCCTCATCCGGCTAGCTCAAGCATCTCCGCAGCATCGTCGCAAATATCCAGCAACTCCGGAACTCTTCTTTCAGGATCAGTCAGGAACAGTACGAATTCTTTCTTAATGTCGTTAGTGTTAACCAACCACGTTTCATCTACCTAGGCCAGGCCGTATATTTCCAGGAGGAGCTATGACCTGGCCAGAAATACTTTATTTACAAATATACAAATGAGCCACCCGGGCTACCACTCGGTAGGACTACTACACTCTGGTCTGTGG
This sequence comes from Chrysolina oricalcia, assembly GCA_944452925.2. NCBI lineage: Eukaryota > Metazoa > Arthropoda > Insecta > Coleoptera > Chrysomelidae > Chrysolina > Chrysolina oricalcia. The sequence goes on along the minus strand of OX101811.2, from coordinate 12,988,430 downwards.
CTCCCGGATGACTGGTTTTTCCAGCCAAAACGGGCTTCTTAAATAATTAATTGGCACATTTACTTCGGTCAATGCCGAAGCAAAGTCGCTGGTGGGCGGAGCCTATTGGAGCTCCGCTCCCAGATATACTCTTCGAGTAAAATTTTATTTTAGTATTTCTGGCCGAGGATGACAGGAGTGTGTAGTGATTTGGACGGGGAACAGATGGCTTCAGTGCTGTCTGTGTTGACCTACCCTTGCACTGATGAGCGGCAATAACCTCGAAACTAGTCTGCAGATGGTGACCCTGTCGGAATCAAAACATAATTCTGCTAGTTGGTTACAGAGGGCACTTGCAACTGCGTCCTCTGAAGCTTTGAGGAACGTTGCACAAGTATCTGTTAGATTTAATTCAATACCCGTCGTGGTCTTAGCCAGGGGAGTAGTTGTTTTTTATCAGGTACTTGCCTTAATAAGCTTACTTAGAAGGTGTATATGGGAGTAAAGGGTTCATTATCGGTCGGCAACGACTGTTCGTTACTAGTATCTAATTAATATGTTACTGGCCAAATCCAAGTTAATATATGAGAAAACATATGACCAATTTCGTGAATGGAGCGACAAGAAACATGTAAAAATGGTTTCTGAAAATGTGCTTGTATGCCATTTTGAGGAAAAAAAAAATTATAAAACCTCCTACGTTATGGAGTGTTTACTCAATGTTGAAAAGTGCATTGAATGTTAAGATAAATATTGATATAAGGAAGTTTTCAAAATTGGTCCCGCTCATTAAGAACATAAGCATCGAATACCGAGGAAAGAAATCTAAAGTTTTATCAAGGGATGATATCAATAAATGTATTCAAGATGCTGATAACGAAACAAATTTACTTTATAAGGTACAGATATAATCATAATTTTGTAAGATTAGTAGTAATTTCAATATTTTTCATTTGTAGTTTGACGTCAAAAAAGTAAACCAGAGTTACGCAATAAATTAAAAGAAAAAATTTGTCCACCGAAATTGTGAAAATCGAAAAATTGGAGTATCGAGCCATCATCAAGTACCTGTATTTAAAAGGGTTAAGAGTTAAGCAGATTTACGAAGATATGCTTAATACCCTTGATAATAAATGTCCTTCGTATGCGACCGTGAAAAATTGGACTGCAAGCTTCAAAAGAGGTAAATTTTCTATTGAAGATGATGACCGATCGGGAAGGCCAGTTTCTGTGTCAGTCCCCGAAAATATCGATGCAGTTCATGACATGATTTTAACAGACCGTCGAATTGGGCTAAAACGGATATGTGAAGCACTGAATATTTCATACAAACGCGTTCATCATATAGTTCACATGTTTGAATTTTGACCAAAAGCGCGCTAGGGTAGTAGCATCGCGTTCGATCTGTGCTCGATTTGAAAACGATGTAGACTTCTTAAACCGAATTGTTACTATGGATGAGACATTTCTACGATCCAGAAACAAAGCAACAATCGATGGAATGGCGACACTCCGGTTCTCCAAGACCTAAGAAGTTAAAAGTTCTTGCTTCAGTTTTTTGGGATTGCCATGGAGTAATCATGATTGATTTTTTGGATAAGGATAGAACAATAACGGGAAAAAATTAAAGAGAAAAGACGTGGAAAGCTATCCAAAGGTGTTTTGTTTTTGCAGGACAACGCCCCTGCAGTGGGACTCCGTGTCATATTGAATTCTACTTATCGACTGAATTCTCATGACTGGTACTCTATGCATAAGAATTATCGCCTAAACTCGACTATCGCGGTAGCAAGAAAGCAAGACGTCGAGACGTGTCGTTTTCTGTTTTTAACCCTACTCTTCTCTTTCGATTAATTTTGTCAATGTTGTATGTCAAACATACTTATGGTCCAATTTTAAAAGCAAATATGCAAAATAATATGAAATATTGAATAATGAAGGTACGGACTGAATACTGACAAATAATATTTGATATAAATCATTTATTTTTACAATTCGTAAGTCTTGATCACAAATCTACAAAATATTACATTTACATAATTTATATAAAAACTCACATAACTAACTCACAATTTGATTGTTTTTGGAATGGTGTCCCTTTCTATTGAAATAATCACGTTCTTCAGGAAAGTTTCTTTCTTCCATAATTAGCTTCAATTTTGGTTTTTTCCCGGTCGTTTTCATGTTCTGACAAAGTATTTACAATAGCAATGCCTCGATACAGATTGCTCAGCTATAGAAAGATCATGACTTGTACTTGTTACTCTTTGGTATAATCTTGTTGAATAAAAACTTAATAGGTACTGTTAAAAATATATTGAACCAAATCCTTATTTAATCTAAAGAGTTCTTCAAACCTCGTATCTTCTATTGAAAATGGATGTGACTCTTTTCTATTGAGTTTTTTCGCAATATTTTCTGAACGAATGTCTTCTTGCATTTCTTTTTCTTTCTGAGCTAATAAATTTAATCCGTTTATAGGCAACATAATGCAACAATGTCACAATGCATTTGAAATTTATGAAAAAGCACATGAAACTACCAGCCGTTGAAAATAAAAATGCGTGACAGTGACAGTAAATTTGGACACAAGAATATGAAATGTTACTAGAATATCACCAAATTTTGGCAAATGCTTTTAGATCGGGAATATGAAATGTTACTAGAATATCACCAAATTTTGGCAAATGCTTTTAGATTGGATAGTACTTTGCCGAACAAACCCGATTTGCAGGCGACCGTAGCACAAAGTGCCAAATAATGTGATCGTCGCTTGCGATAGTAGTAATCGACTGTAGAAAACGAGGGGTAGAATCCTATATGACACAGAGTCTCACTGCTGCACACAAATATCATGTTGCCATGCAAAAAATTCGTGATTTAGGGTTTGAATTACTAGAACACCCCCCTTTTTCACCAGATTTGGCTCCGTCCGACTATCATCTCTTTCCTCAACTGAAAAAAAGTTTAAAAGGTCGTAAATTTTCTTCCAACGAGGAGGTAATAAAAGCTGTGAAGGTCTGGTTTGCAGAGCAAGAAGAAACATTTTTTTTTGAAAGGTCTAGAGACGTTGCAGGCTCGCTGTAATAAATGTATCCAATTAAGAGGAGAATATGTAGAGTAATAAAATATTTTGACATTGAAATTTTGTTTGGTTCTATAGTAGGCCAAGAATTTTTAATATATCCTCGTATGTAGGAATATTTCATGGACATTTATTATTCTCGTCAAACGGTGGGACTGTCTATAGATAATAATATGCAAAATATTAATGGAACGAATATTACGTTGAGTTTTTTTATTTACTGATAAGGAGGAATGCCATGAATATATTTTATATGTATACACGTCAGTCATCATTTTTTCCGTTTGTTGCGAAAAAACCTTTTTCAAATTTTCACTAAAGAATTGTCTTATCGGTACTAATTTGAATAAGTATTATAATTCAGAGTTTTGTTGAAAAAAAACGTACATAAAATTAAATACCTATATCGATAAATTACTAGCGTCTTTAGCATTTCAACCGAAGCACAAATATTAATTGAACGATGAATGTGACACTCAGATCAATAAGTAAACATGATCTAAGATGTGACACCAATTCCGATGATGACTCATAGATACTGATTAGGAAGTTGAGCTGCCAAACAAGTTTGTTTGTAAATGGTAACCGGATAAATTTAGGTATTCCAATAATTTGTTCGATTGATATCTGCTTATTTATTTTGCGGAAATAATAATGAAATACAGAATGAAGAAAATAGTTTCTGTCCAATTTCCACTGAGATTTTATTTATTACGACCGGTTTCGGCTTTTACACCATTCTCAAGTAACAAGGTATAATGTATAGACTATATTAAGTTCGTGAATATACAGTGAGGTTCTAAAGTAACAGATAAATTCATTTTCTACGTAATTATGAATGTAAATAAAAAATTCTGAAACAGATAATTTTTTTTATATGAAACTAAACTTTCTCAATAAAATTATTTACCTGCCCCTTCAACCTCTTAGGGGCAATAGCTACCCCTATAAAAATTTTAAATAAAAAAGGGTAGCGTGTGATACCGCGTTTAAAAGGGTTTTCAATTCTCTATTCAGCACTTCACAACAATGATTTATGATGTCTTTTTTAAAAATTAATTACTGCTTTTTCATTAAAAATACGAAAAAGCAATGTGTTCAGTGCGTAGGAAAAGCGAGTTTCTGTCTCGTAGAAATTCTAATCACTGACTACGCTCGTGAATCAAGATTTTTCCGCTCAATAGAAAAACTACAACTTTACTTTCTACTATTCATTATTGCTGCATTCGTATATGCTTTTTATTGCTAATAAAATACGAATATGGCTTCTGATTAATTGCATTCACTTACTAGAATTGCCATTTGCTATTTGTCGTCATCAATAACTCCAAACAGTACAAGCAGCAATGTAAACTAGATTAAATATTACACGATTCTCCAAAGATATAAGAAGTGGTGATAAGGAGATCCTATGGCAACCGACAAGGATTACGTCATACTATCTACATTGTTCCTAATATTTATATTTCATTATCGGAAGATAAAAATTTGCGAACTTTTATTCTAAGCCACTATCAGTCATTAATTTTATCGTTTCGAAAGTGACTATCTGCCTTTTCTTTTTTCTTTTTGATTTCTAAAGGTGCGTACGGATATATAACAAAACTTCGTATCGTAACGTAACGCCGACCCGTAACAAGTCTCTACGGTACTGCGTAACAGCGTAACACTACGAAGGCGTAGAAGGGCCACGGTTTTTTCCTATTTTCAATCCAGACTTCTATCTCGGGATCTCGAGATCCCGACATCTAAGTCCCGACATCTAAGTCGGGAATCCGACTTCTATCTCGGGATCTCGAGATCCCGACATCTAAGTCGGGATCCCGACTTCTATCTCGGGATCTCGAGATCCCGACATCTAAGTCGGGATCCCGACTTCTATCTCGGGATCCCGAGATAGAAGTCGGGATTTCGGCTATATCGCTTATATCTACTCTTTGTAGTCAACTTCACTCGTCAGTCTTTACACTCTTTACGCGTGCGAGGTTGTGAACTCTAAATATAATTCGTTTCGTCAAGAAGGATAGAAAACCCATGGCTGATTCAGAGCAGGTCGGGATCTCGAGATCCCGAGATAGAAGTCGGAATCCCGACTTAGATGTCGGGATCTCGAGATCCCGAGATAGAAGTCGGGATTAAAAATAGAAAAAAACCGTGGCCCTTCTACGCCTTCGTATAACACCGTAACATAGTAACATCGACGCGTCCCATCGGTTGTCGGTTTTTGACGCCGAAGAAATTATACGCAATGATGTTGCACCAATTGTTCGTATGTCTGGACAGATCTGCGTTACACGGTTGCGATTTACTTTTCCTTTCATTTATTCAGTTATGGAGTGGAAGAAAGAATCTGCCATTGATTTCATAATTAGTTATCGTAATAAAGAGATTTTGTGAGATACAAAACAACACAAATATTACAATAAAATAAAGACGCATAATGCTTGTAGGGGACATCCTGGTAGAATTTTGGTAAAGGCCACTAGTTTTCTGAAGTTCTAAATCCAACTGGAAATTATTTCCACTGTACACACCTCTACTAGTGTACAACTGGGTCTGCTACCAGCGTCTTTCTGCACTTTTTTTTTGTTTTACGAAGTAATGCATAAGCTGCTGCAGCAGTAACCTCCATTCCTTTATTGAATTGCACACAAGAAAAAATCAAAGGTTCTGTTTTAGTACAGACGAAACGGCAGCATGTTCCGTTTATGAGATACGCGACGATGTATTGATACGCTATATTGCTGACACACCGTATCTTCGGTGCGTATCAAACAATTGTTGCGCGTCGGTGATACGATACAAAGTTTTGTTATATGTCTGTACGCACCTTAATATCTCCAGAGAAGCTCAATAATGCATTTCTGAAAATCGCCAGGGTCTTTTCATTCATTGGAAAAAATAATGTTTCAGATATTTTCAGCCAACAGTTGTGTTGCTATTTTTAGGAAAAAATTTCCAAATTTCAATGAAACTTCAATAAACTAAGCTAGGTAATTTGAAGAATACGTTATCCACACATTCCAGTCTTTTTGCAAGCATTCAAAATTAAATGTTTTCGACATTTCCGGTTACAGGTATTTATTTTATAGATATTGAATTTTCTTCTTGGTAGAAAACTTTTGTGTCTTTTATTACAATGATCAAGGTAAGACTAAGATTAAACTGCGAGCTGGCCCATGACCTGGCTTGCCAAGACTTTTGCAGTATAGTGGATGCCTTTGTGTTATCAGAGATCTCTTTCTAGCTTGGTCTTTCTGCAGCTTTGAAAGGGTCTTCTTAATGAAGTTTTAAGCCTTTTCTCCTCTTTCACAGTACCGAGAATACCCCCTGAAGATACTTGCTAGGCTTCCACAACGATATCTCTGCTGCGACCTTTTCATCTTTATTACAGATCCTACTGTGGATTTTCTTAGCTAGACAGATGTAGGTTCTGAATTTAACCCATAATTCTTTCAGAGCTCTCCTTCCCTGCAAATCGATCGACCAGACCTGGGACTTTATGTTGCATCCACTGAGTTATAGTCGTCTTTATACTTTCGCTTTTTATGTCCCCGGTGCCAAACACGATCAAAATCCTTAGAGATATCTAATGCAACAGCCAGAGTTTCAACATATTGTGTTTGCATCCTCAGAAATTGTCTGTGGCATCTCCAAAAGTGATTTTCCATGGAAATGATGAGAAAAACATGCGAAGACCATTCCAGTCGGCTGAAGTGCGGGGACGGGGCGGTGTTGTGCTGCTCGATGGTGTAGAAAAAGAGATTGACGTCCTGCCTCGTCTGTTTTGTTGAAAAATTGGAGCCAGGTATAGTTATGCACATTGAACTCTCCCAGTCAGATGACTTCAGCTGATGGATAAAGTCGAATTTGAGTGATTAAAACTCGAAGAGGTCGCTGTACGATGGTTCATTAGATGATTAGTAAAGGCAACAAGGGAATTTTGCCTGTTTGGTAATAGCCAGGTTGAACCACATAACGTCAAAGTCTTACGGCCCTAAACTCTTTTCGCGTTGGCATGAAAGGTTTGTATTAGAGTAAAGGCAAATACCACTTTTGAATCCTGAATCGAGAATGGATATCGTAACCATAGTACAGAGCATGTAGAGCTGTTGGTGGAGGAATTTACTTGTGTTTGTAGGGCCGTTGACTACCGAAGAAATAGGTTGTACTTTTAGAAATAGCGTTTTACCTTTATCACAGTAATTCTTATACTGGATTTAACTCCATCGCCTTCCATATTCCAAGTATATCCAGGTATCAAGGAATACCTATAAGTACATACCTACTCCTTCCAGTATTTTGCACATTGTGCCATCAGAGCTTGTATAGACAGATAGATAGATTATTATTTCAATTTGAAACAGTTGAAAAACTCAAGACATCAGTATATGTACATCACTGATCTGTCTTCTCATTGCATAAAGATATTTAATTGTGGTTGGTCAACTGAGGCCTTTGGAGTTGCAGCAAGAAGAGTTTTTTTTTGCTGCTGTAAATGCATATGGTAATTTTTTGATGCAAACCTCAGTTTCCACAGCACATCCTGCTAATTACCGATATAGATAACATTTCCTGTGAAAACAACCTATTAATACGAGGGGCATACATCTCGCTAAAATGTGTACAAGACTTAAAATATTTAATAGACTGAAAGACTCAAGCCGATGACTGAAAGACTCAAACCGACGACGAATATTTAATGAGTGAAATTGAACATTTCTAGTTGTACGAGATTTTAAGGAGATGTTCCCCCTCGTATTAATACCATTACATTCAGTTAATTACTTACGGTTTTCAGCATTTAATAATAATAAATGGTCTTTATTTTTCCTGGCGGAGTTTAGCTGAGCTATTCTTCCACTCACCAGGCAACAAAAATTTATAATGGGCTACATTGTACTATATATATATATATATATATATATATATATATATATATTAAATCAAATATGATTTTAAAGAACTTAAATGGTAATTATGAGCTAATTAGTAATAGTGTTAGGAAGATCAGTAAATTAATTATGTTGGATAGTAATCATAAGGTAGTCAAGGTAATAGTTGCTTATCCAGTAGTGATTGTTTGAGTTCAATCTTAAAAGTTATTGTATTCTTTGTAACTTTCAGAGTACCTACACTATATTCAATAATCTTGATGTTTCGTTTTTTTTGTAGGTTTCTATAGAACGAACGTGTCACAACATATCCAAATCATTACACAAGTAGGGCTTATAATTTTCGAAAAAAAAAAGAACTATAAATACTTTTCCTTATATAGGTATGTTGGTTCTAGACTTTACAACCTCCAACTAATCGCGCAAATTCTTCTGACTTTCCCAAAAAAATACCAAGGAAGTTGTACACTTTCATCATATTTTTCTCATTTCAAATAATGAACGAACACAACACCGAAATGAAACCGAGTATCTGATTATTACTTTTCTCATTTGCAACTACTATCAACGATCTTCCAATTTTGATTCAAGGCTGTAGGTATTTCACAGCTGCAATTTGGAGCAGGAGGACCATTTATTTTCGTATCAAATATTTACTTTTACAATTTATTTACGAGTAGGAATTTTTCGGAAATTCAAGGTTTAACACGTAAAGCTAGGAAAATACTCCTTGATTCTCATTACACTCACTAGTGAGTGAAACGAATACCTATTTGGTTATGACTTGACAATTAATTAAATGGACTTCGTCTTTACGACATATATCCAGCTTCTAGTTTTGTTATCAGTAATTGATATCAGTTTTCATAACATTCCTACATCAAAGTAAACATGGTATGCCAAACTTTATGACAATTCGGTCAGCTGGTTCAAGTTTAGGTGCAATAAAGAGTTCATCTCCCCTGTTTACTTATGTTTTATTTTATTTAGCTCTGTTGCGATAAGTCACTAAGTTTAATTGATCTGAAATCAATAAATATTTACAAGAGTGGTAGCTTCACCTACTGGAACGTCTGGAGAATCTGTACCTACTCCGATCAATAACATTTTACGTGACCAAGGTTATGGATGGAATTGCAACTGATTGGTTTCAGTTTCTTTTGCTGATTTGACTCGCTTTCGCAATCGTACCATTTTCAAACACAGATAGAGTTTATAATAAAAATTACTCACTGTTCATTGAGGACCGGCGCAATCTTCAGAATGTTGTCTAGGAATTTATTGTCACTGCACAAAATCGAAGGTGTTTGGGGCTGGCTATTCACGTTCAGTAACCTGAACAGAATGCATATTATAACAGCGATCGCTGCTAGCACGGCTGTCGACATCCTCCTCTAAAGCCGTAGCACGAGCAGTAACCACAACCTCGCGTCGCTAAAAATACAATACTAATTGGAACTTGCTCGTTGCCGGCATGGAACCATATAAATTCTCTCGGTTCTTAACGAAGCTGCGAGTAGCGTGTCCCGAATACGCTCGAGCATCAGCTGTTCGATGGGCGTGGAGTCATGAGATAATCAATCAAATATTCACTAGAACGAATTTTCTGCGTTGCTTTGGTCTGTCTGTCCTGGTTTTACTCGCGGTACTTGGCCGAACGTTGTTTCACTCACATTGTGATTTAGTCTGAGGCGCGAAACTTCAGTGTTTGTTTTATATGGAAGTCGAAAATTAATATTTGAATTGATAGTGGTGAGTCACGTCAAAGTGGTAGTTTGTCATCGGTAAACTACCTTTGTCAAAAAAGGGAGTGTATACTTTGCCGAACGACCGGCAGAATTGTGATTTTTCTAAGATGCCGACGACTGCGGATTCACACTAAAAGTACTAGGGTAGTTAGCTGTTACGCGGCTCCATTATAAAAATACTTAATATTAAACACTAGAATGCCAATGGAGAAGTTTCCTTCGGATGAATTATCATGAAATAAGTGAATTTTCATGAAATAAGTTTTCAACTACCTACCTAGAGTATTATTGTTTTGCTGTCCAGAATAACGATTAATCAAATTCAAGTCTGTTCTATTTTAAAATTAAAGTATTTTCATGTTTCAGGCGACAAACTGTGACGTAGCAACGTAGGGTTGATCAGCCAGTAGTGGCAATTTTGGCAAAACCAATTTATAAAAACTTGGCTGGACAATTCAATTTCGGAGTAATCATACTAGAACTTTCACAGTGAGTACCTATTTGGCTTTACCTTTAATCAAAAAACAATTTTTGTTGAACTTCATAGGAATTTTTAGCAAAGATAGAATAAAAAGTGCATTTTTGCTAGTAGAAACGGAAACAAAATGCCGGTGGTCGGACAACTTGTCTTTGGTTAGTTTGAACTAGAACATTCAATGAAATTTTACTGATTTTGATGCAAGTTTTAATGTGTATTTGTGACAAGGTTATATTATGCATGCTTTGTTCAACTTTTACGGGAAAGAAAAAAGACACAAAAAACTTTAAACTTAATTTATTTTATTAATAGAATAAATAAATATTTGGAACCTTTGCTTTCAATAATTAGAAATTGTCCAAACACCAAAACTACGCCTATTCACACTCGACACGCGTTTCGCCAACAAAGTTATAATATTCTTCAGGAGCTAAAATCTCTGTATTTTTCTAACGCCTCTACTTTCTTCAAATAAGACAGTTGGAGATTTCTTATGAAACTGTATTAAATAATTCCTGTTCATTTATTGGGAACCTACACTCAGCTAGGTCTTCAACCTATTTTACAATTTTCATTTAGTATTCAAAAGTCAAAATACTTATGGGTATGGTCCCATGGCCTTGAAAACTTCAGTGACTGTGCCTTAAAGTCCTGCACCGTCGGCAAAAATGCTTTAATTTTCTACCGTTTCTCACCGCTTGCACCGCTTCTTTCGAAAATTACCAGTTTTTCTCTTGGGTCTCATGTCTGAAACGAAATAAGGCAAAAAATCTCGATGATGTTTGTCAGATGCAAAAAAACTAGTAGGGTCCGACTTTTGGAACTTATACAAATTTTATAACGCCCAATAGTCGGACAGATTGTTATTGGTCATTGTCTATATTTACCATTATCTTTCTTTAATTCTTGTCCGACTTCTGGCTAGAGCATAAAACAAGAATGATATTATTTGATGCAAGAATTGTACATATCAATAAGTCAAAAAGAAACAAACTAATCAGGCTTTCATCTAACAGTAGTCCGGCTTCAGGATCAGGAAGTCCACTAAAAAGCTTTTCCAGTTATACCGGCCACCCAATTATGACTTTAAAATTGTGTTAGAGTGCTCTACCTGAGACATAACTCCCGGTATTTATTCATTTGTCACTGGAGTTTCAGGCTGCAAGATAAGTGTATCAGATATTAGTCAGATGATTATTCATGGTGTTGGGAACGATAAGGTGCGATTATTCATTACGTTTGTGATGGCGTTGGAATAAAGTTGTGTGAGGAGGATTGTCTTTTAATACGTAGTTGTGCCCTAAGTGTAACAATTCAGACGTGGGATAAAGAACAGTTTTCAGTTATAATTAGTGACAGTGAAGCCAGTAGTGAAAGGGAAAACTACAAAAGGAAATCAAACGAAATGGATGGACCATCCCGTCATGGAAAATGAGCAACCCAAGGATTCTCCAAGAACCTCAACGCTGGGGGTGCAAAATCCAAGGCGAGGAAATGTACCCATTGTAGCCGAAAAGGACACTTAAAGAAAAATTGTTGGTGTCTAAAACCGGCTATGCCATAGCTACTGAAAAGGCAAGTGAAAAAATTTAGATATTTTGTTGATGATCTTGTTTTGGAAAGATTTTATATTTTTTCATGTGAAGAATACCTGGATACAGGTAGATGATTAAATTTTGCAAAAGATTTCCTAGTAATTTAACTAAACATCATATTAGATTTTCTGAAATTCTAGTAAGTTATTGAAATTCCAAAAAAATCCCTAATGTATTGAGCACAAACTGTTTGAATTAAACGAACTTTCTATTGCACCTGACATTTATGGAAACCGATATAGGTGACATTTACGCCAAAATTGTCCAACCAATTATATACCACAAAGATATTATGATGAATATTCATGGGATAAGTTGACATTGAATAAAGTATACCACATGCGCTCTTTACCTTTAGTTATAGAGAAATTGTAACGATTCATTCACATTCTACCACACGGTTTTTGTCCGAAATTATCGCCAAAACTTAAGTCCTGTTAGACGGAAATTATTGCCAAAACTATAAGGCCTATTAGAAGGAAATTATCGACAAAACTATAAGTCCTGTTAGAAGGAAATTATCGCCAAAACTATATGGCCTGTGAGAAGGTAGAAAAAAAAATATATCAAACACTGTTCAACGTAAAAATGGAATCAAAATACTACCGTTTCTCTCTTTTTACAGGCAGCCACGATGCCCATCCCCCTAAAGGACGGAAGGGAACGAAACAATCTACAAAACATCTCGCGAGGACGCTCCATGAACAGGATGGCCGAATGTTAGAGTGCTCTACCTGAGACATAACTCCCGGTATTTATTTATTTGTCACCGGAGTTTCAGGCTGCAAGAGTAGAGTATCAGATATTAGCCAGATGATTATTCATTGTGTTGGGAATGATAAGGTGCGATTATTCATTACGTTTGTGATGGCGTTGGAATAAAGTTGTGTGAGGAGGATTGTCTTTTAATACGTAGTTGTTCCCTAGTGTAACAATTGTAAAAAATTTCAGTTTTATACTATTCTAATACAAGTTTAGACTATTTATGACATAAAATATTTATATAAATTCATAAATTTAAAAATGATGCTAACCTTCGCCTATTTTCAATGCAGACCAAAGAGTAAATAGTAAATCTAATCTTTTACCTAACCACCCCGCGTACTTCATTAAATTGGGCAATTGGCGCGCTTCAGTGATAGCAACTGCTAAATCAAAAATTATCTAGAATAGTTTAGGAACATGGGCGCGACAAATTCCTTTTCACTGAAGGAAATTTGTTATCTTAAAGTTATTTCACATTATTTGAGTTTTGTCCGTCTACTGGTAGTGTCCGGCTTACTGGAGAATTCACCCTATGATATGAATTTACTCTGTAGATAGGATTTCAAGTTGCGAAACTTGGAACTAGGCACAGTATTCATCTCGAAAAAATGTAGGTTTCAGCAGTAGCGTTCATACAACATACTTTTACCTTTACTTTTGTGGTAAAAAAAGTTCGTAGGATTGATCTTTTACCTTAAGGAATCGTTAAAGTAGAATGATTTTTTTTGTGCGTGATTCAATGCTCCAACATAAAATATAAATAGCCATATTCGCCTATTCCATCTTGTTATTTCTTGTATTTTGTCATCTAAAATTTCTTTTTATTCGTATAACGGATATATATTCTAATTCTCAAAAACGCTAAGCTCTGAATATCGATCAACCACCAGCCCTAAGGACGTCAACTGTCCTCATAGTCACGCCCCCTACTCCACCGGCCGTGTATAAATATAGCCTTAAGTCAACTAGCGGAACGATACGAACCAATTCCAAAGATCGGCGGCCTTCAAACCCGAAAAAGAAGACTGATAGTTCATTTGGAAATAAGTCCTAAAGGTTAAGCTGATGCATAATGTGTCTCATAATTTAACATTTACATCACATCTTTTTCATTAACAGGAAATAAAAGACAAATTCTTAAATATCAACTTCTATTACAGTTTCCTTAGGTGTAGGATAATATATATTAGAAGCTATGTGAACCTTGAAATATTCTGGACCATATTCCTCATACATATGCTTAGTTAATAAATACTTTTTATAGTCCTGATACTTTGCAAACTGTCTTGCTCCATACCATGCAGACAAACTGCAATTGGTCATGATATTCACGTTAACTATTGACTTGAACGGTCTTATCGAAATCAAATCTATCAACAAGCGATCCTTCAGACCCTTCAAGTTAGCTAAACCACCAGTAACTATAATATTCGATGCTAATTTCAGTTGGTCCTGTTCATTGAACAGTGACAGAACATAACCGATGACTTCTGATAATCCCGCTTCTGAGGAACCCGACATGTATGGTTTGAATAATAGTTCAGGAGCTCTATAGCGTTCGATTCCCACGTGGAGTTGATGCATTTCTCCCAAATTGGTGTTCTCGTCAAATTCCGTTGGCTCGTGAGTTCTAATTATTTCTTCAAATTCCAACAATTTCTCGTTCTCAGCTTCGCTGTCGGAGTCACCACCTTCAATAGAAAATTGGGTTATACAGTAGGTTAAAATTCAGGAATAAAAAATGGACTGAAATCAAGTGCATTGAAAGTACTTTTACAATTTTATCACATTTTTTGGTTTTATTTCATGGAACCATTTATTACAATGATACCCTGTATACTCAGGTTCAATTTGACTTACCATCTTTACTGATAGTCTTATAAATATCCCAGTCTTCATCTCTAAGGCCGAAATCATCATTGCCCTTTTCCTTCCTAGCCAACTGTGATATTATTCTCATACGCTCTTGTCCTGCTGCAGTTCTTCTTTTAAAAATGTCCTGTTTTCTCTGTTTCCTGATTAACTTTTTTGTGAGAATATCTTGTCTCTAAAAATAAGAATATTCAATAACACTAGTTTTTTTTTCAAATCAATTGTGACTCAGTTTCATGAAAAGAGACTGATGTAGCGTGATTCAAACAGAATACATGCCAACCTTCATAATTGGTTGCAGGCACGCATTTAAAAATTAACTACCTCACCAAAACAGAATTGACCAAGACTTCCTAGAATACTACCATTGTCTAAAGACATAGAGTCGGTCAGTGTCCATGTCATGGATGTATAAATTTATTCGCCCATAGTATGGACGGACGTATAAATTTATACGTGGTCCATATAGCAAGCTGTGGATGAAATCGCGAGTGCGATCTATGAGAATTTTATTGAAAATGGGCCCTATATGGTGGTGCATCGAACAGAAGGCTGTGAGAACCTAAAACTCTGTCACTTTTTCCCCACCTACCGAACTTGCCTTATCTCATTCTAACGTTGAGGTTTCTTTTTTGTTGGGTACAACGTAGTGGCGCCATCTACTAATACTGAGAAACAGATGTTTCTCAATATACAGTGTGTCATTAATATGACATGGATAAATACAGGTGCATAACAGACTGCCGACATATGAACAAATTTAAGAATTAGTGTGATTCAAATTTTCTAACATAAATATAGACTGTCAGATAATGACAGATTTTGCTGACTGATTTTCTCTTTTCTTTTTAACAACTGAAAATCATGTCTTTTCTGGTCTTGAAATCAATTTTTCTTCCTACATGCCAATTCCCAACAAAGAAAAAATTCCCACAAATTTTCCTACAACTTTACAACTTATGGCTTTTTTTGAGGGACATGCAAAGCTTATGGGAATTTTTTTATGATGTTTATCCATCATCAAAATCATATGGTTCAAATGCCATAAACGAGAAAGTCAGAAAACAAAAAAAATTGTTCACAAATGATCATAATTGTGAAAATCAACTCACCATTTTTTTAACATTTTCTAAAAATGATTGCAATGCACCTTCATTTTCGAAAATCATTTTAGAGTACTTTGCTTGTTTCACAGGAGGTTCTTCAACTTCCTCCAAATTACTTGAAGCTATCTTTTGTTTAATCTTATCTATTTTCAAATTGAGTGTCCCTATATTTTTCTGCAATTCCGGTATACTCTTCAGTTCATATTCAGCCAAAATATTTTCCACTTCATCTTTGTCCGCACCAAAATCAATGATTTCCTGGATTTCCAGAAACTGTCTAAGTTTTTCTTGATCTTCAGCTAGCCTCTCTTCTCTTTTTCTTGCGTTGATTTCAGTTAATCGTCTTGCTAACTCTCGCTTTCTCTCTTTTTGTTGTTCTACTAAAATAAATAATTTTTTAAATATTTTTCAGTAAAAATCTTGATCACCATTTTATTGTATTTGCAACTCACATGTTAAAGCCGATGTAGTTGCTATAGATGTATAAGGTAGCTGAATTTTATTAGTGCTAGCCTCATAGTATTCACTATCAGTCCATTTACTCAATTCTTCACGATAATCAGAGGCAACAGCACAAATATTGTGTAAAAGTTCTTCTGCTCTGCTCAAAGTGATAGCTGCTGCATGTGCTGGGTACTTCAGTTGGAGGATTCTGTGAAGATACGTAATTATATTCCATCCGCCTAGATTTAACCTTCTAACATTCTCAAATATTGTTTTCTTTCCAAGCACTGGAATCACATGACATGTTTGATATCCCAAGTTGATCACTAGAGCATTTTCTGAGGGTTTATCTTCTGCAAAATGGTAGGCAAATTGAGAGTCCACTCCATATACAACTCCAGGTATTTCATAACCCTCAAATAGAAGTTCAGACATTACTAAAATAAAACATTTATTTATTTATACTTAAGCTAACAATGAATACTCATGGTTTTCTTACACTGTCTTGAAGTATTGGGATTTAGGAATGCCTCAGTCAAAATTATGGGGTGATCAACAGAATTTTCAGTATCTATCCCCAGGTGTGTGAAAGTGTAGTCGAAGAGATGTTCTTGGGCCTCAAAGTGAGTGACAACGTTACGATCAAACTGGGTTTTGAGTTGAAACCTAACTGCTTCTATATTCACTATATCATTTCCAATTTGTAGTTGTGGTGTTTGAGGAATTTCGACAGTGTCTTTTTTGAGTCTCTCCTTACGGGGTTTCGCAATTATGTTTTTGAAGAGTAGTAAAGGTTCCTCACTTGTTGCCCAACCAACTCTGGACATGTATGATCCTGTAATATGAATAATTCAACAAAAAGAGGAGTTAGCAAATAGGGAACTAACCATTATCAATCACAATTGGCACCTGATTCTTCTTTAGAAGGGGTGTGTATTGATGTACAATATCAGGGGTATATTTGGTATCCTTGAATTCCAGTACATCCATTTTGAGTACAACTTCCTATATTTTTCAAATTGAATTGAACTTAATTTTTATATAAAACTGTAACATTAATTTAACTTTATTTTCTCAGTATTCATAGTACTCCTGTTTGTCACATCTTGCTTGTTCTTTACTTGTACTCCTATTTATTACTATTTTTACACTTCTTCCACTACTTCTTTTAGTAAGATGTTTAAACATAAAATTAAAAATAAAAACTCTTATTATTTATTTACTAATTTAATTATTTACATCACAGATTCGTTGTTTTGTGCACAGATTAGGCGTTTTCCATTTAGGAGTGTGAAGCCCCAGAGCTACAAGCCCCTGAGATCGGAAATTACTATCACTGACTTTTTCGCCAAAAAAACTATGTATTCGCGTTTTGACCACTGAAATATAAATTTAACTGGAACGCCAAAGCAATTTCTCAAAAGTGTACCAATTTGAACCTCGCGCAGATGTCAATAAAGGTTATATTCCAGTGAAATAAAGTGAACTTGTGAACATGCGCACTAATATTTTAAACAGGACCGGCTTGGTCCGTAATATTTAGACGTGTTTGTAATTACGAATCTGTGATGATTTAGATCAACATAAAATTCATTCACCACAAATATAAAATCGTGGAAAAATAATAAATATTCTATTCAGATTTTCCCACTTGTGAATATCTCTCTTGTTCATGGATTAATTTTAGTTATCATACATCTTATTCATATTCAAAATTTGATGAGAGATGACAATGAAATAGGGACTGATATGCCATTTTCAAAGTAATCATACCAATAGCTTTATTCAATTGACTGAGCAAAACTAGAACACTGATCAATCATCTGAAATATAAAAAACCCAGAAAACATACAAAATCAAGTACAAAATATATTTATTCAACAAAATCACTTACAAATCAACTACTATATACTACAAGCTGCTTACTTAATTTATTAATTAATAAGAGTTATTGATGAGAAAACAAAATCAATTTATTTAGCTTTTTCCTTATCGCAAGACCTCTTATATCTTCGGTTTGTTTTCTCCCAATGTGATATAGTTTTATTTTCAGATAAATTTCCACAGATGTCTTTATCAACTTAAGCTTGTGATTATCTAAAAAAGAATTGTCAAGAACATGCTTATCTAGGCACTTAAAAATATTAAGTGCCAACAATTCATTGGATAATTTATGACTCAAAACGTTAAAAAAAGTTTGTTCTTGTGGAACTTTATTTTGATTAATATCCAAGATGAACCGGAGTTTTTTTTTCACAGAACATACTTATTTTTATGATGTCATCTGATGGTCTAATCAGCCCACCTCGATTCTTCACAAATATAATTTCCAGTGCTTAGTTTTTCATTATTTGGATCTCTGCCAATGGCTTTCATCCATGAGCAATGTCTTCTCTTAGTTAAACTGAAATGGATAATGAAGTAAGATGAAAAAAATTTCATTCCTTTAGAGAATAACAAAAAAGATAGAAAATTCCTAGAATAACTTTGTATACAACTTATTATAATGTTCCTATCATTAATACCTTCATGTACTGAACAACTGAGAATAATAACAAGTGAAACATACCTGAAAAAGAATAAAGTGGTATTTTTACGGCTTTTTTGCATTGCAATACCATACAGAACCCCATTATTTTCTACAAGAACCACAATCCAAATTCAATGATATAATCGAATACAAACACAAAGACACAATGACACAAAGCAAATATATTTGCACTCGTCGCACTAGTGAAACTAAACACAAAGAAATACTACAAGCCAAGCCATACTTATATGCATAATGTCATTATCATTAAGTGTCATTGCCAATTGGTGCCAGCCAGGTATAATGAAATGGAATGAAACAAAAGCCGCTCCTGGAAAAATTCATTAATCAAGGACGTACGTTATCATTAACCGGTCTCTGTGATAATCAAAGATATGATTTTCGTCTACTGCGGCGATGCATAAGTTCACATTTTAGTGCCCAGGAGGGGTACAAAAATTCTTCGCGCACATACCCGTATTGGCGTTCCAGTTATATTTATATTTCAGTGGTTTTGACTTTTGTCTACTTGTGCTTCATGCACCAATAAAACGGGTGGTGCTCGAGGGGCAAGGGAATATCAATCGGAGCTTGAACTTGAATCCCCACTAAATGGAACGCATGGTCATACGCTCTGGTTAGCTCAGAGGAGCTCCTTACGTCAAATGGAAAGCAGCTATTGACTGTGATTTACATGCCCGTCCTGTATAATCAAATGAGGACGAGCTCTGTGATTGGTTGAGATAAAATGCATGGTGGAGTGGTGGAAGTGCTCTTTGAATTTTTGTTATAGTTTATATTATATCATAACAATGTTGTATGATTATTCTGTTCGAATATTTAGGTTAGGTTGGTTAATAAGTAATAATTCATGAATTAAGTTTGCCTGCGGCTGTCAGTCATTTTGAACGTCCCGCCTTCACATTGACCAATCACAGACCATGCCCCATTGGATTCTACTATTCAATATCGTTAGGGATGTTTTCACAGAACTCGTACTTTTATCTTAAGATAAGATATAAGTATGAGTTCTGTGGATGTTTTATGTTTTTCATGCATACGATATCCGATATCCGCCACAAGAAAGCTCCCTTGGCTAAAACCACGACAATTGATTAATTAAATCAATTAGATATTTGTCCACACATAAAAAACATCGCATCAAATAAAAAATATTAAACAATAAATCACAGATAAAAATAGATAAAAACTGTTCGAACTCACTTCCACAGAACACATACTGACTGTTTTGAGACTTTTGACTGCTCGAATCGAAATAACAGTTGAAAGAAGTAAATTTTTCTAGCTCAAATTTATGAGTCATTTCAATCATTTCTGCATTGCGACAGTTTAATAATTTGAAAATTAGTTTAGCCAAGTCCTCATTTTGTGATTGTATTGGGAGTTTTCAGTTTTTGGTAAGAAACGTATACATTATCATGTACAGATAACGATGGATTATTCATGCATGTCCCTTCATTGTTTCCTCTAACTCTGATGGGAAAATGACATTCGCTAACTTGTGGAAAATTCATACAAATTTTAATCTTGTTCACTTGCAAATGCATGGTAAAACAGTGATCATTACAAATAATTCCGCTCTGCCCATAAATCCACCGAAGTGAATGAAACTGTACATTTGATATTTACTGAAATTTCTTGACACGAAAAAATTGTCCAAAACATTTATTATCATCAACTCAAAAAACCGTCAAAAACATCTGCCTCTAAGATTGAAACCGTTTTTATTAGGGTTTATTAGAGAATCACAAATTTAATTTTCCAGATTATTTTACACCATAAAAGCGCTTATAATTTTGTTTTGTTTATAAAAACTTATATTTATATGTAATTTTGTGTCTAAATTCCAAGCGTTTTCTTTTTTCTCTATAGACTCGGAACACATTGATATCACCACGGTTAAGTAAACTAAAAACCGAGACACATAGAAACCCTGGTGTGATCTCTTATAGTTGTGAAACCGACATACAAAAGTGTTAAGGTACGGCCTACTTGATTCGTGATATTTTTACTGCGTTGATACCGTTTCACCTCTTTAGCACACAGATGGCGGCAAAATTACAGATTCATGATGACGCTTGGACAAGTGTCATGTTATGTAATTTTCAACATTGAATTTTATTTGTTGTGATATTCATTAACCATAATTTGTAAACATTCAAATTTCAATCAAATAATTATGACTCAGTACTTCGGAATGTTGGAAACTCCGCAATTTTCGACTTATACGCCATCCATCGACGAATGAAGCCAATTACAGTCTCAACAACTTTGTTGAAACAAAAGCGAATCAGTGATAACACCATGGTTTCTATACATCTTGCTAAAAACAAAACTACTTTTAGTACTTGAGTTCAATACCATGGATATACATTTGCCATTGGTTGGTGCTACCATGTGTTGTCATATTTAGACATAAAGTCTCTACGAATGACACATTCGATAAAAAAATGTATAGGTGCTTTTGACCAAAATCATTGAGTTATCATTTTACCAAATTTAAAAGAGAGAATATAGAGAATGTTAAATGTAATATGCTGGATAGTTTTACCCCGAAGCGATTCAGTCTACCACCGTATATAGGTAAAAAGAAGTATGTGCACTCCCAGTCGGCTCTTTTGAAGTATCGGGTTGAGATTTTATTTTTTTCTGTCATGTGGTGGGGCAAGAGGGGTTGGTTTTACGCAAGGACATTGAACACTATTTGTAGAGGATGGGCCTGTCAAATGACGTTAGCGCGATGCCTCCCAATGGGTTTACCATACGGGACACGATATGTAGATATACAAAAGCAAACGGAAGGTATCGCAGTGTCGTAAAATGAGAAACTACATTGCAGCATAGGGTATGGGCAATCCTCTACAAATAGTGTTCAGTTTCCTTGGATCTTACGTACGGTGTTCGGATCTCAGATTGATTTGGTCAAACCGTAGGTCGACTGAGCGAAAAATTCAAGGTGGGGATGTCGACAGAAATATAGCGGCGAGTGCACATACTTCTGCTCACCTGTATACGGTGCGTATAGCGAGAATTCTACTTTTCATCGAAAAAGTGAGATGACATTATGGTTGAATTCATGGGAGAGAAAGAGACATAACTGCCGACAATAGAATTCTTCCGTACACGGAATTTCACCCGTTGATACAGAACAAGGATTACTCTTCGGATAATGGAAGTTACATTTGGCTGAGTCAAGTCTACGGTCTGACCAATATGATTCGACCAGCGCGGTCATTTGGTTGACTTGACGACCTCATTAGAACTGTATGTATGTGACCAATATTTTCAATCATCTGGTCGGTCCGACTCATGGTCATACTTCATACTGAACGCGCGTGCCTGGTCCGACCGGTGACTTGACACAGGGTTTATCTATGGTTTGAGCTACCAACTGTTCACAGTTTTAGACATACGGCCTCTGACAATTATCCATCCGATAACAAAACATATATAAGCGGTCTTGACCAAAAATCAATTGGTTGATCCTTTTTATATACTTTAAAAATTTCTGTTGCTATTTTATTTATTATTATTCAAATGGGGATTTTCATCCGCTATCGGGTTCGCAGACTCAGGTCTTTCGTTGTAGTAAATGTTCTATATTGGGTGTTCTGTGGCTCTGCTCTGCATTATGTATTAGCAGTTTGTTCTGTGATATTAGTGTTTAGTGTTGACCACTGACACTGTGGACGTTTTGAAATCTACCAATCACAGATATACAAAAGCTAGTAAATTTCAAAATTCTCTTAAGCCACGACCAATCGGACAAACAAAATATGGGGTTGGAACACAGAACTCGTACTTGATATGGGCATAAGATACATATAAGTACGAGTTCTGTGGGTTGGAATCAAGGAGACTAAAATTTAACAAGGAGAGTTTAATCCCCATAAGACAATGGGGACACTAGTAGAAAGAGATGAAAGAACATTTGTGACGAAATGTGACGTAGTTGGACGTGTCATGGCCGCCGTTCTGTATAGACAGTGACTGACTAATTCTTGGTATATGAGAGTTACTGCTGACAGTTTTGTTGCTTGGTTCGAGTTCGACTCTGTACTCATATCCAAGTACGTCACTATGAGTCATAGTCTATGACGCGTGGATGCTACAAGATTATGATTGGCTAGAGCTTATTGAACCCTCCTTAGTCTCTTTGGGTTGGAATACAACTTTTTGGTCTGCTGAGTGCTGAATAACCGAATGAAAGCGAGACGGCGAGACAAGTGATGTAAGTGATTTAAAAATCTTGTAGGTTAAAGGTAGGTTTATGTTTTGTTTGTGTTGTTTCTTGTTTGTTGATTTTTATTTTTATAATCGAAGTGATTTGATTTGCGGTGGGATGATGTGGCACTTTAATTCATGCGCGGTGACTTGACATTTATTTTTATCTTGTTATCAACTGTCAATAGATCTACAAATCCAAGACTAGTCGTGATTTGAAGAGACTTTTTGAAAAATAATTGAAAATGACTTTAGATGTTGTTGGTCTTCTGTATGCTAGTGTAGTGGCTGCTGGTGGAATTTTCGGATATTATAAAGCTGGTAAGTAACGAATCAGTCAACAATATTAGGATTAATTGGTTAGGAGACCAAGGATGTGGAAATACCGGTTTAGTTGCACCTACTTGATCTTTGCTCATACCTATTCCTTTTATAAAGAGAATTAACTTTTTGGTTTTCTTCCAAGATATGTTAGTTCATTCACTACTCTATATTTCTATTCATGGATATTGAAAGCATTCATTTTTTAATAACATTTGTATTTTCGCACCCTTTTAAAGTCTTCAACCTAACCTTGGAGAATTTCTGTACATATCTACGAAATGTATGACAGATTCTTTCTAAAATCTATGAACATAAGTACATTATGCTAGTAAAACCTGAGATTTTCAGGAATCTTGTAATCTCTAAAATACTTGTCTACCATTTCAGGTTCTGTTCCATCTCTGGGAGCTGGTCTGCTTTTCGGAGGAGCCCTAGCATACGGCGCCATCGAAGTCAGCAGGGATCCCTCTAACTACACCGTACAGCTGGCAACAAGTTCAATTCTTGGTGGTATCATGGGCTATAGATTTTATAACACACAGAAAATCATGCCTGCAGGAGTAATTTGTGCAATGTCTGTGGCCATGATAATCAGAATTGCTTTGAAAGCGAACAGTTTGACTGGTCCAAGACATAGCTAGGTTATACTTGGGTTTGTCAGATAAACTATTACATTCACTCCTATTTTAACCATTTCTGTAGCAGTATAAAAATACAGTATCTTCCTATACCCAAAAGTACAAGTTTACACATTTTAAATATTAAAAGATTTCATGGATATCAGTCAGTTTTGTCACTAGTTAATCTTATTGTACATTTTTAAGCTCTTGCAAGCAAAAAACTTTGTGCCATGACTTGAAAATGAACCTAATTTTTTCTGTATTCAGTGGAGATCATTTTTTATTATTTGATTATTGATTTGAATTGATTGGTATCATTTACAAATTTGGAGTATAATTGAATAAGGAGATATTTGTTTTTTTGTGGTTCATTTAAACAACTTTTCTGAAACTGATTGAGAAAATGTGGTGAAATAAGTACTAGAATTTGTGTATTTTTTCATTGAAAACATTTGTTTGAGGTATGGCTTAAATCTATTTTTAGATTTGATTCATTATCTTTCGAAGTTTTTTATTGATAGGTGGTGTAAGAGGACTAGTGGTATTGCTAGTTGTAAGAAATAATCAATCATAAGGATAAAAATGTTCTAGTTTATTCACTGTAGTCTTCCCATAGTTTTATCCTGAATAACTTCCAATTGTTTTCCAAAAATATTTGAAATTGACGTTGTTACATATTTTAATCTAAGTTTACTTTGTACTCAATAAAAAAAATCATAAAAATGTACCGTTTTAATTTTCCTGTTACAATTTTACTCAAAAGCAAAAATTATAAAAGTTTTGTGATGATTCTTTCTGAATAATTCTAAGTTTTGACAAAAGTTTTTATTTTTTTATTCTGTCTCACTATTATATTTCTATGGTTTCACTTCTCATGTAACTTTCGAAATTTTTGCCGTAGAATTCTGAATTTTGTAGAAAAAATATACAAAATGACATCAAAGAGATAATTTCAAGTACCCCAACATTTCGAAAAAATCATAGTAGGAGGCAAAATATGTCGAGTATGTTTTCAGACTCATAATCAGTGGCGTACTCAGAATTCATTTGAAAAAATCGCTAGCATCATTTTTGGATTTTTGGCTATGAAATAAATTTGAAATATGCCTTGAACTTTTGAATTTGTGGCACAGAACTAAAATTTAGATGCTTTATCTATTGAAAAAAAGAACTTTTGAATCGTATAATAAAAACAGCTTTAGAGGGGTGCACTGGTTTCAAATGGATTAGATACAGATCATTATGTTGTGTCCAAATAATTGTCTTATGTTTAGTGTCTTTGATTCTTTGTACATATTTTCACTTGGATATAAATACTATATATGATTCTCTAAACCCATTTCCGAAGAAGATCCAGATTTCTGAGGTGGGATTTCATGACTCCTCCCCAAGCCAGTATCCCATAATTCAATTGAGACTGTATTAATGAAAAATAAAGAATGTCAGGAGTTCTTATGTCCATGAATGTTTTGAGCTACTCGAATACTATCAGTTTCTTCGGTTGTAGAAGGTATTATCATTAAATATTGGTGGTCGTAAGTCTGGTAGGGCGTTGTTATGAAATGTAAACAGCATATATTTCAAGTCTTTCGTGTTCAATGTTTATTGAGTAGGTTATAATCAAAGCAATTTTTAATCTTTTTAAAATCGAATTTGGTCGTAGTCTGTAATTTAATCCAAAATTTTTCTTTATGTAATATTACTGTACCATCTGCAAAACTATGAATGTCACCCATGGCATTAAAATGAAAAAGTACGTTGAGATAGATAGTAGATAGAAGTGGCCCCAAAACTGTCCCCTGTGGTGACACAACAAATTAATAGATTTTTTGTTCACTTCTGGCTTCATCATATTTGATGAAAATCTGTAGTTTATGAAATTAAGGTAAATACTATGATTTTTTTAGATTTTATTACAATTGTAATTGGTTCTTGAGAAAGCTACAATGCGAACATGTCGCGAGTGTAATAAAATCTGTCTACCTTCATAAGTTTTCAACTTTTTGGAAAGATGCAATGTCGATTTGTCAAGACTTGCCAATATATTCTATATAGTCTATTTAGTATGTTGAACATCACAACTATATTAGTTTTGCTTTTATACAGCACCTGTTTTGCAAACAAAATGAGCATTGTCAGGAGCTACAGTGTTACTAAGGTTGTTGCTCATGATGATTCATATCACATTACTGGAAGAGGGATTCGGTTTGTAAATATAAATAACGTAGCCAAATTTTTCTTTTGAACATTTTATTGCACATTCGCTCGATTTCAAACTAATAAAAAAACATAACATTTTCTGTTTTGTTGGTACAATAATTATTCCATATTTTTCTTAATAAATAAATTTGATTTGTTGTCTTTTTGCATAAAAAACATGCTCGCTAAACAATATACCAACACGTGTATCAACTTATCTTTGTGATGGGTAAGTACATTCTGACCAGTCTAGATATAATAGGAAAGTGGATTATTTTCTTCACATACCTAACTTGAGTGCCACAGATTTAAACAATTTCTTGTAATAATTTTCTGATGATAAGTGTAGGTTGTAGGAGATCTTGTCTGTTAGAACTGTTTTGTTTTACGAATTCTGAGTTTAGACCATTGCAAACATCCCAATAGAAAGCTGTACGGAGTTATTTCCGGTGGGGTCCAATTACTAAAGAACCAATCCGTTGATTTGCTTAAACATATTTGAGTAATCCACAGCGGCGCGCATAAGGGGTACATACGACATAGACATACCTCCGATCGTAGGCTATTTATACTTGGGTGATAGGGGCGGGTCTAGTTTTCGTGGAGTCTGATTGACCGGGGTTTCCTTGAGTAAAGGGTCCAGATTTGATTTGGGTTTCTTTTATTCTATTGGAGTTGTACTTGTATTTGTGTATCTCTTTTGCAAGCTGGAACAAACGGACAATTCAGTAGTTGAAGAATACTCGCTGAGTCAAGGAGACCACGAAATACAGTTCTTGTTCCTACTTCTGCTCACCACATCCACTTCGTACGAAAAGCAACGGAGATACACGAAAATCCTCAATAGGAAAAAAGAAACATGAAGCTTGCTCAAGTCTGGACCATATACTTCAAAACGTTAAGAAAGTCCCATTCAACTCAAAGGAAACGCTGGATCTGGCGCCACAAAATTTAGTTAATCACTCAGGTATAAATATAGCTTTCAATCGAGGGCACGTTAGAAGTCAGTCTGCTAGCGAAATCTTAGAAAGAAATTTCAATTAACGGTTGCCTCAAAACCCAAAAAAACGATTACTCATCACCAATTGTACAACCAACCCTGACAGAAAGAGCCAGCCACGTATTTTAGATTAAATTTATGTACTGTATGTTACATACCTGTTGAACAATATAAGCCGAGTGTAAAAAATCTACTAATTGAGTACCAAATATGATAATCTTCGACACAAATATAATTTGGACCCGGATCTTAAATATATTTTGAGAGATAGTTGTGATATAATAAAAAATAAAGTTATTATTCTTCTTAAACGAACTCAACCTGACAGACAAAATATAGACTTTATTTGAAAATTTGTTAACTTACTAGATACTGTATTGTATTATTTTACTGTATTGTTGTTGCTAATAATTTGTGTTTTGTTATATCGCAAACTATCATATAAATATATTTCAGCTTTGTTAAAATAACGAATGTTCACGTGTTTTTCCTGAAAACCTTCGCTCCATACCCTACGAAGCTTACACAATGTTTTTTCATTTATATTACATCAATAAACTATTTATAGGTTTGTATAGCTTCGTTGGATGTTGTAAAACAAAATTATTTTACCAAAAGCGTAGCCTCCCACGCTCTTCATCTCCATGGTCGCGTCAGCTGTCACATTTTAGTTGTTTTTCGAACAAAAACTAACATTAAAAAAAAACAAAGAAGTATTGACATGACGCATAAAATATTGACTCTACCACCCGAATGATTGATACTACTGATTTAAAAAAAAGTAGGTAACTTCGTGGAATTTCATACTTTTACTTTCAATGAATCGAATCTTCTTTCTCACCCTCTTCAAGAAGCACATAAGATTCAGCACCAAAATTGTCGCTACTAATGAAATGACAACTTGAACTTGAAAAACGATGCTGGCTCTTGGCAGTAAAATATATACGAGGCCTAATTCACTTGCTTGAATGCAACTCGGATTTAATTTTTGACACAAAGAGGACCAATCCACTTTCCTACCTCATATACAGCACGGGCAATTCATTTCCTCAAGCACAAATAGGAAAAACGCTGATGATTTCGACATTCACGAAACTAACAATTCGAATAATTTAATGACCTAACGCGTTCGTCCACCATATCTTAAATATCTTAACACTTTCGTTCTTATTCATTGACTGTACACATCTTAACTCTAAAAGATCACAACCACTGAAAATGTTCGTTCCAAACTTCGTTGGGGCCAGTGTGAGTTCTTCGAAGAAATATCCTTCATAATTTTCTCAGCTGAAAAAATAAATAAAAATGTCAGTTCGATAGAAATCACGGCATTTGCTCATTAGTGAAAGAGTAGTGACTGTAGGAATGTAGAGTAGAGTAGAGGCTATGGATAACTTTTATTAGGTAATACGAGGGCTGACAATAAAGTAAGGTCTCCAATTTTTTTTTTCATAGAAAATGACATTTATTTACAAAAAGCGATACACCGTTGGAAAGGCCAAGGTCTTGGCTACTTTTCTACATAATCGCCATTTTTTTCCAACACCTTGCGCATCCGCACGATGAACTTGTCTATGCCGGCAGAATACCACTCTCCGTCCGCCTCGCGCAGCCAGGTGTTGACCTCTTTCTGAACCTCCGCGTCACTATCAAACTTCTTCCCTCCGAGATGTTTTTTCAGGGCGGGGAACATGTGGTAGTCACTGGGGGCCACGTCGGGACTATAGGGAGGGTGATCGATGATTTCCCAGCCAAATGTCTTGAGCAGGTCAAGGGTAACGTTGGCTGTGTGCGGGCGCGCGTTGTCGTGGTGAAATTTCACTCCTTTGCTCAGCAATCCCGGGCGTTTGTTTTTTATGGCACGACGAAGCTTTTCCAGGGTCTCACAGTACCTTGCTGCATTGATAGTGGTTCCCCTTGGCATGAAATCCACCAACAATACCCCGTGGCGATCCCAAAACACCGTAGCCATCACCTTGCCGGCTGACAGTGTCGCCTTAAACTTTTTGGGTTTCGGAGAATCGCTATGGCGCCATTGTTTGGACGACTCCTTTGTTTCGGGTGTGTAGTGATGAGCCCACGTTTCATCCCCCGTAACAAACCCTTCCAAAAAATCATCGCCTTCCTCTTCAAAACGGGCCACAACTTTGGTCGCACATTCCACGCGCCGCTTCATGTGGTCTTCGGTCAGCTGTTTCGGCACCCATCGGGCAGAAACTTTGTGGTACTGCAACTTGTTCACAAGGATATGACGGATTGTTTCGCTACACACTCCTCCAAGCTTCTCTTCCAAGTCCCTAATTGTCGCACGGCGGTTTTTGAGCATTTCTGCCTCCACTGCTTGAACAATCGCATCCGAGACCGACGGTCGGCCACTTCTCTCCTCGTCGTGAACATTAGTGCGCCCGGAATTGAACTCGCGGCTCCACTTACGCACGTTTTTTATGTCCATACACTTTTCCCCGTAAACTTCAACTAGTTGACGATGGATTTCAATAGGTGTCACCTTTTTCGCACTCAAAAAACGTATTACAGAACGCAATTCGCACTTGGACGCTGACGCGAGTGGTACCTCCATCGTTGACGGCTGCTCAGCCAAGACTGAGCGGTCGGGGAAGCCTCACCCAGCAGCAAAGTGGTAGTGGGGGAACCAAGGAACACGGCGGTGTTGCCAGATTTCGCCTAGCGCGTGATCCGGCGAAGTTGCAGCGTTGGAGACCTTACTTTATTGTCAGCCCTCGTATATACAGATACAGAGAGTAGTTGAGCCTTATGAAATTTCAATTTCGCGGAAGGAAGATTAGTTTTGCCAATAGTACACCCAATAATCCCAGGTGTGTTCTGCGAACGTTCACAACGGAAACACATATGTCCCGACTTCCGATAGTAGATATACTATGCTTCATCCCATCTTTTCTTTAAGGAGTTCAATTTTATG
Organism: Chrysolina oricalcia; assembly: GCA_944452925.2. Lineage (NCBI taxonomy): Eukaryota > Metazoa > Arthropoda > Insecta > Coleoptera > Chrysomelidae > Chrysolina > Chrysolina oricalcia. The sequence goes on along the minus strand of OX101811.2, from coordinate 12,958,607 downwards.
TTTTCTGTATCCCAGAGCTGGTCCTTGCAGAATACTGACAAAAAAATGGAAATTATTGTACATCAAAAACGATTTTTTCTATTTCCACGAATACATCGTGGTATCACATACTGAAGTACTGTGTTATTCCAGGACTATTTTCCTGATTCCATTCCATTTGGATTTAGTCGACCTTTTGACGTTTATGTAGAAAGCAACGCGATAGGTTTACAGTTGCCAGGTAGGATCTCTTGGTCACTCACAATTTTCTTTTTCTAGATGGAAAAGTTGCTATAAATGTAAGACTAAGGACCGATATCTTGTTAGCGTAGTTTGACTGGCATCTAAATTTGACTGGTGGTTAGAATGAATATGGCGTTCGCTCAAATAAAGGATAAACTCACATTCTTACCATCAGTCACGTGACGGAAACATTTAAGTAAATATTGAAAAACCGGTCTTGGAGCTAAACACATCACTAGTTGATCTGATATAATGGAAAGCATATTTCCGATAATTCACAATTCTCTCATGAACTCGAAGTTGATATCTTTTTTCACGACTTTCGAGATAACAGACAGTGATAGTAGTTGCTAGATAGGCTTTTTTTCTTTCTTTAGAGTCCGATTGCCCGGTGGAAGGAAATAACTAAGTTTCTAAGAGAGGTTGATTAACTTATAAATAACTTGTGTTAGCTCAGAGGCACATGTCTTGAAAACGATAGGCAGAATCCCGTCAAATCCACTACATTTGTCGATGTTGAGATCCAACAAAATGTAATGCGCGTTGGCGAAGGATGATCTCAGGCATATGAATTTGTTTTCAACTGGAACTCTTACAGTTATTTTGATATTTGTTTGACCTGATTACAGTTCTCTTGAAATTTCTAGCATGTACAGTCAACTGGACGCCCATCGCTACAATTGGGGCCAAACTCGTAACACCCGTTATTCTAAAAACAGGCCAGCCGCTGTATCTGGTTTAGATTATTCTCCCTGCTGAAATTTGTTGAGTTTTCTACTACCACACAGAGACGATTTCTGTATTATTTTTTTAGTTTTTTTCAAGATAAGCCTTGAATCTATAACTCCTAAATTCTTCTGAGATGAGCTGAGCTACTGTCATATGACTATGTTTTACTATAAGAAGTAGAAGAACAACCTTACATACTGGAAAAAACAATATCGTTCTTAAGATTGGTAGAAGGAAACGTGCAGCATAAGATGAAGAAATCTCTTATCCTGGAAGAAAATTTTACCATGACTTAAAAAATCTGACAACGTGGCAACTCTAGTGGTTAGAAAAGAAGTTCGCAGAAATATAATCACATTCATTTGAGAACTGAACTACAATAAGATATCGGATTATTTCAGAAATAAGCCCAAAGAAACGTATGATTTCATCAGGAATTGGATTAAAGGAATTGTGTGATCAGGAATGGGAATTATAGGAACAGCAGTTTTTTTGTATATATGGAAAGAAATTCATTGAATTCATATGTCTGCTTGAGTTGATGAATAAGTATAAGTCCACATATTCGAGGAATTGGTATAATCTAAAAGTAATGTAGTTTGAGAGAGTAAAAGAAACATGCATATATAGTTTCTGAAGAGACAGTATAGGGATAGAAAGAAAACATGAAAAACAATGTCATTTGTATGACAAAACTTGAAAAACATAACTTTAGTGATCATAATCAAAGAGAACCAAGTTTCATTAAGGGTAGGAAGGTTTATGATATATTGAAGAAGAAATATAGAATAAAGACTAACTTGAAGATGACTTTAATTTAGTTAAAAGAATTGGATAGAGATATTGAATGTTAGCAGACATCAACAAACAGATTCCGATCAAACCAAAGAAGAAATGTGAAAAACTAGAACTAATCCAGTATGTTAACTAGAGCTGGGAATAAAACGTTAGCAAATACACTTACAGTTTAGGAACGAGCAAAGACGAAGATGATTCTTGAATATATTCGTAAAAAGGCTTACCCTATCTCAAGAAACTCTTGAATCTACAACAACGCTTTTGCTTAGACTACTGCCTGCGTTAAAATAGCTAGAGTCGCTGTAAGACCGCTTTAGATAGTTGTTATTAACACTGCCTTCCGTGTTGATGATATTGTATTGATTTTGTGGAGTCTTTCCAAAATCTCCGAAGTCATACGGACTTTTCGTAGTCTGTCGTCTGACAGTAAAATAATTACCAGGAAAAGGATAATTGGATGAAGTACTGGATGTTGTTTTGGGACTTAGGCTTGTAAATTGCTTTTTGAAGTTTTCGAAATCGTATGGAGATTTTGTGGTCGAGATCGAGAAAAAAACTGACTTCTTGGTAAATGCGGTGTCGTGGGAATTTTGATAGCGGTTTTCATAGGGTTTGTTTTGGATCTGTGTGTTTTCATTGGCCATGTTATACGGTATGTTGTAGTATTTATTAGCGTTATTGTCATAATACTGTGAAACTGGTGCTTCGTTTTCGTTAACAATATCTTCCGTTTCCTGTAAACTATATAGAAAAAAATTATTATTGGAATTTTATAAACGCGAATACAAAATAATATACCGGGTGTCCCAAATTTTATGTGACAGGGAATATCTGGTTTGTTGGAGGAGATATACAAAAATGTTTTTCACAAAAGTTTTATGAGTTCAAAAAGTTGATATAATTTTTAAATATACAGGGTGTTTGTTGTAGGTGCTACAGACCAAAATTCCATTTTTAAAACAGAACGCCCTGTATATCATTACATATTCAGATGCTACGTTAAATTCTGATATCATTCAATGTTTGGTTTTTGAAATTCGGTTACGGCGTTGTTGAGTTATTGCACTTTTCCTTAAATATAAGGTTTTAAAAAAACTTATTTACTCGTAAACGAATCCAGTCTATATCTTTTATTAAATTGAACTAGACTACTACTGAATACAAACCATTATTCTCACCTCTACGATACGATATCGATATCAGTTGAATATAATATTGAAATTCTTGAGAATGTGACTGACTTGAGGGTGAATTGTTTTATATTGCACAATTTCATCAAGTAGCTTATGCTTGTTGATGCCATAGTAACAAATATTGTTGAATTGTATATACTGCCCAGTTCGATTCAGTGATTCTTTGCAAAACAGTAACTGTGTTCTTTTTGCGAAAACTCCAGTATGTCTTTCGCGTTTAGTCCAAGTAATTGCACTGATATGTTATTAATTTTTGGGGAATGTCAGAAAAACTGCCGTCAAGCACAACGTTTATACCAAGAACGTTTTCCAGACAGACCCATTCCGTCACGAATGACTTTTTCTAGAGTTGAAGAAAAATTGCGAACTGGGTCATTTCCTTCTACTATAAAGCATCGTCATCATACGAGATCTGTTAGAACTGAAGATTTAGAGATCAATGTGTTGGCTTATATCATTATTCATCCACATGTTTCTATCCGTACTCTTGCAGAATAAGTCGGTGTGAGTAAATCTAATGTACAGAGAATTCTGAAAGAAAATAAATACCACCCATTCAAAATTCAGTTGAAACAAGGTTTGAAACCCACGGACTTTGAACGACGACTTGAATTCGTTGCTTGTATTCAGGTAATATTACATGAAAATCCTAACATATTCAGTCAAATTTTGTGAAGCGATGAATCGCGATTCCACAATAATGGAGTTGTGATTTGTGAATCGACATAACAGTCACTATTGGTCTCAAGAAAATCCCCACTGGGTCCGCGAAAGTAATCTTCAAACTACTTGGGGTATTAATATATGGTGTGGATTGTTCAATGGCCGCATCATAGGACCTTACCTTTTCAATGAAAATCTCAATGGATTGCGATATTTACATTTTCTAGAAAATGATTTGATCCAGTTGATGGAAGATATTCCCATAGCAGAACGACCTACCATTCTTATGAAATGATTTATCAAGTTATATTATTTACATTGTTATTAACAATTTGTTTTCGAATACACCTCTTTCAATTTCGCAATTGTTTCATATTCAAAATGATTCCTGACTGAATTCCACAACTCAAAATTGAAACCATTACTTCGAACACCCAAAATTTTGACTAATTTTCATGTGATCTGATGCAGAGAGAATAATTGTATGAGATATTTTTAAAAATAATAGTCGTTCTCAAGACTTTACATTTTAAGCAATAACTCAACAACCCCGTAACCGAATTTCGAAAACTAAACGTGAAATGATATCAGAATACAACGTAGAATCTGAATATGTGATAATATACAGGGCGTTATATTTAAAAAAATACTATTTTGGTCTGTAGCACCTACACCAAACACCCTGTATATTTAAAAATTATATCAAAATATAGCTCTCATGAACTCCTAAAACTTTTGTATGAAACATTTTTGTGTATCTCCTTCAACAAAGCAGATATTGCCTGTCACATAAAATGTGGGACACCCGGTATTAACAAACTTGAAACGCCTATAACAATTCCTCAAAATGAAGGAGTACTAACAATTAATCAATTACCTCAATATTAGAAAAATAACAAAGAATAATGACTAAGAAAGTCGTAAACATTCTTCTATTTTGTCTTTTACTTGCTTTTGTTTTGTTCTGATTTTTTATTTTGAAGATTACTCTTTTAATAGTTGATCAGCTAGTGTATTAATGAAGGCGATTAATGATCGAGATATTTTAACATAAGAGTCTACCTCTCTCTTGTTGAAATTAAGAAATTTTAAATTTTTTCTGGCAATAAAGTTAAAGATGCTACAGTTTCCGCAACATCTGACAACATAAATACATCGTCAATATCCATTTTAGTGTCCATAATATCTGAATTTATTTATATTTGGTTACCTATGCAACAATCATGCATTTATAGAAAAATCGAACATTAATGACAAATCGACCATTAATAGAGGTCATTAAGGTTCGATTTCTCAAAATCATCCATTAATAATAAATCGTTCATTAATATTAATAGAGGTCATTAATGGTCGATTTCATTTGCATTGAAGAACATTAAACAGATATGTTGATACGAGGTAGACGGAAAAAATCTTTGAATGATACTTTTGAAATATTATTGATGCCGAAATTGGTTGGATGAGAAAGTGGCAGGAAGCCTTTGGCCTTTTATATGATCAATGAACTACTTCCTATACTTACAACGGCCTTGGGTTTCCACTACCTCTGACGTAAGATGGTGCATTTTGGGAATAGTCTGGAATTATATTTTCGTGTTCAGCTACACACCTTCCATCGAGACAGTACTGTAACAATGTGGTTATGATAATTATTGAGATTGATAAATAAATAAAAAACAATTTGTTCGCTCCAGAGAAACTCTCTGAATCCAATCCTAGATTATTGGGGCCAATGTGCAAGCTCTCCAAGCTGGATGTCTTACCTGACCATCTCCACAAGGTGATCCTTCTGCCGCTGGTCTATAAGCTACACAGTAGCCACTTCCGGCATCGAAACAAAACAGCTGCGCGCAGACTCTGTCGTCTTTCTGAAAATATATTTCATCATATTGAACTATTATTATTGTTATTGATGATAGTGCGTAGTAATTGATACAAAGTAGCGAATATTCTGTAAATTGTCAAACTGTAACCACTAAATTTATTAGATTATCGAACATCCCTAAATATTTTTCGTGAAATTGATTTATATTATAACTATGCATTACAGTTCTGATATGCGAATCTCCTTAACTTTTGGTGAAATGATGATGGTCGCGCACTTTTACAGTATCGATCACTTATACATTACAAATGTTAGAGGTAATTTCGTGCATGATTTACCTATCTTCTGTTATGTTATAGAAAATGGTAATAAGGACGATAACACGTTAAATAAAGAAGTTGCGTATTTTCGTGACCTCCAGAGTGTTATTTCGAAATTTCAAAAACTGCAGATTTTGATATTTATTTTATTTGCTAATAGCTTCATTTTTGAAAATGAACAATAAGAATGGAGGATAGTTTTACGCTGAATTGTGTCATTCTCTCTCCTCGTACATTTTTCAATATTTGATGCAGCAAGTGAAAAATACGATTGAGGTACTCTGATAATCACCAAGCTATTCAATTATGCTCAACATTATGGCTATCAGCAATTATTGTGTATACTTACGAAACAGGCACTGGTTCCTCGATCTCTTCGGCACTGAGCGTCCAAAGTTAGTAATTTTCCCGGTAAAACCCTAGGTAAATTTTCATCCTCATGTGGGGCATTGAAGAGACACGTTGCTGTGTCACCACTGAAAAATGAATGAAATACAATATGGTGATTAGTGAATGAAGTTTGGATCAGCTTGACAAAAATGGTATGGACAGAATAAAATGTGAAAAGATAACCTAAGAATATTCCATTTCAATACATGCGAATGATTTCTTTGTTATCACTTTTTACCAAAAGTACTGATTTATTGTGTAAGAAAAACTAGAAAAATAGCCGATCATTCGAGGAAATCAAGTATGAGACCTATAATATCAAGACTTACTTGAGAAAATGATGAAAACTAGACACAGTGCAAGGTGACCATCTGAATCCTCTTTCTGTGTGCCTCAAGTCGGACATGATAAATCCGTCAGTCCACTGACATTTTTCTGCTCCTGGTCCGCCGAGGTAAGATGGCGGAGGACTGCCATCGTGAACAGCGCCTAATCTATAACATACACAGAGCGTATCGGAATTCGAAAATACGAACATCAAAATAATTGTAACTAGTTACGTCAATGTCGTTATGTTTTATAATAGGTGATAAATTGTGGATGTTAAATGCTGTGAACCGAGTTCAATTGTAGGTGCAAACTACTGTAAAATGAACCTCAAGCGAGGAAAATGCCTTTCTGATTTACTGCACATCATAGTTTTTTTTAAATCTTGGTAGAGATCGTAGGTAGAAATCGTGATTTAAAAAAAATTGCTGCGATAAAAGTATTATTTGACTCGTTGTGCCACGATGAAATACCTATAAAGCGCTATGTTACTAGAAATAATAGGTACATAAGGATTAAGGAATGGATATACATTTTGACACTTATTTGTGACGGACATGAAACTTTATAAAAAAAAAAGTCTATTTGTAGTAAATCGAAGAATCATGGAATGGAACATGAATTTTGGAAGTCAATACTGTCACTATCGTCTATTAGATTCTCCATAATTCAGTGATATTTTCAAAAATAAAAGAAAAATAAGGACTTTGTTAACAATAACTTGGAATTTCGAAATAAAAATTGTGACGATCCAGAAGTTTTACACGATTTTCACAGTTTGAAGTATACAATGAAATAATAATAAATAAACTACTGAATAACGTAGCTTTGGTTCAGGAAAACCACTAAAAACGAATCAAATTATGTACATGTTTTGTGGATGCTATCACGTGATTTGAAACGCCGAAAGTTTCCTGGCGTAACGGTGTGATGAACAAAGAAAGCTTTGGTTCCTTCTTCCTATTCCCATAAAACACAAAAAAATTATTCGTTTTTGTGAGCTGTGAGTTACACTTTTTTGTTTTATATTTCACATGGATAAATATTTCAGGAATATAAGACATCATAATCTAATATTAATTTTTAGAACAAAAAACAATTATCGAGAGGAAATAGAATATATTATTTCAGAATATTTATAAAAATATTTTCAACTGGCGAATTACTGATGAATATCAACTTATTTGAAAATAATATAATGAATTTGAACCATAATTGGTACCTGGCCTCTACCTCTACCACAATTACCGTACGAGTCTAAACCAAATTATTCAACAGATCAACTTTAGTGATCCCGTAAGCAGGAATTCCTTATAAAAAAATCGAGAATTTTCTTTTTGTTTCAATTAGATCAGAAGATGTTTACATTCATTTCCTTATCAAATAACTGTTTCTATGTAATTTTTGACAACAGATCTTTATGGTAAACTGAGGTTATTTCATCAGTTATATTATTTTTGTTCGAGTTCCATTTTGCTGGACATTTATTCAAATGTTATGTTGTGTGAAAACAATAATGGTGCAATAAATGGGTGAGCCAATTGTGACCATTGACTGATCCATAACTGAAGTGAAATGTATCAATCAATATCGATGCTGTGGGGGTGATGATGGATATCAAAATAAAAATGTCTTACAAATGGCCGACTTCATGGGCGGCTACAATTATACCGCTGAATCCCCCGGTGTCTTCGATGATGGCCACCGAGTTGACTTTTTCTAGCCTCTTGTTGACCACACATGCTCCTCCGACGTAGGCAAATCCTGGTAAAGCATGTTCGTGGGGTGAGTTTCTATGGTTTTATTAGCTACAATTGACCCTTCACCATCTGAAAACCTCCACCAATTCTTATGCGGGAAAGTAATGGAGATCGAAATTCTAGTTGCGGTTATTTACAAGCGTATGGTTCGGGAACTTTGCAGTTGTGTGGTTAGATGTTTTAGAAATTAGGAAGTGTCCTTAAATGGAATCCCAATGGAATTTCATAGGTATTCACTATTACATTCTATCCATATCGCAGGAACCAAAAGAAACTAGTTACAATTTCGATGGACATTTTTTCAGGCTTTTATTTGAATAAGTTTTAGCAAATAAAATCACACAGTTTTTCTATTCCACATAATGAAATTGGATTGATTTTAACGATAAAGCTAATTTGAAACAATATGTTCAAATTCAAAAATCGTTTTGAATACAATTCCGACATCTCGACGTTTCAGTTATCTAAAAAACGAATCATCTTGCACAAATCAACTTATTTTGTATTTCTCTCAACAGTGTTAGCGACTATGATCTTAAGAAGTACTTAATTTTCTGCAAATATCGTGAATCCTTCTGAATCAATTCCATTGAAATTCTATTAAAATAATAATACCCAATACCACTCGATAATAAACTGATACATTTATTTGTGCTAGTAGAATAATCGGTCAGTATTGAAAATAATGTATATTATTCTACATTCGGGAATAAAATTGAATTAAAGTGAAATCAGAAAACGGAAATTTGAATGTTATGTCTGACGGTCTAATGATCACTTGCTCATTGATTTTCTGAAAATGAAAAGACTATGATTTGAAAGTTTCTTCGAAAAATTTGAGTTTGGTTCTAAAACAAATTTTGTAAAAAAATAAATGAGCGAGTGGGACCATCAGCTGGATAAAGTGTTGTGAGACTGACAAGAAAGACTGGAGTGACCGTGCAGGTTGGTGATTTCAGGTTTCTGGACAAGTTATTCCTGGCAGTGTTTCATTGTAATAAGATGAACATTTCGCAGTTCACATTATAGTCCTAGAGTAGAACACTTTCAAGCATTTTTCTTCAACATGTATAAGTACATACGGAATTATAAGGATGATAATAATATATTTGCTGAAATTATATGTTATATTATTTTAATAGACTACATTTCTCTTAATCATTTCATATATTTCGTGGATTCCACAATATAGCATTAATATACGTATTCAACAAACGAGAACCAAAAATAGTTCCCTTTGATATGCCAAGTTTCAAAATATGAAAAAAATATGAAAAAAAAAAACAATTTACAATCTTGCCATCAACAAAATACTATGCGAAAAATGTGGAAGAATGTCTTAGATTCTCATGTCAATGCATTTCATTTTTATCTCATTTTGACGTCAGCTTTTCATTTTTGAATTTTGTACAGAAAAACATTCACTCTGAGTTTGTTATGAAAATTGCATTTTTATTTGGGGATATTGTTTTGTTTTATTGTTATTCTTAGACCATCGAATGGACGTTGAAGGATCGTAGTTCGAATAAAGGAATAATTCTGTATTTTCTAAATTTTCAATGAGATTTAGGGAAGGGGAATGACAGCAAATTTTCATAGCTGCTCCGTTTACAATTTTGATTATATTTCAGTATTCAATATGCATATTTGAATACTGTTAGTGATTTATTTTGCAAAAATATTGAATATACATATATTAATTATACTATAATAATATTTATATATTTTAATTATCAATGAATACATAATTAACATACGTAGGAATACTTCGAAGTTATTTCTGAAATTCTGTCAAATTCTGTTTCACCCTGAATCACCGGAAAATTGGAAAATGGAAGGGTGACATTTTGTTATTCACTTATTGGGGTAGATTTGTATTATTTTAGACGTAGAATTTGGTGAAATTTAGGATAATATTTGACCTGAGGAATTGGTGTGGAGTGAAGGAGATTGTGATCTCGGCTATGTTGCCAAGTTTCGGCATACAGTGATTGGACTTGATACAAGAACGTGCTTTTCGGTGCGTGAAAAAGAAACTACAGTGTTTAGGAAAGAACAGACAGCTATTAGGGAACGAATAATCGTGCGAGGTTTATTTTATTGGGTAGTACCTGCCGTGCCGCGATTGCATACGTCATTCGGGTACGATCTTCTGCACATGTCTAGTCTGTAAAAATTAAAAAACAACGCGATAAATAACAGGTTTCTAACAGTTGATGGCCAAATTGGACGCAAGAGTGTTTCTTGTGTGGATCCTGTGTGTATCATACCTAAATATTAGTCGATTTCACGAACGTATTCCTGCAATAACAAATAAATTGAAATCATTCGCGAAGTTCTGATGTTTCCCAAGGTTTTATCGAGGGACCTATTGATTCATAGATATACTGATTGTTTATGAAATGATGTGATATAATTTTCATTTTACAAAAAAAACACGATCCCAAAATATGACGAGTGATCATTTAAGAAATTACAAGGGGGATATAGTGATCATCAGAAACTGTTCGGAATGTCTTGTGTTGAATATTTGTAATAATAATCGCTGGACTATGCCCAAATCGTACTTCTTCTGAACGCTGCCTCTGGTCAGTCGTCTTGTCAGTCCTCATGTCAGGTTTTTATCTCGTTTTTTTGATTAGGTTAGGTTTACCGCTATGGCTATCCTTTATCCTTATCTCACGGCGAGCACCCAGTCTTAGTGATACCGACTTAGTGTGGGCTATCACCTGCAGTTGCACGCAATTCATGGTAGCATTGTGGAGCACGTCTCACTGTCGTTTCTTCTAAAAAGGCTCGTGCTACCATTTGGAAACCAATTTCACGACACGGTGTTTCCTTATGTTTTCCACGGTTTTTCCAAATACGGCATTATTAGCCAATTTGTAGTTATTGCCAAAAGTAGTTTTTACTTCTGCTAGTAATTTCCTATTCAATTCAGTGTATGGATTGAGAAAGGCTTATTGCTCGAATTCTAGTGCTTAGTGTAGTTTCCTGAGTACAAGTCCTTGTGTCAGTGCTTCTTTTTAGCAGATTATAGTGTTCAACATAGTGTTCCGTGTTGTAAAGGGTGGTCACTATTAGAAAGACGTTTGAAGAGAAAACAGCTTTTCATGAACGGCGACTGGAGGTGGCTGCAGCGAAGACACTCCTTGAAATTCGCATTTGTGGCGCCTCAAGAATTGCCCGAGTGGTTAACAGTCAAGAGTTCAACGATGTCTTGTGAGATATTGTTCAAGCGCATTGAAATGTGCATAATTGAGCCCTGATATTATATAAATTACAACTTCGTCATTCTCATTGCATTTACTTTTATTATAAATCATTTCATAACTATACAACTATACAACTTGGTTTCCTCGATAATCCGTGTTTTGTTTGGTTAATGTCCGGGTCCAATTCCTACAAAAGGAAAGCGAACTTATCTAGGTTTTCATGATTACTTTTTAGGTTATTATGAACCATTAACACTACTATGCAGTTATCCCTACTCTGTGTTCTGTTAGGGTTGGTTTTGCTAATTGAGCATCTCGAAAGAAAATAGTAGTCAAATATGGAGAACGAGATGGCCACTTTAAATGACCACAATATCATCATCAATCCGGAACTAATTCGTTCAGAATAATCAACAAGTCTTTTTGCACTTTTAACGCTATAAGACAGACAGTAAGTTGTGTATCAATTTCAGTTTTGAACTGGCCAACATTTAGCAATAGAGTTGTTATACTAGTATTTCAATATTTCAAGTTTGAAGACAATTTAAAAAAAAAATCCATGTAACCCTATATTTTTATTTCTAATATTCTTGAACCTTAATGCATAGGTCCTCTTTGTATCATTTAAAACGATTTGATATTTTCGAATTGTGGTGGATCCATATTATCAAAACCAATTAAAATAACTATATATTCTTAACGAACATATTAAAAAGCGAACATGTTTGTGATGATTTTATACACAATTTATTGTTATTACAGGAAATACGTGTGCGATACATGTTAGGAAGTGTCGGGTATTAGTTCATTATTTCTTCCAGCTTTGTAGCATTCCCACACTTGGTGTACTGTGTTCCAAGTTAGTAGTCCCAGCTATCGTATATACACGCTGATAAAAAAAATAAATAAAAAAAAATTAAAATAGCAGAAATTTACCAGCGGTCCCTTTGGTGCAGCGCCCGCCTTTTCTACGGCGACACATGTCGTATCTAAATATCAATGGAAAAATTAATGGATTAATGATAAAATGACGGTGGTAATGTCTTCGAGTAATTTCTGATCCACATTAAACTGATACATCCATAATACCTGATGCTTTGTAAACGATCAATTGCCCATTGCTTATTGAGTTGAAAGTACGTTTTGCTCGAATCATATCCCATACGATGATTATCCAACTATTATCGCTCCACGATAATAGTGGATGTAACATTTTTTCGGAACTGCTGTGTGATCCGACTTTTTTCCGTATCGTTTGCTCGAAGGGTCCCGTAGTGGTGTGAACAAATGGCATTAGATAAAAGAATATACTCAATTCGAACCTCCTAGTTGAAGAGCTGGTTGATCTCCTAACGTACAGGAGAATCAGGATTGGAAAACGTATCATGTTTAGATAGAGACAGAAAGAGGGATTGCTTCAGAAATTGATGGCAGACTATCCGCGTGAGGATGACAGAAAGTTCGCCGAATATTTCCTGACTGTGGTTGAACAGTTCAATGTCCTTGTTGACCTGATCAAAGCATATTCCGAAAATTGTGGAGCCATGATAGGAGATCACTCAACATCAACAACATTCGTTCGTGACCGACACTTACCTTTTCTCTCTATCGCAAGACTTTCCGAAGTCCACGATGATCGTTAACGACTCTATTGACAATCGTTCGTAGCATAACAGCCACATTAAAAAACAAAAGAATAATTGCTCAACGATAGTCGTTGAACAATCATCGTCAGGCGATAGTCGTGATGAAGACATATTTGGTTATCAACGACTGGTGCATGATATGAAGAACGACGGAAATGAGAGACCAAAGACGACATGCGTAGGTATGAACGAAGATCTCCTTGTTGATTTCATTTGAGCTGGAAATTTTGGCCGCTACTAACAAATACACTACATATGAAACATTTTAAGAACATGATGAAAAAGTGTAGCCTCCAAAGCTCATCTCCAGACAGCTTCAGAACATGTTCAACCAAAAGAAAAATAGGGCATTATACAAGAAATAGAAAATACAGACTGAAACATATAAAAATACGCCTATCTGGAAGATACCATGTATGGTATACCCTTTCTTCCGGGATTAACGATATATTTTGGCATGAATCTGCATATTCTCAGAAACCTTATAGTAATTGAAAAGAACCTCCAGATAATTTTTTGCATGAGGCAGGAATCTCGTGTACCAATAACAAGTCGAAGTAATTAATTCGGTTGAAACTTCATGATTCTGTTCGGTACCCACACATTGCACAACCATGAATCTGATGACAGCTGACAGATGACAGCTTTTAGGAAAAGTTCAAGATATAATTTTCAATGCAATTTTTGAAGGTCTGAATATTCTGATACGAAAGAGACAAATCCATGAGACGCTGAAAAATGGAAGTCGCATAACTGAAATTCCGCCTATAACTGTGTGGAGGAAAACTCAGTTGCGATTCTTCTGTTTCGCTCAAGATATTTTTCTGAAAATTTTTTGTTATTATTTCCTAATGAGGCCTTGTTGATCTAGGAATAACACAAATTTCCTCTGATCTCATCAAACTTGCAGCCAGGTTCTGCAAGTTTGATGAGGCACCCAAAAAACAAAGATCATCATCTCAGTGCAGTGTAGAAATGTCGTAACAACACTGTATATACACTGATTATTATTTTTTGGTTTTGTGATATTCAGAGTTCCAAATGCCAAACTAAGTTCACATTTGATCACCTTTGGCGCAACTAAGTCTCTTAAAAACAAGTAATCGCCCTCTTCAGAATCAAATCCCTAGTCATCATTTGTGATTTCAAATTCAGACTTTTTCGAAATATCATTTAAAATTATAAATACGTAAATGTATTAAACGTTGATTAAGGATACCTACGTACTTTGTTATAGCAACAGCTATATCATAAACTGGAAGTCTTCGCTCTCTAAATAAATATTTTCCCATATCGGTTAAGGCTGCAGCAGAATCTATGGCATCCCTGCCCACCCTATTCCGTTCGAGGTAGGGAGTGGCATCTCTTCCCTGAAAAAACAATAAAAAATTTATAGCTGAGCTCATGGCGGTAGTGTGATCCCAGGGTCCAATACTGGGGCCGATAAAGTGTTGTATCAATTTTTCCTAAATATTTTCAATATTTTCGAATATTTTTTCAGTTTTGGATCATGGCTTGTAAGGACGCCGTATTGAAGTTTCTGGAGGACCACAATAGGCCGTTCTCAAACAACGAAATTCAGAGTAGCGTGCCAGGTGAATTTGGTAAATCTGCAATCCAGAAAGCACTGGACAGATTAGTTGAAGATGAAAAGGTCAAGGAAAAAGTGTATGGGAAGCAAAAGGTATCAAAATAAACAATATCTGTTGTGAATCGAAAATAAGTTTATGGCATAGCAGATGAGATGTTAAAAATTAGAACTGAATTAAAATAATGTGCCTCAACCGGGATCTCTTGGTTTCGGGCCAAGAGCGTTCGACCACTACGCTATTGATCCTATTTCAAAAACCGGCGATAATGAGAGTTAATTTTTTGATGATTCAAAGAAACATTCTCGCAAGTCAATCAATCCAAATACTTAGAAAGATACTTTATTTGTACATTTTGTTTCAATACTTCATTTTGAAATTTAGTGGAGGCATATATTTTGTTTGTCCTTATCGGTAAAATATTAAAATAAAGCAATTTTAAAAATTCTTTCAAGTTCTCATCAATAATGTTGTATAGAATGATAGAGTTTTGTTTTCATATAAAAGTAGTGGTATCGCCTGCGTATATGGTTTTCCTGCATGCTAACCAAATTTTTAATATATAATAAATACAAGATGGGTCCCAAAACAATTCCTTGTGGAACGCCTGTATTTATTGGTAGTCTAATAGACTCAGAGTTTGTTACATTTAGTATTGATTGACCTATTCGAAGTTTACTGTACTGAAAGGTCAATATCAAATGCTTGTATTACTTCCTTGTACTACTTATATTACTGCCACTTGTGTGCCACTATTTTATTATATCTTATATGTATACAAAATCAACAAAATGTTTTAAATTTTTTTTTGAATGCCCCAATAAGGCTATTGGTCTATAATTGAACAATCTTCGTCATATGGTAAAATATTTATAGAATAAAATTTTGTAAAGGGTTCAGCCAGAATATTTTTCTATTCAAATATGTCTTCAGTCAATAAATATACCTTCAGAATTAGGATGTTTTTTAAGGTGTGGATTATTTCATTACCTCAATTTTCATCAGTTGGAAACAAAAGCATTGTGGAATCATTATATTTTGGAGGAAATTTCGAATTTGGAATGTTTAATATAATTTTATTTGGTTTACTATATTCTCGCTACTACTCGAAAAATTATTGTTCATAATATTGGATATTTCCCGATTATCAGTAAACATATTACATTTTTGTTATTTCATCTTCTTATTTTACAATTTCGAGAAAATAATTGATAGTGCTCCACATTTTCTGCTGATTGCTTTCAGAAGCTTCAAATTTCTTATTAACTCTTTTGATCATAGCATTAACTTTATTTCTATGTATCTTTTACTCATCAAAGACTTTTTGATCCATCATTTTCTAATGTCCTTTGAATTTGATATTTCGAATGTTCATTTCCTGTATATAATCCCTGTCATTGTTTTTACGTCTTTTCATTATATAGTTTAATTTTTATTTAAAGTTGAAGAACTTTGTCGATAAGTCGAAAAAATTAAAGTATATTTTGACTTTGGTTTTCAACAATTTCTGATATTTTAGGTGTACTGCATCGTTCAGAACAATGGCGCTTCTGGTAACGAGCTAAGGGAGAGCCTACTAGAAATGGACAGACAAATCAATGAAACCACCTTGCAACTCAAAGAGGTTTCCGACCAGCTCAAGGCCAAGTCGCAACTGGTTACGCAATTGAAGGGAAAAGTCGGTCTGGAAGATGCCATAGACCAAAAAATTAAATTGGACGAAGAACTCCACAGCGTCAAACAACAGTTGACAACATTTTCCAACATAGAGTTGATTTGCCCAGAGAAGATGCTAACAGCGGAAAAAGATTATGAAAAGTTCTTGAAAGAGTACAAGAAGAGAAAACGCATGTGCCTTGACATGGTTGACTCAATTTTGGAAAACTATCCGAAGACGAAAAAGCATCTGTTCGAGGATATAGGCCTGGAAACCGATGAGGATGCAAGTTTTTCCATCGGAAAGTAGCATTAGTTATGCAACTATACTATTATTAAGTTTTGTACTTTTATATTTTTGTATTTCAACAATATCATAGGATAAAATGCCTAACATGTAATAAACATTTAGTTAACGTTCATTTGGAAAGCATTATTCACACTCAAATCTAGACAAAAATGTTCAGATGTTTTTGATTCGCCTATAAAATGAGGAAACTCTGGTAAGACTGACTACGAGTTGTCACATTTTTGAGGACAACTCCGCAGTTCAGTTCAAGACTTCATTGGAGACAGCGAACTGATTTGCTTTGCTTGTTGGTTTTACAGTTTCCCTTTCATTTCAATTATTTTTGGGGTATAAGAAAAATAGAACAAATGAGAACAACATTGAAAGGAAATCGTAAATGTTTTGGAGTTAATACAAACTTCCATGACAAATATTCATATGTCGAAAATTTAATATGAATGAGTCTTTCCTTCGGTAGGAGAATGCTAAATATTTTGGCCTAGACTGTAATTTGATAATTAAGTCTAGTAAGATTTGTTATTTAATCTCTTCATGGGTTGTCCAGAATTTGTTTATCCTTGGGCCTTAAGGGACCGGACATTCCGTCTTACACAATAATTTGGTTGTAAAATAAAGTAGTGGACTTTTTCAATTAGGGATTAGATTTGGTGTGATCGTTGGTCACAAACGTAGACGCGGTGACAGGAGGGGTAGGTGTACGAAAATACAAAGAGGTCTTCTGGAAAAATTATTACTTGTCATAATTATAAGTGGGTTGGGAAGAGATGGTGCAACTTTTGTTTGTTAACAATGGCGTTCGCAAGAGATGCTTTCAAACCGAACAAACAATTATTATAGTCCACAAGCTTTAAACAAATCTCAAGTCATTGTGAGAACTCGATTCATTTTTAGTAATCTAATTTGACCTCGTGGTCATTCACTTACTCTACTAATGATTATACCAGCAATAGATATCCTGATCTTCGGTCCTTTCAGGAGTTTATATCTCATATCAACGCCGTTCCAGAAGGAAACGAAGTACCGCTTGATTTGCAGATTATCGCCACCGTGTAGTCTGTATCCGTCGTAATCGACGATAACTAGGATTTCAGGATATATCGTATACGGAGCTTCTCTTTTGTTTCTCGCTTTGGAATCGTTGGATGTACTCCTTTTGAAGCGCTTCGATAGGTGGTCAGGTTCCATAAGAGCTGAAAGAAAAATTAGACTGAAAAAATGTCATTAGATAATTTTTTATAAAATTATATCGGTCATTATTTTACCACGGTAAGTTGAATCAGAATTTTTCAACATTTCTTATATTTCTTCATATTCGTTATAAGACCCAGTTCTCCAAAATGAAACAGTCAATATTATAAAATGACGCTATTGGTCGGAATCTGAAAAGTTCACCGAATGTAATGCACCGACCATTTACCTAGTGGAATGTTTACCGCCCGCAATTTTTTGCCCCTCTGGGGAAATTAAGTACCACTCCGAATCTAGTAAAGAAGCCCCAGAAGACGCCCCAAACAATAAAGTGTGGAAGAAAATCCAGCTGACTCTCGCGCAAGTTTGTCTGCTTCTTCATTGCCCTCTATTTTTCTATGTCCAGGCACCCACACAATGGTAATCTGGTTGTGTTTTTCCAATTCTTTGAGGCTCTGAAGGTATTTTCTTTTATACTCAATCTCTAGAGTCATTTGTATGCTTGTCCTTATGATATGAGTCTCAGCTTGGAATAATATTGCCAAGTGGAACTATAGCGTTCCTTTTTGGCCTCACTCCATATATTCCTGCTCTTGTTCCTACATCTGTTTTTGAACCAGCTGTACACCATATCTTGTTTCCAGATGATAGTGATTCTACTCCCGTTCATTCCAGTTGAAATGGATTTTGGGGTAGTATGCAGTCTGATATTTCCAGTTCGGTAATTTTGACCTCATGATTTTGGTGTTCTAATTTTGTGGTTGGGTTCTCCAATTACTTGTTTGATTAAGTCTGAATCCTCGCCTCCCCTATCACTATGACATCCAAAGGTAGAGGGCCGCGAATATTCGAGAGAAGAAATCTACTTGTATATAAATAGACAGCCGATATCATAGAGTGCAGATACAGTTAGAGTTCAGCATAGACAGTCTGATTTAGAGTTGGATAGTGTGATATAAATAATTGTGATAGGAGTTAGATTTTATGTATACAAATAAATTAGTTAAAACAGTTCAGACTATATTCATTACAGTATCAAAAAATGTTTTCCGCTTGATTTCTTACCGTAATCGCTCATGCTATCTTCCTCGTCCTCTATCTTCTTGAATACTATGTGGTGGTGAACGTTTTTGTTTCTTCTGATTGGTAGGCCCGTATCTATCGCTACTTCTGCGCTCAGTTCGCCGTCCTGATCTAGAAACATCTCGTCGTCGTTGATAGAATCGATATCCGAATCGTTTTTGTTTTTCGATCGAATCACAGAACCGCGCAGGCGCGATGGCAGTGGTCTGATGACTAAGTGGGATCCTATGCTGCCTTCCTGTAACAAAATTTTCGGATAAAGAAGGATCGCAATGTTTCAGATAGCTGAATGTGAATGTATTATGGCCGCAAATGGCAAATTCATAAAGTTTTCGTAATATAGGTAAGCGAATATTTCAAAATTGGACGTTTCCAAAAGTTTGAAGACCACTATAAAACTTTCGCTGGACTTTCACAAAACACTTGTTCACGCATGTTTTCATTAGTTTTAGGTACTATATTTTTTTATTCATCTGATAACTCTTTCATGTTATATATTCACTTTTTTGGCTTCCTTTTCTCCATTTCTTATATAATAATAATAATAATAATAATAATAATAATAATAATAATAATAATAATAATAATAATAATAATAATAATAATAATAATAATAATAATAATAATAATAATAATAATAATAATAATAATAATAATAATAAGCACCGGAGCAGGGCCTGACAGGCCTGACAGGCCTGACAGACCGGACAGGGCCTGACTGGTACACTCCTAAGGAGAAAAAAAAATAATAATAATAATAATAATAATAATAATAATAGGTCTTTATTACAAGTACATAATATGAGGAAAAAAGCCGAAGATCAGCTGGTTCTGTCTTGCAACACAACCTCTGTTTTTCATATAATATTCAAGTTCTCAAGCATATAAAATAAATTGTTTTTCATTTCATACAAGTCAAAGTCGAGGAAAAATTTCGCAGTACCTATCAGATGAACCATTTGGAACGCCATCCAGAAACGAAGAGGACAAAGTTTTTCCAGGATACATCGACACAGTTTTTTGCACTGTTGAAATTAATTGTAATCCCCGATTTTCAACATTAACGAGTTGATTCAGATACTACTGGTGAACTTTTTAGAAAACAGGATATCGGAGGATTTGGAAGGATAAACAGATAGGTAGAATGTTTCAGATATCGAGACAGTGGTTCGTATTCATAAACCTTTAGCAAATGCTTTTTCTTGGATTCATTTTGTTGAGTTATGAGGGAGACACCTATAGTATAAGCATCTGCTACCTTTTATGAATACTACCCAATAGCTTACAAATCAGAAATAAGTTGAAAGCTTGAATATGAGAGAGTTTTTTCCCCCGCAGTCTAAGATTTTTCTATTAGTTTTGGAATAACGATTGTGGAGCCGGAACTGTCGCTGGTACTCTTAAACAAGTCTGCATTCCTCAAAATATTAGGTCATCCTGACATTACAGTCGTCAACGCTTGTAGATGAAGGGCTCCATCTGGAAGCGAATGGAAGTGGTACCAAAACTATCTAGAGGAGAACCCTTCTTAGATATAAATATCACGCCACGAGTGTAGAAGGCAGATATATAGTTACAGTCAGTGGTATATTTAGCAAATAGACTTTAATACAGAGAGTCTTAGCGATAAAGTAGCTACTGCTTTTGTCTGAAATGAATTAGTAGTTGTATTATGGTCACGAAGAAGTATTCCCGAGATATGAAGATGTCTGGAAGAGCCTCACCCAACTGAGAGATACGATGTTGGGCCAGAATCTTGTGGATCTGGCAATCCCAAAATTGTCCTGTGGTATTGACGGGCTGGGTTGGAGAGTTAGAAGAAGTATGATGGAGACTATATTCAGATCCAGCGGCATCAAGATTTTGATTTGCTGTAACCATCTTCCATGACCGAACATGAAGACTGTGGAGTGTTACTTCCATCGAACTTCACTGTGCCGATATGGAGAATCTTGCAAATATCGACACACTCCAAGGATGACATTTCGGGACGAAATATATCCAAGAAGAGGGCAACGTAACGATTCTAGAGCCGGACCTGTCGCTTGTACTCCTAAACAAACCTGCATTCCTGAGAGCGTTAGGTCATCCTGACATTACAGTCGTCAGCGCTTCTAGATGAATTGCTCCATATGGAAGCGAATGGAAGTATTTCCAGAACTATCTAGAGAGGAACCATTCCAGAGTTAGAGTCAGGGTTGGTAAAAAACGTGTTTTTTATTTAAAAAGCAAAACTTTGCGTTTTTTTATTTGAATTTTTTATTTTATGTGATTTAAATTGTGTTTTTTTGTACATTTAAAAAACATGATTTAAAACATTAAAAACATGTTAAAAACAAAAGTTTTGGCTAAGAATATAGAAAAAACAGAAGAGATTGAAAGTATCGATATTGGTTCAGAATCAGAACGATTTAATTTTATATGTTTATTTCTATTTCCAAATTTTGAATCCTATTTATTTTTAAGAGAAGTCATATTTCGTTACAGAGCGGAGAATGTTTTTTTATTATTTGTTTTCCTGTTATTAAAGTTTTGTTAGGGCCAATTTATGCACCATTGTCTTTATCATAGTCCTAATCACAGTCTTAATCATAAAATCAAATTAAAACTGTACATTTCATTAGGAGCATTTATGCAATTTCTTTAGTATTAGCCTCAATCATAATCTTAAGAATTTGACCTTCAAAGCTGGCAATTTTCAATTTTTATGCTTATGATTAAGACGAGATGCACAACACGCAAGTTCGTCGCCACCTGTTTAACAAATGACTGAAATAATTATTTGTTTTGACTTGTGATCCTTGTTATTTGTTATTGTGTTAATGAGCTAGGAAGAGGGTACTCTTATTGAAATGATTGAAAAATGTCCCTACCTGTGGGATAAATTGATAAAAAGATACTAATGACAGTGTTGTCATCTGTCAATTTTTAATTTTCCAGCTAATCTATGATGTATACCTAAATATATAAAATTTTCTTAAGACGACTAAGATTAGGATTGTGATAGTGATTATGACTATGATATGTTGCATAAATTGGCCCTTAATTTATTAATTATCTAGGGTTTTTTCTATCAATAAAAACTGTTTAAAAACACTGTTTTAAAACAAATGTTTTGAAACATGCCAACTCTGGTTAGAGTTCATCATAGACAGTTTGGTTTAAAATAAATTAGTGTGATAATAATTAGATAAATTGTGATATTATGAACTAGAATTTATATTTTATGTTTACAAATAAATTACGCAACACAACAACACTCTTCGCTTCCCAGAGGAACACCAATGTTGAAAATGGGTATGATACTTGAAAAAATCATGAAGAAATCAAGTTTCTAATCGAGCTGGCAAAATTAATTAGCCGCTTTGATATCTGACCAAATCGTTCCACTGATGCTCCAATCATCTGCACCCAGAAAAGATAAATTAAATCGCTAGAGCTTTCACCCCGGATTAGTAGTTGCGCGTTGAACGTTATAATGCGAGACCTATTAGGTTATGTAATATAATATACTCAACGCCGATTTAGATACGAAAAATACATTTTGAGTGATGCCGAGTTAATTGAAATCGTGGGAATGGTTCACATACCTACTTGGAAATAATGTACGGTAGGAAACTTAAATACCAAGTCGATTTGCACATAACGAATTATCTGAAAGTTATCGATTATCTGGTTATCTAATGATGCACATTAGCTGCAACAAAGTAAAGACGAAGTCGGATTGTTCAGTAGCTTGCGATTCTGTTAAACAATGGTTATTATCCGTCATCACCGTCATTGTCATTTTTAGCACCTCAGGCTCGTTTCCTGGTACTTGGTTCCCGGACAGTTCTCTAGATAATAAGTCTATTGGAATAATCATTTCCTGAAAGGTAAGCTGTCCATTTGGTGAAATTTGAATTAATATTTTTTTTTGGCTCCGTCCATAAATATTCTTTAATCAATAAAAATTGCAAACGGAAGAAATTGAATTTGAATGCTTACATCATTCCATAAGTATTGCCAAAAGAAGAAAAATAATTTCTCTATCCGACATATTTGAACATTAAAATATTTTTATTCGTTTATATAATTGTGTCAACCAACCTCAGACAAAGTATGCAAAAATACTTATTGGGTGTAAAATTTTAAAACAAAATTGAATGTAATATTTTCATTACTATATTACGAAATGTAAAATATTCATATTTTTCCTGATGCCAGAAAACTTTGGAAAGACAATATTTCGAAATACAAATAAATAATAAGTTAATACTCGTTTTTCAAAATTGTCATATATTATTGTTAATAATGTTTATTGATTAAGTCCATCAATAATTTTATGTTTTTTTTGGAAATTTAACTAGCAAAGTACGCAAAAATACATGGTTATTTGGTCATAAAATTTATCAATTCTAATAAAACATTTCATTACTGTAATATGAGAAATGAAACATATGCACATTTTGACTGATACAAAAACTTTGAAGAGACAATGTTTGGAAACATATGTAAATAATACCTTCATATTCAATTTTCAAAATTATCATCACTCAGGAGATATATCCACGATAGAATGGTTTATATATTGATTATTTTCAATAACTGAACATATTCTTTTTGGTATTCAACTTACTTCAGGTAAAGTATGCCAGAATAAATAGTTATTCCATCTTCAAATGCATCGAATTGAATATAATACTTTATTACTATATTAAGGAAAATGTAAAATATTCATACTTTGGAGAGGCAATGTTTGGAAACATATATAAATGATGAGTTTAAATTCGATTATCATCACTCAGGTGATATTATATTCATGATAGAATAGTTTTATTGGTTATTTTGTTCAATAAGTGAACATTTTTTAAAAATATTTAACTTACATCAGGAAAAGTATGCAAAAATACATAGTTATTTGGTCGTAAAATGTATCGAATTGGATAATATATTTTCATTACTATATTACAAATTATATAAAATATCTATATCTTGCCCGATGCCAGGAAAACTTTGGAGTGACAATGTTTGGAAACATGGGCCGTGGTGGTCGGCTGGTAGTGCGTTCGCCTCGCACTACCGATCCACCGATTCACCGGTCTTGTGCATGGCATCACACGTTAAAAGGTAAGGGCTGCGTCTTCCCTAGCTCACACAAGTCTCTCGAATACTTCTGAGAGTTGCGCGTAGGGGTGCAATCGGTTGACGGAAATAAAAATTTCAACAACAACAATATATAAATAATAAGTTTAAATTCGATCTTTAAAATTTTCATCAACCAGGATAATTATTTATGATACAATGGTTTTTATTGATTATTTTAATCAATGAGTTAACATATTTTTTCAGGTATGGAAAAGTATGCAAAAATACATGGTTATTTGGCCATACAATTTATTAACCTGAATAAAACTTTTTCATATTTTGTCTGATACCAAGAAAACTTTGAAGAGACAATGTTTGGAAACAATTATCATCAACCAAGAGATACATCCACGATGGAATAGTTTATATTGATTATTTGGATCAATAAATGAATATTTTTCTTTAGATATTTAACTTACGTCAGGCAAACTATGCAAAAATACATAGTTATTTGGTCGTGAAATGGATCGAATTGAATATAATATTTTCATTACTGAATTACGAAATATGTGAAATATTCATATTCTTCCTGATGCCAGGAAAACTTTGGAGACATATATAAATGATATGTTTATATTCGATTTTCAAAATTACCATCACTTAAGAGATATATTAATGATCAAATAATTTTTATTGACGACTTTATATGTTTTTTGGGAAATATAACTTCTGGCATAATATTGATTATATTGATGAAGATGTATTCGCGTTTACATTTAAAAATATGTAAAATTTAATAATCATCTTCATGTGTATATGCAATCTTCAAAGTTATCATCATTCAATTGATATACAGGGTGTTACATAATTCAATACAAATATTCCTGGGGTCAAAATAAGACTTTTTTTTCCTATAAACATGTGTTTTAAAATCTACTCCCTCCAAGCTACAGACATCGCAAGATGCGCAAAAAAAATCTTAAATTTTGAATTGTGGCTACAATTATGCACAAAATATTTTGAAAATTCACAGACACTTGTATTTTTAGACGATTTATTAATTTTTTGATTCAAAAATAAGGTAACTCGAATCGAAACGGGTGAATGAGGGTTGTATACAGATTTGATGGCAAACATTTTCTATTTCTTGATTACTTATATATTTCGGACGTCCATCATCTTAATGGTTGAAAGATTTCTATCTCTTTCAAATTTTTCACAACGTTTCAATTGCTTGAATCCGCAATCGTCTACTGGTGAATAATGACAAAATCAGATGCTACGCGACCTTTTATAGATCTATAATTAAAGTGTAATTACAGTGTAATTACGCGCGGTCTTGTGGCGCGCGTAATTTCGCGCTTTTTTCTCCCTCCAAAACGGTCCATGAGTTTCCATACGTTTTTAATTTCCACGCTTGGTTGACTGAAGGCACTATTGGCTTCTATATAGGTGTTTTCCATAAATTTCCGTTTGAACCAATGTTCCTCTCTATGAAGAACACTAGCTTCGTCCCAAAGAATTCGGTGGTGTTTTGTCCAGGCGTGGTCAGCAATTCCCGATTTTGATGTTTCCCCTCGTTGAGTCCACTTTATGTGTTCAGCTATTCTTACTGATAATGGCCTCTTGGTCTCTCCGATATAGGAATCTCCACATTCACATGGGACTTTGTAAATACAGTTTTTGCTGGATTCTGTTGTGTTCTCTGGTTTCGTCTTGGTGAGGAAGTTTCGTTAGGTACTGCTGGATTGAAAGCAACTCTTGATGTTGTATTTATTTCCGATCCTTCTGATCTTCTCGGAGATACCCCTGATATAGGGAAGAATGAGAACGGGGTTTTGTGGTCTTTCTTCGGTTGTCTTGGTCTTTTCGAGTTGTTTCCGAACTTCTATGAGTTTCTCGGAGTATCCGTTTCGGCGTAGGTCCTTTTTGATGTGGGTAATTTCCGCCTCCAATAACTCCTGGTTGTTGCAAATAGACATTGCTCTCTCCACCAACGTTCTTACGATTCCCCTCTTTGTGGAGTTTGGGTGATTAGAGCCGTAGTTGAGGTACTGTCCTATGTGTGTCTTCTTTCTGTAAACAGAGGTGAGGATTCCAGTGTCTGTTCTTTCAGCTTTCACATCGAGAAACGATAGGGTACTATTAGTTTCCTTTTCCATTGTGAATTTGATTGAATCCCTCATGTTATTCATTCTAGCGAAGAATTCCCCAAGGTGTTGATCTCTATGGTTCCAAATGATAAAGGTGTCGTATCTTAGCCATAGTTTTGGTTTGTATTTTGCCTCTCTGATAGCCAATTCCTCGAACCACTCCATGTATATGTTGGCGATTATTGGAGAGAGAGAAGATCCCATCGGCAGTCCATCAACTTGGGAGAAGAAACGGCTCTTTTCTTGAAAGTATGAGTTGTGTAGGCAGCACTGCAGTAGTTCCAATATCGCTTGTTCACCCCTTTCAATTCGAGTTACCTTATTTTTAAATCAAGAAATGAATAGATCATCTAAAAATACAAGTGCCTGTGAATTTTCAAAATATTTGATGCATAATAGTAGCCACAATTCAAAATTTAAGATTTTTTTGCGCATCTTGCGATGTCTGTAGCTTGGAGGGAGTGGATTTTAGGATGCATGTTTATAGGAAAAATAGTCTTATTTTGACCCCAGGAATATGTCATTAAAATATTTGTATTGAATTATGTAACACCCTGTATATTCAAAAATAAAGTGAAAAATGGTTAATGGAAAGCGAGAGATCTCTTTTTCAAAATATAAATTAATTCTGTATATTTTTCGATGCATACACGAAACTCTTCCCTCTCGTTAGTAAAGTGCTTATTCTTAGTTTGAATCTTTTTTGTAGTATCTTCATAATTGTTTTGATAAGCTGGTTATGCTATATTTTACATTTGTCATTCTTAAACATTTTATCATCCCTTTGTAATATGTCTTAGAATTAGTTTTTATAAAACCTGGCCATATCACGTACAAGCTTTACTCATGTTAATGGTTCTGCGATGCCCTTGCTTATTTATATTTTTTAACTGTACCCAATTTGTTTCTACATGTACATTTGATGAATAAACATTATTATTATCAAAAATCTTCTTAGAATTTTAGGTCGTTGGGGAGGGTTTGGTAAACGAAACAAATTCATGTTGGGAGCTTTCAGATTTAGGCCTGGTTGGTCCGTTATGAAAATACTTGAGAGCACAACAAAAATATTTGTTTTTCGAAGGAACTGATGAGTTCATTCACACAAATAGTATTTGTGAGAATTAACACAATTCCCAATGACGAAGTGCAATATTTTGTTTACCGTCCAAAGTGTTGATTATCGTTCATTGCTTCACAGAATTAGCACCCGAATCATCTATGATCATAAAAGCGTATGCGAGAATTCATCGGTACCTACTTAACCTTTGAAATATTGAAAATGGGGTTTCACTGCGTAACAGGTGAGATTTAGCGTGAAAAGTTTTCAATTAGATGAAATCCACGCAGTAGATAGTGAGTATAAAAAAACAAAATTGATAACTTCACAGAAATCATCAAAAATCAGTGTTATCCCAACCAAACAACGTATGCAATGCAAATTCAGATATATGCGTAGTAGAGAGTGAATATACAAAAAAAACAATGTTGATGATTTCACTGAAGTCATCACTAATCAGTATGAAACGCAAATTAATAAATATCCGCTAGAAAAATTATTCATCATTCGTAAGTATGATCATATATCTGCGAAGTTCGAGGAATCAGGTTGGTTGAAAGTTGACGAAATATGAAAACTTCATCTATTAGATTATAGTTAATAAAATGCCAGATTACTTCCACTTGTGAATACTACAGTTGAATCTCAAAGTAACTTGAACACACGGAATAGAAATACTTTTGTCATACCTAGACACTCATTAGCTGGCTTCACACGAAGCCAAAATGTTAGATGGTAGTGGGATTCACATTCATGTTTCAGATCACATCAGTGAATCGCAAAGTGGCTTCCATTATTATCGCATAAACGTCTATTCAGTGCCCCGTTGGTCAGTTCGAGACATCAAAATGTGATGCAAAATATAACTCGAAATTAGCCCAATGTGTCATTCCATTTATACTTCGGAATCAAATGCACATTGAGACCCTTTCGATGTAACAATGTGAAATGGAATGGACTGGTACTTATTTAAAAATTCGCTTTACTTTCTGTTTCACCTGTATGTCAAGAATAAAACAAAGCTAACCATGTTTCAACATAAATAGAAATTATACATCAATATTATCATTCTTAGTAATGAATTACGGATCATATGGATGGAATGCTAGAAAACAAATACGTGAGTTGATTCCGTAGTATATACTTTTCACAAACAAAAATAAATGATCAAACTCTGTCTAAATCATGAAAAAAAAAAACAATATACAGATCTGGAATTCAACTCCAATCCTCTGGACAGCATTTTCTTCGCGGCAAAATCAGTACCCATCCTGAAAATGCCAAATTCTGTAAATCACTGAATTTACCTTTCTAAGTTTCTACTCCTGTGTTAATAAACACATTTGATTTACGGGTAAAGGTAAGCTTATAGGGCTCATTCTCGAAACAAAAAGAAAAGTGGTGTTACTTACGTAGTTTTATCTCCTAAACACGAATCCAAAAGATTTTCGTGGGAGTCTCTTATACTTTTCGAGTTATGTCCTTTTGAATCTTGAAAATCGACCATTTTCAAAATCGAGTTTTTCGGTAAAAAATCGAAGAAAATGTCTTTTTCTTTTTGTTGACACTTTTTTGAAACCCTAATCAACTCATATTTCACAATTACAAGAACTAAAACCAAACGTTTGGTATTTAGAATATCGGTCGTTTCCCGCTTAGCCGCACGCCACTGGCAATAACCGATATGTGCGTACTTACTCTAATTGAATGCACCAACTTTTATAAAGAGTAAAATTTTCTGAGAAACCAATAATAAAAAAGTTTCACATATGGTTCCAACATTTTGGACGACACCGTATAATTCAAGCACTATAACTCTCTCCCTAATGCTTTTATTTATACAGACATGGCATGGCATCACACGTTGAAAGATAAGGCCTGCGTCTTCCTTAGCTCGCACAAGTTTCTCGAAGATTTCAGGGGTCCTATTCTCGAGTTTGTTCGTATGCGAATTCGATGTACTGTTTCACACTGATACACATGAAATATGTATGTTTGTCTCTTTTATTCGTATACGAATTGGAAGTCGAATGATTCGAGAATAGCACCCCTGAGGGTTGCGCGTAGGGGTGCAATAGGTTGACAGAAATGACAAAAAAAAATCTAAAATGACACCCTGCTAGTAATGTGGGACCAGAACCCCGAAACCGACCTGCAGCTAGTCACCCCACTCAGAAAAAAATTGTTTGGAATTAGCCAGAGAAATAATTCATTCTTATCAGATATTTGTATGATATTTTATTTTGCAGGATAACTGAAAGGAAGGGTATTTTGACATTGTGTCAAATATAATTTTGCCTCAAAGCATTCTCTTCATAATCTATTGTTTTTTTTGGATTGTCATATTCAAATTGTAACTTAAATTGAACGAATTTATTTTTACCAGTAAAATCACTAATTCATATTCATAAACTAATTTATATCACTTCTTTGTATGCAACTATATTTTCATATGTTCGCGAAGTGTCGAGAAGCGGTGACGCAATACATTTTTGACTAGCTGGCGACAAACAGGTCCGGCTCCAACTCGTTACATACTTTTTTTATAAATTTCAGTGATCGGTCTTAACCATCTAATGCCTTTTTCCTCTAAAGCTGGTAGAATTTGCGAACTTCGAATTCTAAGTTTCCAAAGAAGTTTTCATGGAACCATTTTTAGGCAACTGTATGCTGATGCAAAACATACGAACTACTTTAAACGTTTGTTTGAAGTCTATCTACAATTCATAGTTACTTCGACCAGAACAATTCGACTCTAACCTTGACCAATATGTTGGGAAAACAGAACACAATTTGAAAGTAATATTATTGTAGATTGAATGAGAACGTTTTGTCAGTAAACAAAAACAGTACAGCCTCTGAAAGAATTGAGCTACTGATACTAGCGAGAATAATAATATTTGCTATAGTAAAATATAATGGTTGACAAGTTGTACATAATTAACAAATTCTGAAACAATTTGTTTCATACTATTTGTTCATACAAATTCAGTGGAGTTGGTAGGTATAAGAAAGTGAGATACCGGGTGGCAACGAGAACCGCACCAGGTTATAGTATCCACTTTTATAAACAGATTGTTTTGAAATTTGGAAAATACCTTCAAGACAAAATATCCAAATCACTGGCGTATATTGTCAAAATGACCCACTTTCGGTTCAACGGAAATTTCAATTTACAAATAGAACACACTTCTCATGGAAACGCTCCCGTAACTTTTGTAATTTTTGACGTGGAATTGTAAAATTTTCAGAATCTTCAGATATAACAAAACGAAGACGTCATTTTAAGATAGGCAGTCAGTTTTTATTGATCATAAAATCACCAATTGACACGGATTAACAAGTCATAAAAATGAAAATTACCATTGAAAAGTCACATTGCAACAAATCGTATGTCACAATTAAATAACAATGGTTAAAATACATGAATATTTACAGAATAAAAATAATCTATCAGCTCGTCTCAGTTGATATGGCAGTGGGAGAGTCTGTTTTTGAATCTGACTAGGCTTGCTATATTTTTCAAATTGTTTGGTAAAATATTGAAGTACTGCACACCAGTCTGAAACAATTCCGAAAATATTCTGAAATTTAATACCTGATTTACTGTGATAGCACATTTAATTTCTAAGGTTTTGGTATCTGGTGCTGATATTATCAATAAAATCATCTGCATCTGCAGTAAGTATAATGACTTCCTGTTCACATAAACGATGCACAGAATGGGACCCAACATTGAGCCTCTCCATACTGTTACTTCAAGTATCAGATGTAATATTACAAATTTCATAATCTTTATTTGCTTGTGAGGAAACAAACTGTTTTCAATTGTCGAAATATGTTGCTATTCAACCTTAAGATGCACCTCTAATGTCATATTCTTTAATTTTGGTTTATTTTTTTGAAGTATTTGATGGTTGACATAGTTGAATGCCCTGCTTACTGCTGGGCATCCACCTGCTAAACATATTTTATAGTTTTACTTAATAATGAAATTGAATGTTCATTTAAAAAAGATTGAAATATTTTTGAGAGTCCACATGCAATTGTAACAGGACGATAATTTCCATTATGGTTGTTTTCCCTTTCTCGGAAATGGGTGTGACTTCACCAGTTTTCAGTTGTTGTGAGAAAACACCTGTGTAGAATGGCATATTAATCAGGTGTGCTAATGGAACTATTACAAAGTCCATAATTCTTTTCAATATAAAAGGACCCCGCAAACTCCTTATGGAATTTGGGTCCCGGAGGATTTTTTTGAATTTTTGGTATGATGTAGTCCATGTAATTCTCAACCAATGTTACCATCGCGCCAGCACAAAAAAATGAACAGTTTTGCTGCTAGGGGGCGTTTAAATCACCCCTTGCGTAGATTAGACTATTTATTTTTGAACCCAGTAACTATATTTTCACTTGTTTGATTGTCGCTAATGTTGCACAATATTGTGCTGTTTTATACAAAAAATTCTTACCCCCTTCCCTTCTTCCCCCAACTCCTATTACGAAACTCAAAAAAATATTTCTCGAGTGCCTTTAAATGTTTCGTCGACTGTTTAAATATGCCTGAATAAGGGAAATAGCAGTTTTTTAAGATTATCCCCCTTCCCCCAAATGACACAAAACAAAATTAAAACAAAATTAACAGGTATCTTTTCCACTAGTTGAATGGGAGCTTGCATGAAGAAGTTAAGACTGCGGTAGACCAAGGTTTTAAAGACATCATCCTGCCAGGCTATTATGAATCCCTAGATCCTGCCAGGCCATTATGAATTCCTCCATCTCCGACTTCAGTGCACTTGGCCTGAGGAAGGCAAAGGCCAATGACCTGAGGAAGGCAAAGGTCAAATTTTTGGATAAGTCAATATTTTCGATGTTCTTTAAAAAGACTACATTTGTTTGCTTATTCTTATGTAGCAACCTATATCGAACTCAAAATTGAATTTCAAAATCCAAACTGTAAAAAATACAGTGTGTTCCAATGAAGATAAGAAAGTCGCGGAAAGTAACCGGAAGTGGAGGGGGGTTCAGAATATTTTACACAGGTGGACCCATCTCTCATAGCAAATATAAAAATAAAAAATCACAGTCCTTATCTGGTAATATCGCGATGGGCGGTACCGAAGTACCGAATGGTTTACACACTTTTTATTGCCGACCTTGTGATTTGCTAATGGTTTCTAGTTGATTTGCAGTGATTACAGAACGAGCGAACGTGATCATACCGAGTTGGATGTCTTATTGAGACATTTACGTTCCCATTACGTACCTATTTGAAATCGGTTGGTCAAGGTCATGCACTTGCCTCATTTCTAAGGAAATAACCCAGTAACTATTTTTTAGAAGGTTATTTCAAATGAAATTGACTATCATGATTCTTGTATATTTCTTTTTTCTTTCTTTCACGATTTTACTATTTTTCTCACGGTTCATGTAGTTATGTAACTAGTGTTTTAAATGTCCTTTAGTCACGAGTACTATGAGCACGAACGCAGCGGAGCGAATGTTTAATAAACGAGTGTCTAGAGTTTATAATCGTGTTACACACTATACTTTTTCCACGAACTCGTATTGAAAAAACAAAATTGGATTTTTTTCTTTACTAATTGACGACCAGTTTTGGTTTCGTGAATATGCTCCATAATAGTAGTGCTATATTTATTTTATGTTCTCAACATCAGTTGTTTCAATTTTCCATAATTCTTCTCTCTTATAAGCTCCGACATTACAAAAACTATAGTCTATACACCTCCAGGTCAAGCCGCGTCAAAACAAATGCACGCTGTTACTTCGTGATCATCGATGTCGGAGTGGTGGAATAGGCAGGGCCATCTTCAGAACCGTTCTTGAATAATTTGAAGAAATATAATTTTTGACAACTCCCACATCTTTTTTTCTACCTTGTCAATAACATGTGACATACAATTCTTCCACACTTCTGTAGAAATCGTTCCTACAGCTTCTCCAAACAAGTCTTTCATATCAGAAAATTTGAACGTATTATTTTTAGCAGCCCAAATGAGTTTGATGGGGTTCAATTCGCAATGGTATGGAGGCAATCTTAAAACCATTTTGTTTTGATTTCTAGCCATTTCGTCGACTATGTACTTATTGTACTTATGTTTATGTTGTTTAACAATCACTAATAATTGTTCTTTCAACAGGGAATCATTGTAATGGATATTCTTCGTACGTAACCATGCTTGAATATCAGCCTTTCGAGAAGCAGTGGTAGGAATTTTTTCTAATTTTCTTGAGTGATATGGCGCATTGTCCAAAACAATTACGGCATTTTCGTCTAGTTTAGGCAGTGTCTGTGAAAACCAGTTTTCGAATGATTTCCCGTTCATTTCATCGTGGTAGTCTCCCTTTTTCTTAGATTCAAATGCCCATAAAGCACCAGGAACAATCCCATGTTCATTTCCAATGTGACATTTAATCAGTCTCTTTCCTTTACCTGAAATTATCAAAGCATTCAAGCTAAGAATATACAGTCATTTTAATAGATTTGTCTTTGGACGTTTTTTGATACGTATGATCTCGTAACGAATTTTATTGATTTGAAATGAAAGTCTTCATTTGTAATTCTGTACGTTAAGCATTGTAACTGATACATATATTCGTAAGTATACTTACATGTTCGAATATTTTACCCTGAAGTAACTCATAAACTCACAATAAAATGAAATAAATCGATATATAAAATGTATGTAAAAAATCCAATCAAATCAACAATCCCAACATGCCTCGAGTATCGGCATAACATGCATTGTCGCAGAAAAGTCCGTACCTGTTCGAAACGAACAGTGCGTGTTTCCCACTCAAACCTGCCTGAGAAACATAGACCAATAGCGGCCCGACTTTCCTCGATCACGACCAAAGCACGCGTTGATCACGTCTTGACCACTATTGTTTACTGGCTTGAGTTTAACTTGAATTTACTATAGTCCAACCTTAAAATAATTAGTCAACTGTCAATGTCAAACTTTTCCAATCTTCTTCCATTTCACTTTCGTTTGTATTCATTTTCAATAAAGAATTCTGATACAAATAGTAATGAATTGAATAATCCCGATCGTCACCATTAAATATTAAAATGACTGTAGATATCAGTTTCAAAAGTTGAAATTCACTGACAAAGATCTAAGTCTCTCAGATGGGTTTTCAAAACTCATCAAACTGCCGAAAA
Organism: Chrysolina oricalcia; assembly: GCA_944452925.2. Classification (NCBI taxonomy): domain Eukaryota; kingdom Metazoa; phylum Arthropoda; class Insecta; order Coleoptera; family Chrysomelidae; genus Chrysolina; species Chrysolina oricalcia. The sequence continues at coordinate 12,924,227 of OX101811.2, read as the reverse complement.
AAATATTAACCATAGTGATGTGTTTTGAGAATTCAGTTGTCCTGGTAATGTTTTTGAGTATATGATTCCAGTAAATCCAACAATATTATAGAAAATTTCACACCACTCTTATTTTGGCATAAGTATTACCACATCGATTTCAGGTAATTTTTTTCCAGGGTACACTGGAAGTGATTGCCTTGGACATTTTTTGACTTTAGTCTCGTGATCAGATAGCAACATAACATAAAGAGAACATACAAGAATCCTTAACTATCTTTGCTAGACAAGGCAATACTTTGAGATTTTGATAACAATTACAAAACTTGCGTTAAGGATTATTCCTGTAATGATAATTGTTCATTTTGAAGCAACTTCACACTTGCTGCGCTAGGTAGAAAGGTGAATATATCCACAAGAAACTGTCACTCTTCTGTTTCAACGCCGCCTGTGGCACATATCGTTTCATTCATTGCCCCCATGGCAATTTATTTCTTGGGAAGAAATTTTAGGTACTTCCTTCGACTTTAGTAATAAGAAATTAAGTAAAATTTGAAGTTTGAAATCTTCTGAATCTACTAAAGTATATTTTAAATATAGAAAAAGGAATTGCGTGGGTAGGAAGTTACTTTATTATTATTAAAATTAAGTTGGAAATTTTTATAAAAAAAAAACATAATTTCCTAAACTCCAGTAATGCATGTTTGAATAAAAGTACGGTCTATATTTGTTTGAAAGTGGTTGACAATGTTTCACTTTGAGTAAGGTTATTCTGGACTTTCATTGTCTAAAAAAGAACAAAGAAAATTCAGTTCTCTGCAATTTTTAATCACGACGTTTCAACTGTTAAAATCTAAAGTCGTTATCAAGTGTATAATGCGACAATCTCAAGGATACTTCTTATATATGCTATGGATAATTTTGTGTCATTAGCCTGGGGTGATTTTCCGGTATTCGGGTAAGTTTGTTAATTACAGTGCCGGGCCCCTTCGGTACAGCATTGTTAATTCTTATCGCAATTTCAATTGATCCATGCCACTAATTAAGGGTTTCCACACATTACGGATTTCTATGCTAGCTTGACTGAAGACTTTGTTGTTCATAATATATGCACTCTCTTTAAACTTCCTTCTATACCAGCCCTCTTATTTATGGATGACTTCGGCTTCAGTCCGTTTTATGTTGTGTTGGGTCGTCCAGACATGATCCGCTATCCCTGACTTTGATGTTTCTCCTCGTTGAGTGTTTCTCGTATGTTCAGCGAGTCTAACGCTAAGTGGTCTCTTAGTTTCTCGCTTCACCGCATTATACACTTGATAACGACTGTAGATTTTAACAGTTGAAACGTCGTGACTAAAAATTGCAGAGAATTGAATTTTTCTTTGTTATTTTTTAGACAATGAAAGTCCAGAATAACCTTACTCTAAGGTCTATATGTTTTCGATATAACAAAAAAAAAATGTATTTCACTGAAGTTTGGGGAAACACCCAAGTCCAAGCCCAAGCCCAAGCTCAAAGCCAAGAAAACACCGGAAAAGAAAAAAAACATAATTTTTTAGGAGACAAAACTGCATTAAAAAAAATACTTCCGATGACTTCAGTTACACAAGTTTAGGTAGAATCCATCTGAAAACTCATTGGTATTTGCGATTTTTTCATTTGAATGTTTCGTTTATCATCACTACCCCAATGGCACTACAACCAGAGAGATTTGTTGAAAAAACAATCTAGCAGAGTAAAAACTTAACAGCTGTTGAGATTACTACTGATTTTGTACAGATTCGGACTACTTCTTTTTGTTGAACTACTATTAGTTTCCCCATAATTCCGCTATTGATCCATCAAGGAGCTTGCTATAACTATATTATATTATTGGATATGGATATACAAAATAAAAACCCATTAAACACTTTTAGATATTGCAACGCAAGCTTTCAGCCCCATGTGTATCGAAAAAGTTGTCCTTATTTTTGTCCTTGGATTTGCTACGCTCACTTAGTAAATGACACATTTATTGATTGTGTATTGAACATACACTTATAACAGAAATAAGTAACTTTCTGAGAACCTATAATTTACAGATCTCCGAGTAAAAAATTTATGAAATCATGGCACTGTTAATTAGCTCTCTTACAATCCTCTAGTTAGTCATCGATGCAACATTTTGTTTAATTTGCCCGAAGGTATAGCCACGCCCCAATTAAAGTAATACCGGAATCAAAAATCAATACTTATCGACCTTTGTCAATAATTGAATCGAATGATATTTAAAATTAAACCACATATTCAATCGCGTGCATTCTATGATAATGATCTTGTTCCGTAAAAAAACTGAATTATGGGATTTGATCACCTTGGTAGGTACATGATCCGGAAATCAAAAGTCTTCAAAGAAATACGAAGAACGGATGCATGGGTTCTTTGGTATGATAGTAAAAAAAATTAATGCCTTGGTCATAGCATATTGATCCGTTGCGTCATTTATCTTTTGCATCAGTCAAAAAATCAACCATGTTTCAACAGTACCGTACTGTCAGTACAGATACTTTATTTCTATTTCTTTCATTTCATGCACGTGACATGCTGATGAGGCATCAAATTATGGAAAAGACCAATCAGAATTATCACTGGTTTCGGTTCCAAGGATGACTGTCAACAAATCTTCAAGCGCCTATAATGTCCCCCAAGTCCACACGTTTTTTTTAAAATCCATTTCATTTTAACGACATGGACTCTCCACTCAATTCTGCATATAAATCATATTATTCCAGTAACGTCATTTTCGTAGAAAAAATACAGTTTTTCTCAATAATACGTTGCATGCAGTTTTGAAAAATATTCTTCTTGAAGAAATACATTCAACAAGACAATGCTTCTTTCCATAATGCACAAATAATATATGAGCATTTGAATAACTCACTCCAATATCAATGGATTAGTACTAGATGTCCGAATAATTGGCCTGCTCTAGCTCCAGACCTCACGCTATTAGACTTATTTTTGTGGGATCATCTCAAAGATTTATTGTTTCAAATTCAATGGAAGGTTTTTTGTGTCGTTTAGGGCCGGTCTTTTCACCTATAGATAAGTCCCAGATAACTATATCTATCAGATAAGGATATGTAATCCTGTGAAGTTTATCCGATAGATAGTTATCAAAGACTTTATTGTGAGATGAAAAGACCGGCCCTTAGAATGGTCGTACGTATGTGCATAATTCTGCAAAACAAGAGTAGCCATCCTAAAGGATTAACTTACACTGAAGTCTTGAGGAACTATTTTTCGCATTGGCGGGAACTGAGCTTAATTTAGTAGAAAATTCAAATGATATTAGGTATTACCTGCCAGAAACTGAAATGTCAAGGTTGACATTTGATTAGGTAGTATTTGTTCGAGTCAGGTTCGTTTCATTAATAATAATAAGTTTATTCAAATATTTGGTGAGTAAAATTTTAACAAATTCAAGTGAACACTTCGGGAGTATGACAAGATGGTATATTCCGGTAAAAAAATTTTTCGAATAAGCAAGTACCCACTAAGGCTCTGCCTGTGCGAGGGCTACGTACTTATCCTAAGAAAAAGAAAAAATGACAATTATTAGTACAACACACTGTAAAAATCGAGTTAAATTGAAAAAATGTATATAAAATTATCGGCGATAATACCATAAGTGCTTCAAAATTTACTGATAATTGTAAAGAAAACCGCACGAGTTTATTTTTCTCCTTGTTTCAAAGCATAAATTGCCTGATTCCGAAGGAGTAGTGCAATTTTTTGAAACAACGAAAAAAATAACCGACTGCAGTTTTTTCAAAAACAGTTTTTTCAGAATTATTTTGTTAAATTTCACTCGCCGTATGAAATCCTCCTTTCCTGCAATATCAGGACCAATAAGGGACGGATGCCTCGATAATACGCCGTTCCTTCCTTTTGAGCCGGTAATACCACTTTGTTATGGCAACCACGTATCCAAACAACAACGGAGAATATAATATCATCTTGCTACTATATTTTCTGTAATTAATTAGAAGAAATATTGTTTATATTTTTGAATAGAATATAGAAGCGAACTGATCATAGTTTCTATCTATACGATTAGCTTCATTAAAAAAAGTCGGGTTTCCATTTAGAACGATTCGTAAAGTTTTCTATGAATTGGTGAAGGATCTGGTGTACAATACTTTGAATTTAGTTTTCGTGACAAATTTGTATCGATCCCATTGAAACTTTCTCTAGTGATTGTTTCTTCACTTTAACTTTCAGAATTATGTCACGAATATGCATTTAAAAAAAATATGTGCTACATAAGTTTGAACTATTCCTTTCTCATAAAATTTCAAAAAACTGAAAACGACGTTGTCCGTAGGAAAGGAATCACTATAAAGAAAATTTGATGGATTTTCTATCGTTTCCTTGGGTACAAAGACTTTTAAGTATTTTTTGGCAACCATTGTTGGAATCTAAAATTAACCATATGCAACTTAAGTAAATCCAAAAAATAACCAAACTATGCAGGTCCCAAAATTTTCAATAAACTCCCCGAGAATATGAAGAGTTTAAAATCTTATCAAGCATTTAGAAAAGCATTAAAAGAATACTTGGTGAAAAAATGTTTTTATAACTTTGTAGAGGTCATACCCATACCCAGAATTGAATAATAGGTTGCTTCACACTTTTATTGATTCATGTGTATACCAATAAACTTTGATTTATTTTGTATTTTTTTGTATTTTCTAATAATATTTTTCATATGTTTTTAACGTGTAATTTAATACATATGTAAGTATACAAAAATACTTTAATTTATTCTGTAATTCTGGATATTAATATTTTTATATGTTTTTCATGTGTAATTTTAATATGTAAGAACATGTCAGTTTGTACTGACTCTGCCTTGGCGAAATCTACTGAATGTGTTTTTGATAAATAAAGAATATTATTATTATTATATTTTGTATAGTATTTTGATTTATTTTAAATAATAAATAACAAATTTTAGATTAAGGAATTCTGATTTTTTCAACGAATAAACATTATTGTAAAAAATGGAAAGTCACACCAAAACAATGATAAATCGGATATTCGTGATACTCAGATATTTAGGTTGAGTTAGATTAGTTTACCAAGTGTTTATATTGCTCAAGAAGGATTGTTAAATCTGAAATTGTTGTAATAGTAAATTTTAAAAAAAATATTGGTTAAATATGTAGGGATTCAAAATTTCTACTGATGTGCAGGTTCAATTCGATATTATGAATTTCAAAACAAACTTACCACTACCAGCCCATCACCTTCAGTTCTCATCAAAATGGCTGCCTGGTTTTCTTCATCTTGATACAGTTGTCCAATATCATCGTTCGTCTGAAAATAAATAAGCATTTTCAATAAACTTTATGATTGTATTTTTCCGTCGGAAGATTTCTCCAAAAACCTTAATAGTTGAAATCCAAAGTGAACACGAAGCTTATATAGGATTTTTACAAATCATCCGAAATTTTTCAATCACATACACAGTGATACATAATAACTTGATTGCTGTAAAAAATGTAATCCAACAAAAATGAGATAAAACCTATTTTGGTGCAAAATTTGTGTCATTCTTTTAGTACTTTGATAGCAGCGTCAGTGTAGGTTTTGTAGAGCAACAAACTTTTACAATTTTCATCTCGCTTCCTGATTGAATTGTATTACATCTTTAACAACACACAAATATTCACGGAATTATGCAGTGATTGATCTTTCTCATTGACTGTTATGAACTTACAATGATAGTAAACATTACAATCAACTTTCACCAAAATTCAGGTTACTCTGTCAATAACAAGACCAAATCCATCGGATACATGTAAAAGAAAGGCCCCAATCCTTGCTATTTCATCGCATCGCATCGAAAGGGATAAAACATTTCTGATAATTAAGATCCATCTGTGACACTATGTTATTATATACACTTCAAACTAACACATAAGTCAATGGCCTCCCTATTTGTCTAGGGAAGCATAACCGTGAAACAGATTTTTTTGGATGATTGAAGATCCAACAGTTCAACTTATTTCTTTATAATTTGTGTTCTTCTCATAAGACATGATTATCAAGGTTCCTTAACAATTTCGTTCGTTTCACTCTTTTTCTTGATTGATTCATACAATGCAGGTTTATTCCAGTTTCTCTGACAACTTACAACATTTTTCCTCAGTTTGGCCTCGCATGCAATTTAATTTATTGTTGAAATTATTTGAAATTTTATCTGGGTAAGTTTTGTTGTAAATACCAAACCAATTTTCATTACGTCACAGTTGTAGATGAACGTTCATCATCGTAGTCTATTTGAAGGGTAAGTTCCACTGTGAGATGGCCCATAATATTTTTTTGGAATATAATAATAATAGTAATAAGTAAGACGATTTTCGTCATGGAGTTTTCCGCAACAGACGAAATGAATATCGTTCGAAAATAAGAGGAAAAACGGACTAAATATCGAGATCTTGTCTTTGAACTCCCCAGAGTCTACCCAAACCACTCTGTCAAAATGTAAATGAGATTGGGAAATGGATGAAACAATCAGCTGAAAAAATAGGGATTGATACTCTGACAAACAAGATCACGAATCATTCAAATCGATCAAGTGCTGTATAAAATTTTGCCAAATCGGGTGTCCCGGAAGAACAGATCATCAAAATGACTGGACATGCAAATGCTAAGTCATTAGGACCTTATTTACAGTTAGACGAGGAACATCATGATAGTTTAATCAACAACTTGAGACCAGGACCTTCTGGAATAGAAACATCAGGCGATTTAAACATTATACAAGAAAATTTGACTACAGGACACGTAAATAACATGCAAAAAAAATCTGCTTGTAATATAACATATAACCATTTCATATTCAATGTTCAGAATATGTATGTTAGTGAGGTTCAGTCAAATTCTGCATTATTTTTTGAAATGTTTTAATATTTAATATCTTTTCAATATATTTAAAATATTATTAAGTATCTACCAGTTGTTATTTTTGAATGAATTTTATGTCAATTTGATGTTAATACCGGCTCACCGTGATATGGCATAAATCGTAGCCGCACAAATGCAGAAGGCCGTCATCCTTGACTCACTTCGTCTGCTCAGAGCACATGACTCTCGGGCCCAATAGTCACTTACCCTACGGACGTAGGGTAGGGAGTGGTTATTGGGGTAAGCGACACCAGCGTGCCCTCCGGATGTATCAGAGCACCGGAGACAGGGCCTGACTGGTACATTCCTAACGGGGAAAATATAATAATAATTGGTCTTTATTTTTCCAATTATAGTTACATATCAGGAAAAAAGCCGAAGATCAGCTGGTTGTGACCTGCGACACAACCTCTGTTTTTTATATTCAGCTTGAACTCAAAGGAAATATGATATTTCGAACCCTTGTTGCCAGATTTCTGTTGTTTGGACTCAGGCTTGACCAGATCATATGATAAAGCGAGATTATTTGTACTTTTTGAGCCTGGAAACACACCAGTTCGTCAATAAACAAGAACTGATTTAAAAAAAATCATTAAAAAAACCAGAGGTAGCCACCTTTAACAAATTCCGTTTGTTCACAAATCAATAAGCCATAGGAGTAACAGTTATCTAGGACCGAAGATTTTTATTGCGTTACCAGAAAATCTAAGAGACGAGAAGCAATTGAAAAAATTCAAAACTCAAATAAAAAAATACACCCTCGAAAACCCTAGACAAAAAATTCATGAAATAATAGATACATAAAATAACAAAAATATCATATTTCCACACTTCTATATTTTTCAAATCTTTCCACTTTATATGTCTATATTTTACGTATACCTAACCTAATTAAAATGGCGAGAACCGAATAGCTGCGTGTTAACTGAGCTCCCCAAAATTAGTATAAATAACGGTGTTTCAATCAATAAAACAATTTCTAAATTGTCAGTGAGTGAAAAAATCAATAGCCTTGTCTCAAGCAGTGAAAAAATAAGCAAATATGGTTTTGACACGCGAAATAAGAGATGAAATAGAAACAGCAGTTGGCCATGCCATTAACAAGTGTATAAAAAGCGACTCTTTCATTAAAACTATAGTGAACAACGTGACCGAAGCCGTCGCAAAAACTCTGGAGAAGAAATTATCACAGTTGGAAGTGACAGTGGCGGAGCTTCTGAATAAATTTACTGAACTGAAATCGGATTGTGAAAACAAAGTGAAAACTCTTGAATATAAAATAAATGAAACAAACGTGGAAAAGGAGAAGATCGAAGAAACTATGGAGAAAATTGACCAAGAAAACAGAAAGGCCAATCTTAGAATATTTAGTTTTAAAGAAAAATACCAAGAAAATACAAGAGAGGAAATAATAAATTTTCTCAACTCCAAGATGTCCTTGAATTTAAGAAACGAAGAAATCGAACTGTGCTACCGGGTTGGTAAACGAAGTGATACAAAAAATAGAGGAATCTTCCTCAAACTGAAAAATCTCGACGCAAAAGAAGGAATTTATTCAAGAAAAAAATTACTCAAGGGAACAGGTGTTGTAATAAGAGAAGATCTCACTACTATGAGGGTTCAAATGCTGAATAAATGTATCGAAAAATTTGGATTAAAAAACGTATGGACTGGAAATGGAAAAATTTATCTTCAAGCAAATAATCAAGTGTCCATTATAAAAAATAAAACAGACTATATACGCATTATTGGCAAAGAAGACACCTAAATTATATAAATTATTTATTTAATTTCTTTTTTTTTCTCTAATCTCAAACTTAAATTTGAATTTCATTATAAACTATTATCATTACTATTACTGTCTTTATTATTAATTACACTCATTCGATTTCATTTCTTTTCAAAATTCGTTTCAAAAATTTTTATATTACACCGTATCATAAAAATAACTTAATCGTTAAGGGGTATCTCAGTGCCCCAATCAGTTATACTTAAATGTTAGATCTTTTGGATGTACTAGATGAAAACATACAAATTGACACAAAAATACTAGATAATTTTCAACAATATGTACAAGGTAGAACCGGCGGAAGCAAAAGAGGTATCGGTATCGCCCACTTCAATATACGAAGTTTACAGAAACATCACAATGAATTACTAATACATATCCAAATGGCAGAAGATCTCCTAGACGTAATCATTCTATCGGAAACAAGAAAGATTGAAAACGTAAGTGATTTTTCTATTCCAAACTATAATATACATTATAATGAATCAACAGTCAATAAATGTGATGGAGTAGTTGTATATACAAAAAGTAGCCTTTCTGCTATTGTCGAAATTTCACCAATAAACGAAACCAAATTTCTCAGGATAACTTTCACAAATAAACTCTTACATTCACACAATACAATAGGTATAACAGCTTTTTACAGGTCACCGGCAACAAATGTTCAAAGTTACATAACTGATCTAGAAATATATTTGGAAAACTTGAAAAAGCAAAATTTAGAAATATACGCGGGAGATATAAATATAAACTTACTTCAAACGGAACAACCTGATACAAACAGATATTTTAATGTTTTGAACTTGAAGGGTTTCATATCATATATTAACAAACCAACTAGAGTCACACAGAATTCTGAATCTGCTATTGATCATATCTTTATAAGAAAAGAAAAATGTTTAGAAAATAAAATCCAAATCGACCCTTACATCATTAATACTGACATAACAGATCATTTCACGCCAATCATTTCAATCTCACTTTCCGACCATGAAAGTCATTCATCCAAAGCTGAAAGAGACCAAATAATGAAAAAAATTAATTATAAAAAATTGAATGAATTTTTGAGTAAAGAAAATTGGAGGGAGGTATTATCAAGTGAACAAGTGCAAGAATCATACAATCTCTTTATAGATAAACTGAATAACTACATAAGTAACGCGACTACCACAAACATTTTTCAACCAAAAAAATATAATAAAATAAAACCGTGGATTACATCGGGTCTGATTACCTCTATTAATGAAAGAGATAAACTCAAAAAGAAGCTGCTAAAAAATCACAATATTCAACTAGAAAATCAGTATAGAGAGTACAGAAATAAACTAAATCGTCTAATCAAAAAAACAAAAATCGACTATTATCAAAATAAAATAAAGGATGCAAGGGGAAATTATAAAAAAATCTGGAAAATAATTAACGACATATCAGGAAAAAAATCTACTAAAAACATAGAAGACATCATAATTAGAAATGAAAAAACTGAGCCAATAATTGACAATAAGAAAAAAGCAGATACTTTCAATGAATTCTTTATTAATTTAGGATTGAAAATGGCAGAAAATATAGAGGAAACTAACATACCTGAACATTTTTTGAATGAAACTCCAAACAATTCATCAATCTTTTTAAATCCAACCACATCTAACGAGATTACAATCCTCATATCTAATCTAAAAAACCACTGCTCTCCTGGACCTGACAAAATTAGTTCAGTGACAATAAAAAATATTCATGTACACATAATTCAACCTCTAGTTCATATTATCAACTTATGTTTTGCATTTGGGGAAATCCCAAATCAGTGGAAACAATCTATTGTCACTCCAATTTTCAAAGCTGGCGATTCCTGTCAGTTAACGAATTATAGACCGATATCAGTTATAAATAACTTTGCTAAATTATTCGAACAGGCTCTGAAAAATAGAATGCTTGGATTTTTTGATATCCACAATATCATAAATGAGAGACAGTATGGTTTCATAAAAAAATCGAACACAGAAAACGCAGTTATTGATTTCCTGGAACATACAGTGAAAGCCATGGATGACTCAACGAAATGCCTTGCGATTTTCCTTGATCTCGCTAAGGCTTTCGATACGGTTTCTCACAACAAACTGCTTGATAAACTTATAAAATATGGCATACGTGGCACAGCCCTTAATCTCTTAAAGAATTACTTATCTGAGAGATACCAAGTAGTGAAAATTGGAAAGGAAATTAGCTCAGAGTCGAAGGTTGAAATAGGAGTACCACAAGGAACAGTGTTAGGTCCGATACTGTTCCTTGTATACATAAATAGTATCTCTCATATAAGTGAATTTATGGGACATCTGATATGTTATGCAGATGACACAGCTCTAGTCTTCACAGGTAGGGATTGGGAAGATGTTAATTACAAAGCTGAGTCGGGACTGAAAAAAATATTACTATGGTTGAACCACAACTCACTAAGCTTGAATATCAAAAAAACCAAGTATATAACCTTCTCCCCAACAATAATTGATCAACCCACCCGATTTATTCTTAAAATACACTCGCCAACCTGTGATGTTGAGACATGTCGCTGCCCGAGCTTAGAAAAAACATCTTCAATTAAATATTTAGGTGTAATAATAGACCAACATATACGCTGGTCTGAACACATATCTCATGTGACAAGAAGAATAAGAGCACTATCTCATAAATTTTATATTCTACGAGACATCCTTTCGAGAAAAAATTTGATTATCTTGTACAATAGTCTTGCTGAATCAATTGTCAGATACTGCATAGTCGCATGGGGAGGCGCTTTCATTACCACACTACAGTTATTACAGACAGCACAAAATATATTAATTAAGATTATACTAAAAAAAGACAGACTATTTTCTACCCACCTACTCTATAAAGATACTGACCTGCTTAATATAAAAACACTATTTATTTACCAATCATTACAACGAATGCACAGTACGCAAAATAAATATACGGTGAAAAAAAACAGGATGACCAGATCGACTCTAAACAACAACATTCAAGTTCATTCATTCAAAAAATCTGTAACCCAAAGATCATTTATGTATTTTGGTCCAAAATTCTTCAATCTTATCCCAGCTGACCTTAGACATATAAAAAACCACAAGATCTTCAAAAAGTTAGTAAAAAAATTCATAATAGAAAACCATGAAAATTTTTGTTAGATTCAAAACCAGAGAAAGAAACAGTTAATCTATTGACTCCATGATGTATCTAAGACGCATAAACTGATTACCAAACCACTGTGGTTCCGTCGGTTCTTCCTCATTGCTACAATGAACCTTCATTTTATTTATTTTTAGTATCATACGCTCGCCCTTACTACACACGCAATGCAAATTCGAAAGCATATGTAAAGGGTTGGAAAAGCAATACAGGCATATTTGCCTAGGCAATTTCCGACCCTGAACCAGATGCTGCTATAATACCAGAAATCGAAATATCATGTATATTGTAAATTTTGTAACATGAATTTTTGTATAAATTGTAAAATTTGTAACTAGAATGGCAATAAATTGAATTGAAATTGAATTGAATACTTATATTTTTTTCAAATTTTATCTGTATAGTGTATATTTTAAAATTATAATTCTTATTTTATGAATCATATCTACATCTACATATACATTTTTAAATATAAACACTTCGACAGATATCTGAAAATTAAAAAAAATAACATTCAAACACTTTTACATCTTTTCATAGGTATATTTTATCTTTCATATCCAATATCAGTAGACCCTAAATTTGTACATAAGTTGCTATAGTAGAGCATATAGATTTTTTTGCTTTGTTCTACTTGATTGTGATATTCTCACATCCTGTAATTATTATAAATTTTTATAGCCTTATATTGGTTCATCACGTATTTTACACATAGTTTACATATGCACCTCTGCTGAATACGTCCATAAACAGTGGTATATTCTTTATTCATAACCATGATGTATGCGTTCAACTCTGTATCTTTGCCTTGGTGAATAAATTATTATTATTATCAAAAAAGTATTATTATTATCAATTAGTTTTTTCGGAAACAATTCCATTTTTATGATTTTTTCACATTCATATATTTGCATTCCTTTTCGTAATATTTTTACAGTTTTATAGAAAATAATTCGTCTCAGAATAAACCATGTGGAAACTCCATCAGATTATTTCACACTCTGCATACCAAAAACGTCGTGAATCAATCACAATGGCTGCAACCTTGATTTTCGCATGATACAATTCAAATTGTGTTCATAGCTGCTCAGGTATGTCGGTAACGTTTTTCTTTCGGGGCAAAACAACACAGTAGGTACATACATTCACAATTAAAACATAACGCAACACACACGTGTTACTAAAAGTTTCTTTGTCTTCGAATGTTACTCCACCTTCTTACAAAAAACGCCCACGCTGTAACCGTAACCTAAATTGGAATCGATGCTGAATTGAGAAAAACAGAATTTCATGCGAATGAAAAGACATGAATACACCACTTGTGAGAACAGTTTCAATTGTTATGTAATGAGCAGAAACAGGTAGGAATTGGAAATTGCTTGGATTAGTTTTGGAATGTTTTTTTATGAAGCGATGTTGAGTGGGTTGAAGATTAGGAGCAAAATGAACCAATTCAGGATGGTGTATGCATGGTATTGTATTCAAGATTGAGCTACACGATTCTGTTGAATACTTTAATAAAAGTTATAAATTATAGTATATTCTCCGCTGTCTTATTATTTATCCAATTAATAAATTTACCAAATTTGATGAATATGCAACTCGGCTACTTTGAATCAAATAATCAAAAATATGCTTTATTGTTAAGAAAATCTTATTGACAAAGCGTAACTATACTAGTATACACAGGGAGAGGTACATGATCAATATGTAAGTACTAGAATGTAAATTTATAAATATAAAGATTGGTTTAAAATGGAAAATTTTACATATAAAATAATATAGAACAACACAGTATATACTATTACAAACACTTCATAATAATAAAACTTTTCAAACGCGTATCACAATTTATCACTTTAATATTCTTGTAGGGAACAGTGGGCTTTTATACACAATATATCTTCAACTGCCTTCCGGAATCTAGGTAAGTCTGTCATTAACTTCAAATACATTTTCAAATGATTGAACATTTTGATACTTTCAAAGATCTCTGAGTTTTTTGTTAAAGAGGATTTTGGAATTGGTAAAAGTATGTTATTAATTTGTCTAGTTTCGTGTGCTCTGAGACTTGTCATATTCAGATATTTCTTTCTCATCAGGCATACGGTTTCAAGTATGAAGATGCTACATGAAGTTAAAATTTTGTGCAACTCAAATTGAGGTTTGGACTGATCGGAGTTTTTAACTCGTCATAAATAGCGTATTGATCTATTTTGTATCACAAAAACAGAATTGAACAGTTGTTGGCTGCAGAAGCCCCCAGTAAGGGATGCCATATTGCAAATGCTACTCAATTATTGCAAATTAGGATACTCTAGTAATAAAAAATTCAAGACGTTGTTTTCTAATTCTAGACAGTTTTTTTTGTTCAAGGTGAATTTCAATTTATCATCTACAGTTATACCCAAGAAATTAGTATACTTGACTTATTAAGAATTGCTCGGTTCTCTAAATACAAACTACCATAGTTGAATTTGAATGTCAGAATAATAGTTTTTTTTGTTATATCCGTCAACCGATTGCACCCCTACGCGCAACCCTCAGAAGTCTTCGAGAGACTTGTGTGAGCTAGGGAAGACGCAGCCGTTATCTTTTAACGTGTGATGTCATGCACGAGACCAGTGAATCGGTGGATCGAACCCACGACCCCACGCATGCGAGGCGGACGCACTACCAGCCGACCACCACGGCCCATTGCATTGTAACACTGAGAATTGGCATCACACCATTTTTTAACCTTTTATAAACCGATTGATATTATTTTGATATTATGTCTTTCAGCGCATCTATTTCATTCCCGTGCCACATAGGTTGGATCGTCCGCAAACATTGTGAACTTCCCTGAAATATCGATACTTGCTAATTCGATTGGATAATTCGAAGGATCATCCACATTACCACTCTTAAAAAAAGTATTACATTGAACCATAATATACGGGTTGAATTGATAGTCAGTAAGCCTAGTCCAGTTCTAGAGATGAATTCAATATTGGCTTTCAGGCTAATGACCATAGCAGTCGATGCCAAAACGCCAAAGAAAAAAAAATTGGCTTTCACTAAAGCAACGCACATTAGGTAACTTATCAGGGATGTCAGTATAATCCAGCAGTTAAGGTCGTTCCGTACCTACAAGGCAATAATACAAATAAATCTCACTAAATCACACTGAATGAGACATACGGATCCTTTCCGTTTACGACAAAAACAGTCTCCGCCACTGTCAATGTTAAGCCAACGAATTGATTCGAGATTGATTCGCATCGATATGATGCGCCACGTTACGGCTGTTTCATTATGCACCTTTCATTTATCACTTTTCAGTATTTGTATTATTTCAATCTATAGTATACAGGGTGTCCGGTAAACCTTGTACAATATTGAAACTGGTGATTGACCAGGTCATGACTGTTCAGAATATCGGAATTTCACCTCAGTAAAAATCTCACCGTTTTCGGGATAAAGAGCATATTTAAAATTTCTGGAAAATCACTACCTCACCTTGGATTTTTGAATGCTATGTCTACAAATTCAGACCAATTCAAATATCTTTCCTGCTGAAGATTACTGATGAGTGATGCTTTCAGACGTAAAAAACAGTTTTTCAGAAAACGATACAATTATTCAAGAAATGAGGGTAAAATGCCAGATTTGAGTTTCACCAATTTTTGTTGACAACAGTTTGACATTATTGTTTGAAGGAAACATAACCAAGTGGAAGTGCATATTCATTACAAAAGGATGTCCATTTTGTCCAGACTCTACCAGGGCATAAAACCTACGGTAATTATTTTTGGAAGGAGGAGAATTTCGATTATATTAGAGTTTGATGTTATTCTGAAGTAAAATCAACTCCATTAGACTTTGTCAGTAATGTCTTTTATTTTTATTCTGTCAATATGAAATGATTAAATAATTATGAGTTATGACGAATCAACTGCTTAGAAGCATTCAATGAGAAGTAAAGAAGTAAATACTAATTCAACGTTTTTTTGAATCAACACACACTATAAACCACAATGAAGATTATTCAACATCGCACTGAATAATATTACAAAAATGTTATTTTCCATCCACTCGTACGCAGAGACGACATCTTTTCAAGAAAAACCTTTTCAAATGCGTTATAGGTTATAGCCCCCAAATCAGCGATTCTGTGAGCGGCATTTTGCAGTCGGATATCGTTCTGCATAAAGCGCTGCTGCAGCAGTAGCACTACCTCCACATTCACCATAATTGTAGTGCATATGCGCATATTCTCGGTGAGAATAACGTGTGTACGTCATGACAAAGAAATAAATACCACTGAATGAAACAAGCGGAATAATTTCAAAAAACTACGACAGAAAACACAAGTTGTTCAAACAAAATGTGACAGCCACCTACTAGATTTTTTCAATTCTATTTACAGAATATCCGTTCATGCACAACGCTGTATTTCATTTTTTAGTAAACTATTGCTTCCACGGACACAACACAGGAGTTGGAAAAAATTTTAATTTTCGACAAGGATTCCCCTACTAAAAAATTTAGCACTTATTTGGTTACACCCTGTATATGGAATGGAAATGGAAATTGAGTCCCACAAAAATGTGCCACGGTCCATCTCAAAAGAGGACGATGCTAGGAATACGGAGGCTATTATATCATATCTTCATTTAATGGTCAAGTTTCACTAAAAACTTCATGGTGCATACATAACACTATTGGCCTTACACTTTCAACTATAACTGCTCTTTATCATATTGTTCTTTCAATGTTTTTTGTTCATTTCAGTTTCTGAAACTATTTGATTTTTTCATATACGTTACCATTATTCTATATCTATTTTTTTTTCGTGTTGATACTAGTTATAAAAAATGCTTTGATGCCAGTTTGTTTCTATGAATTTTTACAGATTCGATGATTCTACTTGGATGTGTATTTAAATTAATTGTTATCATTATAAGTATTTTTACTACTCATTATCTATATTCTTGAAATATAAAATTGAAAGTTCTTGAGATTATTTACTCTTCCACAGGTGCATGTGAAAAAATTATTTCGGCTGAAAATACCAAAGTCTCAGTTTAGGCAATCGAAAAATTGTTGAGAAGAGCCAAGGAGAGGAGCGAACAAGAATATAAGAAAAAATAAGCTGAATTCAATGTTGAATGTTTGGAATATATTTATTTTTTATAACAAAAGGAATGTATATTTTATTTCAGTTTAATTTAATTTTCAATCACATATAATTATTTTAGAGTACATTTTTATTTCATGTTCTGTTTTTGAAACATATTTCTCATTCAATATATTGTTTTTGCATACAAAATGGTGATGACGATGATGATTTACCTACATGTAGATGTATAGTAATGCTAGACGTCTGGGAAGAAATCTTTTGTATTACATTATTTTTTGGATGGAAAGACATTGTTTAAAAATAGGAAAGGAAGTTTCTTGAGGAATATTATTTCAGGAATAAAATAATGCCTATATGTGGATAGCTGAGGTCGTGGGTATTAGCGATTCCATTAGTTGTTGATTGGCTATTGATTCTTGGAATAAGCCGATCCATGATGTTAATTGTGAATCCAATTAACATCCAACGTCCTTATGATGTCCATCACTGGTCCAGTTGATGTCCGTTAGCAGGTCCAGTTAACTCCCACTGGAGGTCCAGGAAACGTCCACGAAATGTCCATTGAAGGTCCAATGTTTGTCCATTTTGAGATAATTCTCGTCCAAAATATGTCCATATTCAATCAAAAATGCATATCCACTGGACGCCGGAATCTTCGAGCAATAAAAGATATGGAGAGGGCTTTTCTTTCTCTTTCTTGAAAGCAACATACCCGACGTTGTTTACAGACATCTCAGCCCGAATCATGTTAAAAAAGGGCATTGTCGGATATATCCGTTTGCACTCGGTGATCAGGTTGGAATTCCGTATTATATTCACTCTTAACTTGGCGATCTAGTTTGTTCACGTCCGTTTACGTCCGTTTAAGATTTATTTGTCGTCTTGTCAAATCATACCAAGGGCGTCGCTGCATGGTAATCATGGAATAAACCATATTTGACCTTTTCATTGGTATTAAATAAGTTGATTTTTATTGAATTTGCTGATTTTCATCCCGATTTTGAGACAAAAATACACTATTTATGGAAATAGCTGTAAAAGAACTATGTTACTATGTAAATCAACTAAACGATTACCTATCAATAATTAGGAGAAAACTTGTTGCAATGTAGGTATACTAAAAAGTAAGTAAGTAAGTAAGTAAGCAAACTCAACTCTTCATTAACCAAATTCAAATCATAAGCCACTAGCTATATCTAATGGGTACTGGAATGTTTTGTTGACATACAGGGATTATCACGTAGGAAATACGTTCATCAGAAGTTGTCTATATTCCCATTTGAATAAAATTTTATGTACACGGAATATCACATACATATCAATATGAATAATCGACCTGGAGTGTTGTCAGTTACGTATCGCTTCTGGCAAAACCGGACGTGGACATAAACTTCTTTTCTGTGAATGGAACACTGTGAATCATCGCAGGTTTAAAATCTAATCAATGGGTTGAGTAGTATTTTTAATCTACTGAAGGAGCCCATATTCCTTATTAATTTCGAGAGATACCTCATTGAATGTATTCAATCCTTTTGGGAGACGCAAGAAGTTACATAATAATTATATAAGAAATTATCGATTTTCTACCGACAGACTTGTAATATCGATCGCTCCCTAAGCCTAACTCCACACAAGTTAAGAAATAACTTTTTGACAACTCTAAAAATTGCTTGGAGGTAGGAATTGGATATCCACTGGACGTCAAAAATTGATATTCAAAATGACGTCCATGTTTGGCCAAATGTGCCCTATGGGAAGCAACGGCCATTAAACCACGAAGAAGACGTCCATGTTGGTGGCCAATGGATGTCCATGGGATATTCACTGGATATCCTTCGTCCATAAAAGGACATCCAACGGATATATAGATTGTACGATTTGGAGGTCCACTGGATATTCAACGGATGTCCTTGTGTTTACTGGGAAGTCATAAAAAATGTGCTTAAAAAATGACACATTTTTGAAATAACTATTGGGAAAATGTGTTTTTCGCCGATGTCTTAAAATTTCATCTATAGTTTATACAAGTTTCACATGAAAAATTGTTTTGTACATGCAATAAAAACGATACCATAGGGGGGTTTTTCATAATAAGCAACAATTATGAATTCATTATGAAATAAATTTGCATCTGCGCTCAAAACCATTATGAAAGTTCGACTGCGCTACATTTCCGTTTCTTCAGAACAATCGGGCACACGCTGCCATAGCTAATGCTGTCTCATTCCGCAGTCCTGCTACACGGCGAAACTGAGTAACTGCCGCCCGTCGGCCATTCTCCGCCCGCGATTCGAATCTAATTCGTCCGCAGAAAACATAATAGGCAAGCGCCACGGCTCGTAAAATACTGACATAATCACGGAAAGTAGGACAATCTCGGCTCGGCTGCTTTTTCGATTTGGAGTTGAAACTTTCACTCTCCGTCGTTCGCACCATTACCGGCAGTCGCCAGATGAAAAGACAAGATCGGCGCGGTTACGAACCGGACTGAGCGAGAAACGAAGACGACCTAGGCTAATGCAGTTGCCGTTGATGGGAACGATAATTTGCCAGTCACTTCCTGCTAGCCACAGAACCGAATCATGCTGAAACAAGTGGTGTTTTGAAGATATGGATTTCCACACAAATATTATTTTTTTATTTATATACAGGGTGTCCGGTAAACCTTGTACAATATTGAAACTGCTGATAGACAAGATCATGACCTTTCAGAATATTGGAATTTTACCTTAGTAAAAATCTCACTGTTTTCGAGATAATGAGCATTTTTTTAATTTCTGAAAAATCACTACCTCACCTTGGATTTTTCAATGCCATGTATACAAATTGGGATGAATTTAAATATCTTTGCTGCTGAAGATTACTGATGAGTGATGCTGTCAAACGTACGAAACAGTTTTTCAGAAAACGAAACAATTTTTCAAGAAATGAGGGTAAAATGACAGATTTGAGTTTCACCAATTTTTTTAACAACAGTTTGACATTATTGTTTGAAAAAACATAACCAAGTGGAACTGGATATTCATTACAAAAGAATGCCCATTTTGTCCAGGCTTCACAATGGTATAAAACATACGATCATTATTTTTGGAAGGAGTAGAATTTCGATAATATTAGAGTGTGATGTTATTCTGAGCTAAAATCAACTCCATTAGACTTTGTCAGTAATATCTTTTATTTTTATCCTATCAAGATGAAACGATTAAATAATTACGAGTAATAACGAATCAACTGCTTAGAAGCATTCAATGAGATGTAATGAAGTAAATACTAATTTAACATTTTTTTTTAATCAACATACACTATAAACCACAATAACGATTATTCAACATCACACTGAATAATATTACAAAAATGTTATTTTCCATCCAATCGTACGCAGAGACGAAATATTTTCAAGAAGAACTTTTTCAAATGCGTTGTAGGTTATAGCCCCCAAATCAGCGATTCTAGATGTGCAATCGGATATAGTTCTGCATAAAGCGCTGCTGCAGCAGTAGCACTACCTCAACATTCACCATAAATGTTATGCATTTGCGCATATTCTCGGGGAGTATGACGTATGTACGGCATGACAAAGAAATAAATACCACTGAATGAAACAAGCGCGGAATAATTTCAAAAAACTACGATAGAAGTCACAAGTTGTTCAAACAAAAGTTTTTAATTTTCGACAAGGATTCATCTCTTAAAAAAGTTTGCACTTATTTGGTTACACCCTGTATATCTGTCGGTCTCTGAAACTTCGTTGGAATCTGGATGTTTGACAATTGCGACATTTATCATAAGAATTCGTATTAATCGGTGCCATGTCGGATAATCGACATGTAATTTTGATAATTTCATTAGGCCTAATTACATGAAAAGTTAATTTTATTGACATACTATTTAATGCTACCAAGCATTCTTTATTATTAATAATTATTTCCACTTTTTATCTTGATAAAATCTAAATAAAATAATTTTTGGGCGTAAGTATAAAAGTTTATCAAATAAATGAATTATTCTGGAACCTTTGGTGTGAATTTAATTCAAGAAAAAAATAAAATACTTTTAAACGGACCAAAAAAATATATCTACAGTGACCGGCAGAAAGTACGCATCATATGGGAATTTTTTTTATTAATAAATTTTGACAAATATTGATATTTGCAATCGCTTCTGCATCAAAAGAAACCCCAAAAGACGTTGTACAGTGCCGTTCGTCTTTTCGAGGTTGGCGGGAAATTTTAAAAATTTGAAAATTATTTCTCAAAACACGCTTGTTTGTGAAAATATCGAGAAATGTTAATGAGAAAAGTTGTTCAGATTGACATTTTATAGCTATGTACAAGTTTTGAAAAAGATCTGAGATAAAAAAATAAAAATCAATTTTTTGCCACAAAAAAAAAATCTTTTTGGAAACATACATTTCTGACGAAGAAACTCATTAGTAAAGCCAACACTAATATTTCAAATAATGTTTTGTGAAGATTCGCAAGCTATTCCTATTTTATTCGGAGAAAATTTGAAATCTGTGATTTTGCAGTGTGATCAGCTGCTTCATAAGAAGTCACTGAAATATCTACAGGACATATTAAGAATTTCAAATTGAAATTGTGTAGATACTTGGTTCTTAATTAATAATAAAAAGTATCGGAATTATAATGTCCTGTAGATATTTCAGTGACTTCTTATGAAGCAGCTGATCACACTGCAAAATCACAGATTTCAAATTTTCTCCGAATAAAATAGGAATAGCTTGCGAATCTTCACAAAACATTATTTGAAATATTAGTGTTGGCTTTACTAATGAGTTTCTTCGTCAAAAATGTATGTTTCCAAAAAGATTTTTTTTTTGTGGCAAAAAATTGATTTTTATTTTTTTATCTCAGATCTTTTTCAAAACTTGTACATAGCTATAAAATGTCAATCTGAACAACTTTTCTTATTAACATTTCTCGATATTTTCACAAACAAGTGTGTTTTGAGAAATAATTTTCAATTTTTTTAAATTTCCCGCCAACCTCGAAAAGACGAACGGCACTGTACAACGTCTTTTGGGGTTTCTTTTGATGCAGAAGCGATTGCAAGTATCAATATTTGTCAAAATTTATTAATAAAAAAAATTCCCATATGATGCGTACTTTCTGCCGGTCACTGTATATATCATAGTCTTATGAGGTCATACCTAACTGACAGAACAAAACGAGTTAAAATACAAAACCACACCAGTGAAGAAAAACTTATCACATGCGTTGTACCTCAAGGCACGGTTTTGGGGCCAGTTCTCTTCATAATATATATGAACAATCTCTTCTCCACAAAAGGAGATTGTGAAATGATAAGTTTTGCTGATGATACTGTCATTATCTATGAAGATGAAATCTGGCAGAAGCTGAAAGCTGAAAAATAAAATTGAAAATAACTTTCCTCACATTGTAAAATGGCTGAGCCATGAACTGCTCTCAATGAACTTGAAAAAAAAACTGTTTACTTACATTTTTGTAGCAACAAAACAGGTCTTCCACACTTCAGTCAAATTGTAATCGATGATAACTTCACTATAGTCTCAGCAGATAAAATCAAATACCTTGGAATCGTAATTGATAGACATCTGAAATGGAACTCTAATATAGACCACCTGGTAAAAAAACTCCGATGCATTTTATACAGATTAAAAAAACTTTCAGGAATTTTCGATACAAAACAATTAAAAATTATATATAAGAGTCTAGTGGAATCTCATTTGAACTACGGAATTATCAGATGGGGAGGAGTTTCTAAAACTCATCTCAAACATCTTGTGACACAAAAACGCTTTTTGAGAATGATTCTCTTCAGAAATAATAGGTATTCAAGCGACGCTCTTTATGAAGATTCGAATATGTTTGATCTGAGACAATTATTCTTTATTAGTATAACCACGACACAGTTCTGGAATAAAAATGAACTCAATAAACCATCTCATACGTATACGATGAGACAAAATGATAACTTTTCAATACCATTCGCATCTAAAACAATTGGCCAAGACTGTTACAGGGTTCTAGCTCCAAGAGCATTCAATGTACTTCCTAAATAATTGAAAATTGAGACTTCCAAATTCAAATTCAAGAGAGGAATTGAACTGTTTACAAAACAATCCGATCGATACGAGACTCGTGCACTAATTGAAAACTGAAAATTATATAGAAAAACATTCATTCTAATAATTTAAACTTCCAATTTAGCCTAATGATACCCAAAAGTTTTCTATATTCGTCTTATACTCTGTTAAGCCCTATATATGTTTCGACACTCTTAATAATTACATTTATGTAAAAACATTTACTCTCATCTTATATTATAACAACTATACTTTTACAATTTAATACCTTATGCTCTTTTCTCTTTATTTTACACTAATTGTCTTTATATTTCGATATTACCTATATACTTACATGTTGTATTTTGAAATGATGTTATACTGTAAAACAATATTAATAAGTAATTAAATTTGCTTATCACGCACAAGTTGTGACTACTACAGCTTCAGTGATAATATTTGTTTATTCATAAGATGATTGTTATAAGTCTATGTTTGTAGATTACTATTGATGAATAAACATTAATATTATTATTATATTTATTTATTTTCAGTAATTCAATAGAACAAAGTTCCAATTACAGAATTACGCGTTGTGACAAATTAATGCATGTGGCATAATAACTTATTCTTAAAACTAATAACTAATAATTTAATAGAATGTTCATCATTCTATTAGCTGTTACTACTTTGATAAACTTCGACTTAGTTTACTTTTTGATTATCCTGACTTTTACCCTCAAACTCTTTATCTCTTAATGAGTGCCTTAAGTGTAGGTTAAACTCGGTTTTATCTGAATAATTTCTTGTACGGGATACACTAACTGACTCTATTGTTTCACGAGATCGCAATCCCTGTAACCGGTTCTTGGTCGTACTAGATCCCTAAATAGAACCCAATTAGACTGCTGTTACAACTCCTGTCGGTAATGGGTAAGGTGTTAAATATTTATTAACCAGGAGATACCAACAAAACCCCCTTTGTGGCTCTACTCCCCTTATAGATACATCAGCTTGTCCGAAAGGGATGTTAGGCTCGTGCTACCTGATACCACGAAGGGGTAGACTTAAGTAAGATTGAGTCAAATGGGGTTAGTGGAATGCCCAAATCAATCACAGACGGTGATCTAGTCATGAACTTGCTCCTGATGTTCAGGAACGTTTTGCATATAACATTCTTATTGACCATTTATTTTCCTCTTTTAAATTGTTTGGTCATTTGAAAGAAAATGGATTTTTTGCTGTCGAAACTATAGGAAACAGAACGAGTAAGTGCCCTTTGCCTAACTGTAAATTGGTTCTAGGAAAAAAGGGGCATATGATGCTGTCTATGGTAAAAAATCGAAAACTTTTTTGTACGTTGAAATGACAATTCAGTTATGACCATAGGGATATAATGTTCTTGGGTTTCAACCATTACATCAAGTCAGGGATATGTGAAAGTTACTCAACCAGATTTAATGTTCCAAAATAATAAATACCGGATGTCCGGGTATCCGCGGTTACCGGGTGTAACTTTTTTGTTTATGAAGAAAATAGAATGAAACTTGGAGGATGTGCATAAAACATAAATTTGCATGTTTTGATAAGTACCTCAAGTTCATGAAACTTCCGGTTTCACCAGAAGTGACATAAACTTTCGATTTTTGAATGGGACACCCAGTATATTTTCACTTCTTTTGTATCAATATGATATTCTGAATGCAACCATTTATCATTTATCACTTACTCTATAAATTCTATAAAATTTTGGTCAAAATGGATGTGCTATGTAAAATTTAATTTTAAAATTGAAATAACTAATTTTTCTCAAAACAATTTTCAACATTGTGGCTCGTCGGGTTAAGAAGTAATATCATTTTTTACGATTCATTTGATACCGCATACTAAAAGGATTTGAAGAAACTTCCGTTAAAAACTTGATAAATTACCTTAGATCTTTCTTAAAATGAAGCATATTTTGGTAATAAAATAAGATTTAAATGCATCGAGTAACCAGTGTTGGTTACAGGTTATTTTAATCTCATAAGATACTTTATTTTGAAAAATATCTATGTAATGTAAAATAATGTAATTAAAAGTATTTTCAACGGAAATTTGTTTGATTCAAATTAATCATAACAAAATGCTATTTTTTCCCAACTCGACGAGCCACCATGTTGCCATTTGAAAAATTCAGTAATAGAAAATTTAAAACCTAAATATTATATATTTAGCAGACACTTTCGACCGTTAACAGAAAAGTATTAATTTTCCCAAAATTTCAGGTATCCATAGCCCTCTAGAATAAGAAATTAAATTCAAAATATAAAATGAGTTTGGTTACAAAAAGTGACAAGAGATAGGTACATGTTTGGATTCAGTATGTCATATAGAAACAAAAGAAGTAAAGATTTACCGGATTTAAAAATCGAAAGTTTATCGCACTTCTGGTGGAAACGGAAGTTGCATGGAGCTCAGTTACTTGTCAAAAAATGCAGTGTTATGTCCTATATAGATCCTCCAAATTTCATTCTGTTATCTTCATAAACAGAAAAAACACCCCATTTATTCGTGACTTTTTTTGAGGAGTTTTTATTTTGGCAATATTTTCATTAAAAAGTTCTGATGACTAGGGAATGGATTTTATTCACTTTTCAGCTTTATTTCAAACTTCGTTAGGAAATGACTTAATAGCTACTTTATGTCAGTCTTGCATGGACTTCTACTTCAAGCATATATTACGCTATTATCTGATATTCAGCCAGTAATACTGTTCTAGAATTTGACTTGATTTTCTTGATACCAAAGTGTATAACTGTTTACGGAGGTTGAATTATTATAGAATCCTAGGACAAATTGGTATCTTGTAAAACTCCACAGATGATTCCAGTATCATTATGTGTATCACTCACACCTCTTATTTTGCTCTCCCAATCAGCGTAAACGCTTTAAGTGTAAATGAACGTGTCCTTCTGAAAGGATGTCACTTACCTAATAGTCAAAAATAACAGAGAATATAACATATGCAAGGCCTCATCTAGGCATCCTGCTTTCTATGATAAATCTTGTTGCTCGATAACTCGATAAAGCGAAGGTGAAAATGGGGATTTTTCCTTCGCAAGTGGTTACGAAGAAGAGGAAGTGAAATACGCGCCGACAAGGGCAACACGAGAACCGTGAACCTTGTGCTCGCGTTGTATAAGAGGTGAGAGGTATTAGTTAATTATGCATGTTTTTGCAGATACCACAATATTGATGTCTCGTAAATTACGACGAAGACATTTAACAAAGATGTTATATCATCGGAGGTGATTATTTATATTTCTGAAACTCATAAGTCTTCCTCGGACCTAATCCAGAGTCGATTCCGCAAACATTAGCATTCGTAATGAATATTCGCGAAAGATTAGATACACGCGACGTGTTTTTCCAAAAGTATTGACAGATATCTTCTTAGGCGCCTCGATCAAAATATTTAGCGAGTACAATAATATTAATTTGCTTAGATTAAGATCATGAATATTAATGTTGAAGATATTCAACGAGCAGATCCGACTATATTATTGTAGATAAGACTTTGAAAGTTGATATCTGGAAATATTCAAGGCTGATCGTTAATACCTGTCCGTATCCCATGCATGCTAGAAAGCGAGAATATAAAAAAAATGTGTAATTTACCATTATCCTGGGCGTCAAGAAATTGAGGCGAAACATCAAAGAAAAATCGATGAATACTGATTTATAAATAACAATTCAACCATTATTAAACACTAGCAAACTTCTAAAAAGTTTTAGCTTTTGAGCTAATTTCGCGTGTTTTTTTGCTAGCTCTTGGTCTAGTATAGACCTATAAATTCAATCTATAAATTTGAAAACATCTGCCTTGGCTGAGGATCAAATCCGAGACCTCTGGCCTCGAAGTCTGACGCTCTTTTACCGTTCTATGACTTCTATGCCCATGATGGTTGGCAGCAAATTTACAGAAAGAATAACTTTGAACAACGGGGTCAGGTAGCCGAGCGGTTGAAGCGACATTGTTTCAATCACTTTTGGCTGCCAGTCAGAGGTTCAAACCCTAGCGACTGCAGAACTTTATCTGATGGCCCGAGAAAGTGCTAGGAATCGCACGTAAAAAGGTAAGACCTCGTTAATCCTTAGCTCGCACAAGTTTCGACTTCTGAGGGCTGCCGTTCGTAAGGGGACGACAGCTGGTTAACGGAAAAAAACAATTTTAACAAAACAATTTTAACAATTCAACAATTTAACAAACAATCCAGTAGTTTTTTCGATTTATTTCAAGCATTTATGGAGTAACCGATTAAGGAAGATGAAAGAACGGTTATAGCTGAATGTCGACAATACTTTCAAAAAAATTGTTACTAACATTTATTTTAAACTAATAAAGACGCTATTATTAGTATTGTCCAGAAACCAGGGGTTTTAACTGGACGCTAAAACCATTGTTTATATAGAAGATAGTCAACCTTATGGGATTATAATTGGATCAAAATGGATGCGACATGTAGATGGCGATAGTGAGCTCGCATCCAAGTAATGTCGTAACTTGATTGAAACAATGGGACAGCATTAAAATCAGGGTTTTTTGAAGGAACCTACATTAAAATGACGTCAAATATTCATGTTTGTAACTAATCATACTAGATGACACTCGCGTTTGCGTCCAACACCAATTACACAGGCATTGACTAACTATCTTACTTATATATAAACAATGCTTGAAGAAAAAGAATTGTTCCGTTCGCGAGCACCTATGGAGAGTGGAGAAAACCCAGAAAATCGGTATTCCATCAATAACTTGGAAGGGGTTGAACATTTTGAATGATGTATGGGAACAAACTTGTAGAGCGTGAGAATCTTCACAAAAAAGGTATCCACATGTTTTTTATTTCCTCGCGAACAACTCGGGATATCATAAAATTTACCCTGATGCTCGACTAAAATCTCTAATTTTTTACGTTTTCCTATCGAATTAGCTCAACAAGCTGAGTTTGCTCAAATATTCAGTAGGTCAAATTTGAACAAACAAGATATAACATTCATTCCCAATTTATCTTGGCATCATTTACAATCGAAGTAAACATATCAAAGTGGAGATTTCTGAAAAAGCTTACTTGTCATTTTATTGCCAATACCCTGTACTTTCAGAATATGTATCTATCTAATACTTCTGATAACAAAGTTTTCATTAGTCATTTTCCCAAAACACATCAAAATTCTTTTGATAGGTTTCGCGAGTTTTTCTTAAAAATCTGTAGTTCTGTAGAATCTGGTCTTTCTCGCGGTGACTTTTATTTATTTGTTTTCCATGCGGCAATTTCCCACCTCGGGAATCGAGTAGGCACAAATGAGCTCTTCAATTACCATAGCTGATTTTTTTTGATTAAATTATGAGAAAACCTCCGTACCGGTTTCATGGTTCTTGCCAATGATCAGCAGTGCAAAGTAGTTCTTGTAGAAAACTTTGTAAATAATCTAACACATATAATTCAACGGTCGCAGGGGGCAGTAGTAATTTTCTGTTGGAGACTTGCCGACGAATAAACCTATTATATAGGTTGAAGCGGAAGAGTTGATTAAGTAATCCATTTTGAATTATTTGATTAATTGTCTTCCGTCAAGTAATTGTTGAATATGGTATTCATAGTTGTTACTTGTTTACCTTCGTTATATTGTTATTATAAGTGAGATTAGTATACAGTAGGTTATATTCTATGCTTCATACCAATATGATACAATGGCATTCTATAGATTTCCCATGAATAATACAATAAAGCAGGAATGGATTACTGTAGTAATTCCAAAGAGTGTGTACCTAAAGATGATTTCTCCAGGATTTGTTCCAAACATTTTGATAAAAGTGATTTTGAACTCAATCTTCAAGAATCTCTCCTACATGTGAAGTCAAGATGAAGACTTAGGAAAAAGGGTGAGATCATGCATACTGTTCTAATTCATAAACAGAACTCAATTTGGTTTTCGATAGAAACTGTTGAAAGCCATTATTTTTTCTATGACATTACGATATAATGTTGGTGTTTCCTTTTGGTTATTCCTATACCAAGACGTTTTGGCAAAATCAACTGCTGATCTGTTCACTAGGATATGGAATCAATCTGTCATCGATAATTCGCCTTCGTGATTTCAAGAAGCACTTGCAGTTTCATTGGAGATAGAGACATGCTTGCAAGTATCTGTACCCATGGCCGATCGTTTACCACCAAATAATGGTTTGTACATTATATTTTATTCCTGGTGCTATTTCAGATGAGGATTCACAGTCTCCTTCCAACTCTTGTTTACAATAATGTTGCAAAGAAAGAGAAAAACTCTTCGAACAGTTCTGTGCAATAACAATATTGAACAATTATCAGAAGAAAGAAACTAAATTAAACACTGTACACTGATTTTGGATCATAAAATTGAAGAAGTTCTGGCCTGGATTTTATCACCCGCCCAGCTTGACTTGGTTTTGAAACATAAAAAAGTGAGATGGTTGAAGGAAGATTTATCAAAAGATATAATATAAGATATAACTTTGAGGTATTTCAGCAAGAAAGCTTACTTATTTCTACAGAAAAAGAGTTCCCATTACCAAGCATAAGAGCTCTCCAAACCTATTGCGGCAAGATTGATTTGAACCCAGGAATTTTGAAGGACGTACTCAAATTCATAATAGAATCATTATGGAACGTTGCAAAAACAAATGATATGTTCAGCTATATTTCAAATGTTACATATGCGCAATTTTACTACTCACCACTTAGAATTTTAAGTAGATATTTAGAATTTTTTTATTTTTTCTACATAAAATTTTTTGTAAATTCCCATGTATGAAACAATGCATACATAATACTGAAATGTATGAAATAAAACATTGACTTATATAATAAATAACAGTATTCAACTACTTATGTCAAAATACATTTCATTCTAATAGAAGATTATTTTACTGCTTGATAATAAATTATTTGTATAAGTATATAAATGTTGTCGATGAAATGTGAATTATTAGTTTTGTGAACAAGGCGGAGTGAATGAATAAACTTCAAGGACGAATAAATATTCATCTATCTATCATTTTGATCATTCACCCCATTTCATATTCACACATTTTAGAATAAAATAGAAATGAAGCATATTACACACTCTGTTCTTGCACCTGAGGTTCTCCAATACTGTCAACTTCAGAGAGTGGTTTTGATTCATTTCATTAGACTGTTGTTTGAGAAGAATTTCTGTTTGAAAGGTGCAATTTATTCAACAGATATATTGAAGATTAGTATTTCCACTATTAACATTTTGAATATCAGATTCAAAATCTCATACCTTTTCCGTTTTTTGAAACGGCTACGTTTGTATGGAATTCACTTTCTCATCAGTACATTTAACTTGATAATTATTATAAACTACGACCAACTTTCAGAACCTTTTAAAAATGTTGAAAACTTATTGTCTTCGTCAACCGAGAAACCCTCAGAAGTCTTCGAGATAGGAATATATTTATAACAAATATGTATCAATCACAAAACAACGTGCAGAAATGGTATCAACCACCATCAAAAACAATTTTTTTAAGAATTGAGTGAGACAATTCAAGTTCTGAAAACTCCGATCGTGACGAGTGGTCTATTGTTCATTCAAACTCATTCTGTGTTATTTCCATAGAAATATTTATTATATACTTACTCTAGAATGCTAATCTCCATGTCAAAAGTGTTGTAAAAAGTTCAGGCTAGTCCGCATTGCGCATGCGCGTCATTAGTGATTTTTGTAACAGGCCCGGTTTTAGTAAAATATTATGGTACTTGTGAAGATTAACAAACATTAATTCTGAATCTAGGAGAATAAGGTTGGAAACCTCATTGGGCTTATACCTGTTATTTGTATTTAGCCGATTTGAATACATATTTTCACATATTTATGATCCCAAATATTCAGCAAAGGCCATCAGAAAGTAGAGTACGGTTATTATTATTATTTATCGCTCTGAAGCGACTGATTTTTGGTATCACACTCACTTTTCAGCTGTAGTTAACCAACAAAAACCTACGGAACCACCCCAAATCGTCGGTGCGAATTTCAAAGAAGCACTGGATTGAAAAATAAATTGAAAGTACAAAAAACTATAAAAATTTATTTTAGCTAATATCATGAATAATTCGAACTCAAATTGGAGTTATAAAATTGGATGCTTGGAAGCTCGAGGTTTTTTTCTAGAACCATTCATGTCAAAATATGCAACTGCATTTAATTTAAATCATTTGAAGAGATTAACTTGCTATTTCTACGAGTATTTCTGTTTGTATTACCTTAGTGCAATTTCCACAATGGGGGTGCATGAAAAAGTGAGGCCAGAAGCATTTTCCTTACCATCAAAGAAAAGCACTTCCATATTGACATTAATTTTCTGAGGTGATTCTATGTATGTGTAGTACTTTTTGTAGGAATCTAGAACTCATAATACAAGCGGTGTTTCAGAAAGTTGTATCACTCGCCATGCATGCTTACGCAGACACAGTATTGGTTTCAAATTATTCTATTGTCGTTTTCACATGAATCTTCATGAGGAAAATGTCTGCCACAAATTACAATTTTCTCACTCAAATGATCTGCTGAGGTCTCTTCTTAAGAACAATAACCAAAAATCATGCCTTTTTTGTCAAGCTAAAATAATATTTAAGCTATTTTGAGCAAAGCATATGGGCAAACAACACTAAACAGTTCATTTATTTGTAGGAAGAAACGGCTTTATTAGAAATTGTCTTTAAAGGAACAAGATTAATGCAAATTCACGAATGATGAAAGAATAACCAACGACAACAAACACCACACAAAACGACTGTTGCACGGTCACTATAATTACAGTAGCATAGGGTACATTATTGTTTTAAATAAGTTTCTTTCGCGCCTAAAATTCGGAGTAATCTATCTCTAAAAGGTTATTTTCGGTTTCAAAAAGTCCTAAATACGCTGTCAAATTTCTCTCTTACAAATGACATGTGTTCAAGCATGTGTTTTATTGCCTCATAACAAAAAACTCTGAATTGGAGCACCAAATTATTTTCAAACTTGTCAACGATCTATTCAAACTACACTGATGACGCGCATGCGCACATCGTAAACAGGTCGCATACGCGGCATACTTTTTGCCGTGAAAATTGGCGGGATTAGTATTCTAGAGTAATTATATAATATATATTTCTATGGTTCTAAATACAATAAAGTGTAAGTTTTTCATTAGTTTAAAACGATTCCGCACTAACAACCCATAAATGGTTACTATTCCAAACGCACAATGTTTCGTTGTAAATCTGACAATCGTAGCTACGAAACACTTATAAACTTTGCAGGGCTCTTTATAAAGGCGCACCTTTCGTTACAGTAATGCTATTATATAATGCTTCACAAAAGGAGAAACAACACCCTCTTTTGCGTTGGAAACCCTCTAGAATGACTTGCACATACGCATGTTACATGCATCACTCGTTACTCCTTGCTCTTTGTTGATTTCTTTTTCTGCAAGTGTACGTGGTCTCCTAACAATTGTGTTCACACTCCTATGACTCTGTCCATTCACAGACATGTTATGTAATCGAAAAAAATACAATCGCCGTGTTCGCCAATTACGATAGGTCATGAAAGCCATGGGCGTAAAAATCGAAAGTCGAATATTGATTTTACTTTTACCGGTTATGATATTAGAACGAAATGACCAAGAAACGTGCTGCTGAGCTCGGAAGTAGACATTAAAAAATGTTCGTGTTCTATTAGCTAATTCCTGTTATTTCATCAGTGGACCGATCAGTATATCGTTTTGTAACAATTGAATTAAAAAAGATAATGACTTTGTGTATAATGAAGCTGAGGTTTTTATCCTCGCAGTTGATTGCTTTATTAAAAACTTCTAGATTGTTTCAACATGAATTTTAAAGGCTTCCGATAAGTTTGCAAGACTTAAGGCGGATTTACCGGATTCGTAATGCACAACTTATTGCATATGCGTAATTTTATTGCATAATCCATAAAAGTTCAACACAGGGACTCGATTGAAATGATTTACCCGTTTCACAATTCATAAAGAAATCCCTGCGTTGAACTTTTATGGATCATGCAATAAAATTACGCTTTTATATTAATTTGTTTTCTCTTTTCATCGCAACTGACAATTTTTCTTGTCGTTATTAGTTCTTTAAATATTTAATTTTTTCTCGTATTCAACTTTGTTTTCAACATTTCCAGATCAAAAATTATTTTAATATGAACAAAAAGAGTATATTTTATACTGCAAACCGAGAAGAACCGGAAAAAATTCAAGTAATCGTCATACAACAAAATATCCATTGAGAAATAATACCGAATATACATCTACTAATATAACATAAACTAAAAAAGAGGTTCTTGGCAAACGATCAACAAATTAAGAAATTCTTGTCCTGTATTAAACTTTAAAAGCATTTTTCTATTGAGAAACATTTGATATTTTGCTGGAATTTCAGATATTTGAGCAGAATAAATCCATATAGTATCTATTACAAAAAAGCACGTTCTTGAAATGGTTTTGAGAAAAAATTGTATTCATGAAAATTTTATAATAATACAAATACACTTTTTCATTTTTGCATTTTCCAGAACCTAATTTTGAGAAATCAAATCTTAAACTTTGTCAGTCGTACACGAGTAGTGTCTCAAAAAAAAAAGAATTTGGTATAGATTAAAGTACTTTTATTTTTCATTATTTAATTATTTATAATAACAATTTTCGATATTGTCACACAACACAAATAAAAGTAGGTACTTTACTCTTCATATTTTTTGACACTACTCTGTATATATTTTTAGGAAACGAATGAAAAGAAAGAGATCATGAAGCTTTAGTATGAAACTATCGCTTGTATCTGATGTGGGAAATAAGTAATCCTAAAATAATAGTAATAAATGGTTTAATTAATTAACTGATTTAATTATGAATTTGAAACACATATGAACCTGATAATTGAAGTTCCTTGAGTACAATGAATGATTTTTCCTGGGATGTATGTCATCTTTAGGGTGTATATGTAATAATTGAAATTTATGTCATATTTCGGCTGGGCTGGTATCAGATTCATAAATTACTGTAGTTTTGTCTGCAATGCTGATAATTTTACATTTGGTATTGAGATGTGAAATACTATTCATACAGATGATTAACAAAAGAGGGCCCAATACTGTTCCTTGAGGTATACCGTAAGTAACAGCAGAAGGATCTCTGAAAGTACTATAGCAATGGCAACTTTTTGTTCGCGATCTGGCAAATAATTCTAGCATAGCATACAAATACAATATCGAAGACTTCATAAAGATCAACAAAGATTCACAAAGCCGGGTTTTATCGTTCAATGCACTACAAATATCATCTCATAAATAAAAAATAACACCCCCTGTAAACTTTCCTTCTCCGAATCCGTACTTCATGTTTGTTCCAGAAGGTTATAATTTAGTAATTTGTCATTTTATTTATGGCAAATTCGAGACAAGCAAAATTGGTCTAAAGTTTATTATTTCCACTCTGTAAAGTTGTTTTATAATTATAATAATTTTTTTTGAGAAAAGCCTTGTATTAAAACATTCGTTTATGAAATATGTCAAGGTAGTTTTTAGTCTCATTAGATATAGCCTTCAGTGTTTCAGACCAAATTTTATCGAGGCCTGTTAATTTTTTATAGTTCATTCCCATGATTACTATAAAAAATGCGGTAGTTTTTGTAATTTTTTTCGAGAAGTTAAATTTCAAGTACCAACAATTTTTTTTACCAAACCACATCCAAAAATAATACAGAAGACATAGGAGTGACCCACACACTTGTGTCACCCTGTATAAGTCTACGTCCAATATTGAATATGCCAATGTACTCCGTACTCTCGATTGACTGAATTTACAAAGCACTAGGTTCTTGTTTTCTTGACCACACAACCAGCAAAGAAAATCGATTTAATCTAATTTATTGCAAATTGGATTGATTCATTTGACTGACCGCCGAAATGAACAGATAATTTTTATTCTACAGTGATCACCAGAATTCACGCACGACTGTTTTAATTATTCAGAAAATGAATCGAGAGAATGTCTCAACTACTCAAAGGCATTGTATATAATGGTACATGAACACTGAGTGAAAGAAACATTTTCACTTCATTCCTGTTTTATGTTTATACCCCTGATGTTATTATACATAGTGTTTTGCTGCAAATACATTTAAGAAATATGAAAACATAGTCAATGACACTCTACTCAGGAAGCATTCTACTACTTTTCTGTAAAAATCAAAACTTAACTTGAAATAATGTTTTTTGGTATCGGAAAAAGTATGCTGAAAGTAAAACTCGTGATTAGAAGCAAATTTCAGGGATCATGTTTGGCTGGCTATATAACCTTGACTGTTTGAAAGTTTCAGATAATAGAGTAAATTAGTTACTTGTTTTCCGACTTCCATTATCTGTTTTTTTTAAACCTGTATAGAATCTGATCGTTTTCAGGTGTAGAATGACTCTTATTAGTCTAAAGTTCTAATGTCTAATGTTGAAATGCTGAAATGTTCTCTCTTGAATATAAATGTTAGTATTGTAGTTTTGTCAAATAATCGTTGAAATGTTT
Organism: Chrysolina oricalcia; assembly: GCA_944452925.2. Lineage (NCBI taxonomy): Eukaryota > Metazoa > Arthropoda > Insecta > Coleoptera > Chrysomelidae > Chrysolina > Chrysolina oricalcia. The sequence continues at coordinate 12,888,493 of OX101811.2, read as the reverse complement.
TTTAATATTCTTTAAAAAAACATTCTCTATGATACAACTTTTTTCACTCTTAGAGAACTTCTCAAAATCCTTAGTTTGGATTCAAAATGTAGATAATAATTAAGATCATTACCGTATATACAGTGCGACGCTAAATTATGGAACAAATTCATTATTTCTGAATATAAAGATATTTCGGAAAAATCCTCGGACAGGTCGATTTTCTTTTCCGATGGGCCAATTTCTGAACCCCACCCAAAACATATACGGTTATCCGCAATTGAGTAAAAATGACTTTGGTGATATTTTTAAATTGGACACCCAGTATATTTTTCCATATTTTGTTAGGGATCGTCATTACGAATCCAGTGATACCAAGTTTGATGGGATTATGTCAAACGGCTGCGGAGATATGGCCAAAAAACTTCCTCGTATGTCTAATGAGTATGACTTCGAGACTCCTCACGATTCAGAAGGTTAAAAGTATATGTCGCACTCATTGGGTATATGGAGAAGTTTTTTGGCCATATCTCTGCAGCCGTTTGACATAATCTCATCAAACTTGGTATCACTGGATTTTTTATGACGATCCCTAACCAAATATGGACAAATATACTGGGTGCCCCATTTAAAAATATCACCAAAGTCACTTTTCCTCAAATGCGGATAATCCTATATATTTTGGGTGAGGTTCAGAAATTGGCCAATAGGAAAAGAAAATTGACCTGTCCGAGGATTTTTCCGATATATCTTTATATTCAGAAATAATGAATTTGTTCCATAATTTCGCATCGCACTGTATATTCAAAAATAGAAATGATCAAAGGGTAGGCTGGTAGGTAGGTAATCATCGGATAATATTTTTGGTGGATCGGTTTAATAATGGAGTCTGTTATCCGCCATTATTTCAACACCTTGTACATTATTACATTTTTGAAATCTGCACAATTTTCTGAATCCAATGATACCTCATAGTTGATATTTCATTCGTCAGAACACCCATTTTATTTTTCGATCTAGAGAGCCTTGAACTCCCTAAAATTATTCCAAATAATCAAAATAATGCTACACTATCGTAATTTCGATTTGAAAAGTATCGTGGTTAGAAATACGTGCCAAAAAAGTTAACCAAAACCATTTTTTACTCGAAATTCCGTTTTTTCAAATGGTACCATAATGGTACACTGACGTCATTCGAAAGTACTATCGATGGGGTATTCATCCATATTAACTTTTTTCTATATAACCAATACGAACACGATAATGGAGTTTAGACAAGTTTAAGTATCTTCTCGATTCAATAACAATGATTCATCTAGGTGGCTATGGAACACAAATAACATTTTGAAGTTTTGGTAATCTATAATTGTTAGTTAGTCACTGAATACATTATTGAATTGGTAGGATTAATAATAGAAATAAGTTAAGAATGCCACCAGTTTATGACAGAAACGAAAAAGTAGGTATGCTATTAGTGTATGGGGAATGTCGGCAAAATCCAGTTGTTTCTCAACATCTGTACTCGGAAAGATATCCCGAACGACAATGTCCGGCTCGAAATTATTTCAAGCGTTTTGAAGAGCAGTTCAGAAGAGAGCCTGATGTTGGTACTAAGCATAATATTGTTTCTGAAGACATGTTCTCATGAGAGTGGAAATCGACAAAACAGTATCTCTTAGGGAGATCGCTTCCGAGTTGGATACCAGTCGTGAAATTGTCAGAAGAATTTTGAAAAAATATAAGTATCGATCGTATAAATATCAAATACATCAACATTTGTACGAAGACGATAGTATAAGAAGGATGGAATATTGCAGGTGGTACTACGCAATAATGTACAGCAAAATAATGAGTTCCTGAATACAATAATGGTATTCTCCGATGAGTCAAGATTCACCAATCTTGGTTTATTTAACAAACAAAATACTCGATAATGGACGCAAGAGAATCAGCATTTATTTAGGCAGGGGAATTTCCAAGAACGTTTTGGATTTAATGTATGGCTGGGAGTAGTTGGAGATCGAATAATTGGTCCCGCATAATATTTGATGGACCTTCGAATGGTGGTAGATACCTTAGTTTCCAGAAATGAAATTGAAGATTATTCAGAAGATTTACCGCTAAATCTGGAAAATCGACTGTTCTTTCAGCAGGATGGTGCACCAATGCACAAGCACAATATTAGGATTGTGACGGATCCCCTTCGTGACCGATTTGGGGAAAAGCGGATCGGAACACATGGTCCTGTTAGGTGGCCTGCAAGATCACCTGACTTAACCCCTTTAAATTTTTTATTTGGGGTCACTTGAAAAATATCGTATACTAAACCTACCCAACGACCCGCGATGACCTAGAATTACGAGTTAGACAAGCCATTCAAAGTATAACGCCTCAACAATTGAACAATGCTATTCGAAATACCGCCAAACGAGCTCGAAAATGTTTGGATGTTGGTGGTGGACATTTCGAAAAACTATTATAAGATTTCTCTTTTTTATTTTGTTTCGTTATTAATTGAATAGTGAGAGAACCAGAAGTTGGATTTTTTCCAAATATGTCAAAAAGTGCCCTATAGTGAGCATATTCAATGTTCCAAATTTCAGAAATAAAGCTGCAGAAACAAAGGAGAAAAAGGCGTGTACCATGAGTCTGTGTCACACGGTATAGTTTTCGAACCAGTCGAACCAGTCTTTGAGTTTTCCAAGATCATTTTCAATGTTCAATTTGAGATTGTACCAGTCATAATTTTTGTAAAATATCAGTGCCGTCTGCGAAGCTGATAATTTTCCCGCGATTGTTTCCTGTTCAAATAGGTTGTTCGAGTAAATTACGAGTAGCACCGGCCCCAATACTGTTTCTTGAGGTACACCAAATTTAATGTTAATATCTTTACTCACATGATTTTTGAATTTAAATCTATCTATCTTTCGTAGAAACACAAGTAATCAATGAATTATGATGTTTACTTGTCTGAGGTCATCGACTGAATTACCACACTTTCTAGAATCGTTGGGCAGAACATATTCCAATCTAACAATCCACCAGCCTTCTTCTTCCTTCTCCGTACACGCACTGTCGGCCAACCCGGTATACGCATTTGCATAACTATGAAGTCGAACACGCGAAAATTAGCACAGATCTTCGGTTCGCCGATGTTTGTTTAAACAATTCGAAATAAACCGCAGCAACGCGGTAAGGATTTTTCCTCCTTTATCGATTACATAAGTCCCCGATGTAGTTGGGCAATGAGGCAATTCGACGGCGATTTCAATATTTTTGTGGCCGCATGTTACGTGAATTCGAGTGAAGACCGAAAACAATTGAACACAGTAGAGCAATCTTCACAGATTGTTATAGTTCTGTGATTACTTTAATTTCAGTGGTATAAAATACGTGATGTAGTTTTACCGACGATTACTCACAGTATTTCTGCCAGTTTGGTTTATTGTGAACAAGAACTAATGAAATTTGTGGCGTAGTCTCTTAGAACTGCGGAAATATGAATATACAGAGTGATCCAACGAAAACGAAACAGGAGTATTCGGATAGTAAACCGTTTTTTTAAACGCAAATGTTAGCTTCAGTTCTGAGGGAGACATCTTCCACAATAGATATCTCTTAAAAATCGCTTCACCCCTGAAATTTGATTTGACATAATAGTAAAAGTGATACCTCCTTTGAAAGGACTTCACCCTTGACTGTCATAAAAAATTTAAATTATCAAAATCAAAGTTGGACTTTGTGGCCGAAGGTTCTGGGTTCAAGCTGCAGTCATAGTTGATTTTTTTTCAAATTATTGAATTTCTTAGCTAGACTGGTGTGAGTCCTGCACTATTCCCTGCTCGTATTGAAAATATTTATACAAATTTGGTTACTTGTACAAATTTTAAATGCAATTCTGTCAATCTTTTAAGTACCTACTTAAAATAGAGGTTACTCGGCATTTGATCGCATTATTGTTCTATGGAAAGAAAAATAAAATCAGTCCATGATAGAATATGGGGATTCGAGACCGAGAAAGACAGTGCACCAAAGGAAACTTTCCCGAAGTGTGCCTGCTTTAAACTCATTGAGATTCTAAAACCTGAAAAATATCGGCTTGGGACCTTGTCAATGCGGCAGCTAGCGCGCCGCTGTATAGTATACAGCGTCGCGGGATTGTCGGTGCGCAGTGAGCAGCAGTCAACGTTGCTTTATGTAAACGTCAGATAATATAAAAGTTCCTGTGCAGAAAACACTGGATACTGGGATAACATCGATAGTCGGAGACGAGGAAACATCTCTTAGTGCTTTGTCACTGTTATTAATTGAAAATGGTGAGTTTATTTTTGAAATATTTGTTTCATGTTCAACTCTGTTTCGAAATATCCGGATTGTGAAGTAGAAGTAGATGAGTTGTATAAGTGAATTAATATATTTTCCTATACATTTCTTGATGGTGATTACTTGTGGATTCATTTCTCCATACCCTTTCTTGATATCATTGAAAAACACTCTCATATTTCGTTACCTCCGGTCCGCGTTTGATTTATATAATAAGTTGATCTTTTCTCGAATTTGTGAATAATTTTCATAACAATACTTCTAAATCTCAATAACGACAGTTCTCAACGATTATTTACCCACATTTATATCTAAAGGTAGGAGTTTGAGAGTTTTTTCAAATATTCTCCCACTTCCCTCTTACCCCAATATCTCCGCGATTCGGGGGATATGCCCCGAATGCGAGGGCGCGAAAATCGTTTGTAATAATTTATACCTATTATTTTTACAAATTTTCGATCAGTTTCATTACTCAGGACTGACAATTTCACATATTCATAAAAAATACCCCAAAAAACACGATTTCGGGAAGGGGTTGATGCCCCGGGAGGGGGTTTAATTGTTTAAAATAATTCGCCCCCATTATTATTACCGATTTTCACTCATACTTGTTGCCCAGAGCTGAAATGTCAAGAAAATACCTTCCAGAATTTTTTTATGATTTTGGGGGGTTGCACCCCCCCAGGAGGGTAAGAAAAATTGCTCTGTTTATTGGCCTAATGTATGAGATATTTCTGGAGTCGTCAAGTCAGAAATGGCTTGCAATTGTGATAGATTGTTATAAATTTACACAGTTACTTGTTTTTCACTTCACCTGCTTGATCGACTGGTTTTCGATTTAACACTTTGCAATATTGTCTCGAGTCGACCGATTTCAAAATTCTACTTTTACAACAATTGCACCTCAAGACTAATTAATTAAAATTACCCCAACAAATTACAAGGTTCGTGTGTTTGTCGTAGTTGAAGTACGTTTGCTTATAATTTGCATAAAACTAGCACAAAGCTATTCAGTTTCGCAAGCTGAATTGTAAATGTAAATTGAGCTCATTTTCTGAAAATGAAAACATGCGAATGAACAACTCACAACAAGTTATACGAGTATAAAAATAGTTCACTTGAAATTTTTAGAATCATAAACAGGTTAAGTTTGATCGATCAATTCCTGAAATTTTTATTAATACAATATAATAGCTATTTTTGATACAAGTTCGTAAAGTAGGACTTTTTTGTATGAGCGTGAAGTTTGTTGAATGAGGCGCAGCCGAGTTCTACAAACACGAGAGTACAAAAGAGCCCTTTACGAAAGTGTTTCATACAAAGTTTTTTCTTCGACAGTTATATATTGCCAAATCGTAGCAATTATAAAATAATAATAATATAAGATTTTATTGACAGCATTATAACGGTATTATAAATCTCAGTACATGATGATGGTCATAACACTGACAAATGGCAGAGTTAGCACTTTGCCTGCTAACATAGTTAGCAGGTGTACGCTCTCTTACACTCAACCATTAATTTTAATGTTTAATGAAATGAATTGTCGTCGTATTATCAGTAGTAATACCACAAGTGATTGAATTTTCGCGATAAGTCTGTCGATTCATTTCTGAACGAAACTGAATTGTTTCGAGAAAACAACACGAGTCCGCAGGACGAGTGGTGTTTTCTCGAATCAATTCAGTTGAGATCACAAATGAAAGACAGACTTATGAGATAAATTCAATCACGAGTGGAATTTTATTAGACTATTTCACAAACAGAGTGAAAGATAAAAAATCTAAAATTCGGCAGGATTAGAGGAAATTGGCAAAAAAGTTGACCTGAGAAATCAATAAATTTTAATGAACAGAAAATATTGACATCAAAAGAAATACTACACTACCAACAATAACCATAACATACTGAAATATTTTTCAATTATAATTATTATAAATGGTACAGTTATTATATACAATGTTTTGAGCTTGATTATTTGAACACGCGCTTGTACTTGCAATATTTGTTACATCTTGATTGCTATAATTTCTGACATTTGCTATAAGTTTTTCGTGATGTTGTTTACTAAGTTGGATGTAGGGTTGCAGCGAATTAGAGCTCGAATGTCCAGTAATTTTTATGGTTTCCTGTTCTCCTACTCCTCTACATAAAAGTTCACTGACTGCAGTTGCTCGATTTGAATGGTTGGTAATTTTTTGCTTTTTCACATCAAGCCCTATATTCTGAGCTGATGTTTTGGTCCATTTACTGATCGTATTGATCCCTAGAGGCATATTTTTGTACCAAGGAGTGCAATGATCACCAGGCTTCCAATGTCCATTCACGGTGAGAAACAACCTATCAGATCTTACATTATTACCTCGTTTTGAAATCATCTTTTTATAAAGTCTCACGGGGCACATTGTTGCATTTTGCACATTTTCAATCAACCATTTGCTGTTCGCACATCGCTGACCACCTCCTTGGCAAGTTTTTGAAAAAACTGTGTTATATTCGATTCTGCCGGTAGGCGCCCCCTTATTATCTAATTCTTCTTTAAAATAATCTAACAAACAATATGCAGCTTCACCTCCTCTCCAAGCAAGTTCTACTGCTGCGATATGGAAAAATTTCTTTTGGAGTCCTGTGGGTGTATCTTCATCCCATTGTGTACATATTGCTTGATGTTCTTCATGGGTCAACGGTGCCGAACTGATCTTTCGTTTCTGTACGTTACCTTGAAGCAACTTGCGTTTTGTATCTCGCGCATTTCTGGCCGATTGAAAAATAATATCTTTGAATGGGTCGAAACTTCGTCCATATTCATTATAGAATTTTTCTTGCAATAATCTAGCACTCGTATTCCAAATCGTCTTCACAACACATTCCTTGTAATCAGAACCATCGATTTACCTCATGTTGAAGCCCCAGTCCTTCAAAATAATAGCTAGTCTCTCGACAGGCGTTGCTTCATCTAACAGGTATTTTCGTTCATCGCAAAATCTGGTAAATTGCTTCCAAATGTACTCCTTCGATTTCCTTGTATTTTTCGGTACATTTTCATCGATTTTTTCGTTGATTGATTCGATAGAATTCATTCCAAATCTACTCATTATTGAATGCGTGCACAGCGTAATCACTTATATTTGACGTTTAACTGTCACATGCACTGTAAACAAGATGCATATAACTCCTGGTGGAATTACTTATAGCTGTGAAATTATCATCCAAAACTGTTGATGTACGGCCTGCTTGATTGCTTGATTGCGTCAAGAGAGTTTACTCAATTTTAACATAGATGGCAGGAAAATCATTACCGATCATGATGACTTGACATGTCGTTTTGACAAGCGCATGCTGCGTCATCGACATAACCTCAAATTGAACCATGTCTCATGTCATGATTGTCATGTCGAAGTCGAGACTCACAAAAAAATGCCATACACTACCCTAACTTTTACGTATGACAGAAAAACACAAGAACAAATAAATAACAATAACCCAACAACTAAAAACGTCGCAAAACTACCGAACTGAGCGAAAAGTATTAAAAGAACAGAAAAATCACACGATAAATACATCTTACTAATATGCAATGTTTTGACATATAAGTATATAACCTTAAAATAATGTTAACGTTCAAAAACTCAAAAAATTTATCTAGTAGGCACTTTGGATTGTTGGAAACTCCACTATATTCGACTTAAGCGTCATCCATTGACGAATGGAACAAACTCTATTGACGCAATTACAGGATCAAGAACTTTAGTTGAAACAAAAGCGAATCAGTAAATGCACCAGGAGTTATATGCATCTTGACTGTAAACAAATCTGAAAACACCGAACTTGATAGGCCAATCAGAGTCAAGAGTCAAGTTTGGTATTATCGGTAAGCCGAACTTGACTAGAGCTTCTGATTGGTTCATTTCGTAGGTGAGTGAAATAGTCAAATAAAGACTTCCGAGTTATATTTGACGCAAAATACTGTATTTTTCAAAATTGCATAAATGTATGAACAGTGTGTAAAAAATTACTTTACGGACAGTTGATGATTTTACGCACAGGTGACTTTTTTACGCACTTGTGCGAAAAAGTATTACTTTACGCACTGTCAGCAGTGCGTAAAAGCTTAGTTTACGCGCTGTAGTAGAAAAAATATTTAAGCCAACCACACATTTGTGGCTTCCTGTTGTTGACTTCCTTTGTTTCTATTTTTACATCCAAGTGTTGTACATCTTTGCATTGATTTTACCGTACTGATGAGAGCTTAAGCTCGAAACACGTGTCTACGGTTACACAACAATTTGAGGGCCATACCCAATAACTTTTCTATTTCTACTATTATCAAAAGTGTGAAAACACTGATCTTTGGTTAACAGAAAATTGTGTTTCCACTGGATACTTTTCAATTTTTTATTATTTGCTGTTTCATGTTCTTATCATTCGCAGTGAAGTAGTTATTCAAGAAACCCAAGAAAATAGTGTTATTTCATCAATAAAAAACGATTTGCAGACTTCATAAAAACATTAAATATCTCAAAAATCACAAGATTTTTGGTTTGTAAAGGTTTTAGGTTTTTCGTTTTTGACGTGAAAACTTTTAATTAAAAAAATTAAAATAGCTTTAAATACCATGAGCGTATAATATAGTGGGAAAAAGGGGACATACTCTTCTAACTGCACACGACTGGATCCATTTGTGAAACATAATTATTTACATTTGAAACAACCTGCTGAATTTCTCAATATATTAATACGTTCTGAAGATATCAAATAAAATCATTTATTTTTTTACTTCAATCCTCTGTTATATTGGAAAGTAATCAGGTTGGACCCCTCATTCCTTATATAATTTTATCCAATTTCACGAGAGGTATCTACAGGTAGATGTTGTAAGCGTCATTTGGAAACACCCTGTATTGTAATCGATATCAAATCTGAAAATGTCACTTACCTCAGGTAATTCGACGTATTCCACCCCGTGTTGTGCCGTGGCATTGGGTTCAATCGTCCATATTTTCAACTTCCCTTTCTTGATGAGACCCTCTGTCGGCATCAGGCTCAAACTAAAAGGCTTGCCGAAAGCTCTCAGTTTGAGATTGGTCGTTCCCGGATCCAGTTTTCTGTTGTCAAACGCCTTTTTGTCATTCGGATCCGGATCGTCGTCCTCTATCACGTTTTCTAAATCTTCGGGAAGAAAACTTCGTTTTCTTATGTGGTGTATGGGTACCAGTTCATATTCTGGAACTGAAAAAACAAAAAGAAATTACAGTATCCATATTTAATAGTTTTTTTTTTCAAATATTCATGTGTAGTAAATCGAAACCCGAAACGAAAATATTGTCGTAAATATCGAGCAATTCCCTTTGAATTGTTTTAGTGCACTGATCTTTTGTTTCTTGTTATTAATTGATTTGGTCATGACTGCAGGTCATTATCAATTGCGGGTTTGATGACTAGCGAATTGTATGACCGTGACTGTGCACACCACATAAAAACAAAATATCTATATATAAATATAAGGTGATTGGAAACAAGATGGTTAGTGATAGACTCCCATAGAGGAGAGAGCCCTAGCGCTCAGTTAGCCTTATAGGCTAGGCCCTTTTGGTCTTAGCTGTAAGTATTGGTTGAGTGACGGTTTTAGGTAAGAGTTTTATGTATCTCATATTGTAATGTTTATGTTCTGTTGTTACCCCTTGAGTTTCCTTCGCTACCATTTCTAGCTACCCCCCAAGTCGCATTTAGTGTAAGGGAAACAACCCCTTATACGGCTCAGGATGCTACCCTAGTAGCCCTAGTCGCGACAATATTATTAAATCAAAAGATAACACAACAACAAAGAATAGGCTGGATATATGAAGCTCGATCAATGAATACTATTCCACTCTTGGGCAAACATATGCAAATAGAATCACAGAACCAGTAAACCATCACACCATAGAACCAGAATTCAAAACTCCATGAATCTATTTGAGACAGACGAGAAAGAGGTAGGTACAATACGTAATTTTGGAAGTCAAACCAAACAAATCACCAGGTCATGACGGTATCCGAGAAGAACTAAAAATTATTTCAGATGAGATCAAAACTCCATTAGTTTTCATTATCGATAAAAGTTTCCCAAACATTTTTAAGATCGATGTTATCAAATCCCTATAAAATTAAATAAACTTAAAAAACTTTTTAGAGGAAAGCTTTTATTTAAATGCACTTAAAAGAAGTCTGTTCATTTCAATGAATGGGTCAGTATTGCTCGGTCGCTTGCCGTTAATTTACTACAATCTATTTCTTCAATGAGGAGACCTTCCAGTGATTTGACCCTACTTAAAGCCACATATGCTTGGCCAGCAGCGAAGAGCTTTGGGCCTAGATAGACATCGACATGGTCAACAGTACTACCCTGCATTTTGTGTACTGTGCCAGCCCAGCATATATATATATATATATATATACAATATAATATAAATTCCAAATATTATAGATATATAGGTATATGAAACATACTTGTATATAAAACATAACAACGAATATGAGGTAAAATAGCACTAGTTGTCAGCGAGTGAGTCACTAAGTGATTCACTGAACTCGTCAATTTTGTAGGGAACCATCTTTATAAGAATTTTTTAAATTTTCTTTTTGAAAGATTCTAGTGGTAGTTCCCTCATTTCACGAGAGAGCAAATTGAAAAGGGGAATAATCATCCCAACAGTCTGAGCACCATGAACAATATTTCTTCCGTTATAATTTTCATCGTCCGAAAGAGTCAGAAAATTTTTCAATTTTCTAAGCATTCTCTACCTAGATAGGGGGGTAAAATTTTTATGGATTTTGTAGATTTTGCTTTCGTAAGTTTTCGCAACTTTTTTGATAAGAGGGGAGGGGGCGAGCCCACCGGCAAACATATTGTTTTTCGTAATTTTCCATGTATGAAACTGTTGGAAATTTTTCCGAATTTCTACGCGTTCTCTATATAGCTTTCGAGGGGGGCCTCGTCCCCCCTCGAAATAAGTACATAGTTTTGAAACCGTATTATTCAATGGTCAGATAATTTTCAATATTCTTACGGATTTTTTCGATTTCTATTTCGCGAGTTTTCCCAATTTTTTTCGTGACAGGAAAGGGGGGGGGGGCGAGCACTCCGATCGATCTTTTTTCATCATTATTTTCTATGTCCAAAACTGTTGAAACATTTTCCGAATTTCTTCGCGTTCTCTATCTAGCTGATGGGGGACAAACCATAAAATTCGACGGTCAGATAATTTTCACTATTTTTACGGATTTTTTTTTGACTAAATTCAAGTACCTGAGAAACATTCTAGGAGCCGTACATCTGAGAACTCTGTATTTTGCTTTAGTTCAATCCCAACTCACATATGGAATAGTAGGTTGGTAAGAGTGCATGACTGCTACCTGAAAAATCTACTTATCGTACAAAAATGGTTTTTGAGAATCATTCTGAATGAAGGCCACTGACTCAAGCGACAGTGTATAAAGAAGACTCTGTTTTGGAGTATATTAAACAACACAACACAGGAAAGAAAATAAAACTACTGAATGCTCCTCGCTGTGTTAAAGCAATGGTGCAATGAATGAAAATGTTAGGGGTTGTGTTCGAGAATTCGCGAGATAATTTCCAAATAGACGCCATCCAAACTTACGAACAGTTTTTGGTGCAGTGCAAAGACTTCGTGATACCGGGTAATGTTTTCCAACTTACGTCGAACCTGCAATGAATCGTGCTGTTGTTGTTGATGAATCAGTTCTGCAACTCTTCGACTCCTCAAGATTTGCCACGTCGTCAGGAGTTTTGTGAATGGCTTCTTGAGTGCACCAGGCAAGATCATCATTTTCCCTAAAATATTTTATGGACAGACGAGGCTTCATTCACCAGGGACGGGATCATCCATTCCCACAATAGTCATGTTTGGGCTCCGGAAAATCCGCATGTCTTTCTCCCATTTTGGTCACAGTATCGATTTTTCATAAACCTTTGGGCAGGCCTCTACAACAATGGGTTGATAGGGCCCTATCGTTTACCAAAGGGGCTAACAGAACTAATGGTGCTTTTATGGCCTTTTGAGGGATCAACTCTATGATGATACAGTATTGGCAAGGTTAACACGAATGTGGTTCATGCACGTTGCATTTTAGTCATGTGGTGGAAGACTTTTTGGACACCGAATGTTCACGCCGGCCGTTGGATAGGTTGGGGTGGATACATTTTTTGGCTCCCAAGACGCCCAGATGCTTTTTTTGTGGGGTTACATGAAAAGTTTGGTGTAAACTAACCACATTGACTCGCTAAACGACCTAGAGCCAGTAACCGATAATGCCTCTTATGTCATTTGTGCTCAAAGGGACGTATGTGATCACGTACTCGACAACATCAATCGTCGCTTGGAATTGTGTATGGACAGTAACGGAGCAACATTCGAACATTTGTTCTAACGTGACAACATGTTATTCTGTAGTGCTGTGTTATTTGCTTTGCAAAAATATTAAATCTATTTTTGTTATTTTGTAATGTGAGTAACATCATCCCAATCTCACTTCTAACCCCACCAGCTTTGCTGTCAGTCCCAACTCTGATGAATGGGAAGGAAAAGTGAGCATTTGGTTCAACACGGGCAGATTCAATCCAGTGGCGGTGTGTTCCTACAGATTAGGTTTTTTTTGGTACCATTTTTGTAAATCCTTTTGGTTTACAACTTCTTTTGGTAGGGAGAGCACACTGACAAATTTTGTGAAAGTGGTGGTAAATCACCCTGTATAAAAAAATCGAGCAAATTCACCTAAAGCCAATTTCCCATTGATGCTGTGCGGGTACTTTTTATGAAAATTGTGCGCGGCCTTTGTAGGCTTCTTGAATGTCCTCAAGAGAACGTAATTATGTAAATGCAGATATATTGCTCAGATTCAGTCACGAGGCTTGTCAGTGACAAAATAATATTACTGGATAATAGCAACATTCAATAGATAAGCTTAATCTGCATAAGACAACTGTTATTCAAAAACAAACGAAATTAATCCGGAAATGAAATAATAGTTTTGAAATCATGCCTTGAAGTAAATAAATCGATAAAATTTTATAGGTAATTTGATCATCATTTTAATTGTTCGTGATATTGAAATGGAATTTTGTAATAGTGTGTTATGTAAAGTCTTCATCTCATCTCTAGCGGAGGAGAGTTAGTGTAACTCGAAATAAATGGCCAATAAAGCTAATAGAGTATTTATGTAAATGTCAATGTCAAGGCTCGATTTACGTAACATTTCGATAAATGCAGCTTTCTAACTGTCCGAACAGTGAGAGTGTGGGTGGTATTTCTCTATCGTTAGTCTCCGTTCTTATTCGTTTGAATTATTTTCTTTAATTCAGTGATGGAAAGTTATTACTAGTTCAGTTAAATGTTCAAACGTGTGGCATTTTCACGTCCATCTTGATGTTGAAGACAAAAAAAACTTGTCACAACAAAAAAACAGTCGCGTTCTTGGAATATTTCGTAAAATAACATTTTTTTAAACAGGACACCCTATATTTTACGTGTATTTCAACATGATCACATTCTAAACAAAAAATCCACTTTGACTTTTCTTGCTGAAGTTGAAAATGAGAGTTATTTAGAAAAAAAAAATTAAATCGGCAGGTTATCTATAGGACATAGGCGTTTGACACAATGGGATCCAATGATTTCATTAAAAATTTTCATATAACGCTTTTGGTAAAGCAGCGATTGAAATAATTAGAAACTATCTTAGTATTCGATATCAACGTGTAATGTACAACACGGAAACGTCCTCTTACCGAATTAACAGTTTTGGTGTGCCTCAGGGGTCAGTACTTGGGCCTCTGTTGTTCTATATTTATATTTTAGACTTCCGAAAGCATCTTAAAACCTCTACCACAAGCATATTTCTTATATGCCTTTGACAATGCTGAAAAGTTGATATATGCGGATATTTAAGCTCTTGGTAAAATTTCAAATGCTCCTAATCTGAACCTCAATGCTAAATAATTAACCATGATGTTATTTGGTACGGAAGACAAACAAATATATGCACAGTCTCAATTAAATATCAAGGTGAATGGAGAAATTATTCCTTTACCATCTGTCGGAAAGAACTTGGAACTCTGGATAGACTCCGATTTCAGATTTACCAAGCATGTGAACGATCTGATCAAATCGTCACATAATATTCTGAGACAACTCTATCCCCATAGAGCATCCCTGAATCCGGAATTGAAATTGAGTCTTTGCGAATCCCTAATTATTTCCAGAACCTCTCATTGTGTCTCATGTTTCAGATTCTCCATTGGAATCAGAAAGTTTGATCGGATGAGCAACTCAATATCTAAAGCTTGAAGATTGAAATTCAGCCAACTCAGAAAACTTCATCTAAGGACCCTGGCTCAAAAAGTATTGTCTACCAGAAATCCCATATACTTATTTGATGAATTTAAACGATTTGGGGATTTGAACAAATTTAAAACTCGTAATAATGGTGACAGTATTTCGATTTAAAATGGAGCAAACTATTAGATGACTTTCAGCATAAAATAACTCCTTTATTCAAAGTCATTCATCAGTAAAAAAAATAAACTTCAACTACTGAAGACCACAGTGTGTAACAAAATAAGAATGAGATCGAGAATATATTTATAAAGAGCTTCACATACAATCAATGCCTGTATTTGGTACAATGATTTGCCAACAGATTTTTATAACTCTCTTTGAAAGAAAATTGAAAGAATTTACTCTTTCCAAGTTTATTGGAATTAAGTTTAGAGTATGCAATAAATGGTGATGATGAATATGTTGGATATACTTAGAATGCTGCTCAGTACTATACTCAATATTTGTTTTGGAATAAAATGTTTAGTTCTTCGTCCACAGATCAAGTAATAATAGCGCTCATTGAGCAAGTTTTCGCCATTTCATGAATATAGACGCATTATTATTATCATTATTATGGGCAATCAAGTTGTCCTGAAACATCGTTGATGTAATGAGAGAGTTCTCTAATGGTTGCCAACTTCGATTTTTGTATGAAAACTAGGAAAATCTGATTGGATTCTTCATACTTTTATTAGTAAGCAATGGAACTGTATGAGCAAGATATTCAATAAAAATTTCCCTGGATAAGGAATAAATGAGATATTCCAATTTGAAATAATTATCATTAATATCTCAATTATTCCATATCCAGGGAAATTTTCATTGAAAATCTAGTTTATACAATTCCATTGCTCACTATTAAAGGTATGAAGAATCCAATCAGAGTTTCCTAGTTTTCATACAAAAATCGAAGTTGGCAACCATTAGAGAACTAGTGTCACTGTTCATTGTTTCACTATTTTTCTATTTCTATTTTACATAGATTGCTACCAATGGTCTTGTTGGGTGAATCCCTTGGTAACCAGATATGACACAGCACAATTTCTATTCTTGGGAAGTTTTCCGAAAAATTTCATTAGAATCAGTGACAGAATAGGTCACACAATAGGAGCTGTCAAAAACCAAAAGTCCTTATATACGATACATCAGGTATCTGACAGTAGTTCAATGCCTTTCGTGGTGCTAGTCGGGGAACTAGTTGTTTTCTGGCAAATAATTGCTCCATGCCTAGCTTTTCAGGATTGATGGAGGGATTGGTATTTCGACTTTGTCGAAATTACTTTCATTTCATGTCCATCCTCGGGCAAATTTTTTGGACTATGATCGAACTATCATTTGGTAATACTAACAATGATTCGTATCGGATAGAGTGTTCAGTTTATTGAATAGAATGAATTTTCAAAAACACGGTATTCTTGATAAACGTATGTCAACACCCTGCGTTGCTTTCAATACACTTCGTGATCCACGGTATTCCAAGGGGACTCAGCAGGATTTTACGTTCTCTTTCAGTTTTTCGCCAATAGAACAATAGATATCATTCACTTTTTTCGAGGTATATTAGATTCAATGGGATTGGCCTTGTTTTTACCCCTAAGGTCATTAATTATAGACCAGTTATCTTTTGTTGTATTGTTGGCAGTTCTGATTCTCTCTGCATCTTTGGGGCTTTTAAAGATGCATGGTAGAAAATATGTATTATTGGTATATTTCCTGATTGTATGCAGTGTCCTTAGGTTGTTCCGTGAATTTTTTCTTAATCCATGTTTTATTTATTTATTTTTTATTCGCAGCTTATATACAGGAAATGTTCTTTACAAAATATCTGTCATAGTATTATGAAAAACAAATAAGGGTTCTTTATCAACTGTTTGAAGAGTCTTACTATCAGTAAAGACAGGTGCTTCTAGTGACAAATAAAGGAAATTTTCAAGTTCATTAAACTCGGTCGCCTCCGCTAAGAATAGGACTGTACTCTGATTGAAGACAATACGTTACTGTCATATTTTTGTTAACTATGCTCACCCCATGTACATATTTGGAATGTCTTAGGCAATTACGAATTGTAGATTTGTCACGGGTCAACGACTCAAGTTGGGATAGGTCAAATATTTCCTATTTCGTCGATTTAACGATTGAAAATGGGATTCTAAAACTGTATTTCGTACTCTCGCGATTCTTATTTATTTTGTTTCTTGTAAACAAAATTATGTTAATTCGATTTCCTACAGTTTTTTCTAGATGAATATCTCATAAGTAATTCAATAGTTATCAAGGATAGGATACAATATGTTCAAGTAGATGATGCCAGGTCAAAAAGATTAATAAGCCCCGTTGGTGTTCCTCAGGGTTCTGTACTAGGACCTCTGCTATACATAATCTATGTGAATGAATTTAGAAGCCAGCATTGTGTAATGTATGCAGATGTTACGTCAATTTTGGTATCTGAAAAGGACTAATCAAAATCAGTGGCAGCTGCAAACACAGATAAATAATGCACATGATTGGTTCTTGGCAAATAGGTTGGTGCTTAAAACGAAGAAAACTTCTTCTCTAGATTTATCCACACAAACAAACATTTTGATTGAAGTATGCTAGTAAAACTAAATAAGTACAACTCCATACATCAAGTTAATACCACAACATTCCTTGGCATAATAATTTCAGAGAACTGCTCATGGTCAATCCACATTAATGAATTAAGCAAAAAATTAAGTCCACAATGTTACTTACTATACGAACTAAGTAAAATAGTTGATAGATCTGTCTTGCTTACTATGCTCGCTTTTAATCAATAATATCATATGGTATTATAAGTTCGGGTGCATCCCATGAAACCAATAGAATTCTAAGGTTTCAAAAAAGAGCAGTAAGAACTATTGTTAAAAGCGGAAGAAGGGTGAGTTGGAAGAATATATTCATACAACTAAAAATATTAACTGTGTACTCCTTGTATATCTTTCACATACTACTATATGCTGAACGTGAGAGAAACTCATTCAGATCCTTGGGTGCAAGAAACTCTAATGTAATGGAGGTGCCTGTACATGAATTAAAAAGCACTGAATACTGTCCAAAGTATATGGCTATAACTATATTCAATCACCTACCAAATTCGTTCAAAGAGTACTCACTGACTAAATTTAAGACAAAGATAAAAATAATCTTTTATTGATTTCATTGAAAATATGAACAGGATGTTCATAAAGTCAGTTGTGGAATCATCTGCGACTGAAAGTTGGAATTTAGTCGCTATTTTCCATCGTACAAGATAACCTCTCTTGATAAAATTGAAGTTACTTTTTTGTAATTTCTAACAGAAAACAACTACTTCCCCGGCTAAAGACACGCTGGACATTGAACTACATCTGATAGATATTGAGAAAGACCCTATATAACTTGAGAGAAAAAATCTGAAAGTGAAAATTTGCAGTTTCATTCAGATAGTTGATTATTTATTAAACGTCCAATTTCCATTGGAGATTCTTATCTATGAATGAGATAAGGGAGAATGTCATTCAGAAGTATCACTCACAGAAAATAGCTCATTCCATTGATGCGTGAATAATTGCATCTCTTTCGCTAGGCCTCCAATACATTTTGGTCGACAAAAATCTATTTCACTCTTCTAAGATCATCAGGGAGTCGGAAGAAAAGGAAAACATACTCTTCAGAAGCAATTTCACACTGTAATGAGGAATTGTTGGACTATTCTTGTGCGGTGAAACTTTGAAAATATTTTTCTGTCATAAAACCTGTCATGGGTATGGCATGTTGATAACCTCTCTTGGAAGGGATTCATGTTTTAATGAGAAACATACTCATTTGAAAATTGAATCAATACATGACTCCTCTGGAAATGGAAAAAACCCTACGATAAAATTGAAGTAACTTTTTTGTAATATCTAACAGAAAACAACTACTTCCCCATCTTGTACGATGGAAAATAGCGACTAAATTCCAACTTTCAGTCGCAGATGATTCCACAACTGACTTTATGAACATCCTGTTCATATTTTCAATGAAATCAACATGCCATACCCATGACAGGTTTTATGTCAGAAAAATATTTTCAAAGTTTCACGGCACAAGAAATAGTCCAACAATTCCTCATTACAGCGTGAAATTGCTTCTGAAGAGTATGTTTTCCTTTTCTTCCGACTCCCTGATGATCTTAGAGGAGTGAAATAGATTTTTGTCGACCAAAATGTATTGGAAGCCTAGCGAAAGAGATGCAACTCACGCATCAATGGAATGATCGATTTTCTGTGAGTGATACTTCTGAATAACATTCTCCCTTATCTCATCCATAGATAAGAATCTCCAATGGAAACTGGACATTTAATAAATTATCAACTATCTGAATGAAAATGCAAATTTTCACTTTCAGATTTTTTCTCTCAAGTTATATAGGGTCTTTCTCAATATCTATCAGATGTAGTTCGATGTCCAGCGTGGCTTTAGCCGGGGAAGTAGTTGTTTTCTGTTAGATATTACAAAAAAGTAACTTCAATTTTATCGTAGGGTTTTTTCCATTCCCAGAGGAGTCATGTATTGATTCAATTTTCAATTGAGAATGTTTCTCTTTAAAATATTTTTTTTATATTTTGATGACCAATTATTTTAACATAGAAGTGAGTTTTAATATATTTGTTGTAAAGTATATATGTATATGCTGGGATATACCTACTGTAATATTTTGATTTTAATATGGATATTTCACTTATTTTATCTTCATTACTGTGATTTTCAAAAAAGGACAATGGTGTATATGTGCTTTTTTATACAAATTCATACAAACTTCTGCAATGTTTGTAATTTATTTTGACTCACTATTTATAGGATTATGACTTGTTCTATATCGTACATGTATGATCTCAAAGAACTAACAAATATGTATCTATCTATCTGTCATCACTGTCACCATTTTTATTTAAGTATATATGAGCAACATTACATTTTCTTCATGTTTCTCTACTATGGTGTTGATTTATTCATTTCAAATATTGCAGTTCAATCCATGCATGGTCGATTTAATAAAGAAGAGTTTATGAAATAATACATCCATAGAGCTGCAAACCATAACTATCGAAAGTGGCGATGTAACAAGTAGCTTGTAAATACCGACAAGTAATAAACTGTTCATGCACACTTGTTAATAAGTGTTTGCATATACGTACCGTTAGAAAACCATTTTAATTGTCGTTCTAGATAATTACCAATTACGCATTCAGGGTGTATGGGATTGCATAATAATAATAACAAGCAAATCTTTCTTAATAGTCCCAGTTGTTCAATAAATTATAACCATTAGTGGCTATTGTTTTTATCTCTAATTACTATAACTAAATGTGTGTGATTTTTCTGCTAAAGGTTAGATGGAAATGATGATTTTGTATGAGCTCATGTGTGTTATGGAAATGAATGAATGTCATCATTATCTAATCCAAGAGTCGATTATATTATGATATTTAATGGTAGGTTGCCAGTAGATACAGAGGTAAAAGGTAATATATATACATAAAATACATGTTATCAGAAAAATGTACCGACCTGGCAATTCTGATTATACGGATTTTTTTTCTAAAACACTCTTAATATTTTTGAAACATCAGTGGTGTACAACATTTTTTCTTCTCTTGAAAATATATGGCTCGGAGTATTCTTTGGTTCCTAGAGATGCCATTTTATATATTATTATTATTATTAGATGGCGGGGCTACCCAGTGGCTGAAATGCAGGGAGATCTATAGAGAACTTTTCTGCACCCAGCTATCAGGTCAATCTCGTGAGTACTACGGATCTTTTAATGAACTCCTGGAAATTCCTCACAAGGTTTTCCTGCGGAATGATATCTTCTGCACCGCAGTATCCGAATATATCCATACTCATGCGAGCCAGAACATTCAAACATTATGTGGGAGGCTGTTTCGTCCTCCTCATCACAAAATCTGCATTGTGTGGACTCTTGATGTATCCCCAACAGTTGCAGGTGTTTTTTCAGGTGGCAGTGACCTGTCATCAGTCCTACCACCTTCCTGAGAGAGTCTCGGCTTAGTTCAAGAAGGTGTCTTGATAGCCGATTGGTTGGCCTCATCATCATCATTTTTCTATTAATATTGCCTTAGACACTCTCCCAGAGAGATTGATGATGGTTTTCAACCCATTTATTTGTGTCCTGCTTAATATCCCCAAACGGGATTCCACAGGCTGGTTCTGGTCCAATAAGAGTTGTTGCTGCCCCCGCTCTTGCTTGGGCATCTGCGCTTTCATTTCCCTTATGACCTGGTACCCAGACAAGTTTTACTCTGTTCTGTGCTCCCAGGTCGTTAAGGTTTTGGTGTGCCTCCCAAACTAGTTTGGAAGTGAACCTGCATGAACGCAGGGCTTTAATCGCCGCTTGACTGTCGGAGAGAATTGTTGGTTTCTAGGACCCCACCTTAGAACCTCTCTCGTGCAGACGGAGATTGACGTTACCTCGTCTTGAAATATAGAGGCTTGAGTACCGGGCTTAGACTAATGTCTTGTCTCGGTATCTCCCCGTATACTCCAGCCCCTACTCCTTTGCTAGTTTTGAGCCATCCGTGTATCAGATTTGCCCTCTTCACAGCATTGGTATGGCCCTTGATGTAACTTCCTCATCTTCTATGAGGGTGGTGTATGTTCTATCAACGGAGTATGTTGGAGTAATTTTGTCCGACCGCATCTCAGACGTGTCGATTCTTCTGACCTCCAGTATGCTGGAGTGGCCTTGGTTATTGCCATTGGCTCAGACATTTTAGCCTGGATGCTTCTATCCTCGCCTCTGCTGCAATATGCAAATACAGGGGAGGGAGGTTTAAGATTACCTCCAAGCTAATTGTCAATGTGCTGGACATAGCACCAGTGACTCCGAGCATGGCCAGTCTTTGTAAACTAGCCAGCTTCCCCCTGATGGTTGTCACTTGTTCTACCTTTGGCCACCACAGCAGGGCTCCGTACGATATCGAGGGCCTAACTATTGCTGTGTATAGCCAGAGAGACTGTTTGGGTCCAAGTCCTCATGTTTTGCCAAATGAGCGTCTGGCCATCATTAATGATG
This sequence comes from Chrysolina oricalcia, assembly GCA_944452925.2. Classification (NCBI taxonomy): domain Eukaryota; kingdom Metazoa; phylum Arthropoda; class Insecta; order Coleoptera; family Chrysomelidae; genus Chrysolina; species Chrysolina oricalcia. Next base: position 12,866,728 of record OX101811.2, on the reverse strand, counting down.
TCCTTGCTCTTATCTGCACTTTTTCTAGATGTTTGTTCCAGGTGAGCTTTGAGTCCAGGTTTAGCCCCAAGTATTTCGTCTTTCCTGACATCTGTACACTTTCACCAAAGATTCGAAGAGCTTTGTTGGTCTCCAGGTTCCTTTTTTCCACTGTATATAAATTTCAGCCTTCATCTCAAGAATTCCTGCTTCAGGCCTGAATATTTTTCGATTCAATTGGGTGATCTGGTTGCGCTCATGAAACGGCTTCATCAACAGAAAAATTTCAATGCCTTGTTTGAAATATACATGATTTTTCGTCCTTGTTCTAAATAATTTCGTAAATTTTTTTTCTTCTGGTTCCCACGAAAGTAAAATTCCTCTAAAGTAATGTTTAGAGAACATGAAGGATGTCTCCAAAGTGACGACAAATGGAAGTCAATAATTCGCACAATATGGGTCTCTCAGGGTGAAACCCTAGATGCAATGTTGCTGGCTAGGGGTGTCCAACTATCGTTTTGCTTAGGTATGTGCCATGTATGTGGTTATTAAGGATTAATAAAGTTCTATTCTTAACTGGCTCTTCTAGAACTTTCCAAAAGGTCTTAGATCCGACCGTTTGTAAATTATATTATTGATGATTTACTGTGACTGATTAGGACACCAATGTTGTTACTATATTATCAATAAAATATGTATATTAGAAAATCATTACATTACAACTGAGATTTGTGTCAACTTACAATTTCATCCACTTCTGACCTCACATTAATAAGACTTTCTCTTAATACTCTTGAGTACTTTAACCTGTAAGGGTATTTGTTTTAGGGTGAACATCTCAGGCAATTCAGACTTCAGGTTTCCCTCTCAAATAATGGGACAACCTTTCACTAAGAACATGCCATATTAACACCTTGATTGCCATAGCGGTCATTATGACCGCTACGATACTTTCCTGTGGTGCCATAGCGGTCATAATGACTGCTGATTTTGCACCTATACTACGGCTACTTTCAACACTTTTTCTACAAAGGGATCGTGGTCATCTGTATGGAAACATTTAATCTCAAATTGGCATTTCTTAAAACTCTATCATTGTACTGGGTGATACAGGATATAGGTCATATTGAACTCGTAATTTTTTGCAAGTGATGAATCAGGATAAATCAACACATGAATCGTTTGTGAATATGGTTGAAAAGAGAACCGGTCTTTTATATGCACCGAATGGAACATCATCGACTTAGAAAGCTCAAATTGGAAGTTGGTTACTTGCACGCAAATTTGTCCACTTTTAAAATTTCAAGTTACTGTGAAAATCCATTCCCATTTCCACTCCATTTTGCATCAGAAACACCTTCTTTCACAAAATGTATTTTCAAATTTCATGTAGGCAGGTAAGTATATTAATTTCCACAACACAGTTCGAATAGTTTTATTCCATACTTGATGGGCTTTTCTGGAAAATATTGCTTTATAATCAACCGTCCTCTGAATGGAACTGGCGATATTTTCATATCCACATAATTACATAATGTTTCTCCAGTTATGAATTTCATTTTATGGAAAGTGCCAGTAAAATGGAAAATTACACATTCTCAAAAAGAATTGAAATCCTTTCTTTGTCATGATTTGTGGAGCGAACAGGTTTTGAAAGGACATATTGGTTGGCCAATAATTGGCAATATGTAGCTTATGATCTCAACCCTTCATATACCCTGTGAGCCTTATAAATTCCAGGATTTTATTTCGATAGGTTGATGTCCATTCATGAAACCTTGACTGAGTAGAAGTACCATTGTTATTCAATCAAATTTGTTTGATACGGAGATAAAATCATAAGGGTGATCCTTTACAGTAACCAAACAGAATTCAGCTATTCAGATTTTTCGTTTTTAATGGCAATGGCTTCAGATTCGTCCGTTATTTCATTTTAAAAATTGTACATATCTTCTTAATTTTCTGGTTCATCATTCATCATCTTTTGGATTATTCAGATGTCGAAGCCCACGATTATTTTTCAGATTATTTTTTACCTTTATTGAATGTTTTTAGATATTTATTGGGCACACCAGAACGTATTCCTTTCAGTTGATAAATGAACTAAGTCTCCCCAGATTAGGTAAAATCACTACTTCTTCGTTATATTAATGACACTTACATGTTTTAACAACATTATGAATAAGCTGTAAATCAGTGAATTTACTTTCTGGAATAATAACAACCTTCTCCACAGTGAAAAGCCAATTTGGATATTATATTTCATAAACTATCAGTCTGTAGAGTTTACTTCAGAGTAGGATATCTTCCTGTTGAAAAATATACAATTTACTCATTTGCCCTTCTACACTTTCATAGATTATTTTGATCTCACATTAATTCATTTTCATACTGTGGAAGGTTACAAACCCACTAAATCCATTTCAGTAGCAAAATGTCCTCCATAAAATCAAACTTTCAATCAATATGTTGAAGGTGTTCATGTGGCTTGGTCTATTTGTGCATAAAATTCACCAGAAATAAAATTATCAACCGAAAGGTTAATAATTTATTTACGTTTCGAATTTTATTTTTTTTGTGAAATATTCATTCTTTATATTTGGCAGTAAATTATTTGTAATTATTATTATTATTTTGTACTAAAAAGACAGGAATATGCTTATGAATCCATTTCTGCACCCTACTCACTACATTCGAATTGGTCGATTCGAATATTAAACTTTTTCGATTTCAGCTCCATCTAGCGGACGAATATCAACAAACCATATATTTTTGTGATGAGTATTCTGAGAAAATTGTTAAGCTGATGAAAATAGACAAAGTGCAATTTTCTATAAAAAAGTTGTCAGCACTTCTGACTCGTCCTGTAGTATTATGTCAGGAACGTTTCAATAAAATTTTGTATATTTCAATCCTATACCTCTACTTCAAATTTGAAATCTCTATGTGAAGCGATATCTGAATGGTAGGCTTATCTCATATATCATTGTTACACCAGTACCCGTTCTCTGTGGCACCATGGGAAGGTCAGTATAAATTTCTTGACACTCAAGGTGTTTAAATAAATAATAATAAATTTCAGAAAGGCAAATTTTCTGACTTGCTGAAAACTGCCATTGTAATTACCTTATATAATGGTGGAGTCTAGACATTCCAACAAATTACCGGCCGATTTGAGAGTAACAAAATCCTTATTAAAACACAACATAATATTCCCTAATCAGTAAGGAATCCAAGAAAAAAAACTCATGTGATGCCATATTCTCATTTCTCCAGGATGCGTACGCAAATATCAACGAAGGGGAGGATGGGCTGTCGTGTTCTGCGACTTCTCAAAGTCCTTTGATTGTAATGATTATCAAATAATACTGGCTAAGCTTCACCACTATGGCTTCAGAGGATAGAGTCCTAACTAACCGCACGCAAATGGTGAAAACATCGACTTTATCTGATACAGCACTGGTAAACTGTGGAGTTCCACAAGGGTCCATTCTCAGCCCTACTCTTTTTTTGTTATACATCAATGATATGATGAGAATAGATTTCTAGGGGAAATTAATTCACAATTTTCGCAGATGAAACCACAATCTTATGACAATAATCTTAAATTTGAAGAGCGCACCATAAATTTAAATAAAAAACTGGCTTCCGGCTGTTTCGCTGTAAAAATGGTGTCATACATATTCGGGTTCTTTGAAGCCATAACAGTATACCATGTTATTGGTCACATATTTGTTAATTGACTAGTTGTAGTAGTTAATATATTTTAATTTATTAACATAAGTGCTTTGTCCAAAAGAATTTACATGTTCTTCATGACAATGAAGTATATTGAATGATGTAAAACTAATAGAAAAATTACCTGCGAATATCCAAAAATAATGTCAAAAATGAAGTAAAAACATTTTCGTTAATACCAATAATGCAATAAAAACCTCCCTCTCAGATGAAAGTCTAAAGTGGTTAGTTCTTCTGTCTTCAGAAAATCCGTGGTTCCTTCTCAACTATCAGAGACTTCGCACTTCGAAATTGTCCCCTTGCCATTTTTTCAGGTTGTTGTGGAGGTCACATCAACATCCCCAAATCAGAATGGTAGTCTTTTTCTGATGAGTCTTCATTAGGTCCCAAAGTACTACCTCACACTCTCTGTATTCAGCAATGGAAGATCTACTGTTCGATTTGCCACAAATTTTTCAATATTTGTATTTTCAATGGTGTCATGAAAGTTTATAACAGAAACGGTTATGAAAAAAAAAATTTTTTTCGTATAACATGATCCAAACAGTCGTACAAAAACAATGAGCATCAAATGACCCATTTCCCACTCGTACGTATATGAAAAATTAGCATACCTACTCATGGGAAATGTATGTCATTTCATGCTTAAAAAATGAACAGAATTTTTTTTATGTGGAGGCAAGTGAAGGAGGAACCTAATTTTCTTGATGAGTTGACAATGTCTTGAACCACCTTGATTTGCCCGAGCTGTTATGATTTCACCCTTATTTTGGTAGGTATAATAATTTTCAGATTCTTTGTCGGGTTGAAGGGAAAGTGTAATCAAGTATAATCAACACTCTAAATATTGGACATAGAAGTCAGCTTTCAGAAAAATTATGACATTTTTGCTTACTGTTTGTTCTAATTGAAATACATGCTGTGGAATCAGGCCCTGTGGACTGCTGGTCCACCCATAATGTTTGGGGTTCAAGTGTGTGGCACCCAGCCAAACTTGAATTTGGTAAAACGATCTTAGTGAGTGTAGAGCAGCAGCATGAGAAGTGGGTGGCAACCGAGCAAGATTAACTTTACCTGCAGACACGTACGTTTTAAAAAGATCGTATCGCATGTCGTCCAAGGTTGCGAATCCACTGAACGTCCCCTGTTGGTACAATGCATTGAACACAAGCTCTCCAGCTTCAATAATCGCTTCATTTGTGCTCTGCTCATCCAAGAATACATCCAACGCATGCTTCATTTCTCCGGAAGATTTTTCCGGAACACTGCACTTTTCCATGGCCAAATATGGAAGATGTAGCGTCACACCCGCTGAAAGCATGGCTGATGAGGATGTATTGTGGATTGAATTTGTATGATGCTGTTGAGTAGCATACATCAGTTGCACCACCTCTCCCAGGCTTCAGGAAGAATAAATTCCAAGCCCTGTCATGTGCACAAGGAGATCAACATCCTCCCCAACCAGCACCACAGCATCACATTTCTGGGCCTTGGCTATGGCGGTTTCCACTATGAGTCTGTCAGCATCCTCATGTGCCTGACTGACTTGAATTCCACAATCCTCGAACTCTGTTTTGAGTAGCTCAATTAACCTGATCTTGTTAGTGGCTTTCGACAGAAACTTGTTTTGAGCAACTGCGTTGATTGTGGTTTTGTCAAACATCACATCAGGAGAAGTGTGGATCTGTGTACGGCGTAATCTTTCAGCGCTCTTTGTGCCAGACTCTGCGGGGTACCCATCAAAAATAACTGCTACCTCGGATCCGCAATGCCTCGTCAGAAATGAGCAGTAACTTTGTGATATGGCACTGAAGGAGGCGTTTTTCTGCCAAACCACTTTATGGAGTAGGTAGCCACCATCTACAACAGCAAACGGTTTCTTCTCATACGTCTTCGCAGTTCATTGGGGTGAATGCTATGTAGAGAGAGAATTTAGTTCCTTTTCTCGATTTATCACACACGAAAAAATCGCCTTGATCGGGCGGATCACGTGAACTCATTGTAACAAAGATCCACATGCAAGGAGACACTTAAGATGTATTCGAAAGGATGACTCGAACTAAACTGGAGGACGTTTCACAATACGTAGTATGCGATGAACAGATGCCAGACGGTGGGAGAGGCTTGCGTACCTTCCCACTCTCACTCTACATTCGTCACATCGCCCTACAAACTGTCTGGAGAACCTTATCGGACCACAATATAATTCGAAAATACAACCAAAGAATGCATGGGCCGCAATAACTCACACAAAAGAAGGTGTTTCTTGGCTTTTTTACCATTTTGGGAAAAATGGTCCATCTTTGAGATGCTGTAGCTCGCTCCCTATTGGTCGAAGAAGAAAAAGATATATATTGTAGGGAATTTAATGCTCTACAACTTTGTATAAGGACTATTTCTCGCTAGAACCACTCCTTTTCGACATATTGCAAAAAAACGAAAAATGTCCGAAAACTTCGAGGTTTTTCGGCTACCAAAAGTTGTGCCGAGCCCAGATTTAGTCACATTTTTTATATTGTACTCTTTATACTCATTAAAACGAAATAAAAAATAAAATCTTCTACCCCACCTCTTGTAAGATGAAATCCTCTGGGAACTGGACTACTATGGAAACTAAGCAACGAAACTTTTTCCACAACCCAAGAAAAAACGTCATTCTCATAACGTTTACTTTCGTTTCTATAGTGACGAAAGTTAAATTTATATTTTCAATCATTTCCCGCCCTCGTATATAATATTTTTACGACTTTCAATTATTAATAAATGAAGACATGTATCATTTCTATAATTAGAATGCATTTATTACTTTTGTATTATTAAAAAGAAAAATAGAATCGTAAAAATACCGTGAAATTTAAAAACAATTTATATCTATTTGCCTGGTTTCATTAGTTTGACGTTCCTCGATAATTATTTAGACTTGTCAGTTTGCACTGAAAGCATTGTTAGTTTTTTATGTTATCATGATTTCTGATTCGGAAAGTGATGTAGATTTTCAAAATACACCACCAGAAATAGCAAATAAAGCTGAGGATTTATTATACCAGTAAAATCAGTTGATAATCACGTAAATTCATTTTCGGAAACTGTGCTACTTGCGTATTTTGGATTGTTGTCAAAAAAATGTAAGTCATCGACGCTATATTTTATGTATTCGATGTTGAGAACCACTTTATCAATTAAAAATAATATCCATATCAGTAAATATCCCAAGTTACGTTCTTTTTTGAAAATCTAATGATTTTGAAAGTCAAAAGTCCAAAATATTTTCTTCTGATGAGTTCACACTTTCTTAAAGAATGCACCCGACTTCAAGTACTTGCTGAGTAAGGTAATTTAATTACTTTATTATTGCGACAAATTCTTAGTGATATTAATATTAACGTTAATAAAATGTATCTCTCAAAACCCCTTGGTAACACCCCAACCATCTTCCAAGCAGTACATGCTATAGAATTAAGTGCCCAGGAATGCCTTGAAAGAGGCACTCGAAGGGCAGAAATCTATATACTATCAGATAGCCAAGCAGCACTAAAAGCTCTGAGGTCATACACCTGTGAGTCTAAGCTGACTTGGGACTGTAAAAAATCCCTGAGACAACTGGCAACAAACAATCAGGTCACCCTGATGTGGGTGCCAGGTCAAAAAGGAATTAAAGGTAACGAAGAAGCAGATTGCCTTGCCAAAGAAGGGGCAAACATACAATTTCCCGGCCCAGAACCCTTCTGTGGACTCTCCAAAGCCCACTTGAAAGAGGAGTTCCGACGCTGGGAAACCGATGAAATGAAATCTCACTGGAATAAAGTACCAGGACAAAGACAAGCGAAAAGACTAATGTGCCTATCGCCAAAGAAAGCTAAACAGCTTCTCGAGTTAGACAAGAAAGACTTGAAGATGGTAACGGGACTCCTCACTGGACACTGTCCTCTGGGGTACCACCTCAAAAAGATGAGTAAATCAGAGAGTGATAGTTGCCGCTACTGCGAGAACTTCGCGGAAACTGCAGAACATTTGCTTTGCGAATGCCCAGCGCTTTTTTGCAAGAGGCTTAAGTTCCTGGAAGGGGCCTTTTTAACGCCCTCCGATATCTGGAACTTAGCTCCCAGGAAACTGATAAACTTCACAAGAAATCTCGGAATCCCGGGCCTCGAATAGACCAAGGGTCACGCACAAAAGAACTTATAGGTCGAAGTGCTTGTGAGGCTGCACAGCCTGTACGACCCCCCTACAATCTACAATCTATCTACAATCTAGTCAAATGTATGGAACCGCCCATTTTTCTCAGTTAATATGAGGGTTATCGAAAAAAAGTTTGGATGAAAGTTGAAGGGTATTTTAATCTGCACCTTTCTATTAATTCAAATATTTTTTAGATATGCCATTGGTGGAGGAGTGACGTCATCGGCATTTTTAATTTTTTTTAAATGGAACCTTATATCATGTTTGATATCGCTAGATAGCTTGTTTTTTTCTCATTTCAGTAGTACTAATATTATTTCAACTCTCTCGATAGGTACAGTGTGTTTCGTATTTTTGTATCCACCTCTGTGATTCACTTAACTATTGCTTAATTTGGTCAAAAATTTTCTCAATCAGAGAATGTAGCCAGGTGGATATTTCAAGCGATATGGCAATTTGAATTAGACAGTGGCGTACGTGAGTTTTTATGAAAAAATATTTTTTTATGTGCTATGTTTTATTGAAAATTTTCACTTACGATGTTTACAATTATATAATTCGCCTCATAAAATAATTGGGTTATAGAATATCTTCAAAATTTACCTCAATAGCTCTGCCATTCGAGACGTTACATTTTTTATCTCAGATCAAGGGTTCAAATAAAAATATAGTTCTCAGGACTGATAAATAAGTAAATGAAATAGCCGCTCTACATTTGTGTCCGGCAACCTTTTTTTCATTGAAAAAATAGTAATATTTTGAACTATTGAAATAAATAACTATTAATGTTTTTTTCTCCTAACTTTTTTTAGGAAAAAATTCAGGATTAGGGCAGTTCAATTATTCTGGAATAACATTTTCTTTTGACATTTTCCAATAGAAAAATAACAAGAATTATCATTCGAAAAATAAAAAGAACTTATACATACGTACGCCAGTGTCTGAATCAAATTGCCATATTATGGCTTGAAATATCCAACTGGCTGCATTACCCGATTTAGCAAAATTTGGAACAAATTGAACAATACGTAAGTGAATTACAGAGATGGACACAAAAATTCAAAATACACTGTACCTATCGAGAAAGTTGAAATAATATTAGTACTACTGAAATAAGAAAGCGATACCAAACATGACATATGGTCCCATTTAAAAAAATTGCCGATGACGTCATTTCTCCACCAATGACACATCTAAAAAAATTTGAATTCACAAAAAGGTGCAGAGTGAAATAACCTTCAACATTCATCTGAACTTTTTTTCGATAACCTTCATATTAAGTGAGACAAATGGGCGGGTGCATACATTTGACCAACTCTGTATATGAAACTGCGTTTACTAGATATGGACAAAATAAATTCAAGAATCTTTATTAACTACCAGAGCGGAAAGTGTAGTGGACAGGTTGTGGGAATAAATATAAATTCAGTAAAGTACCAGGCAGCAGCCTTATGGAAAAATTGGCACCGGTTAATTTTTCTGAATTTTTGGTATGTTGTAGAATATGACCTGAACAAGAGTGTCCATGGGCCCAACTCTTTAAAGTAACATTGCTCGTAAAAAACATCTTGAATGAAAGAGTTTTGCGCGACAAATATTGTTTACCCATAAGGCAATTGTAATACTTTAGCAATTTTGAATAATTGCTCGGATGTAACAATTAGCCAAAATTTAAATCATAAGTAATGATTGAAGAAATTCTGTTATGTTTATAAAATATTTGGTAATCTTTGTTTTTTAGCATATTATTATAATATAAACGGGGTTGTTTCACTCGTCGAAAACATTTTTTGAAGTTCGTGAACATTACCAGCCTCGGCTGGTAAACTGTTCTCTCGCTCAAAAAATGTTACTTTCGGGACTCGTAAAACAATATACTATTTTATGCAAAATGGCTGGATAGACCAAGAACGAGCACAATTTATGGCAATGCCTCTGAAAACTATAAAAAACGTAATCCAATTTTTCTGATCTTTTTGTTGAGCATAATAAGTAAATGCGACTCGCAGTCAATACTTATGTCATGTAAATTCTCGAACTATTTTTCACGAGGAAAAATAATGTCATTAAAAAGCAGATGTTATTGCATAAGTTAGCAAGTTTCATTTCAAAGAAACGACTTTTGACAATAATTCAATTGCGCTTATTCATTGCTTTCACCGAGATGCATCTATAAAATAATCGAATGGTAAAGCCATTACATATCATAATCAACAATACTCGTATATCATATATAGAATCCTGCAACGAGTTACACAACATACACAATTTTTCTATAGCTGGCAGATATTACATATTGTTACATCCCTGACACATAATTTTCATAGCAATGGTAATTATTATTTAAACACACCTGACATTTAACACATATTCAGCTTGAGAAAGCACTACAAAAAAAGATAGCCTTTCCATTTTGGTAAAGATCTTGAGCAATATTCAACACCGACTCTCTGACACTTGAATAATATTATTATTGATTGAATGGTGACATTTGTTCAATTTATGCTCGCCTGGGTGTAAAGTACCACTTAATGGCCAGATCTGTTATTTTTCATAGCCACTGACTGATTTGTTTATTCATAAAAAAATTTATATTAAAATGTAATTCCTTTTTTTCCTCAAATACTCAGTTGAAATAACACTCTGAAATTTGGCACTTAATTAACAAATTAACACTTGTCTTACATGTCACAAATCTTAACATATTTAAAGATATTAATAAAAGTAACTCATTTAAATAATATAAATTATATAAATAGTTATAAATCATCTAAAGCATATACATTAGATAATTAATATAAATGAATAATTCTAATATAATGGAATTGCTACATTAAAAAAAAGTATACTTTATTTTCGCATTGACAGTAGTTGTCATCATCTGTCTAATAATCGTGAAGTCATGAATATTTGAATATCTACTGAGGGTCACAACATTCTCCCCCACATTCATTAAAGGAAACTGAACAGGGGAGTTTCAATTCATACATGAAAAATACTATAAAACAATCGAAGTGTTCAAAACATTCTTTAATCTTTGGACCAGACAGGTGGTCGTCTCTCTCTTTGTAGTCTTATGCGGTGTCAGATCACGTATTTGGTGATCATTCATTGATGGTGGAACAGTGTGTGTTGTTCTAGTTGAGCTGCAGGAAGTCTGGGTGCATTGAATGATTGGCTAGGTAGTCTTTTTTGGAACGAAAGTTGATCACAACTGGTTGCCATGTCCTTTCAATGTTCAGTCTAAATTGATCTGATAATGAAGTCTACCAAGCTTCTTTCTGAGTTCTCCAAAATGCCATATTTGTCTGTTATAGATGATATTATGTCTGTTATGAATTTTATTAAAATACGGAGATCAACGTCAGAAATGAGGGCAAATATTTTTAAAAAATCATAACTTCAGTGTCACAATTTTCACTCGGGTTTGAAGGCCGTCGTTTTTTGGAATTTCTTCGACGGCCTTCAAACCCGAGTGAAAATTGTGACACTGAAAACTTCGGCCGCGAAAGCCTTAACCATTTTGTCAAAATCATAACTCTTCTACGCCTTCGTAAAATTCTGACTTAACACTCTGAATTTCATTAAATTCCGACTTTAAACTCAGAATTTTATAAAATTCCGAGTTTAAACTCGGAATTTTATTAAATTTTGACTTTAAACTCTGAATTTTATTAAAAACTGATTTTGACCTCGGAATTAAAAATTCCAAGTTCAAAGTCAGAAATGAGAGCAAATATTAAAAAAATAAGTGGCCCTTGTACAACTTCGTGAAATTCTGACTTCAAACTCGGAATTTTATCAAATTCTGATTTTGAACTCGGAATTTAAAAATCTGAGTTCAAAGTCAGAAATGAGGGCAAATATGAAATAAAATAAGTGGCCCTTCTACGCCTTATTAAAATTCCGACTTGAAACTCTAAATTTGATGAAATTCTGACCCAAAACTCGGAATATTACTAAATGTTGACATTAAACTCGGAATTCTAATTAAAACTAATTTTGAACTCGAAATTGAAAATCCCGATTTCAAAGTCAGAAATAAGGGCAAATATTAAAAAAAAAAAAGTGGCCCTTGTACGCCTTCGTAAAATTCTGACTTAAAACTCTGAATTTTAATAATTGAAATTTTATTAAATTCTTGTCTTGAACTCGAAATTAAAGTCAGAATTAATGGCAAATATTTTCAAAAAATAAGTGGGTACGCCTTCGTAAATATATTAATTTTGGATGACATATTTGCACTTGACTCAACTCTTTGCAGTATTTACATAAATTGTACTTTTCAAAGCATTTAATTTTTCCCAAATTTTTTAACGCAAATGCTTACAAGAAATGTTTTACATAAGAATATCTTTGTTTGCTGGTTTACTTTACAGTAACTCAGTTTAATTTACCAATATAAACCTCATCTGTCAAAAGCATGGCCGCCTATATCACGGCCACCTACTGCAACAAACCATGTTAAAATTATATTTTTTACATTAGAAGTGTTATGGATTACTTTAACAAAAAATACATTTCTACCACCTTTAGTAACCTAAAATTATGAAAGGGCGATAGACTGATCTAATACCCATCTGAGTTTTGCATTTGGTGTAACTAAAGTTGGTAATATTTTTTATTTAACGAAACATGGTGGACTTGATAAGCAGTGAAATTATAATTTAAAATGTCAGATTGGATTAATAATTTTTTTCCAAATTATGGTGTGAAATTTTCTTACCGAATACCACGCAAGCTTAAATTATTCCTGGAAATTTTCGCGACTCGGGATAATTTTCAAAATATTCGTGCCCTCAAAAAAATTTTCGGAAATAATTTAAGCTCTTGTGATATTATAAGTGAACAAATCGTGTTCGAAAATTGTCCATTTTCAGGATTCAAAAGGTCATAACTCGAAAAGTATTAAAGACCACCATGGAATTCTTTCGGATCCGTTTCCAGGAGATAAAACTACGTAAGTAACACCACTTTTCTTTTTGTTTCCGGAACAAACCCGATAAACTTTCCTTTACTTACCTTTATTATCATTTTAATTAAACATAGCCATGCCCACATTTTGATAGGCAAGGCATTTTAGGCATAGAAAATTTGTTTCAGCCAGTTATCATAAGAAATATTTTATGTGCAAAAACAAAGAAGTCGTGTTGAAGACAAGTGTCTAGCCGCACCAATTCTACTTTTGATGGCGCAGATCCGCATTTGAAATGACGCATAAAATAAAGACACTACCTCCCGGACTATAACAATCGTTTGCTGTGGCGCATGATACCTACTTGAGGTATGCAATATTTCTGCAAATGGCTTACGCAATTGTGAGGAAGTAACGGTCTAATAGTGTTATTAATAATGACCTGATTGTCGAGATTATTATTAGTGACACCGTTTACTATTGCAAAGGCGTTCGCGTTCCCTAATTGTGATGTTGAGCCGCAATTTAGCAACAATATCCAAACAACGACAGTTTTCAATGTTAAATTAATTTCACCTTCTCGGGAACCTTTCCGTTTTTTGATCGTTTCATTTAAAATTTTCGAAATTGGCTAAGAGAGTTACGGAATGATGGTTTTTGTCACGAAATCGAATGCCCTCGAATTATTTTATGAGTTTGAGGACAGCCGACAGGTAATTGGCAAAGTAATTGAGTTCAGAAATGTTTTTAATACGAACAGCCGTGACCATTTGCTTGGTAAAGACATCTAGTGACTCATTATTCAATTACCAAACGCTCGCAGGTGTTTTATTTTATGAAATAAACAGATATAGTTTCTTTTTTGAATACAACACCTAAAAGATTTGTTTTGATATGAGGTAATTTCTTCCTGAATACGCCACTTATATCGTGACCTCAAAATGAAAAAAATTAGATAAATATGAATGCATTTAATGAACTCCGACCGATTTCGAAGTATTATGTCTCGATCACGAATCTAAACGGCGATTTGCGATACCAACTTGACCTCGTTTACGAGAAGGGGCCAATTTCAAACTACATTCATCAAAAACAAGTAAGGAATTCATTTTTTCATTCAGTCTTTCAGATTCAACACTTCGAAGGCAAGAATTTAATATTTTGAGGAAAACTAATGGTTGTTGACTCATTTCTACACTTAGTTTCTAGTTAAAGTAGCTTTAAAAAAGTTAACCAGAGATGGGCGGTATTGATGATTAATGAAAATCAAAAGAGTCGAATATAATTTTTTCCAAAATGAGTGTTTTGCCTAAACACAAATCCTTCTGGGGATCACAATAAGACAAAAGCAAATATTTTAGCCATAGACCCATGTTTGGGTTACGTTGGCATCGCGAAATGTTGGCTCAACTCATTAAATTAACGTTATCGTCAAACAATGAAGAAGAAGAAGAAGAAGAATCTTTATTGAAATAGGTTTCCCTAATATGCACTAATCCATAAAACGAATCGATTAACAATATTCTAGATATTATAACTTATTATATTAAAAATATAGATCTGATTACTCTTATTATATAAGTACAATTTCGATTTACTATTTCTATAGTTTCCGAAAATAGCTCCAATATATATATATATATATATATATATATATATATATATATATATATAGTATTCAGTTTAAAACTCGATATAAAAATACCCTTTTAACAATTCTGGATAGATAATATTTCATCTAATGTGTTGGATTGATTCCAGTAACTTTTTTTTGAAAATGCTCAATGATGGACTAGATTTAACTGTATTTGGTAATTTATTGTATGTCGGAAAGCCTTTAAAATACAAAGAATTCATGGTACTTTTCCTATTCGTTCTACATACATACAGATTAGCGCAATTTCTTGTGGCATAGTTATGAACATCCAGATTAAAATTGATAAATTTGCAAAAGAATGAAATGAAATATTTTGGTGTATGCTTTGTACTTCAATTTAAGATTGCATGTAATGTGTTTTCACTTCATCCGAATTTGACAATTACTTCAATTTTAGATGAAGTTCGATGTCGCTCGAATTTATACTACATGATCACACATGCGATTTTGAGGCCATCCAATTTCTTGTCAAGACAATTACAAAGCAGTATCGAAATTTCGGGTTAGCTGCAAAATATGCTTAGCGAGCAGAAGATTAATTTCAATAATATTCTTGACTGATGAATCCCTACCGTCTGTCATGTGTTCAGTCTATGACAGTTTTTGGGAGGAACGAATCGTTATAATTTTACATTACTCCGAATGGGGAAAGAACAAACAAAATGTTAATCATTTCATGAAATTCAGCTAACAGCAGCAGAGTTCAGCAAATGCTATGTATGAAAATCTTAAAACCAAAGTAAAAACTTTGATTTTCAGCGAATTTTACTCACCGAGTTTGTGTGTATCGACGTGGAATGTATTCCGAATTTCTTCCAAGCTCATGTGTTTATGTATCTGGAACAAAAAGAAACAAAATTTATCATCCAGAAACAAAGCCCCTTGTTGATTTTTTAAAACATTTCGAGCTGATATGTGTAGTATGAAAAGTACGATACAATTCAAGAGTGCATCCAAAATATTGCTTCAAACATTGTCTTTCAAAATAAATTATTTTCTATTTGTTTTTGAAACGATGCGATGATGTTGTATTTTTATCATTATTATCAACAATATCACGATTCACGACTTCACATCTTTGAGTCCACTCTTATATTCTGGAACATGGACATGCCGCAGAATATGTGGCAAAACATGGGGCATGTCACCAAAACACGTATACTGGTTGTACGTGACCGTCATACGTCCAATGATAACGTATGGCTCTATAGTCTGGTGGAGCAAGGGACATAAAAAAATGGCCATTGCTAAACTTAACGGACTACAGAGACAAGCGTGCCTGGCGATTACTGGAAGCATTCGCTCCACGCCAACGGCAGCAATGGAAGTCCTCCTTGGATTACTTCCTCTCCACATAGTTCTGGAGAGAGAGGCAAGATGGGCAACATACAGACTTTATCAAGCGGCCATTAGTCTACCGCAGGCATGTGTCATGAGAGGCAGCGGCATGCTGGAGGGCATAATAGCTCACAACATTCTAGGAATGCCCTCAGACATCATGCCTAAAACTATCAACCTTCACACGTCCTACACTGTGGTCTTTCCCGAAAGAGAAGACTGGGTCCGGAATGAAACCAACCTATGTAGGGCAAATGAACGTTGGTTCACCGATGGTTCCAAAACTCAGGAAGGCGTCGGAGCCGGAATATATGGGATGAACCCAGTAGTGAAACGCTCGTTCAGTATGGGCAAACTAGCTACGATATTTCAGGCAGAGGTATATGCCATTGAAATGTGTGCCAGGGAGCTGGAAAATCGGCTCCACACACGAAAAACAATAAAAATATTTTCAGATAGTCAAGCAGCACTTAAAGCGCTTGAATCCAACTGCTTTAAATCTAGGGCAGTATGGAACTGAAGAGACACCTTAAACCGACTGGCGCAACGCAACAACGTTACCCTAGTCTGGATACCAGGTCACACAGGCCTAGAAGGAAACGAAATAGCGGACGCCCTAGCAAAAGGGGGGGCCGAAACAACGTTCACTGGACCAGAACCGGTAATCGGTTTAGCATATAGCACTGCCAAGAATGTCATAACAGCTTGGGCAGACAATAAAAGACTCGAGTACTGGCGTAGTCTACCGGGCCTAGCCCATTCCAAAGCATTTATTGCTTGTACAAGGAAAAAACAGGACTCTGACAAACTGCTAGAACTCAGCAGAGCGCATCTCAGAGTTATAGTAGGTTTGCTTACTGGCCACTGCAAACTCAAATACCACATGCATAAAATCGGACTTGCACAAGATGCAGAGTGCCGGCTATGCATGGAGGATGATGAAACGGCTGAACACATTCTGTGTACATGCCATGCAGCGGCCAGAACCAGATTCTCAATATTTGGCGATACGACAGTAAGGCCTGAAAACCTGGTAAATTGTTCTCCCAATGCATTCCTCAATTTCGTCAAGAGATTGGATATACTGGGAGAAATATAACCATAGGGTGAGCCACAATAGGCCATTGGCCGCAGTGGAGGGCCTGATACGGGCCCACTCACGTTCAAAACCTAACCTAACCTATATTCTGGAAAGGTACTCAAATATAAATAAATACTGAATCGAATTTGCCTTTTGCACATTATCCAGGAGTTCGAGCAGATTATCCCGTAAAAACTGTAATTTGTTTACCATTTAAGTGCCCATCACAAAAAATGTGTGGTCTTACGAGGATATATTGAAAAATTCTTAGCCTATATACTATAGAACCAAACAAAATTTCAATGTCAAAATATTTTATTACTCAACATATTCTCCTCTTAATTGGATACATTTATTACAGCGAACCTGCAACGTCTCTGGACCTTTCAAAAAAAAATATTTCTTCTTTCTCTGCAAACCAGACCCCCACAGCTTTTATTATCTCCTCGTTGCGTATTTTCTCTTTCATTTTTACCCGTAGAGTGGTCAGTAATGTCGAATAGGAATCTCCAGTTATTGTTCTGCCCTTATCCAAAAAATCAATCATGATTACTCCATGGCAATCCCAAAAAAACTGAAGCAAGAACTTTTCCAGCAGATTTTTGGACACGAAACTTCTTAGGTCTTGGAGAACCGGAGTGTCGTCATTCCATCGATTGTTGTTTTGTTTCTGGATCGAACGCGATGCTACCACCCTTGCGCGCTTTTGGTTAACATTCAAACATTTGCAGCAGTTTTTCTCATGTCCAAATTGACGTGAACTATATGATGAATGCGTTCGTATGAAATACTCAGGCTTCAGATATCCGTTTTAGCCCAATTCGACGGTCTGTTGAAATCATGTCATGAACTGCATCGATATTTTCGGGGACTGACACAGAAACTGGCCTTCACGATTGGTCATCATCTTCAATGGAAAATTTACCTCTTTTGAAACTTCCAATTTTTCACGGTCGCATTCGAAGGACATTGATCACCAAGGGTATTAAGCATATCTTCGTAAATCTGCTTACCTCTTAACTCTTTTAAATACAGGTACTTGATGATGGCTAGATACTCCAATTTTTCGATTTTCACAATTTCGGTGGACATATTGTTTCTTTTAATTTATTGCGTAACTGTGGTTTACTTTTTTGACGTCAAACTTTACACTGACACTTCTAATAAGTTATTGTTCGTTGCTATGGTAACGCAATATTTTGTTTATGCAGGGAACTGGTCTAGGCTAACTAGATATCAATACATCCTCGTATAACTTATGGACAAATAATTCCTCCAGACCATCTAGTCCGATGATTGAGAGTGCAGAAAAAAGTATTCACATCACTATAATAATAATGGAAGTTTTTCGTTTTTGACAGATCATAATTGTAGGCGAAAACGAAAACGAAAATTAGTCCCATCGTAACTATATTAGTTATTTATGTACCAAGGGTATAAATAGATGTTTATGCCCTGAGGGCGACGTTTTACGAACCCGAGCGCCTTTTAACCTGAGGGTTTGAACCTGTAAGTCGCCCGAGGGTATACACATCTGTTTATGCCCGCGGTACATACATAACTTTATGTCATACTAGTTCATTATTGTGTTTTTATTGCTTAGTTACCAATTATCTAATGTCGTACTTTATGACCGTGCGGGCATAAAGTTCACTTTATGGCCCGCGTGGGCATAAAGAGAAATAATTTCGTCAGGAATTCCAAAATTTTCGTTCATTTTGACTTTTAACTTTGACACATAAAAATTATTGTGATTTTATGACACTTACGTTTGTCAACATTCACCTAGCAACGATAGTGTCTACTATGACAAAATGGCAATGTTATTAATTCAAACCGGATTTTTTAAAATACTGATTTGTATTGAGATTGTATTGCAATAACAAACTAGTATGACATAAAATAAATTATTGATAGTTGTAATACATTTTTTGTGATTATAGTTGATTGATTATGGTTATGATGAATTGATTGTTCATGTTTATAATAATACTTTTAATGCTTCGTGAAATAGTCTAATAAAATTCCACTCGTGATTGAATTTATCTCAACTGACTCATTTTCTATTGATGAGGTAAAAGTTAGTATTAGGTTTGGAAATTAAACTTTCAGAAAATATTTGCATGAAAAATTTAATATACTTGATTATTTCTTTCGTCTATTAAATATTAGTCATCAACCAATCATACGTTTGTTTCCTGTTTGACAGGACCAATCAACACGCTCTATTAGCGACTATTTACATGATGCACAATAGTCACCGACTATTCAGCATGATACTCATATCAAGGAGCCTGAGCATCTGACAGTACTCTGAATGAATACATATTAAACGTCAAATAAAATCAATCGTGTTGAAGCTGTATAAGAGAGCGAATGTGGACCTTCTACGGTTAATACTGCAAAAGCTGAACAAATGTCACAAATTACGCATGGTGGAAATGTCACATACAATAATTGTGTTTTTAATTTCAATTGATAAATTATAAAGATGGTGCTGTTTTTGTTTAGATTTTGTGCTTTGTTCTTGATATTTTGAATAAATTATTCCAAATTGTTTAATTTGCATTCATTCATATGACTGATATAAAGAAGTAGATTCAAGAAATAATCTTCACAAATATAACACGAGCTTGATTAATTGTCGACTATTTTATTGCTGCTAAATTTCTCTTGTATTTATTAATTTTACTCGACATTATTTTGGCATTAATAATCAGAGATGAAAGCCCTCGAGCTTCGCTCTCGGGCTCTTATCAGATTATTAATGCCGAAATAATGTCTCGTTAAATTATTATAAAATACAGTCGAAGTTTAGATGCAATAAAAATAGTCGACTATTTATCAAGGTCTTGTTATATTACCCTTGATTATTTACAAACGATGATCCTTGTCCTGATTTTTGATAAATAACGTTCAGTAAACTGAGCAGTCATTCCTAAATAATACCCACGATGTGGTAACTCCAGCGACATGAAAATATTGCATTATTTGCGTGTATATATGGAAATTCTATCGAAATGAAAAATGTGCTGGTACCTGTGGAGAAATTGGCGATTACAGTTTAATGTAATAACTTCCTTAAACAGCAAAAAAGAGAATCGTGACGACTTAAAGTCAATAATAATCACTTGATTTATTATAACTGGTAATCTTGGCTACATTTCATGGAATAAATCTAGGATTCCCCGATAATTTATTTACATTTGCACCCAGTTCGATTGAATAACAACTGTATTCATTTATAAGCAGGCTGAAATTGAAAGAAAAAAAGATGTGTTGCATAAAATTATCACGGAACGAAGTATTTATGATAACATGCCACCGATTTGGAATTCCATCAGCAAAAAGCTTATATAATAACCACTATG
This sequence comes from Chrysolina oricalcia, assembly GCA_944452925.2. Lineage (NCBI taxonomy): Eukaryota > Metazoa > Arthropoda > Insecta > Coleoptera > Chrysomelidae > Chrysolina > Chrysolina oricalcia. Next base: position 12,846,470 of record OX101811.2, on the reverse strand, counting down.
TACGTGATGGTACTTCTGTATCATAAAGATCACCCAGAGAATCTTCTTCAAAGATGCCGAACACATGAACTTAATCAAATGTCTAACCTTGGCCTTCCTTGTAAGCATATCCAGCCGATTGGCTTGTATAGTCTTCCTCGACTATCGAAGACGATTGCCACCATGGTGTTTTGGTATCAGGTGAAACGAATGTGAAAGACACTAAGGTGTTTACCTTAGTGTCATATACTATGAATTTCCATCAAGTAAAGGCCACGTCAATCCAAATTAAGAATGTGAAAGAAGAGAAAAACGAACAAAATATGGAGATTTACTCCCTGAACTCAGCATTATTGAAGACACTACCATGACAGGTTAAGGTCGGATCTTTGGATTAGCCAAGGTTTTCGATACTATTGAAGAATATCCTCTGCAATGGCTTATTCTTGTATTGCTGCAGGAGTCTCCGGCAACAAAGCGAGTGATCCTTCGTTTTGGTTTGGCAGATCATTAAGCCACTGAAGCAATCGAGCAATAGATCGGATCACAACAAGATAAAGGATATAGTGGGAGGCAACATTCTTGAAATGGAACCAACGGACCACATGACTCCTAGATATTTCTTCAACATTAACTTCGAGGTTATCATACAAGATCGAAGGGAATGGTCAGATAACAACATGAGGGGCAAACCTGGAGAGAGGATCTGGTATACGGACGGATCCAAAACCAGCGAAGGAACTGGTGCTGGAATATACAGTGAGAGGAGAAACTCTCAAATAAGCATTTCAGGCAGAGATGTACGCTATCTTGCAATGCGCCACAGAAATCAATTTGAGGGAAATGCGTAACGCAAGGTTCAAAATATGCTCAGACAGCCAGGCGTCACTGAAGGCTCTTATGAACCCGAAGGTGACATCAAGACTGGTATGGGAATGTAGAGAAGAACTCAGTGTCCTCTCAGAAAACAACAAAACATTTTTGATGTGGGTTCCAGGTCACTGTGGCATCGAAGGCAATGAAAAAGCTGATGAACTAGCAAGAAACGGTTCATAAACTCCATATATTGGCCCAAAAAATATTTGCCTGCCAATTTGTATAAGTCTTGAAATCTTCAGTGAATGCCAGTGTGAGAATTGAAATCTTTAGTGAATGTTGCTATATCAAGAAGTTTCGATACAATTGAATCAAAATGTTGATTTCAAAAATTGATTTGGTTGATATAATTTTCATAATAGGTGAATCAGACAGGAATTGTTTATTGGCAAGTAGAATTTATTCTCAACAGTATCCAGATAGACGGTATCCAGATGAAAGATCATTTCGAAAAGTCCTGACTAGATTTGTTGAAACTGGATGTGTCAATTATTCTAAACATGAGCGCATCAAACCAGCTACTAATGAGGATAATGAATTGAGAGTTCTTCTTACTGTTGAAGAAGATCCTCGTAGGAGTCAACTGCAGATTGGTCAAATAGTGGATATAAGTGAGAGTGCAACGAGTTTTGAAGAAGATCGTTTTCATCCATACCATGTTCAATTACATCAAGATAAATAGGTTTTCCATTTAGAAAAATGTGAGAATACATATCATACAAGAATGAAAAAATTATTTGGCTACGTTACATGAAATGTATATAATTAAAACAAGATATCTTTTCTATATCCTATCAGTCAAATGGGTGTCGCCATTCGTCATTAAAATTATGGCGAAGGAATAAGAAGAATTTCCATTTTTCTAAAAAAAGCGTTTTGAGAAAAACCATTGATTTTAACCGTAGGGAAAATCATATGATATTTGTATAGCCTTTATTGGTGCTTCTTACAGATCGATAATATACCGGGTGTTCCATTTAAAATAAAGAAGATCTTGCACATTTTTATTTACAATGTTAGGCAAGCTGTTTTTCGCACCCTGTATATCAAAGGTCGGTTTTAGATATATCGTTTGAGAGAGTCACCAACGTAGATTATTTGACCAAATCCAAATATGAATTTTAATGGAAATACAATTACAAGATCTGGAAGACAGTTCATCGCCCAAAAAGACTGAATTTGTAAACTATAAGTATTCATTCTTTTAAGAAGGGGGAATTGCTGTAGATTGATCTCAACACAAAGATCAGTTACGTGTCATCTGTCATGACTTAGAGAAATCTAGAAGCAAGATGGTTAACGTTCACGACTGATGTATTGTGCAAATCTGAGAATATAATAAACGTACAGTCCTAAAGAATGCGTGTTTTACATTTACTGAAAATGTACAGTACTACTATTTGTAATTTATTAGCTATCCTATAAAATTGTCTTGTGAATGATTCCGATTGGGCAATGAATGCTATAGGTATTACTATTATTGAGGTGAATTGGTGTATTCATTCTTGTTATTGACAACGCTTAAGCAGGTTCTTTTTCAACAAGCCGCGTAATGTCAGGAAGGCAAATAATGTTTTCAAACTGTAAGTATTCACATGTGTTGAGTTAGTATCGTCACTATTTGTGTACGGAATACTTGAATACTAACAGTTATACTCATATATTTCAGTTTTCATTATGAAATTACGATGAATTCCTTCACATACATAAGTATGTAATGTCTATAAAATTCATGGTCACTCAAATTACGAAGTTGCAATCTAAACAAAAACTGTAAGTTGTATGTGTGCAGAATTAAAGATTAAATAATGCGGTTGTGATTCAAATGGGAGCTATTAATAAAATAAACTCTCGTGATTAGGAAAAAATAATTATTAGAATGTGTTTCTAAATTATTACATTTGGAAGACGCTCGGGAAGGAGCTATGAAAATTACCTATCCTACCCAATATAATAAATTCCAATACAGTTCCCTCAAGAAATGCCAACTCGAAGGAACGAAGAATATGAATGCATTATTTCTCCTCTTATGCCTAGACTACCGTAATAGGAATAAAAGAGTGAAAGTTGATATTTTTCTCTGAAACAGTTACTCTAGATACTAGACCGTGTGTAAAAGGAACAAAGCGTCGGCTTCGGAACGTATGGCCGAATGATTGCATAAAGTTGCAGGACACTTTCCGGAAGTCATCTAAAGGAGGTGAGCGGTATAAGATGCTGTATACATTTATTTTCATCTAGAGCTTGTGCGCTTAAACCTATGAACATGGTTCTTTTTTTGGAAATTCGATTACTTACGCTACCTAAAACATGTATTAGCGCTAGTTCATTATTGCTCCGAGAAGTGTGTTTATACAGAGTGTTTCTAAATTTATGAGAAAAATTTCAGGAGACTCATCGTTATAAATTATAGAGTATCTGCCCTATACAAAAATATCTCAGTCCAAATGCTTAAATATAGAAACTTTTTGGATTTTGGAGATTACGTACATCTGTTCTTTTTTTCAGTATTATACCATTATAACATCTATCTCATGATATCTAATGATAGATTTTTATTAGACTCAATAAATGGAGATGATTACAACGAAGCAATAAAAAAACTCAAACTAAAAAAAGAAACTGGTATAGATGGAATACCATCACTACTACTAAAAGAGTGCTATAAATGGCCTTCCAAATCCATATTTATAATCGCATCGTTAGTTCCGGTAGTTTTCTCGAGTTATGGAAAACTCCTGTGACCACACCTATTTTCAAATCTGGTATTAAAATTGATAGAAAATTACAGAGCAATTTCTATTATGTGTGCACCATATAAGCTATTGGAACAAATTATTTATAAAAAATTGTGCAACTTCACCAATAAATCCATAGTTCCACACCAACACGGATTTGTGAAATAAAGGTCTATTAACAGCAATCTATTTATACAGTGTTTTTCAAAAGTCTAGGAACGGTCTCATATTTTAAAAACGGCTAAGAGAAAAGATATGAAAATTTATACAGTATGGTTTTTGATGATTCAATGGTGATACTGGCATTTCAAAAGTTTTTCAGATATTGAGAGTAACTCAATTTTTCCAAATGGAAAACCCTATTTATTTTTATTGCAATCAATTCAGCGCCACCTCATTACTCATGTCTACAAATGTCAGATTTTGAATCAATGTGGTTTTTGAAATATGACAACATGGCATTTTTGTTGTAAAGTCTGGGAACGCACCAATATTTTCGAAAAGTTTGAAACAACAAAAACAAAAGCCCTACAAAATAATGTATACGCAAGAACTATTAGAAGATGATCCAGATCGTCGCATGCAGTATCGCGAGGCGATCATGAAAATAATCAATATGATCCCAAATTTAGCAAGGAACATTTTGTTTAGCGCCGAATCAACATTTTACTTCAACGAGCATGTCAACCATGAGATATGTAGGTTCTGGAGCAGAAGTAACCCACACTGGATGAGAGAGCTTCAAAAGAATTTAGTTATCAAAAAGTTTATTCATCAAAAACAATCTTTTATAAAATTTTATGGTATTCTCTCGAGAGCTTTTGAAAATATTGGACAGTTCGCAGACATTTTAAAGAAAATGCCATGTTTGTTTATTTTTGAAACTACATAAACTTAAAATATTTGGAGACATAAGTAATGATGGGGCGCTGAATTGATTGCAATGAAAATAAATAGGGTGTTCCAATGAAAAAAAATAATTACCCCCAATATCTGAAAACATTGCCAATATCACCATTGAATCGAGCATCATCAAAAAACATCTTTTGTGAAATTTCATGAATTTTTGTAGTAGAGACGTATTGAAAATATTGGAACGTTCCCAGATTTTTCAATGCAAATGCCATGTTGTCATATTTCAAAAATACAATAATTCAAAATCTTACATTGGGAGACAGAAGTAATGAGGGGTGCTGAATTTATTGCAATGAAAATAAATGGGGTATTCCATTTGAAAAAATTGATTTAACTTCAATATCGAAAAAATTATTGAATTGGCAACATTGCCAATTTCACCATTCATCAAAAACTATCTTGTAGAAATTTTTTCCAAGCCATTTCTGAAATATGAGACAGTTCCCAGACTTTTGAAAGACACTGTATACCTATAGCAATGAAGTATTCGAAACAATAGCGAGCAAAGCACAACTAGATACAATATTCACTGATCTTCGTGAAGCTTTTGATGAAGTTGTTCACGACATTCTATTGCAAAACTTAGTGAATTTGGATGTCAGAGAACTTTTTACGTCTCTTTAAAAGTTACTTCGAAAATAGATCCTTTGTTCTAAAGCACAATGGGAACAACTCAGGAACGTTTCATTTAAATTTCGGAGTACCACAGGACCACTACTGTTTGTTCTGTTTATCATGATCATTCATTAGATATTCAGAATGCCTGGCTCTTTGCAGATGACCTTAAAATATTCAAGAGCATACAAAAAGTGCAGTACTGTGTAATGCTTCAAAAAGATAGTAATATTTCGAAAAATATCAGTTATGGCCTAACTATAATTTGGTGTGCACAACACAGTTAAGAAGATTCCAGCTTGAGAACAGAGAAAAAGCCTGGTGGCAATGATATTTTATATAAAGCTATAAACAATGAAATAAACTCATACCCGAAATCATGTCATTTTGCATGTCTATTAATTCCAGCTGCATTGATTCCGGCGCATTTTCGAGTGAAATGTTGAAAGGATTGCTGAAAATGTCCAATAGCGGTTTAACTTTTTTGAAGTCTACAAAACGATTTTCAAAAGCTTGTATCAAAATATCAATTTTTTCAACACGAGCGAAATTGACGTCAGTTTTATTGAACTTCTCCATAATTATTTTGTAGTTCGGAAAATGGCAGTAATTGGCTGAATTGATTTGTGTCCTGAAAAGACTCAAGTTGCACTGAAATGACGAAACATGAGAGTATAGCTGCGAAATCAATTGATCTTTGCCTTGGAGTCTCGTATTTAAGACATTCGAGTGATTTGTGATGTCTACAAGAAACGCTAAGTAACACAGCCAATCAGGGTTGTCGAGTTCGGGAACGTCAATTTTCTTTTCCGCCAGAAACAGTTGGATTTCTTCAATCAAGTTAAGAAACCGCTGTAGTGTCAACCCACGACTCAGCCACCTTACTTCAGTGTAAAACAGGAGATCACCATATTCGCTTTCAATATCCTCGAGAAATTGTTTGAATTGTCGGTGATTGAGACCTCGTGATTTTATAAAGTTTACGGTAGGTACTACCATTGTTTATATAGAAGATAGTTAGTCAACCTTATGGGATTATAATTGGATCAAAATGGGTACGACATGTAGATGGCGATAGTGAGCTCGCATCCAAGTCATGTCGTAACTTCAGTGATCTGGCCTCCAAGTCATGTCGTAACTTGATTGAAACAATGGGACAGCATTAAAATCAGCGTTTTTTGAAGGAACCTGCATTAAAATGACGTCAAATATTCATGTTTGTAACTAATCACGCTAGGTGACACTCGCGTTTGCGTCCAACACCAATTACACAGGCATTACAAATTGTGAAAGGCTTTCGCGGCCATCGTTGAATGAATGATGGTTTTTCGGGTTTTTAGGCCGACGTATATTTAGAGAAAAACTCGACGTTTCGCCAACACGAGTGGTTGGCATTTTCATGAGAAATGTTTACAGTTTCGATCACTGAACACTACTTGCTCTTCTATATTATCTGCTAATGCTGTAATTCTTCTTTGAACAGTCTTCCGATTTAACTGAATTTTTTCAAACTTCTTTACATTTTCCGGACAAATTTTTTTGCAGCGATATTCAAACATTGCTTAACAAATCACCATCTTTAAAAGGCCGACAAGCTTTCGCTATTATTCGAGATATTTCAAAGCTATCTTCAGTGGCTGTTTCAGCATCTTGAATTGGTTTTGTAAACATAGATTGCAGGCCTATTAGTCCCGTTGTGGAAATTCTTTGCGTTCGATTTTCGCAAGTTAATTTTGTAAAAGTAGGATGCTGGGTTTCATAGTGCTTTTTCACATTACTTATATTCCTTTGGAATAGAAACACTACTCTTGCATATTAAACAGACAATTTTGTTATGCGATGAAATAAAATAGTTATTTTTGTATCTAGTGCGCGAAATGCTACTTTGGTGATCAAGAACTGATTTTTTTTAACGAGGCGCAGCCGAGTTAAAAAAAAATAGTCGAGATTACCAAAGTATTTCGCGCATGAGATGCAAACAAAATTTTTTCTACAAACGTCAAAAATATTGTTCTAAAATAAGTAATAACTATGAAAGATAGTATTGAACTGGCTTAAATAATTTTTCCAAATCAAGTAATTACTGTAACTATGGAAATAAAATGGCGACGATGAACTAAGCAGTACCCCACCTAACTTGATAGATGCGGCCAATTCCGTAATTTCCAACCTTTTACGAAGAAATCGAGGCGGCAGTATGAAAATGCATATCAGCAATTTAAAGAGTGGTGTGAAGCAAATAAAGCCAGAAAAATATCTCTCACAATTTGAAAGCCTTAATTATTGTTCTACATTAATAAATAAACGATTTCTTGTTTTTTGCTTGATTGAGGAGTTGAGGACCATATAGGTTAGAATATGAAAATCCCATATAGTTTACATGCAGTGTGCGAAATATATTTCGCATATTACTTCGCGCACGGTGTCATGGTAACGAATGAAAATGAAAAAAAGTGCCACTTCGCATACTGTTGTCAATGCGCGAACCTTGTCATTTTTTGACGTTTGTAGAAAGAAGTATTTTTCGGTCCAAATATCATGAAATTTAATGAAATTACATCGAATAGATTCAAAAAGATTGAATAGTTGCTCCCTCTTTGGGTGTTTCAAGAATTTTCCTCAGTCGATGGTCAAAAACTTGTTGGTCGCAAGAGAACAAACATAAAATGCATGGATAACAATGAATATGAGCCCGAGCATCGAAATTGACTCATTAATTTCGAAACGGAAGGAACTCAACAAATGAATTGTTCATATTAACAATGTAATATTATTCCACACAATCATTACTCGAGAGTCAGTAAACTTTCCAATTACAAAAAAGAAATTTAATAGACGCAAAAGCGCAGACATATCGTGCGCGAACCCACAATAACCATCTTAATGTGAATCATTTCCTTCCTGGCTACTGTTCACTTCCATCCCACACACACAGGGCGAGTCGAAAAATTGAGGTCGTTGCAGCGAGTATGCAGACTCGATACCTAAATTTTAATAATAAAAGAATTTTTTGGATTTACGAAAAGTTTTTCTAAATGCAATATTCACAATCATGCAAAAATTTCAGCTGCATAAGGTTTTTGTAAATTGCACCGTTGTTGCAAAATAGGACTCAACGCCACCTACATAAAACTTCTTAGTTTTGACAGTGCTTTATATCAGACACATTCTCTTTAAAGTATCGCCATATTATGGGTGTTTTTCTACAAAATCCAAATAGGGCTATTAAAATTTGGTACCATGTGATGCAAAGTCTATTTGTTTTTTGTCCAGTCTCTATAAGGTAGTTACCTCATAAAATAACTATTTTGAATAAAGTTGTTTGTTACTAAGAGTAATAGACATCAATATTAAGAAAATAGTATAATTGAAAAAAATTCTGCGATCGCCAATCGATTCAGAATGGTTGAATTAGTATATCCTGAAAATTTCAAGTTGAAAAAAAAAATAATTCATTCGAAAAAAGTTATGAGATTGTACCCCTAAAAATCATGAAAAATAAAAATTCCGAAAATGTTCAATTTATATATGCTCTGGTATGAGATTTAGCCTGAAAAAGGAAAAAAAGATCGAAAATTGGCGGGAAAAATCCTCATTTAACTCGATTTGAAATTTCAAATCAAGAACAGTTGAAGATAGAGCGATTCTGCGATCGCCAAACGATTCAGAATGGTTGAATTAGTATATTCTGAAAATTTCGAGTTGATGAAAAAAACTATTCACTAAACCCCTAAAAATTATGAAAAATACAAAACTGGTTGATCTATATGAAATTAGTACTATATACGTGGAATTTCGGCTGATTCCAAAAATATTTAATTTATATAGGCTATGTTATGAGATTTAGCCGGAAAGGGGAAAAAAGGTCAAAAATTGGCGAAAAAAATCCCCTTTTAACTCGATTTGAACTTTTCAAATCGAGAACGGCTGAATATAGAGCAATTCTTTGATCGTCAATCGATTCAGAATAGTTGAATTAGTATTTCCCGAAAATTTCAAGTTGAAAAAAAATTATTCATTCGAAAAAAGTTATGAGATACCCCTAAAAATTATGATAAATAAAAAACCGGCACATCTATTTGAAATTCGCAATATATACGTGAAAATTTAGGCCGATTCCGAAAATGTTCAATTTATATATTCCTCCGAATAGAAAAGTTGCTGAGACATTCGCTAGATGGCAGTAATGATGAAAAACTCATTGAATGGTGGTGTACTTTTGGTACCACCGCGCACATAGCCAACATTCCTGGTGGTACATTATATCACCCAGTGCCCTTCAGAGAGTTAATGTTCTTTATATAACTACACGATCAAGTCTGTTTTAATGTACGCCACAACTGCTTAGGAACAGACTGGCCCAACTCACTTAGATACTCTGAAGCGGGTCCGGAGCAAATGTCTGAGGATGAAAGTAAACGCTCCGTGGTTTGTGCGAAACATCCAAATCTGCTTTTACCCGAAGTATAATAATGTCTTTCCCACTCAAAAACTTTGAAAAGCTACTGCTGGGTACCAGCACATCCAGGTTGTAGAGGCGATGAAGAGGCCGATTTACTAGTACTAGTAAGGCACTGAATGACTCAGAACCACTTTGCGGTATAGCGAAAGCTGTAGGTACTAAAAAACACACAAGATCATGGATCCAACAGAAATCTCAAGAATGGTGGAACAATTCACCAGGAATGAGACAGGCCAAAGAGTTAATGAAAATACCGCTGCCAACATTCACAGAATATCTACTATGCCAGAAAAGGAAAACTACTATAATATTAGTACGACTCAGATGGCTCGGACGGAGAGCACCGTGTAACCAATGCCAAGCAAGGCTAGACGAGGTTGGGCTTTGAATGGGTGACCAACGGACCTCCTTTCGGGATTCTCCTCGAATCGTAAGGAGACGACAGCTGGTTAACGAAAAAAAAACTTCTCAAACAGCATCGTAGGCTCAATATGTGAGTACAATCGGTCTAGCAGAAGGACTACTATGCAGGCTGTGTCAGGAAGAAGAGGAAACACCAGCAGACATACTTTGCCACTGCGAGGGCTTGTCAATGCTAACAGGTCTATTCACTATTTCTTAACGAAGTCGTTAAATAACGACAAAATCACAGAATCGTATTCACCATCTGTTTCTTCATCGTCATTTAACGATATATCGTTGCCAAAACATCGCTGAGCAGACGACATCTATTTGGCTGTCGTTACTGTCAACAATAATAGCAAAAAGGTAATTCTAACTCGTCCTTTGCAAAATTTAAATAGTAATCGAATAGAAATGGATCACTTCGAACAGGACGTTTTGGTTGTAATCCTGAAAGATCTGCGAAGGAGGTATCAAAATGATTTTTTAAGGTGAATCGGATCACGTATTTGTTGTTCCGTAGGAATAGGAAGTTGAGGGATATCAGCAACCCTTTCGAGACTCCAGAAGATGATTTTCGGAAAGAGTTTAGATCAACCAGAGAACTGGTTAACGAAATGAACGATAACTTTGCTATGTCCTGCAGGAACACGAGGATACCTCCTGTTATACAAGTAAACAAAAAATTGTGAATTTCCATTCCATAACCAATTGCACAGTTTTCTTTAAGCATTGCATTTTTTGCCCATGGCAATTACCAGAAGTCTATGGCAAAAGATAAATCGTGTGCCATGTGTTAGTCTTCTGTAAGCAGGTGTATTCACGAAGTATCAGAAATATTGATTGATCATTTGGCCTTTCTATCATAAAATTCCCAACAGAGCTGTTCGGTTCGGCTGTAAGGAGGTCCCAAGTTTCTTTTGGAATTTCACGTTTGCTTGGTTCATACGGCACCAGTAGATTTTTCTTATTTATCCAATATACTGAAAATTGTTGCCTATATTACTATTACTACCTATTTTTTTAGAATTTCGTGATATTTCCATAGTTGATTCATTCCATCAAATAATCAAATAACTGACACCGACAGTTTAAAATTTTGTTTTCATCCATAACTCAATTAATTTACGTTTACTACCCGTCTAAAAATGCAGGTATGTCGTTATTCATTTGATAACGACTGAATCCGTTACGACAGTTACGACGATTTCTGAATTGTCGTTTAGATTGAAGTAATCGTAAATTGAACTACAATCGTTATTCAACGACTCGTTAAATAATGACTTTTTAGAGAATGGACATGTAAGGTTTCATGGGAGTTTTAAAAACTAAAGCCCATAGAGTCTTTTATCGAAGACAGGGCTAGATATAGAAGTGTAAACGATTTCGACGTCACATAATTGATCTGGAAAGCTCGCGATGTAGAGGCTTGTATAGCACAGTATCCTCAAACAACCTCGAAGATGCAAAGAGAAATATAATTAGTAAGCTTTAGATCTTGAGGATGGTATCTTTGTTGGCGAAACGCGCGTCGAGTAAAATTGTCGTGGTTCTGTGTTTGAGTAGTTTCTATTTCATGAATAAGATGAATTTACACGTATGCCAAAACTGAGGAACATTATTCATTACTGTAACCTGTGTCACTGAAGTTAGAAAATGAGAAGCTAGAAACCCGAAAAAAACAATATTAATATACACCACGTAGAGACGGTCGATGTGAGAATTGGCTAAAAATGCATGAAAAACTCAGACCCAGATATGTTGATCATTCCTCTCACCTCATTAGTACAAAGAACACTCGATGATCATCACATTGAAATTCGGTAAGTTAATGTAATTAACCAAGAACCAATAAATTTTGTGGGCCACGGGTGAGCGACAATAATTTGACAGGTAACGTATTTTTAATCAATAAATAACGGATTGTTTTTGAAAGCATCTGATCGAAACCAATTAACATTCACCAACAAGATCATAACTCGTATCATTACATAATTGAGGCTTTATGTAATTTGATGATATTATCTTTATGAACGTTATAATCCGAAGGATTTAATTGTTTCAGGTAATCGGATGCTTTGATAATGAGGACTTTTTCTCGATGAAAGGTCATCAGAATCTGTAATATGAGTAATATGATATCTTTGTTTGTTTATAACTAAAAATTATGCAAACTAAGAAAATAATATTTTGAATATTATTGCATAATGGAGAAGTTTCCTACGTTGAGCAATGAAATGTAATATATTTTTTATTTCACTTTTTCAGATAGTGTAGGTACATTGTTTTCAGAAATATCATCTTATATAATGGATGTAGTGATAACTAATAAGAAAACATTTCAATATATTGCAATAGTAGTATTGTGAACTAGCCTTCGCTACTGATTGGCAAGAACCATGAAACCGGTACGGAAGTGTTCCCCCAATTGAGTAAAAAAATTATTCCATCTATGGTATTCAAAGAGCACTGCAAAGTAGTTCTTGTAGAAAACTTTGCCAAGAATCTAACAGATATAATTCAACGGTCGTAGGGGGCAGTACTTATTTTCTGTTGGAGACTTTCAGACGAATATAGTTCGTCCTCCAAGAATAGTATCAATATTTTCCCATGAAAATTTCACTTTGGAAGAAGATGCTAAAATCGGAGTGCTCTCTTGAACCTAGAGACACTGCCGAGGTTGTCAATATCCGATTTTCTGATGATTCAAAAATTTTACATGTAGAAAAGAATTCGAACAAAAGTCTTTTTTTTTGGAAATGGCTGAAATAAAAATGCAAACAAATAATATGAACACAATATCGGATATTCACAACCTCAGCAAAATTTATACATACAGTGTGTACATAAAGTAAGGAATAAATTCATTATTTCTGAATGTAAAGATATTTCGGAAAAATCCTCGGACAGGTCGATTTTCTTTTCCGATGGGCCAATTTTTGAACCCCACCCAAAATATATAGAGTTATCCGCAATTGAGTAAAAATGACTTTGGTGATATTTTTAAATTGGACACCCAGTATATTTTTCCATATTTGGTTAGGGATCGTCATTACGAATCCAGTGATACCAAGTTTGATGGGATTATGTCAAACGGCTGCGGAGATATGGCCAAAAAACTTCTCCATATACCCAATGAGTGCGACAGAGACTTTTAACCTTCTGAATCGTGTGGAGTCTCGCAGTCATACTCATTAGACATACAAGGAAGTTTTTTGGACATATCTCCGCAGCCGTTTGACATAATCCCATCAAACTTGGTATCACTGGATTCGTAATGACGATCCCTAACCAAATATGGAAAAATATACTGGGTGTCCAACTTAAAAATATCACCAAAGTCATTTTTACTCAATTGCGGATAACCCTATATATTTTGGGTGGGGTTCAAGAATTGGCACATGGGAAAAGAAAATCGACCTGTCCAAGGATTTTTCCGAAATATCTTTACATTCAGAAATAATGAATTTATTCCTTACTTTATGTACACACCGTATATTCTTTTTCAACAAAGTCATTCAACAGATAGTAATACCTAAAATTATTCCTGTGTATGGATCTCATTTTTTTGACATCCAAATATTAAATTATCTATCCTTCAAATTTTCCTGACAAGTTTTTTCGTTTCTGTTTCTTCCATTTTGATTAAATACATGTTCAATGAATATCGAAGGAAATATTAACTTGCACAGTATGTTTATCACTTTGTTATTTATTTTATACATCTAATGTCCATATATTTAAATTGTTTAGCCCTAGAAAAAGTGAATAAACGTTCGCGAAAGCTCGGATAGCTAAAAGGAGTAACTTCTTTTTTCACCACTGACCCTATCCCCGATAGAAACAAGTTTCTTATGGGTACATACATAGATTAAAACCACACATTGAAAAAATAATAATAAGTAGATACCGGGTATTTAATGTAAAACACAAACAAACAGATTAACTGAAATACTCAGACACTTGGTAAAAACACTTATCTATTAAATACGTCTGGAGAGATTTCCTGATCACAGTTAGGTTCTCAATATTTTTAATTTCTTCTGGCAAGTTATTGAAAATACGCAACCCTGAATATTCGGGTTAGTTATACGTTATACACACTAAAGTTAAATTTACTCCTGGTAATCACTGAATGAATATCTTTGTTCAGTTTGAAATTGATTTTATTTTTAAAAATGTATAAAAACATTTACAAAATATATACCCAAAACTCTGCAAAAATGTTCCTGCAAGAATGTGTACATTTTACACCAGCAATACATCCGATGATGTGTTTTTGAGAAATGAACACATCTCCTGCTAGGGTGCTGTTACCCCAAAGACAAATACCAAGTCTAATGCGGGAGTCTACTCGTGCATAATATAAATTCATCATTTGTCCTCTAGTTAGAACAGATTTAACATTTTTGAAAAGGTAATGTATTGAATTCAGTTTGGAAATCAGTGATTCACAGTGTGGTTTCCAACTAAGAGTTGGATCAATCTTGATTCCTAAAAAACTGATAACCTCATTGTTGACACACTTTTTGTCGGTTATGAAATGTCACTAATTGAGTTTTTTCAGTATTGAAAAATAGTTGATATTCATCAAATTACTCACGTGTATTTTCTAATACATTTATGAATTCGGTACTCATGTTTGTTGCTGATGGATTTGAGATGATTGAAGATAAGTCATCTGCAAACTAATTTTTCAAAAATAAATCGAGGCTATTTACACATATTAAGAAAAGGCAGGGCCCCAGCACCGAGCCTGGTGGCACACCAGATTCCACTGAGGTGTAGTCTGAATTATAAATTTTCATTTTAGTAGGATCTATATGCTGTATTTGGAAGAATTGTTTCCTTTACTTAAAAAAAGATGATTTCCAGCTAAGAGGTTGTATTCTTATTCCAGAGTCATATAGCTTTGATAGTGAAGTATCATGCCCTGCTCAGATCACAAAAAGTCCCAAAAGGTGAATTGCTGTACCAATAGATTTTCCTGCACGAAACTCATGTTGTTTTTCTGTTAATATTTTAAATTTTACTAAGAAATTGTCGAAACGGGATAAAAATGCATATTCAAAAAATTTTGAAAACGAGATAGGAACCGTTACTGGTCTATAGTTTTCAAGCAGTGATTGGTCCTTTTTCTTGAATATTGGAATAATCTTACCCACTTTCAAACAGTGCCTGAACTGAAGGATAAATTCACCACGTAAGTGGCTTTTATACAGAAGATGTGATCTTTTTCACTAAAAACATGGAAACAATGGAATTATATCGACAAAAAACATATTATTATTATTATTATCTGATGAGCCCCAAGAATACATATATCCAGTCTTTCGCAGGGTTTTTGGCTGATTGATTCTAGTATAGGTAATTTCCTCATGACTTGAACAGTGAAAACTATATGTGTATCATCGGTGATGAAAAAAACATAGTCAAGTCACATTAATATTCTACTCGATTCTACAATGGATCGTGATCGTTTTCAACTGTTGATAATTAATTTTTACATGATCAGCTGAATCATTCGTGAATTGCGAACACCAATTAAACACACCTCTTCGTCATTATACTCTTATTCGACCCGCTATCCTTGGTATTTTCATCTGACCAACATGATATACAGTTCTTGCTCGACTGTACCAGACAAAAAATACTCGAGTTACAGTTAGGTCATGATCAATCTCATTCAATACGTGATAATTATGATATAAATAATAATAATCAAAAATTAATTGCAGTTATGCAGAACAAAATTAGTGGAATAATTGCAATGATCGTTTCACAATGACATAGGAATCGTCAGTTGGAACATATATACACAATATACAAGTTGCTAACGTAGACAAACATAAAATACGTATTTTATACTACTCATTTTATTTTGTTGATCAGTGGCAATTCGCTGATTTCCTCAATTTTAAAATGTATGTCATTGAAATCTTCATATATCAAATATATCGAAAAATATATTTTTTTGATTTTTTCGTATCGTTTATCGCCTGTATTTGGTTATGAAAATTCGGTTTCCAGAAGTGTCCTCCCACAGACATTTTACGTCACTGACACAATCCGACAACGTTGGAGTCGTGGAGGCATTTGTCGATTGTTATTGGATTATCACTATTGTCAAGTCACTTATGTCATTACGACCTGTCAGAGCTCTTATTGTTGAAGTAAAAGGAATTGCTGATATTATATTCACTATAGATTTTTTGAATAACACTTCACTGATGTGGGACTCTTTTCATCAGTAGTACGACGGAGTAACCAGTATAAAAAAGCGAAAAATACCAAAATCAATGTTGTATGCTCGAAAAGAGTAATATACTGCAACTTACCTTGTGATGCTACACAACATTCACAGTCACAAATTTTTATTTCATCATGACTTTCATCAATAGTAGCTACAACAAAATCTGGTTTGCTCCGTACTTTGTGCTCAGAGTACAAATAGAACCCTCCTTTTTCAGCTGCATATAACCCACAGCAGCATCACCATAGCCTGATCTAGCAGACCTATAAATGAACCTTATAAGTAAAGGGATACTGATGCAATCAGAATGAGTTCCAAATAAACAGTACTTCCTTCATCTTTTTCATCTCCACTCTCAAATTGTTTGGATTGCGAGATAAAAATGCGCGAATCATATAATTTACGGGTGACAAATTTTCACTGCTAGCCTTAAAGAAGTTTTTCTCCATTTTCACAAGTTGTAAAAGTAATCTACTAATAACAATTTCACGACTGACAAGAACAACATAAACATTGTCAGCAAATGTCAGCGATCCCACTGTTGTCAGATTCATATCAGTACCATCAACTTAGGTCAACAAAAAACAGTAGAATCTAGTGAAGACATTCTACGTCACAGGAGTATACATTTTCGAATTTTTTCTATGTTTCAAAGGCTCTATTTTTTTTATAACTGAATGTTGAGTTGAATCTTTCACAAGGTGGGGAGCTAATGCAAAATGATTTCTGAAAATAATATTCAGTTCGATTTTGGAGTTTAAGGAAAATAGCGAATTGCTAATAAATTATTTTTATTTTATATTAAAATTTAATGTTGTCTATGATTTTCTTGTTTTTTTTGGAAAACGTTTATTCTAGAAATAACATTTTGTGTTGTATGATGATTCTCAGCGTTGGCTGCTCCTTTCAGCTCTGCTTTTCTTGTAGTTACTTTTGTCAGGTACGTAGAATTTTCTAGTACAGGTGCTATACATATTTATCTGTTGATGGGTATCATTTTTGTCGAGTTGATTTTGTTTCTTCTTATCAATTTTCGTTTTTAAAAAACGTCGATAAAATCGTTTCTTCTGTCTACCTCTTGTCAAATACACAATTCCTTAGTTACCGTTTCCAGGTGTATTTTTCACTAGTTTCACAACATTCGCGATCACTTTATATTTGTTTTAGTTTCCACTATTTTTATCATTTCCTTACTTTCAATTACTTGATGTACAGTTTTTTCTATTCTAGATTCTTGAATTATTTAATTCTATATCTTTTAAAGTTTTCACATTTTAAATATTTTTCTTTACATTTGATTCTGAAGCTATTTTGACTAATCTCCTTTGCAGTTTCTTTCCAATTTATTTTCATTGTTGAATCTCAGTTTGCCTTGACTGGATACCAAATTTCCTATACTGTGTGTTTTATTTTTATTTGCATTTTAATTCTAATTCTTCTTTCTTTGTCATTTCTTTTTCACTTCTTTTTGATCACATACGAGGATGTATTGATATCTAGTTAGCCTAGACCAGTTCCCTGCACGAACAAAATATTGCGTTCCCATAGCAACGAACAATAACTTATTGGAAGTGTCAGTGTAAAGTTTGACGTCAAAAAAGTAAACCACAGTTACGCAATAAATGAAAAGAAAAAGTATGTCCACCGAAATTGTGAAAATCGAAAAATTGGAGTATCGAGCCATCATCAAGTACCTGTATTTAAAAGGGTTAAGTGGTAAGGAGATTTACGAAGATATGCTTAATACCCTTGGTGATCAATGTCCTTCGTAGGCGACCGTGAAAAATTGGACTGCAAGCTTCAAAAGAGGTAAATTTTCCATTGAAGATGATGACTGATCGGGAAGGCCAGTTTCTGTGTCAGTCCCCGAAAATATCGATGCAGTTCATGACATGATTTTAACAGACCGTCGAATTGGGCTAAAACGGATATCTGAAGCACTGAATATTTCATACGAACGCGTTCATCATATAGTTCACGTCAATTTGGACATGAGAAAAATTGCTGCAAAATGGATCCCCAAATGTTTGAAAGTTGACCAAAAGCGTGCAAGGGTAGTAGCATCGCGTTCGATCTGTGCTCGATTTGAAAACGAAGTAGACTTCTTAAACCGAATAGTTACTATGGATGAGACTTGGGTACATTTCTACGATCCAGAAACAAAGCAACAATCGATGGAATGGCGCACTCCGGTTCTCCAAGACCTAAGAAGTTTCGTGTCCGAAAATCTGCTGGAAAAGTTCTTGCTTCAGTTTTTTGGGATTGCCATGGAGTATTCATGATTGATTTTTTGGATAAGGGTAGAACAATAACTGGATATTACTATTCGACATTACTGACCACTTTACGGGAAAAAAATAAAGAGAAAAGACGCGGAAAGCTATCAATAAGTGGTTTGGTTTTTGCAGGATAACGCTCCTGCACACAAATCTCATGTTGCCATGCAAAAAATTCGTGATTTAGGGTTTGAATTACTATAGAACACCCCCCTTATTCACCAGATTTGGCTCCGTCCGACTATCATCTCTTTCCTCAACTGAAAAAAAGTTTAAAATGTCGTAAATTTTCTTCCAACGAGGAGTTAATAGAAGCTGTAGAGCAAGAAAAAACATTTTTTTGAAAGGTCTAGAGACGTTGCAGGTTCGCTGTAATAAATGTAACCAATTAAGAGGAGAATATGTTGAGTAATAAAATATTTTGACATTGAAATTTTGTTTGGTTCTATAGTGGGCTAAGCATTTTTCAATATATCCTCGCATAACCTCATTCATATCAGTAATTCATAATATGAATTTTTTAAAGCATGCAGCGTAGATTGGTCTGCTATTATAGTCCAAAATTGGAAATGTTGACATTTTGACTGCTTTCTGTTGAAACTTTGGTATGTTGCTGAGATTGTAAGATTCTTCAGATTGGAGGTATAGTACTTTTATTAGCTTGGGTTTCTGATGATTTTTTATTTTGAAATATTTTATTGCACTTCTTTTCTATACAACAATGTTTTCATAATAATAAATTACTAACATAGATAGAATGGGTACAAGATAGTAAGAAGATTTACCAAGAAATATATGAATACTCAAAATCTTCCTCGATGGAATAAAAGCACACATACAAAAGATATTCTTTGATCTTTCGTTCGAAATGAAATAAATAAAATCAGTGTGGTACAATACAACAGATAACAGAAAATGACGTTAACTTGACAATGACACGACATGATGATTGATATAAATGAAATATTCAAGAGAAATGCAATGTATCAGCTGCTGGACACATGTTCCAAGAGTGTTTAGATCTGTTTAAAAACTTTTAATTA
Organism: Chrysolina oricalcia; assembly: GCA_944452925.2. NCBI lineage: Eukaryota > Metazoa > Arthropoda > Insecta > Coleoptera > Chrysomelidae > Chrysolina > Chrysolina oricalcia. The sequence goes on along the minus strand of OX101811.2, from coordinate 12,826,911 downwards.
TCCGTGATTTTTAAAATATGGGGATAATTTATTATAAATGAAGGAACCAGCATAGAGAGGTAATTTCCTGAATTGGTATGATTGTACTGTGGTTGGTGTAAGTTCTGGGCATTTCACTTTTCAGCAATTTATTTGGTTTTCCAAAAATGAACGACAAGAGTTAGTATGAATGTACTGACGAAAGTTTTGAGTTGTACGGAAACGTAGGTGGTAATTTCCTAAAAAACAAAAAATTGCTACTAACACACGTTTCAAATAAAAAGAAGCAATTTTGAATTTTTTTATAAATTCAAATTTGACAAAGTTCCCGAAATGTGTGGTGGTGGCAAAGTTTCTTTGCGTTTGCCACTCTCTTAGATTTTTTTCGGCCAAGTTATTAAAAAAAGTACTAATAAATAATTTATTTAAAAAATTTATTTACTAGGATGCCAAACTTGGAAATGGTCGCAAAATTGGGTATCGATACGAGGGTTGCTATTTATGTATTGAGAATGAAGAAGTAAAACAATAATTGGGGTGTAGAAACTTTTTTATTGTTTTTTAAAATACTCTCCTTTCAAATCTACATATTTTTGCATTCGATTAAACCATTTGGCAAAGCAGTTTTTCCACTCCGAAGTAGGTATCTCCAAAACATGGTTTTGAATGCATAAACAGCGTCTTGTGGCGTCGAAACGCGTTGACCACGTAATTTGTTCTTCACTTGAGGGAACAAATATAAATTATTGGATGGTTCAAATAGTAGTGTACATTCAGAGTTTACCGTTCTTCGTTGCTCTAAAGGCACGGTTGCCACATGACCGTTTATACCGAAGAAACAGGCCACCATTTGCTTCGAAGTGCTACGAACAACTTTTGTTGGATTTGGTTCATTTTGAAAGACCCATACAGTCGACTGCTGTTTAGTTTCGGAATCATAACAATAAATCCAAGATTTGTCACCTGTGTATATATTATAAACTGCAGTTGATGGTCATATTTTGTAATCATTTCCTTGCATCAATTTACACGAGTCTTTTTTTGATCGATTGTCAAATTGTGCGGTATCCAACGAAAACAAATCTTTCTGACTGCCAAATGATCATGCAATATCTTATGTTTACTTGCCATACTAATGCCCAGGGATGCCTCGATCTCGCGATATGTCACATGACGATCCTGCATTATCAGTTCGGACAAAGCATCAATGTTTTCTCGCACAGCAACCGATTTTGGACGTCCATCTTTAACTTCGTCCGTCAGCGAAGTACGGCTACGTTTGAATTCACTAAACCATCGATATACTGTGGCCCAGTGGCGGCGATAAGGCTACGGGGGCCCCTCCGCCAAATTTTTTTTGGATATTAATACATGTGGCAATAAAATCTGGAAGTACCAGACATAATGGGACATAATACCATGTAATAATAGACAATATACTTATTTATTATATTATATTATTTATATTAAAATATTTTCCAAAGAAAAAATACTATAAGAAGTGTGCATTTTTCTTAGAAATTATCGATATTCCGGTATATGGTTTTATTGCCACTCTGGATGAAATAAATGCTATAATTTGCTAGGTGATTTGATAACACCTTTGTCACAAAAATCTGTCTGGTTTTCGGTTTTCCCTTTGTCAGCATTAACTCCTTTGATGTGGTCGAAAAGTGCCGCGTTTTTTTGTGATCGGAGAGTGAGCGGATTTAATTGGTATATACCCATGTACCTACCAAATTGCTTTCTATATCTTGTACTACTACTTCATCGGATCGGCGAATGAAGACAAAACAAATACACATTTTTGCTAACGGAGAAATCTGAATTTGGTGTATAAACCTTCATAGAAGATCTAGAATAAACACTGCTAAATAAGCAATGATGATAATACCAAAGTTAACAGAATTCTGTGAATAGGTGAACTTTGATTAAACGTACAGGTGCCTGTTTTCTTGTTATCAATATGTGTTATGTATTCCTCCATTTGGAGAAGTTAGAAAATTAAGTTTTAGCAAAGAGGTCGAAGGGGCCCCTTCCTTAGCTGGGGCCCTCCCGCATGGCGGGCTCTGCGGGCCCCTTATCGCCGCCACTGCTGTGGCCTTGGATGGTGCTTCTTCATAAAAAATCGCAGTAAGTTGATCGGCACACTGCTGTTGAGATAATCCACGTCGAAAATCGTAAAAAATCATGACACGAAAATGTTCACGATTTAGCTCCATTTTTTGGCCGAGATAAATTTTTCGAATGTCTATCAACAATACAAATAGCGTTTGTATGACAAAAAGTTCTGATTACGTATACTGTCAAAAATGTCAAACTTTGCGATAGCGCAGTTGGATCGCGCCTAGCAACACCAGTGTTGCCAATTCTCAATACATAAATAGCAACCCTCGTAAAGGATGATATTTTCTTTGTTTTCATAATTTTGCGACGTTTTTGCATGTTTTCTCTACAAAAAAACAGAATTGTTTATAATTTACAGTTTTAACTATGTTGCCGATCTTGTACGAGGGCGAGCATTTTTATTGATTCAATGAGTACAAAAATACAACTTTTGTGAAAGTTTGCATTGTTTTACTATTTTTTCTCCATTTTTGCTAAAGTGATTGGCCTATAGTCTGAACAAAGTCTACCGTGGCCGTTTCACATGAATATCTTCGACGAAACCCGTGTTGTTTATTTGTAATTATACTTTTGCTATTTAAAAATGAAACGATAGAATTGAAACTAGATTTTTGAGTCTAAACTTTAGCTAATACTTTTTTTGGTGTGACACAGATCCTCGTCCACCATCAACAGAGTTCTGAACGTTTAATATTCAACAGAATTACGTCAACGAAAGGTTGATAAACCGATGAACAAATATAGCGATCTAAAGTAATCAACAAATTCGAAACAGGTTTTTTTTTCTGTCAACAATTTTAAAATATCGTCTTGTTTCAACGATAAAACTTGTGTTTCAGTCAATATTTAACTTATAAATACCAATAAAATATTAAAATAATGTCTGTGTTTACTTGAGACAAATACTCCAGCTTTTATTTTGTCTATCAATGGCACCATTATTCAAATCGTGATGTCCACCTAATTGAGAAAAATTTGCTATTTTATGTTGAAACATTATGAAATCGTGCCCTTGTGAGGCTCTGAACACTCAACACTGGAATGATTTTACACGGTGAACAACCAGTGGAGTCCGATCTTTGATCATAAGTATTTTGTCTAAAATATCACGAAGAATAATGTACACATACGTTTATGAGTATGCTATAAATAATTCCATAATCCCCTCTTGTCAGACAGGTTTCGAAAAGTTGGGTACCTCAAAGTCTATTATTCAAGTTATAGACAATAGTTTGGCTAAAAAAAATATATCAGTGGCCACGTTTACATCGTCTCTTGGTAAGCTGACTATTGCCTTTATTTTAACCGAATAGTCTTGGTCATCCTGATGTATACAGTACACATGGTCAGGTAACCAGCTTGGTTTGGTACCAAAAATTGTTGCATACCAGATTAGTAAGATGACCAAGATGGTGTAACACCTACAACATTGACTTCTGCAAGTTGCAATATTTGGTTTAAATCCTTGCAACCCCGTTACGAATTCTGTACCCTAATAGGATTTAAATCGTTTTTCCATCATTTCATCACAAACATAACGTCAGAAATTCGCAGTTAACTTTTTTCATTTGCTTGTCTGTTTTTTCTTAAATTATGAGTTAGTAAAGTTGCAAACCTTTTTTATAGTTGTGGTATGCTATCTAAATAATCACCAAACATACCAAATGAGAACCAAACTGTTTAAACACGATGTAAATAGGCAGTAACTCATTCTCTTGGTCTGAATTTGGTATGGTCAACTTGGTCAGAATACCAAATTTCCGCACGGTATCAACGTGGCCAGTATATTGACGCTTCTCGATACCATAACCCATAGTATGTGCTAAATTCAAATATGACAGCTTTTCGCGTAGTCAATGAATATACAGTTCGGTTCAAACGCAAATAAACTATGCAATTACCATGTGGGAAGGAATAACGAGTAACTATTTCAATATTATTGAAATGACCCAAAAATGGCTGTTTGAAAATTATATACAATAAAACATAAATCAGGATAGATTTATCGAGGGCTATATATGAAAATATAAGGAGAAAAGTTATTGGGTATAACATATACTTATTCATCAACTTTTTGAAGAGTATCAATCTTTACTTGTCTACACTTATATTATCTGAATCTAGAAATCTACCACCATAAAAATAAACAATACATGGCTACTATTGAACATACTAACGACACAAGATTCGAACAAAAAACAACAAAAATACCCAAAGTGGGAACAACCAAACACCCAAAGTTTCTGTCTAAAATACCTAATGAGTTAAGACATACCCGTAATCTAGAAATATTTAAATAAAAAGATTAAAGAGTGGCTTCAAATGGTATCTGCAGAAAGGGCGAACCAAATTATTGGGAGAAGGATGTGCTGAATAATTACCACGAAGACAATGTTTAAGAAAATATATATCTTTGTTTTATATACACAAGACAGCATTAAAAACCAACTAAGCTCGAATCCATTGGAAATAATCAACGAAACTATTCTATTCTCGAAAACGTTCAGTCTTATAAGACGGATATGTGGATACAATTTTGAATGCACACTGTTGAGTGCATAGGAATGATTATTTTATATTATCTATTTATTGGGTCTAGATAATTTTATATATACATTTATTCATATATTCATGTTCACTTTCATATATTTATGATATAAGTACATATTTTTTTTCAATCTCACATATTTTACTTTTTTACTTAAATATTAGCATTTAACATTTTCATATTTTTAAATTTTAGTTTTTCCATTTTTTATTTTTACATTTTTAGATATTAATACCTTACAGTTCTAGATTTTTAAATTTTATATTTTTGTTTACATTTTAACATTTATTCATTCATATTTACATTTTTCCCATTTTCCAATTCTAAATTCTTATATTTATCTTTTACGATTTATTTGCTTCATTATTTATATATTTCAGAGTTTGTCGTCTTCCCGTATTCTCACAATTCTTGGCAATATTTCAAATAAAAAATATCAATTTAATAGTTTGAATAACCCAATATTGATTTTTATCAGTAAAAAGTCATATTTTGATAGAATTCTTATACAAATATTTTGACGAAAATACTTTGCCATAAAGGGCACTTGCTTATTGATGGGATGCCAAAAAAATTTTAAATTTAAAATTTGTTGTTTGTAAAAAAAAATTTAGAAAATGTCAAATTTTATTATTAATAAAATTCTTTGTTTTTGGCTTAATCTAAGTTATTCAGGAAATAATCTAGCTGAATACCACTCGTCCTATGAATTTAAATGGATAACTGTTAAAGTATTTTTGTATGTTTGCTTTTTGGCAAATGGTTTCATGCAAAATAATATTAAAATAAAATTTTATCAAATTATTTTATATTCAACAATTTTCCAAGCATAATCATGCTCAAAATATTTTTAGAGCTTAAATTCATAGGTTTTGTGATAAGAATATCTTACAGACCCAAAACAGAAAATTGTATCAAATCATTCATGGCCCTTCACGGTACGTTGATTCCATCACAGGTGTACCTCAGGAAAGTATTCTGGGACCTCTATTTTTACAAGAATTTTTTTAAACTTACTTTGTTCGTATGTCTATCTGTCTGTAATTCTGTTTCAAAACTTGCTAATAATTTTTCAAGCACTTGCTGGCATCTGATTGAACTGAAATTTTAGGAACCGATGAAAATAAAAGAATTCCCCACCCTGCCCGCCGATGGTTAGATAGATAACGCTCGGAAAATATTTCTTATTAATTTTTATCGGTTTTACCTACTAATGTTTTTCTTCTGCTATTTTATGGCTTTCCGAAAATGCATTGACGTTAACGGAAGACATTTTGAACAATTAGGTTAATTGAATCGATTGTGTCAAATTCTGTCAAAGGTGTTGAATTTGTTTTTTATAGAACCGAGTACCCTATGATGCTTTCAGATCTCAAAGTTCACGTTTTCCGTTGTCATTGTTCAGTCTCCCATGGCACACTTCATGACGATGTTTTGAAAGGTAATCGTAATAAAAAAATTCGGTAATTGTACTACGTTTGTCTATTTCTCTGTTGGCCTAGATCAACTTCAAATTGCAGAACCCGTATTATGACCAAGATGACGAATCTGATGAAGAGATAAACCAAAAGCTTTTAGCACTTTGAGTAGGACAAATTGACGTGTACTTATTTTGATACTCAAGGAATTGGAACAACAATTATGAGCCACTTTCCTACAGAACATTGCTACAGATTTTCCAGAATTGATAGACACAAAACCTATTTAAGATTGATCAAATTGAGTATTAGCTTTCAATAGATCAGTCTCCGTAAATAAATGAGCATATCATTGATAAAAGTGACACTGAATGTGTGTGCTTGAGGAATTATACAGATTGGAGAATAAGGGGACTAAAATCGAGCCATGTGGAGCTCCATTCTCCAAATTCAGGAATTTTGAGATGCCCCTTTCTAACCTCTTGTATTGTTGAAGTAATTATGCTTATGCTGTTGATTGAAATATACACAGTTCAAAACTGAAACGAACGTTAGTTTTGAAGGCAAGTTTTTGCTTGTGGGTAGAAACATGCAAAATGACAATAAAAACACCAAGACTTTTCTTGAAATTCTGTCATTACGTTAACGCCAACCGCATGCATTTGAATCATCACGATGTGATAGAAATTCTCGCAAAAATTCACTCAATCGTATCGCCACAATGTAATGTGTGAGGAATATAAGCCACAATTGCTCGCCCACATCAATTACAAAACCGTTCACCTACAAGAAATTCTACTTCATCTTGGTTGGTTATTATATAAAAACAAAGACATTTTATGACAATTGAGTCCATAAAACTGTTCGACATAACCGAAGGTGGGTTCAGTACTCAATAAAATCATGCTCAAGTTCTATTGTGTAGAAATGCCAGAGAATTTCTTGAACCATTCTGTTATTTTACTACACCAACTTTATTACTTTGTATTGGGTATTGATTGACCTGAAATCCTCCAAGAACTATTCTCAACAGTTTATTTCAGTGTCACATTGAAATAAGTATTCAGTAATTTATTCTTCACCTAATAAACTATTAAATAGCGACTATGTATAAGGTGTTATTGAAAGTAAGGTATCTTTTTCAACAGAACGTAAACTCATCAAAATAACTGATATGATCATAAATCGTGTCTATGGAAGTACCGATACCACTAACTATTAATAGTTTCTAAGAAAGGTGTAGTTGCACTTTGCGTTGATCTCCTTGGGCAGAATCTATTTTGATATTGGCTAATAATACTATTTTTTACCAAAAAAGGTGAAAGATTATTAGGCCAGTCAGTGGGTAGATTCTTCTGAATTGCAAAAGATCAGAGAGAAATCTAATTTTGCAGACTTGTATAGTTCGGTTTCCTTGTATCAGTGGTCACTGTTCTGTATTGTTGGTGTCCCCTGTATACGACGGTCCTTAGTTTTAGAAACCATATTTATGTTTTTCAGTTTTATATGACAGATTCGTTCCAGACTAGCTATCGCGGAACTTCATAATTATCAACTAATTTAGAGTAAACATTATTAAATTTTTATAGTAAAATGAATGGTTACACTGTCTTGAGACAAGGGCAGCAGAACTGTATTTAATAATAATAATAATAAATGTCTTTATTTCCACATTATACCACAGTCTTTTAATAATACCACGAACAATTTTTCGGAAATCTGATGCAAGGGGGAGTTTTTCTCCAAAGTGCTCTTCCACTCAACCCTTGTCATGGTGATTACATAATTTTTTTATTTATTGTACTACTTATCCCAACTCAACCTGATATATAATCAAAATAAAAAGATAAAGAAAGCAAAAAGCGAATGGAAAGTAACATATCGGAATATTATTGATTCTTTAGATCAGTTTTAGTAATAGCCCGTTTGAATCTTGACGATTCGAAATATTTAAAGCGAGATGGCAGAGCATTATTATAATTTTAATTGACTTCAACAAATTGTTTAATATTTTGATTATCTGAAACTGAAAATATAATGAAAAATAGATCGAATCAGATATTCCCGATTTTTAGAAAAACGTCGATACATTTATGCATTGCCCTGAGTTCACACATTTTTCTACTCGTAGATTACATGATCTATGAAGTAGAAAAATATTGAAAATTGGAAAAAAATTGTCTGTCCTATACAACTACGGGAGTTGAAAAAATTTGGGAATAAAGTGAAAAAAAAAACTTTTATTAAAATATTGAATTCAGCAATAACAGAGAAATAATTTTAAAAAATTAGTTTCAGAGCTCCGGGGCTGCTCAAATTGATTCGGTGGCGAATTTGCTTTTACAGCTGTTGAAAACCCGGAAAAACCTGTAACATCTCGTCTTTTGAAGAGTTGGAATTAATCGAATGAAAATACGAAGTCTGTTGAATTATGAATAGCTGATTTTTAGTAAAAAGGATGTATGGTCTCTAGAGGCTCCAATTCCATAGAAAACAGTCTATTTAGGCAAATTTGTACCAGTCTGTTCTGTTTTTGGCTGAAGTATTTATTATTGACAAGAATCGACTCTAAAACCACAGTGTACGCTGACTGTATAAAGCTCATGATTGGATTTGAAATATTCAAAATAGAATCTTGTTAGCCCAGTCCACCCCATTAATCCCATTAGAGCTAATTGCCCTAGAATTTGAAAATAATTGATGTTTTTTTTTAAAGCCAACAATCCCTTACTGTTATCAAGAAATACCCCTGTTCCACATATTGTTTTACAGTGTATGTTTTTTTTTTTCAATCCTCTAGATGCAAATGTTTTTATTTCCAACAAATGGTAGATATTGGTACTGGTATCAAAAACAACTCTGTCGGGGGACGTTGACAAGAAAATGATTCCTGGGTTAATAACAAGTGCACGTGAGAAACATGTGAAATCTGCATTTTCTGTTTCATATTTAGCTACAACATCATCCTCATTATCCAACCCAGGTTTCATGGCTGCTGTTATTTATCATTTAGGCCTTTGATTATGGACCCCATTTTGGAAGATGTAATCCTAGTCATTCGTTTTCTCTCCAAATTTGAGAAGCACATTAGAGATTTGTTTTATTTTCTATGTTGTGTGCTTCACTTAGCGTCAGGGATCAACTATCCAGTGACCTGCGCTATTATAACCATGTTCAGAAAGACAACAGTCAACAGTTTCGTCCATGGGTTCGGTGTGGTATAGGCTATCTTCCTCTACATGAACAATAGTATTACTTTCTTCATTAACAGTTCCTAACAGAAAATGCCTCAAATTTAAACTCACCAACATCAGAGTTACAAAAGTAAACCTTACCAACTTCAGAGTTACAAGAAACAGAAAAATCAGTTATTCTGTCACCTTCTTTGGTTGAAGTATTGGCAATATTTTCAGATAATGGGGTCTAGAAAGGAAGGTGTTTTTTCAAATTTCGAATTTGAACATCGAGAATGGAACTCAACAACATTAGAGTTTTGACATAAACGGTGTCTTCCCAATCTTTCACTCTCCTTGAAATGATCTCCAAAAATTCTTTAGAATAAAAGATTTCTAATAACGAACAGTCGTTACCGACCTATGATGAACCCTTTACTCCCATAAACACCAACTACGTAGGCTTATTATGGCAAGTACCTGTCAGAAAACAAATACTCCCCTGGCTGAGACCACGACGGGTATTGAATTAAATCTAACAGATGCTTGTGCAACGTTCCTCAAAGCATCAGAGGACGCAGTTGCAAGTGCCCTCTATGAACAACTAGCAGAATTATGTTTTGATTTGGACAGGGTGACAACCTGCAGACTAGTTTCTAGGTTGTTTCCTCTAATCAGTGCAAGGGTAGGTTAACACAGACAGCACTGAAGCCATCTGTTCCCCGTCCAAATCATTACACACTCCGCTGGTTTGGTCAACTCTGGTTCACGCGGTGGAGCGGTTTCTAGGCTGCTCCACCTAGCGAGCAGAGGAAGAATACTCCGAATCTCCGGGTTAAGAGATTTAATCGAAGAAAACAAAGTTCTTTGGGAGATCGTTTAATAACGAACAGTCGTTACCGACCGATGATGAACCCTTTACTACTATAAACACCTACTACGTAGGCTTATTATGGCAAGTACCTGTCAGAAAACAACTACTCCCCTGGCTGAGACCACGACGGGTATTGAATTAAATCTAACAGATGCTTGTGCAACGTTCCTCAAAGCATCAGAGGACGCAGTTGCAAGTGCCCTCTATGAACAACTAGCAGAATTATGTTTTGATTTGGATAGGGTGACAACCTGCAGACTAGTTTCGAGGTTGTTTCCTCTCATCAGTGCAAGGGTAGGTCAAAACAGACAGCACTGAAGCCATCTGTTCCCCGTCCAAATCATTACACACTCCGCTGGTTTGGTCAACTCTGGTTCACGCGGTGGAGCGGTTTCTAGGGTGCTCCACCTAGCGAGCAGAGGAAGAACACTCCGAATCTCCGGGTTAAAAGATTTAATCGAAGAAAACAAAGTTCTTTGGGAGTTCGTTTAATAACGAACAGTCGTTGCCGACCAATGAAGAACCCTTTACTACTGTAAACACCTACTACGTAGGCTTATTATGGCAAGTACCTGTCAGAAAACAACTACTCCACGACGGGTATTGAATGAAATATAACAGATACTTGTGTAACGTTCCTCAAAGCATCAGAGGACGCAGTTGCAAGTGCCCTATTTTCAATAAATTCAAATTGAAAAGATTGATCTTGACAGTGTTGACAGATGTCATTGTACCAATTCAGTGTTTCAAATATTTGAAAACAAAATTTATTACCAATATCCTGTGGAATTAAAAAAATAATTGAGATGGCCAGATCGGAGGCTGGCCTCTTTCCGTCCCTTAAGGGGGACACTAGACGAGTTTAACAAAAAAACTTATTGCCGATGGGGTGTTTGAACTCTTTCGCCTTGTGTTATTTCAATATTTGTTTCGAGCACTTTCCTTGGTAAACTAATAATAAACAACAGTAATAGTTTCATTATAAATATGGCGTTAACTGTATCACAGTTCAATATAATATTTGAGACATTTTTCTTTGTTTAGAAATAATGATAATGATAATAGTTTCGCTTAAATCTTAGGGCGTAGTTGATTTGTTTCAAAGCGATGATAGTTTGGATAGGAATGTGGGGAGTTTAGCTGTATCGCCGAGTGTGTTTTAAATATGGATCTAGGGCTGACAAGAACGATTTGCAAGTTGAGATTCCAGTTAGGAGAGAAATCTGATGGACAAACAAAATTGGAGTTTTATGTTGGTGAGTTGCCTGCTTTTAGAAACCTTCATATAACAGTAGAGCAAGCATGGACTTTTTTAATGAGAGAGTTACCGTTTTATTTGACAAACCGATAATATTTTCGCTCATTTGAAAATACGGTGTTTATGAACTCTTTCGATGAAATCTATATTGGAATTTATTGCAGTGTGAAAAATAGCCAGATCATGTCAAGTTACTGACAACGCTTATCCATTACATTGTAATTGGCCTGTAGGTAATAAATGAATGAATGAAAAACAAACACTTTGTTGTAAAAACAACGCCAATTCAGGAACTGAGAGCACTATCGAAAGATGTACATCTAATGGGATAGGATTAGGTATGACTGTGTTTGAATTCACTTGATGATAATGAGAAACAAAAACAGATATGATTGCTACGTTGCCAGAAATCATATTATAACGTCGTGAGATCCCGGCCTTCATCTAAGCAATAAGATCTTTTTTCGCAGTACAGACGAAAATAAAAGCTGGTAATTATACACTTGTCCCAGTCCCAATCCAAGAACTCTCCATGACTCTGCGCTCTTGACCTCTTGGGTTAATTTTGCTAAAAGAGCACACGCCAAAATCCTGAAGGTTTCCAAACCCACCTATGAGATTTTTCTTACCACAGACAATCACTATCAATAATAACATCTGTGCGATATCCTTGTGCTATGGTTAGAAACAATCGATGTCGGTAATGGCGCGCAACGCGGAAATACGCTGATCATTTTTTTTTGAATACGGACAATGTTGTTGATCTTCAATTAATTGATGGTCGGATAAACTTCGTCTATTCTTATTCTGTAGTGATTTCGTCGGCCTTCGCACTTCTGCTGATTTGAATTAATGTACTATAATTAATCAAATGGTCGTTAAACGTACTGGGACTTTTGTTTAAAACAACAATGCGAATGGATGGAAATTGGTTTCATTTGTTGCGATTTGATGATCAAGGACGCTTAACAATTATTGTTAGAAAATGTCGATGACTTTTGTGCAGTAAATCATTCAGAAATAAATAGTGTATCTACAGTGAGGTACAAGTGTACAGTGAGTGAGATTATTTAGTGTGACATTTTTCGATATCTGGAAAGACATAACCTATAGAGACACATTTTGATAGAAAACTTTTTTAGTTACTGAACTGGCTCAATTTAAAAATATTTCCAACATCACTGAATGTTTTACAAAAGTGGGACAACTCAGAGAATAGTTTCTTTAGATAGAATTCATTTCGCCAAATTTTGCTTTTCTACAGAAAGAAAATTGAAATCGGTTACAACGATGCCAAGTTGTGAGTTATTTCCTTATTTTTACCACTTTTTCCAGAGTAATTTGAAAGTCAGTTCTTTCATTTATTTCTATTATGGAAATATTGTGTGCCTATGGTATAATCAAATTTCTCCATGGACCATTTTTACGATAGGAAGTTTAACAGGCTGTCCAAGTTTGAATTTAAAAGAATCAAATAGAATGAGAAAAATTCATACAAAATACTACTTTTACAGATTTTTTCAGGCTATGAATACACTTTTCGAAACATACTTCCATTATTTGTATAATAGTCTGTCAAACATCGCCACAATCAAATATCCCTAGTCAGCTTTCCTAGTGTTGTATTGGTGAATATCAGCTTGTATGGCGAGAGTGGATGATTTATTATATACAGGGTGTTCCAAATTAAGTCGGCACCATTGCCAACTCTGTTATTATTGATGCTACGAATTCGGTTAAATGGGCAAACTAGTAGCATTTTTAATGGCATTCTCGATGCCGAAAACAAACAAAAAATTGACAGTCGCGTTTTCAGAATATTTCATAAAATGATATTTTTTTCAATGGAACACCCTATATTTTTTCATGCATTTCGATTCGTAATAACATTCTCAACAACAAAGTTAATCTGACTTTTTTTCGTAAAGTGGAAAATGAGCGACTTATGTGGAAATATTTATTTCTTTCACTAGTACAAAAAATTTCTTTGTTTTGGCGAATAAAACCTCATGATTGTCCAAACACCCAATTTTGGTACTTATACGAATGACAATATTTTGTTACTAATAGCAAAATAAGACAGTAAAAAGAAAAAATTGCGCTGGGATGTGAAATCGTGAAACCCGTGATCATCATGTCGCACAACTCAATTGACACCACTGAGCTATTTGGTATTGATGTACAAAACGATAATTTCCATCTTAAAGCCATTCCGCTAGCCGCATTTATTTTGTGAATCAAAATATGTCTGCTGTAATGATAACTTTGAAGCCATTTTTGTACAGAACAGAAAATACTGGAGGGTCATATGAATGTGGTTGGAAAAAATGTGTTTGATTCGATAAAACATAATTATTATGAGCAAGTTGAAATACTATTTGGCAAATATTCTCAAGGATATCATGACAATGTAATAAATTATTGTAACTGTCAACTACTGTTCGAATATTTTTCGAAATGCCGTTTTCCCATCAAGAAAAATGTGATATGTTAAAATCCTCTACTTGGTTTGCCAGAAAAATAGAGTAAGAGCACTCCAACACTACAGCAATTCGTTCCCCGATCGTAAATTACCTAATCGGCGTTTTTTTGCTGTGCTTCATCGTCGATTCAGAAACAATGAAAAAGTTTTTGAGAAGAGGAGAACTAAAAAACGTTTTGTAATATCTGAAGATACAGAAATTGACGTTTTATCCTACTTTGAGGTATATCCAAATAATTCCAACAGAGATTTATCCAGAGAAATAGCTGTTCCACTGTTTGGTATTCAACGAATTCTGAAGAAACATAAGATTTCTCCTTATAAGTTAAGACACTAGAACCTGGTGATCCTGAGAGACGATTGGGGTTTTGTCGGTAGTTTATGAATAAATGCAGACAAGATCCAAACTTCTATAGAAATATTATATGGAGCGATGTGGCTAATTTTTCAAATCGCGGGATGTATAATAGAAAGAATTCTCATTATTGGAGTAGACATAATCCATTTCTAGTCCATCCCCACAATCCGCAAAGACGATTTAGTATTAATGTTTGGCGTGGTTTATTTAGAGGCAGAATTATTGGTCCATTTTTCTACCACGGTTCTTTGAACGGACCCCGTTATATTAATTTATTAACAAGAGTGTTGGAAGAGTTTTTCGATGATCTTGATCTGGAGGCTTGTCAAATAATCTATTTTCAGCGAGATGGAGCACCAGCACATAATGTCAGTGGCGTAAAAAGAATGATGCGAGGCTGTTTTGGAAACAAATGGATTGCTACAAATGGTCCTGTTAGGTGGCCCCCTCGTTCACCAGACATAACACCTCTAGATTTTTATTTTTGGGGATTTGGGGTAGAGCCCAAATATGTGTTCAACAAGAAGGCGGTGTTTTTGAACATTCACTCGATATTTTATAGCGCTTTATCAAATCCGTTTGTTATAAATGTTTCCTATTATTAAAACTGTCTTATTTTCACCTTTAGGAAAAAAATCAGATGAGATTTGTTGTTGAAAATGTTATTACGAATCGAAATGCCTGAAAAATATAGGGTATTCCATTAAAAAAAATATCATTTTATGAAATATTCTGAAAACGCGACTGTCAATTTTTTTTTGTTTTCGGCATCGAGAAGGCCATTAAAAATGCTACTGGTTTGCCCATTTAACCGAATTCGTGGCATCAATAATAACGGAGTTGGCAATGGTGCCTACTTCATTTGGAACACCCTGTATATAAATATATAAGGACGGAAGAGTCATAATTTTGAATTCGGCAAATTAGCTCGCCCCTATAACATTTTTGATTTTGAAGATAATGGAATGACATTTGAAGGATCTGCGTAAGACATAAAGGACTGAGTTTTTTGGCGAATAACTCAAGATCATGCAACTTCCGGGTTCACCGGAAGTGACCTAAACTTTCGATTTTCAAATGGGACACCCAGTATATTTTCACCATTTTTGTCTCCACATGACATTCTGAAAACAATAATGCATCATATTTCACTTTTTGCAACCAATTTATTTTTTTAATTTTGAATTTTATTTTTTAATCTAAAGTGTCATGGATACGTTCAAATCACTAATTGCAGCCCTAACATTGTAGGAAGAATAAAACTTTACTGTTTTCAGTCAAAATGTACGTACCATGTGAAATTTGATTTCAAAATTAAAATAACAATTTTTTTTTGAAATGGCAACATGCATGGTGGCTCGGGTTAGAAAAAAAGACACTAAGGTTTGAAACAACATTACGTTAAAAAACTACATTAGATGTGTCTTAAAATAATGTATCTTTTGGTATTAAAATAAGATTTAAATACATCGAGTACCCTTTGACAAACACAACTGATGAAACAAAATCATTAAAAAGATCGAGTTCTTATTTTACTTTGCTTCTGCAAAATTTCAAATTGGAAATAAAATTTAGTTACAGAAAGTGACCAGTAATACATGGTTGTATTCAGTTAATCATATGGATAAAAAAGAAGTCAAAATATACCAGGTGTCTCATTTGAAAATCGAAAGTTCATGTCACTTCTGGTGAAACCTGAAGTTGCATGAAGCTGAGTTACTAGGCAAAAGATACATTTTGAAGTCTTATACGGATCCTCCGAATTTAATTCCATCATATTCAAAAACAAAAAAGTTACAGGGACACCCGGTATAATGAACAAAATTGGAATGGATAAATGGATGAATGTGGGTAAGTAGCCAGTATAATTTTTCGGAAATAATAATGATAATATATTATCACGAAACTATATAGACCGTCAGATAGTGACAGATTTAGGTGCCCCATTTTCACATACAAGCCTCGAATAGGGTTGAAAAGTAAGTCGATGTTGAGTTAAATGAAGGGAAATTTACGAGTGGCTCGTGGGGAAAACATATGGAAAAACCAAAAAGAATTTCCATTAAATTTTCCAACGACAAAATCTACTTTTCCATTCGCGCCACTCAAGCCATTATGGTTTTCGGTCTAGTGACGATGTAGGTTTTCATAGTTTCGATGGGCTTGCGTGGGAAAATCTGTTAAAATCTAGATTTTTCTTTACAAGATTACAGCCTTATTTTAACCCTTTAGCCACCTTCAACACTCAAGCCTTTGATCTTCCGAAGCCAGGTTCTACTAATTAATGATTAGATGAACACGGCTCGCGTAAAAATATGGAAAATCGAATTTTCCATGGAAAATCGAATTTTCCATATGTTTTCCCCAGGAGCCACTCGTAAATTTCCCTCCATTTTACTCAACATCGATGTACTTCTCAATTCTATTCAAGGCTTGTATGTGAAAATGGGGCACCTAAATCTGTCACTATCTGACGGTCTAATAGTTTCGTTGAAAACTTAGGGCCTTGCTGATGTGTTTCAAATCGATCATATTTTGGATAGGAATGCGGGGTGTTTAGTTTCATCACCTTGTATTTGAAAAGTGTATCTAGGGCAAACCAGAACGAACTTGAGAATCGAGATTCCAATTAGGAGAGATCTGGTGAACAAACACAATTGGATTTTCTTCTTAGTGAGTTGCCTGCTTTTAGAAACCATCATATAACAGTAGAGCAAGCTTTACTTTTGTTCAGGAGACACTCGGAGACAGTTACCATTCTATTTGACAAACTTATAATATTTTCCCTTACTTATTTGCAAATACGAAATATATGAGCTCTTCAGAGGAAATTTACTGCGGAAGACTTGGATTATCTAATTAATTTCTTCATTATCAAATATTCTAGTATTCAATATGGTGAATGAACTGCATGACTATACATTGAGCTTTCAGAGACAATATCGACATAGTAACTATTGCTATAGTAGCCTAGCTGTGTGTCTTTGAATCTTTATTATTTTTCTTATTATTATATTAACGCCCTTTCCAGCGTATTTCACCTGTCTCTGGTGCTGTTATATTTAGAAATGTGGAAAAATACAATTTTTTTTTCACCACAGCTCTGTCAGTATAACTCCTACGTAAAAGACAGTCAATTCATAGAAATATGTGTCAATTAGCAAAATTTTCGTATACATTACATTAATGAATGATGCTGGATTGATGAATAATTCATGACAATATACTAATAGCCTACACTTTCAGCATCTTAATATTCGTTTTTGGGGATTGGTTTGACGAAAAAAACGAATTATGCATATCTTCCTCGAGACTCATAGATTATGTTTTGGATTTGCGAATGGATACAGGTATTATGAAATAAATTTTCATTAACATCAAATGTTCATTAACATCGCTAACATACGGTCAACGAGGATATGTTGCGTGATGATTTTGTCTTTCTATCATAATTGAATCTACCGAATCAATTGAAATCACTAATACTCTAGAGTATGTATTTGATACTGCCAAATGATAAGGACCTACTATCTGATTACCTAGAATATGAAACAAATTCAACCTTGAATGAATACAAAAGATTTGGTACCTCACTATTTTTTTTTATTATAAATAAATCTGAAATGATCAATCGTATCGAATGGTGGACACTGACTTTGACGTTGACTTGTCACTTTCGAGACATGCCAAACATCTCTTTTCCAGGGCTATTTCTTCCAACGAAAGGCAAAGCTGTGGAACTCACTGAGATATTCAGCATTCAGAAACCTTCGCAGATAAATAAAATCCTAAATATAACAAGCGTACTTGAAATATAAATAAAACTGAATGCGAAAAACTCAATCAGAGCTGATCCTATAACATTTTGGACATACATGTATAGTAAAGAAGGAATGTTTTAATTCTATGATAGAGAACCGAAAAATCCTACTACAATAATAGTAAACGCATTCGCACAATTCTTTGAAAGTGTCTATACTCAATCTAAGGGTAATAATTTCAACCGCTCTATCAAACCAACAAATATTCCCATGCACAATAAGAATAACAACTTCATTCTCAGAAGAAGACAACTAAAACAAAAATTCACAGCTGGAGATTGCAAAATCCCGAACTTTCTACTAAAACACTTTACATACATTCTTGCAAAGCCTCTTCAATTGATTTTCAATATGGTATTAAAAACAGAATTTTATTCCGACATATGGAAAGTATCAAAAGTATGCCCAATGTTAAAGTCAAGGGCTTCAAATAACATTCTGACCAATCGTCCCATAACAAAACTGTTCAAGTTTGCAAAGGTCTTTTAGAAGTGCCTGTATAATACAATGTTTCCTAATGTGAGGAATAGTATATAACTCTAGATCAACATGGTTTCATCAACAAATGTTCTACGATAACAATTCTCATGTTTTACACAAATTGTCAGCAATGCTTCAGATAAACAGCTACAGATTGATACATTTTATTCAGACTTCTCAAAGGCCTTTGACAAACTAATCATCAAATTCTGATGAATAAACTCTAGGTTTCAATAGTCATCTGTACCCTCGTACCCTTTTTATAGAATGCAAAGGAAATAAATCACTCGAATTCTCTCCAACTAGTGGCGCTCCTCAAGGAATCTAGCACCTCTTCTATTTTCTTTGTTCCTAAATTATATAATTTCAAATATTTCCAGTAACATACTGCCCTCTTTGCTAATGATTTGAAAATTTTCAGACCGATTGAAACCATTGAAGACTGTCTTATTCTATAGAAGAAATTGATTCAATACAAGAATAGTCTAAATAAGCTTACATTGAATATTCAAAAATGTAATGAAATGCACTCTTAAATACAACAATATGTAGTTTGGCTAATCAATAAATGACATCACATTAGAACAAAGTACAGAAACTGAAGATTTGGGCATCATATTCGGTCCGAAACTTAGCTTCACTTCACAAATTAACCAAATTACATCTTCTGCAAAACAAATGCTTGGCATTATCTTCAGGAAGTGTGAAGACTTTCACAACTGGTAATTTTTCATTACACTTTTTAATTCATACGTCTGATCCCGTTTGGAATATGGCTCCTTGATCAAGTCCCCTATGTAAAATGTGCATAGGCAACAACTCGACATGGCCTAAAAATTGGATGATGTTACCCATCCCAAGGAATTGATAATAGATTGTTGCTGAAAAGATTCTCATTTTTATCATTAGAAAATAGAAGAACAATTATGCTTGTATTTTCATTGTTATCTCATGCAGATTTTCACGTACCGAGACAAAATGGTAAAAATGAAATTTGCTTTTATCTGCTCTCAATGTTCTAGAGATATCCTCAATTTATAACATCTGTAGAATTTATAATAGTTTTTGTTGTTCCATTTGGACATTTCAAGAATGAAGTTCGATACTAGTTAACGAATATGCGGGTCTAATTACAACAACCTTCAGTTATTTGCACTGTGTTCACTACTGTGTACTGCAAATTCGATTGGTATTCAAATGCTATTTCTATTATTGTATGATTCTACTAATTTTGTGTATTTTTTTCGTAATCTTATTTTGAATTCGATTTTGATATTCTATCATACAGGGAAAAAACGCTCAAACAAGTCAATTGGTATTTTTGAAAGCGCATTTTTTTCAACAAAAACTTTCCATATAGGGTTTGTCATGTAACTGCAGCCAATACCAAATTTCTTATTTCGAAAGCAACACTCCGTATTATATTCAATTTTTGGATTCTTCAAATAATTCTAGACATATTTTATGTGCAATATCATATACCCATCTTCAACTGTTTCGGAAATATTAAGTGTTTTAGATTTATTGCAAAAATTAACATTAAAAATAGAAAATCAATTTATTACAGAAATTCGCTACAACACACTGAGTACTTGTTTCCCAAGGACGTCTGGATGATGAAAAAGTAAGCAAAAACCATTTCAGCGATCATTTTTATGAATTAAAAAAAACCTATAAATTTTTTTTGGCTTTGGCAAATTGTTGTCTGACTGCATGACAGTAATTGTCAGTGTTATAATCGTTCGAATTTCGTTAACTGCATATCAAAAAGATGGTTCATTCAACAGAGATGCAAAAAATAACAATTCCTAGTGTTTTTTCGAACACGCCAGTGGCGGATCCAGGGGGATGGTAAAGGGGGTAATTACGTAAACCGATTTTAATAATTTTTTTTTAAATGTCATGTACTAAAAGGTCTACCTTGAGACAAAATTTGAAATGTTTATTCCAATTTTCAGGGCATACTACGATATCAACAGATATAGCCATGAGAATATTTTTTTTGTGATTTGAACAATAAAGTGCCGCCAGATGAAAAAACAAACAAATAATGTAAATATTTTTAATGAAAATAACGGAATTACATTCAAGATTTCACGCAAATTAACTAAAACTAAGACCTAATAGATTTTTCAATTTAAATCTTAGTTGCCATGGAAATGATATTACAGTTTGACACTTGTTAAAGATTTAAGTGTACTATTGTCAACAATATTCACCTTACAGTTCTTCGAACTATTTTGTGTCATGGCTGCAAGATTAAGAGAGAAAATTGAAATTGTACGCCTTTCGGGAGATGACGTTAGAAGTGCTAGAGAGGTTTGTAGATTATTTAAAGAGAGACATCCAGATCGTCCTCGTATTAGCTGCGGTACGGTAAATAAAATAAATAAAATATTCAATGAAACTGGTGCAGTATCAAAAATGATGTTAAAAAGTAATCCTGTACAAAGACGAAACAGGAATGACAGGAATGATCAAATCATTTTAGATTATTTCGGAAATAATCCTAATGCCAGTATAAGGAATGCCACTTCAGATTTGAATATTCCACGAGTAATAAACTGTAAAAGCCAGCATTCCCAAAAAATCAACGTCTGGTGGATATTTTTTGAGGAAAATATTAATGCGCAGAGGTTTCTAGAATTTTTAAACACAGAGTTTTGGGATGATATTCACGAGCTGCCAATCAATGAACGATCAAATTTAATTGTCCAGTTAGATGGGTGTTCAGTTCATTATGCCAGAGCTGTGAGGCAATGGCTTAACGAACATTTTCCAAACCGATGGATAGGCCGTGGTAGTCTGTGGTAGTCCGTTTATAGAGTGGCCACCCAGATCTCCAGACCTCACAGTTTTGGACTTTTTTCTCTGGGGACTTCTCACACAAAAGGTTTAAAAAATCAGCTCAAGAGATAGAAATGAACTTTGTGCAAGAATTCGACAGGTATGTGCAGATAATACCCCTCAAGAACTAAGGAACGTAATCAGAAACATTCGTAAGCGCTACGACAAATGTATCGAAATACATGGTGGATTAGTAGAGACTACTAGAATATGAGTTAGAATTAATTGTTGCACTGAATCGAAACATTTCAATAATTAGTTATCATAGTTACGTTTATTAAAATTGTTTGCTTCATTATAAGTTGAATTGTGTGAATGTAATTCCGTTATTTTCATTAAAAAAATTTAAGTTATCAATTTTTTTTCATCTGGTGGCACTTAATCATAAAAAAAATCTTATGGCTATATCTGTTGATATAGGGTGTTTTTTGTGACTGTTATAGCCGTGTGAGTTTTCGAAATTTTGAGTTGTCATAACTTTGTTATTAATGAATATTTTTTCATGAAATTTTGGTCAGACCTGTTTAGAGGCACTTTGAATCCAGTAGTGTAGTGATTTTTTCAATAAAAAAAATCGCTAATAAAAAATCCCAATTTTCGACTAAGAAAAAATATCGTAATATGCCCTTAAAATTGGAATAAACATTTCAAATTTTGTCCCAAGGTAGACCTTTTAGTACTTGACATTTCAAAAAAAAATTATTTAAATCGGTTTACAACTTCAAATTTTGTTTCCATTAAAAATGGATCACACTGTAGATCAGCTGGATATTGGGCTTGCAACATTTCAGCTATCAACATCAACTGATGATGTGGGTGTGCACGGAGTGCAGTGAAGAATGAAATACAACTTGTTGAAAATGAGAGATTTCAGGAATCTCTTGAAGATCAGCTGAATATTGGGACTGCAGAATACAGTAGTTCTAACAGCACACCGAACATAGGAAGAATAAAAAAATTGGAGAACAAATTAAATAAATTTAAATGTAATCATAAAAAAAAACATTCTCTCTACTAAAAAGAAGTAGAAAAGAGTGAAGTGTTGTGTATCCTCCAAACATTACAAAAAATTCAACTGGTTGATGTTTTCGGAAAGTATAAAAGGTTCACATTGTAAATTTTGTTTTGTATTCACATAGTTTGGTGGTTTACATCAACAAAACAAACCACAAAAATCATTTTTAGTTACCTGTTCACCTTTTCAAAATTATTTGGGAAAGTCGGCGATTGCCGATCTAATTACAAATGAAATCAATTTTTTATCACAAAATAATGTGTGTCTTGCCGAATCTTTCATAAACACTTATGAATCTGCAGAATGTTGTTTGTTTTATTTATCATTGATATGGTGGCTGACATTTTTTTATTTTTATGTTGAGTAGATATTAACGACTGGGTATGTATTATCATCTCATTTTTGTGAAATACCGAATTTTATTGTATGTTTATTGGAAATATATTCGTATTTTACTTTTCTCATATGAGAATTTTTATATTCATTGCCCCCCCCCTCAACCAGTACCCTGGATACGCCACTGGAACACGCCCTCTTTTATTCATTATTTATTCCATTTGGCTGTTACACATTGTATACTCACCTATATTTATTCACAACTTGATTACTGTAATCCATATTTTTGTCTTGTAATTGGGAGTAGGTACTCCTGTAAGACATTTAACCATTTTTTTTTCTGTTTTAATACCTAACAGTGCCTACTGTTGATCGGCTGTACCCTCAAGAGTAACCCTCAAAAGTTTTGGAGAGACTTGTGCGGCATAGATTAAATAAGTACTCAGTCGGTACACTTTTGTTTTTCATTTTCTCATCTTTGCTTTCTTCAAGATACTCCGACTGGAAGATCAATTGAAGAAACCCCTTGAGCTAAAGCACTCTATCCTCGATATTTTCTTCTTGTCAAAAGTCATCAAGCAAGCAATTTTGTATATGAGTATTAGCATCATTATGATATTTTTGTTGATAATCTATTCGACCTTCAGAAAAGGAGAACGAAATAATTGAAAGAACCTCCACCTCTTCCACCATAAAAAAAGTATCTACATTTGAACCTAGACCTTATAACACAATAACGTGTCTCAACATTCTAAAACCTTTTCCGTCAGTCAAGACACTTTTTTTCAGACAAACACAATGAACACGTCTCAATTCAAGTGTACGTCCGAATAAAATATTAGAATACGAACGACAACTGACAACTACTAACGGCGAGAACAAACAATCCTTGAAGATGGTCGGGTCTACTCACCTCGAATGATGCACATGTGCTAAAAAGCCATGAAGTGATGAAAAAAACCAAACGGTGTGCCATCTCGTAGTCCTGGAACAAATCATATAATTAATGTGTGTTCGAGTGCAGGCGAGGTGTTAGTCGGTCAATGCAAAAAGTTCAAGGCGGAAATACAAGTGTTCCTGTATGAGCGCATGCTAATATCGGGTGTGACAGAACAGCACGGAACAACAACAAAATTAATAATAATATTTGAGTTTGTTTGAAGGTAAAGGAAAAACTTGTTTTTGCCTCAATAATGAAAAATCAGTATTAATTACTTTTACTAGTCATTCTCAGGTTAAAATTCCCGATGCTATTGGGATTTCAAATTAAGATTGTAGCGCCACCGGCGGCGAACGATGAAGTACTTTCTACGACATTGATTTATAACCTTACTTTTTCATTCATATAGATTTCATTGTTTACTTTGTTTATTTCGTGTATTGAGTATTTGAAGCGTGGTTTAGGCCCTTTAAACATTGTTAAAACTGTGATTTCGAAGACTTTTATCTTTTATCAATGTTCATTTAAATAAATGATTATTGGTGTAAGGATTAGTGTTAAGGTGTTAATGGTTACCTTGTTAGAAAAAAGCTAGTGATAAAATACTTCAATCGTCTTCCTACAAACAAAGACAAATGGCCCAATTAAAATTAAGTTTATTGGAATTTCTGAGGTATGTTGAAGGGACCGAAAGTTCTCGGTGTGTAGTAGAAGGTGAAGAAATCCTCAATGCAGACCATATAATATTATATGGAAAAAATAAATGGAACTCTTCAGTGACAAAAGTGTGTGCCCTCTGTCTCCAGACAAGCGCTGGAGAACTCAGAATTATAGACGGTTATATTAAATTATGCTAATGTAAATAAGTAAATAAAAACAAGATGCCTACCTACCTTTGTTAATATAATAATCTTACTTAAAATAGAGCGAACACACTTTCATAAATTTGCTTATTGGTTTGCCAATCCGAACCTTTAATATCCAGGCTTTTCTTCTTGAGATTAATTCTCGTCCCATCTCCGTTTCAAAATAAACCTTTGGGTCATTTTCCTCGGGATATCTTTGAAAAGTTAATTTCTTTTGGCCTAGGAATTGCAATGTGGCACAGAACAATAACCATTGTAAGGCGCCATTATAAGACCGGAAGGGTCGCTTTACTTGTAAAAATGCAATTTCTCATCACTAAATTAAGATGAAATAAAAATGGTTCAAAGAAATGCTCTATATTCATTAAAAACAATGGTAAACAAACGATACGAAAGTGTGGTTAGAAAACAATGTCGCAGAAACTAGTTTGCATTAAAGCCACCAGAGTGCGTATCGCTTAGCATGAAATGCCAATTGCTCTGAACAACACTGATATTTTATGTTTGGATTCCACAAAGCCTTTAGATCTCACTCTCCAATGCATTTTGAAATGAAACACACATATCAATAACCTGCCCTCGAAACTTGCTAAAACATGCTATGCACTCTGTGTATCATCTCAACAATGTAGCAGGAATATTGTTAGACATTTTTATCTGGCTGTTTCCATTCAAACTTGAATTATGGTATAATGAATGCAATGGAGGAACTCATAGAATATTTGTTACAAAAATGGGTCAAGGATCGGACCATTGTTATCATGCAGAAAACACTTTAAGAGCCTCTCAATTCTTACAATGATATCGATCTATATCTATGATGTTGTTAGTTTTGTTTTCAAAAATGCATCTTATTTTGAATCTGAAATAGTAGAGCATAACTATGAAACCCGCATGAAAAACAGATTGCTTCCATCCGTTCGTTAGAAGAATTGTATAGTGATTTATGTTGTAGAGACAATTCTCATCTATTTTAAATCTTTGTTTTTATTTATACCTATATATGTCTTTGTTTGTTCGCATGTCATGTTTATTAGTCTTTCAATTACTGTTATACATTGCTGTATCTGTCTACCTCCTGATATCGTCACATTAGTCTATTGTATAGTTGTTATGTTATTGTATTATATTATTTCGTGACTTGTGGGATTCAGAGGGGAATTCAGAATCAAATGCCGAGAATAAAAGTCACGTGTAAAAATTTTTTTGGGCAGTTCATTGTCGTTCCTGAGGGTCCTCACTGACTTTTTTAGGAGGTTACAACTGTTTCACATGTTGATTCAAACTATAATTGTAACCAAACGTATTTTATGACCGGAAATAATAATTCGAATCAGACCCAAACCCGAATTCAAATATCTGAAATATTCTCTCAAACCCTCGAAAACTTATATTATTCCAGTAAATATTCTCAGAAATACATGGTTACCAAAGGTCCTCTTAAAATAGATGATGTTATGGACTATTTTTAAGTGTTTCCGTGTGTACGAATATTTGGAAATGGGACATTTTAGAATAATAGAGAAAAAAACATTCGAATAATCTACTCATGTTTATGTTCTTGTGAGAGGCCCAGATTCTTATATTTTCATAGACCACCCAAAGTTCTCAGGGATGGCGAAGCAGACAACTTTGAAATTAAGGTCGAAAATTAGTTAGTCTTTCGTTTCATTCGTTGAAGTTAATATGTTGTCGCGTAGTTATTTTATTAGTTTGCTTAAATTATTGTAAATTGTTATAACTCAACTCTGTTCAACTCAAAATTCAATCAGGGTAATTTGGGTAATTTTCATTATCTGAATATAAATAAAGTCGATCTTTTCCACCTGTCTCTAAAAAAAGTTGATTCTTCTCATCAACTTTTAGTATTTGTTGTATTTGAATTATTTCGAGTCTTTTGCGTTTTATCTTTTTGAATTATTAGTAAATTGTCTGGCCTCATTCACCTTTTTTCCGGTTTAAGTTATATTATCAGTTAAAACCAGAAGATGCTTTATCAAATAATTTGAGAAATGTCCCAAACATATTTTGTTGTTATTCCTTATTGTTCTGTTTATTAGATATAAGTGTTTTGAATTATGGCTTTTTATTCTCAAAAGTTCACATTCAAGTTTATAAAAATCCTTTTAATTTGAGAGAAAATTATTTTACTTAGTAGAGTTGAACAGAGTAAGTAAATTTGAATGCTAAAGTGAGTTCCGCAACGAGTACTCAATCCAGCATCAGAAAGAAAGAACAACTGGAGCATCGAGTACAGAAAGTCGAGATCATCTGATGAAAAAGTAAGGTGAGTTAAAAATCTTAAATGCTGTGAGGTATGATTCCTAGTTGATAGAAAATTAGAGCCCAACGTTCTCATTTATTATGTTTTAACGACTCCGCTCGGTCGAATCAGTTGTGATAAAGCTCTATTTATTATAAAATCAGCATTTGTTACATAATCTATAGTTTCATTTCGTCCCAGTTCAGTACATTAAATTGTTCTCGTGTTTTATAAATTAATAATCACCGATATCTTTCCACCAGTAAGTTTTTCTGTTGATATTATTACAATTTTGAGTTAAACTTAAGAGTTTCATTCAAATCCAAATCATTCTTTCTCTGCTTTTAAGGTACCTATATGTTATTATGTTCTGAATAATCGAATCACTCAAGGATCTTTCCAAAGCCAAGTTTATTAAAATTACTTATCTAAAGACTTGATTCGTTGAAAAGACAATTTTGTAAATAAGTGTCACTTCTATGCCGACGACACGCAAATTTATCAGTCATTTCCAGAGACTGGTCTAATGGAAGCAAATACTCAACTGAACGCAGATTTAGAGTCAATCATTTCAATTTCTGAGAAGTTTTGTCTCTCAATAAATCCTGGAAAATCTGTGGTAATCTTGTTCGGCAGGAAAGTGACCCGATCTCGCTGAAGATCAAAATTAAGGATATGTCAATTTCTCCTTCTGACAGTGCAAAAAACCTAGGAATCATCTTGGATTCCTCTTTGAATTTTACCAATCATGTCAACTTGGTGATAAGACGAGCATTTTGCAATTTAAAATTGATCTACGCCAACAGAAAAGTTCTCGATAAACATGCGAATCCCTAGTTCTTTGCACTTGAAATATGGTGATATAGTCTATGGACCTGCTATTACCAAAAGAGACTCACAACGAATTCAGCTAGTTCAGAACTCCAGTGTTCGTCTGATCTGTGGATTAGGCAGGCGAGCCCATTTATCCCAACCTCTAAATGAGTTGGGATGGCTAAATATTGAGAAGAGAAGGATTCTGCATGCCTGTACCTTATTTCATAAGATAGTCACGACCCAAAAACCACCCTATCTATACCGAAAGATCACTTTTCGGACCGATGTCCATAATGTCAATGTACGATTTAAATCTTGGCTCACGCCACCCATTCAAATCTCAGCTCAATATCGGTCCTCTTTCTCATACACAATCACTAAGCTTTACAACTGGATTCCGGAAGCCCTGAAGGGAATGAACATACTGAGTTTCAAAAAACATTTTAAAAATCCTAAATAAAGTTAGTTTGTTATTAGGATTATCTCAGGCGTTATTTCTTGTTTTAACCTAGGCTTAATTATTGAATTGTATTGGTCCATTATTGTATTTTCTTTATGTTGTATTTTTTTGTTTATTTTATTTTGTTCAAGGTTGAGTGGTAGAAAGCACTTGCCTGACCCCTGTGGCTCAGGCATAAGCTAACTCTGCCTTTTGGTAGATCTGTATACTTCGTTGTCAATGTTTGTTTTTCTCTGCTTCTAACAATAAAAGCGTTAATATTATTATTAACATTAACTCTTTTCTTGGTTTATTTTTATGATGTTATGTATGTTTCAAAATCCAGTTCCTTCCATCGAATGACCAAGATTCTGATAATCAACGACAAGTTGACGAATTTTGATTTTAATGGAATTTCAACTCAGTAAGCTGATGTAATCATAACAGACGTGATCATTCCAAAGCGGGCAAAAATTGGATTGTGTAATTTCTTTTCGTATTGTGAAATATTACATTTCAAAAGTGAGTATCTACACAATTTATTAACATGATATCAATGTTATAGATGTCCTGCAGAACCTGGTATTTTGTAGTTATCTTTTTTACATTTTGTCCCGATTATGAATGAAGCTATTTGTTCATGAAGCGATAGGGATAGGATAGATGAGAGATTTTATTTAGAAGTGATATTTAATATATTATGGATAAGTCCAAATTACCTGGAGTTCAGTTCTTCAATATATGTTCATTTGCTGATGCTGAATTTACCATTTATCATTTCTAGTTACTGTCATGTATAGAGTCTTGTGTGATGATGCTGGTATTTGCGGTATCAAATTTGTATTATTCTTTTTGTTAGCTGGTTGTATATTTTATGCATGTTCTTCAATCAATCGTTTGATATATTGTCTTGTTTGACCATGGTAAAGTATTTCACAATCATGGATCGAATTTTATATATTTTGGTACTCCAACTGATCGATGGATTTAAAAACATGAATTGATGAGTCTTTTGAATCGATCGCAGACATTACATGCATTTTCATTTGCTAGAGATCATATTCAGTAACTGACAAAAAATGTCTTGTTAAAAATCATTAATTTTGATTATCTAAGATTATACCTACATAAGAGTTATTGCGTAAAACTCCAAAATTAAGACTACAGTTGTCAAAACTTGGCCTCATAGTGAAAGGTATCAGGAGACTATTCAAAAGTATGTGATGTCATTTTATTATCAAAAGTTGTCTTGTGAGTTGTGACCCAGACCAATTTGATGATAGGTATAGTAACACATTTTTTATGAGTCACACACCATGTTAGCCTATTTAAATAAAGCATTTCGAAAATGTTTTATAATTTCTGGCATTTTCAGACATTTTGTGGATTCAAAACTGTGTCACTCGAAGTCTTCAGTTCCTTCGACATCAACACATACGTTAACAACTTGGATGCAATTGCATTTGATTACAAGTTGATCAGAATATGATTTTTTCTAATTCGTATTTTTGTTCTTTTTGGGAAGATAATATGGAGTTGAAAACTGAAATAGAAAAATTACGCAAGATATTGAAGAGATGCCAATGTTCTGATACTCCTGAATCCAAATTATGAGTGATTGTGAAAGGTTTAGAAGGCAAGGACAAAATACGAGACACAAATAAAAGAGGAACACAAGGATAAAATACAAATACGTTCTGTACAGGAAATCACAGTGGATCGTAAATTAACTCATCGAGGGTATATATAAAACATGTACAAAGCGGAAAAGACTTCAGACTTCTTTTGAGAGTTATAAGTTCATTATTGGATTTTATGTTTCCGGTAGACAATTGAATATTTTTAGGCCAATTAAATTTTAACAATTCATTAATGTATAATAATAATTGACAACTACAAAGTAGCACTGACCAGAAGATTGACAATTTCACAAATACAGTTTTCACGTGGAAATTAGTTCAGTTGTTGTTGTTGATTCTTAGTAATTGGATAACGAGTTTTTTGAAAACTTGAATCTCTAACATATGGTTCTCATTCTACGATCATGGGTTGAACGATTTACATTATTCAATAATTTTTGGCGAATTGGCTTGAAAATTTTATACCAGTTAATTTCAGCCAATCAGATGCCTGCATTTTGACATGTTGCTATGACAATAACCTAATTTCTTCGGAAATTTCCCTGCATAGAGGAAAATTAATAAGTGGAAATTTCCCTCTGGCTTGACAGCTGTCATAAACACAGTGGCGTAAAATATTTTTGATAGAAATTTATTTATAACTTAATTATAGGTAGCACATGTTATTATCTGTTACAAATTTCAAATGTATTAGAAATTCCTTTTCCACGTCTTTTCTCCTCAATGGCGAGTGAGGTAAGGGTCCGTTGTTTTTTTTACATTAAATGTATATGCTTCATGAAATAATAGTAATACTTCGACATCATTTTGTTCTTTTCCATAAAGGATTTATGGGTGAAATATGAAGTAGTTTCACAAAAAATATTACTCATGTTCTTAAATAGATCTTCTTGTTCAGGTTTTAGGCCAGAATTTTTCACCAAATCAGTTAAATACTTTAAATTTTTATGATAAATTTGAATATGCTCACATTATGTACAAAAGGAACAAAGATTGTACGTGTCGCCATTCATTTTATTAATAAATATTTAATTAATTATCTGTATTTTACGACACCCAAGTGTTAACAATGCAATTAATCATAAGAAACCATAAACATAAGGAACTTGTCACTGTCACTACATATAGCCAACTTTGATTAATTTTATAACTCGAAAAATTTCCCTTGTTTCTAGTAGTATAAAATTAGGAAAAATATAAAGACTAATATTTATTTTAGATTATTATTCAAACCCTGTTTTACTAAATTACAATATTTGACATCAAATCCGAGGTTAATAAATGAAGGTGTCGCCGATGTAATTCATTAGCGTCCGATAGAAGTAGACCTTAATTTTTTGTCCCTTTCCTCTAGTACTATAAAATTATGCGATTTTGGTAGAATATTTGCTTCTCTATTTAATTATTTAAACCACATTTCACTAGAGCATAGGGAAATTAAAATATTTGATATCAAATCCGCGATAGAAGTAGGTATACCTACCTACTTAAATTTTATTCCCTTTCCTCTAGTTCTATAAAATTGTGTGAAATGGGTAGAATATTATATATTTTATTAAATTATTTAAACCACACACACAGGGAATCCAAAAAAATTGGTAATAAAATTATTTTAATTGCTTTTTATATATTGACATTTTGGAAAGTTGATTTGTTTCTTTTAATCTTATGGTAACGTAGTATGCATAGATCAGTATGTTAGCTATATGGATAGTAGACCCTTTTTCTTTTTCCTCTATTAATTCAAAATTAAGTCGTATAAAGGTACTTTATTTAACAATCCAAATTAGGAACATTGAACACACACGAAACAAACTTAAGTTTAATTTTTATTTTCATTATTGTAATAATTGTTTGTATTAAATACACAGCTATTATGCACAATATTACTAGGTTGTATGGCTGTCTGTTGGCACTGGTTAATTTCTGACGTTATTAATGACGTATTTTGGTTGTTTTCCACTGAATAATCACCTCTCATGGCCTGAATTAAATTTTTATGGTGCTCAGCATCCATTTGTCCGATAATCTTAATAAGTTGCTGTTCCCGTATACCATTTTTTGCCAAGTTTGATACTGCTGTAGCCCTTGCTGAATGATTTGTGATCTTGGTTTTTTTAATCAATTCCTATTTTAGAGGCGGATTCCTTTAACCAAGAGTATATTGTGTTTGGACTATTATTACACCATCTGTTCAAAAGCAGTGCGTTCCATTTCGGATTGGGAGTTACAAACAATCTATCTATTATTAGGTCCCCACGATTTTCCATATGTTGGTTAAATATTCGTATGGGACACTCGTCAATATTTCTAATGTTTCTTACTAGCCACTTACTGTCAGCCAGTTTCTTTGAACCACCTTGAGTGGTTTTCGTAAAAACCTGATTGTATTCAATCCTTAAAATTTTTATCGTGGTCTAATTCACGAACAAAATGGTCCTTTGCTGTAACCCCTTCACCGCCTCCCCAGGCTAGTTCGCGTGAAATATTGTGAAACAATTTTCGCTGTAGACCCACATGTTCATTTTCATTCCATATTTTATCATTCATCATTGGTAAGGGCAGCTGCACTAGCCTTCCTTTTTGTTAGGTCTCTTTGTAGGCTTCTTCGTTTCGCATCCCGTGCAGCTCTTGCTGCTACAAATTCGACATCGGAAAATGGGTTAAATTTGAGTCGAAATTTGGCACATTTCTTGGAGCTACTTGGCTGCAGAATTCCACATAACCTGAAGAAATAATAAACTTTCTCGCCTAAAATAAATAGTATTCTTCTCCTACCTTCACAACGGACTCTTTATAATCTTCTGAATTACTTTTTTTCATGTTGAAGCCCCAATCTTCTAAAATTCTATTCAACTCTTCGACAGAAGTAGATGTTGTATTTTCTTTCTTTGCAAAATTCAAGAAATTGATTCCATATCATTGTCTTTGATTTTTTTGTATTATCTGGAATTAATTTATCCACCTCTTTTCTTATCGTCTCACAATTTTCTTTACCAAAACGCGACATTTTAATTTTGTATATGATGTACAGTACATAATAGATAAAACGCGACTAAAAGCGACTATGCTTTTGAACACAAAACACATACCTACTGACTTTGAAACTTGTCATGCAAAACGTCAAAAAACTCGTATCATGGCCATTTTATGCAACACTCATTGGTTGAAAATACACAAAATGTTACTTTTTGCGTATTTTCAACCGATGATATCAAATCCGCAAAAAAAATAATTCGCAATTCGCTGTTGTGAGACAAAGCTTTAACAATGGCCTACTATGATGTCCATTACATGGATAATAATATATGTCACCTAAGTATGTCACCAATTTAATTTCTATTTTAAAAAAGTTTTGGTATAAAATTTTCTTACCGAATCTCCCGCGAGCATGAATTAATATTCCGGAAATTTTCCTCAGTTGCGAATTTTTTAAGAAAATTCGCACTTCGAGAAAATTTCCGGAAATAATTCATGCTCTAGGGAGATTAAAAGTGAAAATTTCACTCATGTATTAAAATTTCAATAAGAGGTGTGGAATTATCGCTGAATTACAGCGGAAATTTCCCTCACGTGTAAAAACGTCCATAAGAGGAATGCAATTACCGCTGGCTCACAGCGATAATTGCACTGTAGTGACGCGTTTCGCGTCACCGCAGTGCAATTATCGCATTAGATGTCAATTCAAGTGAAGTCGCGCGATTTTAATGTCAGAAGTGAGACTTCAAATGTGTCATCTACCTACAAGTGTTCATATAAGAGTGAGGTGTGAAATTTCCTACCGAATACCACTCGTGCATTGAAAATTAACCAGATAATTCTGAAAAAAACGTGGTTTTTTTATAAAAAACCGCACTCGGTTATTTTTTTCGTTGTTTCAAAAAATTGCCTTCCTCCTTCGGAGTCGGGCAATTTATGCTTTGAAACAACGAAAAAAATAAACTCGTGCAGTTTTTAAAAAAAACACGTTTTTTCAGAATTATCGGTAATTTTCAATGCACTTGTGGTATTACCCCCGGAAATCCACCTACTATGTGGGTATCAGCAGTAATACCACAAGTGATTGAATTTTCGCGATTATTTCACTTATGCTAAAATAGCGTGTTATGATTGGTTGAAATTTTTGTGTTGATAAATGAAAACATCATGTTTTCGATTTTGTAGTTCGGCTCTTGATTGGCTACTGGATATGTATATGATGTGTTTTCGATTTTGTAGTTCGATTCCTGATTGGTTATT
This sequence comes from Chrysolina oricalcia, assembly GCA_944452925.2. Lineage (NCBI taxonomy): Eukaryota > Metazoa > Arthropoda > Insecta > Coleoptera > Chrysomelidae > Chrysolina > Chrysolina oricalcia. The sequence continues at coordinate 12,792,992 of OX101811.2, read as the reverse complement.
ATCAAAACATAAAACTAAATAAGCACTCACTATTAATTCATATCAACTTCACAATTTTCGACAAATTTTGCATACTCGTTGATTAATCAAATCACTAAATCAAAATGTTATCAAAACATAACCTCGAGCGAGAAGCAGTAGACTAGATATGCAATGACGAAACTACGAATGACGCGCTCTGTCATTGGTAACTGAAATAGAGGGATGTTTGAAATATCAAGTAAATATTTTGTTAGTTGCATAATTTCAGAACTAAATGCGGGATTAATGTTCCTAGTTAAATTGAATAGTAAATAAATAAAAATGGTTTCGATTTTATTCATGAAATAATCTTAACAAATACAACTCGTGTTATCGGCGATTATCGTTAATTCCTTCTCGGTTTCGAATCAAATTATGTTGCTTTAGGCAACCAGACTCGCGCAAGCGCTCGTGTGGTTGCCAAGCAACATAATTTGATTCTCAAATTCAAAGGAATTGCTATTTCGATAATCACCGATACACTTGTGGTATTACCTACGATAAGTTTGTCGATTCATTTCTGAACGAAACTGAACTGCTTCGATACAATTCAGTTGAGTTCAGAAATGTTAACAATCCGAAGTTTGGCAGAACTAGATGAAATTAGCAAAAAAGTTAATCTTATAAGTTAATAAAGTTTAATAAAGAGGAAACATTGATTAATTCCAAAGAATTTATCTCAAATCTGTTCGTTTTCAAATGCGTGCAAATAGCGTCATTACTTATATTTGATGTTTAACTGTCAAATATACGAAACTGAAAACACAGAACTTGACAGACTTGACTAGAGCTCCTGATTGGTCTATTTGGCAAGTGCATGAAATAAACTCTGTAATTCAGTACGGAGAAGACAAATAAAAATGTTCACAATGATTGAAAATAATATGAATTTTTTGTATTCTTGAAATTTTCCACCGAATACCATTCAAAAATTAACCAAATAATTCTGAAAAAATTGTTTTTTTGATAAAACTGTAATCGGTTATTTTTTTCGTTGTCTTAAAAAATTGCTCTCCTTCTTCGGAGTCGGTCAATTTATGCTTCGTAACAACGAAAATGACGAACTCATGCAGTTTTTAAAAAACACTTTTTTTTATAATTATCGCTAATTTTTAAGCACTTTTGGTATGATCTCCAATAATTGTCCCATTATTTGTTGGAACAGTTCTGTTCGAATTCTATGTTATAAATGACCAGCATATGGTTAAGCGAATTGTATATCTGAGTATGTAATTACAAGAATGACAAATTTATGTAGTCATTGTAATAAAATTCCTACCAACTACATTAGTGTTGATGAATTTAAGTCTAGTTTTAAATATCATCTACTGAATGAAAGGATCAACTAATTGTTTCATTTTATTATTTGACCATTTATCTTGCTACTATATTTTTTATATAGTATACCTATTTAAGTATAATTTTTCTTGTTTTTTGTTGAATGGCGTAAAAATCTTATGTGATGTATATTTTCAGATGTCTTTTTTTGCAATTGGCGAAAGAAAATAAGATCGCAGTGCCACCTATAGCAAGACTTTGAACTACGAATCACGCACAAAGGTTTTTGACTTTACACGTGTTTATATGGCGTTTTGACGATCTGTACTCCTATTTTCAAACAATTTGTGAAAATTTGTGATTTCTATAACTAAAAAGTGATTGTGTTTCTATTGAAAGACTCTAAAGAACGTTTCAGTCAGGTGATTCAAAGGTATTTCATCTCCGATTAGTTTTGAATGCTTCTGCAATTCAAGGTTGCATGGCGTTTTGATGATCTGTTCTACTATTTTCGAACAATTTGTGAAAATTTGTGATGTCTTTAACTGAAAAGTTATTGTGTTTCTATTAAAAGACTTGAACGATAGTTTCAGTGTAGTTTACAAATATTTTACTTGTTTTTGGAGGTCATGATTTGCGATCAATTATTGATCTGATTTATTCTTCAGTCTGTTTTTCAAACAAGCATATACTTCGATATTATTTAGCTTGCCAATTTTCAGTTTCAAAATCCATGCTTTCCTTTGGTCAATTTCTTCAATCTGGTCGAACCAATTGGTGATTTTTTAACCTTGCTTTTATTTTTGGGGGAAATTTGTGATATCCCACATTTTCCTTCTTGCCATATGTCTTGCATCCTGGGACTGAACAACTAGGATTGTATTTTCCCATATTTGGCAGTCTAGCAACGGTATAAACCAAAAAAATACGAACAGAAACAGAAATCTATTATGGATATATCCTTAATCAACAGAATGAATCAGATCAATAACTCACAAATCATGACTTCAAAAAACACGTAAAATATTTGTAAACTACACTGAAACTATCGTTCAAGTCTTTTAATAGAAACACAATAACTTTTCAGTTAAAGAAATCACAAATTTTCACAAATTGTTCGAAAATAGTAATCATAACGCCATGCAACCTTGAATTGCAGAAGCATTCAAAACTAATCGGAGATGAAATACCTTTGAATCACCTGACTGAAACGTTCTTTAGAGTCTTTCAATAGGAACACAATCACTTTTTAGTTATAGAAATCACAAATTTTCACAAATTGTTTGAAAATAGGAGCACAGATCGTCAAAACGCCATATAAACACGTGTAAAGTCAAAAACCTTTGTCCGTGATTCGTAGTTCAAAGTCTTGCAATAGGTGGCGCTGCGATCTTATTTTCTTTCGCCAATCTTAATAAAATGCAATGAAACAAACAGTATTACTAGAACCATTGACACTTTATCTCCAAATATTTAATTTTTTCTTCTAGTGAATCGAGCTTTTTGTTACAATTCTCTATCTTCTCGTCTCGTCTCGTTCAAATACTACAACGGGTAGATGACTATTAGTAAATAGTGTGGGAGTAAAGAATGAAATTATTAAAAGTGTCATGTTCGTATCTGTAAAGTAATTGGCAAAAAATAGCTATTTGTATTACTAGGGAGGAAAGTGCCACTTTTCCTCCCGCAGGATGTAGTTTACTGCCCGACGTGAAGCGGAGGGCAGTAAACATCCAAGGGAGGAAAATGCACTTTAGTCCCATGTAATACATATGATTTTTCCTCCTACTCACTCAATAAAACCTTTTGTGACTTTGTTTGCAAATAGACCTATTCTTACTTGATGGAAAGTATAGACAATACAGTCATGTGTATCTGAGAATCTGCGGTGGTGCAATGGCGTCTTGGGCTTGTAATCCGAAGGTCCCGGGTTCATCTCCTGGCAATTACAACTTTTTTTTTTTTTCAAGAACGTTATTTTACTTTTTTCTTGTGAGTGATTTGAATTATTGGACATTTAGATAGCTAATACATCTCGGATTGCTATTGAGTGTTTTTCTCATAAGTAATGTTATGTGCCTTTGTGAATGAGGTGTCGATATTTTTTTTAAGAGCTGCGCTTGTAGAAAAAATAATGTTTGTATTTCGAGCACAAAGTGTCATTGTCGTTCTCCAAAGATTAATCTCTTTGTCGAGCAACAATCAATCACACTTTGCGCTCTAAATACACAAATAGCTATTAAAGAACTAGAGTAGAAGTAACATTCATGTTTGATTTTTACCAGAATACAGGATATATAAGATGTTCTAGAAATTACGGAAACAATTTGATTATAATAGATTCACAAGTTTCATCATTTACAACTTACTTGAAATGAGGGGGAGGAAAAGTACTTTCCTCCCTAGGGAGGAAAAGTATGAGTTTCCTCCCTGGTTTGAGGGAGGAAAGTGTGTACTTTCTATAGGGGTAGGAGGAAATACGTTTTTTTTTTCAATTTTGTCTTTCGAATACGTAACTCATTCAAATATTTTCTACTTGTTCTTATTGCTCAAGTTCGATATTGATCAGTTTTCGATCTCCATTATCTATATTGAATCACCATCCATCTAGACGTTTGATGAACTGATCCAACTTGACAATTTGATTTGGGTCAAGAGAATAATAATCGATGAATGAGTCTGATTTAGTATGACACTTTTTTACATAAATAATAATTCCTTCAAACTGGCAAAAAAACATATCCTTGCTCCAAATTGATCGTATTATAACGAAATCACCAAAGCATGGGAACCACTCGACTAATCGTTTTACTAATATAAAGAAATGGAACAACTGCACTGTTATGAAATTCATATCAGAATAATTTTCGTCTAACCTTGCGTATAGTTTCCAAAACACACGATCTTGAAGGAAGAACACGAAACTTCATTCAAGGCTAATGAAGTAAATCTTTATTAATTTCGAAACATAATTGTATCAATTTCAGAATTCTCAATACATCATAAACGTTCGACATTCAACTCATTCTTCAATTGAACTATCATTCGAATCGCTTGAATACGAATAAATGATTTATTGCTTTCTTGTGGTAATTAACTTCGAGTGACGTTTGGTTATTTTCATGAAAAAACTTAATTTACGACTTGAAGATCACCTGGTCACACCACTCCCAATTTCTCAAAAAAAATATGTTCAAGTCGATGACTAATAATCTCTCGAACGATATTTGAACAGAATTCAAATTGGTCGCCATTGGATCAGCTGCTACGAATAAGTAATAGGTCGACACCAAATCTGATGAATAATAATAATAAAAATAATAACTTTATTCACAATATACAGATTGGGGGCCATTTAAAACAAAATGTGTGAACAAAGTGATTTGACGATAAGAGCAAAGCTCTTGTTTCGCAAAAACATAATAATAGTGGTATACAAAACGGTTTGTATAAAAAATTAATAAAATATCTAGAAAAACATTAAAGATTTTCGAAATGTTGAAAAGATTTGAGAGGATCAGACACCCGTAACTGATCCTCCAATATTTATGATTTTTACAGAGCCCTGAAAATAGAGCCAAAAACGGGTAGTCTGGCTTCCGCGTGATGGTACCACTCACAACAAAGGAATATTTTAACATATTAAAAATATGATAATATATTAGGGAATAAAAAAATTTATATATAATTGGGATACATCAATTGACAATAATCTGCGGTTAAAAAATTTGTATCCCAATTTTTCCCTAAATTATGCATTTGTTAATTAACTAATTTTTCTGAAACAGAAAACAGAATCTCTTGTTCTTATGTCTTCTCGCCTCAACGATCTTGCCTCACAAATAGCATACTTTCTCTTAAAAACCTGGCTGGCCATACCAAAATTTTTGTATATATTGAGAAATACCTTGATGATTTCGATGAAATTCTGCGTAGTACTTTGGAACACATAACTAATGATATATTTCATGAATCTACCTGTAACCAAGTTACTCTCCCAATAGATTTTGGAGGCTTATTAGGCATCAGAAAGACTTTATTGCACTACCAGCTTTTCTTGCATCTTATAATACTTCTCGCCGTCTGATTTTTTCAGTTTTACCACATTCTTTCAACGATATCACTGATATTCATATGGAATTTGAACAAATTTGGATTTCCCAAACTGAGAATAATCTGCCCGAGAATAAATATTCTCAGAAAGCCTGGGACATACGTATAATCAATTCAATATACGAAAAACACCTTGAGTCAGCTGGATACTTATTCCAACTTTGAAAAGGCACGTCTCATGGCTGTTTGTTCGAAAGAATCAGGTGCTTGGCTGAATGGTCTCCCAGTAGCTTCCTTAGGTACTCTCCTAGACGACCAATCATACAGGATTGCTATTGGTCTCCGTTTGGGCACATCAGTTTGTGTAAGCCATCAATGTAAATGTGGATCTGTCGTTGAGGAAAATGGAATACATGGTTTGAGTTGCAGGTTTAGGTCTGGTCGCTTCTCAAGACATCACGCTGTTAATCATCTGATTAAAAGGGCTATTTCAACTGCGGAAGTTCCGTCAATTTTAGATCCTGTCAGAATGATCAGAGATGATGGAAAGCGTCCAGACGGTATGAGCCTTATTCCTTGGAAGTGTGGAAAGCCTTTAGTTTGGGATTTCACTTGTGTAAATATAGTTGCAACTTCCCACCTGTCAACTTCCATTATGGAAGGCGCAGCAGCTGTTTCAGCAGAGAGAAATAAAATTCGTAAATATTCCGGTTTGGGCAATTTTTATTGTTTCTATCCAGTGGCAATAGAAACATATGGAGTATTTGGACCACAAGCGCTACAACTATTGAAAGAAATTGGAAAAAGAATGATGAAATGTACTGAAGAACCAAGATCATACTCCTTCTTGATTCAGCGAATTAATTTAGCTATTCAGAGAGGCAATGTCGCTTCAGTTATGGGCACACTTCTCAATTTCAGAAAATTAGATGAAATTTGCTTGTACCCACAAAAACAAGGTCTTCGCGGATTTGAAAACAATATCTTCGGGACAAAAATCAAAAATACTTTCTACCTCCAATCTTCTGCGCACAGTATTAGGATCCCTGTACCAATGAACAAATTTGACATTGTTCCTGCACTGCCAGCTCCCAGTACTTCAGGAACTACTTCAAAACATTTTGGTCTACATGGGTTGAAAACACGTGCTTTATGAATAGTGAAATCCAGTGTTTATCGAATACAAGATGGTTATTGGAATATTTGAACAGAGACGCTTACACAAGGGATATACACACTAATGTATCTAGGGATGGAGCATTAATCAAATCATTTGCCGAGGTGATCAAGGAACTTTGGTCAGAAGATTCGTCAGATAAAGTTGTTGATACAGTCGCATTCTAAAGTCAAATCCAAAGACACACTCCTCGTTTTATCTGTTATACCCATAGGAAGATCCTCAAGAGTTCTTACGATTCCTGTTAGAGGGTCTACGTGAAGACGTCAATAGAGCAACGGAGAAGCCTAAACCCATAATGAGAGAGATAGACGAGAAATTAAGTAATAGTGAGAAGGCCCAAGAGTCATGGTCAAGATACTCAAGGACAGACAATTCCAAAATTGTGGTTTACTTCGTTGGCCAGTTAAAATCTACATTAAAATGTACTTATTGTTGTCATTGTTCCGTGTCCTTCGATCCTTTCTGGGATCTTTCCCTCTCAATTCCACGAATAACAGGTCAACTAGGACTATCACAATGTTTGGATTTATTCAAAAGGGAAGAAACTCTAGATGGTTACGAGAAGCCTACATGTGCGAAGTGCAAAGAGAGAAGGAAGTATTCAAAATCCCTTTCAATTCATAAATTCCCGAAAATTTTAGTAATCCATTTGAAACGGTTTTCTTCAACAGAAAGATTCCGAGGGATATTGAAGGGCACCATTGATTTTCCTTTAGAGGGATATTGGACATGAGTAATTATGCTGATGAAAAACTAGCCCCCTGTCGCTACAGTCTATATGCATTATCTAATCATAGTGGGACTACCTACAGCGGACACTACACAGCCTACTGTAGACATCCGTATGTGAGCACGTGGCACGAATATAATGACTCACAGGTGACTCCAATTCAATCCAGTTCCAGGCTTAAAAAGAGATAACCGTTGCAAAAATTTTGGTTTTCCACTTTTTTATTATGCATTAAAAATCAAAGAAATAAAAAAAGTAAATAATATTTTTTTAGCAACAAATAAATTTTTTTTGAGGAACCATTTTCTCTTCAAAAATCATAAATCTTATTGATTTTTTGATTTGCTCATAAACAATGAATTTGTTTATAACAATTTTTAAAACGATAGTTGTGAAAAATGTTGAAAAAACTCTTTTATGTAGCTTTAAACCCTAAGAAATAGAAACATTCAAGATATTAACAAAAAACATCATTTCCTTTCATAAATTTTTTAATTTTTGTTAATAAAAAAGTGGAAAATCAAAATTTTACAATTTTTGCATTGGTTATCTATTTGTAAGCCTAACAAAATCATAGGGTTTTAGTTCAATAATTATCGGAGTTTTTATGTTAACATTCAGCTTAGAAAATTTGTTGATTTACAAATGCATAATTTATGGAGAAATTGGGATAAACATTTTTTAACAGCGGATTATTGTTAATTGATGTATCCCAATGGTACACCAATTTTTTATTCCCTAACATTCATACTTAATATGTTTAAATAATTTTTTATGATGTTGTGTTAGAGTGAACGTGCGCGGAAACCAGACTACCCGTTTTTGGCTCTATTTTCAAGGCCCTGTAAAATTTATAAATATTGGAGGTACAGTTTCGGGAGTCTTAACTTTTTTTGAAATGGTACATTTTGACTAGACTACCTACTAGCCAACTTTTCCCCAGCACTCGTTCCTTCACTAAACAGTTGAATTCAATGAAGGAAAATTGCAGTTCAGTCAGTTCAAATGGCCACACGCAAATCTGCAGAATTCAGAATTCAACATTCCACGCCTCATATCAAGTAGTTTGCAGAAACATGGTATTCATTTATTGAAGAAAGTCATGAATATCCTTCAAGATAAATGCAACTCACGATCGCGATATATGATCGCGTTCTCGGGCGTGACAAATATCGTATTCCAGAGCGGATGGTCTAATGAACAAATTCAGAACGTATACAACGAAGTGAAAGAAATCACCAAATCTACATTTTTGGGAAAATTTCATTTGTCCAATCAATATAATTTGATTACTAAAATTATAACTTTTCATTCGAAGGTACAATTTTAGGTTTCTGAAGGCTTGTGAAGCTGTTCAAACTAAAGTTAAAAGAATAAATGAACTTAAAAAAAACTTTTTAGAAAAAGCTTTTAATTAAATGCGCTAAAGGGAAGAAAGGTAATTTTAAAGTGAATTAAAACCCATTATTTTGTTATAGTATAAAATTTCAAATGATATAAAAGCTTGTCACGAGAAGTATCTATGTATTTCTTATTTTAAATTAAATTTGAAATACCTCAATACATGTTCTCGCGACAAGCTTTTATATCATTTAAAATTTTATAATGTAACAAAATTCACTTTGAAATTTATTTTGGTCTTTTTAGTGCATTTAAATGAAAGCTTTTCTCCAAAAACTTTTTTTAAGTTTATTCATTTATTTCTTTTTTAGTTTTCTTTGGATATTTTTATTAGTCTGTTCATTTCAACTTCTTTGAAAAGAGGGGAGGGAGCGAGCCCACCGGCAGACATATTTTTTGTCGTAATTTTCCATGTATGAAACCGTTGGAGTTTTTTCCGAATTTCTACGCGTTCTCTATCTAGCTTTCGAAGAGTTTCCTTTTTTGGAACAGTATTACTCAATGGTCAGATAATTTTCACTATTTTTACGGATTTTTTTGATTTCTATTTCGCAAGTTTTCCTATTTTTTTTTCGTGACAGAAAGGGGGGGCGAGCCCCCCGATCCATGTCCACGCCCAAAACTGTTGAAACATTTTCCGAATTCCTTTGCGTTCTCTATGTAGATTTTGAGGGGGACAGGGGGGTGACATCTTTTTAATCCATAATATTCGCCGGTCAGATATTTTTCACTATTATTAGAGGTTTTTCCGATTTTAATTTCGCGAGTTTTACAACTTTCTTCGAGAAAACGGGGGGAGAGGTGAGCCCTCCTATTTAATTTTTTTTCGGTGTGATTTTTGACGTCCAAATCCGCCAAGAAAAATTCCGAAATCCTACGCGTTATCTATCTAGCTTTCGGGAGGCAGGGAGGACAATTTCTTCGACATTAACGTATTATCATCGGAACTGAACCAACATGTAAGATTTCAATTCCATAGGATAAGAGGAAGTGTTTCTGATTCAACTTGCAAGATTTGTACCCATCTAACAAACACACACACAGAGCAAAGTAAATAAAAGCTTTTTTCTATATGAAGTCTAAAATGAAATTTTTTCGAGATTGGTAACAATGGTAACATCAACTGTCAGATGAGCGTCAGACAAGAGGGATGGGATTTTCTGATATTAAACAAAGAAAAAGAATAACCTTTGAATGTTGTGGGGTTATTTGTTGCCTTGGATTCACAAATGACTGGTTTCTCGGGAGTTTATAATTAGATTAGCTGATGTGGTGTGGACTGGGTCTACCAAATTATGCTCAGTGGTCTGATTGTTTGAAAAGATATTTTTACTGCAGTGGGAGTGTGGTGAGGCATCGGATACTTCGAAAATTTGAAATTCCTCTTCGTAAACTGAACGAGATTTTTGGGAAACAAATTATTCACAGCCGTTTGAGCAATTACTCTCAATTCAGGAGGGTTGCAGTGTTACCAACCAACCCGATATAACTGATATTATTTATTAATATTAGATCCAATTTTTTCCAATAAGACACTACAAAAAAATGCCAAATAGAAAAACTAGTATATGAAACACCTTTTATGAGACACATTGTCACACTTGTTCTCTTGGAGCACTCCTCGCTTCGCTCGTCGTACTCCAAACAACGCGTGCGACAAAATGGTGTCTTATAAAACTTGTTTCATAATATACTATTAAAAATATTTAGAGCTACAAATTACTATTATGGACTTAATAATAATAGTAATTTGTCCATGAAGTTTTTCATACCTTCATCGTAATCCTTGTCAATAGCACTAAAAATCGTGAAAATTCCCCAAGAAAAAAGCTCGAGGTGCTAGGAAACAACGCCAAGTCCTCAGTTTCATTATATGTACATCACATTCTTGATTAGATATTTTGTAGTTTTCGATAATTTACCCACGAAAAAGTTCATCAAAATTCATCAATAAATACAAAAGATATACGATATACATGAACACCTGTGTCGCCACGATTACCATTCACTTCAGTAATAACATTTGACATGCACTAAATGATTATGCACTGTCATATAAAAACAGTCGAAGACTTTTGAGAATCACTCAATATTTCGAGTAGATTAATCAAATCGGAGAATATTAACAAATAGTCGAATCTGAGAGAAACTTCGATAGTGGATCAGGACAGAAACCAGAAAAAGTGATGCAAACCTAATTGATGAGTTGATCTTAGTTCAATAATTACCGGGGTTTTTATCTTAACATTCTTTTTAGAAAAAACTGCGGATTATTGTTAATTGATGTATCAAAATGATTAATAGTATATACGTGAATTTTTTTATTTCCTAATATTCATTGTAGGGGTTTTACCAGCAATGAAACTCACAATAATTTTTATTTCCAAAGAAAATAATCAATTCTAAATATTTCAAATTTATTTCTTTTTCCTTCTCAAATTCAAAGGGCCTTTGTCCGATTATAAATGTTTATATGGGGAAAAATTTAATCCGTTAAAATAGTTTCAGAACTTGGAATTCCATAGTTAGATTTCTGGTAATCGGATTACCTACGATGCGAAATCTTGCCAGCATGCAATTAGTTTTACGACGACGCTTTCTTTAGCCGGAGAATTTGGTAATTTGGAATGACGTAGGCTGGGTTTTTCTTTATTTCTGACCTGCAATGAAAAGATGGAGTTCAAAAGATGAGAAAACATAATTAGTTGGACTTCAGTTCCCAAGCCGTGATGTTCTCCGTTATTCGAGCTCCTCGACTAGCATTTATCTGGTCGAGCTTGATAGTCATTCTTTAGCAACTGTATATACGTTAAATTGTTAAGTATTTTAATGAAACATGTGTAAATACATGGTTATGGTTACTTATTAGCTGCTTTGTCCGTTATTTGATTACAACAACTCACCCGTCACCCTGTACTCCGACATCATGTTTAATTTGTTATAATTTTTTTTTTGTTGATTTCATTGAAAATATGAACAGGATGTTCATAAAGTCAGTTGTGGAATCATCTGCGACTGAAAGTTGGAATTTAGTCGCTGTTTTCCATCGTACAAGATAACCTCTCTTGGAAGGGATTCATGTTTTAAAGAGAAACATTCTCAATTTTTTGTTGTTGTTGTATCAGAGTGACGCAACGCGCGCGGAAGCCAGACTACCCATTTTTGGCTCTATTTTCAGGGCTCTGTAAAAATTATAGATAGGTATTGGAGGGTACAGTTTCGGGAGTCGGAACTTTTTTCCTGCAAATTTGCTAATCTTTTCAGATCTCTTTTAATATTTCAAAAATCTTTAATATATTTCGAGATACTCAAAAAAACAAAAGCTCCACGTTTTTTTCACTTTATTGTTTATAACCTTTGCAATTTTTTTCGGCCTCTTTTGGGACCTTTCCTTAGGCTTTCTACATAACATTAAGAATCTAGTTACACCACGATCATAATTTTCGGTGACTATACAGTTTTTTTTAATGGTACATGTTGACTAGTCTATATTCGCAATAAAAATACTTGGTAAACAAAAACAAAATTTGATACTTTTTTATCGAGATTGTCTTTGATGAAACAAATCCCAATACATGCGTTGAGATATTCCTGAATACCCTGCAATATTATGATGATATTAGTTTTCGGTAATAAAAGTAAAATCTGATAGAAATAATGCACATATTATAGGAACATAAACTTGGAACCATATGGGAAACTTTTTTATTAATAGTTTCTCTGAAAATTTCATCCCTCATAGAAGTTGGTGCATTCAATTATACTTAATACGCGCATATCGGTTTTTACCAGTGGCGTACGGCTAAGCGGGAAACGGCCGATATTCTAAATTCACTATATAGAGTAGTGACATTAATATGCAAAATATCGAAAAATCTCATTGGAAGAAGTTGTTTGCAATTGAATGAATGAAATTCCAAGTCATCCAGTGTATTCTACCAATTACTATTTTTAATAACTAATTAATGACTTGGTCTCAATTTTTAATGGGAATTATCCACAATGATTTTTGAGTTGTAATGTACTGAATTAGCATAAATTATCTGTCAAGGCAATTACCTGATCTAACATGATCTTGAATATCAGTAAAAAAAAACAGTAATGGAATGGTAATGACATAAAGCCAGGAGTCTCAAAAAAATTACTTGGTAATTGAGAATTGAGAAACTATAAATAAAGAAGTTTTCCATATGGTTCCATAATAATAATAATTATTATTAATGAATTTATTCAGAATTTACTATAAGTACATAAGTAGTGATAACAATTCGAATGATCTGAACAAATTCAGCTAACAGAGGAGAACCTGTTCGTGGGTATTACTAATGTATTCACAATATTCGCATTAAATATCTATAGATAGTAAAACATAATTATTTTGACAAATAAAGTATGTAAATATGTAGATATGACAAACTGTTATAAATAAATGTGTTAAAAAAATGAGAAAATGTAAAAATGTAAAATAGATTAAATAGATAAAATAAATAAAATATTATTATTAAAATATCTCAGAGCCTAATTACGTTCATGCAACTCTAATAATTACTTTTCAAAGCAACCATGCCCTGTATTTCGATCCGGGGTTTGTCCATAAGCCATCTCTTAAATTTAGACTTGAACTGGGTCGTGGAGTTAAGTGTTTTCAAATCTTTTGGCACTAAATTATAAATTTTTGGGGCAAGGTATACATGGCTTCTTTGCCATATTGTCTTCAACATACGAGGTACGTTTAAAGCATTTTCTTCATGTTGAGTTGAGTGATTGTGTTCGACATGTTTAACTCTGGCTAAGTTTCAATTTTGATGTGTTACAAGAGCCAAAACAAACATTTGATGAATGTCCATCACTCCTGCCTCCTTGTACAATTAATTCATCAATAGAATATATGAAGCCTTTTCTCATGATTATTTTCAGAATCCACTGAAAATGATCATGGGAAAAGACAGATATTTTGGCGTACACTATATAATGATGATGATATAAAAAGAACATAAAGGCAAAAATAACACACCAGTGTTATTTGACTTTCAGGTTTGCATTTCAAGATCATTACTATTATTGCTTTCATTATAATTATTCGAAAGACTGAATGAATCTCAAAATATCAGCAATAAATTTAAAATCCATTAGAGTCTTAATGTTACTTCCGCCGCTCGTTTTATAGGTTTTCTTTGTGATATTCGGCTTTGCATATTATCCATATTAACCTTGAATGCCCAGGTGGCAACAATAAAACTTGCTGACAAATTTGTTTTCCGAATTAATTGATATAAGAAATAAAATTCATAGCATCAGTCACACCCGAAAGAGAATAATTCGAGGTTCGAGGTTCGAAGGTTTTGCCGGAGAGTACAAATAAATGATAAGAATAAAATCGACAAAGTCGAAGTACCCTTCTCTCCAAATAATTCTACAAAGTGGAAAACATGTGGCAAAAATCTGACAGAAAACAACTACTTCCCTGGCTCGTCGATGGGAAGATTCAAATGAAACAACCATTTTCGCGCAAGTTCTTTAGTTTTCGGGAATCTGTGAAACCTAAATTTTTTTGTATTTTGCAAAAATTTTTCAATAGATTCAAATTTAAAAAAATTGAACTTGACAGTGTTGACACATGTCAGTGTTTCAATTCAATGTTTCAAACAGTTAAAAACAAAATGTATTACCAACCCGACAGCAAAAAAAATTATTACCAATATCATGTGGAATATTGTCAATTGTTGCTATAAGGGCCAGTTTTTCATGTTCCAGTTAAACTCCAGATAACTAACTAATAGTTTAGATGGTGAACGACATTCTGTAAATGACGTTTGAAGGATCACATTCTAAACCATTAGTTAGTTATCTGGAGTTTACCTGGAACACAAAAAACTGGCACTAAGTACACACAGTAAAAAGTGGGTGGAGAAATACATGCCAAAATGTAATATATACATAATCCTTCTAGTATTATAACTTGATTGCACATCAGGTAATTCAAAATTTTAATGTAAAATTAGGTAAATGTCCTCCATTTCTCCCGTGTTTTACAGTGAGCATGTAATTCAATGCTTTATTACATATAATTTCCGCCGGTTTACATGATGACTGTAACTGAATGTGATAATCAGTAAAACAACGTATTGTTACAGCGAAATGACGCCAATGTACAGAATATTACAGGTAAAGTCTAAATTCGCATTTGTTCAAAAGTAATTCTCCATAACGCTATCGCCTTGCGCACCTACCGGCATTCGGCCCAATCCTCATTCACAGTTCATATTGGTAGGATGAACATCGTTGGGCATCTGGCGAAGGTAGGTTTTAAAAACAAACAAGCTGTCTTTTGTGTTTTATGTAAGTGAGTATGTGGGTGCCAAAATGTCATCGGATTATTCAGTGTGTACATAAAGTAAGGAATAAATTCATTATTTCTGAATGTAAAGATATTTCGGAAAAATCCTCGGACAGGTCGATTTTCTTTTCCGATGGGCCAATTTTTGAACCCCACCCAAAATATATAGGGTTATCCCCAATTGAGTAAAAATGACTTTGGTGATATTTTTAAATTGGACACCCAGTATATTTTTTCCATATTTGGTTAGGGATCGTCATTATGAATCCAGTGATACCAAGTTTGATGGGATTATGTCAAACGTCTGCGGAGATATGGCCAAAAAACTTCTCCATATACCCAATGAGTGCGACAGAGACTTTTAATCTTCTGTATCGTGGAGTATATGGAAAAGCACATTTGATGTATTTAAAAATTCATGTTGATCCAAGTTTAATTTACAACAAAAATTGTATTTTTCTGCACAAATACTTGAATATATATCTAATAATACATACTAAAGCATGTATGTCAATAGTCACTACTTGAATATAATTGTAAAAAACACCTAATCAAACATGTAGAAATCGCCATTAAATCTGGAATAATGGAGAAAATTACATAAGTATACAGGTGATAATCCATGGAATATAATGGAAATTAACATTTAAAGTCAAGTTATGACTCCACATTATATTACATGACGTATGTAACCTTACATGTATATGCATGGCAACGCATTACCCATATGGGATCATGTAATCTGATGGAAACAATATTTACAGTGCAATAGCCCACCCGTTTGAAAATTCAAATTTCACATCGATAATTTTCTGAATTCAATATTATATTATAATAAGATGCTTTTAGTATTGAATCATCGTTTTTCCAATCACAGAAAAAAATAGTGTATTATACAAGGGAAAAATATCTCGGTTTTTTAAAAACTCAACCTCGAGCTAAAATCCAATACTTTTTTCCTTGTATAATAAATAACTATTATTCCACCTATTCAAACACAATTACTATTAAAATCAAACAATATTTTCTCTCTGTAATACAATAACGATTAAAAATAGTCTAAATCATACTGTTAAGTATACTCCTACAAGATAATGTTGAAGCTGTCGATAATTCAAGTTGGTAAAAGCAAATTAAATTCATGCCTCATTACTTTCACTGGCGTTTAAACGTAACAACCGAAATTAGTTCGTGCAATTGTAAAACTTTGCGCCCGCAGCTTTACGATAAGAACTGTAAATATTAGAAAATGATTACTCAATAATAGCGTAATAATAACGCCTACAAAAGAGCATTCGTCCGTAGAAATCAAATATGAAATTAAACTTCACACGCGATAGAACAACTAAATTATTTATTGGCGAAACAATAAATTCGAAGATTTCACGTTTGTTATGCGTTTCATCAATCAAAAACATGAAAAGTTGTAAATTATAGAAGGTTTATTGGTATTAGCTAATCAGCGAAAATAACACCAATTTTCATTTTGCTGATGATTGTAATAGAACAGATTCATTGTGTGTAAAAAGGAGTACCTACAGTATGAGTCAACTGTTCTCACACACTCTGTTACCTTATTATTTCGATTTCTAGAGAAAATTTTATATCGACTCAAATGGTTATTTGTAAACAAGGGTTCCCTTCAATTCAATATAAAGGGTAATGAGTTTTCAATTGCCTATCAATCGACATATTTGCCATTGGAAACACATGTATCCAGCGGAAAGATGATTTGAAGAGCTTTTCAAAAATATTGTGATCTAAATATATAGAGTGACTTTCAGTGACAATTTCCCTCATATTATAGCAACCAATCAAATGCCATCAGCTCGTGGTATTTTCAAATCGTTATTTCGACTATTCCTGAGTTCTACATTTTCATAGTTATAACAAATAAGGTAAATATAAAACACATAAAAAATAAAACTTCCTGCGGTATGGATATTTCGATAAGAATCCTCGAAAATATGCCTATTTTCAATCTAGAACTTCTGGTCCATTTGATCAATGAGTCGTTTTTCCAATTTATTTGAAAATTAGTGTTTTTATTCCTCTTCACAAGGGTGAAAATACTTCGGATCCTGCAAATTTCCGTCCTATCTTATTCTAGCTTTGGGAAAACTTATTGAGAAACTGGTTAAAAATAGATTGATGAAGTTTTAATCCGCTTGAAGGTTCTGAATTCCCAACAATTTGGTTTCCAACCACATAAAAGTACAGGAGACGCTATTTTCTGTAGAGTCAACCTCAAAGAGGTTTTCGCGGCAGTGTTTTGTGATCTATCGTTATGTTTTGTGTAAATCATGGAATACTCCTGCGCAAGCTTCAAGTTTATGGCTTCAGAAATCAGAGCCTTAGTTGGATTGAATCCTATCCGAGTGAACGTACACAATTCGTCAGAACAAACACCAATTCACAAACTAGATCGGTCAAACATGGTGTGCCTCAGGGCTCTGTACTGGGATCCATTCTTTTCTTATTGTATCTCAACGATTTGGCTGATCTCAAGATTGATGGCAGTTTTACTATATTTGCAGACGACACGACCATCTTGTGGCATGCAGCCGACATCAACAGCCTTCATTCCAGTATTACCAATGATATATCCAGCGTAAAAAGGTGGTTCAACTCCAATTTGCTGTCGTTAAATATAGACAAAACCAAGCTCTTATCATTCAAGTGTTATTTACTTACCAGGTCTCCCTTTAATTAACGAAGTTGTCATTGAGCACAGGGATACAAGTAAATTCATCGGAATCCATCTAGATAACAACCTTAATTTTCAGAACCATGTGAAGTCTTTGAATGGAAAACTAGCATCTGGATGTTATGCTGTGCGAATGGTGTCAATAGAACTGGGAACAGCCACTGCGAAGGTGGTATACCACGCTCTGATAGAATCACATATGAGATTTGGTATACCATTTTGGGGTATCTGCAGCCAACAAAGTTTCTATAGTATATTTGTTATACAAAAACGTGCAGTTCGATACCTTTGCAAAGTTGGACCCAGAGAATCTTGTAAACCACTGTTAGGTCAGATAATAGTCCTTACCCTTCCGTCATTATTCATTCTGGACACGGTGTGTCTAGTACACAAAAACAAAGCATCATACGATGCAAATGTAGGTATCACTCGCCAAAATAACAATTTGAGACTTTGGTCTTCAAATATGACGAAGCATTCTCTGATCTATGGTGCAATTAAATTATATTATCATCTCCCTCCTACCTCCAAAGACATCGTTTCGCTTTCAAATTTTAGGAGATCTATCAAAAGATTACTTGTCGATGAGGCGTTTTATAGTGTCCAAGAGTTTCTTGAGAAAGATTGGAATAGGTAATATGTATGTACAATATATACATTTGTAAAGACTTACATTTGATCATTTAAAAATTTTATTATATTTATTGTTTAATTGTTTTAATATATGTTCGTTCCCTTTTGTTATTGTTGTTCTGTTTTCGTAAATATGTATTTTTTATAATTGTGACAATGTTACCATACCATACCATTCATTTTTATATATTTTATACATTTTTATTCAATTTTATATATATTTATATTTTATTGTGACTTTATCATTGAGATTTAAATCTTCCGGTAATTAAGTATATTTTGATTTGATTGATTGATATAGAAACGTCAGTTAGACGCCTGAAAGACGCCATACACGCAAAATGAACCGTTTCGGCAAAACGGATGAAGTTTAACTTCGTCTATTTATTCTTGAAATTGTCTGATCGAATATTCCTTTAAAATGAAACATTTTCACAGACTATACCTCTGGGTATCCTTAAATTAATGTTTATGAGGCAGTATGATTATTACTATCATTTTAATTTTTTTCTTTAAGAAAGAAGAAATATCCGGAGGGTGCGTTAGATCATTGACCCAAAAAACCACTCCCAGCGTCTTTGGAGTAAGTGATCATTTGGTCCGAGCATCGTGTGCCCTGAGCAGACGAAGTGAACCAAGGATGACGGACGTCTGCCATATTACGGCAAGCCAGTATGGTTTTTAAACTCAATAGCAGTGTGTAGATCATTCCACCAGGGACTCATATGATTAGAACGACTACTTAAAGAGAATGGTTTGGGTAAAGCCTGCGAAGTTCAGAGAGTAGATCGATCTCGATATTTAGTCCATTTTTCTAGATCGACGAACCTTGATTTTCTCACCAGTTCCGAATATTTCGTGAGGGCACTCATCAATATTACGCCTACTTCGTCAAAATCGATATTTTTATCATCTATGGAACCTTTTGCGTCATATATTTTTGATAGTTCACGAACTTGTTTCACTCAATAACCGGAAGGAACCGAAAAAAATTGTTAAGTTTTTGGGAGCGAACTTCCTATTTTGGTTTCTTCTTTTCTTTTTCCCCTAATATTTGCTCATTATTTACGAATCACAAATCACCATTTGTGGAGATGAGCACGGTTCGCCTGCAAACCAATCCGAAATCTGTTGCTCCTCATCTAGCCATTGAAAACTCTTGCCAGGTGGCGGAGGGTACTTGGAAATATTTTCCACCAATAGTTATTCAACCTAGACCCTGGAGCAGCGAAGTTCCTGGAGGCTTTAAAGGCTATTATTATTATTATTATTGTTTTAGTGGGTTTCCAATATTATTATTAATATTTCCAAAGTAATCTAAAATTCTTCAACACCAAACCTATTACTCCTTATTTTTGACCCTGACACTCTTGATAACGAAGGTTGAAGGATGTCTGTTTCTATTTGTCACGCCTTGTATTATGAAAATTGAACATTTCTAACGGTTAGGTAATTGCGTTTTTTACTCTAGAGGAAATTGTAATACAGTCATAATTGTAATTTGCAGTACATGCAAGAATAACACAAGTAGGGAAGGTGTGCAGGCCCGGATCCAGCCTATGGTTTCAAAAAATGAGTTGCCATTTTTATTGAAGATATATAGAGAGAGTATCAGTAGACATTCAAAAGTCCCCTAAGACACCAAATTTCATGAAAGATGGGTCTTCATTTTCAGTGTCAACTATTCTTACTAATCGAGATAAAAAAGTTTAGAAAATATTAGATTTTTTAGAAATGATCTGGCTACACCACTGAATTCACGATATTTTCAAATGATGTATGTTGAAATGCGTCTATCAATTAAAAAGTTATAAGGGAATAAAATTTGAAAAATATGCCGTTTAAATTACCCACAACTTCAATTTCAGGACATTTATCAAAATTCTGACTACACGACTGGATTCAGAAAGTCTCGAAATATCACTAATCAGAATATTATTGAAACCTGCGCATCGATATTAAAAAAGGATTTTTTTTTCAATGGGATTTTAGCAAAAATCTGACTACACCACTGGCTTCAGAATAATATTTACCAAAATATATTTCAAATAATTTTGTTCATGAAAAAGTTATAGCTGAATAAATTTCCGTTCATAAGTCGAAACATATCAATTTAGAAAATTGAAACTTTTTGTAGCCACCACCAAACCTACAATCAAGTCTATGCATTTATCATAACGCTTGCGTTAACTATTTCTGAATACTGCCTTTCACTGTTGATAACCCAGTTAGGATATTGATTGTATAGTTGAATAATTGGTCCAATAGCGAATATTTTGTGATGAAACCACTCCATTTGTTGTGAAACTAACTTCATAACTATTATTTAAAAAATGCCTCATAAGCCCATGAGCAGAAACGTTTCTCTTGATCTTGAGTTTCGTTCTAGAGTCTTTCATTCAATATTCTAGTAACTTATCTTTCACTCTGGTAAATATCTCAATTTATCTGCTAACACTGTCACAAGAATGTATGAGGATCATAAAAAAACATCTCAAAGATGACATTTCGAAGATCATCATGCATGATACCCTGGTCGAAATTGGAAAGATTCACCGTACATTTTAATGTATATTTCAGTTGACCAACAAGGGTGTCTGCAATCTTGGAATTGTTTATTCTCAAGAATCTCAACCAAGCCATTTCAGTCTTTTTATTATCACATAATTTTTCATCAATTACTGAGAATAACTGTATAGGCTTCGTCGCCAATAATTCATCTAGCCTTTCAGAATTAGGAATTGAAAGGAAAGGAAAGGAATTGAAAGAAGGAGGCTGCGTTACTAACACTAATTTTTGGAGTCATCTGAAATATAATATTTTTCAGAGCAGCATATTTTGTCTCCATAACCGATGGGAAATGTTGACCACAAATGATCTACCGCATAACTTCCATGCTTTCGATCATTTTCGCCAGAAATCGATTAAAACCGGCGACGCTATACAACAAAATCTCAACGGCATTCACCATTAAGGCACAGACAATTTCAGAGATTTGCGAATGTGTGTAAACGGTGGATGTGCTGGGTTTTAGTGCATATCAATTTTATTATAATCAGTTTGTACGAGTGTACTCATCAGGCACAGACAAATACAAATTATGGACGTTCACGGTGCGTATACTGAATTTAAATGGTGTTATAATCAATTGTATAGTGAGTTTTTGATTTTCATCTCATAGTATCGCAGAGTAGGTGAGTCTCATTTTGTTTCCATTTATCAAATATATCAGATAGAGAAGGCTAAGTTATGTATGAGAAATTGTTAAACTTTCGTTTTGAAAATGTTTTCATCTCATAGGATCTTTTCATTTCCCAAAGATATCATAGTCATAGAGTAGACTACTGATGTATGAAAAATTATATTTTCATATCTTTCTTTAGGGAATTGGCTTTCAATAAGAGTTATTTTATTTCAATGTTGATTTTAATTTCCTTTAGTTATTTCATGTGATTTGAACTTCTCACTTGAATTTGGATGTCTCACAAATTGAAGGTCGAGTATAATGAAGTATTTATTATAAAAAATTTGATATAATTGAATTATCATCTCTCTATTTTTTGCCATGAACTGGAAGCAAATTTCTTTATATTCAAAACAGTGGAACTGGTAATGATCAATTAATTTTCTATATCATCTGAATAATTATATTGTTTTCATGAACACATTTTGCACTTTTGGAAAATTTCTTAAAATCTGTCTTGCCTCGTGCCCATATAGTGCAATTTAGCCTAAAAAACCTTAAGGGTCCATTCATGTCGATATGTTGATGATTTACATTCAGAAAGTTGTAAAATATTCATTCTGGCGATTGCTAAACAATGTTTTTGCATGTTTTTTCCACTAATTGAAAACAACCATATGAAAAACATTTACTTAACAAGCTTTCAAAATTTTGAATTTAAAGATTACTAATTATTTTGTGATGGTTTCAAGACATTTGGTAATTACCAAAAAATATCTAGACATTTCAGATCATTGCTTAAAACGAGCCATTCATTGGTGAGAAATATATTTTTTTATTGCTGCAAGATACCTGATACTTTTCCATAGAGAGATAGATAGTTTATTTGTCTTTTAGGTGTATACATAATGCAAATAATATACGTCGCAAAAATGTATATATACATGACTAGACTAATGGCTAAAAGATAGCATACATATTACATACAAATTATAACACAAATAATGGACAAACCAGCACACAGTAATTATATTGATGACTAACACATGATATAAATAAAATGTAGAAGCTAAACATTTGGAATTAGCTGTCAAGTGTCAGTTTACATGGCTTGAACAGTAGGGCAGCTATGTATTCCTTATTTGTGTAGAACACATTCGAGTTCAGATAAGATCGCATGTATTTTTTGAAACTGTTCAGGTCCAATTCCTTCACATAGGAAGGTAGTATATTATAAAGAGTTACACCTAGAGAGTTTTTACTGGATTTTTGAATAAATAATCTCCTCATTTACAGTCAACTATCTGACCACTAACCAGGGACTATTTGCTAAACCTACTGGGAGCTCACTGTTCACTAACAGGAACTCAGTTGTCCTTTGATCACAAATTAGCTGTATACTCATGAAACGATAACTGCTCGATTACTAGAACATATAATCTTTTACGAAAGGTATTACTAACTCACCATAAGCTAATTATTAATTCAAGGGAAGCTAGTAATTAACTTAATGGGAGATACCTATTCACTTTTGTTTGGCTCCAAACCAATTATAATAAGATTTTTAGTGATTCAATGACAAGTAACTGACGAATAATTAAAAAGTATTAGTTATTTACGGCAAAAAATTATTTAATTATGGGTGGTTTAGCAATCAACTAGTTGCTAGTGATAACAGTTACTAAAACTAACTTGTCATTTTAGTAACCTCATTTTACTTGCAGCAGTTTAGTTGGAGAGTTGTCCCATTTAGTGTATAAGTTTTTACTTGTCATAATTAAATTTTCGCTTCGGAACAAATTTTTTTTCTCCCTATTGATTAACCGGCACATTTTCCCTTATACAATTTTTTTATGGGCACAATTCAACGTTATATTGACAAAAACCATTTGAAAATGCCTGTAATCCAATGGTATACACAGACAAAAAAGATTTCTTCAATCAGAAATATACATACTCTTGAATAGAATAATCTTCTGAAAAGAATAATTAGCTTCTTTACATAAATTCTCTTGAAATGAATTTGCTTGCAGTAAAAACATTCTTCTCTTCATCCTAGAAAACATTCACATTAACTCATTGTGAAACATAATCGTCTTGACACAAGAATATAATTCCTTGGTAGATATCACTATCCGTACCACGTGACACATTCAACCAATGAGCAATCAAAGCAGGTGGCGGCACCGCGACCTGTGAATACGACTTCCATTTCGAGTATTTCGACCATTTCATTCAGTTTGACCATTTGAGTTGGAGGTTATGAGCCTATGCGTACCCATATGAATTTTAGTTTTGTGCCTAGTGGAAAATATTTCTATACGATAAAAATGCAGTAATGAAAATTGAATTTGGCTCATTATGGGCCAGTTGTGAAAATGAGTGAAATATATTTTGGTATTCTACATGTTGGGCGAGTGCAATGCTAATGGACTGTATTTAAAAAAAAAATAGAGAGAAACGAGCATGACAAGGATCGCTTACCTCGAATACAATGTAGCTTTGAACGGTGCTGGAGCTGGCTCCTCCGGACGGCCGTCCTGGGCTGTTCTTCTTGGAAAGGTATTGACTATGCAAAGTCAACGGCAAGGTACTGTGCGTAATCGCCGAATATCTCGAACAATTCTTGTCGTGACAAAGTATCTGACATTGCACCTATTTTTCTTCGATGTTGTCAATCTGACATTATTCGGTCGCACTGCCTTCTTGAATCTTCGAGTTTGATATGTGCGACCCTGGTACATGCTACATCGCGATAAAATCCATAATTGGAATCAATTTTCATGAACATAACTTTTGAAATTAATATTTGAATTCTACTACAGTGTAGTATTGAGAAAAACGAAATAAACTTTATAGTGTGAACTAAACACTACAGTTTTGTGTCTAAAAGCGAGTGGCCTTGTTAATGTATTCAATCAAACTGCTATATGCGCCAATACTAAGTGGCTTTATTGAGAATACAGTTATTAAATTTGAAACCATTCTCAAATAAAACCATTATTTATTCCTAAATTGTTCGTAGGTGTGAATCTATTCTTTATTTAATCTATTCAATGTTGCCAAAATGAAAATGGCTTCCATTCTATATTTTATTACCAAGTGCAAAGCGCAGATTGGAACTCAACCTCCAAGTTGATAGAAGAATATATTCATTATTGCAATATTCTCGACTCAACCTACTCCCATGATTCAACAAAAAAGTGCCCATTACTGAAGCTAAAATATTCTTGCCTCAACCAACTTATGAAGCAAGTGTTCACCTGTTTCAAAATATTTTCCTTGTAAGTGGTCAAGAGGAATCCGTCATAAAATCAAACTAATATTTGGTTGGACCTATTCAAGAATACTCTTTGAATCAACGCAATTATGCGTTTATGCAAAAAATCCTTAGTATCAGTGTAGTGAGATTTTTTCTTTAAAAAATATGTTAAGCTCAGTTCACACCCCACATCATGGTTGAGTATAAATAAATTCTGTTAATAAATTGAACTTTTCCAAAATGAAAACACTTCAGCTAGCTATCCGCCCGTTTCATATAAAGCCCGAATACGCCCCTGTCTTCATTACGCAATGGTAAACACCAAGAATTCAAGTAACGCCGTCGACAATTACTATGTTGTCACTATCCTCGAGTAGGTAGATCCATTTTTTCATCGAGATACAGTTATGCCTATATCCGCTGCATTTGTAACAGATAAACAATGCAAACAAATATTGCTGCACGATCTCTTTATAATCGTTTGTTGGTCTCGTGAACGAGAACATTTCCCTTTCGTTTGCGAGATTGTGAGGCGTTGACGTTGTCAACGAAGAATGGGGAAGATGACGCTGCTATTCCAATTTCCGATCTTCATTCGACTGAGTGAGGAAGTGCGGCTTTTACATTCACAAACTATCGCTTACTTTCTCGTTGTTCATGACAAAGGAATCCTACTAAATTGGTGATTGTTTAAAATAGGGTTGAGACTGAATCTAGCTATGGTTGAAGATTTTGATTTTATATCTAGCCCCAGTGGATTGTGGGCGAACAAAAATGTATTTTAAACTATTTTCAATACTGTCGTGTACACAGGACAAAGAAAAGAAATTGAACTCACTCTAGATCAATTTGAATATGGTATGGAAATGACTGCAAAACTAACATAGTAACAATGAAGTGGTTCTCCTCTGGGCATCTCAGAGTAGAGGCACCGAACAAAGATCCACTGGCACGAATAAAAGCTTCCCCACCACTAATTGGGCCAGAACCATTCTGAAGGCTTCATACTTCTAGAAATAACTCAATAAAGAGGAGGAAGCATTGAGAAGCATGCATTGGCAGACACTTCCAGGTCTAAGGCAAGCCAAAGACCAACTCAGCCACTTCAACCGCGAAAGAAGACGGAGAAAGGAAAGGTCTCAAAACCTTATCAGGATTTCTCACGGTGCACTCGGAGAACATATCAGGAAGCTAGGCTTAGAGGAGAACAACACTTGAAGATTATTTCATGAGAAAGCAGAGATACCTATCATATCCTTATGGAATGTGATGCTGTACATGATAAAAGTTTGAACTATCTGGGATCATACCAGTTGACTGTGGAGCAAATTCCACATATAGAGCTCAAATTCCATCGACACACTAAAACAGAAATTGAATCAGCCATCTGACAAAATAAATGGAAAGAATGCTACATAATTTTCTCGTCCTGTCCTGTACGAGTGCACAGAAGCTAATAGCACTAAACATTACCATTATCATTCCTCTGTGTAAATCGTTCCATTTGAACATTCATGCCAGTGGAATCTTCTGATTAGAAACAATGCAGCCACGAAAAATTGAAAACCGAGAAAAATTGACGAGTAATTTTGAAAAGTATCGACGTTATAAATACATAGGAGATCTTACTTGAACGAGAAATACATTTTCACTAAGTAGTATGACAATGTAATTGTCTTGGCAATATTTTTCTACTTCCCTTTCCCACCTTCCTTCGTTCCGGCTGGTTTCACAAGAGCATCTCCACATTGGGATCTCGTTTATTAGGGCCCAGTACACGTTTGGCCAATGAGTTGGGCTAATAAGTTGGGCCAAATAAAAACAATGATTACACGTTGGTGGAGTTGCTCAGTCTGCATTGGCGTAAAGGAGAATAGAATAGAACAGTACCGGAGAAAAGAGACAACCCAACGAGCAACGTGTGAACGCTGTTGGGCAGATCGTGCCAAAATTCTTTGATGTGTGCACGAAAAACCGACAATATTCGGTTTGTACTGGTCGCCAATCACAAAGTTACGCCAAGTGGTTCTGTACACGTTGGACAATCTCATTGGTCCAACTAGTTAGACAGGGTCGGTTGAATCATGTCGAAGTTGTCATCGAAAAGTTTAAAAATCAAAAATTGTGATTGGTACAAAGGTAACAACAAATTAAATAAAAAATCACATTGTTGAAGGAAAAGAAAAACCAAAAGGGTTATAAAACTTGCTTCTATTATAAAATTGTTTATTTTCAGAAGTCACGTGCATAACCTGAATATTCAGAAAAGGGAGTTTGTCTCACTAAGTTGGAACCATATGGAAAACTTTTTTATCATTCATTTTAGGATAAAAAGTTATTCTTCATAAAAAGTTCTACATGTTCTAAAATCTAAAATACAATCATCAGATATCAAATTTTTTCAGTCGTATACGCAGTGTGGATTTGAAAATATCGAAAATTCTTATATAAAAAAGTTGTTCAAAACTAAAAATTACGTTCAAATATGCAATTGCATCCACTTACATTTGTATGTATTTTCGTATTTGCACAATATATGCATATGCATTCATTATGTGTTTAAATTGCAAAATTGTTAGAAAACATTGAGAAACGGAAAGGTGATCATGTGTTACATAATCAAAAGAGATAAATGTTCATTCAAAATTAAAAAAAGTAAAAAGTAACATAACCCAATTTAGCAATGTTTATGGACGTAAAAGCATATTTGAACGAAATTTTCAATTCTGCACAACTTTTTTTTATAAGAATTTTCGATATTTTCAAATATATAGGTACTTTACTCTTGAGTAAAATTCATATTTTTTGTCACACCGCGTATATGACTGAAAAAAATTGATATCTGATGATTGTATTTTAGATTTTAAAGCATGCAAAACTTTTTATGAAGAATAACTTTTTTTTCTTAAATGAATAATAAAAAAGTTTTCCATATGGTTCCAACGGAGACAAACTGTATATATCCTTTCACAGAACAGTAGGTACTCTTCATAGTCTCCAGAAAGGCTCTCACAATATTGATAATTCAAGATTGTCTTTTGGATATGTACCAACAATAAAAGGGTCTGTTACAAATTAACTAGGCACCATTGCCAATCCATTGCAAACTAGTGACATTTTTCATGACCATCTCGATGATGAAGGCAAAATAAAAATTACGATTGCGTTCTCAAAATATTTCAAAAATTGATATTCTTTTATGGAATATTTTATCATATATTTCAATTCATGGCCATTTTCTAAACAAAAATGCTCAAATGACTTTTCATGATAAAATTGAAAGGTAACCTATACAGGATTGATATGACGAGTTTCAAAACATAGTTGATGTTACTTCTATATGACTAAATATTATCAAGTGTTTCATAATTCTTTGTAACTGTTCATTGTTTCACTATTTTCCATAATCTAATTGCTACCAGTGATCCTGTTGAGTAAATCCCTCGTTTACCGGATACGACACCCCTCGATTTCTAGTTTTGGGAAGTTCTCCGAAAAATATTTCCTCTTGATCGAAAAAAAAAAGAAAGAAAATAGAAGGGTAATCTTCACTAATTCTTCAACTCCCGAATCATACCTAGAAAATCGCTCTCAACTGGTAAAAACTAGCCACCTCTCTCGTATTAAGGCAACCCAATGTGGTGTATAACAGGGCTCTGTACTCAGACCAACACTGTTCCTACTTTATATAAACGATTTTACAAAAATTAGTATATCTGGGAAGTACACATATTTGCCGATGATACCACCATATTTTGGCATAATAAAGATGAGCATACATTACATCACAATATTCAAGTAGTCATAGAACAAATTAAATTCTGGTGTGACGGTAACTTGCTTGATTTCAACGCTCCTCAAACGAATCTACTAACATTTCGCTGCGAGCTTTCTGACCTGAGCTTAGGTATAAACAAATTTCTCGTACTTCACATCGACAAAAAATTTAAATTTAACGAGTATTTCACAAAATTGCGCAAAAAATTGTCCATTATATAGGATAATATCAAGATGGTTGGGTTTTACTACCGCTAAAACAGACTATTTTGCGCCTATTGAATCCCATGTACTCTGAACTCTTGGGTGTATGCAGCAATCAATCATTGCAGATGGTACAAGTCACACAAAAAAGAGCCATCAGGGCTCTCTGTAAAGTAAAAGCACGAAAGTCCTGCAAGTAGCTTTTCAAAAATCACAGAATCCTCACAGTTACTTCGATCTTGATTTTAGAAACCTCTTGCTTGTCCACAAAAATCGTGAAAAAATACTGCAGTACTATAACACTTGTTCTTCGCAGAAACTGAAATCACCATTACCTTTACCAAAAAGCAATCTTGGTAAGGAATCTATAACCTGCAATGGGATAGAAATTTATAACTGCTTACCTTTCACATCTGAGTGAAATTGAAGCATTTGGATTATTTGAAAAAAATGTAAAAGAATTGCTGAAGGTACATCCACCCTTTCTACAACATAGAAGAATTTTTCATTTGTGAAACCTCCTGTCGATATTAAAATATGCTAACCTTTCATTTTATGAATGATTTTAATATGCTTACATCTTATTTATTTTATTTATATAAATTTTATTCAGTTCGTAAAATTTTATTATTTCGGTAGGTATGTTTTTTGTTTATTTTTAATTTGTAATACCACATGACTTTGTCGATAAGATTTGTTTCTTCTGACAATAAAGCATGATATGCTTTATCGTCAGAATTTTGTTTAATAGACACTATGACGTAATCAAAAAATTATTTTCAGTCAATCAATCAGTTTATATTCTTGAATTCGTATCGCCCTCGTAAAACATGCATTGCATTATGATTTCGTTGTTTTAGAGAAAGTGAATAAAACCAACCTGTTGCATCTTTCATTGCATACTTCTCTGAATGAATTACTCTGTAATATCTTCGTTAAAATTAATGAAAATAATTTTTTGATTACGTCATAGTGTCTATTAAACAAAATTCAAAAGCTGATGGCTTTTAAGCCATCGCGTGGGTGGAGTTCATAATAATTATTTTATTAGCAGGTGTGCTGCTAAAATTTCCGTATGTAAAGAAATGTTACGTGTACTGAATTTATAATGCGGGTTTCGTTTTTTGTGATTGTTATTTATGGCATTTACAAGGTACCGTTCTCTCTTCAGTTCTACAGACAAGAGTTCATCACCAAAATAGTTAATAATAGTTATTTATTATAAAAGTATTATATTTTAGTTCGAGGTTGTGTTGTCTCCCGACGCGAAGCGGAGGGAGACAAAAAACCAAGTGCTAAAATTTAATATTTTTCCCGTGTATAATACACTATTTTTTTCTGTGGCGGGAAAAACGACGATTCAATAGTGAGAAAATTAAATTTTACCGAATGTACATAGCCCTTCGTCCAGCAGCAGCAAAGGATCGCAGCCTGTTTTATGTATATATATATATATATATCGCAATGGAAAGTGTATCAATCAGGTTGTGGGTAAAAATCAGTTTTATAAGGTACCTGAAACAGTAGCTAATTTTCTTCAACTTGAAAATGCTAGCTCATATACAGGTCATTCATTTCGAAGATCGTCTGCTACACTTTTAGTTGAATTTGGGGGAGAAAGAAACATGGCGGTTGGACGTTATCAACGGTCGCTGAGGGCTATGTTGATGAATCGGTGGCACACAGGACAGAAATTGCTAATAAAGTGTTCAGAACGTGTGGCAGTGCTGAAATAACACCCGATTTGCGACCAGGTACATCAACGGCAGTTGTGTCCATGTCAGAAAAAAATATTATTTCAACAAAAGAAAATCCGACTGTTGTACCGAATAGTTCAAGGAACATGTCATTCATGCAATGCACATTCAATAATTGTACTTTTAATATAAAGGAAATGTAACTTATGTTCAATAAAATATTCTAAACTTAAGTATCTTCCTTTATCTATGTGTGAATAAAAGTAATTTCATGAAAAGTTATATTTTGTTACCTGGTAACAGAGATAAAAAATTTTTCCCGTCACAGAAAAAATCCTTTTATTATCAATTTCCATCTAATAAAATAGTAACATCATTGATAATAGTGTGAAATTACGAAATCCACTGGATAAAGTGGGTTCTAGATGAAAAAATATTTGAAAGCTACTGAAGGGGAGATGGACTTAGGAATGTCAATAGCAAGCCAGAGAAACAAGAAATAAAAAGAATGCAAGAATAAAAATAAGGAATTGAAATTGAAGAAGTTTTGTAAAAAGCCTTAAGTTGAACTTCTCTATTTGAGAACGGTTCTGCGAATTTCAAGTCAATCGAATGAAAACAAATTTCAAAAAAGCTGGAGGGGTAGACCCCTAAAAATCACGAAAATTACAAATTCGTCACATTTACTTGAAATTTGCCCTATTTACGTGAAATTTCATGCAAATTCTGAAAATATATGATTTATATTTGCTCACCTGATATAGTATGTAGCCGAAAAGGGAAATAAAATGTAAAAAATTTGAAATTGCTGAATTTTCGAAAAAAGATTCGATTTGAACTGTTAAATTAGAGAGCGGTTAGAGATAGCGGAATTTTGCGACGCCAATCGATCCAGAATGGTCGAATTAGTATATACTGTGAATTTCAAGTCAATCGAATGAAAACAAATTTCACTCGAAAAAGTTGTAAACCACTAAAAATTCCAGATCCCATTGAAAATTACACTATTTATGTAGAATTTCATGCTGATTCCAAAAATATGTGATTTGTGTATGCTCAGTTATAAGATTTAGTCGGAAAAGGGTATAAAACGTCGGAAATTTGAAATTGCTGAAGTTTCGAAAAAGCCTCGATTTGAACTTTTCAATTAGAGAACGGTTGGAGATAGAGGAATTCTACGAACGCCAATCGATTCAGAATGGTCGATTTATTATTTACGGTGGATTTTAAGTCAATCGAATGAAAACAAATTTCAATCGAAAAATATGTAAGGGTAGACCCCTAAAAATCACAAAGAATACAAATTCGTCAGATCCACTTGAAATTTGCACTATTTACGTAAAATTCCATGCTAATTCCGAAAACATCATTTTTGTGTACTCAGTTTCAAGATTCAGCCAGAAAAGAGAATAAAAGGTTAGAAATTTGAAATTGCTGAAGTTTCGTGAAAAGCCTTGATTTCAACTTTTCAATCAGAGACGGTTGGAGATAGCGGAATTCTACGATCGCCAATCGATTCAGAATGGTCAAATTATTATATACTGTGAATTTCAAGTCAATCGGATAAAAACAAATTTCACAAAATATGTAAGGAGTGGACCCCTAAAAATCACGAAAAATACAAATTCGTCAGATCCACTTGAAATTTGCACTATTTACGTAAAATTTCATGCTGATTCCGGAAACATTTGATTTGTATACGCTCAGATGTAAGATTCAGCCGGAAAAGAGAATAAAAGGTCAGAAATTTGAAATTGCTAAAGTTTCGTAAAAAGCCTCGATATTAACTATTTAATTAGAGAACGGTTGGAGATAGAGAAATTCTGCGAACGCCAATGGACTCAGAATGGTCTTATTAGTTAGTTATATACTGTGAATTCCAAGTCAATCGAATGAACACAAAATTCACTAGAAAAAAATGTAAGGGGTAAACCCCTAAAAATCACAAAAGATACAAATTTGTCAAATCCACTAGTAATTTGTACTATTTAAGTAAAATTTCATGTTAATTCCGAAATATATGATTTATATATGCTCAGATATAAGATTTGAACTTTTTCAATTTGACAATGGTTGGAGATAGAGGAATTTTGCGAACACCAGTCGATTCAGAATGGTCGAATTAGTATATACTGTGGATTTCAAGTCAATCAAATGGAAAAAAAAATACTCGGAAAAGTTGTTAGGGGTAGTCCCATAAAAATCACGAAAAATACAAAGAATATTATACTTTTTCAATTTGAGAACGGTTAGAGATAGAGGAATTCTGCGACGCCAATAGATTCAGAATAGTCAAATTAGTATATACCGTGAATTCCAAGTCAATCGAATGAAAACCACTCGAAATAGTTACTTATAAGAGATCAGACCCCTAAAAATCACGAAAAATACAAATTCATCAGATGCACTAGAAATTTGCACTGTTTACATAAAATTCCATGCTGATTCCGAAAACATGTGATATGAGATTTAGCCGGAAAAGGGAATAAAAGGTCGGAAAGTTGAAATTGCCGAAGTTTCGCAAAATGCATCGATTTGAACTTTTCAATTAGAGAACGGTTAGTGATAGAGGAATTCTGCGAACGCCAATCAGAATGGTCAAATTAGTATGTACTGTGAATTTCAAGTCAATCGAATGAACACAAAATTCGAAAAAGTTGTAAAAATCACAAAAAACTCACATTCGTCAAATCCACTTGTAATTTGCACTATTTATGTAAAATTTCATGTTAACTCCGAAAACATTTCAAATTGTACCAGATTTAAAGTAGTTGTTTTCCCCTCAAATAATGCAGATGCATCATTCTAATTTAGTGACAATATCTGTCACTACCAGTACCAGATGAAGAAAAGTGTTTGAACTATATCAGTTATACTATAGTATAGAAGGGATTTAAAAAAACCGTTTCCGCTATTTTGAAGACATCTGGCAACACGGTAATATCAAAAATACCCTCAAGAGATAGAAGCACGTCCATTATTTTATTTCTGTTCCATCTCTTCCATTGAAATTATCGTACACGAAAAATAAGTCTGCGTAGTAACTGAAATCGTTATTATTATTTAAAATTCTCCTTCCGATTACCACAGCATGCTTGGTTGGATGCATACCCAATTATTATTTTTTCCTTTTAACCTCTCACCCAACTGTACGCAGATTGCCCCAATGTTTGTTAACGAAATAGAAATCATAATTTTGCAATTAATTGCTGAAACCTTCACACTTAATTATTTCTGTATTTCAGAAACAGCATTTTGTGAAATAATCTAAAACCAAAAATAACGATAGTTGATCAATTTTGTATGTTGACATATAGGGTGTGGAGCTTTGCGGATAAATTGCAACTGAGACTCGTTAACCTTTGATGAAATCGGTAAAAAAAAACTGCTATTAAATTCAAGTTGCCTTCATTTTCTCCAGTAAAGCGATTCTCTTCTTCAGATGTGTTTTGTTCAATGGAAGTAAGGTAAACCACCCAATAATTGACACCTTTAGAACGAAAAAAAATTTTTGCAGGCTAAAAAAAGTCGTTTTTTTTCTGTTCATTCCAGATGCTGCCTTAACTTGTCCTTTCTCAATTATATTGATAAAGACAGGTGTGAAGTGTGAATCATAAAATTATATTCGTAAAAAAATTTAAGGATTGGTCGTTTTTTGTACCAGTTATTGACAGAACAATTTTTGATTTTACCCAGTAATGGACAAGTGTTTGACAGTATAAAAATATATTCATTTCAATACTTATACATAAATGAAAATATGAGTTGAACTTGAGTAGTGTGAAAAATAAACAACTGATTGAGATTATACTAAAAATTGTCCTAAGTGAGCAAAAATATAGTTTGAGATCCGGTCATAAAAAATTAGGAGAATCTATTTGCGCTTTCGAAGACGTCCACGGGTTTTAGAAATTGATTTTTCACTCTGATGTCTCCAATCACAAGGATTTTAGGTGATGGTAATTTTCCCATTACCGCCGACATTTTCCCCAGGGACACATCACTTTCATCTACTATAAAACACATTTTTCAGGATTGGATACTTTCATCGACATAACTTCTATTCTATTTTTTCAGATATAGTCGCATCATCCAAACTGTAGCCACTATCAGTTAATTCTTCTTCATCCGAACATTTCGAGACATTTTTCCAGTATCTCTTCTTTCATTTCCATCCTGTTCTGCTCTAATTATTATTTCACGTATACTTTCTTGTGTTAGATCTTTCCATAGTTTGAAAAGAGACGTGTCTTCAAGTGTTTCATCCCATTTGCTTTACTTATCCATTTTTTTTTTAATATCACTTTATTCTTACCAATGGACCTTTCCAAGAGATATGAGGTAACACTGAAATTAAAAAGTAAATACGCTAATATCACTCGGGATTTTTTATTTCTTTTTTCTGACCGCTAGTTTATCTATAATCAGAAGAAAAGTGGTTTCGTGACGTCACGTTCATCAAAACTAAACTTGGCAACGTTGTTAAAGTTGTGCACCAAATTCCCATCAAATATAATGTGTCGTATGACAGTTGTCATTTGATACCAGATGGGTTCTTTCGTCTGTTTCACGGTGCGATCAATAAGAATAGTTTGTCTCTGTCTAACTCATTTGCCTACCCATTTGATACAAGTGAAGCAGTTCCATCAGATCTAAACTTCAACGAACACTACCTTGATTTATTTTTTGAGGTTAATGCAATTTTCTAAGTTTTGAGAGCTTTTGTTGTTTGTGTTCTAAAATTTGTTATTCATTCCTGTATCTCCAGTACCTGTATCCCTGCAATAACTGAACATGTCGAAAAGGTGCTGTACCTCAGTAAATTATCCGAACTTCCCTTCACGAAGCCTGTTCCATATTTTCAATACACAAAAACACAAATAAATTCACACCAAATCGTTTATGATAACACCTCACTACACTATTATCGAATTTGTCAGTTGAATGTTGATTGTTGAATGTAAATAAAATAAACGTTAACCTCACATCTTCATATAACTTTTGACAGTTGAGAACTGTCATTACGATTTTCTGTGTTGTCACCGCTCGTTCTTCATCAAAAGGATGGTCTGTTCAGAAAATTTGAAAGTTACAAGTACAATAAAAAATAGCTAATATGTGGATTTTTATCTATGAGTTGATCAAGTGACAATGTATTGATTATTTCTTAACGGCTTATATCATGCTAGAAGTTATATTTTTAAGGAGAACGGTATTGCCTGTTTCGGAACGTGGATTATGGTGGGAGATATTTCCGATGAACGTGACGTCAGCGGCACTCTTTCAAATGTGATATTTTTTTAAAATGAAAGAAATATAATGGAACTTTTTATTAAATGGACTTTTCAGACTAACAACTATCGATTTAAACGAGCTTTGTAATTTATTTTCCGTAAATGTAAAGGTCCATTCTGTCAATGGGCCAATGGTTTTTATATTTTTGTTTATTTTCTAGATTCGGTTTGAAATTCGTTTTTTAAATAATTTTTGGGGCCATGCCTGAAAAGTGGTCATCCCAATTATTGACATGTTTTTGTCCAGTAATTGACATACTGTCGATAACTGGACATTGTAGGTTTCAGAAAATTAAAATCATATATTCAAAACCATCTTTTAACGGAGATCTACAAGCAAACTCATAACCCAAAAAAACGTTGTTCTAGTGTTTGACACATATGTCAATGACTGGTTCAACATGATTTTTCGTTTACCAGTAATTGACACTTTTTCTCAGAAAAAACATTTTAGATTTGATATTTTCCCTCATCAGAGCATACTGATTGGGTAGAAATATAGAAAATGTATATATCATACGAAATAAAAGGCTATAATAAATATTTTCTCATATCCTTGCCTTAAGAATATCTCAATTTGCAAAATTTGAATGAAAATATGAACCTGTTGACTTCATCCACATGCTCTGATGGAATGACGGCTAATAATGGCACTGAATTTGGTGAATAGTTGCCACATACAACAAGGAATACAAGTATTTGCAGAACTTTCGATCAAAACTTTTCTTATTTTAGAAGAATGAATTTGAAAGTGTCGATGACTGGCTAGGTGTCAAAGACAGGGTGGTTTACCTTATGCGTGGTGGGTTAAGGTTTCAATTTGCCAATAATATGTATTGTGTAATATACGTTCCAGAACATTATACAGTTTAAAAATGTAAACGTTACAAAACAGCATAAGGTTTAAAAACATAGAATGAGTCACATTTGTGGTAATAATTCAGTTCAACTAACTGTCAAACTTGAATTCTGATATGTCGTGGTAGGCAGTTTAAATTTAAACAAATTCATATTTTTTATAATCGTGGTCAATGAATTAGTAAGATTAATTCCAAAATAATTTCTTCTAGTTGATTCATGTCTTTGTTTGGGTATCTGTATATAGTTTAAAATACTTTTCTTTGGTGTTTAAGAGATTACAGAGGATGTTTGTAGACGGTAATGTCATTATTTTAAGTTTTATGAACCTTGGTTTATCAGAATCACTCCTCTGTATACCGACAGTTGCACATATTACCATTTTGCAGTTTGTGATTTCTATTTTGTTAACAAAAATTGTGGAAAAATTGTTTTTCGAAGAAAAATGTGATTCGATGGTCCTTATTTAAATTTTTGGTAACGAGTCATACAATCTTTCAATCAGTTTGATGTCTTTCTCAACTATTTCTTGAAGTTCATTCCAAGTGGAAGTCTCATATATTATAATAACGGTATCAACTGCAAAACAATGAATTTTATTTTTATTTTCAAGATTTAATGGGTCATTAGGATGAATATTTAACAAAAGTGGACCTAATACTGTACCCTGAGGCAAACCATATTATTAAAATATTCCTGGATTGCTGAATTTTTCATTAATTTCTACTAATTAAGTTCTGTTAGAAAGATAGCTTTCTAATAGTTTGTAACGCAAAACTCTATTTTCTCCAATTTATGTAGTGGTAATTCATGACTGACTTCCAAGTGCTTTTGCAAGATCAGAAATATACAAATTGTAAGAGTTTTGGTGTCTAGTGATTTATATAAATTATTCAGAAGGTAATAACAAATAGCATATTGAGTTGATACTTCTCTTTCAAAACCAAACTGTAAAGGACCCCGCAAACTCCTTATAGAATTTGGGTCCCGGTGGATTTTTTGCATGATGTGGCCCATGTAATTCTCAACCAATGTTACCATTGCGCCAACACAAAACTCCTCTACTGCATAGAAGCAATGCATCATTAATATGACATGGATTGTTATGGATTATTTTCTTAAATGTATTGTAAGTTAAATCTTCATAGCAATAGCTGCTTTCCATTCAACGTAAGGAGCTCCTCAGAGCTACCCAGATCGTATGACCATGCGTTCCAATTAGTGGGGCATCAAGCACCGATTGACATTCCTCTTGCCCCTCGAGCACCACCCGTTTTATTGGTGTATGAAGCACAAGTAGACAAAAGTTAAAACGCGAATACACAGTTTCTTGGCGAAAAAGTCAGTGATAAAGTAATTTCCGATCTCAGGGGCTTGAAGCTCTGGGGCTTAACACTCCTAAATGGAAAACGCCTAATGTGGTAAGGCATTGTAGAGCCTAACCCAATTGGCATTTCATGCTAAGCGATACGCACTCTGGTGGCTTTAATGCAAACTAGTTTCTGCGACATTGTTTTCTAACCACACTTTCGTATCGTTTGTTTACCATTGATTTTTTATGAATATAGAGCCTTTCTTTGAACCGTTTTTATTTCATCCTAATTTAGTGATGAGAAATTGCATTTTTACAAGTAAAGCGACCCTTCCGGTCTTATAATGGCGCCTTACAATGGTTATTGTTCTGTGCCACATTGCAATTCCTAGGCCAAAAGAAATTAACCTTTCAAAGATATCCTGAGGAAAATGACCCAAAGGTTTATTTTGAAACGGAGATGGGACGAGAATTAATCTCAAGAAGAAAAGCCTGGATATTAAAGGTTCGGATTGGCAAACCAATAAGCAAATTTATGAAAGTATGTTCGCTCTATTTTAAGCAAGAAGATTATATTAACAAAGGTATCTTGTTTTTATTGACTTATTTACATTTGCATAATTTTAATATAACCGTCTATAATTCTGAGATCTCCACTCACTTGATGAGGCTCGGATTGCAGAGCGCTTGTCTGGAGACAGAGGGCACACACTTTTGTCACTGAAGAGTTCCATTTATTTTTTCCATATAATATTATATGGTCTGCATTGAGTACTTCTTCACCTTCTACTACACACCGAGAACTTTCGGTCCCTTCAACATACCTCAGAAATTCCAATAAACTCAATTTTAATTGGGCCATTTGTCTTTGTTAACACCTTACACCAATAATCATTTATTTAAATGAACATTAATAAAAGGTAAAAATCATCGAAATCACAGTTTTAACAATGTTAAAGGGCCTAAACCACGCTTCAAATACTCAATACACGAAATAAACAAAGTAAACAATGAAATCTATATGGAAGAAAAAGTAAGGTTATAAATCAATGTCGTAGAAAGTACTTCATCGTCCGCCGGTAGCACTACAATCTTAATTTGAAATCCCAATAGAAATCAATCGTGTGACAAACCCCAAAAATGAATAGTTTTGATGCTAGGGGGTGTTGAAATCATACCTTGCTCAGAATAGACTATTCATTATTATAGGCCGAAGCAATATCTCTACGTATTTTAGTTTAGATTATGCTGAACAATTGTGTACATTTAAAAAAAATCTAAATCATCTATATCTAAATAGGGATTGGGGGTAATCCCTATTTTGAAACACGAAAAGATGCCAATTTTTATTTATTTTCAAGATTTTCGCCCAAATAATTGATTTTCAAATAACAAGAATTTCGCCATACTAAGAAGTCAGTGAAATCCACCAATATCACTTTGAAGGGAGAGAATGCTGAAATTGAACAAATGTACGATTTCCTAAATTTGAGCTGATTAAAACATTTATTTTGATAAAGCATTCACAAGTAGTCGAGAATTAACTTTTTTAATTTTTTAAAATAGTGCCACAATTGTTCAGTATAATCTATACTAAAATACGTAGAGATATTGTTTCCGCCTATAATATTATTCAGTATTATAGGTCTGATTTCAACGCCCCCTAGCACCAAAACGATTCATGTTTGGGGTTTGTTACCCAATTAATTTCTATTCAAAATAACTTGAACTGCGTCATATTGAAAAATTCAGAAAAATTCACCGAAGTTTTTTCGTTTTATGCCCTTTGGGGGGAAGAGGAGATAATCATAAAAAACTACTATTTCCCTTATTCAGGCATATTTAAACATTCGACGATACATTTGAAGGAACTCGACAAATATTTTTTTGCGTTTCGTAAGAGGAGTTGGGGGGAAGAAAGGGGGGATAATTTTTTTTATAGAATATCTCAATATTGTGCAACATTAGCAACAATAAAACAAGTGAAAATATTTTTACCGGATTCAAAAATAAATAGTCTAATTTGCACAAGGGGTGATTTCAACGCCTCCTAGCAGCAAAACTGTTAATTTTTTTGGGCTGGCGGAATTGTAACGTTGGTTGAAAATTACATGGACCACATCATGCCAAAAATTCAAAATAATCCACCAAGACCCAAATTCCATAAGGGGTTTGCGGGGCCCTTTGATCTCATGTCATGTTTTTTCAAATAGTATCTAATTCGAGTTTTCAAATGTTTTGAGTAGGTAACCTGGAAATCAATGAAATTGGTCTATAATTTTTTACACAGGATTTATTGTCACTTTTATGAATTGGTTTAATGATGCCTATTTTGAAAGTTTTTGGACAAACGCTTGTTATGAAAATTAAATTTAGTAGGTATGCCAGAGGTTAAGATGTTATTTCAGTGATCGATTTCGAAACTCCACTAGTAATTTCATTAAATCCAGGGTATTCGTTTGTTTTCAAGGACCTGATGGCCTCTTCAATTTAAATTTGAGTGGTTTCTTCAATACAAAAGGAGTTCAAACATCGATAGTGTCGAACATGTTTTCTAACATTCTTTATATTTTTTGATAAACTTGAGAAAAGTACTCTATGAATTCGTTTGACATAATTTTTGGATCAGTTGTTACATTACCATTTGACCAAATGACTAATTTAGTCATTTCAATTTCCTTAATGGATCTGGAAGTTTCTTTCTCATTGCATAACTTTTCAATATTTACTAAATATCTATTGTTGAATTAATATGTTGTTCTATTTCAGCTATATCATATATTTATTTGGCTTTATTTATAAAAGATGAAAGTCGGTTTTTATATAGTTTACTAAAAATAAACACTAAAGATTCGACAAAAATCTCAAAAATGGTGGAACAATTCACCAAAAATTAGGAAGGCCAAAGAGATTATTAAAAAACATTGCCAACATTTACAGAATATCTACCAAGTCAGAACTACTGTGTAGGTTCTATCAGGAAGAAGAGAAAACAAAACTAGGTACACATGAATACACTGGAGTTTCATCACCAAACCAACACTTCGACTCGACATGTGTTTCAGTCACCAAATGACCGGAGAAAAATTAAACTAAAACTCCATACAGAATTTGCTTTATCTATACCACTTTTTTAAAGCCAGATACTTGACTGCATCATTATTATAAACTATGAATAATTTAAAATTACATACAATTTTGCCTTAATTTATTGGTCAGGTATATTTACTTGTTTACGAAATATTTGAATTGATCAGTTTTACTAATCACATTTGTGGTATTAGATGACTGGTTGATTATTTCGACATACTGTACGCTAAGCTGTTCGGCACCATCATTATTAATAATTTTATTGTGTTTACTTATTTCTAGGCTATCATTGGCATCTAACCGAATGTTTGTTGTTAACTCGCTTGACTAATCGTACTGAATTAAAGTCTATGGAATAATTTTTCTGTTTTTCCGAATTTAGCATGTGCTGGGTGTTCTTTGTATCTCAGTTTTATTCGTATGTCCATATTATTTTGCATCACATTGAATTTCGTGAAATTTCCCACTTTTCTGATTTCTCAACTTTTCACCTACTTTGGTGCCCAGAAGACTCTAACAGCCGTATGCATAGTCAATTCCAGCGACTCGCCAGAGTTTCGCCGCTCGCTACACAAGAACTATAATGCACAGTCGAGCTCCAAAAAAGTGGTACATCGCCAGCGTTTCGCCAAAATGTGACATATCGCGTAGTTGTCATTTTTTTGGAGCTCGACTGTGCATTATAGCGAACGGCGAAACTCTGGCGAGTCGCTGGCGATTGACTATGCATATGGCTGTGAGTGTCTGACTCGCGTTAATTACCACCCTCATTACTAGTTCCTTATTAGTATACAATTGAGAACTTACAAGTGTAGGAGGGCAAATAAATCAATTTGCCCCAAAAAGTTACTGCGTTCATAAGATTGTTGCCTTGAGGAAAATTATTAAATGTTGTCATTAAAAAGTATCGTATTCTGAATTAGCATGTTTGAAAAAAAAAGTTAACTACTAAAGTTAATTGAAAAATAATTATAAAAAATGGAAAATGAATTACATAATCCAGTCTCCACTTTAACCTATACAATAGGTATATTCGTCGGCAAGTCTACAACAGAAAACAACTACTGCCCCCTACTACCGTTGAATTAAATCTGTCAAGTTGGTGGAAAAGTATTCTGCAAGAATTACTTCGCAGTGCTCTTCAAATACCTTAGCAGAAATTATTTTTCGAGTTAATTTGGGGAACACCTACGTACCGGTTTCATGGTTCTTGCCACTTATCAGGGAATTAATCGATAAACCATTTCAGCTTTTGTTGGG
Source organism: Chrysolina oricalcia (assembly GCA_944452925.2). Lineage (NCBI taxonomy): Eukaryota > Metazoa > Arthropoda > Insecta > Coleoptera > Chrysomelidae > Chrysolina > Chrysolina oricalcia. The sequence continues at coordinate 12,750,714 of OX101811.2, read as the reverse complement.
AGTTCTTGAGATAAACATTGAAGTATGTGAAATTGTCAATGTACATGCTTCAATATACTTGAAGAACGAAACTTTGTATTTCATGCAAAATATTTTTATTTTAAAAATCGTAGCAAAGCGCTTTCGACTGTTAAGTCATCATCAGTAAGTAAGTAATAATTGAAATTGAATTTGATAAATTGAAAAATTGAAAGTTAGGAAAATTTTGAAAAGTGAGGTTACTTACTCGTCAGGTGTACAAGAAGCCGTATAAAAACATCAAATCCATGGACTAAAGTGAAATTTAAATTTTTTTTAAAATCAAACTTCCAATCACTCAATAGAAACTATTTTTTTAAATTTTTGTCATGTGTTGTATTCTTGTTGACCTTTGAAAATCAACAAGTGAGATTCCAATTATTATACTAATATTAATGAGTTTATTCTCCCTTGTTTCCATTAAAAAAAATGACTTGTTACTTTTTGATTAATGAATAATTTTTTCCATGATCAATTTCATTGTTTGTTGTGGATGAATGATTCAAATTCGGTGCGCCTCTGGCAATAATACAAGGAAATAGGTAGTCATTGATTCGAGACGGTGATATTCTATAAAAAAAAATATTTTTGAAACCTGTCAAAACTCTTTAGTTTCCAATCCACAGGATGATGAAGTATTGATAGCACCCAGGGAATAATCCAGGCGCTTCAAGTCCGGAAACCTTGGTGGCCATTGTTGGGATTGTTGGGAACCTTTCTATAAAACGATGAATCATTCCTTCAAATCAATGACAGAACTGAGCACGCTCCAAATTCAGTCATTCTCAGGCACAAAAAATATAATATTTATAATATGTCTTTATTTATACCGCATTTTTCTTAAAAGGGAAATAAATAAAAATGTATCTAAGAATAGTGTGATAGGGCGGAATTTAGTCGCCAGAATCCGGGGATCTCGGAAACTGCTCTTCCATTTAGGGCCGGTCTTTTCACCTATAGATAAGTCCCAGATAACTCTATCTATCAGATAAGGATATGTAAACCTGTGAAGTTTATCCGATAGATAGTTATCAGAGACTTTATTGTGAGGTGAAAAGATCGGCCCTTAGAGGGATAAGCATTCTTGAAATTCTCCCAGTCCTTATATCTGAGTCGTCCACAATATCTTTGGATTTTTGTATTTTAACCCTTTTATTTCCTCATGGGTATAAAATTTCTCATTTATTCCCTGAGCTGAACTGCTGCAATGAGAAATTTGTATATCTGCAGAGTGACCCATTCGAAAGCGTCCACTTCTCTAAAACTTTTATTTATTATCCGATTCAGAAGTTTTTTTTCCATTAGAAGTAACACCAATAGTTTCAGTTGAGTGCCATAAGTTTTAAATAAAAATAAAAATTTCATGGCATGCTTCGAATTTTTTTCAAGATCAAAAATCCAAAAAACATACTTGCGAATTTTTAAAATAAAATTGAGTTGTCAAATTTTGTCTTTACTGGATTTGTGATGCTTTCAAATGGAAGTGACCAAAATTTCACAATGAAATAATTTTTTTCAATATATAAATATAGCATGAGTAAAATTCATATCCCTTTGTCAAAATGTTTCGAAAAGTCGTCATATAAATCATAATCTAGGTAATTCTTTGGTTGAATACTTTTTTTTGTGTATTAGAATTAGTTCAACATTTCGTGTGATTCGTGACTATCAAAAACATTCCGTTCGAAAGATATTATGTTAAATTAACTAACTAACCTCAAAATTTAATGATTTGGTTGAACAAAATGAATTGTTTCAGTACTTTGTGAAATCGATCCAAAGATGCACTGAATGAGTTAACGACATATTTTGTTGGTTGGAATCAAACTCAAATCAAAATAATGAAAGGTAATGTTGAAATAGCAAATCATATGATCGACTGAAGCATCTCATGTTTTCAAGAACAAAAACGAGAATTTCTTTAAATATAATTAATTGGAAACAAATTGCGTTCAATCTGAAACTTTTATTTATTCGAGTTGTATATATATTTTGTTGATCCAACCATGTTTTTTCTACGTGTGTAGGCACTGTCATATCAATACATTCTTTTTTAGTATAGTTCGTTTAAGATATTAATAATGGTAGTTATATTATTTGATGTGAAGATGTAATGATTCTTTGAGTTGTTATGTTCTCAAAGAATATTTGAAACCATATTATTTACAAAATTGTGATTTAAATGACAATTATTTGAATTATTTTTGATAGTGATATGAAAATTTTACTTATGCTATTTTTCTGTTAAATTTTGGTCACACCAAGTAATTTGAATGCATCACAAATCTCTCCAAATTTTATTTTTTAAAATTGCTAGTATGTTTTTTGGATTTTTGACTTTGAAAAAAAAAAATTGGAAGTAGGCCTCCTAACTTTAATTTTTATTTCGAATTTAGGTCACTCAACTAGAACAATTGAAACTCTATCTATTAAAAAAAACACTTCCTAATCGGATAATAAATATCAGTTTTAGAGATTTCAAATGGGTCACTCTGTATATAAAACACATTATCGTCCCTATTCAACTATTCTCATGTTTTTGATTGATAACTTCATTATACCTTCACTCACTTCGGTTACGCTCAAATGCTAAACACTTCCGGAAGTGATCGCTGGCACTCGTCAAGCATTAACAGTTCGTTACAACAAGCTTTTCCAATCTCCACCTGGCACTGAAGAAACGACTGTTCCATCTCTTACATAACTATAAACCATAGTTAGTAAGGAATTATTCATTTCTATCGATTCCATTAACACATTGTCACCGTTTATTTCACCAGTCATCTCTAACGAAAACATTCGACAAACTTCCGCCACTTACTTAATTGTTATGATAGTTGGTATCGATAATTTTCGATACCAATAAGGAAGGTAATATATTTTTAGAAATTGTTTCTGATACATATTTTTGTTGATAATTATATTTTGAATGTTCCAGTCACATTGTATAAGGAAATGTTTGCTTCCACGTAAAAAAACTTAAATAGATTGAAAGTTTCACACATCATAATTTTTATGATTTTGACATATAATTTTATACAACATTTTTTCATCTCCATAATTTCTAAATAGCTGATGATGGATCTATGTAGGTCCGAAACATGTTAGTACATGTTTCGGACCTACATAGATCCATAGTAGTCTATGTGACTGTCAACTTTGACGACTTCGCGTTTTACTGATTTGTATATCCATACCACTCCACTTCGAGATATAATGGACTTCTACCACAGGTTATTATTATTATTATTATATATTTTACAATCAGATCATATTTTTGTAACTACAGAAGCGATTACAAAACATGCTTCTTGAGGCATATGTTAGTGGTTTCTACAGAATATTTATGATGGGCTTATGATCTGTATGTATAACTACATCCTTTTTACCATCAATGTACTGATGAAACTTTTTACAGGCATAAACTATCGCAAGCATTTCCTTCTCAAGCTGTTTGAGTAGTTGTCAGCAATTTTGAAGCATATGCTACAGGCATATTTTCCTGCATCAAAGCGCATCCAATGGAAAAGGATGAAGAACCTGTTTGGATGGTACCTGGTAGCCTCACATCGTAATATCTTAAAATAACATCTTTCTCAATAAGTTCCTTGATGTTTTTGAATGCTTCTTTTTGTTTTTGTTCCCAAACGAATGACTCATCGATGTGAGAGAGTTTTCGTATAATGGTTCTGCTATCTGAACTGAGTGTGGTAGGTATAAATTTGCTCAAATAAGTTACCATTTCCACAAATCTCATAAACTCAATCTTCGTTTTGGGTCTTGCCATATTTTTGATTGCATCAACTTCTTTTTGTATATGGTTTCACTCCCTCATATGTTAAATTATTTCCAAAGAATGTGACTTTATTTTGGCATAATTTCACTTTATCTCTATTCAATCTAACGCTCTTCTGCAGCAACCATCTTAGTAAATTCGTCAGATTCTCTTTCTGGTCAATCATTTCTTCTTTATCTGTCTCACCGCTATCATATACAATCAAATCATCTCCAAATGAAATGTCTTTTCTATGGCGGAATTTGCATGTTGCTCTTTTATCCGGGCAATTTCTGTTCTCTGCATGTTTAAGTATATCCACAATTACTGCAGTCTCCCTGTTTATTATCCTTATATTTCACATGTCATGATAGTATAAAGTGCTGCTTGGCCTCTCTTTTGAATATCGGGTAATTTTCTTGACTTCGGATTCTTCCTCCATCTGTAGCGTGTTTACCTGCTTTTCTGAAAGGTATTTAGCTTTACACTTATCAATAGCTTAACTCAACCTGATATGCTTATCGAGCCAAAGATTTTCTCCCAGCTCTATGTCTTTGATATTGTATATATAACTTTGTCTAGCAACGAATTTTCTTCCAAGGACCCATATTGACAATTTTTTATTAATGTCCTCATTCTGTTGAAATAATCTGAATAGCTTTCATCATCATTCTATCATGTTGAATACTGCACGTTCGTATCTTTTATTTCTTTCTGGAAGCAAGTTTCATCGTACAGCTTTCGGTAAAAGAATGTTCAAGTTCGTATTTTCAACACAATACTGACCTCTTTCGTATAATTTCAACTTGTCTTCCAACTCTTTGATTTTGTTTTCAACACTTGTCATGTTTCTTGTCAAATATTTCACTGCTTTTTTGATACTTGCCTCGATCTGCTTCCCTCTAGTTGTATTTAGGACAGACAACCTGACACCATGTTATTAGCTCTTCAAGTCCAGGTAGCCTAAGCGAAATTGCTCAAATAACTTCTAAGTGGACATGTGTAGTGGTGTTTTACCCCCGTAAAGCTAGCAGAACCACTTTGGAATTTTCAAAATGTTCACAGTTTTAGGCTAATTTTAGGCTAATTTATTACCCTACTATTCTTAACGTTAATAATAATAATAGCTTTATTGCCCAACAGTTTAACCCATTTACAGGACAATATGAGTTGAAATTCATTATATCATTTACATACATTTAACAATTCTACCAATACAGAAAAGAAACCAAATCATTATTCTAAGTCTAAGAACACAAGATTAATCTTATTCTATATGTCCTACTCTAGCTAAGTTTACTATTTTAGCAACAGACGCAAAGTGAATATTCTGTTGAAATTTTGGCACATGGCATAAATTGGTGCTTTGAACAATATGTTCGTTCTGGCTATCGGAAGTCTAAAGGTCTCTATATGTCTTGCATGAAAAGTAGGTACATTGAAGTTGATTTGTTCAAATATTTCAATACTATTGATTTTGTTGTGTAATAGTTTATGCAAAAAACCAATGGATGCACATTTTCGTCGTAATTCAAGACTGAAAAATTGTAACCTGTCACATAAAATACTATATTCAATACCTCGTTCTGGATAAACTCCATCAATTTTAAATGATAACCACTTTAAAATTTTTCGTTGCACTTTTTCAACAATGTTAATATGGATACTGTAATACGGTGACCAAATTATAGATGCATAATCCCATTTAGAGCGAACAAATGAACAGTATGAAGTTTTCAGTGCATGAACATTTGTAAAATTTCTACAATTTCTTACGATGAAGCCATAGGTTTTCATTGCTTCAGATGCCTTAAGACATATGTGATTTTTGAAGATTAACTTCGAATCGAAGATTACCCCTAAATCTGTTGAGCTGGCGGAACCAAACCGCCAAACGAATGATTAGGAAAAGTCTAAGCACACCATAATTTTAGGCTCATTTTAGGCTCACGTTTGAACCTATATCGCCGATTTTTTGGAATGCATTTTTTTTTAAATCCTGTGTTCTTTCTGCTAGCTTTACCGTTACCGCTAGCAGAACCCAACCATGAAGAAGCAACTCAATACCAATCCAGTTAGATAATAATTTTAGGCTCTATTCACGCTAATTTATTACCCAATTAAATATTGTTTTGCTCTTCCGTTGAAGGAGAAATCAAAGGCTGTGTTAGCTGAACGCTGAGCTGGCAGTACCAGAGTGCTAACCGAATCGTTATGGAAAATCTGATCACACCATAATTTCAGGCTCATTTTAGGCTAACGTTTGAAACCATCGCCGATTTTTTGGGAATGCGTTTTTTGAAAAAAATTTTAGTCTCATTTTAACCCAGCGCTAATTTACCCGCGATATCTCTCACAATTGAAGAGCAAAAAATTTGAGAATAGGGTAATAAATTAGCCTAAAATTATGGCCTAAAAAAATTTGAAAATTACAAAGGGGTTCTGCTAGCTTTACGGGGGTTATCGTTTTATTGACTGATCAATACAAATCTGGAGACCATAAGGATAATGTACCCTATGTCCAGTAATATAATCCATACATATTACACGCAGTAACTTATAGGGGCAAATTAATTCATTTGTCCATCTACACTTGTATAGATTTGCTTGATTTTACATCATTTTTATTTTCAGACTGAGGCATGTTCAAACACCCAAAAAACATGTCAAGAAAGGAATCTCCTCCACAAAATCAAACTTTCAATCAATTCTATATAACCATAATCCTATCACCCTATGGAATACCATTTGCTATCTATTTCAAACGATTTACATTCTTCAAACGATTCTTTTATGGAATACAATTGCTCTCGACTTCCAAGACAACAACCATCTCATGCATACAGATTAATTATCTCATGGACTTAGTACGATATGCTCTAGTTTTCAATCACATGTTAATTTTGTGGAATACGAGGCTGGCAATAAAAGTTTATAGAATTGCAGTATGTCATGCCAATAGCGAATTGTCAAGGTGACGTTCGTTAAATTTAGTTGTACCAACCAACCAGCCTCTAACCTCTGGGCCACCTGGTGCTTCTAGTGGGAGAGACAATTGAACAAATTCTACGCTGACTGACAAGTACCAACAAAATAAAAGTGAAGGATAAACGTTTAAAAACAGCCTTTATTTATAAACTTAGTGACCTAAAACGTGAAAAATATACTTGTGTAGTATGAAAAACAAAAAACATTTGGAAATTTTAATATTTTAATAAGCTGAGGCTTCATTTCAATTAAAATGACGTGTCACGCTTCAAGCTTTCAAGAAATATGTAAATTTAAAAAAATAGTTTTTCTTAAAATACATATTATTCTTTACATTTTTAGTTCACTAGTTTCATAAATTTAAGCTCATTGAAAAACATGTTTATAGACCATATAACAATTTGGGAAGGTCATTTCACCCAGGATGAAACATGTTCAGAACGATGCTGCTATATGAAAAAATAACCTTAGGCACTATGCCGTCAATTAATGGGGGTGCAAATGACTGCTATAACAATAATAATAATTTTTCATCTGAAGATGTGCTCTTCCGACAAAATATTCTTATATGGCATTCCCCACGTTGGTAGATTATGAGATAATAATCTCCTAGAACCTACTGCCTTATAAAAATAATGAGACCGGAATCCAGGATTATTTTATTTTATTTTCGGAAATTGAAAATTTTTTCTGGCTTCCGGTCCCTTCATTTTTGTACGGGAGTGGGTTCTAGGAGATTATTATTTCATAATCTACCAACTTGAGGAATGCCGTACAAGAATATTTTGTCGGAAAAGCACATCTTCAGATGAAAAATTATTATTATTATTGCAGTCATTTGCACCATCAAGAATTGACGGCATAGTGCCTAAAGTTATTTTTTCATATAGCAGCATCGTTCTGTATATGTTTCATCCTGGGTCAAATGACCCCCAAAATTGTTATATGGGCTTGTAGGTAATTGTTGTTGTTTGATCTATTACGTTTATTTTATTTACAAATATTTTACTAAACTTTGTGAGATGGATGTATCAGTAGTAGGTATCTCCTTCATAAATTGGTCTCACCACTGAAATTTTTAATTCCTACTTTCCTAAGGCATGAGATTTTTTTTATGTCTTGGTTCTCACGAAGAAGAAATTCCTGTAATGTTCAAAGAACATCGTGAGAACCGAGGGACAGTAGGTAGGAATAAGTGTTCGTCTTGAGTTTTTGCAGGCTGCATGCCTCAGGAAACACCTCCCTGAGGCAGTGAGTAAAGCTTTGCCGTTCGTTGGAAGAACTAACTCTGGGAAAGAGATGTTCGGCAATGACGGAAAAGGGATGTGAAGACCGACCTTGACGAGTCAGTCTCGATAGAACCGCTAAAGATGGAACGATTGTTGATATTTCAGAAGACATCGTCCATGAAAATATATGGAAAACAGAGCATCTGTCTCTGTTTTTCATATACCTTTCTGCGGTGTTCCAAATAAATGAGTGAGCATTACCAATGAGTGGCTTTTTTTTGGACAGAAACTGAAAGTTTTAAGGGCCGGTTGTTCAAGCAATGGTTAAATCCAAAGATTTATCAAACTTGGATTGGAATCGAATCCTAGGTTACCGTCAAATGTGTTGTTCAGTAGAAATTCGACCATAGATAATGAAAACCAAGATTCTGTAGTTCATCTGAACTATTTCATTAAAAAGAAGAAGATTTTACTAATTCATGTGAAATATAACCAAACATTTTCCTTTCGTAGTTTCTAGTTTCCTACTTTCGTGTCAATTTTTGGAAAGATTGGTAGAAAATGGAATCATTAGTTGCGCCTCAAATGATGATGAAGAATGAAATTCATGAGCCAACCATCCTCTCTGATGGTTCTTTTGAGGTAGATATGAAGATTCCTTCCAGATATATGTAAATATTCTTTTTATGTCCTGGTTCCCACAAAAAGGAATATTCTTTAATGAGATGTGCCATTATGATCTTTCGTGTATGTTATGTCAACCAGAAACTAATTTTCAAGTAATGGAATCATCACAAAAATACTGATAGTATCAAATTGCATAATGCAGTTACCAATTAGCGATTTCATGAGAAATCATGTTCACAATATTCCTCACAATATATTTTGGTAATCTTAACCTATATACAATTTTTTTGTGACCATTTCACGAGATGATTTCGACGTTATCTATAAGTACGAGGTGTCCTAAGAGGAGCTAGGACATTCATCAATTGAATAATATCTTCATCATCAGTTATTTTATCGTCATGAGCATTTTGTGAAGTGATTTCTGATTATTCTTCAAAACTATTCCATATGGCAGTCCCGATGTTATGTCAGTCTGTTATGTCAAACCTTTGTTGAGTGCCTAATCCACCGATTTTGATGGTTTAGCGAAAACTGGAATAAAACCAGGATTCAGGTTCAAACTATGCAGTGAACAACTCGTTAAACCAAGATTCAGATAAAACTGCCCTTAGGGCCGGTTGTTCAGTTAGAGATAATCTACAGTTTTATGTTAATCTTGGTTTATCGAGTTGTTCAGTGCATAGTTTGATTCCAGGTTTCGCTAAACCATCAAAATCGATGGATTAGGCACTCAATTTGACATAACTGACTAACATAACATTAGAACTGCAACATGAAATCACTTTCACAAAAATGCTTATGATATAACATAACTGATTGAGATATTATTGAACTGATGAATATACTAGCTCCTATTAGGGTACCACGTACTTATAGATTACGTGAAAATTATTTCGAGAAATGGTCATTTGAAGAATTTGTATGAAGGTTTAGATTATCAAAATATATTGTGAGGATTATTGTGAAATGGTTTCTCATGAAATCGCTAATAAAACTAATTGGTAAGTGAATTATGTAATTTGATACTATTAGGTATTTTTGTGGTGATTCCATTACTGAAAATAATTTTTCTGGTAGACATTACATACACCAAAGATTACAATGGCACATCCCGTTACAGGATTTTCCTTTTCGTGGGAACCAGCTAGGACATATTTACATATCTATCTTTAACGAATTATTAGGTACATCTACCTTAAAAGATCCATCACATAGGATGGTTTGCTCATGAATTTGAATCTATTTTATTGTTTAAGGCGCCTTCAATGATTCCGTTTTCTACCAAGCTTTCCAAAAAACCACAGGAAAGTAAGAATCTACGAGTGGAAAGTAATTGGTTATATTTGACATGAATTAGTAAAATCTTCTCCACTGATCATGAGCGTAAGTGTTGAATTTTCATTCTCATTGAGGTACATGTGCTCGTTCTCGTATCAGTGTCTCTTCGTCTCCTCGGATGTTACTGTAGGGTTTTCTGGTTTTTTTCTGCAGTTGGAATAGAAAATTCGCCACCTTCTATTTGTTAAGTAGCCCCGGAGTGCATTTGGTGGTGGTTCTCTCCTTCGTCTGCACTTATGTTCAGATCGGGGAGACCATCATCATTATAGTCTATAATACATAAATATTTCAATTTACATTTTTATTCATGCTTGAAAAGCTCTGTCGATAAGCCGAAAAACTTCTGACATTAAAGTATATTTTGACTTCGACTTTGACTTTTCATGAAATAGTTCAGATGAACTGCAAAATCTTGGTTTTCATTATCCATGGTCGAATTTTTACTGAACAACACATTTGACGGTAGTCTGGGATTCGACTCCAAACCAAGTTTGATAAATCTTTGGATTTAACCATGGACTGAACAACCGGCCCTTAGTGTGTTCGTTGGAGAAAGGTAATCTCACGCATATGACTTTCAATGGGAGTGATGTTTCGGGGGTGTTTCCTAGTGAATCCAGAGTAGCAAACATTTTGGCAAAAATCCAGAGAAATGGCCCCATCGTAAAATCGATATCTATGGAAATGCTGAGGTTGGAATGTTCAGGGGTAATACCACGACTGCTTTCAAGACTATCGATAGTTATCTGTCAGAAATCAATAGCGCCCCATACACGAGCGAAATATCTGTCATATTTGATACGTGGTGAGCCAAATTCGTAAGGATAACAGTGCGTTAATGGTTAACCACGAGCCAGTTACGGCGCGGATAGAATTTCGTACATATTAAATCTACAGGTTTCAACTTGCAGGCCAAATCTCGCCGTCAGTGGGTACGCGCGAATAATAGTGTTATTATAAATTATGGCTGAGTGGACACGAAAAATTTTAACCGACTTTATAGAATATTATAGAAGGCATAATTGTTTATGGCAAATAAAAGCAAAAGAATATACCAATAAAAATCTGAAAAATCGAGCTTATGATGAGCTGGTAAGGTATTGCCAGGCCTATTTTTCAAACGTAGATCGTGGTTTTGTGACAAAAAAAATACAAAATATCTGAGCACAATACTATAAAAGTTTTTATAATTATAATATTGAGCCCCTGATAAAGCCGAACGTTCAATCCGAATATGTTTTCCGTCTAGTGCTCCTCCGCAATTCATCATCTGGCAGCGATTTTTGAAACCTTGCGCAATTTCTATCCATTCTTGTTTTGTACTCGGAAACTAAAAAAAGGAGAATACAAAAATTAACATTCGCGTCAATCCAGCACTATCCTGTGTATCTCTGATTTTAATAATGTTTCAAAAACAGAATTGTATGCACTGATCTATGCACTAAAAAGTATACATTTGGACATTTCAACACACACTTATCACCAATCTTCTTCTACAACGTCCAGATCTTTTAGCTCACCTAAGAGACCACGCGCCAGATCGAATCTGTCTGAAATTTAAGATTCTTCTCCACAAACGGAGAGATTTGATACCTCGAATCATGTATGAAGATCAGACACGCATGCTTGGTATGGTAATTAGTGGACACGCAAAGATTTACTTCGTCCGATCCGGATCTGTCGAATCAAATCTCTGCGTATCTGAACTGTACGGATAATCTGCCTGTGTATGGGGCGCTAATGATATCAAACTGCTTGGTAACTCCACGAGTCCGTTAGGACGTGTGGTGTTACTTGAAAGCAATTTCATCGAGTTCAAGGTAGTATTGTGAGCACTAGTTGTATTTATTGAGATTACTCCACGTACTTGCCAAATGAACCAATCAGGAGCTTTAGTCAAGTTTGGATTATCGATAATACCGAACTTGACTCTTGACTCTGATTGGTCTGTCTAGTTCGGTGTTTTCAGCTTCGTATATGTGACAGTTAAACGTCAAATATAAGTAATACCGCTATGTAGCTTTAAAAAACGAGCAGATTTGGGATAAATTCTATCGAATCAATCAACGTTTCCTGCTTATTAAACTTCACTAATTTCTGCTAATTTCGTCTAAAGTGTCCAAATTTCAGATTGTTTACCTTTCACTTTGTGAAATAGTCTAATAAAATTCCACTCGTGACTGAATTTATCTCATGAGTCTGTCTTTTATTTCTGAACTCAACTGAATTGTATCGAGAAAAAACCACTGGCCCTGAGGACTCGTGGTGTTTTCTCGAAACAATTCAGTTCGTTCAGACATGAATCGACAGACTTATCGCGAAAATTCAATCACTCGTGGTATTACTGTTGATAATTTCACGAACCAACAAATTCAAAAAAGTTCCATTGTTGTCAATTGTAATAAACATGAAGTCTGTCAGATAGACATTTATGGTAGTAGCAAGTTAATATTAAATTCTCCGCTGTTTTTATACTTGGTTGTTAATGACGACGTGGCCACCGGTTCAAAAGGAATGAACCGTGTACTACCGAAACACACCGTTTTTATTGGTCCTTATATCGCAATAGAACAGAGTTTCATATAGCGAGTGAAATAATCGCATAAATTTCAAAATAGTATCGGGATATAGAAGAGTGTCAAAGATATTAGCTTATCTGCGGTATTCTTAAAAAGTAAGCGAGTTTCGTGCAAAAATCTTTCAGTTTATTTGCTTAAATCAGGTGCCCGAAAATGTCTAAGAAATTATGACTTCTGCTGGTCCTTGTGGCAGAAATTGGACTATTTTTGATATTGAAGTACTACTATTTTTGTCTACAAGCATACTGGAATCCCATCGTGCTTACCTACATGTCAAAGTAGGTATAGTGCATTAAACTGTAAAATGAAAATGAATTAAATGAAAGGAAATTATTAAAAACTGAAGAAAATATTTTAATAACGTCTGGGTCTGGCTTGTGGTATTATAATATGAAGTCAATGATGCCGAACTGTTGACCAATAAACTCATTTGGTGCAGCAGCATTTGAATAAAAGTCTAGGAAATAAAACTAAATAATTGCTATAACTGTTAGCAAAATACGACAAAACCCGTGTTTAAGTTTCCTTTCACCAAGCCAAGTTCACTTTCGAATAAGTTTCATAAGCGCAAGGATTGTGGGAATTCTAAAATATCTCGATCAAACAAAATCATGCTAAATGTGCTGCCGTATCAACTAATTACCTGCAGAAGTTTTCCAAATAGGACTGAACCGCTTGAGGAAGGTATCACAGATCACTAAGCACTCGAAAATCCAGCCAGATTCAACGCACTGTGTCTATTCTGTAGCCGCAATCATTTCGAAAATTTGACTCACTGTGACTTAAACAGAATGCGCGCTGTGGACTGCTGAGAGATTAGGTAACAATCGGCGATTAGAAAGTGCATAGATTCGAATCGAGACGAGATCTGATCAGCAGAGTCGCGCACGTATCACTGACACCTATCAAAATATTCCTGAAATTTGAATAAGTCAACAATTGACGGTAGTGTCTCGATTAACACTGTTCGCCAACTTTGGCATTTGTTTTAACATTGTTGAGGAGCGTGCGTGCGCAAGCCCGACTCGGCGTCGATATAGAGAGGGAAAGTGAAGTGAAAGGAACCAAAGGACACGCGGTTCGCTTACCGCGAGAATACAAGAATTGTTCTCGTGTGCTTTACGCGGATGGATTGCGCTGTTACAGCTGTTACAGAATCGGTTCGTAGATAGGCGAAGGAATGATTGAGTGGCGTTGGCCATCTAGCGGTGGAAGCGGGAAGCGGTAACGACTGGTTGTACTGTAACATTGTCTAAAGAAGTACTTTAGGCAATGACTGTAATATAAAGACGCGGAGGTTATGCGAAAACATACCCTTCCGAATCACGCAATTTTTCTGCGAATAAAGGTGAATTCATGCAACATTCATTATAATTACATTTTTACTAATAATGACGATTTCAAAGTAGGCCAATCAATAGAGCATTTTTTCCTGACAAAAATACTAATAAAAAACCGACTGTGCCATCACATGGAAGACATCTCGTTGTTATTTTCTGTTATATTTTCGACTCACAACTTTCATTTATTAATATGTTATAAATATTTAAATAACAAAAAACGTGTTTTTTAAAATTGCTCATAAAATGAAAACTAATAAAGCAATATGGTTGCTCCAATAGAAGAAATTGTAGATAATTGAAATACAAACAAAATGGAATGTTTTACGACCCGATCGGATCATTAGTAACGGAGGAAAACCAGAAAAATCGGAAAATTTGACAATTTTTCAAAAAATTCATTGCTCCGCCATTTTTCAAGAAATGGGGTTGGCCCTTTTTATGAAAGTATCGAATCATGTGTTCTTTATGTGTGCGTAAAACAGGCTCTGGCGGATCATTAGTTTTGGCACAATTGAAATTTTTATTTTTTTTTGCACCATCTTGCAGCGTGCCTGGATGCTCTAGTGATAGTCCGATTTCAATTCCTAGAACAGATTTTGAAAGTAGAACTACAGTACCACAAAATGTATATTCTCATTTTGCGCTAAAATTCTGCGAAATGAGTGAAAAAACTAAGAAAAAACCTTCAAACATGACTCAAAACGGCTGAGCTGGTAGAAGCGGTCGAGTGGAAGGAGAGAGCGGGAGATGAGGGGAAGCGTATAATCACGTAACCCGTTCATTAGAAGAATTCCCCTCTCTCCTTCCACTCGGCAGTTAACGCGGGCTCGGTCGTTTTCAGTCATGTTTGCTTGCATTTTTCACCCATTTCGCACCATTGTTGCACAAAATGAGAATATAGGTTTTGTACTAGTATACTTCTACTTTCATAATCTGTTTGAGAAATTTAAATCGGGCTATCACTATAGAGCATCCAGGCACGCTGAAAAAAAATTTAAATTGCAATTGTGCCAAAACGAACGATCCGACAGCGCCTGTTTTGTGCACACATTAACTACCCATGATTCAATACTTTCATGAGAAAGGCCAATCCTACTTCTTGAAAAATGTCGGAGTTATGAATTTTTCAAAAAATTGCAAAATTTTCCGGTTTTTCCAGTTTTTCTCCGTTGTTATAGATTCGACCGGGTTATAAAACATCCCATTTTGTTCGTATTTCAATTATCTACAATTCTTTCCATAGCAGCAACCGGATTGCTCAATTAGTTTTAATTTTATAAGCAAAACAATTTTAAATAACGCGTTTTTTGTTATTTAAATGTTTATAACAAATTAATAAATGACAGTTGCGAGTCGAAAACATATCAGAATATAACTACGGACTGTCTTTCATGTTGTTAAAATTGTTAAAATTGTTCTTTCCGTCAACCGATTGCACCCCTACGCGCAACCCTCGGAAGTCTTCGAGAGACTTGTGTGAGCTAGGGAAGACGCAGCCCTTACCTTTTAACGTGTGATGCCATGTACGAGACCAGTGAATCGGTGGATCGAACCCACGACGCCACGCTTGTGAGGCGAACGTTTTACCAGCCGACCACCACGGCCCATGCCGACCACCACGGCCCATGTGATAGCATCGTCGGTTTCCTACTAGTATTTTTGTTAAAAACTCATGCATTTTATGCTCTATTGATTGGTGTAAAGCTGAACTGCTGTGTTGTGATGAATCGGGCCCATTTACAAAGTCAATAAACAATTGATCAATTTTGAAATCGTTATTATCAGTGAAAATGTAATTATAATGAAAGTTGCATGAATACACCTTAAAATCGCTGCCACACGTGCCGCAATAAAGCTCAAATAGTTTAACTCTACGCGAATTCGGACCACGAACAAAATAATTTAGGTCAGAATGATCAGATTTTACTGCACCTTCGCCATTTTAACTAATAGACCGGGGGATAGTGACAGGTTTTGGGACACGATTTTACTCAGTATGTCTTTTGGAGGACAGTATTGTCCGCATGTCCTCATGATAATAATTCAAGCTGAATTAGAACCACTTCCTCTTATCCTTTAGAATTGAAATTTTAAGTGCCGGCTCAGTTCCGATGACTATACATTAATGTAGGAGAAATTGTCCTTCCCCTGCCCTCCGACAGCTAGATAGAGAACGCGTAGGGTTTCGGAATTTTTCGTGACGAATTTGGACGTCCAAAATTACTGCAAAAATGAAATTAGATAAAAAGGTGGGAAACTCTCGAAATTAAAATCGTAAAAATCTGTAAAAATAGTGAAATATTATGATTTTAAAAAATCTCACCTCCTGCCCCCCCTCCCCCAGAAGCTAGATAATGAAAGCAAAGGAATTCGGAAAATGTTTCAATAGTTTCCTGACACGAAAAAAATTAGGAAAACTCGCGAAATAGAAATCGAAAAATCCGTAAAAATAGTGAAAATTATCTGGCCATTGAATAATACGGTTTCAGAAAATGTACCCCTCTTCCCCTTCTCGAGAGCTATATAGAGAACGCGTGGAAACTCGGAAAAATTTCAAACGGTTTCATACATGGAAAATTACGACAAAAAATATGTCTGCGGTGGGTTCGCCCCCTCCCCTCTTTTCAAAAAAGTTGCGGAAACTTGCGAAAACAAAATCGAAAAATACGTTAAAATAGTGAAAAATATGTAACCATCGAATAATATAGTTTTGAAAAATTTTACTGCCCTATCTAGATTGAGAATGCGTAGAAAATTGAAAAATTTCCTGATTGTTTCGGACGATGAAAATTAGGACGATAGAAAATATTGTTCAGGGTGCTCAGACCCCCTAAAGTAGTTAGGTAGGTACCTAATGAAAAATTATTTGATTTAACCACTACATTTTCCCATCAACACTTTACTTGCATATTCAAAACTATGGTACTTATAATGTTTCTAAATGAATGCAGACTGGCGGAATTTAAAGGACGAGACTGATCAAGGAAATGTGCGTAAACAAATGCAAACACATGCGCACACGCATGTGAAATTTATGCAATTGCAGAAAAAAAAATCAGTGTTCGGCTCCAAAAAAATTAAGACCACTTTTTACACAAAACAACCTACTTAAAAACAATAACTTAACCCGACCGAAAAAAATATTTATTAATGAATAAACTTCAGTAACTAGTCAAAAAATATACAATAATCTAAAGAAAACTTATTTTTCTTTTTGGGCAACACAGGAACCGCAGTATATTTTTTTTGTCTATCGGACACATTTTCACATTTATTGTGCATCCATTGCTTGCACTTCATGCAACAAATCATATTTTCAATAGTGATTTCCTAGCAAATAGCACAATGCCAGTCGCTTTCATCATTTTGTTTTCTTCGCTTTCTTCTCATTTTGTGGCTCTGATCTTTTCCGTTTCCTGTCTTCTTGTTCATTTTGTTTCTGGGCCTTCATTTCTTCTTTCGTCTTGTAATATTCTTTCCATTTTTCGCTTGTGGCTACTGATGGAATTTTCTCTACTAGCTTTTTGGTATTATTGGTGATATTTCCGGCAAGAATAAAATATTTTTAAATGGCGTTGCAACCCCTTCTGGAATAAAATACATTTCACTAGATTATTCTCTTCACCCTCCTCTAGTATCGTAGGTGGCCCCATTTTTCTAGCTAGCGGGGTTTTCCCCTTACCTTTATCTGATAATGCGGTACTTTTGTGGCAGCACCTCTGATGCTCATTCCGCTGTTGTCTACAGCTTTCATGGCATTTTTTATATCGTCCTCTGGATATTTATTCGTCATAGTTTTCAAACGCATGCTAAAGTTCAAAATCAAACACAAATCTATGACGGTTACTGGTCCCTTTGTATTGTAATATGAAGGTTATAGATTCAGCCTATTAAGGTCTTATAATGTCATATAGTAAGGCTGACAATCGAATAATATGGCATTGGTGAAATGAACCAGTTATCGTCAGCCATGACGAATATTGAGCTGAGTACTATTTCTGGTTCACGAGTGTTCGTCACCCCATTAATATAGATTAAGCTAGGTTCATATTTAGTTCATATTTTCAGTTTTGAATCATAATTTAAGATGTTATAAGTTAGCTGTATAGTAATAAATACCGTATAACTCAAAGAAATTGGTTTTATATAACTAAGAAAATTGTACTCATCTTGATTACAAGCTAACGAACTTTCAAAAACTGCGATGATCACTGAAGCACTTAAATGAACTGTTACCGTACCGGAATGAAGTTGGAGTGTATATAATACCAACTCGATATCGACAAATAAAACTAGAAATTTTATTTTGTTCAACTTGACAATTTTCGTGACCACAAACCTTAATATTTGCTTATAATTGAAGGCAGTGACGAATACTGGTCCCATGACGGTCACTGTGTATTTTACCTTAATCTCCGCACTTACCAAAATTCAATATTTGTGATCCGTCACGGTTTTCAAGTTATTGATTTTTCGCTAAAATTTCAATACGGGATTCTTCAAATACCCGTGTATCAAATAATTAAATATTATGAATTAATATTGATGTGACCCTTGAGTGTGATCATACCTGTGATCAAATCTGATTGATGTGTATGATTTCACCCACCCTTAGCGATAATAGGTATTGATTATTCCTTTATTGGAATGACGTGAAATACTTCAGAATTTGATTGTCCATTATCATTATTGAGAAAGGATTTATTCAAACTGTTCTTGTGAATAGTAATACTTTCATAACAAACTAGTTTTCTATAATCATCAACTGGTTTTACCAATTTCAAATTTTTAATGGTAATTTAATGGTGAATTTCTAATAAATGATCTGCAACACTAGATTTATTTTCTCGCGAATATTTAGCATGGGCCAAATGTTCACGGGACCGGATATTCGTAGATCTCTTTGTTCGACCATAATACACTTTATCACGATTTTGACACATGAATTCGTAAATTCCTGATCTAACGCACTGGGATTTTGTCTTTTAGTCCAATAAACGAAGAAGCGGCCCAATGTTAAATGTGCGAAAATTAATATCCGAAACATAAAAATATGAGCGTATAGGAAATTAAAATTCAGGATGAATTTCTATATCATGCAACTCGATACTGATTACCGAACATAACCTAAAAAATTGGCAAAGTTGCGAAATGCGGTTTTTTGTTGATAATTAAAAAACTACAGCTCCGATCAAAAAGAGTTGAATTAAAAAATTGTAGTTATTAGAATAAACTATAATTTTTTGATATCATGGATACTTATCGAGTTATATCGGAAAAACCATAAAAAATCGGGTTTTCTATAATTCGTCTATTGTAAGGTATTGAAAATTGTTATTTACAGTTTTGTGTAGTCTATGGCAAGCAAAAAGAGTCTTTTTCAAAAAAATTGATGAATATTGATTATTTTTCAAAATACATGAAGTTTTCTCAAAAAAGATGCTCTCTCAATATGGCTACTCTTGCTCGGGGAATTATGCTACAGTAACGATTCATGGCTTATTTTTTTCTGTAAGAGTTGTACTTTCATATTATCGAATAAGTAAAATGATTTTATTTATTTTAAGTGTCAAAAAATACTTTAAAAAATTACACAATTTTTTTACATGTTTTTTCTAAATAAATTTCTTAATTTTGTTTTTATAGAAATGATTTATATGAAAATAGATTTCTAGCATGACTTCACGCATTAAAAAAAATTGAATTCCTACGATCACTAGGATCCGAGATAATTTTTTTAATTCAAAAAAATCTGGAAGGCGCAATAATCATCATACAGCAGTCACCTTCATGAATATTGAAGTTGAACACCTATATTTTCGATAATAAAATACTAGGATATGTCTAGTTCATTTTCGGTATTATTAATTGATGAACAAAGTAAGGCGTGCAGGCGCGGAGCGATGCAATTTTAGCGGGTGACGCAATGGGGATACAAATACTATTGACATTAAAGACACTTTCGTCCTGACAGTGTTATTGAAAAAGAAAAGAAAAGTTATTGGTTCAATTTCAAGTACTAGTGTACATTGCAAAAGAAAACGTACGTGAACAACAAGCCGATATACTCAATATTTTTCAAGCACAAGCCACTTTGAACGCACGAAATAAGTTTTCAGTGCTATCCCCACTCCGCCACCCGCTACAGCTATCGCGATCCGCGCCTGCACGCCTCACTTTATTCATCAATTAATAATACTGCAAATGAACTAGACATATCCTAGTATTTTTTATTGAAAATATAGATATTCAACCTTAATATCCATGAATGTGACCGCTGTACGATGATTATTGCGTCTTCCAGATTCTTTTGAAATAAAAAAATATCTGGGCTCCTAGTGATCGTAGAAATTCAATTTTTTTTCTGAATGCTTGCAATCATACTAGGAATCCATTTTCATGAAAGTCATTCATATAAAAAACAAAATTGAGCAATTTATTTAAAAAAAAACATGTAAAAAAAATTGTGCAATTTTTTTAAAGTAATTTTTTGACTCTTAAAATTCAAAAAATCAATATACTCATTCGATAATATGAAAGAACAACTCTTACAGAAAAAAATAAGCCATGAATCGTTACTGTAGCATCATTCCCCGAGCAAGAGTAGCCATATTGAGAGAGCATCTTTTTTGAGAAAATTTCAAAAATTTTGAAAAATATTCAATACCCATCAATTTTTCAAAGAAATTGGCTTGTCATAAGCTACACATAATGATAAGTAACAAGTTTGAATACCTTACAGTTAACGAGTTATAGAAAACCCGATTTTTCACGGTTTTTCCGATATAACTCGAAAAGTATCAATGATATCGGGAAATTATAAGTGAATCCCCATTTCCCAATTTGACTTTTTTCGATCGGAGCTGTAGTTTTTTAATTATCAACAAAAAACTGCTTTTCGCAACTTTGCCAATTTTTTAGGTTATGTTCGGTAATCAGGATCGAGTCGCTCGAAATAGAAACTCATGCTGAATTTCAATTTCCTATACGCTCATATTTTTTGTTTTCGGATATTCATTTTTGCACGCACATTTCTCTATTGCTTGGACTATTTGTGATTACCTAATAACACTTGGAGATTTTTAGTATTGCTATGTACAAGCTGAAGGTTTGCATCTCGGAAGATAAAACTGAGATCTCTCATAATCCGGTATTATGTGTAATTTTTATGTTTTCTTTAGGTCGATTCATTGTGGTTATTTGTCTTAAGAACATTTTGTCTGGTTGGTGGATTTTATTTCTTTCTGAAAACGTGCACCACTAAGTGGAAAGCTCAACATCCTATGAATAAGAAAATTGAAATTCGCCATTTTGTGTAGAAGGTGGTGGTTACAATCAACGGGTGTAAATCTGTAGATGTCAATTTCCACACGTTCACCATTCCTGATTGCCAATGTGTCCTAAAATGGCAATTGTTTGTCAACTCCATCTCCACCGTGAATTTTATTTGTTCAAATACCTACTGAATTCGAACTATTCAGGAAGTGTTTCCGTAAGTTTCCGTAAAATGTTTCCGTATCGAAAACACAAAATAGATAATAATAATAATAATAATAATAAATGGTATTTATTTTACTTGGCGGAGTTTAGCAGAGCTATTCTTCCACTCAACCAAGAACAGGCACAAATTGGAAAAATTACATTCAAAATAAATAATCATTTAGCATTATGCACAATATGATGGTTACAAGTATAGGTAACATGTTACTTTCATAACGGTAAAGTATAAATATTTGTGAAAAAATAAAATAAAGTTAATTATATGAGATTTATTTGTGATCACTGTTTACAAGTTAGGGTTTCCCTAAGTTTGGCTTTAAATGAATGTAGTGACAGTTGTTTGATATCGTCGCCAATTGAGTTATACATGACTGCAGCGTGGCACGAAAAGGAACGTTCGAAGAAAGTAGTAGAGTGTTGAGGTATTGTTAGTAGTTGCCGATTTCTAACATTAATTTGGTGAATCTGATGTCTGGGTATTAGTTTCTCCAGTAAGTAGGGGGGGGGGGGGGGTTTGTTATCATGAGTTTGTGAACGAAGCATGCCAAATGGAGATCTCTTCTATGGTACATTTTCAGCCAGCCAATTTCATTAATATATTGTGTGACGTGGGTTCTGTATGGTAGTCCAAATATCATTCTGATACATGAGTTCTGAACTTTTTGTATCCGAGATGATGTTATGAGATCAAGACAAGGGCCATAGACTACATCACAGTAATTGAACAATGATAATATTAGGGCATCGCAGAGATTTGTTTTTATCTTTCGGTTCAAATAATGTCTATTCGAGTATAGATTTTTCATGATACCGTAAGATTTTCTTATAAGCAGAGCAACATGATTTTTAAATTTCAAATTCTCGTCTATTTTCATGCCTAAAATTTTAATTTCTTTTTCGAATTCAATAACATGTTGCTCCACCATCAAAGACATGTTGTCTATGACCCTTTGTCGATTTTTGTCTTTACCAAAAACAATTGCAGCTGACTTATTTGGGTTCAAAACCAAGCTGTGATTTTTCGATATCTCTACAAGTTTTCTGATGTCTTCATTGAGTTCATTCTCTAGACTTAAAAGTTGTTCTACTTCAGATGATATATAAAGATTTGTGTCATCAGCGTATGTATGAATTGACATGTGGTTGATTACCTGTTTAAAATCAGAGATATAAATTATAAAAAGTAAAGGAGCGAGAATCGACCCCTGAGGAGCTCCATGCGATACATTCAATTCGGTTGATATATTATTATTTATGGAGACACACTGGAGTCTGTTGCTCAGAAAAGATTCAATGAAGTGACAGGTATTATGGCTGAACCCAAAATATTTCAGTTTGGCACATAAAAGTTCGTGATTCATAGTATCGAATGCCTTACTGTAATCTAATGATAAAAGTATGCTGATTTGATTATTTTCACATCCAGTAATTATGTCATCAGTGATTTTCAGTAAAGCACTCGCAGTACTATGATTTTGGCTAAATCCTGATTGTTGTTGTGGAAGAATTTTTTTTTCGGATACAAAGCTGTAAATTTGTTCGTAGACTGCTTTCTCAATTACCTTTGATAAAGCTGGAAGAATATTTATTGGTCGCAGATCGCTCATCATGAGAGGTTTAGATATTTTATTTACAGGAAAAATAAGGGATTTTTTCCATGAATTTGGAAAAGTGCTACTGGTAATGCACTTGTTTATCAAGTGAGTTAGGACTGGTGTGAGGTATGGTATACACAGCTTTAGCATTTTTGTTGATATCCCATCCGATCCTGTTGCGTTTGATTTTATTCGATTAATCAGTTCTTCTATATTCTCACAATCGATATTATGTAATTCTAGATTGGAGTCGACATCAAATTTATTGGAATTATAAAAATCAAAAGTTTCGTTTGGAGGCTGTAAAGCTGCTTGATTGATCGATGAAATGAACTATTCATTTAGCTCGTTTGGATTACACAGATGAACAGGCGTTTCATTTTTGTTTTTTTGTGCAACGATATTGAAAAGATGTAATGTACTCCATAGCTCTTTAGTATTGCGTTGTGCATGAATGAAATTTAAATACCCTTGTTTTTCCCTTCTAATTGCGACAGTTACCATATTCCTAATATTTTTATAGTTATCCCAGTCAGCAGCTCTTTTCGATCTTTTGAATAACGAGAGGGCAGATTTTCTGTTTTTAATAATCGTCCACATATCTGATCTATATCCACAACTTTCCTCAATAAAACCACATCATCATCATACGTAAACCAAAGACGTTTGTTTCTTTCTTTAAGATTTTAGAAATACTTTTATCACCTTTCGTATCAGAATATTTCACAGGACAAAACAACAAAACAAACGAGGTTATCAGGAATCTCAGATTATATTGTAATGACAGGTACATCACGATTTGCCAGGGGTGATCACGTTTATGACCGAACTAGCCCGAACAATTAAAATAGGGGAGGTATATATAAAATCAGGCATAATCCTCAATAAGGGAAAAGCAAGATACGGTACATGAGCGCATGCTCAGATGTAAGATGTCTAAAAACCCTGGGGGTCTATCAATTCTCGAGTTCATGCGAAATAATTTTCAAACGTTTGAAGTGACATAGAGCGATACAAACACCGCGCGTTGGAAAGAGATATAACATTGAATTCGTATACGTTGAAACTCGAGAATAGACCCCCTGGTGTGTCGACTCATACCTGCAAAACTGTGGGATAAAACCAAGGAGACTAAAATTTAACAAGGAGGGTTTAATAAGCTCTAGCCAATCAGAAACTTGTAGCATCAACGCCGTCATAGTGACGTACTTGGATATGAGTACAGAGTCGAACTCGAACCGAGCAACAAAACTGTCAGCAGTAACTCTCATATATCAAGAGCTAGTCCGTCACTGTCTATAGAGAACGGCGGCCATGACACGTCCTACTACGTCACATTTCGTCACAAATGTTCTTTCATCTCTTTCTACTAGTGTCCCCATTGTCCTTATGGGAATTAAACACTCCTTGTTAAATTTTAGCCCCCTTGGACTCATACCTGCAAAACTGTGGGATAAAACGAGAGATAAGTCGCCAGCTTGATTAAGAGAAAACAAATGAAATCGTGACCTGTTTCTCAAATAATCCGCTTTTGCGTATACCGCCACGGTCGGTTTTTCTGTTAGGGTAAATTTACAAGCACAGATGTATTGCCGTCGAATGAAATGAATAAAGAAACGTAATTATTAGAATTTACTGAATCACCATCAACAATCAGTATTATTTGTTACATATACGACTTATTTATATAATTTTTTACTGAAATGCAATTAACTACAATAATAACCACGCATTTCATTTGGAAGTATTGAAATTAAGCTTCATGAAAATTCATCATTAAAACCTATCAATCTTGTGCTAATATAAGCAGGAATGGCGGGATTCCGTGTGAGATATATTCGTGCCATTATTTTCATTAAAATATTTTCCAATAATACAAGATACTATGTGATAATCTTCATAATATGGTGGTACTCACTTTCGGTACTGGATATAGATGAATTATTTTGTTCGTCACTCTGGATTGCCCACAAATGATACAAAATCGGAACATAATCAAATTATTATTGTACAAACTACACAGAAAACGTTTAGATATTCACAAATTTCATTCAATCGGACATGTTTCGCCAGCACAGTAGCTTCTTCACTGTCTGATTGAATAAAGTTTGTGGAGATCGAATCGTCTTCTGTGTATTTTATACAATTACTATAGATCTTCATCAACTAATGGCCGAATCAATCAGACAAATTGAATTATTATTGAATAAATGATGAATTTCTAAGAAAATATACAGCAAAATGAAGAAACACATTAAAAATAGTCATTAATACAAGGAAATTGCACTAAGAAATTTAGATTCCGTCAATACTATTCATTTTTGAATAGTATTTAAAGTTTGTTGAAGTTCCATAAAATTGACAACAGTCATCAATCACCATATCCCTGGAATATTGACAGGACTGAAATTCTATAAAGGCGCAATCTCTGGAACCGACTAAAGAAGCAAACCACTATTACATTTGTATATTTGTCTTCTGAAAAATCTAAACAAAATCGAATCACTCGACACACCAAGGTTTTTAGGCATCTTACTCGTATGTCAAAATAAGGCGACTATCTAATGTTTCCTTCATAGTCTTTGCAAATTGGTGCATCGGTAATTATAAATTATATAATATAATATAATATAATATAATATAATATAATATAATATAATATAATATAATATAATATAATATAATATAATATAATATAATATAATATAATATAATATAATATAATATAATATAATATAATATAATATAATATAATATAATATAATATAATATAATATAATATAATATAATATAATATAATATAATATAATATAATATAATTAAATCTTACTAGATTTAAACATTGAGTTTTCGTCTATTCAATTCGAAAAACCTTTTTCAATAGTTTCTCCAGGTGTTAACTTTATGTTAATTGACAACGCAATGATTTTTCAAATTCATTTCAAATTCAGGGAAAGGTGACTCCAAATAGAGAGTTTAAAAACATTATTATAACTCCCATTACCAATTATAGCCAACCAAAAAAAAGCATTAAATTTCCAATAGGTATAAATTTTATTGAATAATTTCAAAGATTATTCACGAATTAATAATGCATTGTGAAATAAGTCGCGGAATGCGTAAAATGTCGAAACTAGAAATTATCTTCCTCAATAATTCGAATCAAAAGGCAAAATTATCAAACTTCCATAGGATGACGAAATCGATATACACTAATTTCATACAATCATAATTGATTTTGGTTATTGCACGTCGAATAAAACTAATCACTTCATTATTATCATCAATAATTACCTTGGAGCGTGAATCGATTTTGGTTTTAATGACATAAATTGGTTATAAAGTAGGCCGTTTATAAGACAAAATTATTACATCAGTTTTAGTTGCACAATGGCGGATATGGCGACAGTGGCAGAAGAACGAAGAAAATTGTGAGTGAACGGTATTTTCAATTATTACATTCTAATGATCTCCGACGTACTTAGAGTTGAGCATACATAAGATTATGAAGATTCAAATTATATAACGACGATTAGGAAAAATCGGGACTTTCTTGGTAATTTGTTTATTATTATCAGCATCTTGGTGAATGATGTGAGATCTCTAACAGTGGATTTGTTGAATAACAAGAGTAATTGCTGCTTCTTTCACTTGCTTTTGGAGTACCAGAGATTATTTTACCTATTTTTTTTAAATTCAATGTATATGTAGATCCTATTCTTAGTAGTAATCCTGACTATTTAAAAAGTGTGTTGCCTTAGTCGCTAGTACTGTGACCAATCACTGTCTAGTTTATTGCGAGCTTCACTTAAAATTAGTTGTAACAAAGAACAAATTACATTATTACAGAGATTTCAAACTATTTGATAATGCTTTATTTCAGATTGACTCAATGAACACATTTTTTCATGATATCTTCAACAAAGAAGACTATTGAAACTGGATTGAATTGATTCGTAGAAATCTATCGCTACTATTACTTAACTTGACTTGTATAGTTTTAATTAATAAATTCGAGTAGAACTTTTCGTTTTTGAAATATTTATATTTTTGTTCTAATTCCACTCAATTCTTAAAAACATTTGTATCCATGCAACCAGTTGCCAAAATGTTCCTACTTTCTATACAATGTGAGAAATAATTCCCAACATACTCCCCCCAAAATCAATATTTAAAACGATCTGGTATCTTCACTCTTCTACCACTTCTTGTAAAAATAGTCTCTTCTGGTTTCTCATTTTCCTGTTCTTCTCTTTCAGCTTCTTGAGAACTTTGTCCTTGAATCATCATCTTGCTTCTGCCTTCAGAATTTTCTTCTTGCTGATTATTTTGTATAAATGTTTCTATCTGTTTCAGGTCATCTCCTGAAGATATTTCTAATGGGTATAACCGCTGGAATGGTCTTGTGAGTTCTCCATTCTGAGTCTTGACCCTTGCAACTCTGCATACTTTGTCTCTTCCCGGATATATTTCTTGGATTTTACCCAGTGGCCAATTGATTCTTTTTGTATTATCAGAACCAATCAAAACAATGTCTCCGATTTTCAATGTACCGGATTTCCTTTGACCAGTATTGACCAACTCTGCCAAATACTCCTTCCTGAATCGAGTTCTTAATGTCTCTCTGAGCTTTTGAATATATCTCAAGCGTTTCAAAATATGATTTTTGTCGATAACATCTAGATCAGGTGTTTCGAAAGTATTTTGTTCACTAATAAACATTGACGGTGTTAGAGGCACCAAATCATTTTGTTCTTCTGACAAATATGTTAATGGACGTGAATTTATTACTGCCTCGCAATCACATAATAAAGTTTCTAGTTCTTCATAAGTGACTAAAGTTTTTCCTAAATTTTTGCGAAGCAATTCTTTCACAATTCTCACAATCCTTTCCCACCATCCCACCACCAAGAGGCAGTTGGTGGATTAAAATACCACTTAATTTGAGTTGCAGAAGAATAATTCATGATTTCATTCCAATTGATATTTTTGAATAAATTACTTGCTCCAATGAAATTAGTACCATTGTCGGAATAAATGACAGATATACGACCTCGCCTTGCGACAAATCGTCTTAGTGACATTAGAAATGCATCAGTCGACAAGGAATTTACTAATTCTAAATGAACTGCCCGGTAAACAGCACAAGTAAATAAAATAATCCACACTTTACTCCCACCCTTTAGATAAAGTGGACCTGCTAAATCTATTCCTGTGACTGAAAAAGCTTTATTACACTGTATCCGATCTGTTGGTAAAGGTGCAAAAGGTGTGTTTACACATTTACTGCTGAACCTTTTGCATTTCATGCATTTTTTTATCACTTCCCTTACAAATTTCCTACCCTTTAAAATCCAAAACTTTTCCCTCAATAAAATCAAAGTTGTTTGTATTCCTGCGTGACAGTTTCTAATATGATATTGTTCAATAAGTTTTCTTACTATGTCATTTTTGTATGGCAGAACTATCGGATATTTGAATTCTTCATCATCGTCCCCCATGACCAATCTAGTTTTTAACCTTATAAGTCCAAATTCGTCCATCAAAACTTGAACATTATTTAAAGAAATAGGATTTTTACCAAAATTCTCTTGCTGAACCATTCTGAGAAGGTAATTTTCAGCTCTAAAAATTTCTTCAATTCCAGCTTTGGTAGCCGGAACTTCCTTTTATTTCTATCACCACAGGAACCGTGCGATGAATTCTGAGATGAACAATTTTTGGCCTCTTCTATGAAATTATGTTCTTTCAAAAGGGTTTCACATCTGGAACGGCAGCGAGTAATCTTTTCCCTGTAATTCTCCACACTGTCGAACTCTTTCTCAACATCTTCTTGACTGAGCTTTGTATTGAATAGGGCTTGTTCAATGTTTTCGTCAATACTGAAAAGCCTATCACCTCTTTCTTCTAAAACCTTGAGTAGCTCGATCACCGCTTCTTTATCTGGATTTTCACTTGACAAAAGTCTTCTATTTCGGCATAAGTTTTATCGACGTGCTTTCTGAGTTGGTGACGTTTAATCTGATAGATTTCCATTTCCACTGTTCACGGTCGCCAAATATTGAAACTGGATTGAATTGATTCGTAGAAATCTATCGCTACTATTACTTAACTTGACTTGTATAGTTTTAATTAATAAATTCGAGTAGAACTTTTCGTTTTTGAAATTTTTATATTTTTGTTCTAATTCCATTCAATTCTTAAAAACATTTGTATCCATGCAACCAATTGCCAAAATGTTCCTACTTTCTATACAATGTGAGAAATAATTCCCAACAAAGACATTGATGAAAAAATTAATTGTTTTTCTAGTTTTGATATTATCATTGTTAAAAAAACTGCACCCTGGTTGACATTTCCCATCAAAATTCAAAAGAACTGAATGACCTAGCGATTAGTCCAAGTACAAGGAGTTACGAAACTTCACTCTGTTATCAATCTGAAGAGAAAAAAGTCTTACGACAATATGTTCCACTCACGTGACTCAAAACAAATAGGGAGTACCTTAAAAAAATCAACCCAAAGAAAAACGATATTAATCTTCCACTGCGGAGCGGTAATAGCACTGCGAAAATATCCCGTCGCTATGACACCACAAATAATACTGAAAAATGTCAGATAACTGGCTAATTGTACAATTTTAGTTTTTTTATACAATATAGTAAACAATAACATTGTTTTGGTCTTCTGTTGTAAATTAATTCCTAGGTCATCTCTTCATTCGTTGGAAGTGAGAAATCACTTTAATGTTCCATCGTCGCTGTTCAGCCATGTTTCGGAAATGCTTCCTATATCAAGCCGTTAAATTTTACAATTCTGATCTTGTCAGTCACATTCGTTTATTCGACTATTGAAAAAAAAAATTAAGCCAAATTTTGTAAATTCCCAATCCAAGAAACTCTTTTCTCTCTGCTATATGTTTGAGAAGTACAGTGCTTTGTGATAATTATGTTTTTTTGCTTTACCCCATGAATGTCTTTATTTCGTATACTCCGCTCTCATTTATAGAACATAAGGCAAAGTGTAAGAGTAGCTAAACGTCTCGTACTTTGTTCCGATGAAAATAAAGATTTATTATTATTATTTTCATTTTTCAAAAACTCCTATTTTAAAAAAACATCATGATCTTTTCGAAAGTAGATTTAATACTGAATGATTGTAATAGATCAGGTGAACCTTTGAATTTATTCAGAAATTATCTCACCAACTGCAGAGTGTGAGAACTGATTTAATTCTTGAATTTTGAGCTGTAAAGTGATACCTACCTCTCAAGAAGAACCAAGGTATCAGGAACCAGAGAGAGAAACAATATCTTCAAGAACTTTAAGCTCAGAATGAACACAATTTCCTTTTTCAAAAAATGTGTGGATGATAACTTTATTCCGTGTATTCAATATATTGGCGAAGGCGAGATTTCTGCAATGCATTGCTACCATTACCACCATTAATATCACCATAAATATAAGTCTAGGGCATTGGACATAGTTCCAACATTTGCATTTAAGATTCCTCAATTTTCCTCTTTTAGATAAAAAAGGACTTTCACCTGAGATTACTATCCAGAAATGTTGGCCACTGGGTATATGAGCTGAATCGTAGAAAAAGAAGAAGAAAGAAAGAACCTCCCTTTTTTGTTTGCTTTTGTAATAAAAGAACATTTTTTTGAGTTTTCTGTGTTTCTGCAGTGTATTCACTGTTTCTGATGTAGTATGACCGTTTCGCATTTGGTTTTTTTTTGTTTGTGCTGTTTTGTTGAAATTTAGTAATACTGGAGTTTATAATTTCAGATGGTGTTCATCGACAACGATATAAAGATAAAATGTCAGTAATAGGCATTGATCCATATCTTCTGGAAGCTGAAGAATTATCAACAGATATTTCACTTTTTCCAAAAATAGTGTTTCCTGATGTTGTTGTTTAGTGAAAACGAAGAGTGCTTTCACAATGATACAATTATTTGGCAGGAAGAGTCACAGCATCTGATTCAGTTATTTATCGCAAAGATATAAAGATTCATTACAATAAACTTCTTGACTTTAATTTTTTCTCAAAAATTCTGAAAATGGTCTCATTGTGGAATGAAGAACTGCCCCTTTGGACTCGACCAAGGTTATCAGTAAATTTTTTCTCTCTTCCTTAGAAGGATATATATCTGATGAGGTTGCCACCCTTTTATATAGGTTTCATTGAGGTTGAGACGCTTGGGATTTGCCAGATCTAAGTCCAAAACTCTGCAGGGTTCAGCTGGATTATAAGTTGGTGTCATCCGATATGATTTTTTTCCAGTCAACGTAACTTCCTCTTGTTTTCTTGTTGTCGTCTAAAGAAAGTAACACTGGAGCTACATGAGAACAAACCTTCCCTAAACCTGCTGTACAATCACAATGAGCACTCTGCTATCTCCAAGGTATATTATCAATAGTATTAATAATTTATCGTTCAGTCTTTGAGAATGCCTCACCTACAAAAATACCAAAAATAAGTCATTAGTATTTCTGTAGTATGATGATTTACTTTTCCAATGACTCGAATATGCGAATTTATCTGATTAAGACATTTTTTTTCATCCAACAACAAATTGCTTTATTGTAAGCTTCTAAACTTTTACATGGATTCATTTCATTCATTGTGAAAGCACTATTAGTATCCACTAAATAATTAACTATCACGATACATTATTTTGAGAAAAAGTGAAATATCTGTTGATAATTCTTCAGCTTCCGGAAGATATGAATCAATTCCTATTACTCATATTTTATCTTTATACCTTTGTCGATGAACATCACCTAAATTTCAACAAAACACGGCAGAAACAGAAAAAACTCCGAATATAGCAAATGGAAAAGTGGGGTTCTTTCTTCTTCATTTTCTGCGATTGAGGTTGTTGTACCTCCATTCCATAGCTGTCACTTGTGAATGAAACCAATACTATCTGTGATCTCATAATATACCTAATCTAATTCTCATTTATTGACTAGATTTCAGTGTTATCTATGAATCCTGATGTCTTGGTAAGTTGCAAAGATAAAAAACCAAATATCCCCTTCATTCAAACATGTTGAGACCGACAGTAATATAATTCGACGATTTAAAAGACGAAATCTAGATTTTTATTTTGAAGTTATCCTTGAACTTCGGTGAACGGATAAAAAGTTCAAATACATTAAGGAAATTTGCCATGACGTATTTGATATTTTTGTTTGAGATTTGGAGACACATACTGGAACTTCGCAATTTGCTTCGTTCGACAAACGACTATCTTAATTGAGTCGATTGTTTTGAGTACCTTCATCTAAATCCGTCAAAATATTTTTGAACTATTCTTAATTTCTCACGTATATTTTTCAATATGTCTTTTATAATTCTATTGGAACCCAAATGCAGGAAATCACGAATAAACAGAATTACAAATTACTATGGTGCAACAACAGACAGCTTACAGATACTACCATTGTTAAAATGCTCAGAAAACATCCATTCACGAATCCAGTGTTATAAATGGATATCATGGGACAGTAATAAAAAAACTTTAAAAAAAATCAAAAAGGACATATTTGAGATGATATCCATTAAACACACCATTACTGAAATGGTACAAATCTGTATATTTCTGTATTTTCCACGTTCGGTTTGATTATAGTTTGTTGCTTGTTACGTGTTAATTTTTCAACTCGCCCCGCAACACTTTAATCAAACTATGTTTAGTTTATTTATTGGAAAGGTATTACACTAAAGTGCTTTTACAAGTCAGATATAAAAAAAGGAAGATAATTTTTTTTTACAAATAGTATAAAAATAGTACGAAAATGGCAATAGTAGGATAAAGCTTATTGGTAAGATACTAATGATAGCAATGCATAGAAAGACAAACATCAAAATATAGAAACGAATACATTTACATATTAAAATCACTTTCTATGTGCTCTTCGATGGAATAGAAGACTTTTTTTAAAAGATACGTTTTGACTTTAGTTTTAAAATAGTTAAAATTTAGGTTTTTGGCCTCTATTGGAAGAGCATTAAAAATGCCCCTTCTTGTACGTTGCAACCTGTGGTAGCTGAGTACTAATTTATCTCTATTTCTAGTTGAATATGAGTGAATGTCACTATGTGATCTGAAGTTTATTAAGTTCAGTTTTATGTAGGTTAGACAGTGGAATAGAAAAGTACATGGAAGTGTAAGGAGTCTCAGTTCTGCAAAACTATTTCTACAACAATCTCGATATTTTGAACCTGCAATAATTCTGATACAACGTCTCTGTAATTTGAAGATTTGAACAGTATTGGGGGAATGATCCCAGTTTAAGATTGCATAGGATAAATTGTAATTAAATTATCCATGGTAAGCCGACAGTAGGGCGTCCCTGTAAACATTTTTTGAAAGACTTCTCATTAGAGGCCAGTTTTTCATGTTACAGCTAAACTCCAGATAAATAACTAATAGTTTAGTTGGTGAACGACATTCTTCAACTGACGTTTGAAGGATTACATTCTAAACTATCAGATAGTTATCTGGAGTTTACCTGGAGCATGAAAAACTGGCACTATGAAAGTTATTTTAGAGAGCTTGGA
Source organism: Chrysolina oricalcia (assembly GCA_944452925.2). Taxonomy (NCBI): domain Eukaryota; kingdom Metazoa; phylum Arthropoda; class Insecta; order Coleoptera; family Chrysomelidae; genus Chrysolina; species Chrysolina oricalcia. Next base: position 12,717,147 of record OX101811.2, on the reverse strand, counting down.
GATTAGATGATTGATGTGAACGTTCCATGTCAACCCTGGATCCAAGTAGACTCCCAAAAATTTAACCGGTGCCTGACTTTCCAGGTTTGATGAAGAAGTTTGCAGAATAAAGTTCATATTATGTATCTTATCGGCATTTAGACTTCATTTGTTGGCCTAAAACCAATTCTTAATCTGGTCATCTTTATTTTGAGTCCACTGAAGTATTGGGTCCGAGAGGTGGTAAGGTATATATATATATATATATATATATATATATGTATATATATATATATATATATATATATATATATATATATATATATATATATATATATATCGTCTGCAAATAAGATTATAAACAGAGTGATGACATTGGTGAAGTTGGGCAGATCATTTGTGTAAATGAGGAACAGCAAGAGGACCCAGCACAGAGCTCTAAAGAACTCCACGCTGAATCCTCTGTTTTTTAGATTCCACAGTATGTATCAATCGACAATTTATAAATTTTACTAAGCATGTGTTCTTTTAGATTTTTCTTTTATGCAATGTCTTTTAGGTAAACAGATAATTTGTACAAGACCAACAATGTTGTTGGAAAAGGTCTTATAAAATTGTTTTTCTACAACTGTCAAAAAAGTGCACTTTTTGTGTAGTTTTGAGTTCCTAAAGTATATGAATATTTTGATATAAAATTACGATTTCAGTATTACACGGAAAAGCGTTAAAAAAAGTACACTTTTTTTAACGGTTGTCTAGGCAACAACACTGACAAACTGATTCGAATAACAACGAAATCCTGAACAGTACTTATTTCAAATTAGTAAATTGCATCTCTCACAATCTTTCAAAATTACGAATCAAGTACCTACGAAAATGGAAAGCGATGATGAGTTAAACAGCACACCAGAGGAGATCGTAGATAGTACGAAAGCAGCAGTAATGAATTTGCTACCAGAAAAATCGAAGGAGACGTATTTGAAAGAATGAGTCTTTCTTAACATTGCGTCAAAAAAAGGGATTGGAAGCTTTACAGAGAGAGTATTGCTCGCCTATTTCGAAGATTAATCCAAGAAAATGTAATGTTCATCTCTATGGTCCAGTTATTCGAAACTGAAGTCCACGATATTAATACATAAGCAAATATACGAAATTGATTGCATATTTGAAAGAATTTCCATTGTCAATAATGCAATTAATTGTGTTTTCAACATCAATTTTTCGAAATGAACCCTGGGACGGAAAAATTGATTCTGTCTTTTTGTATTTCTGTGGTTTATTTTTTTTTGTGTTGTTAATTTGAAATAAATTGAATGAGGATGAAAAGTAGGTAACAAATAGTATAAAAAGGTTTTCTTTTTTTGACAGTTGTAGAAAAAATATTGTATGAAACTCGTGAGTAAAGTGATTTTTTTTACTCGTAGGAATTGCCGCACTCCGCCTACGGCGAGGTGCGTCAACATTTCTTACTCGTAAAAAAAAGTATCACTTTACTTACTGGATACATAAATAACTATTAAAGCCAATCCTGCTCAATTGCATGCCTGGGTTTTGTATAGCGGAATCGAGTGTGCGTGTGTCAATATTGTCTTGTTGATAGAATGCAAATATTCTGACACTTCTTTTTCACGTTTAAAAACTGCACTGTATTTGGTGAGAAAACGTTCATAAATTGCAATAGAAAAGCATAATATATTTCTGAATCCATAAATAGAGTTTATGTATGAATGTTTCAAGATCCACGCAAACTATATCTCCAAAAAGCGATAAAGCTGAATTTGGTATCCTCCGTTGTCAAACTTGACAAGTTGAATGTACATTGTCCTGCAAGAGCTGAGTTTTCCTGTAAGGTATTTATACAAATACGTATCACCATTTTGTGTCATCGACACTGCTTTTTGATTTCCTTCCTGTCTTGTGGACAAGTGGTCCTTTTTGCTGATGTTACCAGATTAAATGTTCATTAAAAGTACATGATGTTCGACTTGGCTGTTAATTTCTCAAATTTCTGGTGCTAGATTTGAATCATCTATAGTCCAATTATATCGAAGCACAAACCAACCACTACCGGAAAGGATTGTTAGGTCAACACCTGTTACAAATCATTTCAAATGTGTTTTTTCATCTCTGACTACACCTTTTCAAGATGTAAATCATAATGTGTGAACTGAAATTCAGAATAGTGAATTGAATTTCAGAATGTGTTCATTGAAATTCAGAAAGATGAATTGAATTTCAGAATGTGTGAATTGAAATTCAGAATAGTGAATTGAAATTCAGAATGTGTTCATAGTAATTCAGAAAGGTGAATTGAATTCCAGAATGTTTAAATTGAAATTCAGAATAGTGAATTGAATTTCAGAATGCGTGAAGTTGAATTCAGAAAGGTAAATTGAATTTCAGTGTGTGTAAATTGAAATTCGGCACTGTGAATTGAAATTCAGAATATGTGAATTGATTTTCAGAAAGTGTAACTTGTGAATCAGAGGTGGCAATCTGTGAATTATGTACATAAAAACTTCATCAACATGGTGAATATTGCCAATCAATGACTTGAGATGAAAGTGGGTAATTATGGGACCAAAAGGTTTCCAACGAATTTTTAATCAAAGTATGCCTATCCGCACACCAAACCTGGTTACTATCGATATGTATGCATTTATTTACAAAGTTGCATTCTATTGTGGTCAGATATAATAATAATAATAATTCGTCTTCATTCATCATTGAATATTATGTATGACGTTGTTTCGAATGCCTAATTTTCATCTATTGGAGTTGGTTAACAAAGGCTTGTATATCTTGAAGAGATGAAGAATACAATAGTTGGAGGAGATTGCGCAAGGGTTGCACAGCATACGACATTTCACGCACCTGCTATAATAGCTCTGCTCGATATGGAAGTAGGACGCTAATTCTTCACAATTATATTTTTGTGAGGACGAACGAATTGAGATATCCATATACATAGATTAATTAAAGTTTATTAATTGATGAGGGTTCTATGTCCCTATGGAAAATCTGCAACTTTTCATATCATAATGGATTATTTTTCTACATACACATAAGAGATTAGCGAATCATATTTTTTGGAATCTAAATGATATTTTCTGATTTACAAATTACCGTTTCTGAATTTGAATTTACACATTCTGAAATTCAATTCACTATTCTGAATTTCAAATACCACATTCTGAAATTCAATTCACCATTCTGAATTACAATTCACGCATTCTGAAATTCACTTTACAATTCTGAATTTCAATTTATACTTTCTGAAATACAAATTACATTTCTGAATTGCAATTCACGCATTCTGAAAGTTACTTTACTGTTCGGAATTTCAATTTATACTTTCTGAAATACAAATCACCAATCTGAATTACAATTTACGCTTTCCGAAATTAACATTACCGTTTCTGACTTACTCCTTGAAAAGGTGTAGTCCAATGAGTTTTCTCATGTATTTGATTCTGTAATTGTGTATAAGTAAAAATTTTATTGTCGAATAAATTATCTATCTATCCATGCTCATGAGGCTTCATAGCCTATACAAACCCCCCTACAATCTACATTGTATGTTACTTGTGCGTTGTCAAAGAAAACAACACCATACAATTTCGATATCAGTTCTGGGATACATCTGAAAAGAACGAGAAACGAAGGTGAAATGTTTTTTGATATTACAAACTTGAATGTCGCTACTTTTCACCTTCAACTAATGAAAGCAGTTGTGTATCATCCTAAACTCTTGTATTGATATCCAACCGGAATCACATTAGCTAAGTAGTCAAATAATTCGTGACAATTAATAATTTGTCATTTTGGGCTAACCCTCCAGTCACCTTGTGGGTTAATTAATAGACAATTGATTAATATTTCGTCATTAAAATCCATACAATAACATTTGTCATAAAACTCATCGTTTTGTTTATCTGAAGGTGATCATATTATCTGAGTGGAGACGATTGATTTGTGATGAGTAATGTATTTGCGGTACTAGCTCTATCCGATTAATTTTTTATTTTTATTGGGTTGTATTAATCAGACGGGAATTAGTGATAATTATACGATGTTGATATATTGTTTCAGAGTGAAGTGGAAAATGAGACTCTAGTTGAAAATAAAGTGGCAGTGATTGATACGATAATTGAAATCAAAGTGACAAGGGTAAACAATTTTGACGCCGTTTCTGAAGAAAAAATTGACCGAGATCAAAATATTTAATACGGTGTCTGGATTTCTGACAGCACAAAGAGTGGGTGTGAAATACTGAGCACGAATATTTTGGAATGCATCAACAACAATATTACTTGTCTCCAGGATATTTCATTTCTCATAATAATGCTGAAATAATTTTTTTTGAAATATTTCTTGACTTTGTTGGTTCATGAAATTATCTTAATAAGTGTAACCATAGAAATATATATTATATACTTACTCTAGATTGATAATCCCCATGTCAAAAGTGTTGTATAAAGTTCAGGCTAGTCCGCAATGCGCAAGCGAGTCATTAGTGTTTTTTGTAACAGGCCCGGTTTTAGTAAAATATTATGGTACTTGTGAAGATTAACAAACATTAATTCTGAATCTAGGAGAATAAGGTTGGAAACCTCATTGGGCTTATACCTGTTATTTGTATTTAGCCGATTTGAATACATATTTTCACATATTTATGATCCCGAGTATTCAGCAAAGGCCATCAGAAAGTAGAGTACGGTTATTATTACTATTTACCGCTCTGAAGCGACTGATTCTTGGTATCACATTCAGCTGTAGTTAACTAACAAAAACCTACGGAACCACCCGAAATCGTCGGTGCAAATTTCAAGGAAACACTGGATTGGACAATAAATTGAAAGTACAAAAAACTTTGAAAATTTATTTTAGCTATTATCATGAATAATTTCAACTCAAATTGGATTTATAAAATTGGATGCTTGGAAGCTCGAGTTTTTATTTCTAGAAATATTCATGTCAAAATATGCGACTGCATTTAAATCATTTGAAGAGATTAACATACTATTTCTACGAGTATTTCTGGTTGTATTACCTTAGTGCAATTTCCACAATGGGGATGCATGAAAAAGTGATGCCAGAAGCATTTTCCTTACCATCAAAGAAAAGCACTTCTTCCATATTGATATTAATTTTCTGAGGCGATTCTGTGTATGTTTAGTACTTTTTGTAGGAATCTAGAACTCATAATATAAGCGGTGTGGTAGAAAGTTGTATCACTCGCCATGCATGCTTAAGCAGACACAGTATTGGTACTGCACTAGGTTTCAAATTATTCTATTGTCGTTTTCACATAATTCTTCATAAGGAAAATGTCTGCCACAAACTACAACTTTCTCACTCAAATGTTCTGCTGTCTTTAAAGGAACAAGATTAATGCAAATTCACGAAAGATGAAAGAATAACCAATGACAACAAACACCACACAAAACGACAAGAAACAATCTGAAATTCTAAAAACCGACTCTGTCTCTGACAAGAGTGATAGATCTTAGTGACAAGTCTTCCTGTTGATGAAAAAGCACTGTTGCACGGTCATTAAAATTACAGTAGCATCAGGGTTCCTTGATAGGGGGGTTATGAAATGTCATCGATTTTGTCGGGCATTTTGTTTTCGTCATTGGAGGGAAATTAAGGTGGCTATCCTGAAATTGGAGGCGCCAAATTTGAATTACACTAAAATATCCCATTTTGTTGGATTGAATTCGAAACCAATCGGTGGGAGTAAATTGAAAAACGTGCGAGTGATTAAAACATATTTGTGTTATATTCTATTCTTGGTGCATTTCATAGCACCAAGAATAATTCTATTCTTGGTGCATTTCATAGCACCAAGAATAGAATATAATGAACAAACCATAATTTGATGGTAAACGATCGGCCATGGGTACAGATTCTAGCAAGTATCTCTCTATCTCCAAGTAATTAACAACTACAAAATACAAGAAATGCATAAATGATTTTATTGTGATTCATTCGAGCCACGGGCTTTAGTAACTTTATTTATTCGCAAATTGACGTAAATATAACCAAAATTACCAATTTCAGGATAGCCACCTTAATTTCCCTCCAATGACGTATTCTCTCCCTTTCCTCAGTCTTCCCCTTGTCTAAATGCTCACTTATTTCATAACCCCTTCTTATCATAAGAACCCTGCAGTAGCATAGGCTACATTATCGTTTTAAATAAATTCATTTCGCGCCTAAAATTCGGAGTAATCTATCTACAAAGGTTCTTTTCTGTTTTAAAAAGTCCTAAAAGCGCTGTCAAATGTATCTCTTTCAAATGACATGTTTTATGCCTAATAACAAAAAACTCTGAATTGGAATACCAAATTATTTTCAAACTTGGCAACGATCTACCCAAACTACACTGATGTTGCGCATGCGCACATCGTAAATGGGTCGCATACGCGGCATGCTTTTCGCCGTGAAAATTGGCGGGATTAGCATTCTAGAGTAATTATATAATATATATTTCTATGATTATTTCACCTATACATTTCACATATAAGTAAGATCAGACAAATAGGTGTGTGTAAGTGTATTCAAGTTCATCTCACTGTAAAAATTGAAGTCTCACCCACCCGTTTTGATTAATTTATTAATTAGTATCGTCACACATTTACATTTATTTGATATTGTTTATTTATTATTTTTCCCGTAAACCTCTCACCATATGCCGTATTTTTTGGTTTCCTTCGATTTTTTTTAGAGTTTCAGTTTTTTGAATGGCTTGAAGATTTGTTTTTCTTTACTAACATCTAGTTCTCAAGTATATCAACTAAATTAATCTATCTATAATCACCTATTATCATAACCTATCTAGTTATAATCAATAGTTCCATCATCAGAAATCCTTTCTATTTTGTTTGTTTTCTAGGTATTACTTATACAGACTGGATGTATTAATTCGAAAATTATTCTTGAAGAGCAGTTTAAGTTTTCTCCCAGGCCCCTCGAATATTTGAATAACCTTCAAATTCATTACCAAATTTATATTTGGAAGCATTTTGTCTGTATGTGTGATCGAACGTTGAAACCAGCTAACGGGAATTGAGAATTAATTAAGTAATATTCATGAATACGACTAGTTGACAAAGCATTTATATGCATTGAAAGGGACAATATTAGATATTAGAATTAGCTGCTAACTCTTACAGCTGAAGAAAGCCATAGTGTATATAATTTGTTAGCGTGTTGTCTATTCAAAAATAAAAATGAATACAATGTTGCTACATGATTTCGATTTTATTTTCATTTGAAATGAAATAATAAGTGGGAGTCAGACAAAAAGTATAGTTTTAGTTATTTTTTTTTTTCGGATATCGGTTTATTTATACAGATACCGAGAAAAATGAGCAGGCTTTCTTGAGATAATCGAATCTTTCAAAACTGGTCGAAACACCTTCCATTCCAGTTTTCCTACAAGGTAGGACAATTGACATATATCTGCTAGAAAACAACTACTTTTCATAGGTTAATACAAAAGAAGCAATTTTTTAATCGATAAATACTTGTTTAATAATTGTATGAACATTTTATTGTCATTGCAAACACTTGAGAATCTACTACCCATGATTCGAGATTTTTGCCAATAGAGAATAAAATTTGATTCTAAATTGAAATATATTTATTTATGAAAATACCATCTCGAATATACTTTAGGAAGATTAATAGTGTAATAGATTTATAGTCCAATGCACTCTAAAATAATTTATTTAACGAAATACAATGATACAATAACACAATACTCTAATTTACATAACAATCACGGAACTAGGTATTTATATTCGACTTTCACTTCACTGACTGTCCGTCTGTCCGCTGCGTAGTTCTTTTTATATCCGACGTTGACTTCTCTGAATGCTCCAGAATTTTCCATCGAATCGCCCAGACTCACCGAACCGTCCAGATTCTTCTCAGTGCAAGCGCATCGACAGTCTCCCGCGGTTGGTCGCTAGCTATACGTGAGAGTTCAGGTCCGGCATCGCCCGCAGCTTCGCCACAATAGCATTGTTTAAATATAACATAGTCAATGCCTGTGGAAAAAGTATTGGACACAAACGCGAGTGTCATCTAGCGTGATTAGTTACAAACATGAATATTTGACGTCATTTTAATGCAGGTTTCTTCAAAAAACCCTGATTTTAATGCTTTTCCATTGTTTTAATCAAGTTACGACATGACTTGGAGGCCAGATCACTGAAGTTACGACATGACTTGGATGCGAGCTCACTATCGCCATCTACATGTCGCATCCATTTTGATCCAATTATAATCCCATAAGGTTGACTAACTATCTTCTATATAAACAATGTTAATAGGTACAAAAATATATTATACAAACAATTTAATTTGATATGAAAGATTTTACCGAATCTTGCCACCTTATAGTAGGACGTTGTTGAAAACTTGAAAATAATCTGACAGTGATAGTTGTCAAAGTGTTAATTTCGATACTAACACTGACGGTATGATTGATCACATGATTAAGGTGCGGATTTAATAATATAACAAGATCTATTATTTTGCCAGCTAAAAATGCCAGCTAAAAATGATGGAAAACATCATTGCCTAGTAGTAGGGGAGCCCACGATGCTAAATGGGAATTTACTCGAGCGTCGAGACCCATTGGGTTGCAAAGCTTAGATGATAGGAAGAAAAATATGTTATATAATATATACCTTTTCATCGGTGGGGGAAGCGGCTATAGATTGTTAAATATGTAAAAAAAATACTGTTGCATGGACATTCTCGAGCGCGTCAGATATTGATAGCATCAATGCCCTACGTATTTTTAATAATGTACGTATGTTAATCTGATCGTTTGTATGATGCGGGTGGTTGTACGTAAGGGTTGAAAATGAAAAAAACAAAACTTTAATCGAGCGCGTCAGATTTTCTAAGGGAGTGTTTTAAGTGCACCAAAAAAAAAGCTCTCATTCACTAATCTGACGATTTCGATGTGACGCAAACTCGCGGCCATTATTATAATGTGCAAAAAAAATCGCCATTTTGAAATACTCAAGCGCATCAGATTAAGATATATATGGTTCATCTTTATGTTCTAAACGTGCTGTCTCATAATCTGAGGATTATCTAGAGGGATTCGCCTAATCTGACAATTTTTTTTTTTAATCCTTGAACTTAATTAATTGAAAAGCTCGATTTCATCCTCAGATTACGTATCTGTAACAAAAAATAATTAAAATATTTAACCATTTTTTTTATGAACAACGTGTTTTTGTAATTATTGGAGAAAAGAAAAACCTGATTCTGGTGTATTCTCAAGAATATCAGGTGTTGTGACTACATCTTCGTACGCTTTCGGCAACTGATCACCTGCAAACCAGATCATTTTGGATTTTCCGTAGACAACTTTCCATCCATAGTCCGTTGGTAAAAGATCAGTAATGTTTGCATTATGGGCATTACTCCACAAGCATGCAATGAGTCTTGTGCGTAACACTTGCTGGAATAACTCCGATTCACAGGATGGCAAGTTGCACGCATCGTAATTCCGGACACTCAAGGAGAAGGGTTGTGATGTGTCATTTACCTTGTACGTCCTATTGAAGAAGACAATCCTGGCTTGATTGACATCGTCTAACTTTTTCAATCCATACAAGTGGCAAGTAAAAGACTGTATGATGTTAAAAGAATCCTGGAAAATTTCGGATTTCATCATTAGTAATTGCAAAGGTTTCTTTTTCCCTCGTCGGTACAATGCTGGGTTGAAATCGCAACCAGTGAATGCATGCAAAGCTGAAAGCGCTTTCGAAATTTTTGGGCATAATTTTTTGTAGAGATCGGATACGTCGATGTATCGGCGTGCATTGCCAACTCCAAGATCCATCCAAACTTCTACTCTTGCTTGCAGGTGTTCCATATTCGCTAAAATGATGACCACTATATCAGTGAGAGTGGAATAGAAACGCGGAGAGGGAAATATAGGCATCACGCAGCTGCACGCATTTAACTTTACCGACGAATTTTTGTTATTTCTGCTTGCGGAAATCGTCAGATTATATATTTTTCGTTATCCTTGAATTATTACCTTCAACATAAAAAAAATTTAGCTACGCTCGAGAATGTCGAGATGACGTTTTTTTACAACTTTGCTGCCCTCCCCTTTCTTTACGTCACTCTCAAATTGTCAGACCTTTTTAGCATATATTTAACTCACCCTACGTTGATCTGACGCGCTTGAGAATTTCTGATGATAATGATAAATATTTTTTTACTAATCTGATCCTTTATCCTTCACGGGCGGCCTTATATTTGGGGCTCATATTTGGTGGAGGTACTTAACCGGGTACAAGGTATTCCCCTGTATATTAATCTGCCACGCTTTATTATATCCCGAAATCCCCGCTTGGGCTCCCCTATTATGGCAAAATCACTTCACATCTGCGAAGATAAAATCCAGAGCACACATTTTTTAATGATTTTTCAAGTGGAAAGAAGTACTTTTCCGTACGATTTTAAAATACTCAGAAATATTCAAACGATTATGCATATTTTGTCCCCTTATCACGTCACAATGTGAGACTCCTCGACTGATCACAAATCGGTGGTACTCAAGTCAGTTTCTCTTATGAGAAACTAAGAAAATAGGGATAATATATCTGAAATTTATTGTAGAAGTTCTTCAAGAGTTCTAGAGTTCAGGAAAATGAAGTATACTAGCTTTCTGCAGAAAATTTGTGACTATTAATGTTTTTGATGGACTCTGGAATGAAATTCAATATTTCAGGTCCTCTTACAGAGAGTAGAATTAGAACGAGGAATATTTAAATTTTTGAGAACTTTTTAGCTTGTACTGTGACTGTGGAAAATTTCTTGATGTTGCATTCTATTTTTGTTAATGAGTTTCGCAGTATTGATAATGTATAAATGTGTTAAGTCGAGCATTTTACTTTCTATGGAGAATTTTCACCTATTTTTTAATACTACTTTCAAAATCCATGTCTGTGTGGCTTTCAAACAATTTATCTGACTATTACATGCTCCCTTCACTATCATTCCATATAATATGACAGATTCTACTGAGGATCTATAGTTCAATTTCAACATTTTTTCTCAAAAAATATCCCTGAGTGTATAAATCGTAAATACCAGTTTTCTCACTTTGCAATACAATAGCTCTGAATGGTTTTCCCATCTGAGCGAATTGTGTTTTTACAACCACAGTTGGTCAGATCATACCCTTAGTCAAATTTGATTGATTTCAGATTAGGTTGTTTTTGAACTTTTGGTAACTGTTATGAATTCAGTTTTCCTCTTGTAGTTTTTTCTGGATAATCCGTAGTGCCTCTTCGACTGAGACGTTAGTATCTTGATCAATCTAACATATACGTGGGCAAGTATCCAAAAGAAGAACGCTCTTACGAACGCTTCTTGCACACTTGGAAGATTAGAATATTGTTAAATCCAGAACGTTTCAGGATTCTTATCACTGATTTGTTATGACTTTTTGGGAATTTTCCGCTGTGAACGACTACTTTCGATCTTCGAAAGAACGGAGGCTAAGTACCTCTTAGAGGATTTTTCATTATTTGATGTAAACGGAAAGTTTTATTGTCGTTCCTTTGGTTATATACCATATTTGTTTTTGATTACTATATTATTCAGTTTCAAAAACATTGTTAAAAAAATCTCAATTTTTTTCGAAAGATCAGAAAATTTGGGTGAATCAATACATCATCAAGAAAGTTAGAATAGAATAGAATTTTTAGAATAGAATACTTGTGTTTCAACTTTACGTAACTAAGAAAGAACCCACTGAAAACCATGTAGAAACAGAAAAACCCACAATCATAATAATTCTTGGTACAAACCACCTTAATGGATGTCAAGTGGATGAGTACTGTCAGTTGAAGTACGAACGCATCATCGCCGTATATTTTCAGTCTCTTTTATGGGACACATCTCATTGCAAGCAGATCCGGCTCCTGCTACTTTGTTTCCGTGAAACAAAATATAAAAAGTATATCGACTTACGCCTAAATTACTTATATTCATGGAAAATGTATTTGAAAAAGTTTTATATCATAAAAATTGAAATTAAAACCCATGTTTTTTCGACTTTATCAACTACTGTTATCGAAAATGAAATAGCTGCTAAAGGATAAGCTATTTACAACAACACAAATTGTACCATAAATATTTCAATTATTAAAAATAGATGTTTATGTTGGTTCATCTTTAAAAATAAATGTTTCTATCTTAAATCTTAATTCGTTATGTGCACATACAATTATATAATCTATGTATTTATAACGATTTTTTTATTCTATTCAGATATTGTTTTTACTCTTATTAGATAGAAAGATTTATTGGAGCTTTCAATTTAAACAATTGAAGAAACTCAAGTCAGAAAAATACAACAATACAAAAATGTCTCCTAATATAAATAAAATGTCATTTGATATAAGTGAATACAATGGTTATGTACATATAAAAGTAAATAGTAAATATATATCACAATCATAGCTTAAACGAGTTGAATTAATGTAGGGTTACAAGGAAAATTAAATATAATCCAAAACTGTTATTTTTATTTGTTCATATATTCCTGCGATGAATACGACTCAATGCCACACAACAGATCAAAAACATGTTTTTTGAAAATTGATCTTGAACGAACTTCTTTGATAGTCAATGGTAAATTGTTGTAGAATTTCATGGGTGCGTAATGTGGCCCTTTCTCTGTAATTTTCAATCTATGCTTACGAACAATGTAATCGGAGTTCTGTCTGGTGGAAAACTCATGTTTATATTAGTCTTCTTCAAAATTTGATTTATTATCATAAACAAAATGTACCCAAATATCAATATATATCGCAAATACAGTAAGCATTTTATTAGCCTTGAAGGTACCACGTCAAGTATCTGAATATTTTATTTTTAATATTGTTTTCAAGATACGTTTTTGCATGATAAAAATAAGATCTAGTTGTCTACTCCCTCCCCACACTAATATACCGTATTTCAGCAGAGGATAAACAGTCCCATAATATGCCGTTTTCAGTGCATCGATTTTTAAATAACTTCTCAAAATTCTAATAGCATAACATTTACTTGCAAGTTTTTTTGCCAGATAGTCAATATGTACATCATAATTCAATTTCTCATCAATATAAATTCCTAACAGGTTTGTACTGGTTGAAATAGCTAATCTTTCAGTACTGAGCTGTACATACTTCGGAATGAAAATGCTTCTGTGCACAGTTTTGAATCACAGTTTTGAATATTATGCAGTCTGTTTTAGAGGTGTTTAAAAATAATTTGTTGTTATTTAAATATGTGGATGCTACAGAAATGTCTTTAACAACTGAGTTTTCTGAATTAAGGTTCCTGTTTACTGGTACAATGAGACTGGAATCATCTACATAGCTAACAACTGTGGTACTTGATTGATTGTAAATTTCTGAGAAATCATTCATGTATATAATAAATAACAATGGACCCAGAACACTTCACTGTGGCACGCCTGTTTCTATTTCAGCAAAACCTGAGAAAAAAAATCAGTATTTTGTTGCCTGATATGTACTTTTTGCTTCCTGTTACTCAAATATGATTTCAAGAGATTCGAAGTAAAACGGGATGATCAACACAGTCAAACGCCTTACTGATATCCAGAGAAATACCACAGGTACAAGGGTCTTGTTCAATTAACTGTTGAATTTCATCTACAAACTTGAACAAAGCTGTTCAGTACTTTTTCCTTTGAGAAACCCATGCTGAAAATCATTGAATAAAACATGGGCCTTAAAAAAACTCATAATTCTCAATTATATAAACATCTCAGATAATTTAGAAAACAAACTTATTGGTCGTGTCATTTTGTTCATCTTTTTTATACAAGGGTATAACTACGGCTAGTTTCATTTGATCTGGATAGGTACCAAGGTACCGGATATTAGGCAGTCATTGAAAATGTGGCATAGAACTGGACAGGATACACTTTTAATTTTTGAGGGTACACTGTCCATACTACGTACTGCTCATTTTATTTTCGAGTTTGCCGCTAGCTTGAATCATTCCCTCTTCACTCACTGGATAAAGAAATATAGAGTTGTGATTTGATTTACTAGAGGAGAGATTTTTGCTGTGATTTATTAATTGACTCTCTCTAGCGGGTACAGAATTCAAAAAATTAACATTGAATTTATTTGCTAGATTCACCCCACCCCCATTATTATCAGGTAAAATAGTTTTCCTATTTCCAACCCTGTTGAGAATATTTATCACATTCCAGGTGGTTTTTGATTTGTTGTCACTTTCTTATTTTTGAAATAGTCGCTTTTTGTTTTATTCAGAAGTAGTCTGTAGGATTCTCTGTATTCACTGTATACATTTTTGAATTGTATTATTGTCCTATTGTCTTTTGTTTGTTTTGTTATTGTTTTTTATGTCTTATTTCAATAAAAGTTGTGAGATCAGGAACGTAACCATTAAGGGTTTCTGGATATTTTTGAGGGTTTCTTAGAAGTTCTCAGAATAGTCTACGATTCCGCCAGAATAAGATTTCACAGCAACGCTCATCGTCGAAATATCTGCACGTCCTGCTTGCTTGCTGTTTCTTATATTTTTTCAAGGCTTTGAACCCATTATTTTATTATTTACTCTACCTGTCCCCAGTAGGTATGCAAAATTATTTCCACCAAAAAATATGGCCTCCTGTCAGGTTGGTATTGACCGTGACCTCAGCTGACCACTATCAAAAGTCCAGGACGAGTTTGAATAAGAAAACACTCGATCAGATAATATCACACGGACAGCGGTATATTAGATGGAAAACACACAACAACCGACAACATCAGGTGACAATCCAAAAATGATTTATGTTGTGGTAGGTATCCACCTGTGCTCTTATCCTGTTCGGCAACTTTCAATCCGAATTCGTAGAAATATACCGTGTTGTGTCAAATGTCAAAGTTCCTTCTCCTTTTATAAGTGAGCTGTGGATCTGAATGAAACAGTTATTCGAAATAATGAATGATTCTTGCTGAAATATTGGAGATTCAAGAGTAGGGAATAGGAAATAGAAAAGAGTCTTGGAAAACATGGGAAACGTGTACAGAAGTCGAAAGAATAATGAACTTCTGTTTGGACAATTACTTGGGATAGCAAGGGCTACCACAAGAAGAATGATACTCATAATCAATTAATACAGGGTGTCGCAGAATAAAGGGGACATACTCCGTTGTACCAATAAACGTATCCTCTTAAATAAGTCTTAACTGAGTTTGCGATTTGCGATGGGATATTCATATACAACACACGATGAAGAAACTCCAATACACAATTTACGAATTTCGATGTATGTGCGATATAATACCTCGGAAAGAACTTAAAGTTGTATATTATGCAGTTGTAAAAAGTCACCTGAAATATGGTATTTTGGCTTGGGGCTCAGCACTCAAAACACATATTAACCCCTCTAGACATTCTTCAGAAATGATTTCTCAAACTAATGATGCATAATTAAAGAGACTACTCGACAGAGTTGACCTACTTGGAATCGCAAGTACTTGATCTAAGGCAATAATTTTACTTCAAATGTGTGTTTACCTATCACAAAAGCAGAAAATTAGAAAAGAACAGTCACAATCACAACACAAGACGAAACAAATCACATCCCGTCCCATTCATGACAAAATCGATTGGTCAAAGATCGTTTGAATTTTTGGCTCCAAAACTTTACAATACTCTACCCCAGAATTTGAAGAATTTATCGAACATGTAATTCAAGAAAAAAATAAATATTAGAAAAACCCAGAATGACAATTCATAGATATGAAAAGCTTCTGAATATTTTACATGTCCCAAGTGCCCAAGAACAAGTGTTAATACTGTAATATATTAGTCCAATTAACTCTAAAATAATTTATTTAACGAAATACAATGATTCACAATGCTCTAATTTATATAACAATCACTCTACTATTTATATTCGACTTTCACTTCACTGACTGTTCGTCTGTCCGCTGCGTAGTTCTTTTTATACCCGACGTTGACTTCTCCGAATGCTCCAGAATTTTCCGTCGAATCGCCCAGACTCACCGAACCGTCCAGATTCTTCTCGGTGCGGTGCGGTGCGGACAGTCTCCCGCGGTCGGTCGCTAGCTATACGTGAGAGTTCAGGTCCGGCATCGCCCGCGGCTTCGCCACAATACACTTCCCGAGTATATTTTATTCACATGTTATTTTGATTTTTTTAACATGTATGTACTAGAAACTAATTTTATTTTATTTTATTTACACATTGTGAGTGTCTTTTTCTAATGTGTATTCATCTATACCATTTATATTATGTGAATATTAAGTGTGAATAAAATTTATTATTAGTTACAAGGTATTGAAAGTGGGAAAAGAATAACTCCTTAACGTCTCGATATTGTTTCCATGAAATTTCAATACAATTAACTTTTTTTTTTCTCACGAAGAGAAAAATCCTATAATGTTCGAACAACTTCCTGAGAGCCAAGCGAAAGTATGTAGGAATTGGTGTTCTTCTTGAATTTCTGCACATTGGATGCCTCAGAAAACACCTCACGAAGCAGTGAGTTGAAAAGCTTTACTGATCGTTGAACGAACTAGCCCCGGGTAAGAGGTGTTTGGCATGTCTCCAAAGTGACGACAAAGGGACGTGAAGACTAAGATCGATTGGTCAGTCTCGATGGGACCACTAATAAAGGGGGTCTTTCATATGAACAAAAACTGTTAGGACTGTACATGAAAAGTTACACGTTTACAAAAATGAGAAAAAAACATAGTTTTTTATGCTTTTGTGAAATTGTTGAAGAGTTGAAGAAATTGTATTTTTTGGGCGTGTTCTACCAATTAAAAACAAGCTTTACAATTTTTTTAAAATTTTGTTTTGATCTTTCAAAGGGGTGAAACATGTAACCAATGTTACATTTTATACCATAACTTTTTAACAAATCTGTTGAAAGAAATTATCTAGTGCTAAATTTTTTGAACTCTTTGCACAAATTATGACTTCAATCGAAGTATTTTTAAATTATTCCTCTTGTTTTAACTTTTAATGTCGGTGTGTACCAGTACCATGTTTTATTTTAATAGAATATCAAATTAAAAATACAAACAAAACAAAATTATGTGTTACAACAAAGAAAACAACAACAAGATCGAACGGAATATAGTAATACAAACTGCTCGAAATGACCACCTCCAACCATAATACAGGAATCAAGTCTTCTTCTCATGGATTGTCGCAAAGGTTGAAATAATCCGGGTATGTTTTGGATTGTCTTGCAACCTGCAATGATGCGATTCTTTAAATAATTTACACAATCAACGGGGATCGTATCAACCAAGGACTTGAGGTGACTCCAGATGCAAAAGTGCGAGGGGTTTAGGTCTGGAGATCTGGGAGGCCAAGGTTGAAGTCCTGCCCGGCCTATAACTATTTGGAGACACGTCGTCCAAGTACTGACAAGCAGTTAACCTAAAATGGGCAGGCGCACCATCGTGCATAAACCCCATTTGTGGTCAAATAGCTAGTGGAACATATTCAAGTAAAATGGGAAACTGCTCCTGGAGAAAATGTATATAGAAAGCACCATTAAGCCTTAACGGTAGAAAATACGGTCCAATAACATTTTTGCCAATAATTTCGACCCACACGTTAAGTGAAAATTCATATTGGTATCAAACTTCTTGAATTGCATGTAGGTTATCTTCGGTCTGTAGATGGTTGTTATGAAAATTTGTAACCCCTTGCCTTGAAAAGTTGGATATGTACTTTCAACTAATATCTACCTAAAAATCAAAGCGAATTGAACTGCCAACTACCACATTAAAATCAAAGCTACTTGACTACTAGATATTTTCTATTCCATTTGTAGAACATATTTTCATGCACCATTGCTTTAATGGAAACAACAGAAGAGTCAAAAAAGGTTTGCAATTAATATTTCTTTTCAACAAATATTTTTAATAGAGAAATTTTCTTTCGTTACAACGTTTTGATAAAAAAATTAAAAAAGAGTTGCATGTTTCACCTCTTTGAAAGATCACAACAAAACTTGAAAAACTATTCATATGAAATGTGTGGCTTTTCAAGGACACGCCTAAGAGCCTTTGTTTACATGAAATACGCCTTTAATTTTTGACTGACAAGAAATCACCCCATAAAAACTTTCGAACCTATTTGGAAACAACCTGAATATCATCCGAATCATCTCGTCGTGGTGGACCCTGTACTTATTTAAAACAGACGTACAGACATCAAGGCAATCGGTTAATAACATCAGAAGTTGATGTCGTATAAATCAAAATAATAAAACAGAAGTACATTCAAAACATTATAACTTTTCTATTTATACAGGGTGTTTCATAATAAATGCACAAGATGTGATAGCTCGTCCAAAAATATGAAAAAAAGTTTCTATTAACTTACCCTCGAAAATGCACCATTTTCGAGATACAGGGTGTTGAAATTAAAAAAAAAATTATCGTTTTTTGCGAATATCTCTGGAACCGTTTATCGCACAGAAAACAGATTTCGTAGGTATTTTCTACTCATAGTAAGCTATGTTTTGTGCAGATTTTTTATTTTTTCAAATTCATAATTGGTGAAAATTTTGAAGGGGTTGCGGGTGTTTTTTTCTCCAACTTCTACGCCACTGGAAAAAGTACAGTTTTGAGCCTCCTATATGAACCGCCAATGTTTTCTACACAAAAAAAGTATTTTTGGTCATAAGCTCTAAAGTTGACCGTTTTCAAGAAAAATCAACTTTTTTCAGTGGCGTAGAAGTTGGAGAAAAAAACACCCACTACCCCTTCAAAATCATCACCAATTTTAAAAAATAAAAAATCTGCACAAAACATAGCTTATTATGAGTAGAAAATGCATTCAAAATCTGTTTTTTGTGCGATAAACGGTTCCAGAGATATTCGTAAAAAACTTTTTTTTTTTTATTTCAACACCCTGTATCTCGAAAATGTTGAATTTTAGAGGGTAAGTTAATAGAATTTTTTTTCATATTGAAGAACGAGCTATCACATCCGGAAGTCCTGCGCATTTATTATGAAACACCCTGTATAGGTACATTTTACTCTGTGATATTCAACGTTCAAATTGTCACCAAATAGCAGAATATTTAAAGGCCAGGTTCATGAAAGATGAGGTTGGTTCATTATCCAAGCATCCTTGAATGTTTTCAAATTCAAGGAAGTTTGGTTAATAAATCCAGATTTTGTGACAAATCACCGAATCATCAATTAAAGGATATAAAAACCCGTTTTGGAACAAAGCCAGTTATGATGTTGTAATAATAAACTGCTGGTCACATGGATTTGCTTTCAGCTCGATAAAGTCCTTCATTACTATTCAAAAGAGTGTTAAATAGAAAATAAAAACCAAAATCAGAAGCTGATTCTTATTAAATAGACAGAGCGTGTTTCTTGAAGAATTAAATATAATATTTTGAAGATATCTTGGATTTACCTTTACACAAGACACTGCAGGTCTAGCAAAAAAACAGATCCAGTAAATCAAAATGTTTCGTAAAAATGAAAAATTCTCATCTGTAATTTTTTATTTTTATACGGTATACCTATTTTGAAATGAATGACAAGAATTTCCTTTCTTTGTGTGAACTAGAAGATTGAAAAATTCACTGATGCTGTTCAATCCTTTCAAATAACCAGATACTTTGTAGAAGTGTAGAAGTGTAGGGTGTAGGGGACAGTGGAGAAAACTCTGGATCTAGTAGTACTAGTAGTAGTATAGCTGAGGGGAGGCTGTATAGAAATATATAATATATATATTTATTCTAGAATGCTAATCCCACCAATTTTCACGGCGAAAAGCATGTCGCGTATGCGACCCGCTTAAGATGTGCGCATGCTCGTCATCAGTGTAGTCTGGGTAGATCGATGCCAAGTTTGAAAATAATTCAGAGTTTTTTGTCATGCGGCAATAAAACACATACCATTTGAAAGAGAGAAATTTGACAGCGCATTTAGGACTTTTTAAAACCGAAAAGAACCTTTTAGAGATGGATTACTCCGAATTTTAGGCGCAAAAGAAACTTATTTCAATACAATAATGTATCCCACGTTACTGTAATTATGATCAACAGTGCTTTTTCATCAACAGAGAGACTTGTCACTTAGATCTGTCACTATTGTCAGAGATCAGAGACGATTTTTAGAATTTCAGATTCTTTCTTGTCGTTTTGTGTGGTGTTTGTTGTCGTTGGTTATTCTTTCATCATTCGTGAATTTGCATTATTCATTCAAAGACAATTTCCAATAAAGCCATTTCTTCCTTGAAATAAACAATGAACTATTTAATGTTGTGTGGAAGTAAAGGAAAAATACCTGAATACATTATTTTTGGTAGATAATGAATTTTTTTATGTAGGTACCTATATGCTTTGCTCAGAATAGCTTAAATATAATTTTAGCTCGACAAAAATGGCATTATTCTTGGTTATTGTCTTTAAGAAGAGACCCCAACTGAACATTTGAGTGAGAAAATTGTAATAGTGCCAATACTGTGTCTGCGTAAGGATGTATGGCGAGTGATACAACTTTCTGCCACACCGCTTATATTATGAGTTCTAGATTCCTACAAAATGTACTAAATATACAGAATCGTCTCAGAAAATGAATGTCAATATGGAAGTGCTTTTCTTTGATGATATAAGGAAAATGTTTCTGGCCTCACATTTTCATGCACCCCCATTGTGGAAATTGCACTAAGGTAACACAACCAGAAATACTTGTAGAAGTAGCATGTTAATCTCTTCAAATGATTTAAATTAAATGCATATTTTGACAACAAAAACCTTGAGCTTCCAAGCATCCAATTTTATAAATCCAATTTGAGTTGAAATTATTCATGATATTAGCTACAATCAATTTGCATAGTTTTTTGTAGGTACTTTCAATTTATCTTCCACTCCAGCAATGCTTCCTTGAAATTCGCACTGACGATTTGGGGTGGTTCCTTAGTTTTTTGTTTGCGAAGATGTACAACACATGTGTGGTTGGCTTCCTGTTGTTGACTTCCTCTGTTTCTCTTTTTACATCCAAGTGTTGTACATCTTCGTACTTGATTTTACCGTACTGATGAGAGCTTAAGCTCGAAACACGTGTCTACGGTTGCAGAACATTTTGAGGGTTAAACCAAATAACTTTTCTACTTATATTTTTATATATTGCCCTCGCTAAATCCATCCTTATTTGTATTTTTCTGGGTAGAATTGTCACGCTGGTAGCTATAACTGCCTCCGTGGCGACGTTAGTTGTTGCCTTGTAAGCACAAGGTCTTCTAACCGAAGCCACAAATGTGTGGTTGGCTTCCTGTTGTTGACTTCCTGTTGTTGACTTCTTTTGTTTCTATTTTTACATCCAAGTGTTGTACATCTTCGCACTTGATTTTACCGTACTGATGAGAGCTTAAGCTCGAAACACGTGTCTACGGTTGCAGAACATTTTGAGGGTTATACCAAATAACTTTTCTACTTATATTTTCATATATTGCCCTTGCTAAATCCATCCTTATTTGTATTTTCCTGGGTAGGATTGTCACGCTGGTAGCTATAGCTGCCTCCGTGGCGACGTTAGTTGTTGCCTTGTAAGCACAAGGTCTTCTAACCGAAGCCACAAATGTGTGGTTGGCTTCCTGTTGTTGACTTCCTGTTGTTGACTTCCTTTGTTTCTATTTTTACATCCAAGTGTTGTACATCTTCGCACTTGATTTTACCGTACTGATGAGAGCTTAAGCTCGAAACACGTGTCTACGGTTGCAGAACATTTTGAGGGTTATACCCAATAGCTTTTCTACTTATATTTTCATATATTGCCCTCGCTAAATCCATCCTTATTTATAGTTATATGTATTGCATAATGGAATTGAAGTGTGCTTTGAAACTAATATTGCGAAAACGCCAGATGAACTCTTAAAGTGTCTGTTTTGCATATGCATCATTCTTATCTTATACAAAACCGTGAAAATAGTATCTAAAATTCCATAAAACATAGATGCAGAGATTGATAGTGATGATCAATGTACTCCACCTGAAATTGAAGAGGCCGCAAAATTAACGTCACTAAATTTACTGCCTGAAAAGTCTAAAAGAAGGTAGGTACGAATACGCTTACGACCAATTTCTTCCATGGCGGAGAAATAAGGAAATAAGGATGGATTCAATCAACTTTAAGCACAAGCATTATCATAAACAAAACGGTAACATCAAAGGTTTTTAGCATAAACTTAACATAGTACTATAAATGGTGCCATTTGATATAAGAGATTCAACTTTCGCTTTTGAAATATATGCACAATTTTCAAATGATGTTGACTAGATGCACCTTCAGATGCTCCTTTTCTGAAAATGTTTTGCTTGCATACATAGGTGACCTTTCCAAAAGAATCCAATGCTCTCAACATTATGGACTAAGATAAGATAATTTATTTCCGTGGACAATACATTACAGCATCGTATAGAAAATTGTAATACAAGAGCAGGCATGTAGTATTCTAAATGCTATATGAAAAAGAGAAGTATAAATTGATAAAAAAAAGTAGACATAATTACAAATATACATCATAGACATACAGTGATTGTTCAATATGAAACAACAGTAATTTTTACACAACACAAACAATATAAAACAACATTATTTCTACACAACACAAACAAATGATCTCTAAGTCATAAAATCTGTCAAGTTATAAAAGCACTTTTCATAAAGATAATTTTTAAGTTTTCTTTTGAAAAGTCCCTCAGACTGACTACATTTTAATTCTTCGGGTAACAAATTAAAAAAATTTAATCCTAAGTACTTAGGTGTATTCAAAGTTACATTATATTCACAAAATGGAATATATAAGTATTTATCCTGTCTAGTTGACTTCTCACGTTTACAGTTATTGGTCAGAAATAGTTTTGTTTTTGAAAACGTAAACGGACATTTCCAAAATGAACAGACAAACCAGGGGCAGAATCTTGTACTTAACAAATAATGGTTTACAGGAACTACGTTGAGAGACACCAGCGATCATTCTAAAAAGTTTTTCCTGTGCTGTGAATACATTAGGAGCCAAAGACGAATTTCCCCAAAATTGAAGGCCATATCTCAATCGGGAATCGACTTGAGCGAAGTATAATGTAACTAGCTGATTACAAGTTAACAACGGTTTGAGATTTCGAAATAAAAAACAAACTGAATGTAATTTTCGTATAAGTGACTCGTAATGAGCTCTCCAGTTCAGTGTGCCATCCAAAACAGTTCCCAAGAACCTCACAGAATCTGACTGAGTCAAGTGTTCATTCCCATTATTAATACTGATATTCAGTCTTTGCGCATACTTCTGTCTGTTATGAAATCTCACAATTTTAGTTTTATTAGGCTTGAGTAATAAACTGTTTTTAGAGCACCAATCTACAGTGCGGTTCATAATCTCTGAACAATTGTCATTCAAGATGTTGATATTCTTATCGCTGACGACAATGGAAATATCGTCTGCAAATAGAATATACGAATTATCATTAACTAGTTTATCTAGATCATTTATATATATATCATAAAGAACATGGGGCCCAACACAGATCCCTGCGGGACACCCATAGATACTACTCTTTTATTCGAACTGTACTTATTTTCTTTAGTGCCATCACAGTGGGATATATTCACGTACTGTTCTCTATTAGTCAGAAAAGACTCAACCCATGTATAAGCTGGACCTCGAATTCCGCAAGAATAAAGTTTAGTCAGCAACAAATCATGATCGACACAGTCGAACGCCCTACTCAAATACAAAAGATTCCCGCTGGACACTCGCCTGCCTCGATGAAGTTCACAACTTTTTCCAAAAAGGCACAGATGGCACTGCTAGTTGACCTACCTGGATAGAATCCATGCGGACTAACTGATAATCATTTTTTTTCATGAGAAAATCCATTAGCCTTGCGGAAAATGATAATTCGAATACCTTCGAAAAACACGATGGTGTTTGGACGAAAGTCAATTAAATTCCTAGAATTGGGTTTCTTCTGTATTGGCACAACTTTACCTATTTTGAGACTTGAAGGAAAACAGCCTGTGGCAAATGAAAGATTCACGAGATAAACGAGCGGTTCAATAATTATTGAAATAACTTTTTTCAGTATGAACATTGGGATTTCATCAAACTAATTATTCTATTATGCGTACCACTTATCCATTCACCACAACGTAGATATCTCCAAATATAGTAAACTTAGGGCATTTTCAAAAAGGAAAAGTGACGGATATAAACCTAAAAAAGCTAAAATTTTGACGCAACAAGAAATTTGTGAATTTCTAAATGAAGCTTTCGATGAGATTCATTTACTTCCAAAGGTAAGTCATCGGTATTTAAACAAAGTCTATACATTTATTTAATAATGTTTTTTTAGGTTATGTTGGTTATGGGTATACCTGGTGCATGTCGCAAGCAAGAACTTACCCAGTTATGTATAAATAACATTGAAGATTTGGGGACTGCGACTGTCATAAAAAAATAAATGCTGTCTCAAGTTCACTATTACTGGAAACTTTTATTGCATATATGAAACATATGCCAATCTAAGACCGCCAACTACCGAAACACGCATTTTTCTTAATAATAGAGACCAAAAATGCACTAAACAAGTAGTGGGCATTAACAAAATTGGAAATATACCTAGAGTAGTGGCTAAATTTTCAAATGTATAGGATGTATAGGATCATAGACCTACAATTATCCTCGAATGACCATATTGACTCTATTTCAATCTCAGGAATTTTGTCCCTATTAACATTTTATTAAGCTACTATGCCTATGTACACTCAAGTCTCAATTATTGCTTACTTTGCTACGGTAATTGCGATAGATTGAATGATTTGTTGATTTTCCAAAAAAGACATTGAGGACTATGTGTTTAAAAAATATGGCAATTCTTGTAAGCACTTATTTTTTTAATTGAGAATTCTAACTGTGATATCCATGTATATTTTGAATTGTGTTACTTATATAAAACAACACTGCCACATGTTTCAGGAAAGGGACACCGCCCGTCCTACATCAGGCTACACTCTAAGACAAAATTTTAATTTCATTGTTCCCAATCACAAATTAACATATGTATCTAACGGACCTCATATCATGTCTACAAGACTTTATAATAAACTTCCCGTATCCATTAAAAAAAATTCTAATCTCAATAATTTCAAAAATTGTGTGAAGAATCTCTACAAGAATGCATTTTATTCTCTTGATGAATTTTTACAAACTGATTTGGCTACCACGTTATGAATGTTTGCTTGTGTACTGTTTTGTTATTTATATTGTTTTTTTACTTATATCATAGAATTCCCTTTTTACCACTACTATTAATTGTGTTGTATTCTTATATGTTAATTTAATTTCTTGAAATGATTTTAGACTGCCATTTTATTTCTTAATCTTTTGTATTTGACAATTTTCATTGTTTCATTTAGCACTAACTTTTGTGAAAATTTGCTTTGTTTTCCTATTTTTCTGAAGTGCTTGGCCTAATGCTTTATTTTAAGAGATTAAGGACCAAACCCCAATTTTTTTGGAGCAATAAAAACATATATCGTTACTATTAATCTTATTATTACTAAGTACCAATAAATATACTCTATATCAAATGTTCTTACAATTATCTTAATTCTAGAAACAGTTCATATCAAAACATAACAAAATATCTTATAATTATGGACGACTAGTAGGAACACTAGTAATCGTTAACGTATTGTTGCTGAACAGGCCTTCTTTGTTGTAGAGAAATGTTTATGTCTTCGGGAGATCTGAACACTTGTCCCTGTGAAACTTGATGGGATCTCGATGTTGTTGGTGAGTATTGTTGACGAGGTTGAGAGGTTACTCGGACCTGAAAAACAAAATCACATCTAGGTATTGTTTGATAAAGGTAAAGTAAAAAGTTGGAAGCGAAGTTCCCCCCCCCCCCCCCCAATAATTTAAATTCTTCAATTTGATTATTATTATTCTATATACTTGGCAGCATATATGGGAATTATTTTATACAGCTGATTATTTCATTCATGATGAAATATACCAATCAGACACCACCATTTTTCGATTACATTTTGTTTAAATAAGTGATTATTTCACAAGAGCTGTTTAATCTCGATTAAATTTTCGTCCTCCATATTGGTTTTCGTTGTGTCGTTTTTCAGGGATTCTAAAAATTCTTGGCAACAGTTTATAAAAAAAAATAATTTCTTAATCGTTTGAATGACCTAAAATTGATTTTCATGAATGAAAACTCCATTTTCGGTCGTATTTCTAGACAAATATTTTGATATAAGGCATCGATAATACGTCAGAATTTGAAATGTTTACACGCAAAAGAAGGCTTCTTCAATGCCTTGTTGGGATGCGAAACCAAAGTAATATATAATATAAACAAACATCATCAACGAAGCGTTTGATTCTGAAACGTCTCTGTTGTTGGTTTTAATCTACCTCATTCAAGAAATAATCTTGTCGTATATCACACCACCTATAAATTGTAATGGATTAAACTATCAAAACATTTTTTGCATGATTGTGCTTTTTTATAAATAATTTCATGAACAATAATTTCAAAAAAAACCCTCGACCGCTGCGCGGTCTCGGGATTTCATTAAATTATTGAGCATTCAACTATTTTCCAAGCAAAATCATGCTCAAAATATTTTGGTAGTTAAGGTGCATTTAATCAACATAAACGTAATTTTAGCTCAAGCACTGATATAAACATAACCTTAAAAATAATTTTGTATGAGACCTAATATTACACAAGTTTTAAGATTTAGGCATACATTTAAGAATGGCAGGTATATTTTATGACATGAAACTTCAGGTACACGTGATTTAAGGACAACATTTTTATCGCAAAAGTAAGATTCTTATAGAGTTGGGATTTTCAAGGTAACATGTTTTTATCATAAACTTAATATAGTTGTATAAATGGTGCGATTTGATATAACAGATTCAACTTTCGGTTTTAACAGATTTAAGCACAATTTTGAATTGATGTTGACTAAATGCACCTTTAATCGATTAAGTTTATAGGTCTTCTGATATAACATAAGAATATTTTCATGTTGAATGACTTAAGTAGGTATTTCCAAAAAGTCATCAAAATAGAAGGAAGTTGGAAGTTGAAGGGCCAAGAAGTTGTAGGGATTTTTTTAATACTATACAACTTCAATGCGTTTAAAACTATAATTGGACACTAATAATATGAATACAAGACTTCAATGCGTTTAACCATGATGGCCATCTTTTAAAAAACTGTATCCAACCGCTACCTCCATACCCTTCCTCGACCACCCCTCTCCACCCAGCAAAGTTATCTCAAGGATGTGAGAGCTATAGGAAGGGGGTTTTCTCGGATGTGTTTCTTTAAAAAAACTGCATCTAACCGCTACTCTATATCCATTGCCTCCCGTTCCCACCCCTCCATCCCTTTACCGGAAAATGATATCTCGAGAACGGTGAGAGCTAAAGAAATGCTTCACGGGTGCATTAAACCGCTATTATATCTCGAGAACGGTAAGAGCTGGAAGAATGGGGTTTTTACCATTGGGTTTATATTGAAAATACGTATGCAATAAGTGTATGAACAGTTCGTTTTACCAATTGGAATAAAAGTTAAAACGCGGAAAATAGAAAATCCGTATCGTAGGACAAAAATCTGACCCGAAGGATGAAAAAATTGCAATTTCGAGAACAGTAAGAGCTAGAGCAATGGGGTTTTTACCTTTGTATTTCATAAAACGCAACTTGCAGAGCGATATGAAATTTTTCTCCATTCTTCAAATGTGTCAAAAATATCGTTCTCGACCTGCTCTATCGATTCTACATAGTCCCAAAAAATCCTTTTTTAAGGCTCAACCTCGGAGATACGAATTAAAAAAAAAATCGCAATTGAAATTATCACCAAATCTAACCATACCAAACCAAACTTGACCTAAAAACACCAAAACTGGAAACAAAAAATTTCCCACGAAAATAAGTTTTTCTCCAGAAATGAAACAATTTCCGCGAATCACCCGGAAAACTTTGGTTAGGGTGGAAGGGGTAGGGGGGAGGTGGGCATATTAAAAAAACCGAACGTAAAGTGCCCAGAACAATTCGGGGAGGGGGGATAGTAAAAAATAGGGGCGTAAAGTGCCCTGGAAAATTTGGAAAGCATTGGCAAGAAAGGATAAGGTCTGAATATAATGAAGAATCCGGGCTCGAAGATCCTGGAAAAAATTGGGAAGGGAGAGAATAACCAAATATCCATGCACTTCGTGCCCGAAAATTTTGGAGGAGAGGGAAAATAAAAAAAACCGGGCGCTTTTGCACCCGGAAAATTTTGTTGATAGGGAGGTGAGGGGATTTTCGTAATTTTTCTACCATAAATTGATAATTTCATCAGGTTCAGAGACTGTTTCTTCATTTGTTTTCGAAGTAATAGAGAAAGTTCGTTGTAGACCTGTTCAAGAACTGAAAAACTGTTAATTTAAAAATTTTCGATATTTGGTTTCTTATTTGAGTTTTTGATGATTTTAGAGACAAGGTACACATTTTATACATCTTTTTGAATTTTTTCAATATTTTGACACTTTTCAATCGAGTTCGATGTGGCTTCTGAAGACAATTTTGAGATTTTTCATTCATTTCATTAGTACGGTCAATATTTAAATTTTTTTCATATTTCCTGGATTATTGATTTTTCTGAAAAATTACCATGACATTTTTTGTAGATTTCTTGAAGGCGGTTATAAGAAATATTTTGGTAAATTGAAAAAATATTAACCGTTTTCGAGATTTTCCGTATTTTCCAAAATAAAATTTTTCATTTTCAGATTTTTTCGAGTTTTCCCTGTTTTTCGAATTCCTGAACTCATAATTTTATGTTAACTTACAGAATTTTGGTGGTGGACTGGAGTATCGTCGTCTTCCTCGTATCTGGAACGGTACTGTTCTGGATAGTACCTGTCTGAATATCTCAGAGTGATGTTGGGTTTGTGTTCATGCTCTTCCAGATTCAGTGGTTTGTATAAATAGTCGTTCACGAAGTGGTAGTCTGACGATTTTGCGCAGATATTATCACCACCAGGTGGCATACAAATCAAGTGGACCTGTGGAGGAAATAAAAATTTAATTCGCCAACTGAGTTGAATAATCACTACAACATTATAATATATAAAAATATCTGTTTTGAACTTATGTTACTTTGGTTAAAACATAGGATAAGTTGAAATTGTGACAATGAAATATTTATTATACACCAAGCAATATACACTTATGAATTTAAAAATTATTTACTATCTGCAAACATTTTCAAGCTGGATGTTAATAGACATTTATAAAAACTTATTCTGAAAAGTTTAATATAATGACATTTTTCTCATCTTTCAGAATATCTCCATTTGTAATGAAACAGAGTAAGCTTTCTGGGAATACGTAATCAATTACCATAAAAATTGATATGTTTGCAGCAAACCTACATATATTTGATGTGAATTATACATATGTTCTTGACCAAGAATATTTATTAGTGTACACTATTTACTGTAATTAGGGTAGGGTTATATAACAAAAAAAAACAATTTCACATAAATACGAAGGCGTAGAAGGGCCACGAGCAATTTTTTTTTGAATCCCGACTTTAATCTCGGATCCCCGACTTCAATCTCGGACCCCCGACTTTAATCTCGGAACCCCGACTTTAATCTCGGACCACCGACTTTAATCCGGACCCCCGACTTTAATCTCGGGGGTCCAACGTTAATCTCGGGGGTCCGACTTTAATCTCGAACCCCTGACTTTAATCTCGGGGGTTCGACTTCAATCTTGGACTCCCGCGACTTTATTCTCGGACCCCCGACTTTAATCTCGCGGGTCCGAATTCAATCTCGGACCCCCGACATTAATCTCGGACACCCGACTTTAATCTCGGGGTTCGACTTTAATCTGGGCCGTGGTGGCCGTGGTGGTAGAACGTTCGCCTTTGGAGCGAAGGGTCGAGGGTTCAAAGCCTCGCATGGTCATCGGTCTCGTGAATGGCATCACAGGTTAAAAGGTAAGGGCTGCGTCTTCCCTAGCTCACACAAGTCTCTCGAAGACTTCTGAGGGTTGCGCGTAAGGGTACAATGGGATGACGGAAATAACAATTTTAACAATTTAATCTTGGGGGCCCGACTTTAATCTCGGACACCCGACTTCAATCTCGGGGGTTCGACTTTATTCGCGGACCCCTGACTTTAATCTTGGGGGTCCGACTTTAATCTCGGACCCTCAACTTCAATTTCAGACCCCCGACTTTAATCTCGGGGATCCGACTTTAATCTCGTGGGTCCGACTTTAATCTCGGACCCCTGACTCTAATCTCGGTGGTCCGACTTTAATCTCGGACCCCCGACTTTCATCTCGGACCCCCGACTTTCATCTCGGACCCCCGACTTTCATCTCGGACCCCCGACTTTGATCTCGGGGGTCCGACTTTAATCTCGGACCCCCAACTTTAATCTCGGACCCCCGACTGTAATCTCGGGGGCCCAACTTTAATCTCGGGGGTCCGACTTTAATCTCGGGGGTCCGACTTTGGTCCCGGACCTTCGACTCCAATTTCGGGGGTCCGACATTTATCTCGGACCCCCGACTTTAATCTCGGAACCCCGACTTTAATCTCGGACCCGACTTTGATCTCGGGGGTCCGAGATTAAAAGGTATCACACGTTAAAAGATAAGGGCCTGGTCTCTCCTAGCCTGTTATTATTATCATTATAAGTATGGTCAATGGAAGGGTGCGAGCTCCATTCTGGGAAGCATCATGCCTAAAATAATTCTTCTGCACCCTGAATCAAATATTATTTTCTCATCTGTTCTCATTCCAAAAATGACTATGTCACAGTATTACACTACAACATTCAAGATATGTTTTTCCACTAAACATAACATTATCTCATACAAACTGAGTTGAATATATTTATGACGTTCTTTCTAAGGATTGATTCAATTTAATTTTGTTGATATGATCAACAGGAATATCATTCTTCAACATTTTTCAACAACTACTTAATTCCATGTTCAGTTCAGTACGATTTTGTCTCAACCATGTTTTATTCCATTCAATGGTTCAGTTTGAGATTTCAGCTAGGCTGGACTTCATCAAGACTTTGTATTTGTTTTCGCACTTTCTTCCATTCGATAAATCAGAATTATCATCATTATCAGTATTTTCAGTATGTTTTCCCAGTTACTCGAGTTTTATGTATTATCCCGAATGATAATTCGACAGATAGATTTATTGAAGCTTTCAATTTGAAACAGTTGAAAAACTCAAATCATAAGTACAAATATAAATGCAAGTTTATATAAAATATAGGAATGGTCTTAAAAACTACAATTTCTAAACTTAACTTACATTAGAGTTAAATATTTAGTAAAATATCAGTGTCAAAAGAATAGGAACACAAAACTATATACTTAATGTAGAATATAAATAAAATATCAATAGGAGCGTAAATCTAATTTGTCATATAATTCTTGTAATGAATACGATTCAATGTCACACAATAGATCACAAACGTATTTTTCAAAAGTGATTTTTGTTGTACTGTCTTCTCTGATTTTCGAGGGTATATGATTATAAAATTTGATAGCTGCATAGTGCGGTCCTTTCTCGGTATTTTTCAATTTTGATTTATTTATTATCTTTAACAAAAACTTCATATACAGAAATATAGATGGCATATACGGTGAGCATATTGTGACACTCAAAAATACCATAATGAGTCTGTGTATTTCATATTCAACATGGTTTTCATGATTCTTTTTTGTATGATTAAAATTCGTTCTAATTGAGAACTTCCACCCCATATTAAGATTCCATACTTCAGAAAAGGGTAGACTGTCCCATATTATGCAGTTTTTAGTGCCTCCAAATTCAGGATTCTTTTCAAAACTCTGATTGCAAAACATTTCGAAGCTAGTTTTTTTTGCCAGATAGTCAATAAGCCTTTCAAAGTTTAGCTTGTTGAAAAAAAATTGTTAAAAATTGTTAAAATTGTTTTTTCCGTTAACCAGCTGTCGTCCCCTTACGAACGGCAGCCCTCAGAAGTCGAAACTTGTGCGAGCTAAGGATTAACGAGGTCTTACCTTTTTACGTGCAATTCCTAGCACTGACTTGTCATCTATATATATATATATATATATATATATATATATATATATATATATATA
The DNA here is from genome assembly GCA_944452925.2 of Chrysolina oricalcia. Taxonomy (NCBI): domain Eukaryota; kingdom Metazoa; phylum Arthropoda; class Insecta; order Coleoptera; family Chrysomelidae; genus Chrysolina; species Chrysolina oricalcia. The sequence continues at coordinate 12,684,887 of OX101811.2, read as the reverse complement.
TATATATATATATATAGAAAAGTTATTGGGTATAACCCTCAAAATGTTCTGCAACCGTAGACACGTGTTTCGAGCTTAAGCTCTCATCAGTACGGTAAAATCAAGTGCGAAGATGTACAACACTTGATTTTACCGTACTGATGAGAGCTTAAGCTCGAAACACGTGTCTACGGTTGCAGAACATTTTGAGGGTTATACCCAATAACTTATATTTTTATATATTGCCCCTCGCTAAATCCATCCTTATATATATATATATATATACATATATTTATATATATATATATATAGATGACAAGTCAGTGCTAGGAATCGCACGTAAAAAGGTAAGACCTCGTTAATCCTTAGCTCGCACAAGTTTCGACGTATATATATATATATATATATATATATAAATAAGGATGGATTTAGCGAGGGGCAATATATGAAAATATATGTAGAAAAGTTATTGGGTATAACCCTCAAAATGTTGTGCAACCGTAGACACGTGTTTCGAGCTTAAGCTCTCTTCAGTACGGTAAAATCAAGTGCGTAGATGTACAACACTTGGATGTAAAAAGAGAAACAGAGGAAGTCAACAACAGGAAGCCAACCACACATTTGTGGCTTCGGTTAGAAGACCTTGTGCTTACAAGGCAACAACTAAATGTGTGGTTGGCTTCCTGTTGTTGACTTCCTCTGTTTCTCTTTTTACATCCAAGTGTTGTACATCTACGTACTTGATTTTACCGTACTGAAGAGAGCTTAAGCTCGAAACACGTGTCTACGGTTGCACAACATGTTGAGGGTTATACCCAATAACTTTTCTACTTATATATATATATATATATATATATATATATATATATGTATATAAGTGAAAATAGAGTATATTTCGTTTTAATTCCGAGAGTTCCAACCTTTGACAGCTGTTTCGTGCTAACGCACTCATCAGAAAGGATTTATGGAGCTCTCGAAATCAAAACGAATCCACTCAAGAATTAATACCGTGAGGCAAGACAGATATAACAGGAAGTTATTTATGACATCTACAGTCACTAGTTGAAACTTAATTTGACACGATATAACGTATTAGAAACTTGATTGAACCTTGGGTTGGTCAGAACAACGAATTGTTGGCTGCCTGTCAATTTGTGAACAAACCTCTACTTTTGGATTCCTTGGTTCGTGTCAAATTAAGTTTCAACTAGTGACTGTAGATGTCATAAATAACTTATATAAATAAAATATATTTGTGACGGTAGAAAAGTATAATTCTTCTTCAATACCTAGATGAATAGACTCCGGAATGGTAATATTTTTGCGGGTTGATTTGAAAACAACGCAATCCGTTTTTACGGTGTTCAGAAGTAACTTATTTTCATTGAGATATGAGGATACTGAAGAAATACCTTTTTAATATTGTGTTTTCCAAATTAATATAATTATCAACTAGTAGAATGAGATTTGAATCGTCTGCATAACTAACAACTGTAGTGTTTGAGTCTTTAAATAGTTCCGAAAGATCATTTGTATTAGTTATGAAGAATAACGGACCTAATACACTCCCTTGTGACACAACTCCTTTGATTTCAGTAAAATCTGATAGAAATTCCTCTTTTTGATGTTTGATGCATACTTTTTGTTTTCTATTGCTTAAATATGATTTCAGGAGATCTAGAGCCTTTCCTCTGATTCCATTATTATTAAGTAAAATAAAATGATATACACAATCAAAAGCTTTACTGAGATCTAATAAATCACCGCAAGTACAAGAGTCTAATTCGACTAAGTTATGAACTTTATCAACAAAATCAAATAAAGTTGTTTCTGTGCTTCTGCCTTTGAGAAAACCATGTTGAAATTCATTCAATACATTATGTGCTTCGAAAAAAATCATGATTCTCACTGAAATGACCACTTCAAATAATTTATAGAAAACTGATAGCAAACTTATTGGTAATTTGTAAGGTCGTTTTGTTCTCCTTTTTTTGTACAATGGTATCATTTTTGCCGGCTTCATCTGATCTAGAAATATACCTGATTCGAAACAGGAATTGAACAGGTGGCATAACACTAGTGATAGGTATTTGTCACATCTCTTTAGAATTTTAGATAGTATGTTATCTATACCGCTGATCAATTTATTTTTGAGTTTGAGGCTTGCCTGAAATATTTCCTCTTCACTAATCGGGTAAAGAAAAATTGAGTTTGACATAATGCCATTATTTAGGTTCAAACCTTGGTTATCTACAACCGGCGAAGCATTAGTAAAGTCATTTGCCAAATTCTCCCAATCACCATGACTATCAGTTATCACATTTTTCGAGTTTGAGTCTTGTTAGTTAGAATATTTATTAAGTTCCTAGTAGTTTTCGATTTATTGTTGATTAAATTTGTTAAATGAATGAGTCTAACAAAAGTGTATATAGAATTAATAGTCATCAATGTTATCATCAGAATACCAAAATTGTGTGATTCATCCAAGAAACATTCCTTCCTACCTGATGGAAACTGAATCCCTCTGGACAAATCCATGAATGTTTTGCATTCGCTTGACAATAGTGGAATACTTCACAATCCAGCTCCTCATCAGCGTAGTACCCAGTTATTTTTCCATTGCAATTGAATCTAGACTGTGGTAGGAGGAGACTCAATCTGTCTGGTTCCTCTTCTTCTTTTTCCTCTTCCAGCTTGTTGGCTTGCTGAAAACAATGACCATGTTAAGAAATATTACTAGTTGTTAAAAACGTATTTATCAGATCGCCTCCTATGTGTCAAGTTGAACGGATCCATTTCCTCTGAATAAAGCCACTTCGGATGTGCCACAGGGCTCCCACCTGTGGCCTTTACTGTTCAGTATATTCATTGATGACATTGTCACAGAAGTATCGGATTTCAAATTCCTCATGTATGGCGATGATATCAAAATATTTCATATAAAACAAAATCCAGATGACTGACTCGTACTCCAAAATATCTTGAATGGTTTTTCACATGACTGTTTGGTGAATAAAATGAGCATAAATTTATATTAAATTAAATGGGTATCTCCTTCCCGTATGTAATAAATAAATAAAAAAAGAACCAAATCAACCTCTCCTTCTTTATTCTAATTTAAATTACTTGCATATTATACAAGATTTAAATTATTCAAAGAGTTCTATACGGGGTGTCCGGTAAACCTTGTATAATATGGAAACTGGTGATAGACCAGGTCATGACTGTTCAGAATATCGGAATTTCACCTCAGTAAAAATCTCACCGTTTTCGAGATAATGAGCATTTTTTCAAATTCTGGAAAATCACTACCTCACCTTGGATTTTTGAGTGCCATGTCTACAAATTGAGTCCAATTCAGATATCTTAGCTGCTGAAGAATAACTGATGAGTGATGCTTTCAGACATACAAAACAGTTTTTCAGAAAACTATACAATTTTTCAAGAAATGAGGGTAAAATGCCAGATTTGAGTTTTACCAATTTTTTTTAACGACAGTTTGACATTATTGTTTGAAAAAAACATAACTAAGTGGAAGTGGATTTTCATTACAAAAGAATGCCCATTTTGTCCAGATTCTACCATGGTAAAAAACGTACGATAATTATTTTTGGTAGGAGTAGAATTTCGATTATATTAGAGTGTGATGTTATTCTAAGCTAAAATCAACTCCAGTAGTCTTTGTCAGTAATGTCTTTTATTTGTATCGTATCAAGATGAAATTATTAAATAATTATGAGTAATAGCGAATCAACTGCTAGGAAGCATTCGATGAGATGTAAAGAAGTAAATACTAATTCAACGTTTTTATAGCCCCCAAATCAGCGATTCTCTGGAGCGGCACTGTGCAATCGGATATCATTCTGCATCTGCATCGCTGCTGCAGCAGTAGCACTACCTCCACATTCACCATAAATGTAGTGCATAAGCGCATATTCTCGGGGAGTATAACATGTGTACGGAATGACAAAGAAATAAATACCACTGATTGAAACAAGCGGAATAATTCAAAAATCTAAGACAGAAGTCACAAGTTGTTCAAACAAAATGCGACAGCCACCTACTAGATTTTTTCAATTCTACTTACAGAAGATCCGTTCATGCACAATGCTGTATTTTATTTTTTCATCAGGAAAATATTGCTTCTACGGACACAAAACAGGAGTTAAAAAAGTTTTTAATTTTCGACAAGGATTCACCTCCTAAAAAATTTTGCACTTATTTGGTTACACCCTGTATATCTGTCGGTCTCTGACTCTTCGTTGGAATCTGGATGTTGGACAATTGTGACATTTTTCATAAGAATTCGTTTTAATTGGTGCCATGTCGGATAATCGACATTTCATTTCTATAAAATTATTAGGATTAATTACAAGAAAAGTTAATTTTATTGACATACTATTTAATGCTACCAAGCAGTCCATTCTCTATTATTAATAATCATTTTTACATTTTATCTTGATAAAATTGAAATAAAATAATTTTTGGGCGTAAGTATAAAAGTTGATGGAAGCCTAGAATAAAACCACGCCTAATTCAATGGAAACCCCTTCCTCCAAAAATAATTATAGTTTGTTTAATTCCATGGTAGAGTCTGGTCTGAAATGAATGTCCACTGCAAAATGTATTGGAGGCCTAGCGAAAGTGATGCAATCCACGCGTCAATGAAATGAGCGATTTTCTGTGAGTGATACTTCTGAATAACATTCTCCCTTATCTCATTCATAGATAAGAATCTCCAATGGAAACTGGACATTTAATAAATAATCAACTATCTGAATGAAAATGCAAATTTTCACTTTCAGATTTTTTCTTCAAGTTATATAGGGTCTTTCTCAATATCTATCAGACGTAGTTCAATGTCCAGCGTGGCTTTTGCCGGGGAAGTAGTTGTTTTCTGTTAGATATTACAAAAAAGTAACTTCAATTTTATCGTAGGGTTTTTCCATTTCCAGAGGAGTCATGTATTGATTCAAATTTTCAATTGAGAATGTTTCTCTTTAAAACATGAATCCCTTACAAGAGAGGTTATCTTGAACGATGGAAAACAGCGACTAAATTCCAACTTTCAGTCGCAGATGATTCCACAACTGACTTTATGAACATCCTGTTCATATTTTCAATGAAATCTACAGAATTCATGTTGAAATAATCTTTACCGTAAGTCAAAGTCATTTTTTAAATTAATGAAAAACATATTGTTTCAGTATATTCTGAATGCATCTACGTACTCCAGAAATCGATGCCGATATAGGCAAAATCTGCAAACTTTTGCTGACAAATGGGGCACCGTAACATTTTTCACGTTTGAGACACTTATGATTATGTTTGCAAATGAGTTCACATCATAAATGATGGACGGAATCTTTTTTCCTAGTGCCTTCACCAAAATTTAAATAGTCATTAGGTTTAAGCGTCAGGTTTAAGCGTCAGATTTATATGTAATATCAGTAATAACTTCTAATCATTTTGATAATAAGATTTAGTGGGTGATTGAAAAAAAAGATTTCCTATGTACCTATAAACAAGTTTTTCCACACGGCTAACATATTACGGTGAAATTATATATACCTTGTGCCTTCACCAAATTTATAACTTTTGTCCTGCCACTATTTTCAAAATATTCATTACTGATGGCAAACATTCATTGCCTTTTGTCTCCCCATTTTCACAAAATTCCCTTGAAACAAAATTGAGTCAATTCAATAATGTCGTAAAATCGTACATTTTAGACAGAACATTATTCGAAAAGTAACCATATAACCTAGAGGGGTTTCAAAATAGTTATTTATGTATCAAGGGCGTAAAGTAGACGTTTATGGCCTGCGGCGTGGATGATGGCCCGATGGCGTTAGCCGAGGGCCATCACACGCCGAAGGCCTTAAACGCATTTTACGCACGTGATACATACAAAATTTTATGCACTAGCGGTTTTATAGCGCGAATCACAAATACTGACTTGAATTGCAATGGTCTACACGTTTCATACGTTATGCATACAATAATTAATTAAGGGTAACATAATATGAGGAATGTGAAACTATAGTAGCTGAGTGCTATATTGGAGAATCTATTTCAAATAAATAGATCATCACCGAAAAAATTGCCAACGATTATGAACAAATGTTAGAAAGAGTATTGCTCTATTGAACTGAAATGATTCTAATTCGTGTTAGGAATTGCATGAAATGATGTGTGAGTATAGACAATTTGAGAATTTTGTCTACTTTACGGCCCGCCGGGCCATAATGCGCCCACGGGCGGTAAGGTGCCACTTTACGCCCGGCGAACCTGGCGGTAATGTATACTTTACCGCCCGCTAGTGCATAAAAAGAATGTATGAATTGGCTATAGCATTTGAATAAGAGATGAATGGTTTGACTGAACATTCAATCTATTCAAGTGTTAGTCTAAGAGCTGAGGGACCAAAACTGCAAGAGTTTTATAAAAGCTGATATTTTGATATTGGGTCATGAATGGGTTGAATATCAATAGCCTGCCGTCAGTCAGCCAGTTTTTGGGACAACTAGCGTGGGGGTGGTTCCAAACTTGTAAAAAAAAACACGTAACTGTTTTATAAAATCTGAAAATTTGTGTGTGGATAGCTAGGCAACCAACAAACTGTGTGGACATAGTCAGTCAGCACAATATTGGAACACTACGCGTCAGCGGTCCAGCAAACACGTCAAAAAAATGGGTTCGTGAAAGAGTGTTATAAAATCTGAAAATTAGTCTGTGGATAGCAAGACAACTAACAAACTGTGTGGACATAGTCAGTCATCAGAATATTCGGACACTTCGCGTCAGCGGTTCGTTAAACCCGTCAAAATAAATGGGTTCGTGAAAGCGTTTTATAAATACTGAAAATTAGTCTGTGGATAGCAACATAACTAAGAAACTGTGTAGACATAGTCAGTCAGCACAATATTGGAACACGATGCGTCAGCGGTCCGGTAAACTCGTCAAAAAAAATGGGTTTGTAAAAGAGTTTTATAAAATATGAAAAATTTTGTGTAAGTAGTTCATATTACCTAAAATAAGACTAACATAATCAGTCAAACGTTTCATGGAACAAACGCCGTCAGCAGGCAATAGAAAGGTGCCGTTATTTTGACATGTACTCGTGAGAATATGGAAAAAGAACAACGTATATTCCTTTATTAGAGGACGTATAAAGGCGAGGATTGAAGTTCCTTTATGTTTTTTTCTGTTCCTTTATTTGACATGACTCATGATTGATAAATATATAATATGTTTAGCAGGAATCGATGTTTCAACCCCTGTCTATCATAAGAATAATTTTATCTGATACTGAAATGAATTATGTAGAAAGAAGAATCGAAGTTTCTAAGATTTAATTTAGGTTATGAATAATGAACGCCACATATAAACTGGCAGAATAGCGGCAGTCACTATTAAAATAAAGTTGCCTTAAATACTGCCTAACGTTATTGCAATATCTCTCTAATGACTCAGCAGAATATATCCTTATCTGACGGTCTGTAATAAATTAGTGCAAGCATATTATTTGTCAGCCATTTTTATCATGAACAAACTAGTCAAACGTACTTAATATACGTTTACTAATTTACAGATGCTGAGTCGGAGGTGACCGACACCGAAGAAGAGTCTGATAAAGCCTATTATAGCAGCGATTCTGATTAGAACATTTATTTTTATTTTTAAAGTATTGATTTAAAAATAATATTGAAATAACCTTAATTTTTTGAAAGAGGTATATACGACATTCAAATTGAGACGTTTGTTTTTCATATTTCCAATCCCATAAACAGTCAAAGAATATAATAGTTTAAATCAACCAAAAAGAGCATACTAACATGAAATTGCGTCTATCTAGTTTAGCATTTATTTCAAGTAGCTAAAAATAATGTTTAGGCGTATATAGCTACTATACTATTTATATAGATATTTCGAACATTAATATTAGTTCTTTATGTAAGTAAGCATTTTTCAGTAACATAACAAATGTATTTGATTACATGAAGACACAATAGTTCGTAATTACTACCATCTTGTTGCTCAACAAAATTAAAAGTAAATAAACCACTTTTTCTTTGTTTTCCAATTGTCAATTCCTGAAATTATGTTCTAACGTTATCATATAAAGGTTGTTTCATTCAACAAAATCAACGATATTGTTGACGGAACATTTCTTTGCATTATATTAACCTGTAGTACTATTTCTATGAATGAACTAATTGTTATATAAAACATTTCTCCAACCACATTTTGTCCCATTGTTTATTTGAATGTTGCATGTTGACCAAAATATAGATATTGCTTGTTGCATTATTAAATATCTCTTTCCTATCGTTTCTTATTGAATATCTTTTCATCATTGTATTGTAATATTGAACAACTTAGTCAGCGCCATAAAACACGCTATATGAATTAAGCGCGCGGCGCGCCTTTCCATTGCCTGCTGACGGCGTTTGTTCCATGAAACTTCTGACTGACTATGTTAGTCTTGTTTAAGGTACTATGAACTAGTTTCTCGAAAATTTTCTGATATTATGAACAGTCTTTCACGAACCAAATTTTTTTGACGGGTTTAGCGGCAGCTGACGCGAAGTGCCCGAATATTCTGATGACTGACTATGTCCACTACGTTTGTTAGTTGTCTTGCTATCCACAGAATAATTTTCATATTTTATAAAACTCTTTCACGAACCCATTTTTTTTTACGGGTTTACCGGACCGCTGACGCGTCGTGTTCCAATATGGTGCTGACTGACCTTGTCTACACAGTTTGTTAGTTGTCTTGCTATCCACAGACTAATTTTCATATTTTATAAAACTCTTTCACGAACCCATTTTTGTACGTGTTTACCGGACCGCTGACGCGTCGTGTTCCAATATAGTGCTGACTGACTAAATCCACACAGTTTGTTAGTTGTCTTGCTATTCACAGAATAATTTTCATATTTTATAAAACTCTTTCACGAACCCATTTTTTTGACGGGTTTACCGGACCGCGGACGCGCCGTGTTCCAATATGGTGCTGACTGACTATGTCTACACAGTTTGTTAGTTGTCTTGGCTATCCACAGACTAATTTTCAGATTTTATAAAACTCTTTCACGAACCCATTTTTTTTGACGGGTTTACCGGACCGCTGACGCGTCGTGTTCCAATATGGTGATGACTGACTATGTCCACACAGTTTGTTGGTTGCCTAGCTATCCACAGACAAATTTTCAGATTTTATAAAACAGTTGTTACATACGTGTTTCTTTTACAAGTTTGGTACCACCCCCACGCCAGTTGTCCCAAAAACTGGCTGACTGACGGCAGGCTCTTGATATTCAACCCATTCATGACCTAATATCAAAATATCAGCTTTTATAAAACTCTTGCAGTTTTGGTCCCTCATCTCTCGGTCTATACGAAAATCTTAGAGATGAAACTGTTATCAGCTGGAAATCTGTTATTCGGATCCCATTTTCCAAAATACTCACTGCTATTTCTTCTCCCCGTCTGAACTGTTGCTGTTGAGGTTGGGGCCTGCTATTATATTTTGGAGTCGCTGTCCCGTAAGGGGCCTTACTCACAGCAGCCCTTACTGGAATGGGGTAATTTAGGTTTGGCTGTATGGTTGCCCTCACAGGAATTGGATAATTTTGATTTGCATACGTTGGGGCTCTATCTTGACTGGATTCCGCTTCGCTAAAATAGATATACCAATAATACAACTTCTCCGCACTTTTGATGGATAAAGGCATACTTCAATGATACAAAGTAGTGAAGAAAAGTACTAGTTTTATGGTTAGCAATAATTTTCTACTTAGCAACACTTTCATTTTACAGGGTGTCCCACCGAATTTTTACAGGGAATATCTCGGAACTCGAAAGTAGTGGAGAATTGTAATTTTGGGGTTCTGAATTAAAGCAATAGGGAATATGCAAGTGATTTAAATTTACTTGATTTTTTTACCTCCGATACTTTATTGTCTCGACATTACAGCTACACCATTAGTTGATCATTTAGTTTGTATTTAACTCCATAAAACTTCAATCAAAAAGTGCATAATAAGCGCGCGGAATTCAAATTTGCGAAACGCATCACCATTGGTCGAAACGAAGAATGACGTCACATGGCACGTTATGACATTTATCTTTTTCATAGAAAATTTTTTTTTATTTATATATTTGTAGTGTTTTTCATTACATAGATTTTGGTCTAGTGACAATTGTAAATTAGCAAGAGCAATGACTGAAAGTGGTTTTGTCAAAGCACAATCCGACAATACCTGAACTGATAAGTAGTAATAGTTTATCAAATGATAGTTTTCCTTTTGTAATTTAGGTGAGGCAGGTATAAACAGAGTTATCTCCCGCTTGATATACAAAACATTTATTCATACAAAACTTCCTTCTGTTAACTTCATGTTAACAATCGAAATACAATGTACTCTCATTGAAATGATCTTCACAACAATGTAAATGTGATATTGGAGATACTTCGCCTCTTCTCATAACCTTACACCATTGTTTACGTATTGTCGCATCTCTTGGAACAGAAAAAAATACTTTATTTGGTGTACTTATAATTGTGTTTTGGCATTCCGGTACTAAACAATACCTATAAAATGGTTTTTTAACATTTTCCATTATCGTAATAGCGATTAAAACTGCAAATCCCTAACCTAATTAATAACTGTCAATAGTGTCAATGGCCATAACTATAGAAAGGCTTGTTCATTGAAGACTGCTCTGGTTGATCGAGATCACTTTCACATATGTTCGTCTCTCTCTAACACTTGTACTGCATTTGTCTTACTCTTTTATAACATATCAACTTCAAGCAAGTAGAGCAATCAGAGTACGTCCCAACGAACGACACTGAAGAAGAACAACACTGATCGCGCCATGTGACGTCATCCCCAGCGCGCGAAAATGGAGGCGTTCAAATAGTTCAAATTCAATCGGTATTTTATATTTTATTTTAAAAATTAATTCCAAGACTTTCAACCGTATTTATATTTTTTACTATGTTGTAACGAAGTAAAAAATTGATTAAACAAATAAAAAAAAATTATGCATATTCCCTATTGTTTTTTGATACTATGTTACCCAATGAGCCTTTTGTTTTCGGTCACGTGACATCTGTATATTTCGGCATTTTTCTGTTCCTCTCGATGAAACAATTTCAACGAACTAGTGGTCTGAAACGATTTATTCAAGAAATACAGGTACGACGATTTTTAATGAAATATGGATGATTAATTTAATTTTGCCTTGTTTTAATCATCACATAAAATATAGGACTGCCTAAATACACAGGGTGACCCTAAACCTAAATAATTTGGCAATTGTTCGTTTCAGACGTCGCCGTGGGACAGAGGATATTGAAGTACCTGTACTTTTTTAATTGACCGTTTTAGACCACAAGTGTGATAGTTTGTTGAAATTGTTTCATCGGGAGGAACATAAAAATGCCAAAATATACAGTGTGTTCCATTAATAATTTTGAATATGATGCCACGTGACCGAAAACAAAAAGCTCATTGGGTAACATTATATAAAAAAAAAGATGCACCAATTGCTTCAATTCAGAACCCAAAAATTACAAGTCTCCACTACTTTCGAGTTCCGAGATATTCCCTGTCCTAAACTTCGTGGGTCACCCTGTATATCATTATTAACGCCCCTCGTATACGACATCTGTCAGATAGACATAGCAAGTCATTCAGTTGATTCTAAACATTCAACTTTTCCATTAAGAATACAGTAGCTGAAATACAATTTCTCATACAGTGAGTTTCAAAAATTTGCACCATATGGAAAACTTTTTTATTATCCATTGGTAAGAAAATGTTATTCGTGATATAAATTGGTACATTGCGGACACTTGCATTTAGTTGTCAAAATTCTAAACTTTTTAACGAGATGTACGGGGCACAACAAAAAATAGAAGTTTTGATCAAGAGTAATTTACCATTATTTTCGACATTATTATAAGAGTTTTATCTCCGAATTAAAATATAATTCTGACTTTTATCCCCGAATTATAATATAATTCTTATTTTTATCTTCAAATTATACAAATTCTGGCTTCTATCTCGGAATTATACTAATTCTGACTTTCACTTCCGAATTATAGTATAATTCTGCCTTATTTCGGAAATATACTAATTCTAATCTCTCCCAATTATTATATAATTGAGTCTTTTTTTTCGGAATTATGCTTTTTCTGACTTTTATTATCCCTGAATTATGTTTAATTTAGTATTTTAATTTCCGAATTATGTATAATTTGGACTTTTACATCAGAATTATACTAATTCTAACTTCAATCTTCGAATTATGAATTCTAACTTTTATCTCCGAATAATACTAATTAAGACTTTTATCTCCAAATCAAAATATAATTCTGACTTTTATCTCGGAATTATGGTAATTCTGACTTTTATATCCGAATTATATCATAATTATGATTTTTATCTCGGGAATTATACTAATTCTACCATCTCCGAATTATATGATTCAGTGTTTTATCTCCGAATTAGGAATGATTCTAATTTTTATCTCCGAATTATACTAATTAAGAATATTATCTCCAAATTAAAATATAATTCTGACTTTTATCTCGGAATTATACTAATTCTGACTTTTATCTCGGAATTATACTACTTAATTCTGACTTTTATCTCCGAATTTTAATATAATTCCGACTACGGACTTTTATCTTAGAATTAATAATTCTGACTTTTATGTCAAAATTATAGAAATATCTCTACAAGTGGACGCTTTCGAAAATTCGGTAACTGATATGGGAAAAAATCCGAAACTATGATATTTGATGTCCGGCGTCTTAAAAAAAAATCGGCAACTTTTAGACAAGAGTAATTGAGGTATTCCACTCAGACATACATTCCTGATTCACCCATTCAGAAACTTACGACAAATTTTGACTATAAATATTTTATTTGTTCAAGCAAAGTGATCAAAAATCGTTCCTCTCAACTGTCACTGTATTGAAGCTATAGTATATTGTAGCATTTACTGTCCAGACACTAGCAACTTTCAAGACAATAATTAATAAAGCACTTGAATTTAAAGCAAACAAACTTTGGAAATCATTTCACCCTTTCTTTTTTATATTTTTAGTAAATTAAGTGAGAATCAATGTCCCTAGCTTTTATCATCATTCCTCTGCCACAATTTCAAAATTCACTAATTGTACATTATATTGCGCCTTTTCAGTTGTGGCTGTTACAGAAGGCAATTTGAAGTTTCATGAGTTGATAAAAGGAATTGTCGTGGTTGTTTGTTACTGATAGATTTAGAAGGAAATCGTGGTGAGTCACACTCAAAAATATCATTCCTCTGATAGTTATTTCAGGAACATTAATTATCGTTCAAACATTATAGAGAGTTTCATATTATTCTAGTGTATTTCCTTATGCAAAATGTGAGATTATGGAATTAGGGGGTGGATAATTATTTCACGGAAACATTGAGAATCGTCATTTCTCTAGCGTCATTCCTTTGGCTCCTTGTCAGACAGAGGAATGATGTTACTATGACCTAGGTCTTTTTTGTAGTAAATATTGGGAATTGTTTGAAGCTCAGAAAACCAGTTTAACAGATCATGTTGCAACTGTAATTACCATATTGCTAAATTTTTGGCTTATTGGCCTTTAGTTCAAATACATTGGCAGTAGTAATTTCAACTTTGTCATCATAACGTGAAACCATTGATTAGATCCAATTTTTCTAACTGCTGATACCATTGAAAGTGATAGTTTCTTTGAAATTGGTTGAATTCAGTTGGCAGTTTTACCCATTCTAACAATTTGTTTTTTCAAGAATAAAAGTTTTTAAAAATTTACTGATGAAGCTTTTTTCAAAACCACGTGTAAAACGAAAATTCAGAATGATCCGTATGTGATTCCTATAACTCAATAATAATAGTTATTTATTATATAAGTGTTTTAGATATCATTTTATTTGCGCAAGAATGTTTAAACGCGAGAGCGAAGCTCGAGCGTTTAAATTTCTTAAGCAAATAAAATGTATCTAAAACACGCATGCAATACAACGTTTTATTCACAATCACATTTAGAATCAGAATCGCGGAAATTTTTCATCACAAAATGATTTGACGTTTTGCTCTGACAGCGGCTCAAAAATCATTGAAATAACATACAAAAATATCGGGAGGTGTTGAATGGTTGCTAAGTATTTTCGATTGTTTATCGACTCCATTTGTAAAAATTTGTGAAGTTGGTGAAAATAACTAAAATGTGATTGATATTCAAGATTGTATTTTTCATTATTCCACTAGTGGAATAAAGTAATTTCATTATTCGACTAGTGGATAAAGTGGTACTTTATACGGTTCATAAGTGTGAATAAAACTTCAATTATAAGGTGATTGTGGATAAACAATTATAACTAATATTAAATTCAGCCGCAACGGCAATTCATTTTTTTTAGAGTTTTCACGATACAAGTAACATAGTTTCGGAATTTTGACCCATATATAGACATAAAAAAACTACAAGAGGTTAAGTCAGGATTTTAGGCATATTTTAAAATCAAACATGAACTGGACTTTTCGAACTTCATACTCCAAAAAATAAAATGTGGTATGGAACCCCAAACAGGCGAAAGTTTTTAATGGAGAAAAACTTTCAAAGACTATGATGAAAATAATGTTATTCCCAACACGTACGAAATAGTATATTGTGCAACAAGTGCAGAAAAGTGCTAATTTCTCACGAGTTTGAAAAAGTTGCGGCACGAGCGCAAGCGGGTGCTGCAATTCAAACGAGTGAGAAATTGCATTTCTGCTCGTGTTACACACTATACTTTTTCTACAACACCCTTTTTGCTAAAAATAATACTATACTATAAGACGGAATGAAATGTCAGTGACTCATTCTTATATTTTCCTCTTGAAGTTGAAGGTAGTAAATTCAATGACAATGAATTAACTTGTTCTCTTAGTTCTGGCGGAGTATTTTCAATTTCAGAACTGTCGCTATCCATTTTAGTTCAATCTCATTAAAAAATGACGGGACAAGAATATTTTACGAATATTTTATGCTTGACGTTTGTTGACATTCAAATGATTCGATAGATGTTGCTCCGTTGCCTAGCAATGGACAGTGTGTATGTGGGTATTTGAGACAGCAGTAGTGATGTCTATGATTTTTGTTCAGAATATTATGAATTTGTACGACAATTTCCCTCATATTATATAAACCAATAGACTTTGTCTATTCATTCTTGAAGGTGCCTGATCGAATATCCCTTCGAAATGCAGAATTTTCAAAATATACTTTCACCTTGCTGTCTCGAAAAGTGTATTGCTTAGAAATTAGGTACTGAAAAATTTTGGCACAGAAATGTCACTTTGAGGCACAGAAATGTCACTTTGCGGCACACTAATGTCAAATTTCAATTATTGTGAGAAATAATCATGTTTGCGAACGTAAAACTATGCAGAAAAGCATGTTTTGGAGTGTGGTTATAGAAAAACTCACTTTTCTACGTTTCACGTGAGGAAGTACAACTTTTCGCACAACTAAAAAAATTTAAATTTTTCCTAAATATATCGACTACTTCAGTCAAAATAAACCACCTACCTATCAATATCGTCGTCATACAGCTCATCATCTACCTCTCTATAGGCTACAGTAGGTACAAAAGTTTTCCTCGTCGCGCCGAATCCCCTGTGCTGAAGGTGACTTATCTGTTGTTGGGAAAGCTGAGTGTATCCCGGGATTTCCGTAGGCTCAGGCAGGCAGGTTACTGTGGCTATCACAATACAGCATATCGTTAAAGGTATCTTCATTCTGCTAAAAAAGATGAAACTATTAAAAATTTACAACGTGCATTTCTACAAACAATATACCGATTGGCAACAAGATTTGGATTCTTCCAAAGATAGGTATTGTCTTAATTAAAACATTGGTCTAAAAAGTTGAAATTATTACAATGTGACTACATATATGTATACAGTACGGCTTTTTTTAGCCCCCCCCCCTGTTAACTTTTGAACGGTTCGGCGTACAAACATGAAAAAAACATCTTTTGGAGGGTTTTACTAATACTACTTTTTGAAACAAAAACTATGGTGATTGCTCCACAGGGGGCGCGGGGGAACACATCAACTCAAAATTTTTGAATGGCATGGGGGGTCGAGTGTCACATCGTTGAAAAGAGAATTCAATTCTCTTTATAACCATTAAATACGTACACCTGCATATAATGGTAATAGAAACCCAAATTTAACAAACTTTTACATTGCTTGGGAATAAACAGGGGTGGCGTATAGATAGATAAATATGGAAGACATAGCGATACATTTTTTGCATATTGCGAAAATGAAACAATTTACAAATTTCAGGTTGCGATGATTAAACTGAGTATTAAATTATATTGTCTTAGTATGTCGGGGCGTGGCGCAGTGGTTAGAGCGTCCGACTTTGGGTCGAAGGTTCGAGTTCGAGCCCCAGTTGCGGCTGGGATTTTTAAATTTAATTTGACCGATTAAATTATTTAAATCTCTTGGCTGGACTGGGGTGAGTCCTGCACGATTCACTGTTGCGTTCCAATTAACAGTGCTGCTCCCAAGGTGGCGATGGAGTTAGTAACAAGGCCTATCCAGAACACGTGGCTAATGACCATAGCCAAGACACCAAAGAAAAAAAATTGTCTTAGTTTTCTTCAATATATTTTCCCTCTGATAATGCCACTTTGTTGGTGACGAGAAAAACTAACAGAAACTAACTATCTATCCTTACGAAGGAAGAATTACATCTGACAGATAGTTTTGCAACATTTTTCACTTGATGACACTTTTGCAAGTGCTCCTTGTAATCAAACAGTAGCTTCTGTTTTACTTGTGACCACTCAATATATGACCATTTAGTACAGATGATCATATGTACTTCTATTCTAACATCAATTAGTTGTAGATATAACTCAGCTGTTTCATTCACATTTCACAATGAACCTAGTTGTCAAAGTTATGTTGAAACAAAGAACAAGCAGCTACCTCCAGTTGTTTTATTGAAATGGAACAGACGATCAAATTCACCAATGAGATAGAAGAAAGTCGAATTTTTTTCTAAGTGTGTATTGATTAAAAAGTATCCAGATCATTCCGAAATTAGTGTTTTCAGTAAATGAACACACAATAATACATATTTGTACTTTCATTTCAATTCAAATCACCAAATAAGTATGAAAAAGTTGTTATCAAAATTCTGAATTCTTAGAGAAAATGCATATCCAAGTAGCTTTATCAACAGAACACTCCAACACATTGACAACAGAAAACAACAAGTCCTTCCACAATAATTAATAGACAAATCTCTAGTGATCAGTACAAAGCCATCCCTGGCAGGTACTTTGAAGTCAGAATTTCCGAGTTTAAAATCCGAATTTTTGAGTTTAAAGTCGAAAAAAATTAAATTTCGACTTTGAAGTCGGAATTTCTTAGTTAAAATCGGAATTTATGACTTTGAAGTCGGAAAAATCAAATTCCGACTTAAAAGTCAGAAATTCCATGTTGAAGTCGGATTTTTTTTTAAATTAAATAAATTAAACGGTTTCATATTTATCAGTGGTCTATAGGGCAGATATAATTCCATTCTATCCTACAGACCACTGATACCGATTCAAATCGCATTATGTTTTGAGGAATATCCAATCCAATAAATATCAAACTAGCTACGGGTCGAGTGTTCATGATCCCCTGGCTCCCTTTGGATACGCCTATGTCAGTCAGCGATAAAGGTCGATGGGTATTAAGAGATCTGTCACAGTCGGAATAGAAAGAGCAGATAAAAGCAACTTGGAAATGCCCACTCAATACGATTAGCCACAATAAACTGTACTAAAATACCAACGCGTATACATAAAACCCAATTATAATACATAATAAAAATACTGCATTCAATAAAAAATACATGAAACCTAACTACAATGGAAAAAAATATGAAACTGTAATAAGTGAACCATAAGTGAAATTAAATGAAATGGGTGTTAATGTAATGATTGTGAATTTCGATTTATTATAAATCCCATGATATTCTCTGAACATCATAGGGAATTTCCTTTTCGGGGCAACCAGATGGAAGAAAAACTGTCTATGTAATATATAATTGAGCTAACTTGCCACCTGAAATATCTGATTGTGAAAGGATGGATTACAACAATCTATCAACGTTCGAAATAAATCGAGATTATTTATAAAAGTTTTGGACCATTTTTGCCATGTCTGTCAATTCTCAATTATAACAAAAAATATAAAGAATGTGTATTTTTTCATAGAGTGCCTTATTACTGAATCAGTGGTCCCAGAAATGTCCCCAAGGGACAGTTCTGGAACCACTGCTCATATGAATGGTAACCCAACTAATGCGCATCCAGGAATATTTATGGGAAAGTATGAGGTGAAGAGGAAAGAAAAATGTTTGATCTCAAGAACATTTAGATTTTTCAAGGATGTTTTCG
The DNA here is from genome assembly GCA_944452925.2 of Chrysolina oricalcia. Classification (NCBI taxonomy): domain Eukaryota; kingdom Metazoa; phylum Arthropoda; class Insecta; order Coleoptera; family Chrysomelidae; genus Chrysolina; species Chrysolina oricalcia. The sequence continues at coordinate 12,666,413 of OX101811.2, read as the reverse complement.
ACATATCAAATTTAGAAATCTTTCATAGTGCTCTTGTTCTGTCACATCTTTATTATGGAAATTCTGCATTTGAAACAGTAACTAATAATTATCTAAGACCACAAATTAAAAATAAATTACAAAATAACACACAGTAGAACCAAATCTTGTTAAGCTAAAATACTTTTTTAGGACAGTCAAATTATTGACATGCGAAAGTGATACTTGATTGTAACTAAGAACGTCATTAAAGCAAAAATATAATGCCAAACAAAAAATATCACAACATCATTCGCACAAGTTGGGAAAGCAGTAGCATTTGAGCCCCATATCATTCGCGGAAATATTATTATTATTGATTTGGGACGCAGAACACGTATCGCTCCTATCTGATAATTGTAACAAATTAATCGCTGAATTGTGCATGCAATTCGTTGATTTTAATGTGACATAATGATTGTTTTGAAACGCATCATTATGTCACATGTTACGTAGATTAGATGCAAAGAAAGTGTACAAATCCTAATGGATTTCTTTGAATGTTCCAATTGTCTACGACGAATTGGCTCAGTTTTTGTGTGAGTATTCTATAACATTGGGATTTCTCACAGTTAATGCTGCCACAATATCTCAATAGGCATGAGAACTATACATTTTCCAATTAACACTCTTCATCGCGCTCCAAAATTGAACAATATTAATCCCATTCGTTGGGTAATTATGGCATCACTGAAATTTTCAATTAGATACGAGTTTTAGTGGTTGGTACATTCAGTAGACTTATGTAACATTAAACATCTGAAAATTTCGATTCCATCATTGTGAGGTACAGTCAAATTGGAAATATCGTAGTAAGAATTAGCTCATCAATCTGAAATTAGTGAAATTACAGAAGTGACACTCTGATACCTTATAATTTAGTACTTTCAATACTATGACGCAAAATAATATGTTCAATTGTGAAATTATGATATAAAAGTACTTTTACTAAATATTGAAAATTATTGTGTCCACTGCTTTTGTAACTCGACAAAAAGTATTCAATTACAAGAGTCTTGATGGATTCAAAGTCGACTGTGAAGACCGTTACTGGCATGATGAGAGATAACATGCTCAAAACCTATCTGCAGGTGATAACCCCATTCAAATAAAAAAAAAATTTATTCACAAAAAGCATTAGTATCATCCTCGTTCTTCCTGGTATTAACCAGGAAAGTAGTCTTCTTTTGACAAATATATTTATCTTGCCCTTCTTGGTAGGTTTATTGGAGAAATACCACTAGAATTCTGACTTTCAATTAGCGCACAATGACAAAGTTTCCTAGAATATATGTTATAAACACAATTATCGTGAGCCCAATGATTGACTTTCTAAAAACTTTTAGCTCCTGAAGATGATAACTTATCTTCTCAATTCTCAAATTGTATGCGCACCAAAGGTTTTAAAGATTCATTCAAACGATACTACTAATCAATTAGAAAGAATATATACATATTTTTTATAGCTGAATAAGGTTTTAAAAAGTAGCAAGTTTTACGGGCTAGTTATAGAAAAAAGAGACATTCCTTGGATGCTCCATTGGCGATTTTTGTTGAATCAATTCATTGATATTCGATAGTAGTTTTGGAACTGTACTGGATCTCTTAGTAATTTGAGATAATTGATTCAAAATTCACCCCCTTGTAACCCTTGTAAATAAAGTTCTCTAACCCACACACTATTTTTACTTTTCTTCATTGTATAATTGTATTCAAATTAAATTAAATTCGGTAGTGGATGGCTCAGAACAGCTGCGTCGATCAGAGCTCATTCCAGCTTCCTGAATGCATCCTGACATTGCTCAAGCCACTGGAACTGTGTTTGCTCTTCCGTGAGTCTGGTTAGTGGTTTAGCGATGTTAGCAAACATATTGGCGATAGTAGGTGCACAACTCTAGAAAACTCCGAAGATGGACTATATCTTTTGGAGTGGGCCAATCTTTTACTGCTTTTACCTTCTGTTCATTTTTTGCTATTCCTTCGTCAGACGCAACGTGGCTGAGATATCGTATTCCTCTCTAGAACAGATGACATTTCCTAAAGCTCAGTTTCAATCCGGAGTTTCCCAGTTTCAGAAATACCTCCTCCAGGTTTGACACGTGATCTTTCAAGGATCTGCCAACTAAAATAATGTCATCGAGATATACTAGAGAGGTCTTCCATGGTAGTCCCTTCAGAACAGTCTCCATTAGGTAATCTGTCGAACGTGGATGGACGATTTACCCTTCTCATCGACCTTCTTTAGTTAGGGATTCCTCAAACCAACGCTGGAACGCGGGACGGGAGCGGGAACGGAATGAACGCGAGACCTAATTCTATGGCAGGATATGTAAACATGCATACCGGTGTGATTATTCGTATTCCGAAATGCAGGCAAACATCGAAAAATGTTTGGTTTGCTACGTGCACTGTTTTTCCAGCAAATCGCACAGTTCCCATTTTCCGTTCCCGCTCCCGCGTTGCCGCTTTGGTTTGAGGAAACCTTTATCCTGCGTTGGTGTCGATTATTTGACTGTTGGTCATTTGTTACAAACATGCCCAATTTTTCCACAATTTCTGCATCTTATCTGTCTTTTCTCAGGAAACACTTCCTTTATCACTTTTTTTATGGTTTACTCAATATTAGCAGGATTCTGAGGATATTCTCCAATCATTCGACTTTTACAGGATTGTTTCGCGACCTCAAATTCTAAAGGGCTCCAGTGCATCTACGAGATGTGTTGGATGAGTTCATTTCAACGCTGGTTTCTTGGTCGCGAAGTCCTATATGTGATTAACACCATCATCAAATCAATCCTTATCATCTTCGTATACGAAAACATGGATGAATTTGAATCCGATCAATGAAGTAGTTGGTTAACGCATTCGGCCGAAAACCGAAAGATCCCGGGATCGAATCACGGTTGATCTATCCACATTTTCTTCATTCAGTTCTGCTTTTCATTTTCCTGTCTGTTATGCCATAAGCTTATTCTCGATTGAATAATATTATAATAATGAAAAAATTGATTAAGTAATCAATAATTATTAGGTATATTCGTCGGCAAGTCTCCAACAGAAAACAACTGTGAATAATGTTTATCAGATTCATTTCCAATACGGTTATTTATGTCATCCGCGGAGATAGTCGAAAGTGAAAGTTTTATGAAAAGTCTGTTCGGTATGCAATATCTGGAGCAAAAAATTATTCGTATACACCTGACCAAACCGCCTAAGGTATTCACGATATACGAACAGGTTCCGAAGCATTCGTTATATAACGGAGATACGTGCCATATTAACAATTACTGTAAACGTTCGTAAACAAAACAAAAAATGGTGCAAAAGTTGTTATCAATGTTTCAATAATGGGGTCACATTAGCGCATAGTCAATTTCTAATCGAAAGCTAGTTGTATCTTGTTGAGTTTTTCTTAATTTTTGGTATTCTACAGTGAGCAGATGAATTCTGGAATTAATTCTCTGGGATTTACATTATATAATTATTATAAGTATTTGGAATAATAATATGAATAATTCTTCTGCCAATTATGGCGTTTTCTTGAAATATTTTCATTCAAGTGTCATTCGTAAGAGAACATTTTTCTACAAGAAAATCCTTACTACAAAGAAATAAAAACCAAACAGGTCAAAATAATCAAAGTAGGTATCGAAATAGTCTGCAATATTCTCCGTGACAGTACCCAAGCCGATACATAAAAATCCCACAGAAAGCTTGTACTTGCTTTGACTTATTCTATGTGGACATAGCTGTTCCACAGGGCTCAGTTTTAGGACCTTTACTGTTTTTGATTTATATCAATGACCTGAGGTCCTGAGGTGGTGACCAGGAATATTTTAGGGATTCACATAATTTATGTATTGTGTAGTCATATATTTCATGTTCAAACTGACATTTCCTATGCCATTATGAAATGGTCATTCCAAGGAATTAATATTTATTATTACTATTTTTGGATTTCGTATTTTAAGACAAATAAATGTTAATCTGACTCTCAGAAAACTTATAACACACCCGACAAAATATCGTGAGTACAACCTTGACGCCATGAATGGCACACTGTAATGACAAAGGAATGTAACTAGAAATATTTGTTATTTTGTGAGATATGTGAAATATATTCAAGAAATAAGATGAAGTTTATGGTTTATTGGCGTTCGTGGATAATAGTAAAGTTTATTTCAAAAAGTTATAGTATTTCGACATATCTCGTATCGTTATGTACTTATTTAAAAAAATCATCCAGATTTAGTTTTACATTGAGTTGTTGAAACAAGATGAACTTTGCATCACGCTTGACGAATTTTTTTTAGTACAATATATTTTTTTTCTAAAAACTCTTTCAAATCAGCATTGAATATTAACAATGCATTTAGGTGATGAAATGAATAAATAAAATAGTTATTGAAAATGTATGTGCTGATGAAGAGAAAAATAATGAATTCACCACGGGGTTGCAAAATCCTGTTTCTATATTAGATTTTGCCAAAATATCTTGATTATAGACTGTTTTCTTTTTTGTATTTGACAGTTCAAACACATCAAGTGAAGACTTATGAGTAAGGTCATTGAAGAAGAAGATAAATGAAAAAAATTAAATTCTGAAAATTTCACATCGTCAACATATAAACTATCGAGTTGAAGTATCGTCATTTATTAAACAGGAAGTGGACACAAACTTCCTTTTTTTAAATAGAACACCTCGTATTTTATTATTACACTTTTTTAATATACTTTCATCCATGATCAAGATAGACTCAAATTTGAGAATATGTTCTTCAGTTTTTTTGTGAAATTGACGTTCCACTTTTTAAAGAGACATAATGAATGACGTGGTAAAACCAAACTTACCAAAGGTTGGCCTATTTTCTTATCTGTGGTAATAACAGATGCCACGAAAAGTGGAACGAATCCGTCGAATGTATTTGCATGCCTGCGGATATTACATATTCATATAAATTTTTTGACACATTTACTAGAACGAAACAATATTTATTGAACCATAAACTTCATCTGGCTTTCTTTCCTACCGGATTCATTTCTTTTAATTACATTGTTGATAGATGTAAAGAGCTCGCTTTCTTCGATTAATAATTCTATGCTACGGCAGATTATATTGGTCAAATTTCAAACTAACAATTATTTTTCTGAAACAATTGTCGCGCTCAACTTGCTGTTAATTACTTTACCAGCTTGCAGAGTGGAACATCTGTTCGATACCAGAAGAAAGTGAAGAAGTGGTTTTTAGAGAGAGCTTAATCAGACGTTATAAGGTCTGATAAGTATTAACAGTAATAATTGTTAAGATAGTATTTATATCAAGAAGCCCAAAATTACAAATAGAAATATATTTTTTTATTTAGACAGTCATCAGGGGTACCTTGACATGATCTTGGTGTACACAAAATTGTACACTGAAAAAAAAGAGTTAGTTAATAAATTTCTGTTTCGGTGCCTTTCATTTACAATGAATAAAGAAAAGAAAATTTTATTTTGTATTAGGTAATTTTATTTAATAATAAATAAAAAGGCGATAATATTATTTACTAATAAAAAATAAATAGTTTCTTTGAGGTCGACATGTTTATAATTCACAATATAAATTTAGTCCTAATGAAATCATTTGTTGGGTGATATTACTAAAAATTTATTCATTTTATAATTTTAAGTTTATTTATAGTGAATAAGTCATAGTAAAGTTGGAACGATTTTTTAAGACTCATTCGGCAAACTTTCTGATTTTTTTTATTTGGTAATAAAAAACCTCAAAGGATCCGCTTCCTCCACGTGGACTGCCTGGTATTGGTCAATATCAGACAACACTGCACTGTGATTGGATATAACACCATAAAGTTCTCAATAGTATTAATGCCAAGACACATTCGGCAAAAAATGTAAGTGTTGTAAACAGGTTCGTCAGATGTGCAATAGTCCGGAAGGCGATTCAACAATAAATAGACGATGAATTGTGATTGACTGAAACTTTTTTCATATCTCCCATGTACTGAGTGAAGGAAGTAGATATTCTGTTTTGACTTGTTTATTATAGAGAGTTTGATGAGACCAGATAATAAATATTCATTGAAAATACCGCGCTGACCATTATTATAAAATCTCCGCGATAGGAGCCGTGGTTGGGCTCGCTGATGGGCCACGTGTCACGTCGAGGTTTCCGTGTTTCGTCGTTTTTCGTTGAGTCGTGTGTGCGACATTTGCGTTGTGCCTAAGTGTAATTCAGAATCAAACAATTTCTTCATAGTTATAGAAAACACAATAACACTAGTTTTATAATTATTATATGTATGGTTTGTGCATCTATTCTCTAACATAATACAATAATAGATTCTGTTGTGAAAGTTACAAGTAACACATCTGCATCTATGTAAGTTTTTAACTGTAACGTTACTATTAAGTAGGTGTATTTGTGTGTATATGACGTATAGGTGCACATATGTGTGTTTTATATGTATATTTGTGTAAATATGACTGTGTGTGTGCATGTATATATTTTAGTCGAAACAGTCCACTTTATCTGTGTTTTGTGACTCTAAGCGAAGTCGCTCATAATACTGTATGAGTTCAACACTTATTGTAGTTATTTTTACATATATTTTTTTAATATTTACATTTTTCTAATCTATATTATACTGTATTTACAAGCTTTATCCACAAGATTTTCTCTTAATGACAATAAATAAATTATTATTATTATTATTATTATTATTAGTTCATTAAGTCTGTCTCTCGCCATAATGGACCTTGTTCAGATGCGGGAAAAGCTTTTTCGGCAACCATCCGGGAAGTGTTCGATTCCCGGACACCTTTTCTTTGGGACAGTGGCACTTCCCGGCCTAGTCCGGGAAGTACGTACTTACCGGACTAGGCCGGGAAAAGCTCGAATTTTAATATAAATATTAATATAAATAAGAATTAGAATGTTTCAGTTGGTACCTATCTTCTGTTCGAATTTCAATATATACTACAGATAAGAACTAAAATGTTCGAAATATTCAGCCAGGGTAGCTTACTCTTAATCAAAATTCTATTTTGTTCCCCCCTGTACACCGTTTGGAAATTTAGAATTTTGATAATTCGAATACAAGTATTTAGTAATGCACCAATGTTTATGAAGAATATAATTTTCTGAGAAATCGATAATAAAATAGTTTCCATATGGTGCAAATTTTTGAAACTCACTGTATATAGTCATGACCACCTTTTGATAGGCAACCCATTTTAGGCGTATTCGTCTATTTATGTAACTTCATAAAAAGTATGTTTCATCCGGTTAACAAATGGGTCAAGTTCGACCTCTCTTCGTCTCTTAGACTAAATGCGTCTCATTGGTTTGTTATTCTACATGGTTGCCGAAAAAATAGTGTACGCAACACGTCCGAAAACTCATAGACTTCGTAGACTTCCAGGACTCGCTAACGCTCGTCCTAGAATTTAGTCTACTCGTCCAAAAAAACAGTATTTTCTGGACTTGTTAAGTAAATTACTATTTAAAGACAACAGTTTTGTGGAACGAATAAATATATGTTAAGGTAATTTTGTATAAACGGTAAATTGATTCCAATAATAACGTTTCATTTAATGTTGATAAATCTATAATGAGACCTATATTTATTTGAAATAAATGTGAGTTAACTGTTAATGAGGTATATTTAAATAATTTGACTGCATCACTTGTGTCTAATAAATAAATGTTTATTCGGCAATATTCAAATAAATGATTTTTAGGTGTTAATTAATTTAGTTAACTATGAATAAACTGTTTTATCAGTGTAGGAGATACAAAACTAGCGATACGAGATTATGTGATATATATATTTGGATCTTCTCATAACATTTTTGAATTGGCAACATAAGTGCCCTTACTCTTACAACTCAAATATTTTTACATTCACATTTGGTTGATTTGACAGTGACATGAAGTTGAATTGAAGTACAGCCCGGGAAAAACCGGTGAAAACACTGCACTCTCGCTTCTACTCGAAAAGATTATGTGATCAAATTGCTGAACTATACCTTAACAGTAGTAGTTTTGCTTTGTTTTCGTTTGCCTGGTCTCCATAGTAGTTTAAATATGCTCTTAAAGTGTTTGGTGTTCTTGTTTCTATTATAAGAATGAGCGAGTACTCCTCTCACTCTCAGCTGCAAAACAATCAGAACTTTTTCAAGCGTACCTATCATGAATTGAAGAAGTATATTCTGAAGTCTCATCGATTTAGAGAACGCGTGTTGAAGTTAAGGAAACAGTTTTCGTCAAATTCTTGCATACTACTTTCTCGTGATAGAATGAACAAATATTACCCATTTTATCACGCTGAAGTATAGTTACTCTTCCATGGAGCGACAAAAAAATAGAGTTTACTTTTTCTGTAGATCTTTCCTTTGAAGTACAACCTTCCAAATTTAAGAAAAGTTACATCACTTATCGACAACAACTATCCTATCATTGGCGTATAACCAAACCATACCCTGAATCCTTGAATTAGAACGTCTTCAAATCAATATATCCTTGACAATATGAGAATCTCCAGGAAGAGAACAAATAATAATATATATGATAGATATACTCAAAAGGTCAAAGACTAGTTTTGTTACATAAAATGCTAGGTTGCGTGGCTATATTTAGAAATGACAAGGTTAATAATTGAAGTTTGAGGCGAATTGAACACAACTGAGGAATCTTTTTCTTTTCGTAGATGAAATAATTCTCTCTCATTAGCAAAATTACTGATTGTTTATCATAAACCGCCAGGTTATCATCGACATCATTTGACTACGCTGAAAAGTGGTGTTATTATGAATGTTTCTCAATTTTAATAAATACAGCGAGTATTTTTTGTCAGTGTAATCATTTATTCGTATTTCTGATGAATAAATTCTATGTTTTGGAATGAACAATAGATCATGAAGACATATACAGAGAGTTTCCGAAATTATTTTAAAATACTTAACTCCAATATAGGCGAATTTATAAACACCGCTTTTTCATTGATCACTTTCTTCAACTGTCATTAAACTTGAATTTACTCTAAGAATTTTGATTCCTTTGCAGCTTTATTCAATTTAACGGGCTTTTTCTCGAAACAAAAAGGAAAGTAGTCTTACTTACGTAGTTTTATTTCCCGAACACGATTCCGAAATAATTTTGTGGAAGTCTCTTATATTTTTCGAGTTATGACCTTCTGAATCTAGAAAATTGATCATTTTCAAACTTGATTTTCTCAGCGGAAAATTGCACAAAATGCCTCCTTCTTTTTGTTGACACTTATTTGAGAATCCAATCTGGGATTTATCATACAAAAATGTATTTTGATGCACTAAATCAATTAAGCATGCCGTCGTCGTACATAGTGATGGTTTTAAAGATCAGTGTTATTATTAACAGGCTTAATAATAAGTACTTTGCACTTTTTATATAATTTTGACAGGTCTTTATAATTTGCGAAGGTTATGTCACTTACGTCCTAAATTATATTTGTATTTTCTTTTTTCTTTAGAGATAAAATTTGGTTATGTCTTAAATAATAGGTAAAGAAAGATAAAAGTTAATGTGGATGTATAAATGGTTCCATGAAAATACATAGTTTCACATCTTAGTGAAAGGGCTTAATGAAAGTGAAGATACAAATTAAAGAAAAAGCGGTGTGCATAAATCCGCCTTTTGAAAAGTGTAAAGAATTTTCCAAAGAGAAATAAGGATTTTCAACTGTTCGAATGGTTTGTATATTTGTGAAAAGTCAATGAGGCCTTTCATGATTTCAAATTATTTTGGTAAAATCAGAACCCAGGGGATGAATTTAATAAAATTGTAATTGTAAAACCAACTGAGTATATTTGTTAAAAATTGTTGAAATTGTTATTCCCGTCGACCGGTGCACCCCTAAGAGCAACCATCAAATGTCTTCGAGAGACCTGTGCTAGCTAGGGGAGATGTAGCCCGTACCATTTAACGTGTGATGCCATGCACGAGACCGGTGACCATGCTGGGAATCATACCCACGACCCTACGACCACCTACGATCACCACGGCCCATGTTATGTTATGTTATATCTTCAAGTCCGATAGAAAAAAAACTAGTTTCCACATGACTTTGAGAACTTTGAGAGCATTTTCAAAATTTATCAATCACCACATTCATTACTTTTAGATTTAAAATCTATATTGAAATCCTGGAATTCTCATAGTATTACTGTCTATGGAACAATAATTTAGCCTCACTTTGATTGAGGTATTCTAAATGTCTCTGTGTTCCAATTCGAATGAGTTATCTTATTACTGGACTGATGCTGTGGTGTATTTGAAATTTGATTACAGTTTTGCTATTCCATAGATATTCGAAATTAATACATATTTCAGGAAATACGATATATGTGAGAACTGAGAAGAGCCAAAAAGTGGCAGTAAATTAATTGACTGCAGAGACCATAGGTCACATTTCCATATAAAAAAAAACCTACACCTACACACCATGGGAATAAATAGAGAAACCGTGGCCGTGGTTGTCGGCTTGTAAAGCGTTCGCCTCGCAAGCGTGGTGTCGTGGGTGCGATCCACCGATTCACCGGTCTCGTGCATGACATCACACGTTAAAAGGTGAGGGCTGCGTCTTCCTTAGCTCACACAAGTCTCTCGAAGACTTCTGAGGGTTGCGCGAAGGGGTGCAATCGGTTGACGGAAATTTAAACAATAACAATAGACTCTGTGGTGACGAGGAAGATACAGCCTCTCAATCTTCTAATGCGACGAGCTGCACAATAAGCGCATTTGAACTTTCGGACAGATCAACTTAGAAACAGGCATGAATCTGAAACACCTGGTGAAAAATACAGGACTATTTAACTAGGAACCACTGAAGAAAGAACAAGACCCCCGCAGGACTCAGTGCTAAGGGAATCCCCTAGGATAGACCCGGTATATCGCTCGTTAGTCTTCAACTAACCAACTAAATATGGCTGGTCTCCGTGTTAAGAGACACCCTCGGTATGTTTCTTGTCATCCTCGACCCAACTAACCAACCAAGATGATTTATTCTACAAGCCTTGGTGCTTGTCAAACCCTATCGATTCTCAAGAGGTACCGAAATTCGGATTAAAGCAAAGGAATCTGTATTTGTTCACAATGAGCATAATAATGCTTAGAGACAAATTGTCCTTACAGGACAGTTCATTGCAATCATCCTATACAATAAGAATATTTTGGTCAAAAATCCATCAGCAACTACTTTCCTGGCTGATACCACGACGAACGTTGAACTAAATCTTGTAAATTTCCGCAGAGTTCCTACAAGGTTATTTCTGCAATTGCTAGCTGCATGAAAATGTTCACCGAAACATTTGGACCACCTATAGATCGATTTTGGCGTGTTGCCCCTCATCAGTATAGGGTAGGTCTATGCAGACAACAACTAATAATAAAGTAAAGTAATAGTAGAGACGCAGGTCCTGAAAAAATAATCAGTCCGGTTCGATATAAACTCAAGGATGCTATTTGAAATCTGAATTCTCATTACATTTTTCAGTGTGCGAGTAATGAATCACGTAAACGAGCAGTTCAGTGGGATGCAGGTATTTCTGTGCTTGATTGAAGTTGCGAAATTTTCTTCAGACATAAAATGCAGTATCCATTAGTCAACAGCATATTACGAAAGTAATTTTTAACGGTGATTATATATTATGGGACTGCATTGTTTTCTGGTCAATTAAAACGAGAGAATAATTTAGAGACAATGTCGTAACAACGACTAGGTGAATGTAATTATAAAAGATGGGGTTGGCGATCCAAGAGAATCCAGAGAATGTTTATCTTGAGGATTTGTTGACTCAGGTTTGTTAATATTATATTGGTCTTGCCAATGCTTCGAATTTAATTCAGTTTATAATAAAGAACAAACTTTATAGGTCTAATTTAAACCTACCAAAATGCTACATTCTTGATAATAATAATAATTCTCCTTCATAAACACTTGTGGCACAAAGGCATAGCCTGTGCGGGTAGAGGACGGGTATTATCATTATTTGCTGTCACACTCCGACTAATTGAGTATTGGTGGCTTATTCACTTTCCAGCTGTAAGAAAACCCACAGTCGGTGCGCATTGCAAGCAAGCATCGGTAGCTGAAATATGTATTCGAATTCGAGACATTGGAAATGGCTTAATGGTTTTTCTATGAATCATTGATCTCAATCCGAAAATTTCTTTGTGTATAACCTATCGAAAATTATGAAAAAACACCTATTTCTGGAAAATTTTCACTTTTTTGACATTTTCAATTTTCTGATAATTGGGTTATCATCTCAAAAACCAAACTGAAATGGACGAAAGTACAAAGATTTCTTGAAATAAGAAATATTTTCATCTGACAAAACCCTTAGGTGGAAGTACAACTGTAGATACGTGTGCTTCGAGTTGGTTGGCTCTCATCACTACGGTGTAGGTAAGCGAAATAACAAGCACGAGGGAATTGCTTCCTCAGTAGTAGTCCCATTGTTTCCTACTTGAGATTTTTCCTAAAAAATGCTGAAAATGGGCTTGGCTCTTGAAATTTCAAATAATTCTAAGGGAAAAAGTTGTTTGTATTTCAATTTTATGTATTCACGAAATCTCAGGGACCAATCGGAATTTTTGGCACATCGTCCATAGGGCCTGGTTGAGATTCGTTTTCCACCTTAATAAGTATTATTATCATAAAACTCTCAAATTCATTGGATCAGGAACAGTACCACGACTTTCATTGAAATATGTGATTAATTCACTAAAATTCCAAATTTAAGAATGGAGCGTCAACCTTGCATCAAGCATAACATAATTTAAAAAAAAAAAATTTAAAAGGATAGTATCTGATTTGAAATGATTTTTATCCTGCTTGAAAATTATATGGAAAATAAAAAAAAAATTAAATTCTGATTGTTGACTGAAATTTCGTGAACACATGTGAAAATAAAAAATAAACATCGTTGTCCCACAGAATCTTTCAAAATTTCAAGAACTACCTATGTAGAGCAAGTTTCAGGAAAAAAGGCAATTCTGACAAATAAGAAAAGTCACTGGTCTACTCCATTTTCCACCCCTATGGAAGCACAAACTGATATCGGTGTTAATATTTATCAGTCTTCAAATATAAACGATCAACTATTGCGGAACTTTTTGGGCGACACTGTATACAAATATATTATGCAAAAATGGCGAAAAAAACAATGAGGAAGTAAAATGAATTGTACTCCAAGAAACTAACTGAAACTAGTTTTTATATACCCATATTAAATGCACAAGAAAGGAATTTTGTAAACTCCAATCCACTAAAATAATGTCAAAATCGGTCAGAGACGTTCAGAAAGAGAACAAAATCTGTTTATTGTTATACTCAGGCAGAAGGGAAGTGTGCTGCTGCTGTATCATTTGATTTTTCCAAAGCCTTTGATTTCCTTAATTATGTAATATTACTACAGAAACTAACACACTAAGATTTCATAAATATGGGTTCGAAATTGGTAAAATCTTTCCTAAACAAACGTAGTCAGATAGTGCGTTGCAGCACTGACTCAAAATTCGTTGATATCGAATTTGGTGTACCACAGGGCTCTGTTCTTGGCCCATACCGTTCCCACTTTATAATAATTATATAAACCAACTAATGTTACTGTAAAAAACACACTTATTGCAAACGACACAACTTCCCTGTGGCTTGAAAATCCAGGTCAACTTCTACAAGATACAACTGAAAGAGAGGTGATTATAAAAAAGAGATGAAATCTCTGTAGTAAGAATGCACGTAACTTGCCTGATCTAAGAGAGTTAAAACAAATCCTTTTTGTTATCATGTCATCGAATATACAACAAAGTTATCATTATTAGAGAGATTATTGGTGTTCAGTTTGTAATATTTAATTTTGTACTGTGGAAGGCATATACGCAGAAAAGTGGGTGTTATTAAAGAAGTACTTAAAAATAGCACGTAATTTTTGTAAGTGTGATCATGTATTCATTTCTGATGATGAATGTTTATGTTTTATAATGAGGAATAGATTATGAAGGCATGTACAGAGAGTTTCCGAATTAAGTCTGAAATACTTAACTCCAATATTGATGCATTTATGAAAGGTTTAAAGAAGAGAAAACAGGATTTTCAACCGTTCGAATGGCTTGTATCTTTGTAAAAAGTCAATGAGGAATTTTATAACTTCGAATTAATCATTTCGGCAAAATCTGAACCCAGGGAATTAATTTAATCAAATTTGTAACGTTGGCATGAATTCTGTTCTGCTGATGGCATCCTCATGAAATAATATACCTAGGAAGTCTTTCAGAAATATATTATATCGGCAACAAAATCATATGAAATTTCCTGTGCCATCAACTACCTCAATCAAAGACTCGGTTATATATGATGGTTTCAAGATGTATAATCACCTACCCACTTATATCAAGGAAATTACTGACCACAAAATATTCAGGAAGAGTCTCAAACAGTTATTTGATGAAGAAGTTTATTATGAATATGACGAATGTTTTAGTGATGTGTTTTAGTATTAATCCTATGAATTTAAATCATTATCACACACAATCGATCCTTTTTATCACAGATTTTTTTTTAACATTGTTTAAAAATTGTATGATATGCATGTTTTATATTTGTCACATAATTGTTGTATTGTTTGTTGCATTTTTACACTATGTCTTTGTCTATAAAAATATTGAAATATTGAAATGGATTTGGTTATCGATTCATTCGTTGCAGTCATTAGTTATTGACTACTAGACCCACCCTATACTGATGAGGGAAATCGATAAATAGGTGGTCCGAATGTTTCGATGAACATTTCCATGCAACAAGCAATTGCAGAGATAACCTTGTAGGAACTCTTCACGGAAATTTCATCAGATGTAATTCAATGTTCGTCGTGGCATTAGCCAGGAAAGTAGTTGTTTTGTGATGGATTTTCGATCCAACTTTTCCTATTGTATAGGATATTAGCAATAAGCAGTCCTCCGGACATCTTATGCCTCAAGTTATAAAAATATATTTTTGTTCTGACAATAAAGAATATTCTGATTCTAATTACTTCAATACTTACAGAACACTCTACAATTACATCACAAACTCTTGTATACAATTTCAATTTTATACTTATTTAAATAAACCGGCATCAATTTATCAAAGTGCGAATTTATTACTCCGGATACGCAAGACCATACCACCAGTTTAAATAAATTTAAGAAGTATAAACAAGATGTTTCGAAAGTTTCATACAATGGAATGAATGAATTACCAAAGCAAAGAAAATATTTGATCTCTTTGAACGTGATATAGTACGTTAAAAGGTAAGACCTCCATCTATCTCCCTTATATCTCAAAAGTTGCTGAGGATCACTTGAAGTAGTTAGCAGGTTGATGTGATAAAATACACATACATTTTTTTGAAAACATCCAAAAAAGGGCAGTGAAGTCTACTTGAGAAAAAGTCTAATCCAATGTTATTGATACATCTTTTCTCTCATCAATTATGGTGAATATCAGGAGTTGGTTAATTGCGAAAATTCCAAATTAATAGTTTTCTTCCTAACCGCGTGAAATTAAATTAAGGATGTCTGTTTTAATGGTTAATTATCCGTAAAGATTAATCAAAATATATACTCACTCACTTTTCACTAAACTATTGATTTACACTAGACTACTACTTGCAAAGT
Organism: Chrysolina oricalcia; assembly: GCA_944452925.2. Classification (NCBI taxonomy): domain Eukaryota; kingdom Metazoa; phylum Arthropoda; class Insecta; order Coleoptera; family Chrysomelidae; genus Chrysolina; species Chrysolina oricalcia. The sequence continues at coordinate 12,650,695 of OX101811.2, read as the reverse complement.
TGGCGGTCAGAAGAATACTAAGTAATCCGTTTATTGAATGAGAAATTTTGCGTGAAAGTAATTCAAGACTCAAGAGGGAGAGTGCCTCAAAACTTTCGCGTCTGCTGCGCTCGCGGCCTCTAGTTCGGGTTCCGGACCGAAACTCAAGAACGTAGTCAGGGGAAAAATGTTGGACGTGTCAAGAATCGCTTGTAGTCAGTTAAAACTTACACAGGGTGTTCAGTTTTTTCTGGGCGGGTACCAACTTTTTTTTTTAAATGGCAACCTGTATTTTTGATCAGTTTTTCGGATTCTCTAGTATATTCCAATCCAAGATTCAGCGCATGTAAACAATGATCAGCACGTGATCGCTTCCCGGCTTGCTGAAATCTGCAACGGTATTGGTCAAACGACCATAAACTCCTTCAACTGCTCTTCACTGTTTCGATGCAGGTGCGTACTCAGATTCAGTGCGAAGTAAAGTGCATCGACGTTGCATCCAATTTATTGAGTTTAATTATGTTGTTTAAATTGCATCTTTTTGTAGTTTGAATATTGTGTCTAATTCAAATACTTTCGAAGTAGGTATATTAAATAACAGTGTGTTTGCTCCTATACCGAAAGTTTAAGTGTATTGTTTAAATACTTGTTTGGTATATTAAATATATATCCAGGACACTTGAACATTTCTAGCACGGATACAACTGATGAGCCTACTGACACTTCTTTGTCTCCTAGGCAAAGGTCGAAAAAGTCTCATTTCGGCATAAAAACCAAGGAAATGATTTTAAGCGTGTATAAGCATGAACAGTTCAAAGACAGTCTATCTATTCCCAACTTTTTCAAAATATTTGCTTAAAATTAGAACATTGTGTATCATGACTTTATAAATACAGCTCTTAGTGGTATTTACAACTTTTATAAACAAACTAAAGAAATTCCCGACAAACATCTTCATTTTTATTTTTTATTGCATACCATCAGATTAATTATATATGTACTTTTGCGTCACCTTGTATAATCTTTTTAATAATTTCCTTTAAATTTTCATTGGTATTAAGGTATTGCAAATTTATATTTCTAAAATTATTAATTTGAATACATTGAAACTACATTGCAATAATATTTTGTCCTCATTGCGACCCTGGTAACAAATTACATTCACGTGCTTTTGTTTACATTTACTGAACCTCGGATTGGAATATACTATAGGTGAGAAATAAGAGATAGGTACTTTATAAAAATCTTTTTTTAGAAAATAATAACGGTTTTCGAGATTTTTAGAATACCTAACAGTTTTTTTTTTACCAAAATATTTGAAATTATAAAGTTGTGCCAAGTCCCATTAAAATTAATTTTTCTATTTGGAGTCTAAAATGAAGTAATTATGAAACCCAAATATCCAAAAAATCTCGTTCAGTTTACGAAAAGAAATTTCATAATTTCGAATAATTATCCGATGCCTCACCACACTCCCACTGCAGTCAAAATAACTTTTCAAACAATCAGACCACTAAGCATAATTTTGTAAAACCTGTCCAAACCACATACCAGCTAACTTAATTATAAACGCTTGAGAAACCAGTATCTAAATAGAAACCATTTCGATACGCATTTAAATTTTTTTCGAGATTGGTAACATCAACTGTCAGTTGAACGTCAGACAAGAGGGATGGTATTTTCAGATATTGAACAAAGAAGAAGAATAACCTTTGAATGTTGTGGTGTTATTTGTTGCCTTGGATAGTGCAGTTATTATAAAGTTTAATTGTTGCATGACTGGTTTCTCGAGCGTTTATAATTAAATTAGCTGGTGTGGTTTGGACTTGGTTTACAAAATTATCCTCAGTGATCTGATTGTTTGAAAAGTTATTTTGACTGCAGTGAGAGCGTGGTGAGGCATCGGATACTTTTTCGAAATTGTGAAATTCCTTTCCGTAAATTCAACGAGATTTTTTTGGGCAACAAATCATTCACAGCCGTTTGAGCAATTACTCTCAATTCAGGAGGGGTGCATTGATTTACCGATATTTGCATTCAAAATTTGAATAATTTTTGTGAACAAATGAATTACCTGACAGCATCCTTCAAATTTTAAATATTTTATCAGTGTTACCAACCTGATATTTCTGATATTACTGTTTAATATTAAGGCTTAAGCAAGCATAAACATATTATCAATGCTACTTAGTTACATCTATTTCCTTTTTATTCTTCAACTTGCATCGCAACAATTTGTTTTTTTTCTAAATAACAATAGCCGTCTGGTAAGCAAGACAAGTCCATGATTAATAATCAGAAATACTACCATTTTCAAATCATGAAGACTGGATTACTGCAATTTTGAGTGTTGCAGCGGGAAAGAGTCGAGTGCAAAGTAGCACTCAATATCGCCAGTCTGTTGGCCAGCCCTCGTGTTACATTGAAAAATACGAACTGGGCCCCGAATGGCGGTGCCTTGTGTTACTTACCTCCATGCGTCCCGCATCTCACTTGGTCGCAAGGGCTCTGCATTTGAGGGGTTTTCTCCGAAAACCAGAGAGTTCCGTAAAAACAAAAAAAATTAAAAAAAGAAGTTCCAACAAAGGCTATATAAATTTCATTAAAAATTCCCTATGGATAAAATCAATAGTTTTTCTTAATTTTTTTTTAATGGAAATTCTTCCTATTTCTTCGCCATAATGTTAATGAATGACCTTTTTTACGGCGAGATCCATTTGAGACGACTGATAAGGATGTACAAGATATCTCGTTTCAATTATGTATTTCATATATTGAATATATTATTGACATTGATTTGATATCGAAAATTGAGATTTTTTTGTTCGGCAACTGAAGGAAATGAGTCAATACTTGCTTTTGTTTTATTTCAATAGAAAGGCCCATAAAAACAGTGCAACTTCCACCTGATAGGGAATATCCAAACAATGTCGTTTGGGAGATTAATTTGATTTCCGAAATGGGCGGCGAATAGCCAAATTGAAATATAGAGCGGCGCGAAATAGTTCCTACCTTACCAACATTCTCAATGAGTTCAACAGTTTTCGGACAGAAAGCACCATTGTATAGTATATTTCATTCATGTCAGAGCGTGCTGCCGTAAGAATGAAATAGGAATGTGATTTTAATAACCATCGGTGGACGCTAGACGGGCACAACTATAGTCACATCGAGAAAATGAAATGTTCATATTCATAAGCGTTAAATATTTAAAATTTTAATTTTTTTCTGCTCGACACTGACATAATTTTCAGTGATTAAAATCCCAGAAAAGAGAAAATGAGTCAGCAAAATCTGTCATTATATATGACGGACTATAATTTGAGAGTCTTTTGTGACCAATGGCCTCCCAATCGGGGCGAGAGGCAAGGGGGTAGGCGGATAGTCACTTTCAGCGGAGTGAGGAAACTTATATATTTATTCGGTAAACTTTGTTTAAGGTCCCCCACTCCAATCATGATTTCGATTCTTGTCTAAAACTTCGGGAGTTTGGCTCCGTACTAATAATGGCTTGTACAGTCTCACTTTCGGTTGAGGCTGGGAGGTAAAAATTAGGAGATATTATAACACCTATATGATCATACGTTGACTGCTGATATACGGCGTTGGGAAATAACATTTACTCGTGTGCAAGAGTTTGTAATAGTGAAATATCAGATACAAAATAGTTCTTGTTATAACTTTTTAATTGTTATGGATTATTGATTGGTTATCGGATCCTGATAAATAGAGAGTCAATAAGCACTTCACACAATTTATACAAAATAGTATATTACGATACTACTGAGCTGAAGTGGTTCGGATTCCACTTTTATTTAAACTGCAGATCCCGGATCTCCTTTGCTCGCACAAGATCTGCTTTTGAGTGATTTTCTCCGAAAACCTGTGAGTTTCGTGAAAACAAATTTTAAAATTTTTTCTACTAGTGATCCGTGAGCCTTTAAAATACGCGCGAAGAGTCTAAAGGCACGACGTTAAGCGGAGTGTCCTAAAACGTTGCGAGTGATTTGAAAGCACTTGTACACGTGTATCATACACTTTTTTTTCATGACTATATCGTAACATCAAAAAAATTGCTGGAAACGAATTTTAGATCAGGATAATGTACAGGGTGTCCCAAATTCGAGCCTCATCATTGAGATCTCGGAAACCAGAAGAGATACGAGGTCGGTTAAATAGAGGCAAAGTTACGCAATTTGGTGCTCATTGAAACGCCGCTTTCATATTTGAAAAATTCCGAATACTTCCGAAGATTTTTGGAAAAAACCGATTATTCGCGATTTCATTTTTATTTTTTTGTGACTCTGTTTGAATAGATATAACAAAACAAATTTCTCATTCTCATTGCTACTTTATCTGTTCTACAAGATGGTTTTATCAGATTTTCAAACAGACGTTTCGTATTTGAGCTGCCATCATCAACTTTGTTTTTTTAAATACGGCTCAGGATTTTTTATTACGGATTTTAAAATCTTCTTATGTCCCAAAACAAATGATGTATCGCACTTATTCGAAAAGTTTGTATTAATAGCAATTTCCATAAGAACTCATGTGTTAGAGAGAGACAGAGAATAGATTTTTGGTAAGATCTTAGCAGGTCATCGTTAAAATAATTTTTTCAAAAAAGAACGATACATCACTGTTTTAAGGACCTCAGAAGCTCCTAAAAATTGATATAAAACAATGTGCGATGTTCAACAATAGGCATGATGTTTTAATTATTCAAAAAAAAGTCAAACAAAAACTATAAAATTGAATACCCAATGAAAGTTAAAGCAAATATTCAAATTGTAATCCACCTGCTTGAATGCATTTTCGTGTCAGTCTTTGAAGTTTATGGATGGCACGCTGAATGGTCCTTGCACGGATAGCCCTAATCTCCCTTATTAGGTCTTGTCGTAATACTTCAAGATTTTGTGGCGTGTTTCGATAAAGACGGTTTTTGAGAAATCCCCAAAGAAAGTAGTCTAGAGGGTTTAGGTCGGGGCTTCTAGCTGGCCAACGTACGGGACCTTGGTTTCCAATCCATGTATTAGGGAATAATTCATTTAATAAATTTTTAACACATCCCCCATTATGAGGTGATGCACCGTCTTGTTGCCACCATAGTTGACGTAATACGCCCAAAGGTTCTTCCATTAAGGAATCCAGTATATTGGTCCTTATTAATTCTGCATATCTATCGGAATTTAATTTTCCTTGAATAGAAAACGGGCCGATAATTTTATTGTGCCACATACTGACCCATACGTTAATTGATTGTCGTCCCTGAGGTCTTACTTCTTGATTCTGCCTTGGGTTTTCTATTGACCAATAGTGTTCGTTGTGTCTGTTAAATAGTCCATCTGTTGATAAACTGCATTCATCTGACCATATAGTTTTATTTAGGAAGTCATCATTTTCATTAATTTTATTTTGCAACCAGTTACAAAATTCTAATCGTCTCTCAGCATCGCCAGGTCTTAGTGTTTGACTATATGGATTTTGTAAGGTATCCACTCTTATTTAAAGTTCTCCAAACTGTCATTCGCGGTAATCCTACTTCTTTTGAGAAAACTCTAACTGAAGCTCGAAGATTATTATTGGCCTTAAAAATAATTTAAAATTATTCATTTTCCTTTCTACTTTGTAACAGTTTTCAAACTTACAGTGTTCAAGATAATTTGTTCCTCTTCTGGATCGATTCGTGTTCCATATTCAACCCTTGGCTTAACAAAACTTCCGTACTGAGCTAAATTATTATCAATATTAGCAAAATAACTATAATGCGGCTGCCGTCTTTCTGGATATTCCAACAAATAGCGCTCACAAGCCGTTTTTGAATTTCGATTCGAAATATAATAAGTCCTTATCATGTCTCGTTTTTCTTCGTTAGAAAAAGTCATTTTCGTTTAATAAGCGTTAACGATTAGTGAACGAACAGTAAACTGTCAAAATATTGGATAATTTAAACATTAACAAATGAACTAAGATAGCCAGAATGCACGATGCACAGCCACTTTGATAAAATGCAATTATTTTTGTAAATATAGCCTAGGGCCTAGAGTTTGAGGAATGACACTTCAATTATATTATTTATTAACCACCCACTTTTATGTTAGTTTTCGAGTTTTATGCAGTGCGTTATTGCAAAAAAAGTTTGTTTCAACTCTATTAAAAATATAATTTTTGTCTCTCTCTAACTCATGAGTTCCTATGAAAAATGCTATTAATATCATTTTTTAGAATAAGTGCGATACATCATTTGTTTTGGGACATTAGAAACTTTTAAAATCTATAATAAAAAATCCAGGGCCGTATTAAAAAAACAAAGTTGATGATGGCAGCTCAAATACGAAACGTCTGTTTGAAAATCTGATAATACCATCTTGTAGAACAGAAAAAGCAGCAATGAGAATGTGAAATTTTTGTTATATCTATTCAAATAGAGTCACAAAAAAATAAAAATGAAATCGCGAATAATCGGTTTTTTCCAAAAATCCTCGTAAGTATTCGGAATTTTCCAAATATGAAAGCAGCGTTACAATGAGCACCAAATTGCGCAACTTTGCCCCCATTTAACCTACCTGTATCTCTTCTGGTTTCCGAGATCCCAATGATGAGCCTCGAATTTGGGACACCCTGTACATAACTTATATTTTATTACATCTAATCAAGTAGGTAATAGACATCTGATGTCACGTACCTATTGTTGATTGGAGGCTTATTTGATATTCCATTTGGTAATACTGAGAACTTGGCGATGTTACCAGCAAACCTTTCTAGCATGGCGTCTTTCAATCTTGAAGATTTCGAAAATATCGCAATTTGATGGATCAGGTTTTTTATCCAATGGCCATTGAAACGTTTGGTGTTTTTGGAAGCTATGCCACCGATTGCATAAAAACCGTTGGACAGAAACTTATTAAGAAAACAAATGATCTTAGGACCGGATCTTTTTTTATACAGCGAGGAAATGCTGCTTCTATATTGTGTTCCATTCCAACTTCTCACCGCCTAGATGAAATTATCATTCGCCCACAAATGATACCAATCACTAATCAATTCACTTATTCTGAAACATTCCAAAGTTACATTGATAAGAAGTAAATAACACTGAGTTGAAGACGATAAGATTTTCAATCGTGAAATGTTTCGCTGACACTGTAGCTTTATCAATCGATCAGTATACTATAAATCTTTAGCTCTTTAGCTCTAGCTTCGTCTATTATGTCACTCCCGAAAATAATAGCACATGATACGGTGGCATTAACCCTCAAACAATTTATTGGCAAAAATAATATCGCCCGCATAAAAATGTGAATAACAGGATGTTAGTACCTTCTTCAAATCTGCCGAATATAGAATTAAAAAAGGGGCCCAAAATAGACCCCTGCGGTACGACAGAGTCAAAGTATACAAAGTATGAAGACAACAACTCGAGCGACAGTGTGGACAGGCCTCAATTTTGTTACTGGATCTGATCAAGTGCTTTGGAGGAGTGCAGCATAACCAGTGCAGTAACTTTGCCTTTGTCAAGGGAAACCATTACGTCATCGATTATTTTCGTCAATTCACTCGTAGTGCTGTGGCCCACTCTATAACCTGACTAGTTGGGTGGAAATATTTCTTTACAGTTGAGGTAGTCAAAAAGTTTACGGTGCATCAGTCTTTCCATTATTTTGGATATGACTGGCAACTGTTAGTTCGATTCAATTTCATACAAATGATGGTAGTTCTTATATTCATGTGTTTCCCAAGTTTTCTTATGCAATACTCAAATTAATCTTCTTCAGTTCCACCCATTAAAAAGTTTATGAGACGGTGCCCATGGAAGGAATGGTGGTGATCAATTTACAAGCAGCCTTGTCTGGAAGATGCAAGCACATTACTCTGGTAAATTAATAGGGGTAATTTCGTTATTTCGTTTGGTAAGCCTAAAAATGGTTATCGCAATATCTTTCAAATATTTGAGGAATAATAGAAACTGATAATTACCAGCAGTGAATGGTTGATTGAATCTCATAGAGGAGCTAGGGTTAAATTTAACCCACTCTTATTGAAACGAAACAGCGGAAATTCAACTATTGCAAAATTGAAGGGCGTGTCATAGAATGATGATGTATTAGTCGTAGTTAGTAAAAAATTAAACGCAATCTTAAATTATTCAAATTACATATTACTCATTCCGACGTGAAAATATAGAAGAAAGTAAGATCGTTTTGGATGTATTGGGTGTGGCTGAAGCACCTACTTAGAGTGAATCAAAGGTAAAACCGATATAAAATTCGTAAGGTTTCATTATCGACTTGCAATGGCGGGATTTTGCAAATAAAAATTTAATCATTCTACAAAATCAAATTTTTGGTCATCGATTGGCTCGAGGCGTATGGAGGAAATGTTTACAAAATATAGAAATGAGTATCTTGTTATTTCTTGAAGTGGTTTATGGAAGATTCAAAGCTTGGACAAAAATCTTAAATTTAATACAAAACCGCGGGTATTCAAGATGGCAATTTTAATTTTTCTATAAGTCAGAAACATGGAAAACTGGAAAAGGTGCACTTTGGCCGGATCGTGGTAAATCTTGTCTACGTACGGATCGATACAGAAAAAATCAAAATGATCCTTCTAAACCAGGTAATCCTCGAGTTTCGACCTTCGATTCTTTAATTTGATCATAAGTCGGGAAAAGGAAGAAAGCTACCTGGAAATTTTCACAAAATACGAAGCTGATAATTTGAAAATCGGTACGGAAGCAAAAAATATTTAAGATTCGTTTCGTAAATTTCACTGTACCTAACTAGAGAATAAGATCAAAGCCATGTGAAAATTTTCAACCCTTACGTTTGAAAATGTGTCAGAAAATGTAAAGCAGATAATTTAACAATCCGTGCGAAACAAGGAAAATTATGAAAAAACACGAATATTAGAGATTTGTTTCGTTATTTTCATTGTAACTCGAGAATAGGGAATGATGCTATCCAAAAATTTCGACAGGTTGTGTAAAAAGGTACGATCTTTCAAAAAATGCAAAGCTGATGTTTCAAAGGGCCATAAGGAAGCAGAAAATGATGAAAAACCACGAATATTCTATTAATAGATGGTGGACCAGAATCTGGTAGACCTGGCAATCCTAAAATTTTCCTATGGAATTGATGGGCTGGGTTGGAAAGTTATAAGAAGTATGTTGGAGACGATATTCAGATCCAGCAGCGTCAAGATTTTAGTTTGCTGTAACCATACCCAAAAGGCCGTGTTTAGTTATTATATATCTCTTCTAGTTTTGACGATGATTTTATCTCTAAAGGAGTGGTGTAACGTTTGATATCCACCAATATTAATGTTTTGCTTGAAGGAGAAAAAAATTCCTAGTAAAGGGAGGGTGAATCTGGGAATGTTGTAAGCACCACGAGTAATTCTTTTTTCGCCTACCATATATGAAAATGTATCATATCGACACTGAAAAGATTACCGAAAGTAATGTGTATCGTTCCGAGGGGTACTATTCTCGAGTTTGTTTCACACTAACACACATGAAATATGTATATTTGTTGTTAAAATTGTTGTTTTTTCCGTCAACCGATTGCACCCCTAGCGCAACCCTCGGAAGTCTTCGAGAGTCTTGTGTGAGCTAGGGAAGACGCAGCCCTTACCCTTTAACGTGTGATGCCATGCATGAGACCGGTGAATCGGTGGATCGAACCCACGACCCCACGCTTGCGAGGCGAACGCTTTACCAGACGACCACCACGGACCATATTTATCACTTTTATACGAATTGAAAGTCGAATGATTCGAGAATAGCAGGTCTGGGGTACTGAAGTTATAACAACACGATTTTGTAGTTTTCACTATTTGACTATTGCGTACTTTGACGTTTCGCATAAATTTTCATGAAACGTCAGTATAAATCAAAGTCTGGAATCAATGGATAATTGTAACTGTAGTACTATTGTAAATTTGTGGATTTTGTACAATTCTGTAGTTTCTGTGAATAAACATTATTATTATTACTATATATTATTAAGAGAACAAAACTGTAAAATAATAATACGTTCTGATTCTGAAAAAGTGTGATTGTTTCTTATTAAATTATGTCTGTATTTATAAAATTAAATAGTTTGTAATATTTTCCTATTTTGTCACTCGCACATGTTCTTCAAAAGTGACAAGTCAAACAACTGAGACTTTGAGTTAAGGTTCCGTCAAACCAAAGCGGGAACGCGGGACCGGGAACGCGGGAGCGGGACCGGGAACGCGAAAACGGAACATGGGAACCGTGCGAATTGCTACAAAAACAGCGAAAGTAGCAAACCATATACAGGGTGTCCGGTAAACCTTGTACAATATTTAAACTGGTATAGACCAGGTCATGACTGTTCAGAATATCGGAATTTTACCTTAGTAAAAATCTCACTGTTTTCGAGATAATGAGCATTTTTTTAATTTCTGGAAAATCACTACCTCACCTTGGATTTTTGAATGCCATGTATACAAATTGGGACGAATTCAAATATCTTTGCTGTTGAAGATTACTGATGAGTGATGCTTTTAGACGTACGAAACAGTTTTTCAGAAAACAATACAATTTTTCAAGAAATGAGGGTAAAATGACGGGTAAAATGACAGATTTGAGTTTGACCAATTTTTTTAACAACAGTTTGACATTATTGTTTGAAAAAACATAACCAAGTGGAACTGGATATTCATTACAAAAAAATGCCCATTTCGTCCAGGCTCTACTATGGTATAAAACATACGATCATTATTTTTGGAAGGAGTAGAATTTCGATAATATTAGAGTGTGATGTTATTCTGAGATAAAATCAACTCCATTAGACTTTGTCAGTAATGTCTTATATTTTTATCCTATCAAGATGAAATGATTAAATAGTTATGAGTAATAACAAATGAACTGCTTAGAAGCATTCAATGAGATGTAATGAAGTAAATACTAATTCAACGTTTTTTTTAATCAACATACACCATAAACCACAATAACGATTATTCAACATCGCACTGAATAATATTACAAAAATGTTATTTTCCATCCAATCGTACGCAGAGACGACATATTTTCAAGAACAACCTTTTCAAATGCGTTATAGGTTATAGCCCCCAAACCAGCGATTCTATGAGCGGCATTGTGCAATCGGATATAGTTCTGGATAAAGCGATGCTGCAGCAGTAGCACTACCTCCACATTTACCATAAATGTAGTGCATATGCGCATATTCTCGGGGAGTATAACGTATGTACGGCATGACAAAGAAATAAATACCACTGAATGAAACAAGCGGAATAATTTCAAAAAACTACGACAGAAGTCACAAGTTGTTCAAACAAAAGTTTTTTAATTTTCGACAAGCATTCGTCTCTTAAAAAAGTTTGCACTTATTTGGTTACAACCTGAAACTTCGTTGGAATCTGGATGTTGGACAATTGCGACATTTATCACAAGAATTCGTATTAATCGGTGCTATGTCGGATAATCGACATTTCATTTCGATAATTTTATTAGGCATAATTACATGAAAAGTTAATTTTATTGACATACTATTTAATGCTACCAAGTAGTTCATTCTTTATTATTAATGATTAGTTCCACATTTTATCTTGATAAAATCTAAATAAAATAATTTTTGGGCGTAAGTATGAAAGTTGATCAAATTAATGAATATTTTGGAACCTTTGGTGTGAATACAATTCAAGAAAAAAATAAAATACCCAAACACCAAAACTACGTCACAATCTTAAAATCTTACTTTTAGCTCCTGAAGATGCTAACTTTGTTGGCGAAACGCGCGTCGAATGTGATTGTGACGTAGTTTTGGTGTTTGGGTAGTTTCCTTTTTTTCTTGAATAAAAGTTGATGGAAGCCTAGATTAAAACCACGCCTAATTCAATGAAAATCACTTTTTCCAAAAATAATTATAGTTTGTTTTATATCATGGTAGAGTCTGGACAAAATGAGCATTCTTTTGAAATGAATGTCCACTTCCAATTGGTTATGTTTCTTTCAGATAATAATGTCAAACTTTAAAAAAAAATGATGAAACTCAAATCTGTTATTTTACCATCATTTCTTGAAAAAAAAATTCACTTTCTGAAAAACTGTTCTGTACGACTAGAAGCATCACTCATCAGTAATCTTCAGCAGCAAAGATATTTGGATTCGTCCCAATTTGTATACATGGCACTCAAAAATCCAAGGTTAGGTAGCGATTTTCCAGAAATTCTTAAAATGCCCATTATCTCGAAAACGGTGATATTTTCACTGAGGTGAAATTCCGATATTTTGAACAGTCTTGACCTGTCTATCACCAGTTTCAATATTGTACAAGGTTTACCGGACACCCTGTATATTTATCTGCTTGTCTGCATTTCGGGATACGAATAATCACTATAGTATGTTCTTTTACATATCCCACTATCGAATTTTAGTCTCGCATTCATCCCGCTCCCGCTCCCGTCCCGCGTTGGTTTTGGGAAACATTTAATGTAATGAAAATGTCCGATGAACACTCTTCCACCCATGCCTCAATAGTGTATTAAATTACCTTCAAAGAGAACTTTTCATAATTTGAAGTTATTGTCAATACTCTAAAATCTGTTAAATCCTTAGAGACAACAGTTTTCTGCGGTTTCTGAAAAATTTACTATTTCGAGTTGTGTCACTTTTGAAGTATATGTGCTACATGCGGAAAACGCTTTAGCAGCCATTAGCTATTAGCTGCCCTCGGATTCTGCACTTGTGACAAAATGTACCATTTTGTTATACAGATAATTTAAATTTATATTATAGAGATTTGTGATATTAAAAACTTCGGATAAAACGTTTGCCTTTGTTGAAAAATTGAATTCTGAAAAAATTATGTAACAAGTTTCCAAAAAAATCATAGAACAACTGAACACATTGAAATGAACGATTTCAAAGTGCAAATCAATCATTCAACGACTTGGGGCGGTGGAATTGCAGTGATGTATCATTATATATGTATGCAATGCAGCAATAATAATATAAGTGAGATAATCTAGAGAAAATAACTAAGAAAGTATGTCATAAAGCTATCAGTCTGGTATCCTGACTTTGGAGAAAAGCAATCGATTTATCTTGACCGATAATTCAACAGATGTTTTGAATGTCACTCTACCAGTTGTTGTTCTATTATTGATCGGCAAAGAATAATTCCAGGTAATTTTCTCTCTGCTTTGAACCTCACAGAACTTATGAACTCTTCAACGGCTTTCACGATATTTAAATGAATACCTACATATCTGTCAGTTTACAGGAAAGTGTTTTTTATTTTCTAATCTTGCACAACGCCGTTTCGTGCATCTTATTATTCATCAAGAGTATTTTTATCAGACGTTGGGCGTAGCAACACCGAAAAAATCATCGCACGACACATGTTAAATACTAATAGCAGCGAACAATCGATAATAGCTTTAATTGCACATATGTTACTCATTCGAATGAACTCTTAACTTTCTTCGGATCATTCCAAGAGTAACATGTGTTTAGAAAACTAGGCGACGTGGGTGCAGACAGATGAATAGGTAAAAAATTGGCACAGCCATTATAACCTACTGATACTAACAAAATGTTTTTATTGTTTTGTAACAATGAATCTATTGCGTTCACATCCAATTTCCATACGGGGTGTGTGGTCAATATTACGGAATTGCCGAAGTCAATGATTTCACAACGACATTCAAATTGAAAAAGGAAGGAATATGAAATATCAAGGAATATGAAATATCAAGGACAATTTCAGAGTTATTTTGAACTATACCGGGTAATTCTTCTTCTTAGACTCGTCAATGGTGTTTGACATGATAAGCCATGGGTTACTCCTACAAACTTTAGAAAATACTGGAGTATATGAACCCAGCGAACACGTAGACATGCCTGTAATGTTTTGAAATGGATCGAAAATGTAATCACGTCGATGTTTCTTTGAGCTCTCCGTTTCTGTGAGTAATATAATAAAAAAAATTAATAATTAATACATATTAAAAAAAGTAAAAAGTTAAAATGAGTGACAGAGAAATTGGCAATCTCACTCAAATTTATGAAGCTACCAGCACTGCCAGTAGCGACTTGAAGACCATTAGGTAGCACAAAAATCCCGGAAAATTTATCTAAAACAGTATGATATTTTTATGGAATACTGCAACAAACAATTTTGAAAACGTAAGAGAAGTATTTCTGGAATTTTTCCTGGAAAAGACTCAAGTTTTAAAATCATAAACGTTATGGTCCACATACTCTTTAAAATCTACAATGATGGTCAAAAATAACAGTGAGTTTTTAATACTGATTGCTTTCTTAAAAAAGCAAAATGTGGTTTACAAAGCGAAAAAGTCGGCAGTTTTACAAAAAATTATGTAAATAAATTCTTGACAGAAGCTCCATCAGATGAGAAACATTTTTGATTACTTGAGACGATATTCTACCGACCTCAATTATTGGTTAAAAGTGTAGCCTTCAATATTGAATACTTTGACCACAAGATCGATATTATTTCTGAGACAGATAAATGCTAAGAAACCATCATTCTGGAACTTCATTGATGGACTGAAGAAAGAACAGTCCTTTACAGAGTTGAAAATTATAAAATCTGCTACCGGCGATATTGCAGTCAAGAAAAAGAAATACAAAGACCCCAAATGTCGCGATGATGAAGAAGTGTTTAATTTCCTCAAATATGTTTCGTTTCTGTTGTAATTCAATTGATTATATAGTTATTTAATTCTAAATGTTGTTCGATCAGTTGCAATTTCGTTCAATTGATTATTCGATCGAATGATTTTCGATCAATTGATCATTCGATCATTTGATATTTCGTTCAATTGATTTTCGATCAATTGATATTCGATCAATTGATTTCGACCAAATAGTTTTCGATCAGTTTTCCGGCAACCATGCAAATAATCGCTAATAGAGCGTATTGATTGGTATTGTCAAACAGGAAACAAACGTATGATTGGTTGATGACTGATATTTAATAGATGAAAGAAATAATCAGTAGTAATACCAAAAGTGATTGAATTTTCGCGATAAGTCTGATGTCGATTCATTTCTGAACGAAACTGAATTGCTTCGAGAAAACACCACGAGTCCGCAGGACGAGTGGTGTTTTCTCGATACAATTCAGTTGAGTTTAGAAATAAAAGACAGACTTATGAGATAAATTCAATCACGAGTGGAATTTTATTAGACTATTTCACGAAGCATTAAAAGTATGTATTATGAACATGAACAATCAATTCATCATAACCATAATCAATCAACTTTAATCATAAAAAAATTACATAACTATCAATAATTTATTATACAGCTACGACTCATTTTGACGTTTCCGCCTACAATTATGATCTGTCAAAATGTCAAACTTTGCTTTGTCATATCGTTGAAAACACCAATGCTGACAGACCAATCAGAATTGAGACACAGCTCTGGTGTTTTCGAAATAATACAAATTGTCTTTAATTTGTGATTGGTCAGTTTACGTGAATATCTTAAGAAGAGTGGAATAGTCACTGTAAGACGCCATCCATAGATAACTATGAATATGCGTTCGTTAGTAACAAAGTTTGGATTAATCAAAATTAGAGTAAACAATTTTTTCTTTCAAATATCAATGAGTAACGCCATGCGGAATATATAATGGGACCTAGGGATGTAGGTACACTCAAATTACAAGACAAGAAAAAAATCTTCAGATTAAACTCGCAATCAATAGAGTATCAAGTATTTTTGCACTAGTGCAAAAAGTTAATTACATTTTGATTAAATGAAAGAGTTGTATTTCCTGTACATTTTATTACATTTGCAAAGCGCTTTCGGCTATTAGGCCATCATCAGTGCGATACTCGTCAAGTCTATACAGGAGATCTAATAAAAATCGACAAAACCACGGTTTTTGACACTTGTTTGAACGGGCATACATTCAACATATTAAAATTTATTCAAATACACATTTGGAGTTTTTAAATTTCGTTGCAATCTGCATACTCGTTGTGGACTGGACTACCAGAAATCTTACATTGTGCACTGGTGCAAAAAAGTTAAACTTTTGGAATAGTAGCAAAAAGTAGTAACTTTTTGCACGATCGAATTATTATGATCATGGAAAATGTTGGTGTTTGAACTTTTGAAAAAATACCATCACTTAGTGCACAGTATCTACAATTACCGAATGCTAATATGTATACGGTCATTCGTTTAGTTCAGCTTTTCTTTTGGTTGAAACTTGGGTTGATATTTTAATGTTAAAATTTCCACGGAAGTAAGAAATATAACTCTGTAGCGGAAGGATGCATTGAAAATATATTTTCAAGAAGAAAGGGAAATATCAAGTAGAATTTAGGTTTGTGTTTTGCTGTCCAAAATAATTTCAAATAATTAGGATGAGATGATACTTTCGTAAACAGCTTTCCAGCTAAGACTATTATAACTAAAAATGAAAACATTAAATAGCAATGTCGGGGCGTGGCGCAGTGGTTATAGCGTCCGACTCTGAGTCGAAAGATCCGGAGTTCGAGCCCCAGTTGCGGCTGGGATTTTTTAATTTAATTTTACTTATTAAATTATTAAAATCTCGTGGCTCGGCTGGGCTGAGTCCTGCACGATTCACTGTTGCGTTCCAATTAACAGTGCTGCTCCTAGTGGCGTATGGCCATAACACATGGCTAATGACCATAGCAGTCGATGCAAAGTACCAAAGAAAATAATTAAATGACAATTATTACATTTTCAAAATGTAATAAATGTACATTTAACATAACAATTAATAACAAATACAGCCTGAATTTGTTACAAATTTATAAGCACACGTTCTGTTCATCATGCTTGGGTTAAAAAAAATTGTTGTTAAAATTGTTTTTTCCGTTAACCAGCTGTACTATCAGTAATTCTGTCCCTCTGCTACTTAATAATTTTTTTTCATATGGATTTTCATAAAGATTTGAAACTACTACTGCATTGCCGTCTCTTTTAAAGAACGAAATTGTAAAAAAAAATGTTACCTACTTGATATAAGAAACTCGCTTGAAAAATGTTTTGTGCACCTCGGTCTATTGATCTTTTTTGGCCTCAGCCAAAAAATAATAATTTCACTGCCTTGGTACACAAATAAGTATTTTCGACGCAGGGGAGCAAATCGTTAAAGAATATTAAAATATTTTTAAAAAACATTGAAACATAATACTACGGATTTTTCGAATGAATAATATTAATGAGCCCCATATTTTATCAGATACCAATTCATAGAAAAGTAATTTTTGACATCTGCCAACTCCCTTAAAAACTGATTTTCTCAAATGTGATTAACAACCAACACCCACGAAAATGTAATTCCTACATTTCCACATTACAATCATATTCAAAATACCTGACCACGCCCTTCCAACCCTTATTATCCATTACCTTTGGGAAATGAAGATCAATAAGATTATAACTACACCCATCATATCTAATATCTGATTAATTCACTAAAATCGTTTAAATAACGTTTAAAACCATCACCCCTCATCAAAAGAATTTACAAGTTAAATATTTCCCATAATTCCAATTCTCTATTCAGTTACGAATTGGCAAACTATTCTTTCAAGGTCCCACGAAGCGGGGGTAGATCTGCGCACTCACATCCAACCCTTAGTTGACTTAGGCTAGGGTAGAAAAAGGCCAGCCCAAGGGGAACTTTTGCAGATTGTCTAGTAGTGTTACATAGAAATGTTGTAAGGACGGACATCTCCACTGGTAGGGGCTGCGACCTGTGATATGTATTCTCAATAGGTGAGTTTATGACTACTTTTTGTTATTATGGTCTGACCTATCTGCAGTTTTTACAGTTGACCTGTGCTCGGATGTACAGGTTAATTCGTATTGACAGGTTGAAAAGGGGTTTTGTTGTTTCCTTTTTAATTTGTTTTCTTTAGTGTGATTTTAAAAGTGATTTTTCAAATCACTATACCTATTCTGAGATATTTTTACGGTTTTTATGATTTGTAATATATTTTTTTGATTGAATATATTGATATGCAGTGGGTCTCATTTGCGAAACATTTTTGTTATCCATTTTACAGAAAATTGTATTCTCTAATAAAGTAGGTGCATTGCAAAAAACTCCTATTGGAGTAATCAGATTCCTTAATTACCAAACAGTATACAGGGGAGAACGAAAAATTGAATTATTTAGAAAAGTCTTTTAAAATTATACACAGTATTCAGATTTGAAAGCACAGCCCCCTAAATAACAAACTCTTTTTTTACTATTTTTTTTATTTTTCACAAAGAATACTAGTAACTCAAATACACCTTAGGGCTCACCCTTCCATCACTTTTATATAATTTCAACCCAGAATTTGGCCTCATCCAATATTTGGGCAAGATTATCGACATTTGTTGAAAATGGTTGTGATTTGTACAGTTTTTTTGCAGTGGCGTAGCTAACACCCCCGCGGTGCGGGGGGCGCAGGATTATCAGGGGCGCAAGGACACCCAAAATTTTGTACCAAATTATAACCAGATCTCCAAGGAGGTTCCTGCGGGGGGCGCGCTTAAAGTTAGCTGCGCCACACATTTTTTTTGGTGCCAATTTGATATCTCACTCTGTGTGTTTGTACATAATAAGTGCCATTAAGATTTGAAGAGGATGATTAAATGATGTAATTTTTGGAACTAACAAATAAGTAGTGAAAATTTGCAGGTTTACGATCACTCTTTTCATAAAGTTAACTAAGAATGTAATACTAATAAGTTTGTTTAGGAGGCTGTAATATTAAATCTGGATATTGTTTTCAATCGATATAATAGAAAATAAGGGCACTTTAACTCAATATCAAAATTCCTATTTATGTTATCCCCTGTATACCGTTTGGAAATTAAAAAATATTTTTTGAAGAATAACATTTTCTGACAAATGGATAATAAAAACGTTTCCCATTTGGTGCAAACTTTTTGACAGTCATTGTAGATTTTAACTTTTCCATCAAAATGTAAATATTCTCATTTTGTTTCAAACTGGAATTATAATAATCTTTCAGATATATGCTGCATTTTTTCGATAAATTGAAAATTCACCTACTGATATATGCTTAATTTCAATTTTGTTTGAAATTTATAATCCTATTAAATTAAATTATTTTCTTGACTGTCTTTCTTTAGTTTATTTTTAATGGTTTTCATATTTTTCTTCTTAACCTTTGAAATAAATACATTGATATTTTGATGTAAATGTTGATTTTTAAATCAAAATGTAAATATTCTCAGGTACGTGTTTTATTTCAAATGTCATTATTTTAGTAAACAAATTCAAGTATATGCTGAATTTTTCTCCAAAAATTTAAAATTCACTTAGTCAGTTTCAATATTGGTTTACATTTTAAATCTTGTGGACTCAAATAATTTTCTTTGGTGTTTTTCAGTTATTTCAGTACAATTTTCGTTTTAGTTAATTTTTGGTTTGAAAGTTATAACGTGCTCTACTGCATTAATTTTATAGTTCTTATTCTTATTGCTAAAGAAATCTTTGGAATATATGATGGATTATTTGGAAAAGTAAAAAATCACATATTGGTAATTGTTTATGATATCAATATTGTTTCAAATCCGTTTAATTCATATTGTTCCCTTGATTGATTTTCAGGACTGTTTTCAATGTACCTTTATTTTTTGTTGAATTTCTACGGTTTTCATTATTTTTTAAACTCAATTTTGGACAAAATATAATGATATCGATTTTTCCCAGGTGCATTTTTCTTTGACACAAGTATCTTGATTTAATTTTTTGGTTTTGGTCATGTCATATTAGTAAAAAAAATCTTTCGAATATGCAAAATATAAATGCTTATAATTTCCTGGCTGAAATACTAGGCGAAAAAATTTGAGAGTTGTCTAATATAAGGAAAATAGGATGTTTTCTATTAATTGCATATCTCTCCTTGAACTTCCAGAATTGATCAGTACCCAATAATGCGATATCGATTGTTTGAAACTCATTTGTTCAACGCACAGGGAGAATAATTAGTTTTTCATTCGATTACTGAAAAGTTCAAACAGAAAATGTATTTTTGTCTCATATTTTTTGTCCAATATAAGAGTTTGAAACTCATTTGTTTTGAAGGAGTCGTCGTTATTTTCTGGATATTTATACTCCAAAATGTAAAAGTACGAAAAAAAAATTAATAATACCTATATTCAAGAAAAGGAGACCTCTATGTGAATGAAAAATCAACAAAAGAAAATCAGTTTTTTCCAGAGACACTAAAAAAATATGAAATTTGCCTTGCCGAAAATTGATTAAATGTATATTGAACTTATTTTGTTTGATAAGGTTTCTTCTTCAGAAAAAATTGTAAAAAAGTGATATTTCAACAAGTGCTAATATTGATATTCTGAGATATCCGAAATGCCATTTCAAATGGAGAGTTTATGGAATATTTATTTCATCTTTTTTCGTTTGTTCCCTCGATAAAGGTAGGCATGTTAGATCTTTATCCAAAAAATTCGTTGGAAAGCAGAAATTTTCTCTTGAGTAATTGAATGCAGTCGTAATCACTCTACTGCATTCTATCGGCATTTTATTGTATTGAGGTTGCTATCAACAAATAGTTCTTTTTCTGATAATAACGATAATTATTGAACATCAAAGGTAAACATTATATAACAGCACAACTAGGAATGGGAGATATTGTGTCCAGAAAGTAAGATTTTCTACAGAATACAATTCCTTCACATTCACTGTTTCCAAATTAATATAATTTATTGTCGACTTCAAACAGGTTTGAAAAAGGTTTGACTCATTATAAGAACCACGGCCAATCATAGTAAATCCAAGAATTGTGTTGATTTAATTTTTTTTTTGTAAAAAGAACCATAAAGTAATATTCAATGATTTGTTATATCTGCTCTGTCCTTCAAATTAATCATTTCTTCTGATGGATCCACTTGTACTTCGAATTTTCAGAATGTCGAATATTTCGATAGTTTATGGATCTACCATAACTCTAGGAACTACATTTCTGAACTTACCTAATAATGTTTGACCTTTCCATTGTTTCATTTTCGTTACACCCTGATTCATGATAAATCTTTCATTACGCTAGTATTTATTGGTAATTATACTTTGGAGGGGCGTCTTTTATTGAAAAATATTGTTGTAATTTCTACATTTGATATTTTCTAAAATATTTATACTATTCGATATTTCAAAATAAAAGTCAATATTCAACTGGTCAGTGTTGAATATTCAGTGATCGAATCTATTATACTTATTATTATTCATCTATATTAGAGCATTCTGTAGTTGAATTATGTCAGATTGTTACTGACTTTGACAAGATATAAAAATAAAAAAAAATTCATAAAGTTTAATATTATAGTTTTCTCGAGTTAAAACTGCAAATATCAGGTTGGACTTCAATGAATTTTCTACTTTTGTGTTCAGAGAATTCCTCCACGTTCTGTGATGTTAGTTTTTATTTATTCTTCATATTTTCTTTCATTGTTTAACTGATAGGTTTCAGGTCGTTCCTTAATTTTGGCACCTGCTCTTTTGTATTTTACTAGGGTATTTCATCTTTATCGCTTTTACTTTGTTGTCTGACCAAGACGACATTTCTGACTCTACAGGTAATAGCCCATATATCGTTGAAAATCTAATTATACTCTACAAATCTGGCAAAAAGGTATGGGACGGATCTCACAAATTTCTATATAACGAAATGATTATTTCGGACTTTTTTTTTCAAATAACACAATGGATGTTTTCGTATTGCAATTATTGCGCTGCAGTTCAAATATACCTCTGTAATTTTTCGAAAATGATAATTCCTCCTAAGAAACATTTTATAGATAAATGAAATATTTTGTGTATGCGGGATCAATACGAGTATAGAGATATATAGAAACATATCGAGTTTATAGGTAGGTATTATGAAGTATTCTACCTACTCGACCTTCAAATATTGACACATTTCAGAACAATAATGATGTTTCTTATAAAATTCTGATATAATTAAAATTCTGAAAATATCTCTGTACACATTTACGAAAAATTATCTACAAGAGACTCTCCCATTTCTTAAATCACGAAATCGAACAATAGATGCCGCCCTTGCTTTGCAAATCTTGCATCCCTGCAATTCTTATCTCCATTTGTTATCCTTGGCCTTCTAGATCAATTCCATGAAACGCCTTCCCCACTACACTTGGCCCTGAATTTCGTTCTTGTTTTTATCGATTTCCTTGCTTTTCTAACGCTAGGGTGGGTCCCCAGATCCCAGAGATAGGGCGTCTAACTGTATCTCGAATGTTTGGAATGCCCCATCGCCAAAGCACCGCTGAAAATGGATACCTTCAGCTTTCGGGGCCCGTATAGCGTGGTCAAAGTCGGTATATACCATGTTTTAGGTTGCGTTAATATTAATGGCCACATTTGTTCCTTCGGAAATGTTACTGGATTATAGATTGAAAATAGCCGCATTTCATTCTAGATGGTTTATACAGTGTCCTTCAAAGAGTTTGCATCATATGGGAAAATCTTTTATCAATAATTTATTTTGAAATTCGACTTGGGCGTTCAATTGTGCTTCGAAAAATTATCTACTGGGATATTTTTTCTTATTAACCGCTGGAAATAGGTTTATTTATTCGAATTTCAAGGTGAAAGTATTTTTTGAAAATTCAGCATTTTGTCGGGATATTAATACTGAAATTTTCAGTTGTTTGATACAAAGTTGACGTATCGACAAGCAATTAGAGTAGGAATTCATTTAAATGGATTTTTTCAGTATTGAAATGATACCAAAGTCATAAATCAAAATATCATGAAACTACTTTATGTATCGAACCAAACGTCACGACATTATACGGAACAAAATCATCTCAAATTTAATTTTTACTAGCCCTAGAACATTTTGACATTCATCAATTTCGCAGAGTAAGCTTTGGAGAGAAATGAACTAGATAGGTAGTCGAAACAATTTGATATTAACATTGTTTGACAGTTAAATGCGCGGTTCAATACGCTTCAATAAGAAAAACGTAATAATTTTATCTGTACAAGAAAAAATTGAGATTGTTTTTAATGTTTGGAGAAAGTACACCCCATCGACAAGTTGCAGAAGATTTTAATATACTACACAGATAAAAATGTACAGCCGGCGGCCGTTAAGAAATCACTTGTTCAAATATTTTTTTCAAAACTTTATTCTGCTTACAATAACAATAATTATATTAATTCTAACTATTTATAAATTTGAACAGTAATTTGACAATTGCTGTTATTTGAAGTGTCTATTCCATCGATGAGAGATTTACCATCTATAGCACCAGTATTTGAACTTGTTGTCGGTGTGGCCTCATTACTTTGAAATAGTTGTCTCCTTATCTTCATTCTCTTTGAAACTTTATTTTCAATATACGACTCCGCCACCGCAGAGGAGTTCCAACATCCAAGTTCTTTTATCTGCGAAACGAGTGCCCTGTGTAGAGCTGAGGATTTTCCAATTTTAAGAATGCTGCAATTTTCTTTGGAACAGCTCCAATAGTATGAATGCCCACAACTTGTTTTACACATTTACCATTCCTATAACCAATGAAGAATCGCCGTTTTTCCAAATTTGAAGGCTGCAAATCTACGTTTTTATGGTATAAACCATAGGCATCAAAAGGAAGTCCTTCTTTGGGAATGACAAATACCCTGTTCTTTCTATTTTTAGCATACCTCAATGTAACCATAACTCTGGTACTGGTGCTTTCAAAATCATTCACAGTCAGCCACGTCTACAGGCGCCAAAAATACCACACATTAATACAACCTTTTCAAGCAACCATGTATGATCATCTGCCTCCACCAAAAACTTATTTACTTCTTCTTCAGACAAAATTTTTGCTTTCTTTGGTGTGTATCCATCAGACTTTCGTCTCAAGAACAAAAATAATTTTAAATAATTTTCCAAATCTGAAAATACCATTTCTGTAGGTAATACGCTAACACAAGGAGACTAAACATTATTCAACAGGAGAGTCTAATTCCCATAATACAATGGGGACACTAATAGAAAGAAATGAAAGAATATTTGTGACGAAATGTGACGTAGTTGGACATGTCATGGCCGCCGTTCTTTACAGACAGTAACGGACTAGCTCTTGGTATATGAGAGTTACTGCTGACAGTTTTGTTGCTTGGTTCGAGTTCGACTCTGACTCATGTCCAAGTACGTCTCTATGACGCGTTGATGATACAAGATTCTGATTGGCTAGGGCTTATTAAACCCCCTGTTAGTTTAGTCTCTTTGACTCTAACATGAATCGATTTCGGTATTATGATCTCAGAGTGGAGCAGATTTTAGTCACGTGGCCACAAATTAATCGGATCAATCGGTAATAAACGAACGAAACGGGCGTTGGCTTGACTAAGACATGCTATTCACCAATAACCACATCCAAATTTGCATTGTTTTTTTCGTAAAGAATCTTCAAGTTTGAAATTTGAACGTTTTGAATATTGCAATAAGGAATATACAAAAAATATTGCTGGTTTCTGTTTGGGAAAATCAAATCATTAATTTTAATGATGATGAACATAACCTCACACTTTCAAATTAATCTTACTCGTCTGCCAAAATTCTCCGAGCAAACAGATCAATCTAAGACTGATCGGATTTGAATAACCAAACGATCAAGATTTACCTCCCCTACAATCGCTTGCAATAAACGAACGATCCAGACTAATCTGACCAGCAGTCCGACGTAAAAACCGAACGCGACTATGGTGTACGATTTAAAATAACTAACCTTGAAATGTTAATGTTGTCATAAACTTTCAAAGCAAGTTTCAACATTGAAATCCACAGCGAGTTAGGAAAATAAACCTCTGATTTTCCTTTCGTATAGGCTAATAATACATATTCACCTTTACATTCTTGCTTTTACGCCACTATTCAAAATGTTCATATTCTTGATATCGCTCTTGAGTTATTTTCGGCAGTAAATCAACACTCGCTGCACATGATTCTGAAGAAATTTGATTTTGTTCCTCAATTTTTTCAATTTTATCCATGGTCGTTGTTAAAGCGAACACGCGAACACAAAAAACTACGTTGTTTATAATATTGTAGTGATATGATTTCATTGAAAATATGAACAAGATGTTCATAAAGTCAGTTGTGGAATCATCTGCGACTGAAAGTTGGAATTTAGTCGCTATTTTCCATTGGAAGGGATTCATGTTTTAAAGAGAAACATTCTCAATTGAAAATTGAATCAATACATGACTCCTCTGGAAATGGAAAACCCTACGATAAAATTGAAGTTACTTTTTTGTAATATCTAACAGAAAACAACTACTTCCCCGGCTAAAGCCACGCTGGACATTGAACTACATCTGATAGATATTGAGAAAGGCCCTATATAAATTGAAGAAAAAATCTGAAAGTGAAAATTTGCATTTTCATTCAGATAGTTGATTATTTATTAAATGTCCAGTTTCCATTGCAGATTCTTATCTATAAATGAGATAAGGGAAATTGTTATTCAGAATCATCACTCACAGAAAACCGCTCATTCCATTGATGCGTGAATTGCATCTCTTTCGCTAGGCCTCCAATACATTTTGGTCGACAAAAATCTATTTCACTCTTCTAAGATCATCAGGGAGGTCGGAAGAATTGGAAAACATACTCTTCAGAAGCAATTTCACACTGTAATGAGGAATTGTTGGACTATTCTTGTGCGGTGAAACTTTGAAAATATTTTTCTGACATAAAACCTCGGATTACAATATTCAACCTCATCCGTTATTTGCTACATATCGGCCTTGTAACGTTAATAACTTTTTCCCGCTGCCGACACTGTAAATAGTCCATACATGCTTAGCAACAAAACAGGTAAATGGCCTATATCATTCGTTTACTAATTCATCTTGACAACGGAACTTAATAGTGTCATTTACATGCCTAGGGTAATAATGACTTTGACTTTGACAAGTAATACCTTCAGCTTCATTCATATCAATTTTTAGGTTATGAGACCTTTTGAATATTATTGTTGTCTGCTTATTCGGTAACTTAGTTACACGCACAAGCAACTTAGAATGAAATAGTGAACGAATAATCATGAAGGAAGGGTAAGAAAACAAACTTCAATTCAGGCAAATTTTGAGAAATGTCAACAAGCAGCGGGAAAAACGTAATAAGTAACACAAGCCTCGGCTTTGCCTTGGCTCGTACTCGCTCACCTCGAATGTTAACACGTCTTTACATTCCTTGTTACTTAAATAACTATTATCTGATGGCGTGTCATAATGACAACGCTATGTCAGTCAATTTTGATGATTTTGAAGCTCATTATGGTACTGTTTTTTTGTGATGAGGTGGAGGAAATCTTTTATAGAGAGGAAAGGAGCCTCCGGCTCAAGACTCCAGACCTACTGTGAGACTCCACTGATCACAGGGTTAGTCACTAAAACCTCCACCTCTAGGCCCGTCAGGTTGTTGACCCCGGTGACACTTAGGCTTATTGGCCCATTGTATTTTGCCTGTGTGTTGTACTTTCACAGTACCCAATCCAGTAATTTCGTGCCTTGTACGAGTTTGTACAAGTCCTTTACTGGGTGCGATCTGTATAGTTCTGGATCGCCAGATGCCTGCCCGAAGATTGCCTGTCTTTTGCGGTCTGGTGCCTCGCAACAGCACAGTATGTGTGTGACTGTTCCTGTATCCTTACCACAGGTCAGGTCAGGTCTCCATTATACAGTCCCATTTTGTTGAGGTGCTCCTTCACTGGTGCATGACCAGTCAAGAGTCCCGTAACGATTCTAAGCTGGCTCCTGTTCATCGCCAACAGGTCTGCCGTTCTTTTCTGGCACGGTCCTTTAATGTATTTCTTCCCGTGTTTGTTTCCTGGTATGCTTTCCCAGTAGTTTTTGTGACTGTCCCCAATCCACTCTCTTACAGACGCTCTTACCGTGCACTTCGGTACCCCTAGTGTCTGCCCTTGGTTTGGGGGATTTTCCGAACCATTTCTCGCTAGTTCGTCTGCTTTTTCATTGCCTGCAATTACCCGATGTCCTGGGACCCATATCAGTTTGACTTGATTCCGGTCTGCCAGCACTCCTAGTTCTTCTTTGCAGTCCCATACCAGTTTGGACGTCACTTCCTTGTTGCACAAGGCCTTAAGTGCCGCTTGGATTATGGTACTTAGTACCATAATGAATTAATTATGGGACTACGTACCATAATGAAATTGTATATGAAAAACATGTAATGGTGAGATCAAAAAAGTTTAATCAAAATGCATAACTATGTACAAAATTATTTATTATATTATAGTAAAAGAGCAATTACTAAAATTTGCAATATTATTCCAATGGATTCTAGAGTGTTTACATCAGTAGTTGATGATTTTTGGTAAACTTGTAATCCTGTTTGGTTGCTACAAAAATTGCTTCTGGTATTTTTTTCTTTTGCTCTTTCGAATTTTCGATGTGACCTTCAGCAACAGTAATGCTTTTCCATCCGCCATGGCTTTTCACGATACACAGATCGGCTCCAGAATCAGCTGAAAATGAAGTAGACGATCGCCGAAAGAGGAAAATTCAAAAAGGTGGCAATAACTTTCGGCATTTTACCAAAGGTGTATTCTAACGGATTATTTTGAGCATTTCTTATTTTTATAAGTGACAAAAAAACGTAGATGATTTGTGTTGCAAGGTCGAATTTTCACATATTTTCTGACAAGTTCTACCATAATCAATCCTGGGATATTCCACCGAAGTTACAAAAAATTCTCGCATTACCTTTGTTTTTGTATTTGTTAAAGTAATTCTAAAAACGGATCCTTCATCTATTATATTTTCAACAAGCATATTTGTCAATTCCTCTCTTCTGCATGTTCTACTTAGTAAAATTATCATAGCAACTTTTTTAAATAAATATGTATCATCTGATGTTACCGTTAAAAACTTTGGAACATATTGTTTAGTAAAAATTTTGGTTTGTTTAGCTCTGCAACCTTCTGATTTACGTTTGAGTAATGCAACCAGCTGTAGGTACTTACTACTACTACTAATATCGACGTTTTTTCTTGTTCATAAAATACTTCTTATTATCGAAAAATACGATCAAAGAGAAGAAACTTCAATTCAGGCAAATTTTGAGAAATGTCAACAAGCAGCGGGAAAAACGTAATAAGTAACACGGAATGTATCGACTGTTATCATCCTCGGCAAGCGACAAGCCTCGGCTTTGCCTCGGCTCGTACTCGCTCACCTCGAATGTTAACACGTCTTTACATTCCTTGTTACTTAAATAACTAATATCTTGTTACCTAGAATGATATAAATGGCAGTCTGACAGACTTCAAGATCATTAATCATTATCTATATAACTATTGAAGAATTCACGACAATGACTTTGTTGATTCGTGAAATTATCAGAAATAATATCTCGACAAAATGCAGAATTTTCGAAAAATTCGCGAAAAATAAATCTCTTAAAGTATAAATTGTCCTATTGGTAATTTTTATTTTTCACAAAACTATTTTCATCCTAGAGTTTGTGTGCAAGGGATTTTTTTCTGTTGATTTATAATCCGAGTTAAAACTCTGAACAAAATCAGTTACCATTCATTGTGATACTAAATTCCTATGTGTGGAAATTGGTAGCAATTTAACTTTTTAAAACCGTATCTTCCATCTTGTGAGTAAAATGTGTCATGTCAAACGTAAACTTAATGATTCTGCGGACATTGCTGATGCTCAAACAACCCTCATCTTCATTTTCTGCGGATGATCTCATCTCACCGATTAAGTTTTTGTTCCTATTGGACTATTGCTTCTATTCTTTTGAAGAGTATCTTAGCTTCATCTGATGTTATTTTATGACGTTTACATTATTTTAATATAGAAACCATGACTATGGGAAATTTTAACATTACATATTTTTATTATTTAAAACGAAGTGAAGCAGATGAAACCTTTACTTTAGTCATTTAGTTCCTTATTTGTTAATTTGCTGAGATTTCAGCAGTGGTTGGTGTGTTTTGACAATGGTGTGTCTTTGACACTCGAATCATGCATAAAAAACATAAACACTCAAAACTTTTTGTTTTTTGTTAACGTAGCACGGTTTACATCATCCCTTTTGCCGTAACTTGGGAGCAAAAGTTGTCAAAATTGATCGAAACACCCCAAGTACGCCCATTACTGCATGAGTCATGGTATCGATTTTTTATTTGTGGGATACACCAATAACGTTACCCACTTTGACCGTGCTATATATAGCGAGATGAAAACATCCCGTTAGGAATACAATTTTCTACTCTGTGTGGTGGCAATCCTGACCTACGAAAGCCATGTTTAATAGAGCCTGGCACCAGCTCACGAAAGGAAGGCAGTGGCTTGCCAGTTGAGAGGGTCCATTTCATCTCAACGAAGGAAACAGGATGTTGGAGTCTTTGTATCATAGCCTAACTGAAGTGGGTACTTAGTTGAAACTAGAGACTAGGTAATATACCATTTACATATCTTTTATTTCAACCATTTTTTTCCGCAAAAGAAATGTAGTGTTTATCGTTTTTTATAATCCATCAAAGAGCAATACTGGGTCTCTAATGAACTGAAAGCATCTAGCGAAAATTAAAAGAAACCTTTTATTCTAAAAAATGGTTATCCAGAATTCCTAGCAAAATATAAAATGGCAAAAAAGAATAGTCTAAACTCATATCTGATACAAAAACGCCTGTATTATCAGAATAAAATAGTGGCTCCTGATAATCCCATATAAACCGTGATAAATAGAATATCCTACATTTTCAATGACTTTTTTATTAGTACCCCTATGGAAATAATTGAGGGGATTCAATACAATAACCCATCTACGCAACACACTCATCTAACTAAAGTTTATAACACTAAATTTCTTGAGCCTATTAAAAAGAATGGGTTGCTATGTCTCCTAACGAACAAACATTAAATTAAAGTTCTTCTGGACTCGATAAAGATCCAATGTTCTTGAATAGAAAAAGTCTACAATACAATGTTCATCCCTTGAACCATTTAGTCCAATCAGTCCCTCAATACAGGAGTATTTGCCAACAAATCAGTTTTACCAGTTCACAAAAAATTGTATCCTTATCTTTTAGGATACTATAGGCCCATAACTGTTCCTTCAATTTTCTCAAATATGTTACGTAAAGTAACTTGTGACACCTAAAGTGGGCATCCTGTCAATGGGTAGACAATCATCTAACTTTGGATTCCATGGTTCGTTTCAAATTAAGTTTCAACTAGTGATAGTAGATGTTACAAGTTACTTTTTGTAATATACTGTCTTTTTCTAACGGTACTAATTTTAGAGTGGATTCGTTTTGAATCCACAAAGCCTTCCTGGAAAACTACGAAACAGCTGTCGAAGGATGTTGGATCTCTCGGAATCAAATCAAAAATACTCTCCTTTCACCTATTTGAATATGTATAGTACATCATTTATTACATTTTATTGAGAGACATAGATATATAGGAAGATTTTATTTGATAACGTTACATTACACAGTAGCCGATAAAGGAGGTGGGTGGGGATTCGCGTCTATTTACAAATTTCATATGGCATGGAGAGTCAAATTGCACGTCGTTGAAAAAAGAATTCAATCCTCTTTTCAACCATATACATTTCTTTGATTTTTGTTAATACGTATTTCCACAATTTCTAGTTGATGTGGCCCAAGCGCCATCTATCGATGAGTATCTTCTCTCAAAAAGTATTATCGGTAATAGCGTTCAACGTATTTTATGTCCCGTTGTTTCACATCAAACCGTTCAAGTTTATCGAGATAATGGTATTTATACTTTAAATTCCAAAATAATCGCCTGTGGAAATTCTTATGTAGTACTTAGTATCATTTTACAGTCTCCTGTGGAACAAATGTTTCGTGACATATCAGTTTCAACGATGATATGGGCATTTCCTTAAGAGCCACCATCACCGAAAAGTCGAATTTCTTCCTCATCCCTTCCAGCTCAGGTTTGTTGGCATACTTATCAAGAGTGGGGGTGGAGATAATGAACTCGATGAACATTGGCAACACAGCACCTGTCCGTTCACGATTACAGCGCGAATCAGGTATAAATTTCCCGATCGTAGAATCCGTTTCTTGCAAAAACCATTGATTTCAAGAAAGAGATATTTTTTGTATGGGCTGAGTGGTCCCATAAGAATTCCGGAAACTATCAATTTTTTCAATACATCATGTCATTTAAATTTTTTTTCTTAAAAATTATCATTACCAAAAATCACTGAGGTTCCGGAATTTGCAAAAACATTGAGTAATGCAAAAAAAATTTTAAAAATTTCAAACAAAAACTGTGATCATAAGCCTTGTACATACTTATGCGAATTCGCAAAAAATTTTGCGAATAAAATGGCGGTTGACAGTTTCGCAATAAAGTTCAAATATTTGAACTTTATTGCGATTTCGCAGAAAATAGTGATACAGAGAATCCACGAAAAATGATGAACATTTGTTTCATTTGCAAGGATAACCTCAAAGGCTGGTGATATTTTGAATAAATTAATTCCTATGCACCAATTATATAATCTTTGGAAATATCACGAAACTTTAAGAAGGAAACAAAGAAGTTGTAGTGTTTGAAAAATTTTCAAGAACCGCAAACTTCAAGGAGACTATCATAACCTCGTTCGAGAAATGCGAATGAACGATTGTTACTCATTCTCCATACAAAATTAGTTATCTTAAGTGATAGTGATATGATTTTTTCTCTTGCCTTCTTGGTTCTTGAACAAATTTTAAATTTATAATAGGTTATGTGTCTAAGGAACATCACAAAACAGTAAATGAGATCATTTCTAAATGACAGTGAGCACAGAACACAAACAAATTAGTGAGTTCTGTGACAGCGACCAATAAATTATTCCGCAGAAGTATGAACGCCCATTTCCGTCAATAATTTGCTACTTTGCGATTTGCAAATTTTTTTGCGAATTCGCATAAGTATGTACAAGGCTTTAAAACGAATTTCCGTTTAACCAAGGTAGTGTTTGCTCTTTAAAATTATTTAAACGTTCTACTACCAGGAATCATGTAATCGAGCTAGCCATACATTTGTGGCGATGATAGTGTAAGAACTCAGTGATATAGAGACTTATCGTCATTTCACACTACTTATCTACCAAAAGAAGTTATCATCACTAGGGAGTATTGAGCAGTGATGTGTGAATTGTAATATAATTAGAACTATTGACAAATAAGTTGAATATTGTTAGATCCGCCGGATACTTTTAACCTAATTGCATCTCACATAGAGATTCCACAGTACACTTATAGATCACTTTCACTGAAATAACTCTCGATCCACTATTCAGTGCTTTGAAAAAGTTTGTTTATTTTATATAGGGTTAATCGGATTTTAATTAATTCATCAAAAAGCATCAAAAAGCTAATTTGTAATGAAGGATTTAATGGTAGAAAAACTATTATTGTGCAATTAATTATATATTTGCCAAATATAGGTGGTGAGTGATTATTTGAATGATCTTTTGAGTCCACATAAAAACTCTTGTTGTTTTCGGGTGAATCACAAGAGATCAGAAAGGAGTCATCAATTTACAATTTTCTATTTCTGCACCGGGTGAAAGTATTCGCGGTCCTATAGCTTTCCAATTTGAAGAAAAAATAATAACTTACCTCATACAATTTTTAAGTGATGTATTGACCTAGTCCAATTATCCACATTTTGTCACCTGTCAAAGACTTACTGTCAACTATTGATTTTTTGTAACTGACAGACATTATTTCTGCGTTCAAGGATATAAAACATTTATACATTTTCTTTATAATTATGACGATGAAAATTAATTAATCTGAAATTGAACCGTGTAAGGAACCGTTACTGTACTGTACATTAAGGAAATAAAAACTTCTAAAATATTATTTGTATATTTGTTTATAACTAATTTACTAACGAATAACGTCAAAAAATTGTAACCAGTACTAATTACTGCCATTGTTATATGTAAAAATTGAAATAATAAAACATTTCTCAAATAAAAATTATTTAACAACATTTTTTGGATATTTAATTTTTCTTTAGTTATAAAAAATTATAATAAATAAAATAATAAACTTTTATCGTGTGATCTTGTTGAGTAGGTATATTAGAAGGGCTCCAGGAAGCCAACAATTTATAGGTCAATTATTTGAAATTTTACGTCGTTATTTATGAAAACGGATACTCGAAAAGAATTAGTTAATTTAAAATAGTGTAACTTTTTGAATAATAGACTTACGAATTTATTTCCGGAAATCTGAACATTTACATTGGAAATTTCCTCCTCTTTACGGAACTTTTATCAAAATTTCCTAAATATTAATAGTTTTTCAGTTATTCTTATTTTGTTAATAACAATCGCATTTTTTTACGTACGGTAAAATCCTCTAAAACAATTTTTCTAGTGGTCATTCCGAATCCAATGAGCTATCGCTTATATTTTTAGGAGCTTCATCTTTATTTTTCACGTTTTTTCAACTTGTTGATCAAACTACCAGACTTCTACGCCACTATAGCCAGTTTCTTTCATTCTTTTTCGATCAACTGTTGATACGTCGCGAAAAGTACATCTTCCACGCCACTGAAGATGACTGCCGCAGTTGCAGTCGATACGTTTGGAGATTTTAACCAAAGCAAACCACGGCCAATCCTGCGGAAACCAACAAAACCAAAAAAAAAAATTTTGTCGTGTAAAGTTGTAATTATCTATTTATAATTATTGTAGAAATTTTTCATGAATAAACTTTTTATTAAAATGTACCTATTTTTATTTTTTTAATGAAATCTTTCTTCTTCTACCGCTCCGGTCTCTCTGATCTTTTTTTTTATTATGTTATTTATTTCATTGGGTTTTTTGTTTTCTTTGAGAGTTTTTTATTGAAGATCTATTTTATTAAAAAGAATATGTAATTCAATATTTTCTCCCAAAAATTGAAAGATGGGCGTAGGGTTCAAATCGCGCCCACCGATTCAAAGGTCCAGAACGCCCCTGTTGTGGGGGCGTATTTTCACATGTCTAGCTCCAATAACTTATGAAATCAATAGTTCGATAACTGATCAATTGCTGCAATTCCTCATCAATGCGAAATACCTTCTCAGTGAGATACCTACCCAAATTTTCTCAATGAGTGTAAATTTATAAAAACCTGAATGAAACGGCACTGGATTCTTGCACGGATGAAACATGCACGTGTATATAAATGCGTATGGCCTTGAACGAAGGGCTTTTCTAGGAATTCGGATCTCTAAGTATGGTTTCTGATTTTCGGTAGGTCCTAGTAGGTAGTTTATTTTAAATCTGCCTCTCCAAACCGGCAACTGACACACTGTGAAGTTTGTGAGGGCACTAACAAATTTGAAAGGTTTTATTGGTACTGTTCTGGACTAATTGATGGGACTTTTGGGTAATAATTCTTGGGCATGTTTATTGCACATTTATTTTTATGAAAATTGTGGTAGTCAAACGACAATTTTTATAGTACTTTGTAATAGAATGTGTCCAAAGTTGGCTACCGAGGGGGCAGGACAGTGAATACAGACTTACTAAAACTCAGTTCTCACAAAAATTACCATGAAAATTGTTTACCACACGTGGTTAAACCAATCAGAAGTTTCAATTTAACAATATCACTATGACACCAGAGACCTTTTTCAGAAATTTTTATTAACCACGGTCAAATTTCCCTCGTTTGAGAACGTATTTTAATAATTTGATACCAATTCGTCTATTAATTGTACATAAAATAATCAGGGAATTTAGGAAAGAAACAAATAATAAGCATATTTAGGTAGGTATTTCCCTTGTTTTTATTTTCAAATAATTATACTTCTCCCTTTCATGCAGTAAATTCGAATTTAATCTTTCTATTTCTACTAGTAAGTATAAGAGGATAAAAAATAAAATTATCAATTTTCTACAGTGAAATATATAGGTCCCATAGGCTAGTCATCCAAACAGTTCATACTTTTTTGTTCTCTGTATGAATGTACCTAGAATATTACCTATTTCTTTCAGGCCTCTATTATACAGTGCGGCTTTTTTTAGTCCCCCCTCCCCTCATGTTAACTATTGAATGGTTTAATGTTCAAATTATGGAACACAAATCAGTTTGAGTGGAATCAGCGATACTACTTTTATAAGAACTAAAAGACATTGTGGTTGCCTATTAAAGGGGGTGGGGGGCACATCAATTTAAAAATTTCAAATGACATGGGGAAGGGGGGCAAATTACACATCGATGAAATGAGACTTTAATTCTCTTTTCAACCAAATACACATCTTTTATTTTTGTTTATATGTATTTTTACAATTTCGATCTCATTGCCATTCGAATTTTCTAATTTTCAAGTTGATGGGCCCTCAGCGCCATATGTCTGGTGATTGAAAGAAGAAGAAATAAATTTATTCATCTATGAGACTTATACATTACATATAATAAAATATACAGTGTACAAACCTATCAGACAAGTCAATTACAAAAGTGAAACATAGAAAAACAACATACAACGAACACATACAGTGCGGCTTTTTTAGTTTTTTTAGTAGTTTTTTGCAATTCAAATTCGAAATATCAAATATAAATGCGGATCTGAAAACTAGTCATAGCTTGATAAATTTGAACGGTTTGTTGTGGAATAATGAAACCAAAAACATTGCGAAGGGTATTATCGATACTACTTTTTGAGAAAAGAAATATTGCAATTACACTACAGATGGCGCTGGGGGCACATCAACTAGAAAATTTCGATAGGCATAAAAATCGAAATTGGGAAAAAACTCCTCAACTAAATTCAAAAATATTTAGATGGTTGTAAAGAGAATTGAATTCTCTTTTCAACGATGTGACACTCGACCCCCATGCCATTTAAAAAATTTGAGTTGATGTGTCCCCCCGCGCCCCCTGTGGAGCAATCACCATATTTTTTGTTTCAAAAAGTAGTAGTAGTGAAACCCTCCAAACGTTTTTTTTTTCATGTTTGTACGTCGAACCGTTCAAAAGTTAACAGGGGGGGGGACTAAAAAAAGCCGCACTGTATATGAGAAATAGAAACTTAATTGTAAAATAAAATATACTATTGTACATATGACATAGATTTTGGTGTAATGCAATAATTAAAAATTGAGGAATTCCTCTGTACTGTAAAAAGTATTGTCTGTTAAAAATAATTGGACCTTTTTCTTAAAGCAACTTAAGGTGTTGGGATGTGTAGCCACCTCCGTGTCCACTGAGTTACTAAACTTGTTGAAATACTTGACTCCAATATGTTTCGGTGAATGTTGACCTATTTCTAGGCGAGAAAAAGGCTGATGGATATTCGTTTTATTTCTTGTATCATATGAATTGCAATGTATGTTCTCTCAAAAAGTAGTATCGGTAATACCAATCAAAATATTCTTTATCCCATTGCTCCACATCAAACTATTCAAAATAATTTATTTATTATAAGGGTACCAATCAGATACGCTATCATACTTATAT
Organism: Chrysolina oricalcia; assembly: GCA_944452925.2. NCBI lineage: Eukaryota > Metazoa > Arthropoda > Insecta > Coleoptera > Chrysomelidae > Chrysolina > Chrysolina oricalcia. Next base: position 12,614,178 of record OX101811.2, on the reverse strand, counting down.
TTTTAGTGCAAAAGCATTTAAAAAATCCAAAAAATTTAGATGGTTCACAAGAGAATTCAATTCTTTTTTAAACAATGTGTCACTTGACCCCCCATGCACTTTGAAATTTTAAAATCGATGCGCCCTTCTACCCCCACTATCAAGCAATCACTTTTCTATTATTTTAAACAGTAGTATCGATGATACCATTCGAAATAGTGTATGTTCCATTTTTGTACGTCAAACCGTTCAAAACAGGGGGCTAAAAAAGCCGCACTGTATATTTAGAAAACTGAAATATCGCCTTGGCACTTAGCACGTTTATAGAAATATTGTGGATGGCACATGGACCGTTTTAATGTTTTAAAGCACAAAATCGCAGACACTAATTAAAGAATAAAAAATATTAAGTCGAAATATTTTTTTATAACAATTTATTGTTATTACTGTTGTAAGAAACAAAAAAGCTTTAATATAACTTTCTATTTGTTTTTAACCTTATTTGTTTAAACTAAATTTTTTTAAACGAGTGAATTACATTATTTTCATTTTTTTCCAGTTTATTTATCATGAAGTATGATACAAAAAAAATCTTAATTTCACAGTATTTTTCATTTTCAATATTTTTTCTCATTTCATTGAATAGGTATGGTTGCCTTTGTTATCTTTTTATAAAAAACAGAAATTCGTCAAAAGTTTGTAACAAATTGTTTATGTAGTAAACAAATTATTATGAATAGAAATAGTAGACACTTTTTTAGATATTTTTAAACGATGAAAAGATAGAAAATACATTTTAAACAATTAAAAATGTTTTAAAACAATACATTTTTTAATCGTTTCTTCACTAATAAAATGTAAAAAAATGTCAAAATAAACCATTTGTGATCAAACAAATACCGTTAAAAATTTAAATTGAATAGTAATGACTTATTTGTTTCTTAAAACCGTAATAAAAATAAATTGTTATAAAAATAATGTTTCACCCCTTTACAATTTTTTTGCTCAATTTATACATAATTTATTGATTACAATAAATAAAAATACCGCAAGTTGATACTTTCATCAAGTATAGTTGTGAAAATGACTCCACGAACCGAAATAATTTTAGGAGTTTACTAATTGTCCAACTTGGAATATAAATGAAAACTTTAAAAACAAAAGGCAATTAACTAGATTTATTTCATGAAAAATCAACGGTACAATTTTTTCCTGCGGATTTGTTTCCCTTCAAGTGCCTAGATAATTTTTTCAAAATTTTGAATACTTATTCAATAGTATACAATAAGGATCTAGGAAATAAAACTCCCGGAAAAGAAACTCCGGAAAAATACCTCCGAAAAAAAACCGGAATAAAACCCCGCCGAAAAAAAAACCCACGGAATAAAAACCTTCTGAAAAAAAAACAGGAAAAAACCCCTACGATCATTTTGAAGATACATTTGGTGGGGAGTAATTTTTTAGTATGATCTTACCAGAACGAAATAACCTCACCTAGACATTCGAGTGCGTGGAAATTGATCCTTGAGAAAATACACTTTGTGATGAGTAATTTTTTAGTATGACCTAACCAGAACGAACTAACCTTAAGACATTTGAATGCATGAAAATTGATAACGTAGGTAGGTTCCGCACCATTTTTTCTTGTGAAAATACATTTTGTGATGAGTAATTTTTTAGAATGATCTAACCAAAACGAACTAACCTTACGTAAACATTTTCGCATTTCTGTAGCATTAAATGTTAATTTAAAATTTTCAATAAAGTATGTTGACGCAAGTTACAAAATTGTCCGAATGAAAATAATAGCCACCGTCAATGCGGAAATTGTATATCTTCTAACTCCAAATATAAAACGAAATATGATATCAACCATTCGGCAGATAATCAGCTATTGTCCCACTTTTGAATATTATCAAAAAATCTCAGAAACTCTTATAAATTATGGTTTCTCACAATAATGTGAACATTTCAGAATATACATCGATTCTTGATTATAAATCCATATCAACAACTACTGAACATTTGAAAGTATTATACCTGGATGCAAGATCTTTGAAAAACAAACTAGACCAGCTTGAAGTAATATCAGGAGATGTAAATCCTGATGTTCTAATCATTTCCGAAACGTGATTCAGAAGAGAAGAAGACATTTATTATAACCTGAGCAAATATAACTGCTTTTATTCTTCCAGGCTCAAACGAGGAGGTGGTGTTGGTATTTTTATTAAAAAAATTTAGTATTTGAAATAATTGAAAAACAAGCAAATGCTTGTTCCTATGTAGCAGTAGAAATCAAACCCCAAAATGTGATTATATGCGGACTATACCATTCTCCAAGAGATAATACTAAAAATTTCTTCAGAATTTCATTATTAGTGGTATTATGTTTTTGCTTTGGTTATTTTAAAATAAACACTCTAACAACCAGCTTAGAGTCCAGTGCTTTTGTGGACATTTATAAATCGAATAACTTTTTTCTATGCTACACAGTAATATCAACAAGAGAATCATCCGGGAGTGCTTCGTTGATTGATCATGTTTTGAGTAACTTTAGCGGACAAATCGATGTGCCAATTATAAACTCGTCACTGAGTCACAAATTTGTAATAACAGATATGAAAATGAAAGTCGCAAATGTTAAAAATCACATAAACTCTTGGAATATGAAAACTTATAACGTCAAGAATTTGAAGACAGAACTGAAATTACTAATGAACAAAACATGTAGTTTACAAGATCCTCAAGAAATTTATAAGAAAATCATCATGTTTTTGAAAAATATTCCAGAAACATAAATATTAAATTCAAAGCAAATTCAAAACCATGGTTCAATAGCAAAATTGCCGAAATCATTAAACAAAGAGATAAATTTTATTACAAGAAGGAAGCCAATCCTGGAGTATTCAATTTCTTGCAATCATATGACTATTATAATAAATTGGTGAAACAAACTGTCCTTAAAGCAAAAAAGGTGTATTTTCAAGAATTATTCAAGGATACATCACCAAAAGCACTTTGGAAAACTATTAATATCCTTTTATATAATAAAACAAGTGGCAAATCATCTCGAAATAATATTGAATACATCACCATAAATGACAGACGAATTGAAGACCAATTTTGTGAATATTGGAGCCGAATTATCAAGAAATGTAGCAGATACCCAAGACAGATTTTCTACCAGTTCCTCTCCCTCTTCTATGTTCCTGAATCCCACAGAGTATCAGGAAATTCATGAAATAATTAACGAGCTAGACAACAAGAAAGCAGCAGGAATTGATGGAATGAAGGTTAAAATTATCAAAGCAGTCAAAGCTGAAATAGTACCATCATTAAACAAATTGATTGATACCTCCTTTGACAAAGGTATATTCCCAGATGAATTAAAAACTGCCAAAGTCAAACCAATATTTAAATGTGGAAAAAAATTACTTGGGAAATTACCGTCCAATTTCAATTCTGCCAATATTTTCAAAAATCATTGAAAAGATAATGGATAGAAAGTTGAGAGAATATCTGAAAAAATCAAAATTTTTGTATGCAGAACAATATGGTTTTCGAAAATCTAGTGAAACTGAGTCTGCGGCAGTAGACATGATTTCAAGAATAAAACTGGAATTAGATTCGACAAAAAAATGCGCGTTATTATCACTAGATTTGCGGAAAGCCTTCGACATGGTTAACCACAACATTCTTTTAAGAATATTATATGATATTGGAATAAGGGGAAAAATTTATATTTGGTTCAAAAATTATTTGGCTGACAAAAATCAACTAGTATATGTATATCAGAAATACACTTGGTTCAATTAAAAACAAACTGTGGGGTGCCACAGGGATCTATACTTGCTCCGATCTTTTTTTAAATATATAAACTCGATATCAGAACTCAAATTGAAAGGTCAAATTAAACTTTTTGCTGATGATACAACTATTGTATATTTTGCAGAAAATGAATTCAAAATTATGTCTAATATTGAACAGGATCTTCAAATCCTATCTCATTGGCTACTCGCTCACAAACTATTGTTGAATTTTTCGAAATCATCGATTATGTTTATTTCTAAACGAAGTATTACAACTGATTCTCTAAGACCAATAAAATTAAAAAATCACCAATTCAGTATACCAACAATACAAAATTTTTGGTTTTACATATCGACATAACACTCTCTTGGTCCAATCATATCAACAATATGAGAAAACAACTCTCACCTTTGGTTGGAATACTATTTCGAATAAGAGTATACCCCACTAAAATATTTAAAAATCATATAATTCAGTTTAATTTATTCAAAATTGCAATAACTCATTTCTGTTTGGAGCTCAGCTAAAATTTCTATTTTGAAACCACTACAAACTTTGCAGAACAAAGCTATAAAATGCATATACAAATTGCCCATTTCAGAACCCTCAAAAAAATTATATAAACCTAATAACTTACTAAATCTTCGTTCATTATATGAATGTAAAATTTCAATTTTCGTCCACTATGTTGATACAGGAAAAAAACATTCGGATCTTACTTTTGACCATATTTCTAATATCCATTACCATAAAAAAAGAAATAAAAATGAACGCTTTACGTTTCAAATCAAACTTTGGAAAAACGTCTATTTTTGTACGAGGGAATTGAGATATATAATAAAATACCACAGACAATAAAATAAATTAGAACTAAAACTAAATTTAAAAATGAACTTAAAAAATGTATACTCAACAGATGATTTCCCATAATATAACAATGTTTCACCTTTGACTGTTTTTGCTTTTGTTTCTTTCTGATTGATATGACTTATTTACTTGTATTTCACAGATTATCTGTATCAATCCTTTTTTTAATAATTGTAGCAATTTTTATACAATTTATGTTAAAACTTAATCCCTCTATAAACAGAAATGTTTCTTGGGATAAAAAAATAAAATACTGAATCCCTATGGGAAAAAATGTGTAAGTCTGTTATTCAAAAAGTTATATTAGTGCTAATAAACATTTTTCCAGTCTCCATTTTCATAAATAACGAAGTTAAAGTTTAAATAATTGATATATAAATCTTTGGCTTCCTGGAGCCCTTCTAATATATCTACTTAACAAGATCACACGATTTTAAGCTATTTTAAGTTTGATGCTATAGAAAAATAATTTTCTGCGATATACTGTCTTTTGCAGCAGTGCGCCAGTGCTCGCCAGGCCTCGCGGAGCAGTATTTTCAGCGTCAAATTAAAATTATAAATAGTGGAGATAGAGTTCCGCGAGTAGGGACATTTTTGTTGAAAATTTCCTCCTCTTTACGGACCTTTTTTCAAAATTCCTCAAATATCAATAGTTTTTGAGTTATTAACAAAAAACTAAATACCTTTTTTTTCATCTTATATTAATAACAATCGCAATTTTTCACGTGCGGTAAAATCCTTGAAATCCATTTATCTAGTGATCATTCCGAATACAATGAGCTATCGCTCATAGTTTTAGGGCCTTTATCTCTATTTGTCACGTTTTTCAACTTGTTGATCAGACTATACCTAATAGATGTCGGACTCAATCTACTTTGACCTTCAGACAAAAAAGATAGGAGGTATCATATGTAGGAAAAAATATCTACGCATAAAAGATAATTGAACAAGTATCATTGACCATGGTAAACTTGGTCCTATATTCGAGCCTTGGAAAACACCAATAGTTAACTAAATTTAATTATAGCACAGCAAATTCCCTCATTTTCAATGAAAGATCATTAGACATTATATCTGTAAAATCTCATATGATTAAAGTCAGAACTATTTCCTTTAACTTTGTTTGTTACATAATGCTGAGAGTAAACATAATCCTAGCACTTCAAAATAAAGTTTTATTTCATAGTTTCATCAATGGTGCGTAATTTAAACCAACTTGGTAGTTTCACATCTGTAAGAAACCCAACTTTCTTCGCAAAATCATATTTCATCAATAACACGAACACTTGTGGGCATTCTTCGTTTACTGCGTATACAAAACTACGTTTACCTGCAAAGCGTTCAACAACAGGTTATTTCCAGGATAATCCCAAAGGTACAATGATCGCAGCAGCCGTAAGACCCTTTCAAAATAACATTTTCTACAGAAATACAATGCAAAACTTATAGTTCATCTAGGCAGGTACCTGCTTTTTTATTTCTAACAAAGATGTCTTGACAAAGATTCCATTCTGGTTCTGCAACCCTCGATAAGATGAAATGTATGAAAAGGCGGTGCACAGATCTTCATTATACGACATAAATTATTTTTGTGTTTGTTATTTGTTTGTTATCGACTGAGACATTTTTTTAGATTGTAGCGTCGCCGACATTCTTAGTAGTCGATATTAAAACATGATTTTTTTCTAATTTTGAATATCTGAAAAGCCTTTGAACTATGAAATATGAATTAAAAAAAATGTACGGAATTTTAGGTAAACATCTAGATCAAAATCCAGATTTGCAATTTCACGCATAAAGTCATCAGCCTATTGAGTCTTCGTCAATTTCCTTGTCTTGTTTATAGTCATGTCGTTCTAAGGGGAAATTCTGTGAACAGTGGAAGAATTTTCACAGCACAGATAAGAATAATTCGCACTATATTCAAATTATCTTCACAAGAGGTCATCCTTTATTTTTCACAGAATTCCATGTTTGTACATATTTGAATGCCTAATCAAGGAAAATTGCTCAAAACTCAAAACAAATTCACATTACCACGATTATGGAATGGAAATTGTAGCGACCATGCAGTCGCTACCACTTTGTACATTAATTTTTATTATCAAGAGCTTTGGCGATGTTCAGTTTTGTTTAAATAATGTTTTTCATTAGTAGTTGTGTGGAAAACGAAGTTGTCAAAATGTAATAAATGTTTTTGTCAGTTGAATTTGGCATGATATTTTAATTCATTATAAAATATAAATAGGAGGAACACTAACACCTCCAAAGTGGTGACCCCGACTCACACTTCACCGATAGAAGAGTAGCGAGTTTGTGCCATCATGCCAGATAGTGGTTTTGGAACCCCAATTACAGAATCGGTAGCTCGTGTCTCGATGCGAGCCCCGCCATTCTGGCACTGTAGCGACCATGCAGTCGCTACCACTTTGTACATTAATTTTTATTATCAAGAGCTTTGGCGATGTTCAGTTTTGTTTAAATAATGTTTTTCATTAGTAGTTGTGTGGAAAACGAAGTTGTCAAAATGTAATAAATGTTTTTGTCAGTTGAATTTGGCATGATATTTTAATTCATTATAAAATATAAATAGGAGGAACACTAACACCTCCAAAGAAATCTTTTGTATATCCCTAAACACAACACAACAACATTCGAACGATGCCCTACTTACCAAGGGATAATATTCTATAACCACTTGCCAGAGATGAAAAAATATTCAAAAGCAGAGTGAAGACAGTACTTTCTTCCAAAGGCTACTATAATAGCATTGAGGGATTTATGTCAGACTGTGACATGGATCAATTTTTTTGATGTCTTGAGTCACTATTTGTAAATATTACGTCTTTATACCCGTGTAATAAAAATACTTTTACAGTGATTTTATATTGTGTATAATTTTATGTCCTATACATCTGAACTAGTCCAATGCATTTTTGTCAATGTCTGAATGGATCAATAAAATATTATTATTTTTATTATTATGAATTTTTTATTTATAAATTTGGAAAATCAATTGGATATCTGTGTAGGTATGTTTCCATAGTTACCTCTGTTACACATGATCCTGACCTCCGAACAATAAAAGATATAGAGAGGGCTTTTCTGTCTCTTTCTTGGAAGCATCATACCCGATGTTGTTTATAAATATCAATGCTCGGATCATGTTAAAAAAGAACATTATCGGATATTTCCGTTTCCACTCATTAATCAGGTTGGAATTCCGTATTGTTATTCACTCTTAACTTGGCGATCTAGTTTGTTTACATGCATTGACAACTTATGTATCGTCTTGTCAGTTCAGTTTGGATTTGAGCCTATTTGTATAATTGTTTTAATTTAAAGTGGTAGAAGTGTTGTGTTGGATTGTTGAATTGTTATATTAGAGACCGTATCTCTGCGAAATGGCGATAACTTGTGAAGTTTGTGGGCTGAAAAAGTTATCAAGCACTAAACAAATATTTCACAAGTATCAAATCAAACCATGGGCGTCGCAACATGGCATATAGGTACCATGTCTGATGGGCATACCCTATTTAGTTTTTAGTAGTATTATTAAAGTTGATTTTTACTGATTCCCGATTGCGAGACCAAAATGTTTTTTTTTTGTTGAAATAGCTTGAAAGAAACTTTGTACTTTGAGAAATGATTACCTATTCATAAATAGGAAAATACTTGTTGCAGTAGGTACACTGAAAAATAAGTAAGTAAGCAAACTCAACTCTTCAAACCCAAATTCAAATTATAAGTCACTAGCTACAGACCCACTCTGCTGGGTACTGGAATGTTTTGTTCATATACAGGGATTTTCACATAACCCGTTCATCAGAAGTTTTCGATGTTGCCATTTAAATAAAAATGTTGCTTCCGGTTAAACCGTACGTGGACATGAACTTCTTGATTGTAAACGAAACACTGTATATCATCACAAGTTTTAAATCTAATGAACGGGTTACGTAGGTATAATGATTGTCAAGACAATAATTCCATTCTCTCATATTCCTTATGATACTTTGACATTGGTTCAGATACATTATATTTTCAGGTTACCAAGCAATAGAGCAATTGCCCAGTTGTAGTGTGAATCACTCACATAGAAATCCTCAGTTATCTGTTCTAACCACTTTTGGCCTCACCATATTTTTCGGTCAGTTTGTAGAACTATTATCAGTAAAAGAGCATTACCAGTCTTGGCATTTTATGATTAATCCTCATCTGATGCGATTAGGTAATATTTTTCAGTTTTCTTCAAAACATTTTTCTTACTAGGAACAATTTAGGCGCAGTTTAAGGGTTTCCGGAGTGCAAAATTCGTACTGATTATCAAATCAAATTCTTCCAGCTCGTATCTGATTAATCATATTTATTCAATATTTCATGTTCATTGGTCCAATATAAAGTATTTTTTTCGCAAAACAACAGCAAACATGAAGTTTTCTAACAAATTCGTTCATTTAGTGGATTCCAACCCCTTCCAGCGTTGAAAGATATTAAGAATGAAAGCTCTGCAACTGGCACTATCCCCAAAGTTTGAAGCATCTCATAGCCTGTGCGGGTACATGGCAGCTTTTATTTGCTGTAGCGCTCCAGGGCGAATATTTTTCATTGGAAGCGCATTCACTTTTCATCAGTAGGGAGACCTAGAGCACTACTACTGGTGGTTGGTGCGCATTCCAAGCATTAGGGTTGCAGCTAAATAACAAACTTGCTTTCCAACCAGGCATGTGATCGTCTATCGATGCCGATACACGCGATAACAAATTTGTCTGCACCGACCGTGTCTAATTGATAATATATAAGAAACTGTATTAGCACGCCACTGGTTCTAAGCTTAGCTCCAGTTTTCAAAACAATAACAAATCTCCCCCTCCGGGCTCGGAGGTCCCCCCTCACCAACAAATCATAACAAAGGATAGCGGTATGCAGCTTTCACATCAATATGTGTTGTTTATATAGAAATGGCACCTCTATATCTTTTATTGCTCGGAGATCCTGACACGTAACTTTCAATTCCAAAGACTGAGATAATTTATTAGTACAGTTAACCAAACAAACTGCACAAACTGCATTGTCAACGTTTATAATTGAGATACAAAATGTTCTTATAAACTTGTATCGTGTTTTCAATGAAATTCACTTTCCTTTATTTTTGATAATTGATTTTTTTCCTAATTGATGATGTAATAAACTTTTTATAACCGGTGATGAAAAAGTGGACGTTATGACATTCACGTCAGTTTTGAAAATTAGAAAAAATAAATGTATTATCATATCCATACATTGAAACTGAAGACAACGTCAAAACACATGAGATTTAGAAACAGTCAAAATAACATTTAATATATCATAAATTACGTATCCCATCTCACCTGTCTAATATTTCCTGTATTAGATTTCTTGGTTTGAACATATGTGGCCGTTTGAATTGGAATAGTATATTTCATTCCGAGTTCAGAAAATAGGCTTTTTCCGTGCGTGCGCGACATATTCCCGTGGGAGGCGAAGCCGAACACGGGAAGTCGTGCAAGCACGGAAATAGCATTTGTGGACGAGTAATGAACGATATTTTTCATTATATCTGAAAACCACAGATTGTTAAGAAACACGGGCCGGGCGCACGGAAAAAACCCTTTTTCAGGTTGCTAAATAAGCATGTAAATATAGTATTTTCAGATAGGTATAATGAAAACATCATTGCGAATCTTTGGTATCAAAACTCCACACACTAAATATCATTAGGAAGATTATTATTATTAAGTAGGAGACTAATGCAGCACTACTAAGAGAACTGTCACCTGTAGAGTTCCACCAAGTATCCATCTTGGGACCAATCCTTTTTCTTATTTATATAAACTCCTTAGCTGATTCAGATTTATCTGGAAAAACTAAAATGTTTATGTTCATTATAAAAAAATCGTCAAACGATAATTTGAAAATGAATTCAAAAATGAATACATAAATTACTGTTCGATACCGAAATTCTTATATACAAATGAAAATTTGTCATGGGCAAGACATATTCTACCTAAAAATTTCAAAGAGCTCAGTCTGAACACTTTCAAGAAAAAATTGAAAAATATTTGCTTGGGCACTTCTATTCTGTCAATGAATTCAGAATTCATTTTTGTACTAATAAACATCTCACTGCTTCTCTTTGATTTAAAAGGTTTATATATTTATATAATGATACAATTTTTTTGTGTCTGTAATTGATGTTGTTTGTTTGTTTATTTATTCGTTCAGTTGTTAGTCTTCCACAGTCTTTCTATTGTTGTTTTTACAGTTTTTACACCATTTACGTTTCTTTCATAAGTAAATCAAACATGACTTGCTACAAACATTATATTGTGTAACGGTTAAATAAAAAATATACTTATACTATAAAAACTTAAGGAGGCAGATTTCAAGATTAGTTGGAATTATTTTTAAAATATAAAATTTGCTGCATTTCAATTATCTAAAATCTATATAATTTTCGTTAGCATAATCTAAATTTCAATATTTGATTTCGGTTTGGAGCACTGGTTAAATTCCAAGATAACATCTATTTTCTTATTACTAAACATTTATCTGTCTCATCATACAGGGCCCCGAATAACGTTTGTTTTCTTATGTTCAATAAACTACCTCTCAAAATAAGGTGTTTTTTTTGTGGTTTCGAATTTTATTCACGCCAGAGGTACTAATATAGACACGAGAGACATTTAATTATTTATTTTCTTTCACACTGCGAATTTAATAATTTTCTCCTACATTATCATTGTTTTTTGCCCCCAGTAGAAGACAATTATACTTACTCCATAAGGAGTTGCTACAGCAACAAATTTTGAAAGTGACAGTTTGAAGTTTTAAATTCAAGTTACAGCACCCTAAAAAGAGAAAATCAAAATTCATGTATAAAGTGAGTTCCAAATAACAAATCTTGGCTATATTCGACACTTTTGTTTGCTTTGCAGTTTATTCCATTCATCAACCACAAACAAGTTCCATAGATTATTCCAAAATGGCTTCCTGTCTTTCCAACAATTCATCGACCCTGTCATCTGAACCAGATCCATTCGCTGCAATACCATCCTACCTATATTCGGTAAGTATCATTTGATTTTAATAGTTATTTAATCAACAAGTGTATTAATGATCGAGATATTTTAACGCGTGAGCGAAGCGAGCGCGTTAATTTTCGAGATCATTAATCGCCTTTTGATATAAGAGTTGATTACAATATTTTTCACTCACTCACTCGGTAAAATTCCGTTAAACGGGCGCTACAAGCTAACAAAAAAAATGAGTTGATATAAACACTACATTATCCCATCAACACTTTAACTGCACATTTGAAACAATATATGGGAATTATGATGTTTCTAAACGTGCATTTAGGGTGGATTTGGTAAAATTCCGTTAACCGGGCGCTACAAGCTACAAAAATATTCTTTTTGGGACTTACGTAGTTTGACCTCCTGAACAAAAAATCCAAATGAAATTTTTGGCGGTCTCAAGTAATTTCGGAGATACGGGCCTTTTTTTGAATGAAAATTGGCATTTTCTGGTACACGTTTCTTCTTCGAAAAACACAATCAAATGACTCCTTATTTTAACCAGCACAATATACACACCCTAATTCACCAGTTTTACACTTTTTTTTTTCATTGAAAACAGTTTTTTATCAACAAATTGTAGCTTTTTCTAGCAAATACAAAATCAACAAATTCATGCTGTTTTGTTTACTGAATATCTGGCATTTCTGTTGTCAGGTTGGTAACAATGGAATTGACGGAAAGGCGATTCTAATTTTGCGACATTGCCAATCTGATTCCAGAAATATTCAATTCACGTATCACATAGAATATTTTAGTGAATGAGTTTGAAAAATGAGTTGATATAACCACAACATTTTCCCATCAACACTCTGACTGCACATTGGATACAATGGTATACTCATACTGTTTCTAAATGACTAGCAAAATTCAAAAGAACGAGACAGATCACGGAAATGTGCGCAAACAAATATGAATATACATGCGCACAAAAAAATTAAGATCACTTTTCACATAAAATAACCTACTTTGATGACGATAAATCAACCCGACAGACCCGATCTTATGCAAACCTAACCGAGCTTACCCGACTATACGATACGGATAGGTTGCGTCTTTTCTATCTGTTTGCGCATGCGCATATACCAAAAATGAATGTTTGTGATCCGACACGTTTATGTAGGTAGCAAAAAATGCCTGCTACATGCTCTGTCTATTTAAAAATATCTTTTGTGCATTCAAAATATTAATACCAAGATTTTTTTTCCAATCCAGTTATCTGACAACGAAATGGCTTCTTTCATAACAAAGTAGCCAGTATCAATGTGTTTTACTGACTCAACAATAACAATGAGTCTTAATAACTTTATAAGAGTACAATGCGACGTTGTCAGATTCCCTAAAACTCCTGCATACTGAATACTCATGAATATGAAATGTTTGTAGTGAATAGTTTTCGGAAGTATTAGCGCCCTAGAGACTGGCAATTTTTTCATCAATAATAATAATAATAGTTCCTAATAAACACTCGAAGAGTGAACCATTCTTAGTGAAGATATTCAGCAAGAAATATGCAAGCAAAGCGATCACGCAAATTCCTATTACTACTTTTGTAACTTATGTAACTTATCTCTTACTTCTTGGTGAAGATATCTGCGAGAAAGACGCGAGCGAAGCGAACGCGCGCATTCCCATCACTACTTTATCGATTTCTGACGACTTTGAGTAGAAATTTTCATCCCTTATTCGTTAGTGAACAAGACCAGAAAAACGCGAGCGAAGCGAGCGCGCGCATTCCCATCACTACTTTGTCGATTTCAGTCAACTTTGCGGAATTGCGGATAAACGTGTCGGATCACAAACATTCACTTTTGGTATATGCATGCGCAAACAGATAGAAAAGACGCAACCTATCCGTATCGTATAGTCGGGTAAGCTCGGTTAGGTTTGCATAAGATCGGGTTTGTCGGGTTGATTTCAAAGTAGGTTATTTTATGTGAAAAGTGTTCTTTATTTTTTTGTGCTCATGTATATTCATATTTGTTTGCGCACATTTCCGTGATCTGTCTTGTTCTTTTGAATTTTGCTAGTCATTTAGAAACAGTATGAGTACCATTGTTTCCAATGTGCAGTCAGAGTGTTGATGGGAAAATGTTGTGGTTATATCAACTCATTTTTCTTACTCATTCACTAAAATATTCTGTGATACGTGAATTGAATATTTCTGGAATCAGATTGGCAATGTCGCGAAATTAGAATCGCCTTTCCGTCAATTCCATTGTTACCAACCTGACAACAGAAATGACAGATATTCAGTAAACAAAACAGCATGAATTTGTTGATTTTGTATTTGCTAGAAAAAGCTACAATTTGTTGATAAAGAACTGTTTTCAATGAAAAAAAAGTGTAAAACTGGTGAATTAGGGTGTGTATATTGTGCTGGTGAAAATAAGGAGTCATTTGAGTGTGTTTTTCGAAGAAGAAACCATGTACCAGAAAATGCCAATTTTCATTCAAAAAAAGACCCGTATCTCCGAAATTACTTGAGACCGCCAAAAATTTCATTGGGATTTTTTGTTCAGGAGGTCAAACTACGTAAGTCCCAAAAATTACTTTTGTAGCTTGTAGTGCCCGGTTAACGGAATTTTACCCATTGTTGTATAAATGGCGCCATTTGATATAACAGATTCAACTTTCGTTTTTAACATATATTCAAGCACAATTTTAAAATGATGTTGACTAAATGCACCTTTAGTCAACATTATTTTAAAATTGTCCTTAAATATAGATAGATAGATAGTTTATAGATAGACAGTTTATTTGACTATATTATATACAATCGCATATTTATAGCAGGTCATCTGTGGATTTTTTTAAATATTGACATACGTGAACAAGTACAACAAAAACAACAAAGTAGAGTGACAACAACTTGAATAAGTGAATAAAAGATACATGTAAAATAAATATAACATGTAAATGAAAAAAAAAACATGTAAATAAATAACACATATAAATGAATAAAACATGTAAATTAATAAAATTTGATTCAAATTTTGGTGGGTATGTTCCCGAACACAGAACACAGTTGTGAAGTTTTTTCAAAGTATTCATTGACAGAGTAGAAACTACTATTTGAGAAAAACGATTTCATTACTTGTTTGAACTTATTCATATGCAACAGTTTGATATGTTGCGGAAGAACATTATAGAGGCTGAAGCCTAGAGAATTATTTTTAGAAACTGAAAGCCTATGCCTAGGAATCCTGATGTCAGCTTTCCTAGTATTGTATTGATGAATATCAGCTTGTATGGTGAGAGTGGGTGATTTCTTGTGGATTTCAATCAGTGAATTGTACATATATAAGGACGGAAGAGTCATAATTTTAAATTCTGTAAACAAAGTTCGGCAAGAATCTCTATATCTCGCATTTCCTCATATTCTGATCACTTTTTTCTGTTGAATGAAAATGCCACTTGCAGCAGAACAATTTCCCCACAGGAGAATGCCATAACCCATAAGGGACTGAAAAAGTGAATAATACACTGTTATTAGTGCATCAAAATTTGCAATATATCTGAGCTGACGTAGTAGGAACAGTATACTTGACAATTTGAGTTTTAATGTCTCTATATGAGCACTGCAGTTGAGTTTGCCATCTAAAGTGAATCCAAGTATCTTAACACTTTGTCCTTCTTGTTCAATTTGCCGAGTAGTGATGAATAATCTCTGTGACTTGTCATTCTTGAGTTTTAAATTATGAGATATGAACTATGCTTCAGCTTTTGCTTCAATTTCTTTGGACTGATCTAATAAAGAACTGAAATCTGGATTTGAATGAATGAAAGATGTGTCATCGGCGAACATGACACATTTACAAGTAGTCATGAAGCTACTCAACTCATTCACATATATAATCAACAAAATTGGCCCCAAACCAGAGCCCTGGGGTACACCATGATTTATTTCTTTAAAATCTGATGAACAGTTATTGAAATAGACAGCCTGAAACCGATTTGTCAGATAAGATTCAAATAGCGAAAGTGCTATCCCTCTTATGCCATAATGAAATAACTTTTGCAGCAGAATATCATGAGCAACACAGTCGAAGGCCTTTGACAGGTCACAGCGTGATAGCTATATGATGCCGCTGTTCAAGGCCCTCGACTATGCCGCTCACCATATCCATTACAGCCGCTGTGGTTGAACATCCTGATCTGAAACCAAATTGCGAGTCACTGAAAAATTTATTTGTTTCAAAATAGCTTGTCAACATTTGTTTCAAATTTTTTTCAATGATCTTGGAAAAAATACAAATGATGGAAATAGGTCGATAGTTTTCAATTAGTGATGTATCTCCTTTTTTAAATAAGGGGATAACTTTGGAGAATTTCAAAATGCCTGGAAATTTTCCTGAAGTGAAAATTTTATTGATCAGGTCGGTTAAAGGTTCTATAATTATGTCCGATGTTTCTTTGATGATTTTACTATTTAAGTCATAGACATCACCGCATGCAGAATTTTTCAAAGAATGAATGGTGTCCATAACTTCATGTTGGGTAACTGGAAGAAAGAAAAAAGATGAGGATGGTACTGGAAGAGTTTTCGTAAAATTAAGTACATCACTTTCAGGAATATCAGGCAATGATTCTATAATAAATTCTGCAACTTGGACGAAATGATTATTGAAATTGTTTGGAGTGATGTTATCATTAATACGGGGAGTAGATTGTGTCTTGTATATGTTAAAAGCGAAAGTTGCATCTGTTATATCAAATGGCACCATTTATACAACAATGTTAAGTTTATGCTAAAAACCTTGTTACCATTGTTTATGCTAAAGTTGACTAAATGACTAGCAAAATTTAAAGGGCGAAACAGATCACGGAAATGTGCGCAAACATATGATAACACATGCGCACAAAAAAATAATCTACATTAATAACTCTTAACCCGACCTTATGCAAACCTAACCGAGCTCACACGACTATACAATACGGTTAGGTTGCGTCTTTCTCTATCTGTTTGCGCACATACCAAAAATGAATGTGCGTGATCCGACACGTTTATCAAGTAATTATTTCTTCGCAAAAAATGCCTGCTACATGCTCTATCTATTTAAAAAATATTTTTTTGTATTCAAAATATTAATATAAAGAATTTTTTTTCAATCCAGTTATCTCACAACGAAATGGCTTCTTTCATAACAAAGAGTAGCCAGTAACAATGTCTTTTATTGAATCAACAATGAGTCTTAACTCTATAAGAGTACAATGCGACGTTGTCAAATTCCCTGAAATTCCTGCATACTGAATATTGATGAATATGAAATGTTTGTTGTGAATAGTTAGGCTATCCTACACTGACGATTGGCAATAACCATGAAACCAGTATGTGGTTATTCCCTCATTTTGAATGAAAACATAAGTTTCGCTATGAAATTTACGAAGCATCGCAAAGCAGTTTTTGTAAAAGCTTTGCCAAGAATCTAGCACGGTCGTGGGGGGCTTAGTTATTTTCCGTTAGAGGATTGTCAATGAAAATATCCCTTTTGTTTGGGTTCATGAGTAGAAAGTCCGGGTTGTTTGTAGTATTGATGAATTTTACTAACACAATGTTTTTCTCCAGACTATGAGTGGCGAAAATATCCCGGCAATTTCCAGGCGTGTTAGATCCATCGGTTCTCGAGTTCACAAAATCAGTACTGGATCAGCATCGAATTCCTCAACATATTCCCTCTCACCACCTTACGAATCTTTCTCAGGATCTTTAGAATACATAGAAACTTTAATCCCCTCCAGAAACCCAGAACCCTCCGGACTTTCAGGATCCCCAGGACCTTTCGGATCCCCAGGACCCACCGGATCTTTAGGATCCCCAGGACCCTCAGGATCTTTAGGATCCCCAGGATTCTCAGAATCTTCACGATCACAAGTGAGTAATAGGAAAAAAGTAACTGCATTCAAAAAAATGTAATCAGTAGGTGTCGGCTTCAAACCATAGCATATTCAACTAGACAAAAGTTGCAGTGACATGTACTCTTGCTACTGGCCACTAATTTTTACAAAGAGACATCCGGACAAATACTTTCTTAACTGCTTCAGATTCTCACTTTTTTCTGATAAAGCATGACAATACTACATCTAATCAAAAAGATTATGGACATCTGACGTCACGTGATGTTGACATGGAGGCTTATTTTACATTATATAGGATAAAACCAAGGATGAAACTGAGAACTTGTAATCTTGAAGATTTCGATGCATCTGACAAGGATTGTGATGCAGGTATAATAAAAAAGCAATTGAAGACTAAAATACATTTTGTGAATAAAATTATCATTGAAACATTACAAACAAATGAAACTATAGTGAAGCCAGTTGAATAAATTTGATTGCTGAAAGTTCCTATATTGATGATGCAAGGCGAGGGGAAGTAACTAGCCATTTTTTGTACACCTAATGAAAATAATGCAGTAATTAACTCTAATGAAAAATTATTACCATTAATGATGTTATACTATTCATCGAAAAATCACTGATTAAAATCCGCGTCTGCTCAGCGATCACCGAGGCGATGACTTACCGATTGTCAGACGGCATAAATTTGCCAACTTGGAACCGAAAAAAATCATATCACGGATCCCCAGAAACATAGATTTCGATTTTAAGTTGAATATGAAATGATTAATGAAGTAATGAAAATGTTATGATGTACACCTAATGAAAGAGTTACTTCCCCCTCGATGCAAGGTTTAACTTCCTGAACGTTATGTATTCACTCATTTTTCCCTAACAAATTGTCGGGGCACGTCTTCCTTCAGGATGTCTTTGGGACGGTTTGTTGGAATAAGAACGTACACTCGTGTTAAATAAACGTAATGGACTGTAATACTTTAATATAAAAATAATTAATAAAGGAGCGCGATAGTCACTTTTTATGCTTGTTGTACAGTGGTTGGAAAGTCTCTCTCCTTCCTCGTCGCCCAGAGGGTTTCAGTCGTGCTAAGTGCTGAGCGCTGTTGCAACACTTCACATAAGAATACAATTTCAGAAATAAATAGTCTGGTACTCAACACAAATAATACAGAAACAATCTAAGATTCCGTTAAACGTATAATGACAGGTTTCAAAATTAACCGATGACGAATGATAGCTGAGAATTGTTGGCGAATAACAGCTGATTGAAAAGTGACAGATGACTGGGGTGCTAGTGTCACGTGACAGCTTGGAGCGCTCTGACGGGTTGATGTTGGTGTTGTAAGCTTACGATACTGACGCAAGTCTGGTGCAGTGCTGCCGTTTTGTGAGTAATTACTCCTTTTGTGAGTATTTTCAACGCTGCGGAGTAATCGGATATTTGTGAGGAATTGTGAGGATTTTGATAGGTCATTCACATACATTATTAAATACGAATTTTGATAATAAAGACATCTAGCTGATGCTGAAACAAAAGTACTAATAGGCAGAACGGTATTTCTGCGCATGCGCCAAAATAAAACTAGATGAATACAGTCAAGCGCGACTCTTTTGGTGTTGATTCTCTCTTACGTCACTCGTTGCCACCTATAATTGGAAATGATCGTATGTCGTGTACCACTTTTGCCTCATTTTTTCAAAGAACCACATATCATAAATTCTTGTACTGACAGATGACAGGTGACACATAACTAGTTAGATGTTAGATTAGTACCATTGTTAATTTTTTTCAAAGAAATCTCTATCATTTTAATTCATATCAATCATAACCATTGCGCCAGTTAGTGAAAAAATATTGGGAGGATTTTGTGAGGATTTTCAAAGTTTTGGGAGTAAAATGCGCGGATTTTGGTAGGGCCTAGTGATCCTTTTGATTAGTGTCCAGCGGCAGCACTGGTCTGGTGACTATGTTGTAGTGTCAGTGTTTGAAGATGTTCCACAAAGTTCCAATCTATCCCAAATGACCTCCATAAGAAATAACACAAAGAGTTGGTGTAGAATCTACTTAGCTATGCTACTATCATTTCTTTCAGTTCAAGCCCCAACCTAACCGCAAAACCACAAACCTCTTTTGTGAGACTCACAGCTCACCTAAAGGCTTATTTTGTTCAACGTGCACCGCCACCATTTGCCCGTACTGCGCCGGGGAAAATCACGCAGGCCACGACTTGAACTTTATCAAGGAAGCCATCAGATTGGCGCAGATCACGAATAACAATCTTCAGGCTGACATCCGAATGGCCATGGACGCCATACAAGGATCTATTGCCAGTGTGCAACGAAGGAGCGAAGATATTGAAAAGAATTCGATCCAGGCAGCTTCATCAGTTCGAAGTTTAATAAACAGGTACGATTTTTATACTATGCTGATAAAAAATGCTTTACTTGAAAAACAATTCTGAAACCCAACACATCAACTTCAAATTCAATTCTCCATCTCCTTTGCCGCCTAATTATTTCCACTGAATAGTTATTAGGCAAAATAATATCATATAGAGACCACAGTTAACTATACTTATTAAAAAGCAAAAAGCATTCGCTGCTCTTCGGTAAACATACTGCATGGTCAAAATACACGCAGAAAAGTGACTGTAACTATAGTAGGAGATTTGAGCCGGTCTTAGCCCCCCCCCCCCACTTTGAAGTCATTAGTGACCTTCGACGACTATCGTAATTACCAAAAAATACCTACTTTGCCAGGATCAAAACATCGGAAGCGAATGCTCTATATTATCATTGTAGGGTTATATAAAACGGAGGAATAGCTTATAGATGTTGTTCGACAAAACAATGTGAGAATCAATGTTAATATCAGTATAAATGATTAGAACTGGGGTGTGACACAGCTCAAAAATTCCTGCGGTGCCTTGTACTTGATTTATCCTCAATTCATTGAAAAGGTACTGCGAAAACTGGGTTATCCTAGATTCAACGAGTGATGGAAATTCAGTCTATTCAGAGGCGCAGTGTTTTGAAACGGGAGGAGTTATCTACATCGACACCAATTATCTGATTCAAATCGTTGCGGATTTGAGCATTTCGCACAAACCAAGAAGCGTTCGTTATCATCGTCAGTATTTACCTTAGGCATAAAACTACGACGGTATATCTCCACCTTTTGGGGAAGTCCCTAAGACGCATCATTAAATTCGATTGGACTTGGCTTTTCTCAAACTTCTTCAACACCATATTTATTTGATATTGCATCCAGTCCCGGGTGCTTTCACAGGTTTTGTTTGATCGTGATTTCCAACCAAATATCCATTCCTTACCAATCATCGTTGGAGAATGAATATACACATATTTTCTAACTAACTTATATCGTATTTTTTAGTTTCACAATGGTTCTGAAAGGACGAGAAACGCGTCTCCTCCAAACCATCGATCAGAACAGACAAACGAAAGGCAGATGCCTGAGTCATCAGAAGGAAAACCTCCAATCAGCTTTCTACAGACTCAAAAGCACAGCTGATTTTCTCAATGAACCCATGGATCATATGAACCCCGTGAAATTCATATCGGCCAACGAAAAAGCGAAACTCCAACTAAGAACAACGCTCGCCAGGGTACCAGAACTCGAGCCCTGCGAAGAAGACGACATTAGGTTCACACCGCCGCAGGAATGCATCATGTTCACTGTTGCCAATCTTGGCCATCTCACCCAATACAATCGGAAGACTCCCAGAGAACTGAGACAATTGGCTTTCCGAGAGCCGTTTCTGTGCCACAGTGACGGGAAAAAAAGCGAGGGAACAATAAATAGGGCTATTCACGGTGCCCCATTGGTTATGGTGGTGATGAACCCAGGACCGCGACCAATATCAAGTTTCGGAAGAGCAGGTAAGTTACTAATTACTTTGGCCACAGAACATCTAACCTACAAATAAGGATCATTCCAGACTCACACCAAAACGAAATTTCTGTGCACTTGCGAGAAAGTTTGCTTTTTTGCACAGTGGTCTTTCTTAAACAAAAAATTCTAAGAGTAATATCATTGTTATTCATGTTTCGATCAAAATACTATACAGACCAATGATTTGAAACTTCCAATTCCTAGAAGTACACTAACCAAGAGTTTAGTAATGAGTTTTTAAAAGTAAAAATTTTAGAACATGAATCAAGCATCGTCGATGACCATTAGTTTTGATTTCAGCTCAACAAGTGCCTGCTTAAATGGTTGTACACTTTCCACTATTCAGATTCAACATACAAACATATTATTTTTTATAATTTTTTTTTCGACTGTCTGAAATCAGTATTTCACATTTCTACGTTATTTTTCCTTCTATCAGGACAGGAGATTGAGAGCATCTTCGCAATTAATAGCGGATGAACTCTGAATGTTTCCATTATCAAAGTATTTTGTCATATATGATTTATTGGTTTGGGATTCGGTCATTATTTCATTTGCATGATAGTAATCTTTCCCAGAGTGTAAAACGATCAGCACATATTTTGTATTGATCTTGGTTCTTCAGAACGCCCCAATTTTTCATTTCGGATAAAGGACAGCAGATCCCACACGAGTTTTATCACATCTGGCTGTATCATCCACACATTCGATAACATTTTTGCCTTATTTCATGTACACGCTCTTCTACTGATTTCCGAAGAACTCACACTGGAGTGGCAGAGATGATATTGTGGTCCTTGGTGGAATTATGGATGCCCATGTTTTGTGTTTTATCGTTGTATTGTTCATTCACCAAGGAGTATAATCTGTATTGTCAATGAAGCATTGTCTATAAGTTTTTTATAACTTCTTATTAGTAGTAGTATATTTTGACTTTCGTGCAAGGCATCACACGTTAAAAGGTAAGGGCTGTCTCTTCCCTAGCTCACACAAGTCTCTCGAATAATTCTGAGGGTTGCACGTAGGGGTACAACCCGTTGACGGGAATGATAAAAAAAACAGACTAAGCCATGTGGTTTCCGTCCGAATCATCACTACACTCTGGCTATTTGGTTCCACTAGCCTCGTGCTGGCATAGCGAGATATAGGCTGCTCCACCTTGCGAGCAGAGCCAGGAGTTCGAGCTCTGTGCTTACTTATGACAAAAAATGTCTCTGTTGATTCTTGCTACAAGTTTTGTTACTTCGCAAATTGTTAATTTTACTTTCAATATATCGTTATTATTATAATGATTATGTACTAATAACATACTCTTTTCCAGGTGACGGTGATGGCGAGCTTTGCCGCCCTTGGGGAGTCTGTTGCGACCGTTACGGCAATATCATAGTAGCCGATCGCAGCAACAATCGAATACAAGTCTTCGATGACGAAGGCCATTTCATATTCAAATTCGGTAGTCCAGGTTCCGGTTCTGGTGAGTTCAACAAGCCAGCCGGTATAACCGTCAACCCCGCAGGCCACATAGTGGTGGCAGACAAAGACAACCATCGTATACAAATATTCACGGCTGACGGAGCTTTCCTGCGAACATTCGGCAAGTTTGGAAAGGAGAACGGGGAATTTAACTATCCCTGGGACGTAGCCTGCAACGTAAAGGGCAACATAGTGGTCTCAGACACCAAAAACAGCAGGGTTCAACTGTTTTCCTCGAGCGGAGTCTATTTGAATAAATTTACCTACGAAGAGACCGGAGATATGTATCTGATGACTCAGTTGGACTCTCCCAGAGGAGTTTGCTTCACTCCCGAGGGCAATATCTTGGTTTCTGACTTCAACAACCACCGCCTGGCAATAATTAACGAGAATATGCTGGAATGTCGTGTGTTGGGTTTCCAGGGAAGCGATAACGAAGGTTTTGAAAGACCACAAGGTGTAGTTTGCGACGACGAAGGGCAGATAATCGTAGCGGATTCCAAAAATCACAGGATCAAGGTCATGGACAGGGGAGGGAATTTGCAATATATATGCGGGCAGAGCAACGAAGATCATTTCGATTTGGATACACCGTCTGGCATTTGCCTGAATCCAGGGGGGCATATTGTCGTCGTAGACTTTGGCAACAGTCGAATCAAAATTTATTAGTTCGACTCTTTCTTCGGCGGATGTATATGAGAGATTTTTCAAAAATCTTCAGTTTTAGATATTAATAATTGTGGTACTAGGGCCTAAAGTAGAGAAAAAAGTCTGCATGGTCGTTGAACTATTCAATTCCGACAAAAGATTTTTTTTTTGAAAAATTCACATTAACAATTCAAATTTGATTGGATTATAACATCCCTGTGAAACGGATTTCTAGACGACTAAGCTGTTACACATTGAGGACAATTAATGTATTTTTTCTTTAGCATATACTTCAACTTCATTCCTAGGTGTGTATTTCGATAGCCAGGTTATCTTCATCAGTAGGCTATAGGCGGTCTATATTGATAGTGAAATAATCATACCTATTTGGAAGAATCGTGGAGTATTTCGTTCTGATAACGATGATATAAGCTACCTGATTTACATGGTGTAAACTAAATGATATAATTAATTTTAGTTAGTGATTCCTTGTCATATTTTATGAAGAAAACTTCACGTGTGTCTTTCTTGACTGGCTTCGTTTTTAATAAACTGGGTGACGAAGTGTTAATAAAAAATCGGTTAGACCCATTCACTCTACGGCTGAAGTTCCTGCCGGTCTTTGTATTCTTAAAACATCACGGTGTCTGTTCAAGAACCGCCGAAGACAATCTGAGGTATTGTGACAAGTCAATTACAGCTGAAACAGAGCAGTTGTTTGAAGCGAACGCAAGTGGATAAGCCTCCCCGATTATTTCGGCAATGTAGTAAATTTTTATACTCTGGCCGGGATGCGTGAATATATTGTTTACCACGGTGCAACCTTATGATGTATCGCGGTAAATGATGTTGTTTTAAGAAGTGCCTTTTGGTATGTCATTTCTTACTGTAGCACAGCGGCATATTCTGATGAAACAGAGTAACATGGATTAACATACTAATGACGAACATACGTTACTTTATTCGATCTGCTGATAGATCGCTGACAGGTTAGCTTGCTCAGGTTGGATTTGGATGTAAAGTCGCCTCTGGAGTCCAAAGCGCAAAACTCAGACAGTTTATAATAATGTGCCGTACAGCAGTAGACAATGTTTCGAGAATGTGGGCTATTCATAAGACAATACGTACCACTTCTGAACACGCGCCAGAGTTGAACCGTAGTAAGTTTTGTCTGGATACACGCGGATAGCGTTTAGTCATTCTTTACCACGTTGCAACGACGTGTATGATGAACAATGTCAGTACATATAGGTAAGTTACTCTTTTACAGCAGAAAGTGCTGATGTACTGCAGTAAGAAATGATATACCAAAAGGGGACTATATTAAAATTACATTATTTACCACGATAGCGCATGATGCTCAGTTGCACCGTGGTAAACAATGTATTTACGTGGACGAGATGGTTAACCACGACTGACTTATTATAGAATCGTTTATGATGTAAATAATATCTTTCGTCAAGAGGCTGGAGCTTGTGTCTGGTGTGAGATAATATCAATAAAACGATGTTACTATATCGAGCCATTTTCATCACATCGAGCTCTACATGAAACTCTTTCAGGTTATGTAGTCTATACATTTTCCAGAAAATACAATATCACAGGTGAACCAACCCGATGGAGGTTCGGAACCTAATGACCCCCTTGGCGAAAAAGTGACGGCAACTATGTTCCTCACATTGGTGGCCAGCATTACAACCAGCATGCTCACATTCAGAACATAACCCCTACAAAATCTGCTGACATACCTTGATGAATGTTTATAAATAACTGTGCTTTGTCAAAAGTGTACGCTGCATATTAAAATTTGCTGTTCATTTTACTAACAATGGCATTATCATATCTCAAATTTCACTAATATGTTTAGGAGGCACAATTTTCCCAACTCGATATACTTTTTTGTTTTTGAAGATAATTGACTACAATTTGGAGGATCTGTTATACGTCATAAAAGTACATTTTTTGACAAGTGACTCAGCTTCATGCAACTTCCGGTTTCACAGGAAATGACTGAACTTTCGATTTGTCTATATGAAATTCCGAATTTCATTGTTTAAATTTTATTTCATTGTTGAAAATAACAAATACAATCTGTCAAAATATATAATAAGTAGAAATTAATTTCTCATGGACAACGTGATAATATGAAACCAATGATGAGAACAATCATATATCACAATACACAAACATACTGAATATCCATGATAAAAACATACGAAGAAATAAAAATGGC
Source organism: Chrysolina oricalcia (assembly GCA_944452925.2). Classification (NCBI taxonomy): domain Eukaryota; kingdom Metazoa; phylum Arthropoda; class Insecta; order Coleoptera; family Chrysomelidae; genus Chrysolina; species Chrysolina oricalcia. The sequence continues at coordinate 12,588,299 of OX101811.2, read as the reverse complement.
AAAATGAACTTGAATATATGTGTATAAAATATTGGAAAATAAGTACCTAATAACCATCAAAATTCAATATTGTTTCACATACAAATAATTTTCTAAATATTCAGAATTCTAAATCAACTAGTATTTGAATTTATTTTTAAATCGCGAAAACCCAGTTTTTTTTAAAAGAAACTGGCAATTTAAAAAGAATACCTATATAAATGGTAGGTTGTTGCATCAAAGTTGTAGAGAACTTTTCAGTTGATATACAACCAACCATTTTATTCTTTTTTTCATATTTAAGTTGCATATATGATTATCAATTTGTAATTTTTTTCTAATGTTAACTATCGATGATTTATAAAATAATTATTTAGCAGATAAAATTTTATATTGTTCAAAGAAAATTTCAGAAGAATAATCAAAAGGTTTTTTAAAAATAATTAGTTTTTTTTTATCAATTCATTGATTTGTTTGTCACTTTTAGTAAAAAATTTCTCATTTATTTTTTTTTTTAATTTAGAAGTCTATAGATACGTTCAAATCACTAAGTTGTATTTTTCCCAAAATGTTAGGGCTGAATTTAGGGATTTGAAGGTATCCGTAGCTCTATGAATTAAAAAAATTATTTAAATATTAAAACAAATTTTGGTTACAAAAACTGACAAGTTATAAATGGTTATATTCAGGATGTCCTACAGACAAAAGAAGTGAAAATATAGGTGACCCATTGTGAAATAGAAAGTAAAGCATGAAGCTCAATCACTTGTCAAAAATGCAGCAGTGTAGTCACGTGGTTAATAACAGGCGCATCTAGGAATGAAGTAATGGAGAACATACTATTTGTTCTCATAATCATAACCGGTTCAATTTTTTTTGTAATCTTTAACTATTAGGTAGATTTTAGTAATGTCAAGGCATATATTCATTGTATTGTTTTCGAAATATTTTGAGTCTTATGTTTCAAATACTCGCAATTCCAAATTACGGGTAAATCAAAATATTTGCTACGAAAGTGGTACCTTTTCTTCAAATTGGAAAATACTCTGATTTTATTAAGTTTTTACAGGGTAGAGCAATATGATTGAACAAAAATCGACAGAGTTAATCAGGCCACGAATGAAAAATTCCTGAAATGGAAGTCTGCGCGATATATTAAATATAATAAAATTATTCCTACCTAAAACATCACATGTTCATGGAATGGAGATACTGCAACCAGTTCAGGAATAACCTTTTCGTGGCCGTTATTGATGCCTCATCGATTTAAAAGTTTTATTTAAACAATTAAGAGTTATTTGATGCAATACGTATATAGAGATGAGACTGATTTGCATTCTATAAGACTGACAGTCCTAGGAACTACACGCTTACCCTGCCAAGGGATTTCCAATTGTCCCAGTGATGGTGGATTACAATAATTGAATTGAATTTATTGATCAGTTCGCATTTGTAATAAGAAACATTATAGTAATGGTAATTTTTTGGAACAATTTATAATTGATTAATTTCCCTCGTATCGATTTATATACGATATCATACACACTATTTTATCTAATATATTCATTATTTTGGATAAGGTTTTTCCGTAATTATATTCCTATAAATAAATGCTGTGTTTTGACATTCAATGTCAAATTCATTGTTTTATGAAAAATGATATTATCATATTTTATTTGAAAAATTTAAATGTGAGACTCTTAAATTTGATATTCGTCTTTTAACCAATATTATAATAACTGTTATGATAGATGACTTATTAAAATTGTGTAATATCATTTAGTGTGATTGTACAGGGTACGAAGCGAAGACTGCGGAGGAAAATTCAGAGAATGAAATCAAAGTTTCAAAAATTTCAAAAATAAAGACCTTTCGTTGCTGACTGATTTTGGTAAAACCAGAAGTCGCATTTTAAATGAATCACCAGCTCAGCTTCTGAAAATGTTTTGATAAACAGTATTTTCCACTGGCGTGTATCCGCAGGAGGTCAATGCATTGTACCTTGTCAAAATTACTCGTTATATTTCTTGTGATCGTGTGTCTTTTTCCTAATTTTATACTTTTTATTATATAATAAATGTTCGAAAATTGATCGTTTATATTTACCTACCCACAGTTCCCGAGTACCTACTCAACTCGGCATGGCGTAGCCAAGGCGGGGGGGCGGGGGGGGGGGTCCCAAAGTTTCGAAGATTTGCAATTTGCCATTTTGTAAAATAAAATTCATTATATAAGACTGTTTTTATAGACCATCTGCGGCACGTGATAAAGTGGGCGTGTCTTTTTGCTTGGAGGATAACCACCCAAATTGATTCCATGCATTTTAAATGTGTGAAATGTGTTTCAAGTGCTTTTTCATTAAACATTCTAAGGAACTCATGTGAATTAGGATTATAAGATATTGGAGAATGTCCGTGATCGAAAGTAATTGGAAATGAAACCAAATAAATTAATAAGGGAATTTGTAATCCAATTACCTACCTGTAAAGTATCTGGAATTGTACCTAACCATATTGAAGGAATAATTATGTTGCTTAATTATGTTTCAATTATATCTTTGATATTAGATTCATGTATAAGTGTGAGATTTCACATAATTATCATTCTAATAGTGAAAATGATTATATGATCCAGTCTTCTGCATTAACATATAGTGGTGGAGTTCCCCTCATCAGGAATGGTAGGGGATATCACCATTATACCTTTTAAGTATTAATTTAATTTCCATACATTTTTCAACATTATCTTTAATACAATAAAGCTTTGTCAATAATTTATCATTAACTTCCGACAATAAAGCATATTTTGACTTTGACTTTAACCTATACTATAGGTTTATTCGTCGGCAAGTCTCCAACAGAAAACAACTACTGCACCCTATGACCGTTGAATTATATCTGTTAAATTCTTGGCAAAGTTTTCTACAAGAACTACTTTGCAGTGCTCTTCATCATCATCATCATTCATTTCAAATGTGCTGATGAAGTTGAATTGTATTATTTGAGAGTCTGTTTTTCTTAAGTTTTGAGTGTAACATTTTTGTCGTTGCTGAAAGACCATATGGCAAGTGAACATTATATGAACTTGGATAAAGTCCTTGCTCAAAGACATAAGGGAAAAGTTTCATGTATGGGATATGAAGATCCATATTGTATGAAAGGAATATTGCCGACCTACCATCTGTACTGTATCCAGATATTGGCCATATTTTAGTTAAGTGTCTGACAAATCTGTTCTCATCTTGGCTAGATCATTTTGTTTTTTATGATTGTTATACCCTGACGGAATCCTGTGAAATCCTACTTTATCTCTCATTCCATTATTGCCACAATTTACTACGAGGCATTGTATTACGAAATCAAAAGCTTTGACTACTTCAACTAGAACCAAAACACATGTAAAACATACAACCGCCATCATTGTTCATCCTCCAAGCAACTGACCTTGAATATTGTAACGTCAGCCGCAGATGGTCTACCCTGAACCCCCCCTAAAGAAAAATTCTGGCTATGCCACTGCAACTCGGCACACATCTATTGGGACACAAAAAATTGTTTTACTTATATTAGCCGAAGGCGAGGGTTGCGATTCGTACGAGTGCAAAATTGGCATTTTATGCGAGTTGCATACTAAGTTTTTCGACGACTACTTACTACTCATGTTTAATATTGCAATAAATATTGACACAAAAAATATGCAAATAAATTAATACCTAATAGAGCTGCTGTAGCCGGTAATTTATTTACTTTTACATTAGTATATATTCATATATTACAATAAGGAACAAAAAAATTAATTGAATGGTAAAATATAACATTTCTAACAGAATAACATATAACAGTAAGACTGTTATCTGAAGACTGTTTATAACTATTTCAACAATATGGATGCTAAAAAATTAATATCATTAAAAAAGATATATAACAGTCGTTGATAATCTCAAAGTATGAGAGGATTTGAATATATCAGATAGGTAATGAAAATTAATGATAATTCAGCGAAAATTTTGTTGAAATTATTTTCATAACACCAATCCCAGTGAAATTAATAAATGTATATGGCTTTTTCATGGTCGCAGACCAAGCAGAGAATAGGATCTAAACTCCTTATGCCTTCACACTTCACATGCTCCACCCAGTACCATTCTGTTATAGAAACAGAGAGACTCCAAACTGTTGGGTATACTCCAATGAGTGTTTAAGAGTTAAATTATTATCAAGGAATGAAAAAATATTACGAGATCATTATACAGTTGCAACATATGGAATAGTATATTCTGTAACAAGGTTAGAATGAAAATTCGATGCGAGTGAAAAGTTCCGAGCGCGAGCCGAAGGCGAGCGTGAGGAACCACGAGCATCACGAATTTTCATTCTAACCGAGTAGCAGACTATACTTTCTCCACGATCAAAGATAGGAAACGTGACAGCAATAATTTTGACACTTACTCAAATTTTGCCACTACGATGACAATCAACTGCGTCAAGGCTATAATGTTATTATTGCTAACCAGTGTGAGAATATTATTCTATCACAAGAGAGAGAATGTAATAGTTATTTAAGTAACAAGGAATGTAAAGACGTGTTAACATTCGAGGTGAGCGAGTACGAGCCGAGGCAAAGCCGAGGCTTGTCGCTTGCCGAGGATGATAACAGTCGATACATTCCGTGTTACTTATTACGTTTTTCCCGCTGCTTGTTGACATTTCTCAAAATTTGCCTGAATTGAAGTTTGTTTTCTTACCCTTCCTTCATGATTATTCGTTCGCTATTTCATTCTAAGTTGCTTGTGCGTGTAACTAAGTTACCGAATAAGCAGACAATAATATTCAAAAGGTCTCATAACCTAAAAATTGATATGAATGAAGCTGAAGGTATTACTTGTCAAAGTCAAAGTCATTATTACCCTAGGCATGTAAATGAGACTATTTACATTCCGTTGTCAAGATGAATTAGTAAACGAATGATATAGGCCATTTACCTGTTTTGTTGCTAAGCATGTATGGACTATTTACAGTGTCGGCAGCGGGAAAATACATTTAAATTGCATGGGGGCAGAGGTGTTGCAGGTTATTTCTTCAATCTCGAGAGAGAATTCCAGCATTCTGTAATCAAATTTGATTTCAGAATTGGCAAATTCTGTGATGATCGTGGAGAAAACATTTTTATTATCAGAGTTACAGAAAAAAACTCTTAACAAAGGGGCAAAGAGTGGGGTTATTTTTGAAGATGTCAGGGACAAAATATACTTCAAAGGCAGAAGCTATTCAAAAAAACCAATTTATGCATCATTGTCATTATCATAGTCCTAATCACAGTCACTGTCTGAATTACAAAATCAAGTGGAAACTGTACATTTCAGTAAGAGCATTGTTTATGCAATTTCTTTAGTTTTAGTCTCAATCACCAGTGTTGGTGTACTCTTTGATTAGGACGACATGCTCAACGCGCATGTGTGTTGATACCTATTTGACGAATGACATAAATAATTATTTGTTTTGACTTGCGATTCTTGTTATTTGTTACTGTTTATTGTAAAAGGGATATTGGACGTCTGAGGTGTCACTCAGAGAGAACAAAAAGTATTATACCCCTTCACCACACAAGTAATTTGATTCCTATATCACATAATTAGTTACTATGAGGTAATCTGTTTACTAGGAAATGACCCTACCTGATGGACAGGTACAACCCCACCCAATGAACAATACAACAGCAGCACTTAATTATTCCTTTACTGGTATCAAATCAAATAGTTTGGAATTCAATGGACCATTATAATTATTAAGCAAGGGTTTTTTGAATAGCAATACTTTCATAACAATCTAATTTTCTGTAATCATCAACAGGCTTTATTAATTTTAAATTTTGGATATTAATTTTGTGATGAGTTTCTAATAAATGATCCGCAACACTTGATTTATTTTCTCGCGAATATTTAGCATGTGCCAAATGTTCGAGGAAACGAACATTCGTAGATCTTTTGGTTTGGCCATAATATACACTATCGCAGTTTTGACAGCTAATTTCATAAATTAATCCAAAAGATCTACGAATGTTCGTTTCCGCGAACATTTGGCACATGCCAAATATTCGCGATAAAATAAATCAAGTGTTGCGGATAATTTATTAGAAACTCATCACAAAATTAATATCCAAAGTTTAAAATGAATAATAATAATATCAAAATTTACAAAAACGAGCTGACAGGCGAGCAGCGTTTTACCCTTCCAGGCCCTATGAATCCTTTGAGGAAGGAGAGTTAGTACTCCTCAAAGCTAACCCTGTTTCTTCTGCAATTTTGCATGAGACCAAAAAATTATTTCTATTGTTTGAGGGCCCTTACAGAGTGAAAAAGGTTCTCAGCTCTAAAACGTATGTCCTCGCGCATTGTGATTCTGAGGTGGAAAGAGGGACCTTTCACGTGTGTCATCTGAAGAAGTTTGTGTCTTCTTTTCAAGACTCTCTACCTGCTGGAGATCTCCAGTTGCCTCGAGCTCTTGAAAGGGGGGCAGATGTAACGTAAAGTATAGGCAAGCCCGTTGGACATAATTGTTCGCTGGGTTCGCCACCGGTAAGTACATTTCGAGTACCACCGACGGCGCACGATTAAAGTCCCGAAGGTCATTCGGTCCTACTAAGAAATTGTGGCAGTTGTCATTTGAATAGAGACCACAGAATATTCCGTCTATTTACAATAAGGTGCACCTGGTCATCCTGGTTGAAAACGAGACCAGCCGAAGCTACCCGTTACCTGTCCAGGTATGTGTTTATTATATAACCTCTGGATTTGGGGTTGGCTGGTAGGCTATATGGTAATCATCCTCAAAATAATGTTATACTTTTAGGTTAACCACATTTGTTAAGAAGCCGGTATTAAATATTGAGAAAAATATCGTGTCGTATTTGACTGTGTACCAGCCGAATCCCATTTGCAACCCCTGAGAACCCTATTACGTCACAACTTATAATAATTGATTGTTATGAAAGTATTGCTATTCAAAAAAGAGGCTCGAACCCTTGCTTAAAAATGACTATGGTCCATCAAATTTCAAACTATTTGATTTGATACCAGTAAAGGAATAATTAGGTGCCGTTTTTGTATTGTTTAATGGGTGGGGTTGTACCTGTCCATCCGGTAGGGTCACTTCCTAGTAAACAGATTACCTCATGGTAATCAACTATTTGATAATGACAATGACAGCATGAATGCACATTATCCATCAATGAATTTAAAAACTCATCCATAATAACAATAGCCCTCTCAATTAAAGCTTAAACATTGTTAAACTTTTCGTCAATAACAAGAATATAGATGTTCATAAAAAGATAACTTTCATGTTTTGATTAGTTCAAAAAATAAGTCTAGGTAAGTGTTTGGAGGAAAGTTTGGAAAATTGTAAGGTTTTCTATTTCATATTTCTCCTAGAAAATACAATTAAATGGTTCATGTATTTAGAAACTGACATTACCTTACAAAAACACACAAATCTTAAGAATAACATAATGCGATATATCCTTATTTATCCTTATATGCTTAAATATATATAAAAAACTCAATACCGCCTTTTTTGTGTGCTAATGTATAAAACATTATTTCCCCTAATGAAGGCATCGCCAAATTTGTTTTTCAGCTGTCCGTTAACATATTCTTCGGTCTGCTCAAGGGCTATATTCATGTATCCATCCAGACATGCCAGTACTCCTACAAATAATTTAAATTTTCAAAGGTCATTTGAAACATAACCTTACAAAAATTGTGCAAATGCTTACCTCTGTAATCAACTCCACTATTCAGCTTTACTACAACTGGTCTGGCATGGATCTGTTGAATGAACGTTGATAATGCTTCTTTTCGGCTCATTGTTTAGATATAAATATTACAATCAAACAAATTTCAGAATTATCAAATACAAGGTAAATCTATCAGTAACAAATCTAATCCCACAACAAAACACTGTGACCACTGTGTATGTGTTCTGTTCTGTGATACTGTGAATCCGACCGCCGACAGGGTTGCCAAGTTTGGCAAATTGCCCACCACTAGTTATGAACCAAGGAGACTAAAATTTAACAAGGAGGGTTTAATAAGCTCTAGCCAATCAGAATCTTGTAGCATCAACGCGTCATAGTGACGTACTTGGATATGAGTACTGAGTCGAACTCGAACCAAGCAACAAAACTGTCAGCAGTAACTCTCATATACCAAGAGCTAGTCCGTCACTGTCTATAGACAACGGCGGCCATGACACGTCCTACTACGTCACATTTCGTAAAAAATATTCTTTCATCTCTTTCTACTAGTGTCCCCATTGTCTAAGGGGAATTAAACACTCCTTGTTAAATTTTAGTCTACTTGGGCTGTGTCAAGTCACCGGTCGGACCAATATGATTAAACCAGCGCGGTCATTTGGTTGACTTGACGACCTAATTAGAACTGTTCGTATGTGACCAATATTTTCAATCATCTGATCGGTCCGACTATCGTCATACTTCATACTGAACGCGCGTGCCTTGTCCGATCGGTGACTTGACACAGCCTTGGTTATGAACCGGTTGTGATTGTAAAGGCTCATTCATACCCTTGCGAATATTCGCAACTTTTTATGCGATTCAACTCATATCACGAAAAAATTGCGGTAAATGATGAATCATCATGTAAATTTTTGTTAATGTAGTATTATCAAGTCCCAGATCCCAGATACTGTTAAATGACATTTTATAATCCATCATTTACTGCAATTTATTTGCCGTATGGGTTGAATCGCAAAGAAATTGCGAATATTCGCAAGGGTATGAACGAGCCTTATGAACAGAACCAAGGCTGTGTCAAGTCACCGGTCGGACACGGCACGCGCGTTCAGTATGAAGTATGACGATGAGTCGGACCGATCAGATGATTGAAAATATTGGTCACATACATACAGTTCTAATTAGGTCGTCAAGTCAACCAAATGACCGCGCTGGTCTAATCATATTGGTCCGACCGGTGACTTGACTCAGCCCAAAACAAACCCAATGACTAAATGCTGGTTCATACTCTTGCGAATATTCGATGTGAATTATGAATCATAATATGGCAATTATCAGAATTTCGTGTTAGTTATTATATATATATATCATCGAAAATATACATGATGATTCATCATTCAGCTAAATTTTTTCGTCGTATGAGTACTTACATTTTTCGGCATAGGTATGACAGTGACAGGTAACAAAAACATTATTTTTTTGATATTTATGCTGTCTTTGTCAAATGCTACGGTAAGCTCTTTTCTGAAATCCTGCAAGTCAAGTTTAATTACATTGTACCCTGGATCATGTTAAGAAGAGACATTGTCGGGTATTTCCGGTTTCACTCGTGATTGATACATATAACCATTGTTTAAATAAAGTAAGATAGTCGATACCTGTGGAATCGGCACGGACTCACTGGAGCCAAACGCGATTGTCATCTACCGTGATCAGATCACAGACCTCTTAAACTTCTTTTAAGAGGTCTGTGACCGTGTTTAGTTACAAACATGAATATTTGACGTCATTGTAAAGCAGGGATACCCTGGGTAGGGATCACGAGACTCGACTCGATCAAATCGACTCAACTCGTTATCGCGTCTATGAAGTTCTACACGAACGTCGATCAAGTACTCGATTGTTCTTAACTCTCTAGTTAGGATAGCATATTCCATATTCGATCAACGTTCGTGAACAACTTCATAGACACGATAACGAGTTAAGTCGATTGGATCGAGTCGAGTCTCGTGATCCCTATGCTGATTTCAATGCTGAGTATTGTTTAAATCAAGTTATGACATGACTGGAGACCAGATCACTGAAGTTACGACATGACTTGGATGCCAGATCACTGTCGCTATCTACATGTCGCATCCATTTGGATCCAATAAGTTTCACAGGTTCCAGTTAGAGTCCAGATTAATTAACTGATGATTAGAATGTGAATCTTGAAAAGCCATTTAAAGAATGTCATTCACCGTCTAAACTTTCACTTAGTTATTTGAAGATTAACTGGAACCTGTGAAACTGACCCTAACAATGATATAATGTTGGAAAGAGAATACTGGTATCACATGAACGAGTTTCTAAATTCATCGATGGATAATGCGCATTCGTGCTGTCATTGTCATTTTCCAATAGTTAAAGAGGATACAAGATACAATGCTCATCAATGAAATTAAAAACTTGCCACTTGCCCCATGCATCACGGAAGCTGTCCATGTTTTCTTTAATAAAAAATCATTTGCATTTATAAGATTGTTTAAAGATCTGTTAAAATTCACCTACTCTACCGGCTACAATCTTTACAAACCGAGGAAATTAAAATAATATGTAGTGTATTCGTCAAATATTCGTAACACTGAAAATCAGGGGGATTATCCCAATAAAATTTCAGTTATTTTTGGTAGGTAACTTGCACTCAGTTCGACGAACTGTTGTGGAATTAAAATTGATGAGGTTTTATTTAGGTTCAGAAACTACTTCTGCAGAAATATTTGCTGTAACACTGAATTCATATGTATACTATTTGTATATTATTTGTTCTATTCAACTTTAGAACCGGCTCTAAAATTCAGACGTTGCAGACTAAATATGAATAGATTTCTATAACTACATTTACTTTTATTCTTTTTGTTGTTCAAGAAACTCCGCTTCTGGAAACACCATGACATCGATATCTTTATATTCTAATGTGAAAAATATTATATAAAATGTTATTTGAGAACGACCGAGTCAACTCAAAATACTGAAAAATTACATGTTTAGATTCAATCATTTACTGCAATTTTTGCCGTATGAGCATGAACGTTCATGTAGAAGTTTTTTTCCGATATGGGAATGGCAAAAAATTGCCATTCCTATTTGGTTCGACTATTCGTTATTATTACTTACTATTCATTGATCCCAAAAAACATTCCTGTTTATTGAGGGATTACATTTTTTACATAAATTACATAACAGCAATATACATTAGAAATTAATTTATGAAGAAATCAAACAATAGAAAAGAAGTGAAACAAATAATCTGTGAAATATGAGTAAAAATGTTATATCAAAGCAAAATAAAAGCAAAACGGCCAAAGGTGAAATATTATTATATAGGAATCGAAGTTGTATTGAGTCAAAATTTCTCAAGTTCATTTTTTTAATTTAGTTTTAGTCCTGATTTCTTTCAGTGGTTGTGGTATTATTATATTTATATATCTCAATTCCCTCGTAAAAAACGTTCCAATGTTTGAATTGAACTATAATGCGTTTATTTTACTATTGTTAATGTACCGGTCGGTAGGTTTTGACAATGTTCCCAACCCAGAGACTTAATTTGCGAACTGATATTACTGGTCAGAATTGAAAAATGTTAGTTTTTGATTAATATCGTTCTGTGATTCATTATTTTTTGTTCCTATTTTTGTACAAAACATGAACATTTTAGATTCATCACTTTATTTTTTACTGGTTTCCTTGGATATATGACAAGTCAACATTCACATATCAAAAGTAATGCTTTTTCTCTCTAGTAATCAAAAAACTAAAAACTCGGTAAAACCAATAGGTATATTACAGTTCACTGTGTTGTCTGTTTACTAACAGAAATAATTTAGTGCTTCTAAACATTATCACTAAAAAAAAACAAATATTTTTCATTTGAAATTGGTTCATACAACAAACGATTTGCAGCCTAATAGCTAATTTCATCAAAAAAATATAAAAATTATGGTTAGCAATCAATTCACAATTAGTGTAAGATACACTCCTCGTCCTGTTTTATGTCAACACATATTTACTTGTTTTTTTGATATATTTTTGTGTAATAGAACACATCGATATTTTCCAGTAAGAGTTCACTTACCTGATCTAATACTGGGGAAATATTCAAATAGAAATGAAATATGTCGATAATGTTACACTAGACCGACTTTGAACAGATGTAATATTAGTTGAAATTCGTATGAACCAACTATGTAATATATACTACAAATATTTCTATATTCAATATATTATAATTGCAATTCTCTCCTTAATCTACGTTTAATCACAAAAAGTACATTTTTTGCAAATCTTTCAGAAATATTGGCATTTATGATAAAAAGAAATTGAATATTTTTTCATGAAAATTTACTTCAAGAAGAAAAAATAGTTTATTTGGGCCGCCCCGGAGGGCCAATTAATTATTTTTTTATATTGTTACTTTGTTATTGTTGTGTTCAATATTTAACTGTAAGGAAATATTAATCATTCTTTTAGCCTGTAGAGAATTTAAATGAGTTATTTTTTAAATGCATCAGATGTGACAATTCCATATCGTGATACGTTTTAATAATTTCTGAATGATTTGCGAAAAATTAGCATGTATTCCACATGGAAAAAGCGCATTCTTGGATTTCTTGTCGCTGTTTTGACTTGCGCATCGACAAGCAACTCTGACGCCGTCCCAGAATGTCAGCTTTTTCTTCAACATACTATGTTTAATTATCCTCAGAGGAATGTTCTTCATTCCCTATACTGCTGCCTTCTCCATGATCTTCATTTGGAGTCAAATTTTCCATATTGTCTTCAAAACCTTAAAAACAAAATAATTTTTTCTCATTACGTTGATCCACATAGAATATTGTTCACCCAGGTATTAGACGTTCTGTGGAACCAAAAAATTTTGCATTTAACGGGAATAGTTGGTATGAAACACGGACATTTTACCAAATTCGTCCCGAAATAAAGGAGCATCCAGAGAATAACCCTTCCTCTAGTAACCAAGAATTGTGGTTCAGTGAAATTGAGATTTTTAATAAAGCTTAAAGATAAAATGTGACTGGTTTATTTCGCACTCATCATTTTAAAGAATTCCTTTCTTTAGACGAATTGAACCTCTATCTAAAACCAGGAGGCAGTATTATTGAAAAATCTTTCATCCCATTTTCCAAAGTTTATTAATAAATACATCATCAGGTAGAAGCTTCAAAACTATATTCATTAGAAAAATGCAAATCAAAATTAGAATACGAATGTATAAATATCAAGATAAATGTAACACTGACTACCTTTTCCAGAATCACCTTTTGGAAAGATTTTCTTATAACGGGCGTGAAAACAGCCACGGTTTTCTCATCCACGTTTATCGATTTGGCAACACCGCGCAGTTCCATAGCTTTCACGTAAGTTACGGCTCTTGGCCTTTTATGAAACCAATAAAATAGCGATTAAATGGTAGATATTTTATTCTTGAACTGGATATTGTTAGGAGATACAGAAAAATAAAAAGATAATATGAGGCGGAGGTGTGTGGCTCATGAGGTAAAATGAAAAACTCATACTGAAAAATTATCGGTTCATGGCACGCAATGTGAATGAGTGAAAAATAGTCTTTAACATCTCAACATTTATACCGTACCCCCAAAATTAATTGTCGGGCCGTCGGGCCGTCGTAAGGGGTAAAGATTTTTTTAAATTCCAACTTTTTACCAATACCAAAAACGTATATGGCGATGGCACTCGAAATGAATGGGTAGGTAACAATCAATTGCATCCTTACTTTCACCCTCCACCGTCAAAAGTAATTGTCGGGCCGTTAGAAGTGGTAGAGAATTTTTTGAAAAATCCAATTATTTACCAAAAACTTATTAGGCGATGGCACTCGAAATGAATGGGTAGAAAATAATAATTTGCATCCTCACTCTCATCCTTCAACCACAAAAGTCATTGTCGGGCCGTCAGAAGGGGTAGAGAATTTTTTGAAAAATCCAATAATTTACCGAAAACATATTAGGCAATGACACTCGAAATGATGGGTAGAAAATAATCATTTGCATCCTTACTTTCGTCCTTCACCCCCAAAAGTCATTGTCGGGCCGTCAGAAGGGGTAGAGAATTTTTTGAAAAATCCAATAATTTACCGAAAATTTATTAGGCGATGGCACTCGAAATGATGATTTTTAAAAAAATTCTCTACCCCTTCTGACGGCCCGACAATGACTTTTGAAGGTGGAGGATGAAAGTAAGGATGCAAATGATTATTCTCTACCCATTCATTTCGACTGCCATCGCCTAGTAAGTTTTTGGTAAATAATTGGATTTTTCAAAAAATTCTGTACCCCTTCTGACGTCCCGACAATGACTTTTGGGGGTGAAGGATGAAAGTAAGGATGCAAATGATTATTTTCTCTCCATTCATTTCGAATGCCATCGCCTAATAAGTTTTTGGTAAATTATTGGATTTTTCAAAAAAATCTCTACCTCTTCTGACTGCCTGATAATGACTTTTGAAGGTGGAGGGTGAAAGTAAGGATGCAAATGATTGTTATCTACCCATTCATTTCAAGTGCCATCGCCATATAAGTTTTTGGTAAAAAGTTGGAATTTAAAAAAATCTTTACCCCTTCTGACGACCCGACAATGACTTTTGGGGGTTAAGGATGAAAGTATGAATGCAAATGATTATTTTCTACCCATTCATTTCGAGTGCCATCGCCTAATAAATTTTTGGTAAATTATTGGATTTTTCAAAAAATTCTCTACCCCTTCTGACAGCCCGACAATGACTTTTGGGGGTGAAGGATGAAAGTAAGGATGCAAATGATTATTTTCTACCGATTCATTTCGAGTGCCATCGCCTAATAAGTTTTTGGTAAATTATTGGATTTTTCAAAAAATTCTCTACCCCTTCTGACGGCCCGACAATGACTTTTGAAGGTGGAGGGTGAAAGTAAGGATGCAAATGATTGTTATCTACCCATTCATTTCAAGTGCCATCGCCATATAAGTTTTTGGTAAAAAGTTGGAATTTAAAAAAATATTTACCCCTTCTGACGGCCCGACAATGACTTTTGGGGGTGAAGGATGAAAGTTAGGCTGCAAATGATTATATTTTACCCATTAATTTCGAGTGCCATCGCCTAATAAGATTTCGGTAAATTAATGGATTTTTCAAAAAATTCTCAACCCCTTCTGACGGCCCGACAATGACTTCTGGGGGTGAAGGATGAAAGTAAGGCTGCAAATGATTATTTTCTACCCATTCATTTCGAGTGCCATCGCCTAATAAGTTTTTGGTAAATTACTGGATTTTTCAAAAAATTCTCTACTTCTTCTGACAGCTCGACAATGACTTTTGAAGGTGGAGGGTGAAAGTAAGGAAGCAAATGATTGTTATCTACCCATTCATTTCGAGTGCCATCGCCATATAGGTTTTTGCTAAAAAGTTGGAATTTAAAAAAATCTTTACCCTTTACGACGGCCCGACAATGACTTTTGGTGGTGCGGTATAAATGTTGAGATGAAAAAGACAATTTTTCACTCATTCACACTGCGTGTCATGAACCGATAATTTTTCAGTATGAGTTTTACATTTTACCTGATGAGCCACACACCACCGCCTCATATTATCTTTTCTTTTCGTGATCTGTAACTCCTAACAATATCCAGTTCAAGAATAACATATCTACCATTTGAATCGCTATTTTATTGGTTTCATAAAAGACCAAGAGCCGTACTTACGTGAAGGCTATGGAACTGCGCGGTGTTGCCAAATCGAAAAACGTGGATAAAAAAACCGTTGCTGTTTTCACACCCGTTTTCTTGTACGGTGCATTCATTTAATCCCCTATTCAGCATAACCAAATTTAAATTTGTCTGTCAAAATTGTTGTTCTTAGGTTTTCGCTACAGACTATTTTTATAATAAACTACTGACAATGAAGTTTCCATTGTATAGAAGAACATGTGTTTTCATATCAATTTGTTAATAACTTTCTTTAATGGCCTTTCTGTCAAGTGATGCCATTGCTCCAGTCAATTATTATGATTATTACTACTTGTCATTATTACAAAAATCCTACTGGTAGCAATAACTATATTTTGAATTGCCATGGCCTACTCATATACTCGATGGAAATCCATTATAAAATGAACCAAGAAAGAAAAAACATCTCACTTTACGTGAACAATTAGCAATAAATAATTTGTTCTGTTTAATTCCACTATTAGAGGGTATGGTTCTCCAACAAAATTTCAAAATCAATGAATACTTGGAATTCTCTGACATTGCTTACAGAAAATTTAAATATGGTCTCCTGAACTTACCGAATAAAGCAGGAAATGAGAAATTTGAGTGAATGTGTCTACCCACAGATATCAAAAAGTTGCAAAACCAAGCAAAATATCTTACAGCAGTCCTGAAGTACCCTAAAATAATATAGATATAAATTCCAGAAAATTGCCATAACATGATAACCAGAAGCCATTGGCGAATATCCCAACAATGTCAATCAACAACCACATACAGAAAAACAAACAGCAAAATATTTTTAAATAAACATATACCACAAACGAAACGTGAAAGATTGCGCCCGAATAAAATAGTCATAAATGCAGGGCCGGAGAAAAAAACGCTTCATTCTGACAGACCAAACAGAGAAATCGACTTCAAAACAGCTGCCCTGAAAATATGAAATAATTTGCAATTTGCAATGTCATGATTTTTATGCATTCAGCATGAGTTTGAGAAATCAGAAAACGAAATTGAAAAAATTGAGGTGAATAAGTATTAAGCCGGCTACGGACTAAGATGAGCAATAATATAATATACATATATTATAGCTCGGCAGTAAGCTATAACATATTATATTATTACTGCAGTGCACTAGAATATATATTTGTTAATTTTTCAATATAGTAGTCTGATTCAGTATATGGTGTAGAAAATGGCGATGGCGAAAGACTTTTTATTACTTGATACCACTGATAGCTCATCAGAAGATGAATCAGACGCTGAAAGCGACAATTCATTAGCAATTATGGTTGGTAACCAAAAAGAAACACCGAGATTCTGGTTATCTAATCATATCAAATACGGAAAAAAACGGGGTGAATTTACACTTTTCAACGAATTAAGTGACGAAAATAAAATTTTATGATCTTCATGATTTAATAAAAAATGATATAGAAAAGCAAAACACAAATATGAGAGAAAGCATTAGTTCGTTGAGTATGTTAACCGGTTTGCTTTCTTCGCGGGCAGCGCAACGCAAGAGGGGGGAAATATATATCCTAAAAATCGCTCCGAAAGCATATTTCTTCAGTCATCAAATATATCGCCCGGCATCGCCGAGATATAGATATATATTATAGCATCAATTCGCGGCGACCTGTACTTTTTAATGCAAAGCGATATTTTTAAAATATGAGAGCTATAATATGTATTACATTATCGCTCATCATCCGTAGCCGGCTTTAAAGTTTTGTGTTTATTTATTCAATTGTTAATTTGTAGCTTACTTCAACAAAAACCAACTAAAGGAAGATTTGAAGAAAATTTGGGGTACTATAAATCAAATAACAGGAACTAAAAAAATTAGACTATAGATATGGGATGAAGAAGAATGATTAGTGAAGAAATGGAGTTTGGAAAACATGTCAATAATTTCTTTGTACCTAGAAAAGTCGAGAATGGGATTTTGAACGACAATTGTGTACTGAACAGATGGGATTTTGAATATTTTTATTCTCCAATGTTTCAAGTACCTAGTAGTACCACTAACAGAGTTAAAAATTCTCTTAATATGAACAAAAGTAGTGGAATTGGTAGCTTTAGTGCCAAGCTAACATAAACTGGTAGAGGATTTTTTTGTACCAATACTAGTAAGAAACCTATTGTGCCATTAAAGACCGTAGTTATTTTCTGTTATGTTGTGGTCTCGCAATTTTCATTTATTTAATTTTTTTATGAACATTTAAATACAAAAAACATGTTTTTTAGGGTTTTGCTTATAAATTGAAAACTAATACAGCAATCTGGTTGCTACAATGAGAAAAATTGTAGAGAATTGAAATTGGAACAAAATTAAATATTTACGGCCCGATCGGTTCATAAGTAACGGAGAAATTCTGGAAAAACCGGAAAATTTCGAGATTTAAAAAAAAATCATAACTCCGCCCTTCTCATGAAAGTATTGAATCATGTGTATGTGTGAACAAAACAGGCGTTGTCGGACCATTAGTTTAGGCAAAATTGCAATTTGATTTTGTACTATCTTGCAGCATGCCTGGATGTTCTAGTAATGTCAGGTTTCAATTTCTCAAACACATTTTGAGTATGTATGGTACCTCAATACGTATATTCTCAATTTGCGTTACAATGCTGCGGAATGGGTGAATTATTGAATATAATCTACACCAAACCTAAAAAAATCAATTTTGTGTTATTCTCCCAACTTAACTTCAAGCATTACATTATAAATAATTAATTTACTGAGTTATGCCTCCACAAATTCTCTACATTATTATAAGACAGTGTTGAAGATACCAATCATCACCAAATACTTATTAAGCTGTGTTTCTTATAGCACCAAAATGCTTATCAATATTCAATTGTGAAACAATATCAACTATGTGGAAAAGAAAACTGAAGAATGAGTTTATGGTCACCAAATAATCCAAGCATAATGTCACTTTGAAATGAAGAAATATTAAAATACAATCAGTGGTTAATATCTTCTTGATGAGTACATGTAATTTGTGTGTAACTGGGAATAAAAGTAGACAATAAATTAATTCTGCAAACATGAATAAAAAGTTATGATTTCTCTCCAAAGCAGTGTACAAAATTGTCTCATACATAAGAACACCTTGTTTTTTAGTCGATTCCACCGTATCTCAAAACAGTTCATTTTTAATTGTTATGATTTGTTACTTTCATTTGGGACCTGTATCATATCGAATCAAGCCATATTCACAGATAAACATTGTTATACAGTAAAACCCAAGAATGTTCTTTATTGCAGAAACAAAATCACATGTAAACCAAATATGTTTCTTGAGTTTTTTTTCATTTTCAGACCATGGAAGGTTAAAATGCACAAAAAATTATGACAAAAACCGAATTTACTCCACAAAACCAAACTTTCAATCAAATATATGTTATTTAGACTCACCTCTCATAACAGGCCCCTTCACCCTGCAAGTATTATACGATCCACAATGCAAACATTTGAATCCCACCACATGAAACTTGACTGTCCCTTCCTGCAAATTGATTCGATTTTGAATTAGTGTAGTGTTTTGCGAAAAGACTATTGTACCTTGATTCTAGGGCTATTTTAAAACTTCCTGATATTAAAACATATTTTCACTTTTACAATAATTACTATACACTCCTGATGTACGTATGAACAACAAAAATCAAAATTCATGAATATGTGGTTGAAACCAAGTTATAGAATACCTATTTAAATTTAAGACAAAACAATCTTTTATTCAGGCCTTGTGAGAATATAACAAGTTTAGGTTTCTGTTAAGGTAATGAATGCAATGCCAAATGTAATATTTACATGAGTAGAAAATTATCTTATATTTTATGTTGAATTATTTATTATTAAGAATCTTGGCGGGCAAAAAGTAATAATAGTTAATTATTATACAAGGGAAAAAAGTATTAGATGTTAGCTCGAGGTTGTGTTGTCAAAAACCGAGATATTTTTCACGTTTATAATACACTATTTTTTTCTGTGATTGAAAAAATGACGATTTAATATTGAAAAAACATAGTATTACAATATATTAAAGTTCTGAAAATTATCGATGTGAAATTTTGTTTTAATTAAAATTTCTTAGGATCTACTAATATATGCATGTCTAATTAAATAAATATATTCAGTGTCACCCGTGTAAAATGAAAGCACCCTTATAAAAATAAATTTTTCAACTGAATCAACACCAAATTTCATGAATGGGTCTTTATTTTCAGGGCCAACTATTCTTTTTTTTTTTCAAGGTCAAAAATCTAATAAAATTATTAACGATTTTTTTATGAAAATTATGAGTACAATAAAAAAAACTGGGTATTCGTATTTAAGTTCGGACGTTAAAGTCGAATTTTCATTTTCCCGACTTAAAACTCGGAAATTCTGACTTAAAACTCGGTTTTAAGTCAAAGACAAAATATAATACCACTTTTTACACTTGTATTATCAAAAACTATTTATTTATGGTGCTTAATTAAAAAAAATTTATATGACTTCTAAATTTGAAAACAGAACTTTAATATTTTTAGAATGCACCCAATGAATTTCTAAATTTATTATTTTATTGACCTGATATGGAGTCATACAAAGAGGTGAAAGAGAAAATTAAATCAAGAAAGGAAAGAGTTTAAAGAAACTGATGCTTGCTTTGTTTAAACAACTGTTTTATTTTGAACAAACTCGGTTGAATAGAACCGCACATGGTTACCTCTTGTAATTAAAGAAGTAAGAAATAACAAAATGGCAATTGGCAGTTCCAACGGACTCTGAAAGAACTTATTATCTCAAAATATAATACAAATAGACTTAACTTTTGATAATGGAAACAGATATAGTCTGAGAAACGACAACCATTCTTGAAAAAGCAAAGCATTTTTTAGTTTAATTTTCTCAGATTTGCAAATTAAGAATACAATACTGACAAAATTAAATATTTTTTTTCAAGACAACGCTCTTGAAAGTGCAGTGAATTATCAGAGCAAATTATTCAATTTGCCCTTGTATACTTCTACACTTGTAGATTTCCTTGAATTTACATTTTTTCATTTTCAGATTGTGGAAGGTTAAAATCCTAAAAAACATTTCTTGAAATGAATATCCTCCACAAAAAAAAAACTTTCAATCAATATCATCTTATCTTGTCAGTGTAGATTAATAAAGTCAGCCCTATAGAATATCTGCATGGAACATGGATAAAGAATTTCTGTTGTTTGCTTTTGTTGTAATTTGTCTTTTATCTTGTTGACCATTTTTTATAATTTTTCCTTTATTTATTAAGTTGTATTATAAACTAATACATTTAAAAACTACACATTAAAAAATCAGTCTTAAAAACTAATAAACGTAAATCACTATTTTAAAACATACAGAGTGAAATTTGGTCCCATAAACAGATTCATATCAACAGATACTGATGGAACACAGATAAAAACAACACAAAATCATTTGGAGAAGAAAACAACCTATGCAGAATTATAAATCAATAAAATTTCAATTTTTGCCTCAAACTACATTCCTAGAAGAGTGAAGAAAAGGTTTAAAATTAGATTTAAATTTGATCAAGGAATCTGAGGATTTGATTTCTAGGGGCAACTGGTTGAATCTGTTCAAGCCTTTAAAAAATATAGATGTTTTTGTCCGTCTCTTTGCAACCAGTGGGATGTGAAAATCATTTAATAACCTTGCATTGTGGCATGTACACCAGAATTGTAATTAACAATATTCCTCGACAAACAGATGATGTTGAAGATAGTGAAATAAAAATTGATAATTATAATCATGTTCGATGCAATTCAGCAAGTAGACATACTGGAGGTGTTATAATTTATGTGAAATATGGTTATACTTTTACAACATATAAAACATTCAAACTAAGGGGTAATTACTGGTGTAAACAGTGTAAACAGTAATTAATAGTATTGCCCCTATTGAAATATGTAAGTACCGATCAAAATTACCTTGGTTTGACTATGAGATTTATGATTCAATCAAGAGACGAGATAGGGCATACAAAGATTTCAAATCATGTAACAATAATAAACAAGAGAAATGGGAACTTTTCAAGCTATTAAGAAATAATGTTGTCAATCTTTTGAAGCAAAAGAAAGAACTATATTATTTTGACAATATTGATAGAGCTAGACATAATCCCAAAGAAATGTGGAAAACTTTGAAGAAACTGGTAAACAGTAATAGCCAAGATGTCTCCAATTGCATATGCTTCGATTCAAATGTGCATAAAAAAATGTTAACGAATAACGTAGAAATAGCTTGTAGTTTTAATAATTATTTTGTTGATAGTATTGTTGACATCATACAAAATATTAACATTACTGAACGTTGGCATAATGTAAACAATAATTTATATTTGAAATTCGAAAACTTTGAGATGCTCTCTATGAAAGATTTGCGAAAAATAGTAAGTAGCTTGGACAATAAATTTTCTTTATATGAAACTCTGAACTGCAAAATGATCAAAGAAGTCTTTGAAACCATTGGTCATATATTACTAAATTTAATTAATACATCTCTGCATACAGGAATAATACCTCACAAGTTGAAAAGTAGAGTACTGTTATTCCTATTCCGAAAATCGCCAACACCAATAAATCCGAAGAATTTCGTCCGATAAATACTTTGCCACCAATTGAAAAAATCTTGGAAGTTGCTGTTTATGACCAGTTATTACATCATGTTACTAAAAATTCAGTTTTAATAGATAATCAGTCGGGTTTTCGAACAAAATTCTCGTGTGAAACAGCATTACAGCTCACAATATGTAATATTAAAACTAACTTAGATAGCCAGAAATATGTTATTGCTGTATTTTTGGACCTGAAGAGGGCTTTTGAGATAATTGATAGAGGAATTATGTTGTTGAAATTGAAACAGTATGGAATTGATGGAAAAGTGTTGGAGTGGTTCATGGATTATTTGAAAAATAGGAAACAGAAAGTCCGTTTTAAAGATGCACTATCAAATGAATTGAATGTTGATGTAGGTGTTCCACAGGGTAGCGTTTTGGGTCCTCTCCTTTTTGTTTTATATCTAAACGATATTGGACTTTTCGTTGAATCTGAGTTCATAAACCTTTTTGCTGACGATACATTGCTTATTTGTAGTGATATTGAACTAGATAGAGCTGTTCTTAAAATGAACGGGATTTTAGAAACTGTGAATAAGTATTTATGCACCAACAAATTGAAGTTAAATGTAACAAAAACGAAAGCAATGATCTTCACTACAAAATATAAATACAATTCTCTCGATATCAACGGTATAAACCTACATATCAATAACGAAAAAATTGAAGTTGTGTCAACGGTCAAATACCTTGGTTTCCAACTGGATAATTTTTTAAATTTTGACAGTCACTTTGAATATATTCATAAAAAAATATCAAAAAAACTATATTTTTTCAGTAGAATAGCACAACATTTGTCAATACAGTCTAAAGTTACAGTTTACAATACTATCATTCAACCACACTTTGATTATTGTGCGTCTATATTATCTTTATTTAATCTCAATAAATTAAATATGTTACAAAAATTACAAAATCGAGGGATGAGGGTAATATTGAAAACGAATCGTCTTACTCCCATAAAAAATATGCTAGATTGTTTAAATTGGTTGTCAGTTGAAAGTAGACTCTACTATTTCACAATGATTCTGGTATTTAAAATTGTAAATGGTATGGCACCAGAATACTTTAACCAGTATGTCAACTTGAATAAAAAGATTCATTCTCACAACACTAGAAATTCAAATAATATACATATAAATCGAACGGCATTTAGGAGTACCATGAACTCTATATTTTTTAAAGGTTTCAACAAATTCAACGAATTACCTGAAATATTGAAGAAAAAATCCAATTTGGAAGATTTTAAAGCAGCACTGAACGAATTAAAAAAAAATGAATAATAAAAAAAGTAATAGGTACTGTAATACTCCGTTTTGTTTAATTATATAATAATAATAATGTAATCTTAAATACCTAATTAGTCTATCTACATGCGAATTTTAATTTGTCAACGTCTGATTTTACCATTTTTTTGTGTATACTTTGTTGTCTATCTAGATGGGTACTTTTTAAATTTTTAGCGCTTGATATTTATTCCATTGTGCTTGTGTCATGTTATTTTTAACTTGTAGTTGTTTATATTATATACCTATACCTAATTGGTCTATCTACTAGTGACTGAAGTTTTTAACTTGTGATTTTGCTATTTTTTGTATACACTTCGTTGTCTGTCTAAATGGTTATTTTTTTAATGTTTAACGTGTGATATATATTTAATTGTACTTGTGTCATTTTATTATATTTTTTACTTATAGTTATGTATATTAGGTTTCCTATTTCAATAAAGATGTATTATGTACCTGATTTTATTTTAACTATAAATATATAAGTATTGTATTCAAAAAAGGCATCTGTTGATTACCACTGCATTTTCTTCAACATATACTCAACAGATGTTCTCTTTGAGCATGTCAATTTTATTCTCATGGCTCGATTTTTAAGTTTTATAAATCAGAATACTTATAGACTGTCAGATAGTGACAGATTTAGGTGCCCCATTTTCACATACAAGCCTCGAATAGGGTTGAGAAGTACATCGATGTTGAGTAAAATGGAGGGAAATTTACGAGTGGCTCCTGGGGATAACATATGGAAAATTCGATTTTCCATGGAAAATTCGATTTTCCATATTTTAACGCGAGCCATGTTCACCTAATCATTAATTAATAGAACTTGGCTTCAAAAGATCAAAGGCTTGAGTGTTGAAGGTGGCTAAAGGGTTAAAATGAGGCTGTAATCTTGTAAAGAAAAATCGAGATTTTAACAGGTTTTCCCACGCAAGCCCATCGAAACTATGAAAACCTACATCGTCACTACACCAAAAACATAATGGCTTGAGTGGCGTGAATGGAAAAGTAGATTTTGTCGTCGGAAAATTTAATGGAAATTCTTTTTGATTTTTCCATATATTTTCCCCATGAGCCACTCGTAAATTTCCCTTAATTTTACTCAACATCGACTTACTTTTCAACCCTATTCGAGGCTTGTATGTGAAAATGGGGCACCTAAATCTGTCACTATCTGACAGTCTATTAGTTCATTTTGATTTAGCAGATAAAGTGTTGTGGAACAGTAGGTGAAATTTCATCTTGATTTAGCAGATAAAGTGTTGAGGAACAGTAGGTGAAATGAGGTAATATTAGGGTGTTAAAAAGAATAGTTTTGGACCATCTTCTCAGAAAATCAGCAAATCTATACAAGTGATTGATATACTGGTGGATTTATTTGATGAAGGAAAATTTAAGATTCCATGCAAATAGATATGTTTTGTTGACTAGTGATATTGTCTTGTTTCCTATTTTATAATTTCCTTTTGAATATTGACATACGTTCATTGTTAATTATCATTAATATTTCTTATTTTGAACCTGTAATGTCAGAAATGATATTATTCTCGCATTCTCAATATTTACCTTATGACAGTCTCTGCAAAGGATCTGCACAAAATAATTTCTATAATCAGCAGGCATTGGAGTATTCTCAACTTCAACGTCCCAGTATTTCCACAGCTGCTCCATGTTCATCAGAGAAGTCTGACAGATAGGACAGGCATACAGCCCAGCTTTCAGTAGCTGCTCGAAACAATTTCTATGGAGAAGGTGACCGCATGGGGGAATGTGGCAGGGTATCCTGGATGTGTGGATATCTTCCAGACATACGGGACAATTGGCTCGAGATACATTTTCAACACACTACAAGAAATTAACAATGTCAATAGAGGCCCAGCTTAGAGGAAGTGAAACTGATATTATTTAAATGATATTCAAAAATCTGAACTCACCTTGTGTTCATCTTTCAGCTGTAGAGGGAGACACATATTGCATTTCTGACAATGAAAAAATCTGTCTGCTCCACCAATACGGCAAATTCCACACCCATCACAGTGAAATTGTTTTTTATCTTCATCATCAAATAGATTACATTCCAAACAAGTATACTGAAATGCGACATATATACACAAATATATACAGGTTGCATATTTTTACTTACATTCCCAAACACTGTCCCACACTTGTTGCAATTTTCTTTCACTGGTTGCCTATTTTCACACAACGCACATTCCAATTCTTTTACTTCTTTTCTATTTAATATGTGATCCTCATTTTCATCGTGACAGAATCTACAAGTGTAAACTTTTTTGCAGCAAGGGGTCTGAAAAAAACAGGAAGACTTGAGGAAAACTGCAGAATTGTTCCATAAAGTGAAGTTACAATTGTGAACAAAAATAACTATTTATTGAAAGCATATTCGCATGAAAACTATTTAAAATTCTATGGACAATATGTGACGAGATATTTGCAGCATCATTTTAAATAAGATAAAGGAAAATACAAATGTCAACATAAAGAATGAGATGAAGGAAATACCTATGATTCATGATAGGTACTTTGATATATAATGGTACTGATATATTCCATGAATCAATTTGTCAATTTTTCAATAGATATTAGTAACAGTAAAATTGAAGTCAAGCCCAATGAGATCATGAGATCAAGCCAAAACAAAGAAAAACTCACAAAAAACTTTGATTTCCTTCTATAATGACAACATCCAATTATCTTTATGGATTCTTCTGGAGGGCCTTCAGCCCCAGGAGTTGATGCAAGTTCCATTATGATTAAAGTTTTGAAAAACGTCCAGCTCTATGAGTAATGAGTTCAACAGCAGACTTCTTCAAACTCTTGTCTATGGACTTCTTTTAAAAAAACAATAACAATGTTTATTCTTGAACATTAAAATTTGCCATTGTCATAAGTGTCATACGTCACATCTTTCACACGAATGACACGTCTCACAGTCTCACACTCAGAGCAATAAGAGAAATAAAAGATACGTAGATGTGTTTTTTGTCCTCTTCGTGATTGCAACATCCATGATTTCATTTATTTACATCGTAGCCTGGATCATGCTAACAATAGCCATTTTCGGGTATTTCTGTTTTTACTCGTGAAGAATATTCGTCAATGATTGGTTGGACCAACCAATCATTGACTAATATTCTTCCTTACTACTTAAAACTTATGACTTAAGGCTATTTCACATAAAGGCAGTAGCAGTGGCACTAAGTCAGTGTCTCCGCCCCTTTTGACGCTGTTATCCGAATGAATGACATTGGGATGGAAATGTTCAACTAATTGTTTGTTAAAAGCAGTGGAAAGGAATCATAACAGCTATCTCGATTTCAAAATAATTCTAAGGTTAGAAATGCGAACACTGCTAGATTTTACTGCAAAAAGTTTAAATGAATCAAACTTTCAGCAGCGTGACCTTGACTTTTCAGCGTCGTCTAAACATGTTTGCCATTGGTTATCTTATCAATAGAGGGGGATGACGCCACTGCTACTGCCATTATGTGAATCAGGCTTTATCACTGCTGCATAAAGCCTTGTACATACTTATGCGAATTCGCAAAAAAATTTGCAAATCGCAAAGTAGCAAATTATTGACGGAAATGGGCGTTCATACTTCTGCGGAATAATTTATTGGTCGCTGTCACAGAACTCACTAATTTGTTTGTGTTCTGTGCTCACTGTCATTTATAAATGATCTCATTTACTGTTTTCTGATGTTCCTTAGACACATAACCTATTATAAATTTAAAATTTGTTCAAAAACCAAGAAGGCATAAGAAAAAATCATATCACTATCACTTAAGATAACTAATTTTGTATGGTGAATGAGTAACAATCGTTCATTCGCATTTCTCGAACGAGGTTATGATAGTCTCCTTGAAGTTTGCGGTTCTTGAAAATTTTTCAAACACTACAACTTCTTTGTTTCCTTCTTAAAGTTTTGTGATATTTCCAAAGATTATATAATTGGTGCATAGGAATTAATTTATTCAAAATATCACTCATGATTTGAACTAAAAATTTAATATAAATCACCAGCCTTTGAGGTTATCCTTGCAAATGAAACAAATGTTCATAATTTTTCGTGGATTCTCTGTATCACTATTTTCTGCGAAATCGCAATAAAGTTCAAATATTTGAACTTTATTGCGAAACTGTCAACCGCCATTTTATTCGCAAAAATTTTTGCGAATTCGCATAAGTATGTACAAGGCTTAAATCCGCTATTACTGGTGCTTTAAGCACCGGAGCCTGGAGCAACGAAAGACTGTTGTTTTGACGAGAAATCAGTTATTGTTATTATGATACCCTGAAAGCAGTGGCGTGCTCCTCATTGGAACAAGTAATGAATAAACCAAACTTAATCACGAATGAAAACGAAACTAGCCGATAATTTCTCTTCTTAGTATGATCCAGGATACGATGTAAATAAGCAAAGTCAAGAATGCTGCCTTCAAGAAAATGAGCGTAGTGTAGTTGTAAAAGTCGGTATAACATCGTGGAACATTCTGGCGAAATATCACTGTTCCGAAATCTTCTGATAATTCAACACAATTATTGATGAGTTGCCGCCACTTGTTCACGAAAGGTCTCGTGGTGTTGTTGACAGCGTAAGCAGCGATTACTTGAATAGGGGAAAGAATAGAAGGGTACATTTTAAAAATACTAGGATTATATCACAATGCTTCTATATATAATTCATAAGTACAAAATGCCTCTCACTGTCGCTACTTTCAAACCATTTCTGCTAACTTTAACCTTAATGTCCCTCCGCGCTTTCCGCATTGATATATTTTCGAGAGTCGTGGAACGAACGAAGCTCCTCAGTCGATACTCGAACACTAATTGCTTTTTCGTTTGCATGCGAAACAAACCGAATGCCCCAGCCAATCGGATAACTTATTTGCGTATGCAAAATTTTCATTATGTAGGTGCTACTTTGGTTTGTTCCCTCTTTGCTCTACTCTACCTATATCAGCTCGTTGGAAGTAAAATAGGCGAAACAAATAATATACAATGTCCTGGGGCGAATGGCACATCGTAGTTTATACGACGCTCGCACCTCACACGCTCACACCCAATTAACGAATACACTTCGTAATCCACAAATTGGTGTATCATCTCCTTCCTCTTGAATGTAAAAATTTTACAAAGGATTACAGTGATCGTTTTCAAATTTTGATAAAAAAAATCATTTCAGCAGGAACAAACCCAAATAATCTCTTTATTCTGCACACAGAAAATTAAGGTGATAAAAAAAATGTGAAGCAATGAAATCTGTTTATTTTAACCCGAAAAAATGAATGATGTTCTACAATTTGTATTTGCTCTTTCGATATACAGAAATTATAGACAAATTAAATGAAACATTACTTCATTCAAAATTTCTGGATAACTAATATTCTTGAACTTTATTTCGTAAATTTTTGTCTTTGAAGCCATTATATCAAATGTATAGATAGTTACTGTAAAACAAAACTGAACCATATTGTGTCAATGTACTGTATTTGATTATGTGTAATTAGTTTATCAATTTAATGATACTTATACGCTTAATTGCCACAATATGAAATGATAAAAGACAAAGCTCTCAAAATTTTGAATATTCCCGCCTTTGTTTGACAACTAACCAGTGGCTGGGTGTCGTTGATTTGTCAGTAGTGTGTGTAGTGCCCCAAAATGGCTACCAGTGATGATGAACCTATGCATCATTTATATGAAGTTTTCACCACTTGTTTCAACAAAATAGCAAATAAAGCCCCTGGTAAGTCATTCATTACTGTTTTATGTATCGATATAATCTAGTGTTAGAGTATTTTTTCTTCAATATCCTTGGTAAAACCCCATAATAATACAATCCAAGCGCGTGTGTTCCCAAAACATTGAACAGCTTGCTTTAAAAACCCTTAGGTACAAAATTTAAATTTTGTTACAAGTGCTCTACGGGAATTTATCAAGCTTTCCTTGACCCTTTCTGCTGTTTTTCAAGTCGTTTTTATCCATTTGTACGGTGGAATTCTGCTAATTTCGTGGAGAAACATTGATATTTGTGTCATTTTGGCCTGTTTGGTTGCACAGATTTCTTTTTATGTTTACATCTTAATCTGGACCTTAACTATGGTTGCTTGTTTTTGATTTTCTCGAAAATTTCAACGACGAACTTGTGTGACATTTCTGATCAAGTATTCTTGTATCAGAGAAAAACTTTGTTGTTATCTAATTGTTTCAACAAGTGATGAAAATATTCGTTGTTCCTTGTTCCATAGATATTCTCATCTTGAAAACAACCCCAGATTTTTTGAAAGGAATCTGTATTGATCATTATTGAATAAAAGGAGTTAGTTTTCTTGAAGAAATCAGTGAACTAGTTTCATTATTGTTATATTTACCTATAAGTCATTTGAAAACTCATATTTTGGATATGAATTCTTCTATACCTAAGGTATATTTTAATGTTGTTGACTTCCTCTATATGTAACAAAAATAGAATTTCAGGTTCATTTGAATAGAACAATTGTGGAACAATTGTGTTAAGAAGAAATAATGCAGATTTCTTTATTTTTAAATAATAAAGATTTGTAAGTATTGACAGTTTCTGTAAAAAATATTCTTTGATGTACATCAAGACTCCAAACTAGTGCAATATCTCAAATAATATTTTTTTTCATTTGCAATACAACTCTCCAAAAAATCGTTTCTAAATAGGTTTTACTTTGTTTCATATACCTATAACATTTCATTTGAGTCAAATGAAATCAGTACACATCAGTCAAATGATTTGACTGATGTGTACTGATGATAAGTAGTTTTCTTATATGGACGTATTTTTTTTGTAACTAAGTAGGTTGTCTATAGAAATGAAGTTCATATGGTGTTGGAAGTTTACTAGTGGTGTAATTGTAATGATAATATAATGGTGATCAATTTTGATGTTCATGCTGATTTCAAAGATATCTGTCAGGTTTACTGGTATCTATCTAGTAAACAATTCAATTTGGATTATAACGAGAGAGTACTTATGGATTTATTCTTTGTAGTAGTTGATTGAGCGCCAAGTAACTTTTCGTAGATGTACCTACTTATATTGTCTAACCTGTAAAAAAAGGAAATAATATTTATTACTATTATCTAACTATTTAAAGTAATCATTTCTAGATGTGGAAAATATTATTTTGTAATAACTTCGTAATTAGTTTAATTTGTCCTGCAGAATTGAAAATTATTTCTCTCTCAGAATTTCAAAAGATAAAAAGGGTGTGTTCCCAGCATGTTCTGACAATTTGCAAAATAATTGTGGCTATCATAAGACCTATGAAACTAATACCTTTGTCGAAAAAGTAATTCTTTATCAATTTTTCAACAAAAAGTTTCAAAACAATTGGCCAAGTTGATTTTCTTATAGAAAACCATCAAATCCTGTGTACAATGAAAATTTCCGGAAATACGAATCATGATGTAATATTGTTGACATAAATTATGAAAAGCAAGGCCCGAGTTGTGGCACTTCAGATGTCACGAGATATGAACCTAGTTGGTGTCGCTTCACTGTAATATTTTATGTTGTTTTGAACAAACATCTACTCAACAACTATAAAAACGGCAAATCTTTTTGCTCCTTAATATTTTTAGTTCCTGCTTTTATATGTTGTGCAAAAAACCTGTCTCAGAATAATAATTACAGAACTTCTTTATTATTGTTCAATTTTATGTACCTGTACATACCATTTTTGTCTCAGAAAGTTGTTCAGGTATATTTCTTTCCTTTGTTAACCTAATCTGAAGAGCTGTCTAGTGACAGGGCATAATGAATTCTAAAGTAGGTATATAAAAATCATTTATTTTATTATTATTGAAACTTATTCTACATATCGGGAAAACCGGAATAAATTTGGCCCCCTGTATCTTCGTTGTATTATATTATATTTCCCATTTGTTACATTTATGAATAAATGTACAATTTTGCAAGTAAAAGATCAAATATGACACTTCCTGTTTGACCGGAAGCGCATTCAATTTTTTTTTAGTTCAAATAAGAAATAAAAAAATACGATTCAGTATTGAATTACTTTTCCAAATATATATTACAATCATTCTTCCAATACACAAACTATTGATATAAGTAAGTAATTGAGATGTAATCAAAAAACTACTTTTTGTATTCCCCTCGTAAAGGAACGTTTTCACCAAAGTGTGCTATGGAAAATTGAACAATAGCATGTAAGTAGATAACAGTAATTTGATGTCAAAGTTTTGACACAATTATTGGGATGCAGAATAACTATTTTCTCCATACTGAGTTTTTCTTTTATTTTGTAGTAAAGAAGGAATTTAATGTCATAGGTTGATTCAGTATAACAGGAAACAAAAATATGAAGTTTTTTCATGATTTGTATTTCAGTATGAATGGGAAATTCCTATATTTGCTTTTAAAAGAAATGAATTTATTGGCGTTGAAAATTATTTTGTTACTTACATGCTATTGATTGATTTTCCATGGCACACTTTCATGAAAATGTTCTGTTACGTCCCCCTTAGATCCACTTCCGATCTCAGACTTCGTTCTATTTTTCAGTACTAGATATAATTTGATCACGAATTTTGAAAGTGCCACCTGGTGGCCGTTAGCATCAGCTAATTTGCGACTTTATAATTTATCAGAAATTTTTATTTTAAAATTGAAAAAAATCATGTGATTTATCGCGATTTAAATCATGATCAATTGATTAAAATCCTTTCAACCCTGTAACAAAATACGTAAAGTATAAAATGATTTTTGATTATTTTTCCTTGTTTTTTGACTTTTTTGTCTTTACTATCTTTTATAAACTCGATTAAACTCGATTTTTCTGTTGAGTTTCTGTTGAGATGCGAAATATTTCTTAGAAGAAAAAACAAACCCAGTAGTGGTTTTATAGCGCTCTTTGCCATGAAGGAATGTAACTAATTAATATGCACCCCAAGGCCCAGTATAAATGGAACGCCCTTTGTGCTGGAAACATTGAATATATGTTGAAGATGTTTCAACGTCTCAAGAGTTTTTTGAGAATTAACGAAATTTGAGGAACAAGTTGGCTGGCCATTCCAACGTCAGAAGGTGATATGTAACAAGGGGTAGGGTACCGCGTTTATCTATTGCGAACTCGCAAATCCAGTTTTAAAAATTTGCGAGCAGTTTAGATTATGGCCCAATTTAAACGGTTTTTATTTCCATGCGAAATATTTTATTATAATCAACTTACACTGGGAAACATTTAGAGAGCATATTGGTATATTCGAGAAATTCTGTTTGAAATTACCATATTCTGTGGACTCGATCGAAGAAGTTCTACATTCTAAAGCTTAAGTAACGTATGTTTACTTACTACTTAGACGATCAAACTAATGATAATTTGCTTCCATACAATATTACGGATTTCGTTTGAAACGTTCTTGCAGATTTCGAGGTGTTTCCGTAGTAATATGGGATTCCTCGACAATCAGCTACACCACAATTTTGGAAAACATTGGGTGGATTCTTGTAGTAGGAGATTTGGGTCGGTTCTGAGCCTCCCCCTCTACTTTGACGACATCCGTGACCTTCAGGGGTCGGTCTGGTGGGTGGGTGCCATTTTGTGGAACTTCAGAATTTTGTTGGTTTTGACCTTGATGAACGTTGTGTGTTTGTATTCAGGGTTTGTGTTTGACCTTGAGTGTGGCAACATTGCCCGACATAATATTTGAGACACTGTGCTAGGGCAAAAAATACTAACGCCTTTTTACCGAGTAGCATGTTGTCCAACTCCACGTATAATAGAGGCACGGTCGTCGCATCCGCCATGTTTGTGACGTCAGTGTAGTATAATTTTGTAAACAAAAGGACAGTAAATGCCACATACCTATGTATTGTATGTATGGGCATAATTAATAGCATAGTCTTTTGTGGTTCATAGTGTCTTTGAGAGAACCTTCCTTTTCAAAGCGTTTTTTTTATTGTTGAAGCTGTAGTAGTGGTGTGGGAGAACTTTACATTACAACCTTATAATTCAAAATAATAATGGACTTACCTCCATGTGAAAGGTAAATAAAGCTTATTGCTAAAACGTGAAACTATTTTTAAAATAAATTTTATTTCAGTACATCCGAATTCCCAACTGCATGCGGAACAAATTGTGCGGTTGTTAATTGTTGTACTACTAAAACAAATTGTTTGT
Organism: Chrysolina oricalcia; assembly: GCA_944452925.2. Lineage (NCBI taxonomy): Eukaryota > Metazoa > Arthropoda > Insecta > Coleoptera > Chrysomelidae > Chrysolina > Chrysolina oricalcia. The sequence continues at coordinate 12,554,666 of OX101811.2, read as the reverse complement.
TCTACTAAAACAAAGAAGTTGAACGTATCGCATCACAGATTTCCAAAAGACGCAGAAGTTAAGTGGTAGAAATATGTGGAAAAAGAGATTTTAATGTTGAAACATCATTCATATGCAGTAGCCATACACTTTAGAAATGATGACTATGAAAACTCACTCATATCTGAACAGATGGATGTACCTGTCAAACGAGGATAAAGAAAAAAGTTAGAATGCACTTTGAAATGAGTTCGTAATAATAAAAGAAACTCATGATAAAATCATTATAGTAAATAAAAACCTTTCAGTTTATTTCTTATCTAATTTTAACACTGCATTAGTAGTAGTTCACTACAGTACTGAATAGTCTATTTAAATTTCCCGCGCAAATATACTACAATGACGTCACAAGCGACGACCGTGTCTCTATTATCCGTGGTCCAACTCGACATGAAGAACTCTCGATGTTTAGATAATAATTTTTTCCCGAGGACTATTTTCGTAGGGCACCAGTTTCTCCTAAAATGACTCCGTTGAATTGTTTCATCCGAGTGGAGCACACGTTGAAAATGTTTATGCAGATTCACAACAATGAAAGGCTGTCAACAGAGGCAGCCATGGTGAGGCTGTCGTTTTTGTCATTCATGCTCGTCATGAGAGAAAACAAACCAGAAACAATAAAAAATTATGATAATACCCTTTAATTTTGGGAACAGTACAGGTACTTCATAATATACTTTATCTAATAAATTATTGATATCAGAGACTGGTAGCACCTTCCATTAGTTCTTTGAATTCCGTTTGATATTGCTTCTTATTACCCGTTGCCGGACTCGCTGCGACGGGTCTACCAACGTACGATACCTCCCGTTCTCCCCCGATCGCCTTAATTATCCTCGGTAGTACGTAGTTCCAAGCACCTTGGTTCTTGTGTTCTTCCTGCAACCACACGATTTCCGCTTTGGGGTACTTTTCGCATTCTATTTTGACCAGATCGAACGGGAACGGCGTCAGCTGTTCAACGCGCGCCATCGCAATCTTCGGTTCGTTCCCCTTTTCTTTCAGCGCTTTCGCAACGTCGTAAAAGACTTTCCCTGAGCAGAACATCAGCTTTTCCACTCCATCTGGCTTTTCGCTAGCAGGCCCTTCGGCCGGTATGAGACGTTTGAATTCGCTGCCCTCGGTCATGTCGCTAAAAGGGCTCCTGCAAACCGGCAGCCTGAGCAAACTTTTCGGCGTCATCAATACCAGAGGCTTCCTGAACGGCAACGCTATCTGTCTCCTGAGGATGTGGAACATATTGGCCGGGGTCGTGCAGTTGGCCACGATCCAGTTGATGTCGTGAAGCTGACGCATCGCGAAATTGTCGTCATCGGGCGGTATAATATCCGGGTCGTCAGCGGACATCTGCAGGAAGCGCTCCAAGCGAGCGCTCGAGTGTTCGGGTCCCATACCTTCCATTCCATGGGGAAGGTACAAAACCATACCGGACTGCCTCAGCCACTTCGCCTGGCCGCTGGATATGTACACGTCGATGACGCACTGAGCTACGTTGTCGAAATCGCCAAACTGCGCTTCCCAAATCACCAGCGCGTTGGGATTTGTCAAGGAGTAACCGTGCTCGAACGACAGGACGGCGTACTCGCTCAGGTGGCTGTTGGACACCGAATACGGCGCTTGGTCGGGGTAGAGATGACACAGGGGACGGTATTCTTCCTTGTCGTTAGTCTGGTGATGGAGGACGTGGTGTCTGTGCGAGAACGTCCCTCTCTCGACGTCTTCTCCGGACATTCTCACGTGGATGCCTTCCTGCAGAAGGGACCCAAAAGCCATAGCTTCGGCGATAGCAAAGTCCACCATTTTGTTCTGCACCATCTCCATCCTAGCAGACAAGATTCGCTCGATGCCCTTGTGTAGCTTAAACTGAGACGTGTTCGGTGGGGGGGACGCGAACTTTCGGCCGATGTGCTCCAAGATGCTTTCTTTCACCCCGGTCGGGTTGGCTTTCAGCGGGTCCTTGTTTTCGAAAAACCCGGACCAGGGGCTGTCGATCCAATCGCTGTATCGCATGTGGGTTTCTTTGTTCGCTTTCTCCAACTCGTCTTCGCAGATTTTGTCGTATTTGTCTTGCACTTCTTTCACTTCCGATTCTTTGGCGATACCCTCTTTGATCAGCTTCTCTGCGTAAAGTTCCAAGCAGTTCTTCATGCCATGTATTTTTGTGTACATGAGGGGTTGGGTGAACATGGGCTCGTCCAGTTCGTTGTGGCCGAACCTCCTGTATCCGACCAGATCGATGACGACGTCCCTGTGGAAGGTGGCTCTCCATTCCGCTGCGACTTTGCTGACGTGCGTGACGCTGTCCGGGTCGTCGGCGTTGACGTGGAAGATCGGCGCGTGCACCACCTTGGCGACGTCAGTGCAGTACACCGAGGATCTGGCGACACGAGGATCCGTGGTGAAACCTATCTGGTTATTGGCGACGATGTGGATGGTGCCTCGCGTGTTGTAACTGGGCAGCTGCGACAAGTGATGCACTTCGAAGCAGGTGCCTTGGCCGGCATATGCGGCGTCCCCGTGCAGCACGAGGGCCATGACTTGTTTCCCTTCGCGGTCCGCTCTGTAAAACTGCTCTGCCCTGGTTTTCCCCAGAGCCACAGGAGATGAGACTTCGAGGTGGGAAGGATTGGCGACTATGGCCAGTCGTATGTTTTTGTTGGTGACGCGGTTCAACCGCTCCACCGTCATCCCTAGGTGATATTTGACGTCACCGGAGCCTTCGTCGGTGGCCGCTAGTGCGGCGAATTGCGTGAATATCTTGTAGAGAGGTTGGCGACATATGTTGGCCAACACGTTGAGTCGACCTCGATGAGGCATAGCGATGATGACGCTCTCCACGCCCATTTCGGAAGACACGTCTATCACTGTTTTCATCGAGGGTATCAGAGAGTCGCAACCTTCGAGCCCGAACCGTTTTTCCGAGGGGTATTTCTTGGAGAGGAAGTTTTCGAACCTAACGGAGCGGGTTAGCCGGGCCAGGGTCAACCTCCGTTCGTCGGCAGTAAGATCCGTAGCACCGGGTGCTTCGAAACGTTGCCTGATCCAGTTGCACTTTTCCACGTCGTTTATGTACATGTATTCCACGCCGATGTGTCTGCAGTACGCTAGCTCCAGCCGTTTGATGATTTCTGATAATGGCAGTGACTTTTCTTTGCCGCCTATAACCGTCGTCGAAGGTAGTTTGAACACTTTGGACAAGTCTGCTTCTTTCAACTTGTGCTGGCTCATGATTATATCCGGTGGGATTTTACCGGTAGGGGTGAGAGTGGTAGTGTGATCTGAATACATTATCCCCAGAGGGTCAATCTTTGCTAGCGAGTGGCCACGTACCTGGTACCCTCTGATGATTGCCTGGACTGCCAAGTGGTTTTCTATAGTATCCTCTTTTAGCTCAGCTCCTCCGCTGCCTCCCGAGTCAGGGTGCTTTGTGCGGTAGGCACTCATCGGCATTTCGTTTTTTCCGGGAGATGCCAAAGAGGGAGGTGGATGGTACCCCGCACCCCCTGCAGCCGAGATTCGGAAATAGGCGTCCCACGATGCGTGTACGCTGCTTGGGTTTGCTTGCCAGGCTTTGTACATATCTTCTACATATTGAGCTGAGGTACCATTCAAAAAGGGTTCCTTTCCTGCGGGAACATTGCAGTTTCTTCTTGGAGCGGAGAAAAGTATCCGGTATCTTTTGCGTAGATAGTTTTTGTTTCTGATTGCTCGAAGCATTTCAGAGTAATCTAAGTATATACTCGATTAAGAATGTATTCAAAGTAATTTTCTGTTTTGAAAATAATAGATTTGACAGTAGTTTGATAGAATCAGTATCAGTGTGCAGCAGATATGACAAAATTGACAGTCGACTCTGTGCAAGAGGTTATTTACAGAGTCTTTCACAATAAGCGTTCATTCGAATTATCTCAAGCACAAAATAATAGGTGTAATTCTTCAAAACATCTTCCATTGTACCGTTTTGAATCAAAGGTTGGTCTATATGGTCACATTCATTAACTATGCGATTTTTCTCAAATTTTCGCAGATGTTGTAGAATATTCCGAAAAACAATAATCAATAGAATGTATTATGTGTTAAAACATAAACAAGTGTATACCTACATCTCAATTTGATGGAAGTAATGAAAGGTGCACTACTAAAATAAAAGTGTTGTCACAAAACAACCATAAAAGAAAAATGTAATAGTACATCATAAATAATGAATATTCCTCTCCTATACAGTACTTCTCACAGGGCATCGAACATAGTTAGAGCAATTTATAATTGTCCGGCCTATTTTCAAACTTTTCAACAAATAATACTTTAATCTGACATATTGTACGTCCTTGATCCCTGAAAATATCATTTGATAATTTGGACTTTCTCAGCAATTTCGTAAACCAAGTTCAACAAATGTTAAGTTATTACGCCTCTAAATGAACTACCTATGAGTGTCTTTGCTAGATAATTATTAGGATTTCACGATGACAGTTATTGTCATCGTTGACAGTTATTGTCATCGTGAACAGCGAAACCGAAAACGGCGAAAACTGAAGGGGTTGGACGATAGTTAATTGGTCATATCCTCTCCTATGTTCGCAGTGCTGTGAGATGATCTGTATACACATATAGACATATTAGATTACAGATAAAACCAAAAAGTCGAATTTCTTCCTCATCCCTTCCAGCTAAGGTTTGTTGGTATACTCATCAAGAATGGGGGTGAAGATAATGAACTCGATGAACATTGGCAACACAGTACCTGTCCGTTCTCGATTACAGCGCCAATCAGATATAAATTTTTGATCGTAGAATCCGTTTGTTGCAAAATTCATTGATTTCATTAAAGAGATATTTTTTGTATGGGATCGGTGGTCTCATAAGAATTCCGGAACCTATCAATTTTTTAATTCGCCATTTCATTTAATTTTTTTTTCTTAAAAATTATCATAACCAAAAATCACTGAAGTTCCGGAATTAACAAAAAAACATTGGGTAATGCAAAAAAATTAAAAAATTCTCAAACAAAAACTGTTGTCTCAAAACGGATTCCCGTTTTACCAAGGTAGTGTTTGCTCTTAAGTCTTTATTTAAAGATATATTTATTTTCAGAATTTCTCATGTTATTGAGAAGTTTATTGAAAAGATTGCAACCTGATATTCAAAATTTTAAAGAGAATTTCGATGTTGACTAGGTAATAATAAGTGGGCAGCTAGGTATGTAAATTTCAGTAGACATGTGAAAGCTGCATGTATACTAATAAATCATTGGCAAAGACTAAAGACTAGAAAGGTCCTAGAATGGATCCCTGAGGTACTCTTTTGTCAATATTTCTTTCAGTACTCAGATTTTTTTCAACTTTGACTACTTGTCTTCTTTTATCTATGTATGAGTTCAGTAAGGATATGGGTAGTCAGTCCTCTTATACAATATCTTTAGAGTTTATCTAGCAGAAGATCATGGTTCACACGATCGAAAGTCCGTGAGAAATCAATGAATAATCCTAGTTATTCTTTCTTTTTGTATAAAGCAGTTACTATTCGATTTTGAAATTCACACAGTGCCGTATCAGTATGCTTTTATTCTTAGTGAAAGTACTCAATTCTTTTCTTTTATGTTGATATCATTGAGTTTGGAGATAATTGCTCTATAGTTATCAATATTATTTGAGTCACCTTTTTTAAAATAGAAGATACACTAGCAAGTTTTAGAGATTGGTCGGAAAGATGCCTTTTGATAATAATAAAAAAGTATGTTAAATTGTTGGATATTTCATCCTGTTTGAGTTAGAATTTTTCAATCTGTTAATCATTTGTGCGATTTTCCATTCACTAATTGGAAATATGAAAGAACTTAAGTTATTTAGAGTGACGTAATTTGTGTCAACAGAGAAATTTTCAGATATAGGCCTTGTAAAATAAGGTTTACATTTACTGTTATAACTATTTCACGATTTTTTGAAGTTTAAATTTTTTGTATCCCCTCAATTATAGCCCTGGTTGCTTTAGATTTGTTGCATACGTTAAATGTCAAAACATCATATTTTCTATTCAGAGATTGTAGTTTCTGTATTCTTTATTGACATTGTTACATTCGTCTCTATATCTATTGTTATTCCTAGCTAACATATTCAACAATGAGACTTCATTTTTTAACTCTCGTATTTGACGTGACATCATTATTTTGTATGAAAAAATCTTTTTTCTACAAATGTCAAAAAATGACAAGGTTCGCGCATTGAGTACAATATGCGACGTGACCCTTTCAATCAAAAATCCAAGAAAGTTAGGCGGGGTACTTCTTAGTTCATCGTCGCACGAAATTTCCATTATTTTAGTTATAAACTGACGCGAACAAAAAGTCACTCTAAAATAATTTTCAACAACTGTCACTTTGAAATAATTGTCAACAAATGCCATTTTATTTCCATAGTTACAGTAACTTGACTATTTTAAAAAAAAATCAGTTCTCGATCATCAAAGTAGCATTTCGCGCACTATAGCCGAGTTCCAAAATTGTAGATAGTGACTCATCGTCAGTTTACGTGGTTTCAGAGTGCGGAATGCACGTAAACTGACGATGAGTCACTATCTACAATTTTGGAACTGGGCTATAGATACAAAAATAACTATTTTATACAACGGTCAAAAAAACTTGACATTTCTGCATCAATATTGTTGCGTAAATGTTAACTTTTTTTCACTGTCAAAATAATTCTCAAAATAAACATGAATTATTACTTTTTGAAGGATTTATTTTTAACTGAGTCAATTATTGATTGATTATTCCTCATAAAACAATTTCATTTATTGGAATAATAATTGATAGTAAAGTTTGAACAATTACTTCCAACTCAAATTGCCGAAGATTTTCCATGTTGGTGCTGATCAGAAACGTTAGATATTTTTCGAAGAGTTGATTTCACAATTTTATCAGATATTTCAATTTGTTTGGATGGACAATTCAATATTTTGTTAGAAATCTCAATTTTGTTATTCAAACTATCTTTCATGTACTCGAAAAATTTCCGCCAATAATTCAAGCACTTGGGAGATTACAAATGAAAATTGCTATTATCTCGGAATTCTGGCTATTTAGGAATAATAACAAGATATATCAATTCGAAGGGAATTTAGTCATCTTTCAGGATATTTCATAATATACCGGATGTTCCATTTAAAAAAACGCACTTTCAACCCTTTTCGTATCTAGCAGTAAGATCATGAATTTTGAAAGACCCTGTATAACGCAGAACAAACTTCTCTATACATAATCAATGTACATGATCTTGATGAACTAAACACAAAATTGCAACTTCCTAAGAATCCAAATACCGCAGAAATAAACATTCAATTCGAGCTATGTTTTGGATAAAAAATATGGAAAATAACCAATATCTCAAAAACCGTTAAAGATAGATATAGGGGAGTATGAGGCAAAAATAATCAGAAAGGAATGACAAGTTCAAAAATACGGTAATATACAGGGTGACCCATTTGAAATAACAAAGATGCTGCTACTTTCTGGTATAAGCGGCAACGCTGCATTGCTGAAAATATTTTAGATCGATAGACCAAGAGCAACTACTTGTGAAACCAAATTTTCAGAATGATCCTATGTCCCGTTCTCCGTAAACGTCTAAGGTACCATCGACCGTGACCACCCTGTATATGCTTCTGCTACGGAGGCAGATTTACAGCTACCGTGACGTTTTATGGATGTAATGTTGCCCACTGCATTGTCCAGAAGAGTTACAGAGCTTCTGAAACAGTGACCTGTGTATCTCTTATAGGTACATTTCTTTTCCAAGCCATTTTGCAATCAAGCTGGGAATTTCTCCTATTTTATTTATCCCCACATGTTGGTTAATACATTTTTCTCTCGAATATGTCAAAAATAATCTGTTACTTTTTGTATAAGGCGGCCGTAGTTCTCTATACTTGCGGTATATCTCAATATAAACAGTAAACGTTCTTACGCAATAGGTCTTCGTATCAGGTATTTCAACAATCAATATAGATTCAGCATCTTCAATGGCATTAATAGTTATATGTAATAATTCTTAACGGCGACAAGCACCGCTGATACCCAAAATTAGGACGACCTACAAATAACAAGTATTGAAATTACTACTAATCTTATAAAATTATGATTATATCTGTACCTTAAAAAAGTAAAGGACCCCGCACTTTTTATGGGTAAAATGGTTCTCGGTGAAATTGTCTGAATTTTTAGTATATTGTAGTATTCGATGTACTGATTGAACGTGCAGAATCGCAAAGTTCGTTGATGGGAGTTCAAGTTAAAAATCAGTAATTTTTATTTAATTATTTTATCGGGTTTTGAAAGTGCCAACTGCATTTTCTTTCGTTCTTATCGTCAACATATTACTAAATATCATTCAGATTGTGTAGATTACATGATTATGTACAGAATAAAAAATAAAAACATTTTAGTAATGTCTGAAAATTCGATGTAATAATGAAATATTGATGAAATTATTTTGGCATGCAATATACTATTCCTGTTCCATCATCAATCACAATTCATACATTTAGTACAGAGTGATTTGAAAAATTGGTGAAAAATATTGCCGGTTCTTTCGTACATATCCTGTATATTCAAGTGAATTATCACCCTCCGAAGATAGCTGATACCGTATAAACATGATTTTGTTGGGATATAAGGGGTGATCATGGAAATTTTTGATGATAAAAATGACAAAATATCAACGTTTCAGAAATCACCCTCTAATTCACGATTAACTCGGTGAAATTCCTTTATTATGATTTAATATATTCATCATTCTGTCCTCAACACTGTCCCAAAAATTAAGTTTCCTACTATGACTAGTTTCATAGTTATTAATTGAGAAACTTATGACCATTTGCATGACGAGATGAAGGAAGTTGTTCACGCGTACATTCTACTAGTGGCCAAGATTTTTCACAAATAGTGATACGTGAGAATGTGGAGATCAAAATAAATGTAAAAGAGGGTGAAGATTGCAGATAGTTAAGTGAATTTTGTTAGTTTAAGCTTTGTCGGAATGAAAAACAAACTATCTGGGAAAAGTGAAAATGATTGATAGAACGTTTTTATTTCTAAGAGGACAATTTGAATCTAGGCAGCGACGGTTTTTTTCCAATGCGTGTTCTACTCGGATAGAGGTTTCCATGATTCTTATATACGCTGGCTATCAGTAGAAACATTAGACATCTACTATATTTTATCAACGACAGAATCAAAATGTACCCGATAGCCGATAGGGTTTTCTTGTTGTATGAGGACCGTAGCGCTGCTACGGGGGAGGTGGATTCGGTTAGGGCTGTTCCTTGTCACCTTCAGTGATAAATGATGTCCCGTACCGGGGCCTCATACACGATTGGGCGAGTCAAACTATCCAAGCATTAGGAATTTTATCTGGCTCATGCCTGTGTTGTAAGTTGTAACTGATGTGTCGTATATTCAGTCAGTTCCTAAATGGTAGATGGAATTGGATGGACCGTCATTGGTCATCACCCTGCATATCTATAATGCTACATTTATTTTGATCTCCATATTCTCACGTTTCACTATTTGTGAAAAATCTTCGGCACTAGTAGAATGTACGCGTGAACAACTTCCTTCATCTCGTCATGCAAATGGTGGAAAGTTTCTCAATTAATAACTATGAAACTAGTCATAGTAGGAAACTGAATTTTTGGGACAGTGTTGAGAAGAGAATGATGAATATATTAAATCATAATAAAGGAATTTCACCGAGTTAATCGTGAATTGCAGGGTGATTTCTGAAACGTTGATATTTTGTAATTTTTATTATCAAAAATTTCCATGATCACCCTTTATATCCCAACAAAATCATGTTTATACGGTATCAGCTATCTTCGGAGGGTGATAATTCACTTGAATATACAGGATATGTACGAAAGAACCGGCCATATTTTTCACCAATTTTTCAAATCACCCTGTACTAAATGTATGAATTGTGATTGATGATGGAACAGGAATAGTATATTGCATGCCAAAATAATTTCATCAATATTTCATTAATACATCGAATTTTCACACATTACTTTTTATTTTTCACTCTGTACATAATGATGTAATCTGCACAATCTGAATGATATTTAGTAATATGAAGGTACGTTGATGATAAAAACGAAAAGAAAAGCCGTTGGCACTTTCAAATCCCGAGAAAATAATTAAATAAAAATTACTGATTTTTAACTTGAACGCCCTGTATTTCAAAATCTATCCATCAACGAACTTTGCGATTCTGCACGTTCAATTAGTACATCGAATACTACAATATACTAAAAATTCAGACAATTTCTCATATTTACTTGGATTTGGCCTGCAACATATTATGGTGGATTTATGCAGCAGTCATAAGTTTTAAGTCATAAGGAAGAATATTCGTCAATGATTGGTTGGAATAAACGGACCAACCAATCATTGACTAATAATCTTCCTTATGACTTATGACTGTGGTTCTGTTAGCTTTACGTGGGTGAATTTTTAGAATGATTTTTAATATTTCATTGTATTTTGTTCGTGTGTTTTATTTGCTTTTTCGTCTTCTATATTCTCGTATGTATGTAACTAACGAAATAGATATTATTATTATTATTAATACACTTGAAAATGAATGGAGTGAGAAGCAATAGTTGTAGTCGGCTGGATGGGAACGATGATGTCCAAAACAGTTCGGATTCAAATTCGATTCTGTATCAAAATGCGTGTGACGTGTTTAATGGATTCTCCGCATAACAAATTAGCGTTTACATTATTAATGAACCTTAAAAGTCTATTAATTAGTTTGTGACAGATAATGGAGAGCGCGTGTTCGGCCCATGATGTGTACGCGATTTCGATATTATTTCCGCTTCTCTCGGATTAGGGCGATAATATCTGTACGGTCCAGCGGAATTGAGAGAAAGCCCGTCTGTCGGGTTTCTAGCAGAATTATTTTCTGTGACGAAACCAGAATATGGAAGATCCAAGGCACGAGCAAATGTATAAATTTGGATGTGAGAATTGTTACGAAAAGTATAGAATATAATAATTACAAATGTGAACACCTTGTTTCTTTTCAGTTTTTTTTTGTTTGTTTTTTTCGATTTGAGTGAATATTTTCTCAGTTTTTCCCAAATGTAGTGAACTTCTTTTTTTCGATTTTTTTCCTAAAAATGGTTTTTTAAGATGTGAACACCTGTTTTTTTTTCATTTTTTTATTCGTTTTTTTTCTTAAGTGAACCTTATTCTCTTGAAAAAAATTTCAGTTTGTTTTTTCAATATAGGTAAACACCTTGTATTTTTTCACATTTTTATTGTTTCCTTTTCGATTTGAGTGAACATTTCTTCAGTTTTTTTCCAAATGGAGTGAACAATTTTTTTCCATGTTTTTCAAAAAAAAATCAGTTTTCCAAGAAGTGTGAATACCACGTCATTTTGTTTGAATTTTTTCTTCAAAAAAAGTTTTTTTCTTTAAATTTTTTTATTCTTTTTTTTAAGCGAACCTTTTTTTCTTGAAACATTTGCAGTTCGTTTATTCAAGATAGGTGAACACCTGGTATTTTTTCGTTTTTTTTCTCCAAAAAATGTTTGGCTTTTTTTCCAAAAAGTGTGAACACCACGTCCTGTTTTAAAATTTTTTCTCCAAAAAAAGTCTTTTTTCTATTTTTTATTCGTTTTTTTAAGTGAACACCTTGTATTTTTTCAAATTTTTTTTGTTCAGAAAAATTTCGTGTTTTTTTTTCCGAATTTTCAGTTTTTTTTTCAAGATAGGTGGACACCATGTTTCCAATTTTTTTTTTGATTTTTGTGAACATTTTTTTCTTCTGAATTTTTTTGAATGGCGTGAACATCTTGTTTTTGCTTCGAAAATTTTTTTCTTCAAAAAATAGTCAGTTTATCTTTCCTTGTTTTGTTTCAAATTTTTTTTCTTCGTTAAATTTTCTTTTTTTTCTCTCGATTTTTTCGATTTGAGTGATCATTTCTATTTATCCAAACTTTTTTTTTGGTTTGAATAAACATTTTTTTCTTCAAAAAATGTTCAGTATTTCATTTCCAAGAAAGGTGAACACCACGTTATTTTTTTCTAAATCCTGATTTCCGCTCATTCCGCTCAAACACACCCAAATTTCGTGAAGACAATTTCTCTCATATTATATAAACCAATCAAATGTCATCATTTTCGCAATCTAAACTGTCACTCAAAAACTATGCTGCTTTAAATTGTCTGATCGAATATCCTTTCAAAATGCAGAATTTTCAAAATACTGCCACGTCACCCAAACTGTGCTTGTGTACAAAACACCACTCGGCAAGCTCTCTTGGTGTTTCTGAGCAACACAGTTTTCCTTACTGCTAAATGAAATTATTTTTCGAAAATTCTGAATTTTGTCGGGATATTATCACTGACAATTTCCCTCATATTATATAAACCAATCAAATGTCATCATTTTCTCAATCTAAACCAATAACAACGAGACTTTCAGAAAACACTGATTTTAGCTCGTGGTTTTGTCAAATCGGTGTGTCGATGATTCCTGAGTTCTACATTGCTATAGTTAAAATAATCACGGTAAATATAGAAACGCCAATTTGACGACTGAAAGACGCCAAATACACAAAATTAATCGTTTTGAAAAATACGCTACCCATAGTTTCATGTTTTTACGCACAGTTTATGTTTTACGCACAGTTTATATTTTTTACAATTTATGTTTTTACGCACAGTTTATGTTTTTACGCACAGTTTATGTTTTTACGCACAGTTTATGTTTTTACGCACAGTTTATGTTTTTACGCACAGTTTATGTTTTTACGCACAGTTTATGTTTTTACGCACAGATTGTTTTTACGCACAGTTTATGTTTTTACGCACAGTTTATGTTTTTACGCACATTTTATATTTTTACGCACAGTTTATGTTTTACGCGCAGTTTATGTTTTTACGCACAGTTTATGTTTTTACGCACAGATTGTTTTTACGCACAGATTGTTTTTACGCACAGTTTATGTTTTTACGCACATTTTATATTTTTACGCACAGTTTATGTTTTACGCGCAGTTTATGTTTTTACGCACAGTTTATGTTTTTATGCACAGTTCATGTTTTTACGCACAGTTTATGTTTTACGAACAGTTTATATTTTTTACAATTTATGTTTTTACGCACAGTTTATGTTTTTACGCACAGTTTATGTTTTTACGCACAGTTTATGTTTTTACGCACAGTTTATGTTTTTACGCACAGTTTATGTTTTTACGCACAGTTTATGTTTTTACGCACAGTTTATGTTTTTACGCACAGTTTATGTTTTTACGCACAGTTTATGTTTTTACGCACAGTTTATGTTTTTACGCACAGATTGTTTTTACGCACAGTTTATGTTTTTACGCACATTTTATATTTTTACGCACAGTTTATGTTTTACGCGCAGTTTATGTTTTTACGCACAGTTTATGTTTTTACGCACAGTTTATGTTTTTACGAACAGTTAATATTTTTACGCACAGTTTATGGTTTTACGCACAGTTTGTTTTAACGCACAGTTTATGGTTTTACGCACAGTTTATGGTGATTTTTTACGCACTTGTGTGAAAAATTATTTCTTTACGCACTGTCAGCAGTGCGTAAAAGCTTAGTGTACGCACTGTCGTAGAAAAACTCACTTTAAGCGCTGTCGTAAAAAACAATTGGTTCAAATTGAACTACAGTTCTAATATTAGTTCTAGTGTATAATTGAAGCGTCCTATAAGGAGGTCCAATTTTCGGGGAAAACGTCATCAACGCTTTTGCACCCTGTGTATACTCGAGAACTGTATTTGAATAGAAATATTCATTACAGGATTGTTACTTAGGACTGAAATACGATACTTAAAAAAATTATTGGAATAGATTGATTCGCCAGAAAATTTTAGAGGTACTTTTATTTCTTGGAGAACTACGTATTAGGATTGATTGAAATTGAAAATGCACTATGCCTTTCGTAGGTTTTAGTTTTCGGCGGCTAAAGGTGTAGCGATTACTAGTACGATAGCGATTTTATTACGAACAATTTCAAGGAAGACGAGCATCAACATTTTTTTCTACAACCGCTTACCAAAGTAGTCTTTGGCGAATTCAGGTTGACAGTTTCCGAAAAATTGAAAAAAAACGCTCGATTTCCACCGCTTTTCTGGACATTAACCTATTTTTGCGTGACGGAAAAGTGAAAATAGTGACAGTCAATTCAAAGCATTCTAAGCAACCATAATGGTACTGAAATTTAAAGCAGATCATCTCAAACTGATTCGATCTCTGTCAGCAATCATTTTTTTTGAGGCATGAGTTATTTCCCCTGTTTTCTTTTGTTAGAGCTGTGAATTATTGGATATTTGAATAGCTCATACATTTAGGATAACTACTATTGAGTCTTATTTTCTCATAGGTATTTTTTTTGTATGGGAACTGAGTTTGTAGAAAAAATCTTGTGTGTATTCCGAGCATGAAGTGTCATTGCCGCTCTCCAAAGATTTGTCGAGCTGCAAACTATCTTTTGGTGCTCTGAATACACAAATAGCTATTACAACCAGATAAGAAAATAAAGGACTAGGTGAACAGCTGCGATAGATAAAAAGGAAAAATAGCTGTTGATTCATATTGTGATGAAAAAAATATTTCGATGGTAGTCAAACTTTTACCACCTCTCGAGAAAAGGGTGGATGTATTATCAGACCCTACTACACATTATTTTTTACAATATCAAGTTCTAAACAGCGTTGGATACGTTTGCTTTTGTTTTTCTTTCCAGCGAAGGTTCTTACGCAACTGTTGTACGCCCCAATGGCAGGTACCTTCGTGCGGAGGAAAGCCAAAGGAACGAATCTTTCAGTCTGAGAAGAGAATCGAGTTCACCGTTGTAAGTAAGGGACAGTGGCGTAACTCTCCGATGCACTGAATGAATTAAACAAATAAAAATTTGCAAGTGCTTCCTGCAACCAACTGGGCAAATAATTTCCACGACGATGAGGAACTTTGTCTGTTTGAAATAGTTCAATACACGTCGCAGCATTAGCCAGGTAATAGTTGTTTCCTGTGAGATGATGAATATAACTTAATTTATCACGCGTTTCGTGCAATCTCATTTCGGTGGAGAATGGGAATCGCCAAGAGGTCATCTTATAACCTAGAAAAATGAATTGTCCAGGCACAGGGAACAAACAAACTTAGATGTAAAGGGGGCTTGTATCACTAACAGCAGATATGCAGTGAACAGAAATGAATTTTACGAAACAATAAATAATAATGTTGATAATGTGTATTTATTTTTTCTTCAAATTAATATTCCATAAACACTAAGTCATTTGGGGAGGCGATGTTCAGCATAGCTGCTCTTCCACATAACACTGCAGAAAATGAACTTCGCCCTTTGTTTTCAGAAATGTTTAAAGATGTTTAAAGATACATCTATGTATATAATTTGAAAATAATAAAGACCTTTTTTTTTGGTGTCTTGGCATTAGCCACGTGTTCTGGATAGGTCTTGTTACTAACTCCATGCGCCACCTAAGGAGCAGCACTGTTAATTGGAACGCAACAGTGAATCGTGCAGGACTCACCCCAGTCCAGCCACGAGATTTGAATCATTTAATCTGTCAAATTAAATAAAAAAATCCCAGCCGTAACTGGGGCTCGAACTCCGGACCTTTCGACCCAAAGTCGGAAGTGGTTAAAGACCTTTATTATTATTATTATTATAACCCCTCCAATTTAGCAGCAATTTTAAACACAATGATAATCATTTACAAAGAGAAGCAAAAGTAATACAGTAAAAGATAGTAATTGAAGTAATAATAACATTAATAATGACTTGAGAAGATCGAACTTAATTGTAGAGGAGAGGTGAGCTTTGACATGTTTTCTGAAGGAACTGACAGAGGGCGATAGCTTCAGATCAAAAGGAAGGAGATTAAATATTTTAATAGCGTTGTAGGAAAATGATCTTTGGAATATCACAATATCATAAAATGCTCTAATATACACGTACCTATACGAAATCAAGAAATCACCACATGTCAATGTGAAAACAGAAATAGTTAAATGGTAAACAATTAGAAAGGAATCAGTTCTTATCGGAGAGTACGAATTCTTAACTAGCTCTGAACAGAGCAGATAGGTTTGGAACAAATAACGAAACTGAACTCAGCTGGAAAAATCACTGGAAATTGTCAATGAGGATTTCGGATACCCAAATATTCGAACACCAAATACACTCTTGGACGTTAGCCCCGTAAATAGTAAAACAGAAAACTATCTTTGTTTGCTTTCAAGTTTTCTGTTCTTATCCAGCTCGTGCTGTAATAATATTTTTCTACGACCGTGCGTTTTTACCCACTTTCCCGCACTCATTTTAGTTTAGAATGTGTCACTTTCCCGCACTAGTGCGGGAAAACTCGCTTTCCCGCACTAGTGCGGGAAAGTAAAATATGTCAATTTATCGTTATTAAATGTACATTTCATTGTTGCTGAGAGTTATTTGGAGGACTCCGTAGAACAGAAGAAAACCATCTCGAATAAAATTCTTTCATGTACTGGCAACTTGCAACCGATGCCGTCTCCGTCATCTTCATGCAGTTTGCAATCTACGAGTGTTACTCTTAACAGCCAGTTACCACCAACTGCATGCATAACAAGTGTGGGTAGAGGACGGCTATTACTATTATTATTTTTGCCGTGGCGTTTCGTGCGATTTTTTGTGGCGTATTCACTTTTCGGCTGCAGGCAAACCCGTAAAACTTACAGCACAACATTGAGGGATAAAATAGGAAATTCCAGGCGTTTCAAAATGCCTCGCACGTCATCAGAGTAGGACAATGGGCCCGGAACCGAAACCTCCATCGCGAACATGGAACTCGAAACCAGGGCGACTTATAAGGATGCTTGAAAACACTCTCAACAGATTGGCTATTTTATTACTTTTTTTTGTGTGTTTTGGCATCGATGATATGGTCATTAGCCATGTGTTCTGGATAGGCCTTGTTACTAACTCCATACGCCACCTTAGGAGCAGCACTGTTAATTATTAATGCAATCGTGAATCGTGGAAGATTATTCCCAGTCGACACGAGCCTCAGTCTTTCACACCTGAATAAAGCACGCATCGGCTGGGAACCGAACCTGGGACCTCTTAGTACTTTATTTTCCTTGTTGTTTTGGCATCGACTGCTATGGCCATTAGCCTCTTATTACTGTTGTTATTATTATTAACAGGACAATCCTTGTGTTTATCATTCTGCCAGATTCTTTCCAGACAACCATGGTATATTCCAAATCTAGTCTGCACAAAGACGTTGAAATTGACGCTAATCTTTGAAGACCTCATCTAACGAATAACAAGAAGGAAAAAATAAGAAAATTGCCGAGTAGTTCAAATGAAACCCCGTCTCTTTTAGTGCTCGAGAATTCAACCTATCTCAATTACATGAAACGGTCGGCTCATGTAATAACGCACGCCACTGCCTCTAAAATGCCCAACATCTGTCTTTGATAGCCAACCGCCTTTTAGCTCCAGTAATTACGATTGTATGTTAAAACTCTGTTTTGGTAGTTCAAAACACTCATTTTCATTCACTCCGTCTAATGGTACGTGTTTGAGTGATTTTTATATCGTTTTATATCCGTGATATGAAACTGGGATGAATATTATTCGTTATAAATGTGTCAGTTTATTTCGCAGTGAATTCGTGGTAATTTTCGAGGTCACAGTTTTCGTGAAATTTTCTCTGGTACATCTGTCGATTGCTTCATGATTAATTCATGTACTCCTTCAAGAGTTGAGGAATGTATTATTTTTGATAATTTCGTCAGGAGCCTTGAGGATTTTTGGATTTTCTTCATTTCTATTACGCAGTTGTGATATGTTATGGCTGGTTCATAGAACAAACTTTTACTTTTTCTTTAACTATACAAAGTCGACCTTCTTACACCGTCATTAAAGTGACGTATGCGTCCCATTGATAAATAACTACGTAAAATGGCTTTCTGCTAATTTTGCTCAAATTTTGATATGTTGTAGATCCTGGCATCCTCATACGTAGTCCAATTCGCAGACAGATCCTATGACCAGTTTTCGAGCTACAGGGTGCCAAAAATTCGATTTTTGCTATTTTGGGTATTATGTATGCATCGATTTGCTTTTTGTGCTCTAATTCGAAATTGAAATTTCTTAGAAATAAACTCATTACATCTTAGTTATAGCTCATGAGTCCCTCATTCGAATAAAAAATAATATCTCACAAAGGGTGTTGCATTAAAGCATGGCAAGACAATGATCATAGAAATAGATAAATATCAATTCCATAATCGTTTTGATATTCACTCAATCCATTAAAACTAGAAAACAAACAGCTAGAATTTGACAATTTTTTCAAAAAGTGGGGTTCTTCATCAATTACATGAGGATTCAAAAGTATGCCCGAAACAAAATTTCTTTGTCTACAAATTGACCAGAACCTGAAGTTCGTATCTCATATAACGGCTCTAAAAAAAGTTGTCCTCTGGTTGTACGTTGTCAATATAATATCTCGCGAACTTGGAATGTTACTTTCCTCAACTGCATACTACTCGTTTGTTTAGTCCCACCTACAGTATGCAATTCCATTCTGTATGGGGTTCTTGCAGTCAAGTTTTATTCCAAAATGTTTTCGTCCTCCAGAAACGAGCTTTTAAATTTATCTTCAAAGTAAAGATGCGTGAGTCATGCAGGCATATTTTCGCATTTGATTTCCACTCATTTGCAGTGTGTTTTTGCCCAAAATACTTTCGAAATGTCCTGGGCCCGTAACCTGTAATTTGAATTGAAACTTTACTCAAAAACGTGAAATATATATTGAGACAGATAACTGCTGACACATCAATATCAATAAATTCATAAACAACATCCATAGCAATAGGTATGCAGAGAAACTGGATCATTTGATTGATTATTTCCAATAAAAATACTAATGCTTTATGAAATTTTCAATTCAGAGACAGCTTGCTTGATGAAAAAATACAGGGAGAAATTCATTAATTCTAAAACAAATCGATTTGCTGTCTGGAAAAAAGACAACTGATGACACATCAATATCAATAAATTCATAAACAACATCCATAGCAATAGGTATGCAGAGAAACTGGATCATTTGATTGATTATTTCCAATAAAAATACTAATGCTTTATGAAATTTTCAATTCAGAGACAGCTTGCTTGATGAACAAATACAGGGAGAAATTCATTAATTCTAAAACAAATCGATTTGCTGTCTGGAAAAAAGACAAATAACTGATGAGACATCAATATCAATAAATTCATAAACAACATCCATAGCAATAGGTATGCAGAGAAACTGGATAATTTGATTATTTGATTGATTATTTCCAATAAAAATACTAATGCTTTATGAAATTTTCAATTCAGAGACAGCTTGCTTGATGAACAAATACAGGGAGAAATTCATTAATTCTAAAACAAATCGATTTGCTGTCTGGAAAAAAATTCTCTCTCTTCCCACTTCAACTCTCACGAAACAATCTTTGATTTATAGGAGCAAGCAAATTTATATTAATTTACCTGATCAAATGCATTAGCGACATTTCCGAAAAACAGTTAAAACACACACACAATTTAGAGGAGTATCTTGCATATGCATTCTAGTCATTCTATATTTGATTTTCTATACGAGGATGTATTGATATCTAGTTAGCCTAGAACAGTTCCCTGCATAAACAAAATATTGCGTTACCATAGCTACGAACAATGACTTATTAGAATTGTCAGTGTAAAGTTTGACGTCAAAAAAGTAAACCAGAGTTACGCCATAAATTAAAAGAAAAAATATGTCCACCGAAATTGTGAAAATCGAAAAATTGGAGTATCGAGCCATCATCAAATACCTGTATTTAAAAGGGTTAAGAGGTAAGCAGATTTACGAGGATATGCTTAATAACCTTGGTGATCAATGTCCTTCGTATGCGACCGTGAAAAATTGGACTGCAAGCTTCAAAAGAGGTAAATTTTCCATTGAAGATGATGACCGATCGGGAAGGCCAGTTTCTGTGTCAGTCCCCGAAAATATCGATGCAGTTCTTGACATGATTTTAACAGACCGTCGGATTGGGCTAAAACGGATATGTGAAGCACTGAATATTTCATACGAACGCGTTCATCATTATAGTTCACGGCAATTTAGACATGAGAAAAAATGCTGCAAAATGGATCCCGAAATGTTTGAATGTTGACCAAAAGTGTGCAAGGGTAGTAGCATCGCGTTCGATCCGTGCTCGATTTGAAAACGATGTAGACTTCTTAAACCGAATTGTTACTATGGATGAGACTTGGGTATATTTCTACGATCCAGAAACAAAGCAAC
Organism: Chrysolina oricalcia; assembly: GCA_944452925.2. Lineage (NCBI taxonomy): Eukaryota > Metazoa > Arthropoda > Insecta > Coleoptera > Chrysomelidae > Chrysolina > Chrysolina oricalcia. Next base: position 12,534,241 of record OX101811.2, on the reverse strand, counting down.
AATCGATGGAATGGCGACACTCCGGTTCTTCAAGACCTAAGAAGTGTCGTGTCCAAAAATCTGCTGGAAAAGTTCTTGCTTCAGTTTTTTGGGATTGCCATGGAGTAATCATGATTGATTTGTTGGATAAGGGTAGAACAATAACTGGAGATTACTATTCGACATTACTGACCACTCTACGGGAAAAAATTAAAGAGAAAAGACGCGGAAAAGTATCCAATAGTACATTATATACCGCGGGACTGAAGTAGTACATTTAATCCTGAAGGTAAAGTTTAAGTTTAAGTATAATTTACCTGAATAATTTACCTGAAGTCGCAAGGTATATACGATACTTTTCGTACTTCCGGTATGATTTTATTAATTATTTCAATAATTTCAATCAGTTTTTTCTCTCTTCAACTCATTTAATAAACTGTCTTTAAAATAAGTTACCATAGTAACATTGCGTTGTGACAGTTATAATTTAGAAACATTGTCATTACTAGTGTCATTGTAAAGAAACATTGTTATTGATAATTATTGGTATCATGAGTGAAGAAGGTGTATCTGATATTGATAAAAGAGCAGCCGAAGTAGGTGAAGAATTGTTACCACCGAAATCTAGAAAACTATACGAGCAGCAGTACGATGCTTTTAAAAAGTGGTGCCGCTTAAAAAATGTGAGACAACCTACTGAAAATGCGCTGTTAGTCTACTTCGATGATAAATCAAAAGCGGTTTGTGCCTCAACTCTCTGGGCACATTACTCAATGCTGAAATCGGTTATTAACATTAGAGAAGATATTGATATAAGTAAATTTCCAAAATTATTAGCTTTTTTGAAGAGAAGAAATATCCCTTAAATTCGTTTGTTTGTGATTTAATCGTTCCGGGAGTTTCGTCAATATTTAATCCCGGAGGGATTAAATGTGACACTTTAGTACCTGTCACAAGGGAGTGAAGTTGTCACTTTAGGCCCGGAAGTACGAAAAGATGTTTTGTTTTTGCAGGACAACGCCCCTGCACACAAATCTCATGTTGCCATTCAAAAAATTCGTGATTGAGGGTTTGAATTACTAGAACACCCCCCTTATTCACCAGATTTGACTCCGTTCGACTATCATCTCTTTCCTCAACTGAAAAAATGTTCAAAAGGTCGTAAATTTTCTTCCATCGAGGAGGTTATATGTGGAGGTCTGGTTTGCAGAGCAAGAAGAAACATTTTTTTTTGAAAGGTCTAGAGAGGTTGCAGGTTCGCTGTAATAAATGTATCCAATTAAAAGGAGAATATGTTGGGTTCTATAGCAGGCTAAGAATTTTCCAATATATCCTCGTACTGTGATACTATAATATATTTAATATGTTACTTTGTATTTGTCCTTTTTCTAACTTTAAAATTTAAATTAATATTTTTATATTTATGGGAGATTTTCTTCTAAGATTTATGAATGCTAATATGTAAATAATGATCGTGATAATTTTGACTTTGTTGACAAATGTTTTCATTTAGACAATAAAGTTTATCTATCTATCATTATTGATGGTAAATATTTCATCCATTCTTTCCTTTTTCCTCTTTGAAGTTTCGGTTAACTAATTTTGTTGCACCATAATAATAGTAGTCTGCCGCCTTCAGGAATATATTTTTTATAGCGTCGTTAATAAATCTATTTATCCATTTAGAGAGCAAATGAGCCGTATACAAAATAACGGATAGTTTCCGTAAACAAATAACGTTCATCCCAATTTGTAGTTCGAGATCGTGCCAGCCACGCGCACTACGCTCCGCCCTGTACCAATATCGCATTCCTGCATCTCCGCTGTAGCTATTTAGGCCAGTAGATGCAGACATGATTTTTCCAAAATTTAATAGTAATTATAAAAATTTTAATAGTTCAGTGGAATGAAGAGTACATTCAACTTATATTAAGTATGATTTTGAAACCCTTTTTTTCTGAATGGAAGATGAAAAAATTGCAAAAGTTCGGCAAACCTTTGAAGTGTTCTCAAATAGCAGTTTACATCTTCTGATAAAGTTTTAATGCAAACTTTTCGAAGAAAATTCTTGAACTCTGCAACTCTAAAAAATAACTAAAATATTGTTCAATTTGCAACCTCTTGCGTTAACAGAAAATAATTTTTTTCATTAATTTTTTTTTAATAAAATAATTTATCAGGATATTTCTAAAATTTTTAAATAATATTTGCACATGAAGATATCCTCACATACAATGTTTTCAATAATTTGCAATCTCTCCTGCAACATGGAAATGAGGGTAAAATCAAAAGAAAAATATTTTCGTATTGTACTACACCAAAAAAAGGAAAAGTTTTGCAAACTTTTGAAGCATAAAAAATAGTAGTTTATATCTTCCGATAAATTTATTGAAACTATTTAAACATAACGGAAATGTTTGTTTTTCAAAAAAATATGTTTTTAATACAAATTTTTGGAGAAAATTCCAAAAGTTCTGCTAACTCGAAATAAATAAAATATTGTTCTTGAGAAGTGCTTTTTAATTGGCATCCTCTTGCGTCAAACGGAAAATATATTTTTTCATGAATTTGTTTTTTTTTTAAGTAGAAGGATTTTTACAAAATTTTTGAATAGTGGTTGCAAATGAAACAATGTTTTCATCTATTTGTAACCTTGAAAATTTTTTTTTCTTGGGATTTCATTTCCTCTCGATTTTTAATATTAAAAGCTTTTATTTAAATTGCTCTCGGTGTGTGTGTGTGTGTATTTTTTAGATGGGTACAAATCTTGCAATCTGAATTAGAACCACTTCCTCTTATCCTATGGAATTGAAAGTTTACATGTTGGTTCAGTGCCGATGACAATTATTGTCGAAGAAATTGTTCCCCCTGCCCCCTGAAAGCTAGATAGAGAACGCGTAGGGTTTCGGAAGTTCTTCTTTATTGACGGATTTGGACGTCAAAAATTACAACGAAAACAAAATTAGGTAGGGGTGCTCGCCCTTCCCCTTTTCTCGAAAAAAGTTGGAAATTAAAATCGGAAAAATCCGTAAAAATTGTGAAAAATATTTGACCTTCGAATATTATGGTTTAAAAAAATTTTACCCCTCCTGTCCCTCCTTCAAAAGCTAGATAGAGAATGCAAAGGAATTCGGGAAATGTTTCAACAGTTTCAGACATGGAAAATAATAGTGAAAACAAAATCGATCTGGGGGCTCGCCCCCCTTTCCTGTTTTCAGGAAAACTCGCTAAACAGAAATCGAAAAAATCCGTAAAAATAGTGAAAATTATCTGACCATTGAATAATACAGTTTCAAAACAATTTACCCCTCCCTCTACCCTCATCGAAAGCTAGATAGAGAACGCGTAGAAATTCGGAAAAATTTCCATGAAAAATTACGACAAAAAATATGTCTGCCGGTGGGATCGCTCCCTCCCCTCTTTTCAAAAATGTTGCAAAAACAAAATCGGAAAAATCCGTAAAAATAGTGAAAAATATCTAACCATCGAATAATATAGTTTTGAAAACTTTACTCCCCAATCTAGAAAATCAGAAAATTTCCTGATTGTTTCGGACGATGGCAATTATGACGAAAGAAAATATTGTTCAGGGTGCTCAGCCCCTAAAGTAGCGAAAACTCACGAAACTCAAATACGTAATAATTGTGATAAACATCGAATCGAGTATTATAAATTGTATAAAAAAATGTTTTTTGAATGATATGAAAGCTTGTCGCGAGAATATGTCTTGAGGTAATTTTAAATCTAATTTACAATAAGAAATAATACATAGATCCTTCTCGCGACAAGCTTTCATATCATTTAAAATTTTGTAATATAAAAAAATTATGGGTTTAATTCACTTTTAAATTTATTTTCTTCTTTTTAGTGCATTTAAATGATTGCTTTTCTCTGAAAAGTATATTTCTTTAAGTTTATTTATTTCAAAAAGTAACTCGTGACATCTACAGTCACTTAATTAAAAAATTACTTTACTGTCATTTGTGTTTTCTTGATCGATATTTTTCCAATTTCTGATATTTTTTGCCGCCACTAACAATTTCTTCGAGACGACTTGAAGAATCCTGCCTCCTCAGTCATCGTAGTAGTAAAAGGTTCCCTAAATCGGAGGAAGGCTGTTATTTTCACGATCGAGATTCGAAAATACTGAATCAGTTTTTTTAAAGTTTTATTTATATTTTCGGAGGCTTCTTTTTTCTGTATTTTCCTTTCTGTGAGCTTTTTTCCCGGAAACTTTATTTGCCAGGTTAGGCGAGGGATGCCTCCACAATAATCGATTCTGGAAGTTTCTACGACGTTTCTCCGTGTACAGATTCGCATCGAAAATTCTCGACCGAGCAGAAACACCACCGTTGCGACTCGAGTGTTTCCTCGGACCCGTATGCCCGAAACTACTGGCACCGTAGAAAGTTGCGGGGGTCATCTTCAGAGATTACGGCTCGTCGCACAAGTCTCGAACATCGTTGAAAGGGACGAGACCGACGTCGACGGTGAGGTTGCGACATATCTGCTAATGAATACTATCTTAATATGTCTCCTCCACCAGCATGTCAGGTCGATTTTCACGGTCCCACTGATTCCGGTCCGTCAAATAATGTCGAGCTAATATTGTGAGGATGAAAAGTAGGCCAGTAGATTTAGACAATCAATTCACATCAATTCCAAAAGTTTTCAAACTTCAGTGATATGAGTGCATAAATGTAAACAGAAAAGGACCCCGCAAACTCCTTATGGAATTTGGGTCCCGGTGGATTTTTTTTGAATTTTTGGTATGATGTACTCCATGTAATTCTCAACCAATGTTACCATTGCGTCAACCTGAAAAAATTAACAGTTTTGCTGCTAGGGGGCGTTGAAATCACCCCTTGCGCAGATTAGACTATTTATTTTTCACTTATTATACATTTTCACTTG